>CM076943.1:22136162-24536162 GCA_039566865.1 Aurelia coerulea | reverse complement strand
AGGTAGAGCAAAGGATATTAGACAGACCATGGGCCTTTGATTGACTTTGAGGGTACCTTAATAACTCTGTCTGGCCATCTCTCTATTAAGCTCTCCTCCCTAAAAAGCACCCACTGGCCTTGTAATACGACGCATGAAATAACAAGTATCAAATGAGTATCAAGTAAGCCCAACTCGCAGCTAAGCTCCACCCCAAATTATGTCAAATGCCAGGCGCGGTTAAGCTCCACCCCAAATTATGTCAAATGCTAGAGGTTAACATAACTAATCTAAACAAGTTGGCATGTTAATTTTGATTTGGTTTGGGATCAAAGCTGTGTCAAATATGTGAATTGGCCAGGTAACATTTTATGTTGATACTTGGGGGAAAATGGGGTAAAAAACTAAGAGCTATCATCTATATCCTTCTTATTTGACTTTGCGAATCAACCCGCCATTAAAAATCCTCCCTCTCTCTGAAGCACCCTTCGGATTCTCCAGGAATAAATAAGCCCCCCTTTGGTATCTATAAAGGGGCTGTTTTATAGAGAGGTTCTCGTATATCACTTCATGAAATATGTTAACTTTTGGATAATGTCATTAAAACAGAGGCTAGGTAGATATATTAGGTGTTATAAAAACCAACAACTAACTGATCACACAAACTGGCTAAAAGTTTATGTTGAGCAGCCTCAAAAGCCTTCTTCAACTGCGCAGGGACGGTGGTAATCCAATTCAATAGCCTTCTATCTTAGCTGCCTCAGAAATTTTACGTCTCCAAAGAGCCATTGTCACATAGGGTCCTTTGCAGGCACGCTGCAATATCAGATTTTCTGAAAATCAAACTTTGCCTGAGCAGAAGTTGTAGATCAGTACTCCTAAAGTTAAAACGATAACAATGTTTGAATTTATGTGAATTTTGATAAGTTCTTCTGATCAAGCCAAATTTGATTTCAGATTCAGGTTCTTTAAATGAATCACTCGGCCAATACAACAATACACAAGCAGTTTTGGCATGCAATTTGACAAATTGCAAATCAATATTGTATCTTCTTCGCAAAGGTTGAATAACAATGTGTGAAAGCAAGGATCCTCTGCAGTGACTGCTGCCAACCAAGTACATCCAATCGGCTATATTTGCATAACAGCTTTAGCTTCCTTACCGTCACATTTGGTTCCATTTCCAAAATAGCCAAATTTACAGTGACATGTATATGATCCATTTGTATTTGAACAAGCACCATTGATACTACATTGATGTTGTCCAGTCGTACACTCGTTTATGTCAGTGCAAGTAAATCCGTCGCCACTGAATCCACTCTTACATGAGCAATTGTATGAGTCATTGCCTGGATGGCAAATAGCATTTGGACTGCATAGTTGTGGTTTACATTCTAGAAAGAAATTGAAGAGAGGTCAGAACAAACATTCATATCACGAGGATCGGGAAGACAAATCTAAGTAGCATCAACAAGGACAGGTTTGGTAAGAGAATAGCACCAGTTGGTTTTGACTGAAACCGCAATTCAAAGTGATTAGCGATCACAGGCAAAGGAAATTCCTTCAACCTGTGATTCAAAACATTGATTCAGGACATTGGACGGACCATGGGCCTTTGATTGACTTTGAGGATACCTTGAAAACTCTATCTGGCCATCTCTCTATTAAGCTCTCCTCCTTAACAAGCACCCCCTGGCCTTCTAATACAACGCATTAAATATAAAGTACCAAATGAGTATAAAATAAGCCCCACTCGCGGTTAAGCTCCTCCCCACTTTATGTCAAATGCCAGTGGTTAGCAGATAATTTCCATTTATTTATCTAAACAAGTTGGTGTGTTAATTTTGATTTGGTTTGGGATAAAAGCTGTGTCAAATATGTGAATTGGCCAGGTAACATTTTATGTTGATACTTGGGGGAAAATGGGGTAAAAAACTAAGAGCTATCATCTATATCCTTCTTATTTGACTTTGCGAATCAACCCGCCATTAAAAATCCTCCCTCTCTCTGAAGCACCCTTCGGATTCTCCAGGAATAAATAAGCCCCCCTTTGGTATCTATAAAGGGGCTGTTTTATAGAGAGGTTCTCGTATATCACTTCATGAAATATGTTAACTTTTGGATAATGTCATTAAAACAGAGGCTAGGTAGATATATTAGGTGTTATAAAAACCAACAACTAACTGATCACACAAACTGGCTAAAAGTTTATGTTGAGCAGCCTCAAAAGCCTTCTTCAACTGCGCAGGGACGGTGGTAATCCAATTCAATAGCCTTCTATCTTAGCTGCCTCAGAAATTTTACGTCTCCAAAGAGCCATTGTCACATAGGGTCCTTTGCAGGCACGCTGCAATATCAGATTTTCTGAAAATCAAACTTTGCCTGAGCAGAAGTTGTAGATCAGTACTCCTAAAGTTAAAACGATAACAATGTTTGAATTTATGTGAATTTTGATAAGTTCTTCTGATCAAGCCAAATTTGATTTCAGATTCAGGTTCTTTAAATGAATCACTCGGCCAATACAACAATACACAAGCAGTTTTGGCATGCAATTTGACAAATTGCAAATCAATATTGTATCTTCTTCGCAAAGGTTGAATAACAATGTGTGAAAGCAAGGATCCTCTGCAGTGACTGCTGCCAACCAAGTACATCCAATCGGCTATATTTGCATAACAGCTTTAGCTTCCTTACCGTCACATTTGGTTCCATTTCCAAAATAGCCAAATTTACAGTGACATGTATATGATCCATTTGTATTTGAACAAGCACCATTGATACTACATTGATGTTGTCCAGTCGTACACTCGTTTATGTCAGTGCAAGTAAATCCGTCGCCACTGAATCCACTCTTACATGAGCAATTGTATGAGTCATTGCCTGGATGGCAAATAGCATTTGGACTGCATAGTTGTGGTTTACATTCTAGAAAGAAATTGAAGAGAGGTCAGAACAAACATTCATATCACGAGGATCGGGAAGACAAATCTAAGTAGCATCAACAAGGACAGGTTTGGTAAGAGAATAGCACCAGTTGGTTTTGACTGAAACCGCAATTCAAAGTGATTAGCGATCACAGGCAAAGGAAATTCCTTCAACCTGTGATTCAAAACATTGATTCAGGACATTGGACGGACCATGGGCCTTTGATTGACTTTGAGGATACCTTGAAAACTCTATCTGGCCATCTCTCTATTAAGCTCTCCTCCTTAACAAGCACCCCCTGGCCTTCTAATACAACGCATTAAATATAAAGTACCAAATGAGTATAAAATAAGCCCCACTCGCGGTTAAGCTCCTCCCCACTTTATGTCAAATGCCAGTGGTTAGCAGATAATTTCCATTTATTTATCTAAACAAGTTGGTGTGTTAATTTTGATTTGGTTTGGGATAAAAGCTGTGTCAAATATGTGAATTGGCCAGGTAACATTTTATGTTGATACTTGGGGGAAAATGGGGTAAAAAACTAAGAGCTATCATCTATATCCTTCTTATTTGACTTTGCGAATCAACCCGCCATTAAAAATCCTCCCTCTCTCTGAAGCACCCTTCGGATTCTCCAGGAATAAATAAGCCCCCCTTTGGTATCTATAAAGGGGCTGTTTTATAGAGAGGTTCTCGTATATCACTTCATGAAATATGTTAACTTTTGGATAATGTCATTAAAACAGAGGCTAGGTAGATATACTAGGTGTTATAAAAACCAACAACTAACTGATCACACAAACTGGCTAAAAGTTTATGTTGAGCAGCCTCAAAAGCCTTTTTCAACTGCGCAGGGACGGTGGTAATCCAATTCAATAGCCATCTATCTTAGAGAATTTTGCGTCTTCAAAGAGCCATTGTCTCCTACGGGTCCTCTGCAGGCACGTTGCAATCTCAGGTTTTCTGAAAATCAAACTTTGCATGAGCAGAAGTTATACATCACTACTCCTAAAGTTAAAAAGATCAACAATGTTTGAATTTATGTGAATTTTCGATAAGTTCTTCTGATTAAGCCAAATTTGATTTCAGATTCAGGTTCTTTAAATGAATCACTTAGCCAATACACAAGCAGTTTGGGCATGCGATGTGACAAATTGCAAATCAATATTGTATCTTATTCGTAAGGGTTGAATAACAATGTCTGAAAGCAAGGATCCTCTGCAGTGACTGCTGCCAACCAAGTACATCCAATCGGCTATATTTGCATAACAGCTTTAGCTTCCTTACCGTCACATTTGGTTCCATTTCCAAAATAGCCAAATTTACAGTGACATGTATATGATCCATTTGTATTTGAACAAGCACCATTGATACTACATTGATGTTGTCCAGTCGTACACTCGTTTATGTCAGTGCAAGTAAATCCGTCGCCACTGAATCCACTCTTACATGAGCAATTGTATGAGTCATTGCCTGGATGGCAAATAGCATTTGGACTGCATAGTTGTGGTTTACATTCTAGAAAGAAATTGAAGAGAGGTCAGAACAAACATTCATATCACGAGGATCGGGAAGACAAATCTAAGAAGCATCAACAAGGACAGGTTTGGTAAGAGAATAGCACCAGTTGGTTTTGACTGAAACCGCAATTCAAAGTGATTAGCGATCACAGGCAAAGGAAATTCCTTCAACCTGTGATTCAAAACATTGATTCAGGACATTGGACGGACCATGGGCCTTTGATTGACTTTGAGGATACCTTGAAAACTCTATCTGGCCATCTCTCTATTAAGCTCTCCTCCTTAACAAGCACCCCCTGGCCTTCTAATACAACGCATTAAATATAAAGTACCAAATGAGTATAAAATAAGCCCCACTCGCGGTTAAGCTCCTCCCCACTTTATGTCAAATGCCAGTGGTTAGCAGATAATTTCCATTTATTTATCTAAACAAGTTGGTGTGTTAATTTTGATTTGGTTTGGGATAAAAGCTGTGTCAAATATGTGAATTGGCCAGGTAACATTTTATGTTGATACTTGGGGGAAAATGGGGTAAAAAACTAAGAGCTATCATCTATATCCTTCTTATTTGACTTTGCGAATCAACCCGCCATTAAAAATCCTCCCTCTCTCTGAAGCACCCTTCGGATTCTCCAGGAATAAATAAGCCCCCCTTTGGTATCTATAAAGGGGCTGTTTTATAGAGAGGTTCTCGTATATCACTTCATGAAATATGTTAACTTTTGGATAATGTCATTAAAACAGAGGCTAGGTAGATATACTAGGTGTTATAAAAACCAACAACTAACTGATCACACAAACTGGCTAAAAGTTTATGTTGAGCAGCCTCAAAAGCCTTTTTCAACTGCGCAGGGACGGTGGTAATCCAATTCAATAGCCATCTATCTTAGAGAATTTTGCGTCTTCAAAGAGCCATTGTCTCCTACGGGTCCTCTGCAGGCACGTTGCAATCTCAGGTTTTCTGAAAATCAAACTTTGCATCAGCAGAAGTTATACATCACTACTCCTAAAGTTAAAAAGATCAACAATGTTTGAATTTATGTGAATTTTCGATAAGTTCTTCTGATTAAGCCAAATTTGATTTCAGATTCAGGTTCTTTAAATGAATCACTTAGCCAATACACAAGCAGTTTGGGCATGCGATGTGACAAATTGCAAATCAATATTGTATCTTATTCGTAAGGGTTGAATAACAATGTCTGAAAGCAAGGATCCTCTGCAGTGACTGCTGCCAACCAAGTACATCCAATCGGCTATATTTGCATAACAGCTTTAGCTTCCTTACCGTCACATTTGGTTCCATTTCCAAAATAGCCAAATTTACAGTGACATGTATATGATCCATTTGTATTTGAACAAGCACCATTGATACTACATTGATGTTGTCCAGTCGTACACTCGTTTATGTCAGTGCAAGTAAATCCGTCGCCACTGAATCCACTCTTACATGAGCAATTGTATGAGTCATTGCCTGGATGGCAAATAGCATTTGGACTGCATAGTTTTGGTTTACATTCTAGAAGGAAATTGAAGAGAGGTCAGTACAAACATTCATATGATGAGGATCGGGAAGACAAATCTAAGAAGCATCAACAAGGACAGGTTTGGTAAGAGAATAGCACCAGTTGGTTTGATTGAAACCGCAATTCAAAGTGATTAGCGATCACAGGCAAAGGAAATTCCTTCAACCTGTGATTCAAAACATTGATTCAGGACATTGGACGGACCATGGGCCTTTGATTGACTTTGAGGATACCTTAAAAACTCTATCTGGCCATCTCTCTATTAAGCTCTCCTCCTTAACAAGCACCCCCTGGCCTTCTAATACAACGCATTAAATATAAAGTACCAAATGAGTATAAAATAAGCCCCACTCGCGGTTAAGCTCCTCCCCACTTTATGTCAAATGCCAGTGGTTAACAGATAATTTCCATTTATTTATCTAAACAAGTTGGCATGTTAATTTTGATTTGGTTTGGGATAAAAGCTGTGTCAAATATGTGAATTGGCCAGGTAACATTTTATGTTGATACTTGGGGGAAAATGGGGTAAAAAACTAAGAGCTATCATCTATATCCTTCTTATTTGACTTTGCGAATCAACCCGCCATTAAAAATCCTCCCTCTCTCTGAAGCACCCTTCGGATTCTCCAGGAATAAATAAGCCCCCCTTTGGTATCTATAAAGGGGCTGTTTTATAGAGAGGTTCTCGTATATCACTTCATGAAATATGTTAACTTTTGGATAATGTCATTAAAACAGAGGCTAGGTAGATATATTAGGTGTTATAAAAACCAACAACTAACTGATCACACAAACTGGCTAAAAGTTTATGTTGAGCAGCCTCAAAAGCCTTTTTCAACTGCGCAGGGACGGTGGTAATCCAATTCAATAGCCTTCTATCTTAGCTGCCTCAGAAATTTTACGTCTCCAAAGAGCCATTGTCACATAGGGTCCTTTGCAGGCACGCTGCAATATCAGATTTTCTGAAAATCAAACTTTGCCTGAGCAGAAGTTGTAGATCAGTACTCCTAAAGTTAAAACGATAACAATGTTTGAATTTATGTGAATTTTGATAAGTTCTTCTGATCAAGCCAAATTTGATTTCAGATTCAGGTTCTTTAAATGAATCACTCGGCCAATACAACAATACACAAGCAGTTTGGGCATGCAATGTGACAAATTGCAAATCAATATTGTATCTTCATCGTAAAGGTTGAATAACAATGTGTGAAAGCAAGGATCCTCTGCAGTGACTGCTGCCAACCAAGTACATCCAATCGGCTATATTTGCATAACAGCTTTAGCTTCCTTACCGTCACATTTGGTTCCATTTCCAAAATAGCCAAATTTACAGTGACATGTATATGATCCATTTGTATTTGAACAAGCACCATTGATACTACATTGATGTTGTCCAGTCGTACACTCGTTTATGTCAGTGCAAGTAAATCCGTCGCCACTGAATCCACTCTTACATGAGCAATTGTATGAGTCATTGCCTGGATGGCAAATAGCATTTGGACTGCATAGTTGTGGTTTACATTCTAGAAAGAAATTGAAGAGAGGTCAGAACAAACATTCATATCACGAGGATCGGGAAGACAAATCTAAGAAGCATCAACAAGGACAGGTTTGGTAAGAGAATAGCACCAGTTGGTTTTGACTGAAACCGCAATTCAAAGTGATTAGCGATCACAGGCAAAGGAAATTCCTTCAACCTGTGATTCAAAACATTGATTCAGGACATTGGACGGACCATGGGCCTTTGATTGACTTTGAGGATACCTTGAAAACTCTATCTGGCCATCTCTCTATTAAGCTCTCCTCCTTAACAAGCACCCCCTGGCCTTCTAATACAACGCATTAAATATAAAGTACCAAATGAGTATAAAATAAGCCCCACTCGCGGTTAAGCTCCTCCCCACTTTATGTCAAATGCCAGTGGTTAGCAGATAATTTCCATTTATTTATCTAAACAAGTTGGTGTGTTAATTTTGATTTGGTTTGGGATAAAAGCTGTGTCAAATATGTGAATTGGCCAGGTAACATTTTATGTTGATACTTGGGGGAAAATGGGGTAAAAAACTAAGAGCTATCATCTATATCCTTCTTATTTGACTTTGCGAATCAACCCGCCATTAAAAATCCTCCCTCTCTCTGAAGCACCCTTCGGATTCTCCAGGAATAAATAAGCCCCCCTTTGGTATCTATAAAGGGGCTGTTTTATAGAGAGGTTCTCGTATATCACTTCATGAAATATGTTAACTTTTGGATAATGTCATTAAAACAGAGGCTAGGTAGATATATTAGGTGTTATAAAAACCAACAACTAACTGATCACACAAACTGGCTAAAAGTTTATGTTGAGCAGCCTCAAAAGCCTTCTTCAACTGCGCAGGGACGGTGGTAATCCAATTCAATAGCCTTCTATCTTAGCTGCCTCAGAAATTTTACGTCTCCAAAGAGCCATTGTCACATAGGGTCCTTTGCAGGCACGCTGCAATATCAGATTTTCTGAAAATCAAACTTTGCCTGAGCAGAAGTTGTAGATCAGTACTCCTAAAGTTAAAACGATAACAATGTTTGAATTTATGTGAATTTTGATAAGTTCTTCTGATCAAGCCAAATTTGATTTCAGATTCAGGTTCTTTAAATGAATCACTCGGCCAATACAACAATACACAAGCAGTTTTGGCATGCAATTTGACAAATTGCAAATCAATATTGTATCTTCTTCGCAAAGGTTGAATAACAATGTGTGAAAGCAAGGATCCTCTGCAGTGACTGCTGCCAACCAAGTACATCCAATCGGCTATATTTGCATAACAGCTTTAGCTTCCTTACCGTCACATTTGGTTCCATTTCCAAAATAGCCAAATTTACAGTGACATGTATATGATCCATTTGTATTTGAACAAGCACCATTGATACTACATTGATGTTGTCCAGTCGTACACTCGTTTATGTCAGTGCAAGTAAATCCGTCGCCACTGAATCCACTCTTACATGAGCAATTGTATGAGTCATTGCCTGGATGGCAAATAGCATTTGGACTGCATAGTTGTGGTTTACATTCTAGAAAGAAATTGAAGAGAGGTCAGAACAAACATTCATATCACGAGGATCGGGAAGACAAATCTAAGTAGCATCAACAAGGACAGGTTTGGTAAGAGAATAGCACCAGTTGGTTTTGACTGAAACCGCAATTCAAAGTGATTAGCGATCACAGGCAAAGGAAATTCCTTCAACCTGTGATTCAAAACATTGATTCAGGACATTGGACGGACCATGGGCCTTTGATTGACTTTGAGGATACCTTGAAAACTCTATCTGGCCATCTCTCTATTAAGCTCTCCTCCTTAACAAGCACCCCCTGGCCTTCTAATACAACGCATTAAATATAAAGTACCAAATGAGTATAAAATAAGCCCCACTCGCGGTTAAGCTCCTCCCCACTTTATGTCAAATGCCAGTGGTTAGCAGATAATTTCCATTTATTTATCTAAACAAGTTGGTGTGTTAATTTTGATTTGGTTTGGGATAAAAGCTGTGTCAAATATGTGAATTGGCCAGGTAACATTTTATGTTGATACTTGGGGGAAAATGGGGTAAAAAACTAAGAGCTATCATCTATATCCTTCTTATTTGACTTTGCGAATCAACCCGCCATTAAAAATCCTCCCTCTCTCTGAAGCACCCTTCGGATTCTCCAGGAATAAATAAGCCCCCCTTTGGTATCTATAAAGGGGCTGTTTTATAGAGAGGTTCTCGTATATCACTTCATGAAATATGTTAACTTTTGGATAATGTCATTAAAACAGAGGCTAGGTAGATATATTAGGTGTTATAAAAACCAACAACTAACTGATCACACAAACTGGCTAAAAGTTTATGTTGAGCAGCCTCAAAAGCCTTCTTCAACTGCGCAGGGACGGTGGTAATCCAATTCAATAGCCTTCTATCTTAGAGAATTTTGCGTCTTCAAGGAGCCATTGTCTCCTACGGGTCCTCTGCAGGCACGTTGCAATCTCAGGTTTTCTGAAAATCAAACTTTGCATGAGCAGAAGTTATACATCACTACTCCTAAAGTTAAAAAGATCAACAATGTTTGAATTTATGTGAATTTTCGATAAGTTCTTCTGATTAAGCCAAATTTGATTTCAGATTCAGGTTCTTTAAATGAATCACTTAGCCAATACACAAGCAGTTTGGGCATGCGATGTGACAAATTGCAAATCAATATTGTATCTTATTCGTAAGGGTTGAATAACAATGTCTGAAAGCAAGGATCCTCTGCAGTGACTGCTGCCAACCAAGTACATCCAATCGGCTATATTTGCATAACAGCTTTAGCTTCCTTACCGTCACATTTGGTTCCATTTCCAAAATAGCCAAATTTACAGTGACATGTATATGATCCATTTGTATTTGAACAAGCACCATTGATACTACATTGATGTTGTCCAGTCGTACACTCGTTTATGTCAGTGCAAGTAAATCCGTCGCCACTGAATCCACTCTTACATGAGCAGTTGTATGAGTCATTGCCTGGATGGCAAATAGCATTTGGACTGCATAGTTGTGGTTTACATTCTAGAAAGAAATTGAAGAGAGGTCAGAACAAACATTCATATCACGAGGATCGGGAAGACAAATCTAAGAAGCATCAACAAGGACAGGTTTGGTAAGAGAATAGCACCAGTTGGTTTTGACTGAAACCGCAATTCAAAGTGATTAGCGATCACAGGCAAAGGAAATTCCTTCAACCTGTGATTCAAAACATTGATTCAGGACATTGGACGGACCATGGGCCTTTGATTGACTTTGAGGATACCTTAAAAACTCTATCTGGCCCAACCTCGTTACCAGGGTGTTCTGACGTCATACGCTGGTCACGAAGCCGAAAGAACACCCTGGTACACTTGGCATCAATCTTGCCAATATATGGCAATATGCGCCCCATTATGGATTTGCAGTTTGCTAGGCAACGATAATCGACGAAAAATGGTCGTTGCTCTAGCGCTAATTCTGAAGTATATAAATTGAGAAATTAAAAACAAACACTTTGAGGACCCTATTTTAGCCCTTTTTAAGGTATTTAATCATTAATCCGGGGTTAGCAAGTGCATTTAGTAGGAAAACGAGCACGATCCATTTGGGTGGAAAAAGGGCCTAAGTTGAAATTTTCGAGAATTTTCCCCACAGCTTAGAAAATAGAATGGCTCGTTATTCGGCGAATTTTAGAGATAAATTGGAGATTAAAAGTGTTTTAGTGAAAGAATACAGTTTTCCGTCGAATTTTGACATGCCGCGGCTGTTTACTTCTCGCAAAACGGAGTTACGGCGTAAAATGGGGTAGGCCGAAATTATTCCCCATTTTTGGGGGGCGCGCGCTCCGCTTCTGGGGGCAATATTGAACCCCAAATTACGTTATTAGACTTGCAGACGAATGGTCTCTTGAAAAATTTTTTCTGTTTTGAAATCAGGCTTGTAACCATGGAGCATCGACTCCAAACGTAACCTCAGGTCGGAAAATCGCAACATTTATTTTTCAACCCCCAGTTATGACGTCATAATGAGCCCAACATTTCCTGAAACTCCGAAATTCGGATGCGCCGTGGTCCATTACCCCTCTTAAACTCCTCACTTGCCCCATACACCCCATTGATTTTGTGAAATTACCGATTCAATAAAGGCCATTTTTGAATGGGAGCAAGTTATAATCTGATTTTACTATTGTTTTCGAATAGCCAATCAAATTGCCGAACGGCCTCTTGTATCCCAGAGTAGAGGTAGAGCAACGAACTCACTCTGGGGACGAAATTGTATCTGGCCATCTCTCTATTAAGCTCTCCTCCTTAACAAGCACCCCCTGGCCTTCTAATACAACGCATTAAATATAAAGTACCAAATGAGTATAAAATAAGCCCCACTCGCGGTTAAGCTCCTCCCCACTTTATGTCAAATGCCAGTGGTTAGCAGATAATGTCCATTTATTTATCTAAACAAGTTGGCATGTTAATTTTGATTTGGCTTGGGATCAGGCTTGGGATCAAAGCTGTGTCAAATATGTGAATTGGCCAGGTAACATTTTATGTTGATACTTGGGGGAAAATGGGGTAAAAAACTAAGAGCTATCATCTATATCCTTCTTATTTGACTTTGCGAATCAACCCGCCATTAAAAATCCTCCCTCTCTCTGAAGCACCCTTCGGATTCTCCAGGAATAAATAAGCCCCCCTTTGGTATCTATAAAGGGGCTGTTTTATAGAGAGGTTCTCGTATATCACTTCATGAAATATGTTAACTTTTGGATAATGTCATTAAAACAGAGGCTAGGTAGATATACTAGGTGTTATAAAAACCAACAACTAACTGATCACACAAACTGGCTAAAAGTTTATGTTGAGCAGCCTCAAAGACCTTTTTCAACTGCGCAGGGACGGTGGTAATCCAATTCAATAGCCATCTATCTTAGAGAATTTTGCGTCTTCAAGGAGCCATTGTCTCCTACGGGTCCTCTGCAGGCACGTTGCAATCTCAGGTTTTCTGAAAATCAAACTTTGCATGAGCAGAAGTTATACATCACTACTCCTAAAGTTAAAAAGATCAACAATGTTTGAATTTATGTGAATTTTCGATAAGTTCTTCTGATTAAGCCAAATTTGATTTCAGATTCAGGTTCTTTAAATGAATCACTTAGCCAATACACAAGCAGTTTGGGCATGCGATGTGACAAATTGCAAATCAATATTGTATCTTATTCGTAAGGGTTGAATAACAATGTCTGAAAGCAAGGATCCTCTGCAGTGACTGCTGCCAACCAAGTACATCCAATCGGCTATATTTGCATAACAGCTTTAGCTTCCTTACCGTCACATTTGGTTCCATTTCCAAAATAGCCAAATTTACATTGACATGTGTAAGATCCATTGGTATTTGTACAAGAACCATTGATACTACATTGATGTTGTCCAGTCGTACACTCGTTTATGTCAGTGCAAGTAAATCCGTCGCCACTGAATCCACTCTTACATGAGCAATTGTACGAGTCATTGCCTGGATGACAAATAGCATTTGGACTGCATTGTTTTGGTTTGCATTCTAGAAGGGAATTGAAGAGAGGTCAGTACAAACATTCATATGATGAGGATCTGGAAGACAAATCTAAGAAGCATCAACAAGGACAGGTTTGGTAAGAGAATAGCACCAGTTGGTTTTGATTGAAACTGCATTTCAAAGTGATTAGCGATCACAGGCAAAAGAAATCTTTCAACCTGTGATTCAAAACAAGCAAAGCCTCAAAAGTTGGCCTGAAACCCAGGTAGCTAGGTCGCTCGTAGTGCGGCCCAGAAATTGCTTTCAAGAACAAACATGAGCATAGATCGAGAGAAGAAGGATAAATCTACACATCTGCCACGGACATTGTGTGCTTTTTTGGTTCAAAAGCCGATTAGGAGCCAATTCAGTTCTCTTATTTTTTGGTGTAATTAAAACTTCTGAACCAAAGAAATGAAATGCCAGAGGAAGATGTTCAGATATATCCTTCCTATTTCGATATACGCTCATGCTTCCTCTTAAAAACAATTTCTGGAAAGCACAACGAGCGCGCTAGTTACTTTGGTTACAGAAAAACATTTGCGGCTTTGTTTGCTTTGAATTTCTGGTTGAGAGAATTTCCTTCATCTGTAGGCACTTATCGATTTGAATTCAAGTGTAAAGAAAAGCAGCTCATGCTATTGTGTTACAAAATTTGTTCTTGTTAGAAGGTTCCGTTGTCCGCGTTTCATCATGGGTAGTTAGACACTGCTGGTGTGCATCTATGGAGGAGCGCTGGATATTATGTATCTGCAGGCGAAATTTTTTTGCAGTACTGCGGAGGAGATATCGAAAGGACGAAAATATTAAGATATCTCCTCCACAGTACTATAAAAATTTCCCCCGCAGATGTCTCCTCCGCAGTACTATAAAAAATGTCCCCTGCAGGTATCTCCTCCGCAGTACTGTAAAAAAATTTCCCCCGCAGATACATATTATCCAGCTCTCCTCCATAGAAGCACACCAGCAGTGTCTAACTACCCATGGTTTCATTGATGGTATCCTTCTAAGAAGAAAGCTTTTCACGGAAACCTTTAAAGTGCTAATGCAACGAAATTTTCGAACCTCATTTTTTGGCTTTAAAAGAAACTTCAATCTTTGCTGAGCAATATGATATAAAGAAAGTCAACAGGAACAAATTGCATTGTTTTGAAAAAGTCTGCCAAAGTTGTGAAGTCAGGGCGAATTTCTCTCATCGCGTGTGACGTATGAAGTAGAACGCATTCAATTTGCGCAACAACAACAAAGCGCGCTCTGGTCAGACAGACAGTGCCCGTTTCTGTCAGTTTCTCGAAGGCAGATTCATTTTGATTTTACCAAATCAACGTAAGATGTCAGCAAATACAATATTATGGTGTTGTGAACCTACATGCTCCTTATCAAGATAGCTGTACCGTACCAGGCCAGCTCACTGCCCACTTCAAGCAATACGAGGAAGCTGTGCACTATCATCACAATCAATGAACAACATACGTAGGCCTATTCTTCGTGAAACACTGGAACTGGAAGCCAGATTCGAGAAGTGGAATGCTGTTAATGAATGGTACGTGATCTTTATTATAAACAAAGCTTTTGATAAATTGTTACATGAGTAATTCTGTCACTTAGGGGGCACAAATAGCCCGCAGTAGACCTAGTCGAACTTAGCTAGGCCTAAGCCCATAGTGCATAGAACTTGGATACACTTTTTTCATAAGAAACTGATAAGAAACTAAACTCTCAGATCGCCAAAAAATGAAGAGACTTCAGTATTGGGAAAATATAAGCCAAGAAACTATTCATTTTGATAAAGGAAATCCTTTACCTATTTTTAATTTATTGTTGCTTGCTTTCTGCATCATATTCTATCATACTCGTAAGGTACTTGAGCAATGTCTAAACATTGGAAATACTTTAAAAACCTTATTTTGAAGTGTTCACAAGGGCAAACTTTCAGTACTGGCCCAAATTCTTAGTTTCTTCTCAAAAAATATGTGTGGATGAAATGTTGGTTAGTTAACTCGGGTTCAGATGTTGCAGGGAAGTTCACTGTACAAGAGGAAAACGAGTTTTTATGGCATTTTCGAGCAAATAACTTTTTTACCAGCACCAAGGTTACATTATAATGCATTGATAAACACAGATGTCATAAAAGTGGTTAGGCCTTTATTGGAAGACTCACACGGGTGAGCATACAAGCAAAAAGCAGGACAAGGCAGAAATGAATAGGGCCACTATTTGCTACTAATTCTTTATAATCTTTATTTTGTTAAGTCTAAAATCTGAGATAAAATCAAATTCATTTGAATGCGCACTTTGTTGTTACGTTGACAATAGCTGACGGAGCAGTAAGAAGTTGATAGGCCTGAACCAAGCAATTCAGAGACAAATAGATAATTTAGAAACAGCTCCTTACGGTCAGTTACTAATTACTGTATATATGACCACCATGCTGCTGTATATGAATCAAATGGATTTGCCTAAGCCATGGATACGGAATATTGACTTCTGTTTATCAATTCACTATCTTTTTTCAGGTGCCTTTGAGCAGAATTGCCTACAGATGTCTGATTCCTTGGCTCGTGGCTAGCTTTGTTGGGACAACAGAACATCACTGCCAACTTGTAATACCATCAGATGAGGGAAAAGTTCCATACAGCACCTTGTACTGGCTAAGCAGATGCTGAAGAAGGCTGTATATTTGGAGAGTAAATGTTTTGACCAGACTTCTTTTCAATGAACAACCTTGCAAGAAATTGGAGCAAACATAAAAACATGAAAATGAGAGTCCTAGTAAAGCTATGCAAAATGAGGTGTAAAGTTTTGATTTTGTCCTCCTTTTTAACTGAATCAGTATTTTGTCCAAAACAGTTGCTCTCAAAGTATCCATGGCTGTTTAGAAAGACTTGAGTATTTTCAACTTTTGTCACATTTTAGCTTGTAAATGTTAAAATGAAGGTATTTTTTCAATCATAGCAAGAGGAAGTGCTCTGCAGAAAAGCAAGTCAGTTTTTCAATGTATGTGCTTCTTTGTTGTCTGTCCACAGCAGGGGTAATCTGTCTTTTTCCTCCTTGTATTGGTAGGTACTGCAGCCTGTTCCATTAGGCCTTACTATAAGCATTCTTGTTCTGTGGAAAAGGTGGATGAAAGTAATCCAATGATATTTTCAGGAAGGCGAAAAATGATGTATCGCAATCAAACAAAGTTTGATATCAAGATTATCTGGCTTAAGGAAGCAGCAAATATTTCAAAAAAAGACTTTCAGACTCAGATTGCCAAAAAATTAAGAAACTCCAGTATATTTGTCTTTATTTTCACTTATTTCCTGTATCATATCACTTGGAAAGTCCTTGAGTAATGTCTAAACATTGGAATGCTTCAAAACACCTTCTGTTGGAATGTTCAGGGGGGTGCAGATCTCATAATTTTAAGAAACATTCAGTACTGGCCTAAATTCTTAGTTTCTCAAAGAAAAAATATCCCACTGAAAATGTGACAACTTCAAATAACTGCACTGCATATTTGACATTCTATTTCTTTTTAGTACTTGATTTGATGATTTGCTGGGAGCAAATGTCTGACTAAAACACAAATCTGTTTCTTAGAATAGAAAAGAAAATACCTGTTCAATTTCTGCATGCAGCTCTGCTGTTCTTTGCAATTTGCTTGCTAGGTCTTGTAGCTAGCTTTGTATGACTGGCAATTTTCGCAATCACCACTCCAAACTTCGTCGTCGGGTGGTTGGCCTTCTTTATTGGCAATTCCTTCAATCGAGCTTTATCAAATTTGTCGTCACTTTGTGCTGTTGTTCAGGTGGAAGCTGAGGGAGTCATGGCATTTCGACTCATCTGAAAATGACAGTAATTAAAAGTAAACAACTGGAGAAAATATATTCTACGATTGACATCAATCTATAAAAGTACAAAAACAACAAACACGTAATTCAAATTGGCCTAATAATGGCCTAAATTGTCGCTCACCTGTCTACGATCTTCGAAGGGCTATTTCAGATGTCTCGCTTTTCCTTGATCGAAAAATAAATGAAATAACACTCCCTCAGTGTACTGGCTATTTCCACAGCTAATCAAAGTAGAGCCATCGCCAGCAACACAGCGCTTTTCTCCAAGACTCTTTTCTGCTCTCGGCTCTTCTTTGTAGTGATGAAGTCAAACGCATCTTATTGTTTCATTCAAATTGGCGTTCTACTTCATACGTCATGGGCTCACAGGAAAAATTCGCACGCGATCTACCAAAATCTCCAACTTTGACTTGCAATAAAAAGACATTCACGCATCCGATTTGAAATCGGTTTTCAGCATGATAATCAGTGCATAAAGATGTCTAAGATTAGGTTAAAAAAAGACATTCGAAAATTTCGTTGCATTAGCACTTTAATGCTCAGCATTTGTAGAGACTTTGCTCCGTTCTTCAGCTGACCATTTATTTCCAATCCTTCATTCGGCACTTACGTTATATCACATCACTCTATGCAGGGTGCATAAAAAAGCCACATGTAGCAAAGTGAACTCTGTCTGGAACGTAAGGTTGACATGAAAATAACAGTGATTCTGCGAAACCCCACTCAAGTGCTTGAGGAAAGCTTTTGCAAAATAGGGCACTTTGGAATTTTACAAGAAGAAAAAAGTACGCAAATGTCAAATGTGAAAACTCAAAAATAGCAGCCGTTCTTCTTTTCGACATTGTTCTAGTTGTAATGTTGGAACTATTCGGAATTTTGTCACTTCGTCGCCGCATGAACCTTTTGCATTGGTTAAATGTTAAATAATTGGATAGCTAGAAACAAGCATCATAAAAATATATTTTTAAATACAGCTCCATTTCATCAAAATCGTTTCAAAAAAGCTGATGATTTGTTTCGAAAATTTCTTTCTAAAGCATTCCACAGAGCTTCGTTGTAAAATATCCTTGATAAGTTTTCATTGTTGTGCAGCTTTTGTCAGCGAGAGTATTGCTTTGTCCAAAACAGTTAAATCTTTCATCAATAATACAATAATAAAGAAGCTTCTTCGGTTCATCACAGAATCAGAACCATAACAAATTCACTGAATGAAAAGAACAAAGCGTCCTCCTTCCTGCAAATATACAACTACCGGGTGTGTCAAAAAAAGAATCCCTGTTTTGAAAGACCACATATCCGTCGATATCAAGATAATAATGTCGGCAATTATGTCATTCTATAGTGAACATGTTCAAATATATTCTAAATTTTACCTGCCTGAAATCGGCCACTCCGTTCTCTTAAATTATAAGAGATTTCATCGAGAAGCCTATCCAAGAAACGTCCAAAACTGCATAAAATCACGACCACATTTCTCGTATGTCTATGCCTTATAGCAGCGACCTGTACATGCTTTGGGATTCTTTTTATTGACTCACACGATGCAAAAATTGCTGAAGTAACGATAAAATACATTGTTTTGACTTACTTCTATTGTGTCAAGTCGTGCCAAGTGAAGGCATACGAGCCAGGGTTGTGAAAAATATTTTTTGTTGTTTGCATGTGACGTTTCGTTCCAGAGACAGTAAAATTTACCGAATGAAGCCCTTTTTGATACCTGTGCTATACACTCTGTACTGTCCCACTGTTCAATCTTTCCAGCCTATGTTTTTGCCACTATTTACATAAATAATGTTACAAGGATGGTTTATCAAATTTTAACACAATCGTTGTTCTGAAATAAATTGCGGCTTGGTTAGCATAGGGCTCGAATCCTTGCAAAAATTATCATTCATATAAAACGTTATAATGATGTATCAAAAATGCAAAAGCCTATACTGCAAACGCTTTTTATCTAATGAAAGAACACGAGTTAGGCTTTCGGAGAATCACTCTTTCAATCATTTCAACCGTTCGTTCAAGAGAAAGTTGACTTTGCAGGATGTGGTTTTTTCTTGCACCCTTCATAGAGTGATGTGAAATGACGTAAGTGCCAAATAAAGGATAACAAATAAATGGTCAGCTAAAGACAGGATCAAAGTCTCTACAAATGCTGAAGAGGAAATATTTCTGTGAAAAGCTTTCTTCAATTGAAGTGATGAAAGGGAGCTTTACGTAATTTACCATTTTTTATATCATCCGTATTTACATAATTACAGCATTTATAAGATTCCCGATAGTTCTGAAGTTGGGACGTCATCTGACAGGACAGGACTATAAGACTTCATAAGACTTACATATAGACTTATTACAGCTGAAGAAATAGACTTAGGGCAATGCTAGACTCCAGCCATGGACGAAACTTTAGATGTTTGCATTTCGAAATGCGATACAACTAGCACGGGAACTAGCAATGGCTGGCTGTAAGGATTTTCCTGGTGGATATGTAGCACTTATAACTTTATCGACATTTTTTTTTCTAATAGTATCATAAGGTGCGAAAATTGGCATCGCCCTTTGACTGGATTACAAAGTATATTCTGTTGTAAATACTAAAATTTGTAGCACTATTGATGACCATGGTTGCAAATGTATTCCAAGCTGTTACTTTCATCATCAGTTTCAAGATAAAGAAATGGTTTCTACTATTCTAAAAACCTTGGTCAAACATTATTAGACTAATGTCTTTTAGTCTGTGAGTTCTCCAGTGTGTGATTCTGAAAATACAATAACAAGGAAAGTCTCGTTTGTTTGTTTGTTTGTTTGTTTGTTTTCAAAAGTTTTAATGTTTTTTCACCACTTAAGCCGGTATTTCAAGCTTCTCCTTCGTCTTCAGTATAGAGATCCAGGAAATTTAGAGATGAAGGAAAATAGTTTTCTAACAGCTCTTTAACCCTATAGTGGTTGGACTATCTGACACGTCCTAGCTTGGTTGGGGGAGCAAAAAAGCCCTCCTATCTAACTCTTGACTTGAAATAGATAGAGCAACCAGATTTGGTTTACTAATAGCCCCAGGCATGTATTTTAGGAGAATATAAAAATTAACCTAAAATTAGCTGTAACTGTTGCTTGCATCAGCAATTTTCTTTGTAAGGTCAAGAAAAGTGCCAAAATCGGTCAAAATCAGGAAAAATGCGATAAAATTTAATTTGGAGCACAATCTCCATCCAAACATTAAAATTATGATAGATTACATCAAATAGCACTACCCTGCAAATTATCTTTGCAAAATATTGTAAGTTTGTTACATTTTTGCGAATAATAATATTCGAGAATTGGCGATTTTGATAGAGTCAGTTCCGGAAAATTGTCTCCCTCCCCCTCATTTGTCAAGATATTTTTATAAAACTTCTCGAGTCGTTGCTTAATAAGTAGCAGCAAAAGGTCAGAAAGTGTGCAGGCCATAATTATTCTCCTAGCAGAGTTATAAGAAAAAGTACTAGGGGCGCAAATTTGCCCCCCCCCACCCAACCAAAATAGGGGTTAAATAGCGCTCAGTCGAAACTTATTTTGTCTTCAGATCCGCCTTCAGTGATGAAATAATTGTTTTCTATCAAAATACCGAGGCCAACTTTCTTTCTCTCTTTAAAAACATGATAATAAAATATTCTGTGCAAAAATGTTTACCTGAAGGATTGGAGCTCTTCAACAAAAATGGATTTATTGCAGGGATCATCATTGATGCATGCAGTCGCCTTTCAAATTGGGATTGTTTTTATTGGCTCGCACAGTGTAATGACTGATTTTGTGTAAAACCGTGACTGAAAGAGTTCTCTCTTTTATTGTTTGCTGTAGCTTACACCTTTGTTTTTCATTTTTCTAAGATAACTGGCGTCTGGTGAACCAAAGTCAACCAATAGGAAGCAACACACTTTGCATCTGCTTCAGCTCACCATAGCTAAAATTACTGCTCTCTAATGTAAGGGGGGGGGGGGGGAGTTGCAATGTTTCAATTTATCTATTAATACCAAAGTGCATTCTCTTCCCAATGTGGTCGTGATATCTGATGTCGTATGCTTCATTCCATGCAGTTTGTTCTTCTTTACTATTAAGTAAGATCTTTACACAATATCAATATATCCCATTGCTGCACGCTCCTTTGGAGTTTATGTACTCCCACTTCTTTCATCGGTATTCTTTTTTAAACCATCGTTGCAGTGTTAGTTATATTGGTTTAACCCTATCCAGAATAGGCTTTTTGAAACTTGGGGAGACTATGGGGAGGGGGGAAAACCTCCCCCCGCCCTCTTCATTCTCAGACCATACGTGCTAGAGACTTGAAACCTGGCACAGGTAACAAGCACGATACGGCAAACAAGATGATGTAATCTATTTTTGATTATATCCCGTGATTAAGTGCTGACGTCAGCAAATGTGCTAATTTGGGTGTAAAACCACATGGACATCGCGTTATACCTCCAAATCGATAAAACATACCGATATGAGATTTGAAACACAGAGGGATTAAATTCTTGTAATACTTAATTGGAAATTTTTGCTTCGCAACACTTATATTTTTGCTGAGGTCAGTATTTATTTATTTCGTACGCAAAAAAGATCGATTTTTGTCTAAAAATGATTATAATACACTTTAAAAAATAGCAAAAAATGCTAAATGTACACAAAAAGACATGCTGCATCACATGATGTTGCTTATTTTCCTATACATGAAGCCTAACATGGCTTTTTGCCAGTACGCATGCGCAAAAACCAATCATTGATGACGTCATCAAAAATCCATAAACTTTACATCAAACGAAAGCTTGTTTCAAGGAAAGTTCGGCATTGCTTGTCTCATTGTCATAGAGTCAGTGGTTCAAAAGTTATGACTTAACCCTAATCCATATGGGCTTTTTTCGAGCTACCATTTATGGGGGGGGGGGGGTGCTTTCCACCCCCCCTCTGAAAACTGCCTTAGACTCATCCAAATTCAATACAACTTGGCACAGTTATAGAACAGGTAATTTGTAGCTCGTAGCGTAATTTAGGAGTGGCTGCCACACCTTCTGACGTCACAGTGACGTCACGAAGTTAAAAATCTGTGAAAATCAGGCTTCCAAGTTGAATTCAAGTTTAATGAAGATTTTTGCATGAACTTTATGCAGTTTTTGGTTCAGTTTGTCAACATTTGTGGTGATAAAATATTATTTTATTGAAAATAACGATTTTGGACTGATATTTTGGCAGAAATTAGCCGATTCTTATGACGTGATTTGTGCAATTAATTTATTCTATGTAAAAAGAGACCAAAAGAGCCTGCAAAATGGTGATTATCTACAAAAAATGTATCGTTAGAGTGTTTTTCATTGAAAAAGTTAAAAAAAACATGAAAAAATTGCTAATTAGTCTAAAATGGCGGCCAAAATGACGTCATTATCAAAAAATGCTGACATCATCAAATTCCAGAAATTCCGGTATCAAATTAAAGCCCTTTGTTTGCTGATTCATTTGCTGTATAATACTTCATAATTTAATCAAATAATTCCATTGAAATCATTGAAAACGATGATTTTGCTGCTACCTCCTTCCAAATATGGGCATGTCACGTGACCTGTGAGTCCTATTGTTCAAAAATGTTTCCACCAAAATGTGGCTAATAGACAATTAGTAAAAGTCAGGGAGGCTGGGGGACATAGCAAATGTCGTTTAGAAACGCCGCAAATAAAACCTTGAGGGGTGGGGGGTGGAATCCACCCCCCCAACCCATGTGGATTAGGGTTAAAAGGGATTCATTTCACGGAGCACTCAATTTAACGTCATGTGTTAACCCCCGGAATCAGTGTAAAAAATTTTAGATTGACATGGAAGGATGTCTCATAAATAGAAACTAAAAGTTGCAAGAAAGCTAGACTATTCTAGAAATATTCGACCAGCTGTGTGGAAAAGTTTACTACGGGGCCCTAGTCTGCATAGGGGTTAAAAGCAAAGATAATCGTCAGCCTATCAGGCCAATATTGAAACTGTCCGCTTCTACCCTAGTAGGTACTCCCATTATGGCCAAACAGGGGTCCAGTCAGAGTTGATGAGGGCGAAAGCAAAATTGGAAAATTACCCTCAACTGATGGTATGATTGTACAAAAAAACCACCAAATGATAGAACATAAATGGCAGCATCCACTATTCTACAAAGTTGGACAAGGTTCAAATGTAAAAGATCATATAACAAAGCAAGAGAACTTCAAAACTCGTTGATGAACATTGCTGCAGCTACTGTGTGGATTGATGTGCCATTGCTGTCTGTATGTATATACAACAATATTGCTGTGTAGAGGAGATTTGGAATTTTATTATTGGCAAGAATCTTAGAATACGCCCAGCTGGTAGAATTTTTTTTACAAATAAGGCCATTTGGTAGCCATTTGGTACTACCCAACAAGGACAGATTTTGTAAAACAATAGCATGAATTGCTTTTTTTGACACCTGAATTCAAAGCGATTTGCGATCGCAAACAAAGGAAATTCCCCCAAGTAATTCAAAACAAACAAAGCAGCAAAAGTTTCTCTGAAACCCAGGTAGCTAGCTCGCTTGTGCATTCCAGAATTTGTTTTTAAGAGCAACTATGAGCATATATCAAAAGAAGAAGGATATATCTATACATCTACCACGGGCATTTTATTTATTTGGTTCAAAGGCCGATTGGGAGGCTATTCAATTCTCTTATTTTTTGGGTGTTATTAAAACACTTACTGCTCAGCTTCTGAACAAAATAAATAAAATGCCCGAGGTAGATGTGTAGATATAGTCTTCTTCTTTCGATATATGCCCATTTTTGCTCTTAAAAACAATTTCTGGAATGCACAACGATCGCGCTAGCTACCGGGGTTTCAGAGAAACTTTTGCGACTTTGTTTGTTTTGAATTATTGGTTGAGGGAATTTTCTTTGTCTGCGACCGCAAATCACTTTGAATTCAGGTGTCAACAAAAGCAACTCATGCTATTTTCTTATAATATCTGCCCTTGTTGTACGACCCTTAAATTGACTTGACCCCCTGTTAGGCTATATTGCGAGTAACACTGTGGGGCTTATATACCTACTTGTTCTAAAAGCTCTCACGTCGAAAATGCTCCGTAAACTCCGTTATCTGCTTGGCGAGCAAAAAGGGCACGTGATTTGAAAGGCAACTGCTCCGTAAATAGCAAAGCAATAATATTTTGCAATATCTGATTGAATAACCAAAAATATTTTGTAAATCTCAATTGTTTAACCCTATCCAGACTAGGCCTATTTGCAACTTTGGGGGGGCTAGGGGGGCATAAAGTGCCCCCTTGCTTTTTCTAAGAATCATAAATGCTAGAGACTTGAAACTTGAAACAAGTAACAAACACGATAAGGCAAACAAGATGATGTGATTTGTTTTTGTTTTTGTCACGTGATTAAGTGCTGACGTCAGCAAATGTTGCTAATTTGGGTGTAAAAACACACGGACTTTGTCGCGTTGTATCTCCAAATCGATAAGATATATTGATGTGATATTTGAAACATAGAAGGATTATATTCTTGTAATTCATATTTTGAAATTCTTGCTTTGTAACAGTAGTATTTTTGCTGATGTAAGCATTTACTTATTTTGTACGAAAAAAAGAGCGATTTTTGTCTAAAAATGAATATAAATTTCTTAAAAAAACAGCAAAAAATGCTAAATATACATAAAGAGGCCTCCTGCGTCATATGATGTCACTAATTTTTCTAAAAATGAAGCCTAACATGGTTTTTCATCAATACGCATGCGCAGCAACCAATTTTTGATGACGTCGCCAAAAATCAATAAACTACATATCAAATGAAAGCTTGTTTGCAGACGAGATCAGCAATCTTGTCTCATTGTTATAGAGCCAGTGGTTCCAAAGTTACGACTTAAAATGTATCTATTTTGAGGAGCACTCAATTTAAAGTCATGTGTTGACCCCCGGAATCAGTGTCAAAATTGTTTAAATTGACATGAAAGGATGTCTAATAGATAGAAACTAAAAGTCACAAAACAGCTAGACTATTCTAGAGATACTCAACAAGCTGTGTGGAAAAGTTTACTAGGGGGGCACTTTGTGCCCCCCCCCAGTCTGGATAGGGTTAAGAACCCTTTGTGGCTGAAATCAGTCACTCCATTCAGAGCAAGCAAGGTATCTTCTCGAGAAAGTTTCTTCGAGAAGCCTTACATAATGTGATAAAATCAAGAGCAAATTCCTAAATAGTTCTACCTTACAGCAATGAATTGAGAGCATGCTTTTGCAAGGGTTATCGTCTTGAGAGAATGGAAAAGGTTCCCCTTCCAGTATGAAAGCTTATTTTTGGGGGACTGCTCTCTCAAGGGGACAAATCATATGCTAATGCAAGTGTTATTAGTGTTAGGAAGGAAAACGGCTTTCAGTTAAATCGTTGTTTTCACTCGTTTTTGCAGGTTTTTGAAAGGAGCTTCATGCACAAAATGTTCCATATCGACGAGAAGGAACGCCATATGACAGCCAGGAAAATTCCTGAATCTAATTGACCATATTGGCAATAAAACAAGGTAGTTTTAAATGTAATTGTTTTAATTATCAGGGAGCAGTATTTTTCACACGATTTTTTTCTCACTCGGAATGACAATACTGTTATCAAACTATGACATATGATAAACAACTGAACTCTTTGAAACAACTCAACTCTCAAGCTGGTTCTGCAAGAATCTTTTCAAATTTTATACTCCACTAATTTTTTCTTTCAAGTGTATCATTGATTTATATTAACCCTATTTTTGTTTACGGGGTGCAGATTCCCCCCCCTCCCCCTCCCAAGTAGACTTCTTCTTATAACTCTGCCAGGAGAACAATAATAGCCCGGAAACTTACTGATTTTTTGCTGCTACTTATTGTGCAACGACTTAAAACATTTTATTATAAAAATATTTTAATGAGGGGGAGGGAGACAATTTTCCGGAACTGATTCTGTCAAAATCGCCAATTCTCGAATATTAATTTTCGTGAAAAACGTAGCAAAATTGCAATATTTTGCAAAGATATTTTCAAGGGTAGTGCTATTTTATGTTATTTATCATAATGTTCATGTTCGGATGAAAATTGTGCGCCAAATAAAATTGTATCGCATTTTTCCTGATTTTGACCGATTTTGCCATTTTTTGACCACACAAAGAAAATTGCTGATGCAAGCAATAATGACAGCTGATTCTAGGTTAATTTTCATATTCTCATAAAGTGCATGCCTGGGGCTATTAGGACACCAAATGTGGTCGCTCTATCTATTCCAGTCATAACGGGGCTTTTTTGCCCCCCCCCCCCAACCAAAATAGGATGTGTCAGGTAGCCCAACCACTATAGGGTTACCATAATTTTAGAACAAATAAGCACTCATGAATCTTCACATTGACACAGCCAATTTAGTAATAAGAAAGTGAATTACCTAAACAATATCTACACGTTTTGTTGCACCAAATGTACATGTCGCCGGGCGAATCGATGCAGAAATCAATATCATAGAATTGCATACAGGTAGCTTTTGTCCTATCATCAAAACATCTCATTAACTCTATGATAGAAAAAACAAGAATTCAACCAAGTACTTTCAAAAAGAAACGCAAACAGATTGATCAGTAAAGAAAGTTGAAAACGGCGTGAAAAAAAGTGAAATGAATGACTGGTCCAGTTTTAACCTCAAAGAAATGATTTTGAAAGAAACATCTACTATGATGTACAAATCTTTAAACGATCTAGCACCACAGTACATCAGTGATCTTTTCGTAAGACTATCAGATTTCCACACTCGTGAGCTAAGAAACACTAAAAATGATCTTGCAGTACCGTTAATGAGAACAGTAAGTGGCCAAAAGGCATTCTCTTACCGTGGTACAAAAGTGTGGAACATGCTTAACGACAATATCAAAGAGGCTCCCTCGGTCTACTCTTTTAAATCAAGGTTGAGACAGTTGGGGTACGAAAATCTTTAATTTTGTACAGATATTTTTTGTATTCAGGTGTAAATTTTTATCTTATTTGCTTATATGTATTATATTAGGAACTTTACTTTTGACAGGGCCAAATTGTAAAACAATATTTATTGAATTTTGTACCCTGTATAAATATGTTTAAAATATGAAATATGAAATATGAAACCTGGATTGCTTCTAATTTCAATTTTTCACGATCCCCACTTGAAAGGCCACAAATCCCTGGACACCGGTCAAAAATCGAAAATAAAGACGATAAAAATCATAGACAAGTTCAAATCTATTCTAAAATTTACCTGACTGAAATCGGCCATTCCAGTCTTAGATTATGGGGGATTTTCTCAAGATATCTGCTTGAAGAAGGCTAATGAGGAGAAGGTTTCGATCTGCTAAATGTGGGAATAATTTCCACACCCTATGCCTCCAAATATAATATACAACTAGCTGTTAACGCAGTTAAGTAAGTGCTGTTCATAGTATCATTCATAATAGCATTCCGCAGATTGTCAAAACAAAAATGTCACAGTGGATATTTCGGAACATGTGTTTGAAACGAAGTTAAATTGCATCTTTTTGAGGTAAAACAATAAAGGAACTACGAGAGCTGTTTGCAAATTTCAAGACTCCATTACACGACTACAATACTCATTAAAACTCAATGTGATATTAATCTCAATTCAAGTCTTCAATTGCAATTTTGAGCATCTGTTTCAAGGCTAGAAACAATATGCTCCAGTTCATGACCGCACGCATAGATAGTTGTGTCATCAGCATAGTGCAAATCTCAGTCTCTTCCACCAAAAAGAAGAGGTCGTTTATAAATACATTAAATAGGAGGGGTCCCAAAACAGAGCCTTGCGGTACACCCTTAATCGATTCCTGCCATGAACTGAATGACCCATTTACCTTAACTCGCTGTTTCCTATTCGAAAGATAGTCATGAACCAGTTTTAGAGCAGATCTACTGAAGCCGTAAGATTCAAGCTTTGCAATGAGGAGTTCATGATTCAGACAATCAAATGCCTTCAAAAGGTCCATTAGAATTGCGCTTGCAAACCCTTTCATATCTAAGAACGATCTTCATTTTTCTATCAATCTAAGGAATGCATGTTGGGTGTTATAGCCTTTACGATACGCACAAAGATAGGGAGACAAGATATTTTCCATGTAATAAAAAATTTGACCTGAAAATTGTGACGTTCTTATATTATGTTGTTGTTGTTGTTGCTGTTATGTATACATTTTTGTTGTTGCTGTTGTTAGGTTTAATTCGGATAATCATGGCGGACTAGGCCACGCGATTAGCTGATCTTCTTTGCATCTATCTTGCACAATCTTACATGGTATCAGGTGTGGCGTGAATCATATTTTCACCATGACTCAACCTGAAGGAGCCCATAGTACAGCCCACATCGCTGAAACACAGCCAACAGCTTTCACCTCAAATAATCCATTGCCTCCAAGACTCGAATTACAAGGGAACATTGCACAAAACTGGACAAAATGGCGGCAAGTCTGGACTGCATACGAAACTGTAACGAATTTAGCTTCACAGTCAAGCCCCTTTCGAGTTGCTGCGTTCATAACTTGTACTGGTCCAGATGCACTTGATATACACAATGGCCTTGCTTTTGAAAGCGAAGTTGACAGGCAAAATATTGACAAAATATTCGATTTATGGCACGCTTACTGCTTAGGAGAGACAAATGTCATTTATGAAAGATTTAAATTCAATAATCGAAGCCAAACACCAGATGAATCTATTGATGCTTATGCTGCTGCCCTCCGTGCCCTGGCTAGCACATGCAATTTTAGCAATTTGAGAGATGAGCTTATTCGAGACAGAATTGTGTGTGGAATTTCAAATATTAAAGTACAACAAAAGCTCTTGCAAGAACCTAAACTTACTTTGAATAGATGTATTGATATTGCTCGGTCAGCTGAAACCACAACAGCCCAATTAAAAGTGATTACTGGAAAAGTTGACTCAAACAATGAAGTTCATGCTGTAGGCAAGTGGAGAAGAAATCAAAACAATTATGGAACCAAGAGAAACATTATCTCTGATTGTAAGTATTGTGGAGGTGAACATGGATGGAAAAAAGAGTATTGTCCTGCATTTGGCAAGATTTGTGGACATTGTGGTAAGAGAAACCGTTTTGCTGACATGTGCCTCCAACGCAAAGATGCTGGTAAGAGAGATTACACTACTAAGCCTCGTGTGAATGCTGTTTCTAATGCATCTGGTGATATTCTTTCTGTTGATTATGATGCAAATGGCCACCTACACATTCACACAGTTTCAAAATCTCAGTACAAGTCTAAGATTTTTGCTCAAATCACATTAAATGACCAGAATATCACCATGCAAATAGATTCTGGCGCATCTTGCAATGTGTTACCAGCAAAGTATGTCCCTTTTGGAACCAAAATCCAACAATCTAAGCAGCCCCTTACTCTCTACAGCAAAGGTAGCCTGCCTGTAGTTGGTACTTGCACACTGTAGATCAAAAACCCCAAAAATGATCTGTGTTATGAAATCTCTTTTGTCATTGTCAAGGGTAACTACATACCACTTTTAGGCTCATAGTCTTCTCAACAAATGCAACTGCTTACTGCAGAATATGATAACATTGATGAGCCTACTAACAATGATTGCTTTAGTTGCAGCAGCGCTTTTCCTTCCCAGTCAGCTGCAAGGGAATCTTCCTCATCTCCACAAGCAAATATAGGTCAAACTGCACAGCACACAGCTGGCCTTACCCGTGACCATATTATGAAAAATTATGCAGATGTGTTTGACGGTCTTGGCCACATGCCAGGGACACTCCATTTAGATATTGATGAAACAGTCAAACCAGTTGTCATGCCACCCCGTCGTGTTCCACTCACCGTGAAGAGTAGATTAAAAGATGAGCTTGAAAGACTTGAAAGTCTTGGAGTTATCACAAAAGTGACAAAACCCACTGACTGGGTTTCGAATCTTGTTGTCGCAGAGAAACCCAATGGCAAATTGCGGGTGTGCATTGACCCACAGCACCTAAATCAAGCCCTAAAAAGGAGCCATTATCCCCTGCCAATCATAGAGGATATCTTGCCTGACCTGGATGATATGAAAGTCTTCAGCAAAGTTGACCTCAAGGAAGGATACCTGCAAATTGAATTGGATGATGAATCAACAGACCTCACAACCTTTCACACACCATGGGGAAGATGGAAATTCCTTAGAATGCCATTTGGCATCAAGCCAGCCAGTGAGCATTTCCAACAACGTTTTGATCAAGCACTTGAGGGCCTCACTGGAATTTATGCTGTTGCTGATGATGCACTAGTCACAGGGAAAGGAAAAACATACTCAGAAGCCATGAAAAATCATGATGAAAACATGATCGCCCTTCTGAAGAGATGCCAAGAGCACCACATCAAACTGAATGCTGACAAATTTCGATTCAAATGTGATGAAATCCCCTTCATAGGCCATCTTTTAACTCCAGATGGGGTCAAAGCAGACCCTGCAAAAATCAAAGCCATTCTAGAGATGGAAAAACCAAATGATGTTTCTGGAATGCAGCGACTTATTGGCATGGCTAAATACCTTGGAAAATTCCTGAGCAGCCTCTCTGATATATGTGAGCCCTTAAGGAGACTCACCCACAAGGATGCTGTTTGGAACTGGAACAGCAAACACGATGAAGCATTTCAAAACATAAAAAATGCAGTCACAAAAGCACCTGTGCTCAAATTCTTTGACCCAAATATGCAAATTGAAGGACAAGGCGATGCATCCTCCAAATGCCTTGGATTTGTTCTACTGCAAGATGGCAGGCCTGTCACATACACCAGTAGGGCACTCACAGCAGCTGAACGAAATTATAGCCAAATTGAGAAAGAACTTTTGACCCAAGTTTTCGGAATGGAGCAGAATCACCAATATGTCTATGGACGTGAAATCACCCTATGGACTAATCATCGACCTTTAGTTTCCATATCCACAAAACCACTTGCCTCTGCACCAAAGAGATTACAACGCCTACTATTGCGACTTCAAAGCTATGATGTCAAGATTTGCTACAGGCCTGGGAAGCAAATGGTCCTTGCCGATACGCTTTCAAGGGCCTACATTCCATTTCAAAACGATGCTCGCTCAGAAACCGAAAACGACACTGAGATTGTCCACATGGCTAACCATTTGGCCATATCAGAGCCACAACTCAAAGAAATCCAGCAAGCCACTTCCGAAGATGAAACACTCAAGGAAGTCATGACAATTATTATTGAAGGATGGCCTGCAAAGAAGGATGACCTACCAGCGAAAGTACACCCATATTTTCACATCAGAGATGAATTAGCGACCCAAGATGGAATCATATTCAAAGGGCCTAGAGCAGTCATTCCAGAGCATCTTCGCAAAAAGATTAGAGAAAAGCTGCACGTAGCCCACACTGGGATCCAAAGCTGTCTACGACGAGCACGTGAAGTTGTGTACTGGCCTGGTATGAATAAAGATTTAACAGATTACATTGCAAAATGTGAAACCTGCAACACTGTTCAAAATAACCAGCAGAAAGAGCCACTGATATGCCGTGAAATCCCTGGACGCCCTTGGCAGTTCATTGCCGCTGATATCTTTACCACTGACAACAAAGATTACTTGTGCACTGTGGACTGTTACTCGAATTATTTTGAAGTTGACAGGTTATACCACAAGACAGCTGGAGAAGTCATTCTTAAGCTAAAAGACACTTCTCAGCCCATGGCATTCCTGAAAAGCTGATCAGTGATAACATGCCATTCTCATCCCATGAATTTGATGAATTTGCAAAATCCTACGAATTCGAAAGAGCCCCGAGCTCACCTCACCTGAATATCCACAAAGCAATGGGAAAGCTGAAAATGCCGTTAAGACCACCAAGATGCTGATGAAAAAGGCGAAAGATGCAAAGACGGATTTCTACCTTGCACTTCTAGAATGGAGAAATACACCATCCGAAGGAATGGACTCCTCACCAGCACAGAGAATGTTTGGCCGTCGCATGAGAACCTTGCTGCCAATGTCAAAACAACTCCTAAAGCTTGAACCACAGAAAGGAGTCAGTAGCAAGCTCACAGAAAGGAAGCAAGTACAATCCAAGTACTATAACAGAGGCAGCAAAGAACTCCCAGAGCTTAAGAAAAATGATATTGTACGGATACAACCAAGTAAACAAGATCGCTCTGGTCGTTGGAGGAAAGGAAAATTATTAAGAAAAGCCGATATACGATCGTATATTGTGAAGAGAGAGGACGGGATGGTTCTCAGACGAAACAGAAGATTCCTGAGAACATCCAAGGAAACATTGGATGACATTGATGGAGATGTGGTAGACGCCCCGTCCCCAACGAATGAGGAAATAAGACCTGGTAATGTAAACCACGAAAGAGAAACTGAAACAGAAACCCAGATAGAGTCAGAGGAACAAGCAGACACACCCGAAGTATCCCAAAGTAATGCAACAGAGGGTCAAGAAAACTGCAAAGCCCAAGAAACATACAAACCCACGAAGACCAGGAGCGGACGCATAATCAATCGTCCGGACTACTATTAATATATGATGCAAACAATGCTAACATTTTAACTTTCTAAATTAAGCCTTATTTTCTTTTGTTTTGTTGCTGTTAGAGAGCTAAAGAACCCTATTGTGTTTTTCTGCTTTATTGAGAAGGGAAGATGTGACGTTCTTATATTATGTTGTTGTTGTTGTTGCTGTTATGAATATATATTTGTTGTTGCTGTTGTTAGGTTTAATTCGGATAATCATGGCGGACTAGGCCACGCGATTAGCTGATCTTCTTTGCATCTATCTTGCACAATCTTACAAAAATGTTCTCTCGTAAATTTTGGATATAGCCGGTAAGACTGTTATAGGCCTGTAATTCTTTTTTGCAAAGGCATCGCTATTCTTAAGGAGGAATGTAATGTCTCCTTTCTTTAATTCTTTTGGAAATTTGCTTGTGTTTATACTCTCATTGATGAAGAGTTGTATCATTGGGGCAAACAAATCAGAGTGTTCAGTTAATATTTTCACAGTTATGCTGCCAAAAGGAGAAGCTTTAGTCGGATCTAAGTTCTTAAGCTGACACAATATCTCCTCCAAAGAAACTTGCTGGAAAGAAAATTTTTCACAGACAGTTACCCTTTGCTTTATCGATTGTATACTCGGATGGTGCTTGTACATATTTACTAGACTTATGACGATGAGTCTCTTGTTTCCCTGTGCTCTTTGACTTCTTGATGGCGCTTCAGTCAACAGAGACTCATTAGCCTGCGTGCAGACTTTGGTTACTGGGGAGGAGAGGGAAGAAAGGAACTACAAAGTCTGCGCAACGCCGTGCATTTCCTTTTTTTTGATCACATGACCGTCATGACCTATTTGCCACAATGTTGCGCAATTTTGAGTCAGCTTCGCCCAAGAAACTTTGAAACAAATTGTGGCTTGCATTGCACGATCAGTATCAAATCAAGAGCGACGGAAATTTGGTAGATGGTGTTGGTTGTTCCTCTGAAACTGTGAAGACATTGCCATGTAAATATGTTTATCGCCGTTGCGTAGATTTGTTGAAGGAACGAAGAAAGTTACTCGCTTCATCGTAAAACGTAAACAGTGTACTCGATCCTTGTGTAGGCCTAAGCAAACAGACCAACAAACCCACGAGTTGTTTAAAAGAGAGTTGCGTGAATAAAAAGTAGGCCTAAACCTTGCTGCTGAAAGAAATTCGAGCCGGAATAAATCTTTTCAAGAACTGCTTCTTACTCCACACGACTCACACGACACCCAGAGACAAGAGACTTTCCAAAACCGGTCGAAGCACTGAAAGTGCGTAATTTCCTTGAAAAATTCCTACATCACAACTTTCTGCTCATCAAGGATCCCATGGATGTCGAAAATGCGTTGGACGTGATTTAGGCCACTCTGAAAATTTGATCCATTCCAATCGTTCACATATTTACACGAAAATCTTGTGTACTTCCCTTCATAGCAGAGCGGCAACTCTTCCCATCACGATCTGCTAATTTGTTCAACGACTGAGTACTTCGATTACAATCAACCTTTTATCGCTTTGTAAACAAGACAATATCAATCGTCTTCCGCTAAATCTATTGGGTCCTGGTTTGCTCGGACTCGATATTGATTGGCTTTCATAACAATAGAAAACAAAGGGCTTCTCGCTTGCGCAATTACATTGAAAGTTTCAAAACAAGAAAATGCACGGCGTTGCGCAGACTTTGTAGTTCCTTTCTCTCCACTCCTCCCCAGCGATCAAAGTCTGCGCGCAGGCTAAGACTCATAATATTACTCTGAAAAAGTTGACCCTATTTAGACCTAATATGCTGGGATTCCTTAGACTGATTACGATGAGTCCCAGTAATCACTATTCAAAACGAGACTATTACACCAGACTGAGACCGCTCTTACTGGGACTCATATTATTACGGCAATATTTTTGGACTGACTTTTTTCACTTTTGAACGCCCTTGGGAACGAGGCTGCTATACACAGCCATGTACAAAGTTAGACTGATGACAGTGAGTCCCAGTTATCGCTCACCAAAACGAGACTACAGCCTACCAAACCGAGTTCAGTTGTAGCGGGGTATATCAGTTTGGCGGAGGAGCGAAACTCGACTAGTAATCAGTCTAGTACAAAGTATACAACAAAATACAACGCCATTAGAATCTCTGCAAATTCGATTGATTGATGTTGACCAACGGAAACTCGAGGCTCAAAGCAGAGTTTCAAGGAGCTTGGCCGGACAAAACAAAGTCTTACGAACAAGAGGACCATGAAAACAGTTGGCGACAATATCATATCTTTGTATGTAGGTACTATTTTGCTGCTTTCGTTAAGCATTAACTGATTTATTGTGAAGTTTTCAAATCAATGTATGTGTTTCATTTGAAAACTACAAATGTTTGTGCTTGCTTTTCTGCCTAGGCCCTTATCGAAACGAGGCAGGCATAGTCATTTCAAAATAATGGCGTTTGATTATGAGTCGTAGTTAGGAGGGTCCGGCAGTATTTCAATAGCGATAACTACGACCATATCATCAGTCTAGGGATTCCTAGCATACCAATCAGATTGCGAGATTTGGCAAAGAACAATCAGTTTCGAACCTTCAATTCGATTGACGCAGTTGACTAAATTTGAAGGAAGTTGTTGCAGCAGTTACTTGAAGATTTCTCTGGTATTTCTTGGTCTTAAAAACATGGAAATTGCAGCATTAAAAGACTTATTTTGCACTCACCAGGTAAAGTGAACTTTCTTCTTCAGATGAATACCAAGTTTTGTTGATTAAGTGTCTGCTTACCGTGGTTTCTAACCCATTTCCTTTCTGAGGAGTGACTGTTGAACAGAGCCGAAGCAGTCGTTCGATCCAGATTCGATCAATCGAATGCATAAGATAGGGTCAGGTTTTTAACTGTTTCATTATGAGTCCCTGTGAGCAAGGTACCGCAGGGATACAAGGGACTCATCGTCATAAGTCTACATATTTACGGCAATGTCTATAGGGTCACTTAATTCGTTTGTTAAATCATCAAAGGCCGGCCTAAGTCGGACTGATGCAACTATGAATTACTGTCAAAATATGACAGAAATTCTCTCTAGAGCCAGTTTCTTGCCATTGCTAATATCCTTCTTTCTTCTAATATAGTTCTGATGTTGTTCTTTCCCCTTTCCTGTTCACAGCAAGCTGAAATAGCAGGCTTCTCTTTGCAATGTCTCCTGATATCCAGTAGGACCCATACAAATGTTTATGCTTCTTGGGACCTACCAATATGGCGACGGTCAAAAATCGCGGGTTTCAAAATCAGTCCGGGGCGAACAATAGGTTGCTCGATCCAGTCTTTTTTTAGATTAGTGGACGTCACATATGCTTGCACAAATAAACATGTGCTGAATGTTAGCGGCAAGGGATGGATAAAAGAACAGTGTTCCAAAATGAGACAGAGAATCACCCAGAAATACGGGTATAAGCCAACAAATATCTACATTGGGTTTTGAAGTTTTTCTGTGATTTTGTATCAAATAGGCCATGAACCACCCAGCCTGCCTATTGCAGTGATTGCGAGATTTGATGGATACAGAGGGCCTTCTTTCAGTGGTCGAGAACCATCATTGGTTCCAATCTGCCCAGTGACTGCAAGAGCAAACTCAAATATGTTTCACGAAAGGCAATAGTTGCCCTTACGACTTGCGTGGGCCTTCACAATTCACAAAAGTCACGGAATGACCTTGTCAAAGGCTTGAGTAGACACACATTGGAAAGTCTGAGAGAACAGTTGGAATGTCAAATGTAGCTTTAAGTAGAGTGAAAACATTATCATCACTTGTAGTCGAACCAATGAGCTTTGAGCGCCTTCAAAAGATTTGATCAGCTGGAACATTTCGGTACAGATTACAAGAACAGGAAAGATTACAAAGATAAGGTGACGAGACTGCAACATCTATTGAGTAATTTTGGACCCATTGTTTGCATTGTCAACTAATTTAAATTTATGGACTGCCATAGTCCAATCAGGCAAGAATTCCCTTGTAAATTCTTTTTTTCTTTAACAGGGGGAGCGGGACGAGACAAAAAGAAGAAAGAAGACAAAGCAGAAAAGTGAAGAGGAAGAGTTAAAATCAGCTTTGGATGGCACCTCACTATGAAAATGGCTACAGGGAAACAGGTAAGAATTGATCTTTATTCAGTGTAAGAATTGTTGTACATCAAAATTGAAGTTTCCTTTCCTGTGGACAGGCTGCCATCTTTGATTTTGCTGGATAGATTCTGCACAATGGCATGAAAGGCTAGAAAATAGTGTTCTACAATACTTCTTATTGTGAGTTTCAGTTGCTTGGCCTGCAGCTTACCCTTACTATTTAATATCGTAAACGTACATTGCACTAAAAATTTTGCAACTCATTAACATTCCTCATTTCAAATTGTCTAATTTTAAAACAAACTTCTTGATCAGAATTTGCACCAAATGTAACAAAAGGTGATCTTGATACTTTGCATTAGACAGAATGTTGATTGATTTTCATGGATGGGCTTGTCTTAAATTGCAAAAGGTCCCAGTTGTATTTAGTCAATTACTGTTTACAAAGAGTGCCAACATTTGCTGATGTGTTGATGCATGGCCATTTCCAGAATATCTCGCAGATATGATTTTCACACTGAAAGCTTATCCGGTTTTTCTTCTGTTTCAGGAGTGAAAGATTGTCTGTTAAAAAGTTAAATTCTTGTACAGACCAACATTAGATCAGTGTGACATTCTTCTTGAAACAAAAGGCAGCATTATATTCTTCATATGACCTTAATTGAAACAACGTGTTGTAGCATGGACAATTGAACAAGTTAGAGCCAAGCATTGTGCATTTTACACTGTTTCTATCAAATGGAATGAAGCGTTGAACAATTTTTTATGATGATGCAGCCGTTTGATTATCGTTACTGATTGTTCTTTTGTCATCGTTCTTGCCCTCCTGCAATTTATTTTAATGTTTCACCACTATTGAATCGAGCATGAAACAGTTTGTTATGATGGTGCACCTGTATGTTTATTGTTGCTGATGCGATCAAAACATCTTACGTTACACACTATTGACACTATTGAATCAAGAACGAAACAGTTTTTTATGATATGTTGCAGCTGTTTGATTTTTGTTGCTGATGTGATCAAAATATCTGATGTTACACACTATAGACGCAAGCATGAAACAGTTTGTCATGATCTGGTGCAGCTGTTTCATTATCATTGCTGATTCTGGTTAATGCTGTTGGAAGCAAACCTTAGATCACAAGCTCATCACTAAGAAACGATCAGAGCCATTGCTGCAAATATGACTACTTCTCCTATTTAAAAGTTAATGTCAATGTTGATCTTTGGCCACATAACAGGCCCAATCATGTGAGGTACCACCCAGAGCAGTACAAACCTGTGAAGTCCAAAGGAACTTTGAACATGAATGATAATTGACTGTTTCTGACTGAAAATTGCAATTTAATGCTTCAATGAGACCAACATTGTATTGATTATGATCAATGTTGTAGTCATACTACACTGTCTTTGAAATTTGCAAACAGTTGTCATTTTTTAATCCTATCAAACTCTTAGCATTTGTTTCTCAAAGCATTTGAGGAGAATTAATTGCGTTTGAAAACCTCTGGGCTGCAATCATTTAACTATGTTAACAGCTAGTAATAATAAGGGGAATAGGTGCAACAACAAGAATTGAATTAATCCACAAATCAACACCACTAGGCACGGCAAGAATCAACAGACAAGTTCTTGATATCTATGGAAACTAGATTTGACCCAATATCTTGCACATTACTCTCATTTTTCATGAGAAACTAAGGTTCGTCGATGGAAGGCAATTTCTCAAATTTTTGGGCCATTTTGCAAGCAAAAGTTTCTCATGTGTTTCTTATATATTTAATCCCGGAAGTGTAGAGTTAATCGTTTTTGTCTAAAGGGCTCCCAAATTACTTAGTAAGATCTCAAAACAAGTAAATAACATAATGCGCAATCAAAATAATGCCTAAACAGTTGCTATAACTGCACACTGTGAAAACATTTATGAGTGTGATAGGAAAACTAAAATTGTAAATTGCAAAAGTTTATTAGCTTTTTCAATTCAGGTAGCGTTGTTTCTTAACGTTCGAAAAATTGAGCCTATCGTTTCTTTTAAGCGGTTTCTTATGCAAAAATAAGATTAATTTAACATGTTAATTCATTTGTGTTGGGTGTACCATTCCTCACGATAATAATTATAATAGTAATACGAATATATTAAGAGGATTAACACTTCAATAAAATATTTTTGCTTTCAATGCTTGTCCTGCAAAGCCAGCTGAGACTATATCTTTCCTTGGAAACAGAGTTTGGTCGACTTTGCCAAATGCAGTGAAACAAGCAAGCAGTAAAACCTTTCTACACCAGAGTACTCCCGAGAGGCAAGATATTTCCTTTGAAAGAACAAAATATTCAATGAAACGGCTGCAAATTCGAGGGATACACGTATTGTTAAGAGGAATACTCATTATGAAGCACAACTTTTAGAGCGTCTTTATTTTCAGTTTTTTCCACTATCATTTTGTTCGGATGGTAGGGTACCTGAGTAATCTCTAAAAATTAAAAGGCTTCACAAATCTTTAGTGAGAGATCAATTGAGAAGGAATAAGGCTTACCGTATCCAACAGGCAAATTCACTACAATAAACATCAAGCAAGGGAAAAGAACTATGACATTCTTCAAGTTTATGAAGCTGCAGCAAGACATGTTTGTGAAGTCTACGGAAGAAAGAAGTGCTGAATCAGTGGAGCTGTACAATTCACGATTCCCCTTATTCGAGATGCGCGCAATGCATTGTGGTTTTGGTAGTCAAACCGCACGTGGGCCTAATCAAAACAAACAGAGATCACTACGAAAAGCTCGCAAGTATGACAACGAGACGCAATTCAAATGAACGATCTCAAGTTCTGTTTCTTCAACCTGACCCTAGTTTTTTCTAAACTCATGCACGGATACTGGGACCAACGTGGAAGGCGGTAAGTCCGGAAAAAAATTATTTGCGAGCGGAGAAACACCACGGAGAAGTGGAAGGCGATGATGCTAGGCCTAACTAGCGTAGTCCTGGTAAAATACAGTCTGACTGGAGTGTTACTTTAAAGAACATGCCAAGGTTCTCCGAAGTACAGTTGAACAAAAAACTCATCACAAGTTCAACCATGCCTGACAACAATGCCCAAAAAGCCTACCGTAACAAGTTGCAAGGGTACAAGCTTTGGAAGGAGGGCTACGTATCAACTGTAATGGTGAAACCAAACGTTCTGCAGGTAACCTGGAACTATTTTTGGTGAAGTCAAAGGTTTCTGCAGCGATGAACAGTCAAAAGTCATGTTTACATTTATTTTTTATAAGAAAGCGCTTATAAGAAACAGTAGGTTCACTTTTTCGAAAGTTAAGAAACAACCCTACCTGAATTTAAAAAGCTAAGGAAATTTTGTTATTTGCAGTTTTAATTTCCTAGCGCACTCAAAGATGTTTTGACACTGTACGGTTATAGCAACAGTTTGGATATTATTTTGAGTGCGAATGATGTTATTTACTTGTTTTGGGATCTTACTAAGTAATTTGGGAGCCCTCTTGACAAAGCTTAATTATGTCTACCCTTCCGCCATTAAAAATATAAGAAACACGTAAGAACTCATTGGCAGTAAAATGGGCCAAAAAAATTAAGAAAATGCCTACCAGCCTCGGAACTTACTTTCTTATGAAAAAATATCTGTATGTGCAACTTGAACATGAAACTGGAGAGGTAAATTTTAATAAGGTGGTTGTTGCAAGCACATTGCTGTCGTACTGTATACAGTCCATGACTATTGTAATCAAATGACATTGTTTCTCCTGCAAAAAGAGGAGTGGCACAGTAAAGTTCTCTACTGCCAGTCCAACTGGTCTCTTGCACTTTTTGCATTGGTCTCTGTAGTAGTCTGCCCTTTCAAACTCAAGCTCTGTACATTTCACAGCTACAGCTATGTTAGTTTTCTTCCTGGAGCATTCCATTTCTGAAGGACTTGTGTGCAACTGACATCTTAAGCGTGTAAGCATGGCAGTAACATGCTTGCAGCAACCACATTGTCGTGCTTTGCAGCTGCATTTGGCAAGATTTGCCTTTTCATCGCTGCAGAAACCTTTGACTTCACCAAAAATAGTTCCAGGTTACCTGCAGAAACGTTTGGTTTCACCATTACAGTTGATACGTAGCCATCCGCTTGAGCTCATAGCTCTTGAGGTATCACCCAGTAATCATGCAAGGCCTTTTCACATTGTCTGCTGGTATCGCCCCCCAACTGCCGGTGTCGATTACACTGCATTCGAAAACCTTAGAGAAATTTTAAAAAATCTAGATAAAGAAGATAAGGAAGTAATTTTGATAGGGGACACCAACTGTGATTTCAAAAACGCAAAAAACGCAAATGCCAAGAAACTCAAGTTGATTTACTCTGAGTACCAACTTGAGCAATTGATTAAGGGTTTTACGCGGGTTGCCATGACCACCACTGAATCTGGTGAGCAAAAAGTAAGTAAGACGCTTATTGACCATTTCTCTTCCACCAATCCAAAATATATCATAGAAGCAGATGTAATAAGAACTGGGATGGTTGACCATTATCTGGTGTATGGTATTCGGAAAATAAATGCTTGGCGACGTAAAGGAAATAAACAAAAAATTGTCGAGTCTCGCAACATGAAAAAATATGATAAAATGCTCTTCCGTCAAGACTTACAACAGATTGACTGGGAAACCATCCTTAGTCCATTCAATAATGACCCTGTAAGTATGGCAGCCACATTTCAGGAGATTTTCGAATCGATCTTAAATCTTCATGCTCCAGTAAGAAAGAAAAGGGTTCGTAGCCAGTTTGCTCCTTGGCTCACTGCTTCTCTTAAAAATCTTATGATGGAAAGGGACATGTTGAAACAAGAAGCTGAGAAATATCCTGAAAAGTGGCCTGCTTACAAACGATTACGTAATCAAGTAACAAGAGAGATGCGTAATGCAATTAGGGACTATTATCATGGACTCATCGATGAAAATATAGGAAATCCAAAAAAAATGTGGAAAACCATCAACAAAGTATTAGACAAAAATGAAAATTCAGTGAAACTTTCGAGCGTGGAAGTAGACGGTAAATGTCTCACTCGAGAGCATGACATTCTGAAGGCTTTAAACCAGCATTTCGTCTCAGTTGGTCCAAACTTGGCAAAGAAAATTGTCTCTAAGCCAGGTGATGACTGTCTCCAAAACATCAAGCCAGAGCTAAAGGAAATGGAATTTAAAACTGTTGACGATGTTTTCATATTGAATGCAATTAAACAGCTAAAAAGCGGAAAGGCAGCTGGTCCCGATAAAGTACCCACAGCCATTGTCAAAGATGTGGGCGACCTCGTGTCAAAGCCTTTGATGATGATATTCAATTCATCATTAAAAAACGGTATATTCCCAGACATTTGGAAACTTGCAAGAGTAACTCCTATATTTAAATCAGGTGCAAAAAAGGATGTAAACAATTATAGGCCCATTTCAGTTATTTCAATTTTTTCTAGGATCCTGGAGCGGATAGTACACGATCAGATGTTTGATTTCCTTCTTGAAAATAATGTAATCACCAAGAATCAGTCAGCTTTTCGTAAACTATACTCCACAATAACATCCTTGATATGCAGTACCGATTTTTGGTATGAAAATATTGACAGTAAAAAATTGAACTTGACCATATTTCTTGACCTAAAGAAAGCATTTGATACGGTCGATCACAAAATAATGGTCAAAAAATTGTGCAGATACGGTATAAGGGGCAACGCTGGGAACTGGTTTCAGTCCTATTTAGATCATAGGAAGCAATTTTGCTCTGTAAATGGACAGAGATCAATGACAAGTGAGGTAACGTGTGGCATACCTCAAGGTTCCTGCCTAGGTCCTCTCCTTTTTATCATATATCTAAACGACTTCGAGAAGTGTTTGAAATTTTCCCAAGCAAGTATCTATGCCGATGATACAAATGTAACAATCGCATCGGATGATGTTGAAAAACTGGTCTTAGAGGCGCAACAGGAATTGCTCAACCTCTCGGAGTGGATGAGAATAAATAAGTTAAGTCCTAACCCCGCAAAGACAGAATATATGATAATAGGCCATTCTCGTAAAGTAAATGCGCTGAATATCTCGAATGCACTCACGTTAAATGGCTCAGATATTAAGCGTGTTACGAAGACGAAATCGCTAGGTGTAACTGTCGACGAGAACCTAAAGTGGGAAGAGCAATACAAAACTGTGAAGGGTAAAGTTTTTGGAGGACTTGCGTCACTAAAGAAATTAAGAAATATAATTCCCCAAACAAAGCTGTGTAGTGTCTACTACGCTATTGTCGAGAGCCATCTACGTTATGCTAATGAAATATGGGGCAGCCTTCCAAAAACAAAACTTGATACCCTCCAACGTCTGCAGGACAGGGCCCGGTCAATAATCGAAAGCGCCAGATTCAAGGATAACTGGTCATGTGACTGGCTGAGCGTTGAAAATATTATTCGATTTGATAGATCGGTCATGACATATAAGATTATGAACAAATTAAGCCCTGAAAGCCTCTGGGATAAATTTCAGCAAAGGTCGTCGCAGTCAAACTATGCAACAAGGTACTGTAGAGATCTACAAATTCCTAGACTAAATACAGAATATGCGAAAAAGAGTTATTACTATTCCGCTATGAAAGTTTGGAACAATATACCAGTTGATATTAGAGAACTCCCGACTATTAGTCGCTTTAAAAAAGAACTAAAGGAGTATTTGAAGAGCTGACTGAAAATATCAGTTTAAAACACGACCCCCTGGAAGAACAGCATCTTAGGTAATTTGATCTTTTGTTAATAACCAATTTATTTATTGTATTTAAGCTGAAGGGTAGTTTCGTGTATAAAAAATTATATCATATATCCTTCCAAAGCTTGTACCCTTGCAACTTGTTACGGTAGGCTTTTTGGGCATTGTTGTCAGGCATGGTTGAACTGTTGTGATGAGTTTTTCGTTCAACTGTACTTTGGAGAACCGTGGCATGTTCTTTAAAGTAACGCTCCAGTCAGACCGTATTTTACCAGGACTACGTTAGTTAGGCCTAGCATCAGCGCCTTCCGCTTCTCCGTGGTGTTTCTCTGCTCGCAAATAATTTTTCTCCGGCCTTACCGCCTTCCACGCTGATCCGTGCATGAGTTTAGAAAAAACTAGGGTCAGGTTGAAGAAACAGATCTTGAGATCGTTCATTTGAATTGCGTTTCGTTGTCATACTTGCGAGCTTTTCGTAGTGATCTCTGTTTGTTTTGATTAGGCCCACGTGCGGTTTGACTACCAAAACCACAATGCATTGCGCGCATCGCGAATAAGGGGAATCGCGAATTACCGTAAAGGATCTATTAAGTCCCCGTAGGATTTATTGCTGCTTAGCGCATGCGCGTAGCAGCCATTTAGACGGGTTGATTGAAATTCCTGTGTCGATCTCCACGTATGGATGCAAAAACAAACAACAACAACAACAACAGGATTTCTGGCATCCTGCTTGCTTTGCTGACTGCCCAAGAAGTTGGCTCATGTTCATTGCGAGAAGCAAAAGGGGATTTTCACTGACTCTGGTACGTATCAAATCATTCTTTAAAATCTCATTTCATAGTAAATATGAGAGGATTTCTTTTTATCCTCTCTGCTGTGTTGACAATTTATTGTTCTGCAGCGGATACGCTCCAGAAGTGGCAGAGAGTGCGTGGCCGAGTGGTTAAGGCGACTGACTCGTAAACCAAAGGTCAGAACGGCCGAGGTTCGAATCCCGCGCTGGACAGTTTGCTCGCTGTCCGTAACTCTAGCCCGGGTCGACCAGAGCCATGTGAGGGAAATCTGGTAGCTGCAGCGGGTTGATGGTAAAACATCCGTGGCCCCTGCTGGAAATAGTCTCTCTCAGACTTTTGCAGGCTACCTGTACAAAAACACAAGGCTAAACTTGGCCTTGTACAGGCCAAGTTTTAGCCTTGTAGAGGGGATTATGACCTTGTTATGACCTTGTACTAACCTTGGAAGAAAATTACAAGGCTATCAGTAAGATTCCAAGTTGCAACCAGTCTAACACAAGGTTTCCACAAGGCTTCTACAAGGCTAATTAGCATTTTTCAAGCCATTTACAAGGTTACATACAGCAAGGCTATTCCAGGCTATAACAAGGTTACAAGGCCATAACTACAAGGCTTGTACATGGCTATTACATGGCCTTGTATTTTCGTACAGGTAGCCACGTTAAATATCATTACCTACCTACCTACCTAGGAAGATTTCATCAACGCAGGCCTAAGCGCGTTTCTTGCGCTTTCACAAATAAACAGCAATGACCTGCCCTTTGTGGCAACAAATGAAACGTATAAACCCATTTTGGTATTGCCACTTGTAGCAACAAAAGCAAATATATCAGAAATGCCCACTGAGGCATCCAACAACAGTGTCTTTCCCATTGTGGAAAAAAAATAAATCACCCATTGTGGTGATAAACAGTGAATTGCTTTTATTGTGGCAACAAAAGCTACTACTTCCAAACCATTCAAACCAACTGACACAAACAGCAAATTAAACAAATCTGATCATTCAGGATGCTCAATTACTTTTGGAAATATTTTTCAAGGCTCTTTCTTTAGTAATACACAAGATGATAATGATTCACCATTCATTCCTTTGCATACAGCACTTGAAAATGTTTTCACAGATAACAACCATGCAATTTTCTTATTAGATGGGTACATGGTATCTATTATTCACAATCCTAACTCAGGGTTTTATGTATTTGATTAGAATAGGTAAGAATTAATCTTTTAGTAGAGTATTGTTGCACTTTAGAACAGTAGTTTTCTTTTTTCTTTGAAAGCTGCAAACATCTGGTGCATAAATGTGCCATGAATTGTTTCAGAACAGAAGAGATAATTTCCCATTGAATAGAAAATCACAAGAGAGGATTGCAAAAAAAGATAATTGAAAGGATTTTTCAACCATGATTCTTTGCACCTGAAAGGGTTTTGATTGGCTTCTTGATTAATTTTTCCCCTTCTTTAGCACAAATTTTTTGTCAGTATATTTCTGTTATCTACTTAGGTACCTAAATCGGCATTTTCAACCACCATACCTTGCATGTGCCATCTTTTTATTGGTGGTCATTTTTGTGGACTGTAAAAATGGCGACGACGAAAAGACGACAAATGGTGTATTCACAAACCATTCTCGTTGCAAAGGCCCCTTTAATGTTGCCATATGACCATGCACATATATATGTCATACACAAAAGCTTAATATCTCATGTACATTTTGTTGCAGAAATGAAAGGTAACTTATTAATTTGTGACAGCTCATGTAAAGATTAACACAGCATTGGATTAGCAACATATTAACAGTTCATATTCCGGTAACTGTTTGCACAGCATTGGATCAGTATTTGCTTCTTTAACCATTGACATCCAAAGACCAACCAACACAGCATAAGATAATTGCTGGATGCATATTCTTACAAAGACCAAAAAGCATTGGATCAGCATTGCTTCTGTGACCATTCTTCACACCTTGCGACCTTTTATGACGTTGATACAAACTGTTGCTAGATGTACTTTTGAAGAATTGTTATGGCCAACTGTTGTGCATCATATACCCTCAAGACTTGTTTTCATTTGAGGCATAATACAAAACCTGTTGTTTGACAAAGAATTGAAAAGGGAACACTTTGTGTATTGCCATCATGTATCCCCGTATCAAGTTGTTTGAATATTATTGAAGAGGCTGATTAATGCAGATGGAAGCAGATAATTGACATTCTGAGCTAATTACGAAGGAATGATCAAAGCTACTGTATTACTTCTAAAGCATCATAAACTATTTTACTTCGAAATGCCAGTGTTGATCTATGGCCAAATGAGAACATCATATACTATTTGAGGTACCACCTGGGGAAAAGATAGCCTTGCAGTCCAAGAATGTACAAAATGAACTGGCATTGATTAACTGAGTCTTAAAATTGCAATTGAAGACTTGAATTGAGATTAATATCAAATTACGTTTTAGCTAGTATTATAGTCGTGTAATGCAGTCTTGAAATTTACAAGCAGTTCTCGTAGTTGTTTTAATTGTTGTACTTCAAAAAGCTGCAATTTACCTTGGTTTCAAAAACATGCTCCAAAACGTCCACCCTGACATTTATTCTTTTAACAATCTGCGGAATGTTATTTTGACTAACGCTATGAGCAGCACTTACTTAACCCTATAGTGGTTGGGCTACCTGACAAGTCCTATTTTGGTTGCGGGGGGGGGGCAAAAAGCCCCCCCCTACCTAACTCTTGACTGGAAATAGATAGAGCAACCAAATTTGGTGTACTAATAGCCCTAAGCATGTACTTTACGAAAATATGAAAATTAACCTAAAATTAGCCATCATTATTGCTTGCGTCGGCATTTTTCTTTGTGTGGTCAAGAAAAGTGGCAAAATCGGTCTAAATCGGGAAAAATGCGATAAAATTTAATTTGGAACTCAATTTCCATCCAAACATGAACATTATGATAGAATACATTAAATAGCACTACCCTGCAAAATATCTTTGCAAAATATTGCAAATTTGCTACTTTTTTCGCGAAAATTGATTCTCTAGAATTGGCGATTTTGACGAGTCAGTTCTGGAAAATTGTCTCCCTCCCCCTCATTTGTCAAAAATATTTTTATGAAACTTCTTGAGTCATTGCACAATAAGTATTAGCAAAAAGTCAGAAAGTTTCCGGGCCATAATTGTTATCCTGACCGAGTTATAACAAAAAGTCTACAAATTTGCCCCCCCCCCCCAAACCAAAATAGGGTTAACTGCATTAACAGCTAGTTTAGAGGTGGTGTGAAGCGAAAATTTTTATTGATGCAAATGAATAGCGCAGTTGAATGATAAAGAATGTCGTTTAAATTTTTTTGATACCTCATTTCGTTTTCAAGTTATCCACTGAAATTAAGTTGCAGCTGATGACGTCATTTTGTTTGCAAATTACTAGGATAACATATGGAAATATAACTGTATCTGATTTTTGAAAGGTTACAGTGGTAAGAAATATTTCAGCTGAGCTGAATAGATGTTATATAAATTGCCTCATGACTTAATATGATGTTTAGAAAGGCATGTTGATTGTACAAAGTTTTTTAATTAGATTTCTCTTTGGAAACATGACCAACCATGTATACTTTCTTTACATTTTGCAAACAAAATGACGTCATCAGCAAATCGTACAAAACAATGGATAACTTTAAAATGAAACAAGGTATCAAAAAAATTTAAACGACATTCTTTATCATTCAACTGCGCTATTCATTTGCATCAATAAAAATTTTCGCTTCACACCACCTTTAATTTCAGATACTCTAGAGGGGGCGTTAAAGAGAGGGGATAATTTGCGGGGGAGGGGCTTTAATAAAATCAATGACAACGACAAATATGATAGCTTTTCTGTTCTTGTACCCAATATTTGCAGATTCAACATAGAATATTGCGAGTCAAATCACGCGCTGTAGAAAATTTCGATAGTTGGTGTGTTAATTGATAGCGGTCCTATCGTACTTGCTGCAACACCCATTTGATTTGTAAACAGTGAAGCTTCCTCCCGGGCAGGGTAATGCGAGGCCAATTGTGACGTTACATTGATTTTGGCTGCACAATATGCCTCGCATTGCCCTGCGAGGGAGAAAGCCTCCCAGTTCACAAAGTCAGGATGCAGCAAGCACGATAGGATTATTTCAAGCAAGACTACAAGCAGACGGCAAGATGAATGAAGACCACGGAATCTTTGAATGACTTACAGCGCTTCGTCAAATACACACGGGAGGGGGGGGGGGGGGTTCTTCCATAGTAAAGGTACCTGGGGATGTGCCGAGAGCAAGGGTATACTCTTATTTCGGACTTCTAGTCCAGCCAAGGGTATCATTTTTTGCAATTTTGGCCTAGCAACGGTCTAGCCAAGGGTATCATTTTTGACAATATTGGTCTTGCCAACGAATTTGAAAAATTGGTCCAGTAAATGGTCAAAATTGGTCTAGCCAAGGGGACCATTTCCGTAAAAATTGTAATGCTTTTAAGGTAATGTAAAAGATCTCCCAAAAAGGTGTCCTACTTTTGAAACTAAATTGCATACCTTTTTGCAAGAAACCACGAATTTGTGCCACTACTGAGAATTTCTTGAAATTATCAAATTTTAAGAACCCACAGTGTGTTTAAAGGGGAAACCACAGGCTACAGAAATTTGCCATAGCGGGTGATGTGTATCAGCTGAAGAGTAGAATTTGACTGCCTTTCTGCACAAGGACAAGAATAGGTCTAAGTTTGGGCCTGATTTACACATTTCATGCAGCCCTTGATCTTTGTTGAAATTATGTTGAACATTGGACAATCATATTATTCACGAACGGGCATTGCGAATAAATTACAAAGATGCGGAGAGAGCCGCAGTTTCAGAGTCAAATGTTGCTGTGAGGACCGACGAGACCATTTACTATGCCATGGAAGAAGACGCTATTGAAATAAACCAATCGCTTCCGTGAATGGTGAACTTCTGGTCAAGGCACCACCAAGATGCACTGCAGGACCAACAAAAGCTAAACCAACCACAGAAGAACAAGCATGAAATGGAGTACTGCAGCCATAAAATCCACTCTTTATAACCAACCACAGTAAGTATCAACTCACAGGAAAAAATCTCCCCCCAATTTTTCCGCGAGAGAGACATGTAGCAAGTCCATTCGTTTCTTTCATCATGATCATCATCATCAATTTATTTAACGTAGGCTAAATAGGATAAAAAGAATAGCTAAATTACAGCTAATTTAGGCCTACAAAGGGGCGTATTCTTTTGGGCATCTTCTGAAAAAGGTAGAGTTGGTAGATGCTAACGGTAGACTTCGCAGACTTCACATCATATCATTTTTTATGAAAGCCCATTCTTTTGGTCATTCTGTTTTCGGTAGACTTCTGAGAGATTTTTGACGTATTCTTTTGGGCTCTACTGAAAACGGTAGACTTCCGAGGCCTCGGAAACCTGCTCCTGAAGCTCTGGTAGACTTCCGAGAGATCGCAAATAGCCTAGTTTCGTGAATGAAAAACTCTAAAACATTCGAAAATACGAAGTATTATAAATTCTTTTCTCTTGGGATTTTCAAAACAAAAGTGTAATGCATTGCAATGGCTTCAATTCACTCGGCCGAACACAACATAACATTCGAACTCTCAAACTTTCAGGGTTTTCATTCTTTTGGGATTTTTGTCTGCGAAGTCACAGGAAGCCCAATCGCGTATTATGGCGGCCTAAGCTAATATTAGTAAAAGAAAATAAAATTCATACCGTAAATGGCTGATTGTTATCTCGGTTATCTCTGTCTCGATTGTGTCTTTCTTCTTGTGCTCTTGTACTCCGAAATGATTGAAGCATTCTGCCACCATGGTAACAGAATTGATGTTGTTGCTGTTGTATTGAAATAACGACGCAACATTATAGGCAACCTGGTTCCTAGGGCCAGCTTCCTACGTCAGTACTGACCCTGGTACCGGGCAGGTCAAATTCGCAATTTGATTGGCTATTTGGTAACAAAGGCCTCGTTAATTATTCCAAATTCCAAAGACTTATTGCTTGGCAACATTTGTAAATAGGGTTTGTAATTAGATAGTTGGTTTTTATTAGTTTGTATTAACTAGACATTTCACCAACTGTAAATAAATGAATTATTATTATTATTACTATTAATATTATTATTGGCAGACAATCAGTCAACTTTGGGTCGCTGTCACCGGAAAACGGGACAAAACATTGAAAAACCGATTTTTGGTATACCTTAAAAGTTATAATGTTCCCTAGTTGATGGGGGTTTCAACCCCATCCGTCTGCGCTTGCGGGAGAAATTTGGCATATTTAGTCATTTTGGGGCCGATCCCTATTGATTCCCATTCAAAAATGGCCTCCATTTGATCACTATTTCAAAAACATTAGTAGCAATCATGGCGCAGAGAAGGCGTTTACAAGGGGTAAAAGAGAACAGCGCGTCTGAATTTTGAGGTTTCAAGAAATTTGGGGTTCGTTATGACGTCATAAAAGGGGGTTGAAAAAAAATGTTCCGATTTTTTCACCCGAGGCTACGTTTGGAGTTGATGCTCCATGGTTACTTGACCAATTTCAAAACAGAAGAAAGTTTACAAGAGCCAACTCATCTGCAAATCTTATATCGAAATTTGGAATTAGATACCGCCTTTAGGGGCTCCGCGCGGGCGCCTTGAAAATGGGGGTAAATTTTGGCCTACCCCATTTTGCACGGTAAGTCAGATTTGCGCTCGGAAAATGGCCTCAAAATGTCAAAATTCGACGGAAAACCACATCCTTTACCTATTTCAACTTTAATTTGCTATTTATCTCTGAAATTGGGAGAATAGCGAGCCATTTCATTTTCGAAGCTGCGGTGAAATTTTCGAAAAATTTCGACTTAGGCCCATTTTCCACTAAAACAAATCGTGCTTATTTTCCTATTAAATGCACTTGCTAACCCCGGATTAATGTTTAAATACCTTTAAAATGGTCGATAAGAGGACCTCAAAGTGTTTGTGAATCATCTACTGCAATATTAGCGTTAGAGCAACGGCCATTTTTCGTCACAATTTCATACTTTTCCTCGATGTTTCCGACTTATTACATTTTATGTTATGGATCAAAATCAGCTGACATGTAGTCATATCTGTCGGACTCAGTTTCCATATGGAGACAAGAGAGTGTTGGTAATAAACTGTACCTGATAATTTATGCAAAACAAAATGGCGCCGAAATGGCCACTTTTGCGGCAACCGGTACCAGGGCCAACATCGATGACCTTAGGAAGACAATGGTGGGCCTGGGAACGAGGTTGCATTATAGGTTGAAGTGTGTATACATATAAGAAAGAACAAGGACTGAAGCTTTCTTACTTACATAAATCTAACAACAGTTTTATTCTCGCTCAATCTCGGTGAATTTTGCATCAAACGCCCAGTTCTTTTATTTGCATGAAAATGTTCCCCAGCTTTTAAACTTCGTACTCAATGCATTTGTCTTCACTTTCCTCCCCGAAATGATTTAAAACAAACGCGAAACAAAACTGATCACTTTGACAGTTTGTAATCTGCTCAAGCTCCGTCCACCATCGTGGCCAGGATAAAGAGCGCCGACGTTCGAAATTCGAACAAAACTCGTAGCAAATCAAGGTTTTATCCCCCGGATGTTTGTGAGCAAGGATTATTGGCAGCAAATACGTTCGTTGGAGATCCGGGGGTCAGCGTCGTAATTTTCGTCGAGAATCTGACGAATTTCGAATGTCGGCACCTTTTATCCTGGCCACGATGGTGGACGGAGCTTGAGCAGATTTCAAACTGTCAAAGTGATCAGTTTTGTTTCGCGTTTGTTTTAAATCATTTCGGGGAGGAAAGTGAAGACAAATGCATTGAGTACGAAGTTTAAAAGCTGGGGAACATTTTCATGCAAAGAACTGGGCGTTTGATGCAAAATTCACCGAGATTGAGCGAGAATAAAACTGTTGTTAGATTTATGTAAGTAAGAAAGCTTCAGTCCTTGTTCTTTCTTACACTCCCGTCACGAAAGTATACGGACAGCTGAAACAAAATGGCGTCAAATTTGACCGTTAGCCCTTCGACCCCAAAACAGCTCAGCCGTTATGCGGCCATTTCAGGGACTGGAAACCAATTATTTTACCGCCAAAACTTTGTTTATCGATCACGCAATCAAGGAAGAAATGAAAAAATGAAAAACAAAGCAAAATGAAGTGTTTTGATAGCAAAATGTGAATTTAGCTGTGAGAAGGAAAAGCAATCGAAAACAAGACAATATGTTCAACAAATGTCCAGTCTTGGAGGCTGCTACATGACAGGAGAAGATTGTATTTTATGTCAAATGAAGCAAAAAAGATCGCCGTTTTAGGAATCATGTGAATGATAGCAAAAAGACACTTGGCTATAAAATGGCAAAATTAAATTTGAGTCTCCCATAGCTGTAGGATTGCGATATCATCTTTGCCAAGGTAAGTTTAAATTGGTATCAAAGCCTCAAAAATATAATTAATGCCAAAGGTTGGCCTAAAGTTGGTATCATTTTGTACGTCTTACATAGGGGAATCAATCTGAGCAAAATTATACAGTCCCTAACGAATTTTCTTTGCAACAACTTGGTATTGAGTTTGATTGCAATAATTCTGTTGCTACAAAACCTTACCTCGATCGCAGCAACTGTTTCTTTTTTCATTTATAACTTCATTACATCTGGATTTTACTTGAATCTTCTTTCATATTTGCAAATTTCAGACTTTTCTACACCAAGTGATGCTATTCCAGTGAACGTATTATTTGGAAGAGTATCTTAAATATCAGTTCTAAGTTGGGAGGCTCCTTTGTTATCGATTACATTTTCTCCTCGCAGCTAATTTCATGTTTTATTATCAAAACACGTTTATCTTGCTTTGTTTTTCAATTTTTTATTTCTTCCTTGATTGCGTGATCGATAAACACAATTTTGGCGGTAAAATCGTTTATTTCCATTCCCTGAAATGGCCGCATAACGGCTGAACCGTTTGGGGGTCGAAGGACCAACGGTCAAATTTGACGCCATTTTGTTTCGGCTGTCCGGATACTTTCGTGACGGGAGTGTATACACACTTCAACCTATAATGTTGCGTCGTTATTTCAATACAACAGCAACAACATAAATTCTGTTACCATTGTGGCAGAATGCTTCAATCATTTCGGGGTACAAGAGCACAAGAAGAAAGTTACAATCGAGACAGAGATAACCTAGATAACAATCAGCCATTTACGGAATGAAGTTTATTTTCATTTAACTAGTATTAGCTTAGGCCGCCATATTACGCGATTGGGCTTCCTGTGCGAAGTTTGCCAACTCTAATGTCTTCAGAATGTGTACTCTTTTGGCCTTTTTCTCTGCGAAGTCTACCAACTCTACCGTTTTCAGAATGAGCATTCTTTTGGTAACTGACATTTTCTCTGCGAAGTCTACCGTTTTCAGAAGACTTCGCAGACTTAAGATGCCCAAAGGAATACGACCTTAATTTGTTCTTTCATATCTTCATCAGCAGCATTCTGTATTCAGATATCACAGTTATCGTATTCATTTCGATTCCAGTCTTTGGGCAATTGTTCTTCAGTTTTAGCAGATACTTCGATCGAATACAAGTGTTTAATCGACGAGTCAATGTTATCAACTTGCCTGATGCATCATGTGTTTTGATAACGGTGGCACGAACAATTGGATCTTGTCCGAATATCAGTTTCTCCACTTTTCCAGTTTTCCAATTCATTTCATTCATTCATTCATTCATTCATTTTTATTTCAATTCTGTCTTGGCGATTTGTCTTCTTGAATGTACACGACATCTCCCTCTTTTATGGAACTGTTTTTGTTACGACTGCTACTTAGATTTCTGTGGAATTCTCGTAAATTTGGTATGTATTCTCGTCTCCAACGTGACCAGAAATGATTTAACAACGTTTTGAGGTAAATTTCTCTCTTTGTCTCTCTGCAAGAATATTTCGACCCCAAATGTTTTACATCAGCAATAAATAGATTAAAGCTGATCAACAGGGTTGTTTCCACCTAAGCTGTGCAATTTTGTTTGAATTTTGTACCATTGGTCGCAAACGGTATAAGATTCCCCGGGGGTATCCTCATATAGTACTACTAACGATCAGTTTTCATGCATATCTTGAAACTCTGTTTTACAGTGTCAAGATATTATCAAAATTTCACCAAATTACTATCATCAACCCCCTATTTCCCCCTTCCTTCTTCCTTCCAACTCATTTGCTTACTACTGGGAAATATGCTGATGTCAGCATTTTTTGCAATAATGAAAACAAAAGTTTCAAAAGGAAAACTGAAGTAGAGAGGCTTCGTCCTAAATGGTCAGGTTTCGCAACAAAATCGATTTGAAAAAAGGAAACGCCCAAAGACTGGGCAAATCACGATAAACATGTTCACTAACTCTTTCTGAAAGCTAAACTTAAATATAACGACTAGCTTCTTGTTTGTCTTGGTAAATTTTCAGTTCAAACGCAAGCCGGTCTGAACGGCCTAATCTTTGGCATGGCGTCTAATTTGGACGTACCCTTAATTCATAACGATGCCTTCGCAGTTACCTGGTTGAACTTATCTCGTCGCAGCAAACCAAAGCAGGATTATTAAACTGTGAGTGCCGGAGGAAGGAATAAGGAGGTCTACGGGATATTTTTGAAAATGAAGCAAAGGGAGGAGGGGTTTGCAAGAAGCATGAATTGATATGGTTAATTTCAAATTATTGATAGATAAATTGAAGAAATTGACTACAAGGGGAAGTTAGTTGGTGAATGAAGCCTTGCATAAATGAAATCAACAAGGCAGTAATGGACAAAAAAATCAAGATTTATAATTTGACCAATATCTTGAGGATTATGACTTTAACCTTATGATTTCTAACAGTGTGGTTGACAGGGGGGTCAGTAAGGGAAGTCAGAATCAACAGGCTGACCAATAGGGGCGCAGGTTGGCCAGCCTGACCACAACCGAAATAAAGCTCCCGGCTTTTACATTCAATGCACAGGGACATAAATTACTCTCTTACCTTTATCCATTTCAGGTAAGTGTTTTAAAAACATCCTTCAGGACAAGGATAGGCGGTACAAAACGACAAAAACAAGACAAAATCTGAGAACTGGCATCAGCGAATAATTTTAATGCACTTTCCTGCAAAATCCAGGCCCGAACTCCTTTTGAAACGAATTTTTTGCAGCGCGGTCAGATATGATGAAAAACGTTGGCTGACCATTTAGGGCGATGCTCCTCTATGCAACGATCACTTATCATTGAAGTAGTTTTCATTGTAATATATGGAGAAATTCTCTATTATGGCTGCATTTGTCATTTTTCAGAAAAACAAGATTTTTAATCTCTCTGTCCGCCATCTTGGATTTGCGAAAATCAAATTTTTCACTTTATAAGTATATTTTCACCTTCTAAAAATGCTTTGATTGGCATAATTTGGTTTCATGAATCAATCTTAGAAAATTATAAAGATTTAAAAAAAAGTTGATTTTTTCATTTTTTTCGTGAACACGTGCCAGTTGGTCTTGAATAATTATGACGTCATATCTATTTTTAGTATTCTTTTTGTGAAAAATGATAGATCATAAGCACGGCTACCTGCGCGGTGAGTTCCGTCTTCGTAAGTGAAGGAATGGCGATTTTAGAGAGGGGGGCTGAATGAGCCCCCCCCCCCAAGTCTTCTAGTAGCTCAAAAAGCCCAGTCTGGATAGGGTTAAGTCGGATAAAGTTGAGTTAGCTACAGCTATTGATTCAGTAAGTGTTAATAGTAGCCTTTTACCTCAAACAAGACTTGAGGGGGTTCTTCCTGTAATTCGCTGTGTACATATGTCAAAGGTCGTGAATTCAATACCCCTTCAACTTCGATAAGAATTGTATCCATCTTTTCAAATGTGAGTCTTTCATTTCCTAACACTTTCTTCAGACATCGCTTGACTTATTTGACCATGATCTCCCAGAAACCGCCCATTAGCTGGCTCGCGACACATTCGGTATGGATTAGGGTCAAGGCAATTGGCTTACTTGCCTGCTCGATTTCTTTAGTTGTATCATTAATTACGTTGTTGCAGTAGCATTTGCTGCGTTAGCTGTCCTTGCTGGTGCTGCTGTCTTACTTGCCCCGGTAGCGTTAGCTTCGTTTTCTGGTTGTCTTTTAGCAGCTCAGTAAGTGTTGAATCTCCTTATGCAAGGTATATTTGCAATAATTATAAGGGAAAGAGACTATGTCAGCAGGGGGTGTTTTTCGGTGAAGATGGCAACATGCAAAGTGAGTTCATTGAACTTGGCAAGGTGCCAAGTCACATGGTGGAATCCTGGCATGGAACCAAGACATGTGACCTACATTGGCAACTTGCCAGGTAAGTCACGTGATAGGGGAACTAGGCACGTGAGTGCCCCCAACAACTAACTGTAGCATTACCCAACATATTCGTCAGGCACTAAGTTATATACCCTTCACTTGGTATCATCCCTGTTCTGTAGCATTTTTATACAGGGAGCCCCTGTGACAAAGAACAAATCTGTTTCCACGTAGAACACGTGACCTGCGGATGACCCACATGACTGCCCCCAACAAATATCCGTATTAGCACCATATGTATTCCTTAGCAACTAAGTTATGTAGAGTTTATTTGCTATTACCCCTGCCTGTAATGAAGAACTTTCATAAAGGGAGCCTTGTATACTCTTAGAAAGAGCACGATTGTGGAGGAGAAGATATCATGTGATATGGGTGTGGTCACATGACAGCACCCAATAGGTATTACTAATCGGTGGCACAGATCATGCACTCCACTGCGGCACGTCCTCGTCCATACTGCAGGATGGAACCTCGAGAGCGCTGTTGTGAAGGAGTATACCGCTGGCACAAGCCTGCCAGCCCCTGTGAAGGTGAATGTGCATGTGATGTCCGATGTGACATCTTTGGTTCTTTAGCATGGAATTGACCACTGAGTGGATTGCTCGTCGATGGCCCTTGATAGCACCATCAAGTGTCGTTAGTAACAATCCGCAGTCACTCACAAAACAATCACCTGCTGCGGAAGGCTGCCAACAAATTTCCCCCGCGGATACCCCAGCAGCAGGACGTCACCCCAAAACATGGAGTCATTTGTAAACAAATAGATTTCCCCCTCGATTTTTTGAGACGAAGAGCGAGCTTCCAGGGCACGGGAGAGCTGACATCTCGGAGTGGCAAACAGACAAATTCAGCGTTTGATCTTACCGCTCAGGCAATGGTCGAATAGCTTTTGCTTTGGAAAGAAAAATTTGTAAAGAGTGATGACGTCATCACACAGGAATTCGAAGAATCTGCGCATGCGTACAGCCAAAGTATGCCTAATCATAAGTTTAAATTAAAAAAAAATTATGCAGTTGGATAGAGGATCAAAAGTAGCATACATACCTCCAATTTCATTGTTTTCCTGCATTTGCTGTAGATTTTATTGGCATTTATTGAAATTTTGCACATACATCTCTCAAAAATTGATCGCGTTTACCCCCTGGAATGAATTTAATTTTTCTAAAAAGCTCATTTTTTACTATAAGAAGGAAAAAAACTAGAAGTCAGAAAGTTTCAACGTTGAAAATGCACTACGTAAAAATCCAGGGAAGAAAAGCCGCTCCCCCCGCCCCCCCCCCCCCTAGGCTTGATAGGGTTAAAGCTATCAATAAACTGTCACCAATCTACTTCCATAGCTATTTCACTCCAAACCCATAGGTTTGGAACTCGTCAGGCCACCAGTGGTTCTCTAAAAAGGACCACCCTCTATCGACTCAAAACAGTTTACCTATTTAGAGAGTTCCTCCTTAAATAGTCTATCATATATACAATTATTTAATGTCGTTTTTATATTATTAATGTAGTTTTAGTTCTGTATTCGTATTTAATTGTATTTTAATTGTTTAGGATTGTATCCAGGATAGATTGATAATGAAATGAAACTGATACTGAAACTAAAATAAAATAATGATTACAGAATTCAACTGCATCTGCAGCAATGATTGAATAAGGACAACATGATTTTATGCTCCTTTTAAAAACTGCTGGAATCCAAATAGAGCAATGACAGTGCCATTATATGTTTGGATCACGGGTAACCATAAGGGTAACCATAAGAGTAATTAAAGTTATTATTATGTTCTCAGGGGTAACCATGAGTAACCACGGGTAACCATAATATTCAAAAGGAAAGTTATATGTCCCCTTATGAATTCATGGTTACCCGTGGTTACCCATGCTTATTCAATGAAAAATAGTATGAAATCATAGTTACCCTTGTGGTTACCCGTGTGGTTACCTGTGTCAAAGCCCATTAGTGTCTAGATAAGATAAACTTGATGCAAAACTGCATATACCACAGTCCTAAGATCGCGTCATCTTTGCGAGAAGCTGCCATATTTGTTAGCATAGAGATTTTTCAAACCGAAAGACGCCATTATTTCTGAATGTCAGTTTTATTGGAACTATGGATGAATGGCCTGAATTCATTTCTCTGTCAAATGATAAAGAAGAGTCAGACATGACCGTACTCGTTTTAAGTACCATAAAATTGGTTTATGATATGTTGTTCTGATAATGTGTGAAGATTTGCCCATTCCATCGTCAATACTGAGCCCTTCCTTGCTAATTTGATCATTTTATCCTGTTAACCCTATCAAGCCTGGGGGGGGGGGCTGAACCCCCCCCCCTTAGCGGCTTTTCTTCTGCGGATTTTTACCAAATGCACTTACAACATTGAAAATTTCTGACTTTTAGTTTTTGTCCTTCTTATAATCAAAAATGAACTTTTTCGAAAAATTAGATTCATTCCAGGGGGTAAATGCGATCAATTTTTGAGAGATGCCTGTGCAAAATTTCAATAAATGCTAATAAAATCTACAGCAAATGCAGGCAATCAATGAAATTGGAGGAATATATGCTACTTTCGATCCTCTATCCAACTGCATAATTTTTTTGTAATTTAAAAGTATGATTATGCATATTTTGACTGTACGCATGCGCACATTCTTCGAATTCCTGTGTGATGATGTCATCACTTTCTACAATTTTTTTCTTTGCAAAGCAAAAGCTTTTTAACCATAGAATACACTAAAATTGGACCCATGTCCTTATTGCCTTTCGTTTCCTCACAATCAAGATTTAAAAATTTTACTACTGAACCCTATTGACTTTGAAAATTCTATATTGTGATGTCATGAGCACGTCACATGACATAGCTAAAAATAGATTTCATTTTTGGGTTCAGCACATGATGTACTATGCACAAGCCAAGTTTCAAGGCTCTACATCGTTCAGAACGGAAATAAAACAGGGGGGCTAAATCAGCCCCCCCTCCCTAGTGTTCCTAGAGCATCAAATACTCTAGGCCTGATAGGGTTAAAAGTGTCAAGTGTTGCACCTTTTCACTGATACCATCTTACTTGTAAAAATTCTAATTATTTTTCCCATTTCCCCCTCTCGCTAACCAACCATGCAAGTTTCTTCATACAGACTATCCTGGACAAAATATATTGGAACAACGTAAGATTCTACAATGGCAAATGAACAACCCCCTTTTACCCCTGGTACAATGTTGCTTGGATGTTTTCAGCTTCAGGATGCCAACCAACATTGTTTCGGGGGTAAAAGGGGGTGGTGCAAATGTAAGAGTGAGAAGAACTGAGATAATCACCAAAAAACTAACTTTGTTCCAAATATTTTGTCCAGGCTTGGTCATCTGCTAATTTTGTTGGATGTCAAGCATGACTGTGATGTGCAGTTTTTAAAGCAATACAATTCCAAAAAGAGAATTTTTGACAGTTTTAATTAAGAACAATCAATATGCATCAAATCTATAGCCTTAACCCTATCCAGACTGGGGGGGCTCATTCAGCCCCCCCCCCCACCTACTGAACTGAGCACTGCTCCAAATTGGTTCAACGAACCAGGAAATGGTTTTTTGACTTTTAGTTTCTATCCTTTTGAAGTGTGAATTTGTGTGAAACTTTGAAAAAAAATTCAGGGGGCCGGGAGGGTGGCTGTTTTTTTCAGAGTGGTCGGGGCCAACTTTTAGGTAAGCTGCTTATGGATGTAATTCCAGATCACCTCATAATCATTTGATAGTATCCTTTTTCAGTTGTGAACTTATAATTTGTAAGGTCTCTTTAATTTTTTCCATGAACAATAGAACAATTATGAGTCACGTGACCTCATCAATGACGTCATCTTTAAGAAAATGGCAAAAATTAGTTAGCGGTCTTTCTGCAAGGATATTTTGACCCCAAATGTTTTACAGCGGCAATAAATAGACCAAAACTGATCAACAGGGTTGTTTCCACCTAAGCTGTGTAATTTTGTTTGAATTTTGTGCATCATTGGTTGCAAACGGTATAAGATTCCCCAGGGGTATCCTCAGATAGTACTACTCACGATCAGTTTTCATGCATATCTTGAGAATTTGTTTTACAGTGAGAATTTTTTTACTTGAAAATGTTTAGTTTGTCAAGATATTATCAAAATTTCACCAAATAACTATCTTCAACCCCTTATTTCCACCTTCCTTCTTCTTTCCAACTCATTTACTTACTACTGGGAAAAAATGCTGATGTCAGCATTTTTTGCAATAATTAAAACAAAAGTTTCAAAAGGAAAAATGAAGTATGCAGCGATCACTTATCATCGAAGTAGTTTTCATCGTAATATATGGAGAAATTCTCCTTTATAGCTGCATTTTTCATTTTTCAGAAAAACAAGATTTTTAATCTCTCTGTCCGCCATCTTGGATTTGTGAAAATCAAATTTTTCACTTTATAAGTATATTTTCACCTTCTAACAATGCTTTGATAGGCATAATTTGGTTTCATGAATCAATCTTAGAAAATTATAAAGATTTAAAAAAAAGTTGTTTTTTTCATTTTTTTCGTGGACACGTGCGTTGGTCTTGAATAATTATGATGTCGCCATAGGACTTAGAGTTGCTTAAAAAACCTAGGCCCACCCCCCCCCCCCCCCCCATGAGAAAGTGGTCCTTGATTGATCCATGTAGAAGAATAGGGTTAAAAAAAGGGTTGAAATAAAACGAGCAAATTGAAATAAAGAGTTCCATCAATTTATGAAATGAAGCAGACCTGGTAATGAAGTCGAAAGGGGATATTATAATAACAGCCTCAAAATGGATGGCAACGTCTTTGATGACAGGTTTCTAACAGAAATAAGAATCAAAAATCTGGCTTCTTTCTGTTTGTCCTGCAATATTCGCATTAGAATAAATGTTTACCTTTGTTTGCAATTAATATCACTCCATCAGATAAACATCCCACGACTTGTGCTTCAAACCACAATTTCAATTTCATGTGATCCAATTTACAATATGGTGAAACAACTACTGAAACTATTATCTTATTTTAGGTTGCTTTTCCTCCTCGGGCTAACTTTGGCATTTTATATCTGACGAACATTTTTCATTTCCTCCTTGCTCAGTAGAACTTCGACGCCATTTTGTTTCGGCTGTCAGAATACTCTTTGTTCAAGAAGGGTGTGTGCAAAAACAAAAGACCTTCGAAGTTTGATTGCAGCTTACCTCATAAAATCTATCACATCGCAGAAGGAAAGCAAGACAAATTGCTGTATGAGATATGAATAATATTAAGCATGATACCTGCTGCAATTAAACGGAAGTTTGCTTCTCTTCAACGCGTCTATTTGCACTCCAAGACGACAGTAAGTCATGCGCTCCTTGCTGTACCCATCATAACAACATACCTTCTAATACGTCAGAAAAGACTTTGGCATCAAACCCGACAAGCAAATCATCCTTCCTTCCCAAAGGTAGGGTTGGACGCAAAACATGCATTTTTCCCGCCACAGAACACGAAGCGAGGAAATGAAGTGAAATGAAGCGCAGTGTTTTTCCCACAACCCATACCAAGAGGAGAGAAAAAACGCAAGACGCGAATACGAAATAGGGTCGAAGCGTGATTAGGATGAGAAATACAACCGTGGTAAGCGATAGCTAGCATGCTACTCTGAAATACCTGCATTGCCAACCAGAGGCGAAAGAGCACATCATATAGATTAAAAGCAAGTTTCTCACCAAATCTGAGGCTTCATGGATTAGTAAAGTGCGAGTTGCGAGTTACGAGTTACGAGTTGCTCAGATTTTCCATCTTTTGCAGCTAAAACACCGTAATTTCTTGGAGAGCCTTTGTCAAGATCAGGGGAGTTAACACTAATCCACATGGGGGTGGATTCCAGCCCCCCCCCCCTCAAGGTTTTATTTGCCGCGTTTCTAAACGACATTTGCTATGTCCCCCAGCTTCCCTGATTTTTACTAATTATCTATTAGCCACATTTTGGTGAAAAAAATTTTGAACAGTAGGACTCACAGGTCACGTGACATGCCCATATTTGGAGGAGGTAGCAGCAAAATCATTGTTTTCAATCATTTCAATGGAATTATTTGATTGAATTATAAAGTATTATACAGCAAATGAATCAGCAAACAAAGGGCTTTAACTTGATACCAGAATTTCTGGAATTTGATGATGTCAGCATTTTTTGATAATGACGTCATTTTGGCCGCCATTTTGGACTAATTAGCAATTTTTTCAAGTTTTTTCCAACTTTTCCAATGAAAAACATTGTAATGATACATTTCTTTTAGATAATCACCATTTTCCAGGTTCTTTTGATCTCTTTTCACATAGAATAAATTAATCGCACAAATGACATCATAAGAATCGGCTAATTTCTGCCAAAATATCACTCCAAAATCGTTATTTTCAATGAAATAATATATTATCACCACATACGTTGACAAACTGAACCAAAAACTGCAAAATGTTCATTAAATTTGAATTAAACTTTGAAGCCTGATTTCCACAGATTTTCAACTTCATGACGTCACTGTGACGTCACAAGACGTGGCAGCCACACTCAAATTACGCTACCGGCTACAAATTACCTGTTCTATAACTGTGCCAAGTTGTATTGAATTCGGATGAGTCTAAGGCAGTTTTCAGAGCAGGGGTGGAGAGCACCCCCCCCCCCCATAAATGGTAGCTCGAAAAGGGCCCATATGGATAGGGTTAAAGAACAATTTTTTAATTCGCAGAGAGCCGCTAATAAAGATTTTGCTTTGAGCTCGGACAATTAGGCCTACAGAGAAGAAAAATTCTTCTATTTGGTATTTCTTGAGTGGTTAATGCAAATAGGCTGTATGTCCAAAACACTTTTCAACTCATAACTAAAGACTGAAAAGTTTCTTAACTTCGAACTACTACATATCTCCCCTTAACTTCGAATTTAGATACACGTTTTTATATAAGAAACTGGTTCATAAGAAAAGGGTACTAGGATTGCGAAAAATGTAAGAAACTCTAGTACTATGCTTGAGAATTGCTAAGAAACCTTTAAAGCCAAATACAAGGATGTCATGGGAAATTATCGTTAAGCCTTTATTTCTTAGTAATATTCATGATAAATTTGTGCCTTGCAAGGTGAACTCTCTTTCTTGATAAAAAGTGTGCTGTCTGTCAAGAAACGAATACGTGGCCGTGGAAGAAACTACATGCATCTAAAAAATAAGAAACACAGTAAGAAACTTTTAGAACCAAAAAGCTGAAATTTTCACTTGAAAATAAGAAAAATTTAGTTCTGTGGGCTTTTCCCAGTTTCTTATGAAAGAAAAAATGTGTATCAGAGCAGGCCTGACTAAAGGATATGCAAGAAATCATGCTGAAGCTACTTCGAACATGAGTGATATATCACTCCGTCGAAAAAACCTAAAAAATTTGAAAAGCAAGAGGGTGTATAGGGAACTGTTACCAATTCCTTGAAAAGCAAGGGGTTTTTGCTAAATAGCACCAGATTTTACTGGAGTGTGACGCCTCTTGAATTTGCCTTTGTTGACGATGCTTTTGCAAATCGAAACTCACCCTCAGCAGAGCTCAATTTACTTCAATTTCTTTTCTGAGCTCAGAAATTAACATGGACTTGCACAAGTTTTTGATAGTCTGTCAACACCCATAACTGCTTGCTGGTCCTTGTTATTTTGCTGTCGGCCTAACTAAGAGACGTCGGGTCGCTTTCAACCTTCAACGATTCAGGTTTATGTGGCTTATGTGGCCTACCAGACCTGAGTACTTGCTAGAACTTTTTTTTAAAGTGCCACTAAGCCTTTGGGGAACTTTTTGTTATTTGATAGAGTTTAGTTTTCATGGCTTGAAACCGAAAACAATTTTTCGATATGACGTTCCGTTCTTTTTCTATGGCTTTTCAAAGTGCCAATTTTGGGCAAATTTTGGTGTCAGGTTCGCGTAAAATCATTCCATGAAGAGGTCTGGACCGAGAGGTCTTGACGTCATACCGGGAATGCAAAGCGAGAGTACACATTGAAGTGACAGTGACCACGCTGCAGTGGATTTGTCGCTTTACATACAGCACTAGCAATTTCGTGCCAGATAAAAGGTTGTAGGTAATTCGAAGGATCAGCACTTTCTCCTTCATATGATGAAGACCTGCACTGCAGCAAGGTGAAGATATACGACCGACTGGAACAGGCGTCGGTCGTACAAGTACAATAGCGTGTTTAGGCCATAGGCCTACTGAAATATGTTTGACCTACGTTTTTCCGGATAAAGTTTTCGTTCTTGGGAGCAAATATCGTTCACTTTCAATATTTTGGAGTTCCTGTCGTCCTAATGATATGCATAACCATTCGAGAAGAAATGGAAGTTGGTTAAGAAAGGAGCAATAAGAAAGGTACAGTGCGTGACTTTACACATATTTTTTTTATAAGAAACTGCCCATAAGAAACTCAACTCTCAGATCGCCAAAAAATTAAGAAACTCCAGGACTGGGAGAAGATAAGTTAAGAAACTATTTAGTTTGAAATCCTTGATATTTCTTTACTTTACTTTCACGTTTCCTGTATCATATTACTCGTAAGGTACTTGAGGCATGTCTAAACATTGAAAAGGATAAAAAACATGGTTTTGAAATGTTCACGAGGGCACAGGTAGTGAAAAGTGAACATGAAGATTGTTATGGAACCTCTAAGAAACTCGTAAGAAACTCTGAGTACTCAAAATCTGATAATTCTAAGAAACTTTCAGTACTGCCCCAAATTCTTAGTTTCTTATAAAGAAAATATGTGTATTTAGCTGGCAATAGAATAGGCCTTGAATATTGAGTTTATTATTCTCAATATTGAAAAAATCTTCATTTCGAATGTTTATATCAGATGATACTGATCAAGCTACCTGGAGAAGGAAATAATTCTATGATGAGTTAAATTTCATTTCAGTATGTTTATGAGAAAATTCAGGATTCAGGCACATCACTTGATTTCTTTGACCACTTGAAAACTCTTCAAAGAAGCTCACAAATTTCCCCCTTTTTGAACCTCTTGCAGATGGTATGCTGCTCCCTAAAAGGATCAACAGCAGGGCAACATATATTGCTGGATGCATCAAGAAGCCCTCTTCTTCACCGTAAAATTTTGGACACTCATTTTGAACACTTGCAAGTTGCAACAATGCAATTCTTAAATTTCTTCTTTTTTTGTAGGATTTGACCCATACTCCAGACAGGAACAGTAGCATGTCTTTGATGACATAAGCGCACGAGCAAGAGGGATCACACCCAACCTTAACACTGGAAAATGTGTAAAATCTGCCATATTCAGGCAAAAAAGCCAATAGACGATTGCACTAAAGATGGTCGCAAGGAATTTTTTACCAAGACGCATTACGTTCTAATTAAGACTCTTTAACCATTCTATAGGAATTTGATTAAAGAACGCAGTTCATCTTGGTAAAAAATTCCTCGCCGCCATCTTTAGCGCAATCGTCTATTTAAGTTGGGCAAAATGTTCATTATCAATAAATATTTTGGGCAGCCCCCCCCCCTTAGGCAAGGAGCTGTGGAATTTATCACTTGGCACCAGTTTCCTCTGTGGAAAAAAGAAGAAAAGACACTTTACCACCACTACAAGCTACTGTACTTGACTTTGTCTTTTTGATGCACACACAATATTTAACTGGTTTTTAAGAAAACTTAATAGTCATACTGTGAATATCTACTATTTAAGAGATTAAAATGAAACAGTACACACGTTGTTCATACTTCAAACCAATGCTTAGGGTTATTTGTTTTCCTATCTTTGCAAACCTTACAAGATCAGCAAAAAGGTTTGTTTACACCCACTTCAAGTCAAATGATCAGTCTTATATTATGAAACATCTTTTGATTACTTTAAACAATTTTGTGGCATGAAAACTTGTGCCATGAATTCAGAAAGCACTATAATGCAAAGAAACCCAAGAGTATGGCTGCATGACTTGAAGTGGTAAGCCAAGCTTACCTGATTTTGTCTATGGTAGTTTCTTTACTATTCAAATACACATATTTTTCTTATGTGAGAAACAGAAATGGCCCCATAAGAAACTCAACTCTCAGATCCCCAAAAATATAAAAAACTTTTGGAAAAGACACATTATTAAATTTATGCAACATAATTTGTTGGATCATTTTGGTTCCAAGAATACATCTGCATCATTTTCAGATAATTGTAAACTGTGCACTGTATGTTATCAATGTCACATCAGTATAAGTAATCTATGCGAAAGGTAGTCCATAAAACATCCAGGGCTAGTTTGTCCAGTTCAATAATTCTGAATGAGCAGCCAATAATGAGCAGGAACCAGTTACGTGGACAGCAATTGACATTGTTTCAGCTTCAGACATACTGACTTTTGTTTTCTTCGGAATCACCTGCAAAAGGGAAGCAGGGGCGGATCCAGCATTGGACTTTGGGGAGGGCCATTTGAAGGAAGATGGGGGTCTGGGGGCGAAGCCCCAGGAAAATTGTTTCGTGACCACGCCCTTCAGACTCTCTGAAAACGTGGGAAACGCCCTTTTTGGTTCATCTTAGATCATTTACCCTATCATCTAATCCATGCTTCTCCTCAAATACAAACTGGCATTTTTGCGCAAAAGCTAACGAGCCATCATTTGGAAAGTGAGGGACCATGAAATGTTTATCATAAGTACCAGTTTGAGAATGTTTATCGCTGAAATAAGCTCCACCTCAATGGAAATAAAAACTTGGCATAAAAACGAGGTATATCTCAAATTCACGAATCAGAGGCATTTCAATGTTAGGTGAAATGTCCAATTGTAAGTTCCATCAAGTTCCATAATAGTTCCATAATTGGAGTCACTAAGTTATCAAAATTCTCATAGCGCAACAAGTTTCTAATGGTTTCTACAAGCTTCACTTGTATTCTAAACTGTGTTACCGTAAAATTGAAATGACTTGATTAACACTTTATAAATGTCACAACAGAAAATACGAGTCTTTGCGAAATCTATCAGAAATATATGTCAACAGCTAAGTTCACTGGAGGATCCTAACTCACAACGACAATTTGACAAAGTGAATGAAAGAAATTATTTTCAAGTTCGATTTCCACAGAATGAAATTTCTATTCAGAATCGCATTTTTTCATACTTTTTGATGAATTGTACTTTAGTTTGTGAGTGTTGTTAGACTGGCTTGTAGTTAGCTGAGTTATCGTGTGTGCTATGGTTATTTCAGAAAGTAAAGGTTTCAAACTCATTCGTTTCTTTATCCAAGACAATGGTTTTTAAGAGAAATTCGCGGTATGTTATCCTTACTGTGGTGGGGTATTATCCTTACTGTGGTGGATACGCCATACCGGGGCGGTATATTATCCTTACTGTGGTGGGGTATTATCCTTACTGTGGTGGATATGCCATACCGGGGCGGTATATTATCCTTACTGTGGTGGGGTATTATCCCTACTGTGGTGGATACGCCATACCGGGGCGGTATATTATCCTTACTGTGGTGGGGTATTATCCTTACTGTGGTGGATATGCCATACCGGGCGGCGTATTATCCTTATTGTGGTGGGGGTATTATCCTTACTTTGGTGGATACAGCTAGCAGGGGCAGATTTGCACAAGGGTCTAAGTTTTTTAGAAGAGGCTTGATCAGCCTAGAGTGTAGAAGTCTCTAAAAAAGTAGCTACACAATGCTGCTTTTTTGTGGTATTCAGCTATCACAAAAGGTTTTTTTATAGGATACCACGAATTCGACTAATTCGGGCCATTACTGAAATTTTCGCAAAATTATCACAGTGGCGTGGTGGGTCGTTTTCCACTGGGGTGGCCAGATCATTTTTGGCGCCCCTTCTCCAAGGGATTGGTCAGAATCAAATTTCATTAGAAGGCCTCTGACACAGTATTGAGCAATGCTGCTTCTAAGCAAGTCATATGAAACTGAGTGTTCGTTAGTTTAGCTTGGTGCATATTTTGTTCTCATGCTGTAAATCATCTTCATCAGAGTCGAAAAGTTTAATCAAAAAATGATTCTGGATTCAGGAAAACACTATTTAAATTTTCTGCGTAGTAAGTTCATTTTTTTCCTTGATTGAAGCCAGCAAAGCTCAACCAAACGATCCCATTTTTACAAAATATCGAGCACAACCCTGAGTACATGGTGTATGAAACAATGTGGATGTTTTTACCAGAGAATTACGTTTGGTGGTGGGGGGGGGTGTATGGATCATCCTAGGGATAATTTAAAATTGCCAAGCTCTATTAATAAATTTGTCGAGGCTTCCCTCATACCATCTTTCAAACAAACTATCCAATGTATTTAAAGGATCCCACTTTTAGTAAAAGAAAATTTTGTGGAAAAGCGAGCGAAGCGAGCAGAATATTGTTGGTCTTTATTGCTTTGATTAGCTTAGAATGGTTAAGATGACATTAGAATTTACAAGAAGTCGCCGTTTCTTTACTTGTGTAGCATATTCCAGTCTCTTTGCCTTGCTTCAAGACCTTCAAGTTTCTCAACAGATTCGGTAGAATTCGAAGAGCCCTCTCTGGCAAAGATCTGAGAAGAGAGCCCCTTGCCAACCTCCGAATTGTGTGAAATGCCATCAAAATTGTTATCCTTTCCATCTAGAAATACAAACTTTGTCTATTGTACGAAATTGTCTGAACCAGGCATTGCATATTTTGATAATTTAGGCATATTCTGTTCGGAGATTTTGTAATATCCCAAATGTGAAAAGTTATAACTGCCCGTTTTGTCATTTAGAACTGCCAGTAATTGAATTAGAACTGCCCGTAATTTAGTTAGGCTGCCCATTTTGGAAAACGGAGGGCCGTATCTGATAATTCCCCAGTCTCCCAGGAAAATTATGCAAGCACGCCCTACAGATTGGCGTTAAATGACTCAAAATTCTCTTCCACTGGACATCTTCACACTCTTCCATCGTCTCGGCCAGGGTCGCATCCAGCCCGAGGTTGAAGGGGGGCAACCTTGAAAGATGGCGCCGAAAGCACGGTCGAAAGTATGCGCGCCGAAGGCGCGCGAAAATTTTTGCTTCCTTTTTAAGAATTTTTTGTTTTTAATCAAAATAATGCCTTGATTTATATGATCCTTCCACACTCGTCAGAATGCAAGACTTAAAAAAGAGTGCGCTTGGGTAAGTATGAGGGGCGCTCTTCTCGCCAAAAAGGGAGGGCCAAGCTGAGTTTTCATCGTGAAATGGAGTGTTGCCCCCATTGGAAACTCAAAGCCGCGACTGGTCTCGACCGTAGAATTTTCTTGTTTCTTTCATATCTTCTTGGTGAACTGTGTGCGGTGTCAATTACCTTTACCAAAGTTAACCTACATGTATCGCGACGGAGAGGTCCTATCATCGCAAAGTTTTTCAAATTCCTTGTGGATCGATTTGGCGCCCCCTCAAAAAGTCTCACTGGGGGGCCGTGGCCCCCCCGGCCCCCCCTGCCACCACGCCACTGCGCCCCGGTATGGCGTATCCACCACAGTAAGGATAATACCCCACCACAGTAAGGATAATATTCCGCCCCGGTATGGCATATCCTCCACAGTAAGGATAATACCCCACCACAGTAAGGATAATATACCGCCCCGGTATGGCGTATCCACCACATTTTTAAGGATAATACCCCACCACAGTAAGGATAATATACCGCCCCTGTATGGCGTATCCACCACAGTAGTGCGTATAGGTTCGCTAGCGTGAGCCTGATGCTAAGGCAAACAGGCTAAAATATGCCAGTTTGGTCATGTCATGAATCGTAACCTATTCTCATCCAATTAGTCACTGTCCCTCTCAAATCAACTAAGATACCCGAGTGCGAAGGAAGATCGCTATTTGAGAGGAATTGTGACTAATGGACAATTTTCACTTCACTTTTCTGGGCTTAAAGGCCTATTGTCCCCAGTTAATGTCCCTTTTTGCCTTTAAGCCCATGACAAACATAAGAAAAAATAGGAAAACTGCAAATACTGTAATAGTTGAAAAGTGAAGTGGAAATGGCCACTGTTGGCGGAAAGAACCGTCGCCGAGGGAGGAGAGGTGGGTCGCTTTTACACGTGTGCCTGCTTGTTGCGTAGAAAGAGACGGAATAAACCAATTCTAAGCTTTTAATACCTTGCTTGAGCCTCAAGGGGCTACACACATAGCTAAGCAGATCCCGTGGGGGTAAAGAATGGAGTTTCCATGCGTTATTTTGAGATTTCAGAGCGACCCCTTGGGTGAGAATAGTAACCTATTCTCATCCAATTAGTCACTCTCCCTCTCAAATCAACTAAGATACCCGAGTGCTTCGGAAGTCACAATTTCGGTAATGTACCATGCAGAGAATACAAAGAAAGATGAAACATTAGTAGCAAAGTATAGCTATACCATAAAACCTCAAAGTTATCTACTCCATAACTCAGAAAAACCAACCCCTCACATATGTATTACTTTTGATCAGCTCTAACTCTGTCAAAAATGAAGTGTCATCCTTGATACATTCCTGTTTGAAAGCCGTATGCTTAACGTCTAGATTTTTCTAAATTCTAAGAAATTATTTGTAAATGATACAAAGCTGAAATTTTATGGATATGATGTCACTGGGTATATGCTTCCACCCAACCAAAATGTTTGCAATATTCCTAACCATTCAGAAAATACAAGCATATCTTTGAATAATTAGTGGCCGCGGCCACCATCTTTTGTGCAGAAGTCTATTTATAGATTCACAGTTGAAAATTGTTTTGGTTCGGTAGATACAGCATAGGTTGACGAAGCCACACACCAAATTTGAGCATATAATCTTCTATTGATTATTTCTATATAATTTCCCAAAATGCAAAAAGTGCAATATCTTGTAAAAACTGAAATGGAAGATCATTATTTCTTTGAGAATAGGGCCTGTGGTCATGGACTTATGTTTGAATGTCTCCCTTTTCTTACTCTTTTCCCTTGGTCTTCATAACTTTTTTAGTTGATCTTAGTTTGTTTCTCCATGATTTCCTTTCTTTGCTTCTGTGGAAAAGGGCAAGCAGTAGTGCACAATTTTAGTTTCTTTGCACTTGCAGAAGGAATGCCATTTTCAACTTCATTTTATGCGCCTAACTAGGCAGATTTTGAGAGGGTTGAAAGGTACTTTTTGTCTTGCTTTGCTCTTCGGATCGTTCACGGCCTCTGACAAATCGATTTTCATGATAAAGTTGCTTGTGAGTTTTTCCCCCTTTATCAATATCTTAATTTCCCATTCTTGGCTGATATTACGATTGTTGCCGGTGAATATCGTAACTCAACTTTTCTTCTTGTCCGCTACAAATATTTTGATAAATATTGAGGCTTGATAACGGGCAATGCTCGAAATGTCGTTCAATTCGCATCAAAGTGCTTATAAATATATTTTACTCTAATTACTTGTTTATACAAATATTTTGAACTCTCAACCACTTAACCATTACAGTCGAGCCTCCTATTCGCTTTGAAAATGGAATGGTGGAATAGAGGGCAGAGAATTACAGACCTTAAGCCCAAAATTCGAAATTCAGCCTGCAGAAAGTTAACAAAATAGCCATTGCTAGGGCGTTGTCAGGGAATGATTTGTTGACCAACTGTTAGAATGTTGGTCCATAATTCAGAAATTAGTGGCCCAGGGAGATTTTCGTTTACAGAGCTGGAATCTACAATATATTTTATCCAAGAAAGTGTAAAGTTGAAATTTTGAAGTTTTTTATCGAGAATTACATATTTAGTACATAAGATAAACAATGTAATGAAGCCTTCAAAGAGCTTTTGTGATGGAAAAACTGGCCAAGACTGCTGGCTGCACATGCACCAAAATGATTATATTCCATCTATCCACGATGCATTGTTCATCTACCTCAACAAGTTGTAGGTTGAATGTTAGCGGGAGGAGGACCTTACTGACTGTTACATTTATTACAGAAGTGGAAACCAGAATTATTCTGTCAACAGCATCGCCTGTAGCTAACGGCCGACCCCCACATTCTAACAATTGTAGGTGTGGCCTGCAACAGTTAAAAGAACAGTCTGAATGCAAGCAAATCCCATTGCAAAATCCCATCTTTGTACCATCGTCTTATTTAGGCATAGATTTGATTTTTTTTAAGATTTTTCTCATAATTTGTTGTTGCACTATACCTTCTGATGCCATCCAAGTATTTTGCTAGGAGCCCGGGGGGGCTACTTGACTTTCAATTGTACGGGGGGGTGCACTCTAAGAAATAATTTTTTCACCCGGCTTTAGAAATTTTCCCGTAAAATGATAGCCGGCTTTAGAAAAAATCGGCGAAAAGCATATCCCAAAACGTAAAAATCAGCGAAAAGCATACCCCTACACGTAAAACTTCGTCGAAAAACAATGAAATAACACGTTTGACAACCGGCTTTAGAAAAATTGCCTTCTTTTGATACCCGGCGTTAGAAAAAAGAGGCGAAAACGATACCCGGAAAGGAGTGCACATGGCGTCAGCAAAATATACTAAGTACCCCCCCCCCCCCCCGGGGCTAGGAGGATATAAAGGATATCACTTCATGATTTTGTTTTTCCACTGAGACAAAAACAAGGCTGTAAGCTGCTAAGAAGGATACCACTGGGCGAAATATGTCCTGGGGGGATATCGGAGATAACAAGGGTAGCTTGTAGATCATAAGCAAGCAATGCTCCAAAAGAAGAAGGCAGGAAAAAACATAGCAGCTTGGAATCTCCGAATCGTTGTGCAAAAATATTGACACCATTTGATGGATATTGGTAAAAGAAAGTTGCACTTAAAGATAGATACTAGAAAAAATCAGATGCGAAAAACGGAAACATTCTTGGCAAACAAAGGCCTTTGAAATTTGTGTTATCATCAGAATGGGACTGACTAAAGCTCACAGGAGTCTATGAGACAGAGGCACATTTCGTGTCTCCCGTGTGCAGTGCGGTAGTTTTATCTATTTATTTTCCAATTTTGCATTGTCTGTAATTGTGCTTGGGTTGCATAGAAAAAACAACTGCAACAGATAAAATCCTTAGAACAATCAAGGGCCACCATAAGCTACCGATTTCATACGTCAAGAGGGGGCCTTACCGATCATGGCATTGCGTCTTATAAGTCATAACTTTAGGAATATCTGAACCAAGCACTGCAACTATGTGAAGCCACCATCGATGAACAATGTCAAACGTCATAAGACATACGAAATTAAAGCTCAAATGCAAGCATTGATTCGAGTGACTTTCATCATTGCACGAAACAGCGTAAATTGGAGCTTTTGGGTAAAAAGAAGTGACAAAAAAGGGTGTAACAATAGGTTTAGCAAATCTCTTGTGGACAAAGTCTGCATGAAATTTAAATTAACGCTAAACGGTGCTCTTACAAATTCATAAATCAAGTTCTTTTTGGCTACCGTAACGAAGATATACGCTAGACGGTGCTCTTGCAAATTCATAAGTCAAATTCTCTTTGGCTACCGTAACGAAGATGTACGCTAAAACGGTGCTCTTTCAAATTCATAAATCAAATTCTCTTTGGCTACCGTAACGAAGATGTACGCTAGACGGTGCTTTTGCAAATTCATCAATCAAACTCTCTTTGGCTACCGTAACGAAGATGTACGCTAAACGGTGCGCTATCAAATTCATAAATCAAACTCTCTTTGGCTACCGTAACAAAGATATACGCTAAACGGTGCTCTTTCACGTTCATAAATCAAATTCTCTCTGGCTACCGTAACGAAGTGTACGCTAAACGGTGCTCTTTCAAATTCATCAATCAAATTCTCTTTGGCTACCGTAACGAAGTGTATGCTAAACGGTGCTCTTTCAAATTCATAAATCAAATTTTCTTTGGCTGCCGTAACGAAAATGTACGCTAAATGGTGCTCTTTCAAGTTCATAAATCAAATTCTCTCTGGCTACCGTAATGAAGTGTATGCTAAACGGTGCTCTTTCAAATTCATAAATCAAATTCTCTTTGGCTACCGTAACGAAGATGTACGCTAAATGGTGCTCTTTCAAATTCATAAATCAAATTCTCTTTGGCTACCGTAACGAAGTGTACGCTAAATGGTGCTCTTTCAAATTCAGCAATCAAATTCTCTTTGGCTACCGTAACGAAGATGTACGCTAAACGGTACTCTTTCAAATTCATAAATCAAATTCTCTTTGGCTACCGTAACGAAGATGTACGCTAAATGGTGCTCTTTCAAGTTCATAAATCAAATTCTCTTTGGCTACCGTAACGAAGATGTACGCTCATTTTTTTCATTTTCAAATATTTATACAGGTTACAGATTTCAGTATAATAGATAACTGTTTTACAAATTGACCTGTGCAAAAATAGGAAAGCCTAAATTAAAGAAAATTACAATATATACAATATCTAGATATGGCTTATATGATATACTTGTGATCGAGCATAAAAAACTAAATTAAATAGAAAAATAAAATGTACCTCTCATATGGATTTTTTAAAGGTAGCCAGGGACGGTGCCAATTTAGTTTCCGTATTTAGCTCATTCCATACTTTTGCTCCTCGATAAGAAAATGCTTTTTGACCTGTGCATGTTCTTAATAGAGGTATCTGCAAATTTTGTGTGTCGGTAGAGCGAAGATTGTGATCACTACTCTCTGAGCATTTAGTGAAAAGTTCCCCTAAATATTGAGGAGCAAGTGAGTTCAATGCTTTATAGGTCAGCGATGCTGTTTCTTTTCTGATAAGATCTTTAATTGATGGCCAGCCAAGGTTTTTGAGCAGAGGGACAGCAGAAGCATCGTAAGGACTATTTGTAGTTATTCTTGCAGCTCTATTCTGGATCTTTTGGAGAGAATTAAGTTTGGTTTCACTACAACAACCCCAAACCGAGCAGCAATAACTAAAATGTGGCTCAACAATTCCTCTATACATTTTCTGCAGATCACCTGATGGAAGAAATTTCTTGGCATGCTTAATGAGACCGAGAGCTCGTAGTGCCTTAGCCTTAACTTGTTCAATATGGCGATCCCATTGGAGTTTGTCATCAATTTGAACCCCCAGATACTTTGTATCGGTTATCATATTGATCTTTTGATCACCTATTTCAAAACTAGGCTTAGCGTCAGTCTGCTTTTCGATCTTTAGAATATTTGGTCTGGATCCTATTATCAGAGACTGTGTTTTTACAACGTTTAGAGACAGTTTATTGCCATGTAGCCAGTCCTGTAAATTCACAAGATCCCGGTTTAAATCATCCTGCAGTTCAGAAAGGCATTTCGAGGAATGCGAAATCGCAGTATCATCAGCGTACATAGTGACCTTTCCTTTCTTTAGGCAGAATGGTAGATCATTTATATAAATAAGGAACAGAAGTGGGCCAAGACAGGAGCCCTGGGGGACACCACAACCTATATCGTTAATACTAGAGGAGGTGGAATTAACCTTGCAGAATTGCTTTCGCTCTTGCAAGTAGGAAGTGAACCAATCAAGCTCTAGTCCACTTATTCCGTATTTTTCTAGCTTCTTCAGTAGGATATCATGATTTACTGTATCAAATGCCTTTTTTAGGTCAATGAAAATCAAACCAGTGTACTTGCCCCTATCTATATTCAAATACCAGTCATTTGTGCCAGCCATAAGGCTGGTGACGACTGAGTGTAAAGATCGAAAACCAGACTGATGCCTGTATATGAGCCTATTACTATCTAAGTAGTCATACAATTGATTATATACTACTTTTTCGAATGCACGAGACAATACAGGCAACACAGAAATCGGTCTATAGTTAGAACAATCATCTCTCGCTCCGCTCTTGTAAATTGGGGCAACACGCGCTATTTTCCAATCTGTGGGAAATTTTCCAGAGAACAAAGACATATTAAAAAGATCGCATAATGATCCGGAGATTAATGGCAAAGCAATCTTTATAAAAAAGCTTGCGATACCATCACAACCAGAGCCATGCGAAGTCTTCATTTTCTTCATAACTTTCGTTACATCATTCTCTGAAACAGCTTTGAAAGAGAAATTTGTTACAGCGTTACCCACTTCATACTCGTTGGATAAAAGTGGGTTGGGTTTTTCTGGAATTTTGCCACTCAGTTTATTTCCAATGGTACAGAAAAACTCATTCATTGATGAAGCAATCTTTTTGTTGTCTTTAATCGACTCACCTTCAACATTAAGGGACGGGATAGAAGTGGTCTTGCTTCTTTTGTTTATGACTTGGTTAATAGTTTTCCAGGATTTTTTAAGATCCCCATGACATGCAGAAATTTTCTTAGAGAAATATTCTCTTTTTAGGTGGAGATTTAACTTGTTTACACGATTACGAATTTGCTTGTAACAATCCATCAAAAGGGTGGATTTACTTTTTACTGCCTGGATTTTCAATTTATCTCTCGTCTTAGCAAGCTGGAAAAACTCATTATTGAGCCAAGGTGTATACTTGTCTGAAACCCGTCTGGTCAGGTTAGGCGCATGTTTATCAAGAATAAGCGAAAAGATGTTTGTCCAGCTACGGACCGCATCATCAGAATCACTAGCATTCGCAATTATTTCTTCCCAGTTAACCTCAGACAGGTCAGAGAGAAAAGCTGTTTTATCAAAATTTTTTAGTTGTCTTGATGTGATATATTTATGTTGACGTTTAACCCCTCCACGAAACTTCCTGATACAATAAATCAAAAAGTGATCACTGAGGCTAGTTTTAATAACACCGCTCTCCAAAATATTTCTGTACTCTGAAGTGGCTATGTGGTCAATTAGGGAAGAAGAATGCAGGGTGATTCTTGTTGGCTCTTTAATCAGTTGCCTAAAACCAAATAAGTCATAGATCTCTTGCAGATGTGAGGTGTGATTTGCATCGCTAGGTCTAGGAAGGCTGAAATCACAGTTCGTATCACCTAGTATAATAATCTCTTTGTTTTCTCGGTCAAGAAAACGGAGATTTTCTTCTAGGCTCTCAAAACAAGAAATTGGTACACTAGGGGGTCTGTACCATGCGACGATGATGAAAGGACTTGCGTTTGGAGGTTCAATTTCAATGCATATTAATTCTAAAGATTGATTAGGGAGGTCATCGCGGAGTTTAAAGCTAACCGTATTCCTGATATACAGTGCAACGCCACCCCCGTGTCTATCCCTGTCAAATCTCTTCAGGTCAAATTCTAAGCACGCTAAATGGTGCTCTATCAAATTCATAAATCAAATTCTCTTTGGCTACCGTAACGAAGTGTACGCTAAATGGTGCTCTTTCAAATTCATAAATCAAATTCTCTTTGGCTACCGTAACGAAGTGTATGCTAAACGGTGCTCTTTCAAATTCATAAATCAAATTCTCTTTGGCTAGCGTAACGAAGATGTACGCTAATATGGTGCTCTTTAAAATTCATAATTCAAATTCTCTTTGGCTACCGTAACGAAGATGTACGCTAAATGGTGCTCTTTCAAGTTTATAAATCAAATTCTCTTTGGCTACAGTAACGAATATATACGCTAAAACGATGCTCTTTCAAATTCATAAATCAAATTCTCTTTGGCTACAGTAACGAATATATACGCTAAAACGATGCTCTTTCAAATTCATAAATCAAATTCTCTTTGGCTACCGTAACGAAGATGTACGCAAAATGGTGCTCTTTCAAGTTCATAAATCAAATTCTCTTTGGCTACCGTAACGAAGTGTACGCTAAACGGTACTCTTTCAAGTTCATAAATCAAATTCTCTTTGGCTACCGTAACGAAGATGTACGCTAAATGGTGCTCTTTCAAGTTCATAAATCAAATTCTCTTTGGCTACCGTAACGAAGTGTACGCTAAACGGTACTCTTTCAAATTCATAAATCAAATTCTCTTTGGCTACCGTAACGAAGATGTACGCTAAATGGTGCTCTTTCAAGTTCATAAATCAAATTCTCTTTGGCTACCGTAACGAAGATGTACGCTAAACGGTGCTCTTTCAAATTCATAAATCAAATCCTCTTTGGCTAACGTAACGAAGATGTACGCTAAATGGTGCTCTATCAAATTCATAAATCAAATTCTCTTTGGCTACCGTAACGAAGATGTACGCTAAACGGTACTCTTTCAAATTCATAAATCAAATCCTCTTTGGCTACCGTAACGAAGATGTACGCTAAATGGTGCTCTATCAAATTCATAAATCAAATTCTCTTTGGCTACCGTAACGAAGTGTACGCTAAATGGTGCTCTTTCAAATTCATAAATCAAATTCTCTTTGGCTACCGTAACGGAGTGTATGCTAAACGGTGCTCTTTCAAATTCATAAATCAAATTCTCTTTGGCTACCGTAACGAAGATGTACGCTAATATGGTGCTCTTTAAAATTCATAATTCAAATTCTCTTTGGCTACCGTAACGAAGATGTACGCTAAATGGTGCTCTTTCAAGTTCATAAATCAAATTCTCTTTGGCTACCGTAACGAAGATGTACGCTAAAACGGTGCTCTTTCAAATTCATAAATCAAATTCTCTTTGGCTACCGTAACGAAGATGTACGCTAAAACGGTGCTCTTTCAAATTCATAAATCAAATTCTCTTTGGCTACCGTAACGAAGATGTACGCAAAATGGTGCTCTTTCAAGTTCATAAATCAAATTCTCTTTGGCTACCGTAACGAAGATGTACGCTAAATGGTGCTCTTTCAAGTTCATAAATCAAATTCTCTTTGGCTACCGTAAGGAAGTGTACGCTAAACGGTACTCTTTCAAATTCATAAATCAAATTCTCTTTGGCTACCGTAACGAAGTGTACGCTAAACGGTGCTCTTTCAAATTCATAAATAAAATTCTCTTTGGCTACCGTAACGAAGATGTACGCTAAATGGTGCTCTTTCAAGTTCATAAATCAAATTCTCTTTGGCTACCGTAACGAAGATGTACGCTAAACGGTACTCTTTCAAATTCATAAATCAAATCCTCTTTGGCTACCGTAACGAAGATGTACGCTAAATGGTGCTCTATCAAATTCATAAATCAAATTCTCTTTGGCTACCGTAACGAAGTGTACGCTAAATGGTGCTCTTTCAAATTCATAAATCAAATTCTCTTTGGCTACCGTAACGAAGTGTACGCTAAACGGTACTCTTTCAAATTCATAAATCAAATTCTCTTTGGCTACCGTAACGAAGTGTACGCTAAACGGTGCTCTTTCAAATTCATAAATAAAATTCTCTTTGGCTACCGTAACGAAGATGTACGCTAAATGGTGCTCTTTCAAGTTCATAAATCAAATTCTCTTTGGCTACCGTAACGAAGATGTACGCTAAACGGTACTCTTTCAAATTCATAAATAAAATTCTCTTTGGCTACCGTAACGAAGTGTACGCTAAACGGTGCTCTTTCAAATTCATAAATAAAATTCTCTTTGGCTACCGTAACGAAGTGTACGCTAAACGGTGCTCTTTCAAATTCATAAATCAAATTCTCTCTGGCTACCGTAATGAAGATGTACGCTAAATGGTGCTCTTTCAAGTTCATAAATCAAATTCTCTCTGGCTACCGTAACGAAGATGTACGCTAAACGGTACTCTTTCAAATTCATAAATCAAATTCTCTCTGGCTACCGTAATGAAGATGTACGCTAAATGGTGCTCTTTCAAGTTCATAAATCAAATTCTCTTTGGCTACCGTAACGAAGATGTACGCTAAAACGGTGCTCTTTCAAATTCATAAATAAAATTCTCTTTGGCTACCGTAACGAAGTGTACGCTAAACGGTACTCTTTCAAATTCATAAATCAAATTCTCTTTGGCTACCGTAATGAAGATGTACGCTAAACGGTACTCTTTCAAATTCATAAATAAAATTCTCTTTGGCTACCGTAACGAAGTGTACGCTAAACGGTACTCTTTCAAATTCATAAATAAAATTCTCTTTGGCTACCGTAACGAAGTGTACGCTAAACGGTGCTCTTTCAAATTCATAAATAAAATTCTCTTTGGCTACCGTAACGAAGATGTACGCTAAATGGTGATCTTTCAAGTTCATAAATCAAATTCTCTCTGGCTACCGTAATGAAGTGTATGCTAAACGGTGCTCTTTCAAATTCATAAATCAAATTCTCTTTGGCTACCGTAACGAAGATGTACGCTAAACGGTACTCTTTCAAATTCATAAATCAAATTCTCTTTGGCTACCGTAACGAAGTGTACGCTAAACGGTGCTCTTTCAAATTCATAAATAAAATTCTCTTTGGCTACCGTAACGAAGATGTACGCTAAATGGTGCTCTTTCAAGTTCATAAATCAAATTCTCTTTGGCTACCGTAACGAAGATGTACGCTAAACGGTACTCTTTCAAATTCATAAATCAAATCCTCTTTGGCTACCGTAACGAAGATGTACGCTAAATGGTGCTCTATCAAATTCATAAATCAAATTCTCTTTGGCTACCGTAACGAAGTGTACGCTAAATGGTGCTCTTTCAAATTCATAAATCAAATTCTCTTTGGCTACCGTAACGAAGTGTATGCTAAACGGTGCTCTTTCAAATTCATAAATCAAATTCTCTTTGGCTACCGTAACGAAGATGTACGCTAAATGGTGCTCTTTCAAGTTCATAAATCAAATTCTCTCTGGCTACCGTAATGAAGTGTACGCTAAACGGTGCTCTTTCAAATTCAGCAATCAAAATTCTCTTTTGCTACCGTAACGAAGATATACGCTAGACGGTGCTCTATCAAATTCATAAATCAAATTCTCTTTGGCTACCGTAACGAAGATGTACGTTAAAACGGTGCTCTTTCAAATTCATCAATCAAATTCTCTTTTGCTACCGTAACGAAGTGTATGCTAAACGGTGCTCTTTCAAATTCATAAATCAAATTCTCTTTGGCTACCGTAATGAAGATGTACGCTAAACGGTACTCTTTCAAATTCATAAATCAAATTCTCTTTGGCTACCGTAACGAAGATGTACGTTAAAACGGTGCTCTTTCAAATTCATCAATCAAATTCTCTTTTGCTACCGTAACGAAGTGTATGCTAAACGGTGCTCTTTCAAATTCATAAATCAAATTTTCTTTGGCTACCGTAATGAAGATGTACGCTAAACGGTACTCTTTCAAATTCATCAATCAAATTCTCTTTGGCTACCGTAACGAAGATGTACGCTAAAACGGTGCTCTTTCAAATTCATAAATCAAATTCTCTTTGGCTACCGTAACGAAGTGTATGCTAAACGGTGCTCTTTCAAGTTCATAAATCAAATTCTCTTTTGCTACCGTAACGAAGTGTATGCTAAACGGTGCTCTTTCAAGTTCATAAATCAAATTCTCTTTGGCTACCGTAATGAAGATGTACGCTAAACGGTACTCTTTCAAATTCATCAATCAAATTCTCTTTGGCTACCGTAACGAAGATGTACGCTAAATGGTGCTCTTTCAAATTCATAAATCAAATTCTCTTTGGCTACCGTAACGAAGATGTACGCTAAACGGTACTCTTTCAAATTCATCAATCAAATTCTCTTTGGCTACCGTAATGAAGATGTACGCTAAATGGTGCTCTTTCAAATTCATAAATAAAATTCTCTTTGGCTACCGTAACGAAGATGTACGCTAAATGGTGCTCTTTCAAGTTCATAAATCAAATTCTCTTTGGCTACCGTAACGAAGATGTACGCTAAATGGTGCTCTATCAAATTCATCAATCAAATTCTCTTTGGCTACCGTAACGAAGATGTACGCTAAATGGTGCTCTTTCAAGTTCATAAATCAAATTCTCTTTGGCTACCGTAACGAAGATGTACGCTAAATGGTGCTCTATCAAATTCATCAATCAAATTCTCTTTGGCTACCGTAACGAAGATGTACGCTAAATGGTGCTCTTTCAAGTTCATAAATCAAATTCTCTTTGGCTACCGTAACGAAGATGTACGCTAAACGGTACTCTTTCAAATTCATCAATCAAATTCTCTTTGGCTACCGTAACGAAGATGTACGCTAAATGGTTCTCTTTCAAATTCATAAATCAAATTCTCTTTGGCTGCCGTAACGAAGATGTACGCTAGACGGTGCTCTATCAAATTCATCAATCAAATTCTCTTTGGCTACCGTAATGAAGATGTACGCTAAACGGTACTCTTTCAAATTCATAAATCAAATTCTCTTTGGCTGCCGTAACGAAGATGTACGCTAAACGGTACTCTTTCAAATTCATCAATCAAATTCTCTTTGGCTACCGTAATGAAGATTTACGCTAAATGGTGCTCTTTCAAATTCATCAATCAAATTCTCTTTGGCTACCGTAACGAAGATGTACGCTAAATGGTGCTCTTTCAAATTCATCAATCAAATTCTCTTTGGCTACCGTAACGAAGATGTACGCTAAATGGTGCTCTTTCAAATTCATAAATCAAATTCTCTTTGGCTACCGTAACGAAGTGTATGCTAAACGGTGCTCTTTCAAGTTCATAAATCAAATTCTCTTTTGCTACCGTAACGAAGTGTATGCTAAACGGTGCTCTTTCAAGTTCATAAATCAAATTCTCTTTGGCTACCGTAATGAAGATGTACGCTAAACGGTACTCTTTCAAATTCATCAATCAAATTCTCTTTGGCTACCGTAACGAAGATGTACGCTAAATGGTGCTCTTTCAAATTCATAAATCAAATTCTCTTTGGCTACCGTAACGAAGATGTACGCTAAACGGTACTCTTTCAAATTCATCAATCAAATTCTCTTTGGCTACCGTAATGAAGATGTACGCTAAGTGGTGCTCTTTCAAATTCATAAATAAAATTCTCTTTGGCTACCGTAACGAAGATGTACGCTAAATGGTGCTCTTTCAAGTTCATAAATCAAATTCTCTTTGGATACCGTAACGAAGATGTACGCTAAATGGTGCTCTATCAAATTCATCAATCAAATTCTCTTTGGCTACCGTAACGAAGATGTACGCTAAATGGTGCTCTTTCAAGTTCATAAATCAAATTCTCTTTGGCTACCGTAACGAAGATGTACGCTAAATGGTGCTCTATCAAATTCATCAATCAAATTCTCTTTGGCTACCGTAACGAAGATGTACGCTAAATGGTGCTCTTTCAAGTTCATAAATCAAATTCTCTTTGGCTACCGTAATGAAGATGTACGCTAAACGGTACTCTTTCAAATTCATCAATCAAATTCTCTTTGGCTACCGTAACGAAGATGTACGCTAAAACGGTGCTCTTTCAAATTCATAAATCAAATTCTCTTTGGCTACCGTAACGAAGTGTATGATAAACGGTGCTCTTTCAAGTTCATAAATCAAATTCTCTTTTGCTACCGTAACGAAGTGTATGCTAAACGGTGCTCTTTCAAGTTCATAAATCAAATTCTCTTTGGCTACCGTAATGAAGATGTACGCTAAACGGTACTCTTTCAAATTCATCAATCAAATTCTCTTTGGCTACCGTAACGAAGATGTACGCTAAATGGTGCTCTTTCAAATTCATAAATCAAATTCTCTTTGGCTACCGTAACGAAGATGTACGCTAAACGGTACTCTTTCAAATTCATCAATCAAATTCTCTTTGGCTACCGTAATGAAGATGTACGCTAAATGGTGCTCTTTCAAATTCATAAATAAAATTCTCTTTGGCTACCGTATCGAAGATGTACGCTAAATGGTGCTCTTTCAAGTTCATAAATCAAATTCTCTTTGGCTACCGTAACGAAGATGTACGCTAAATGGTGCTCTATCAAATTCATCAATCAAATTCTCTTTGGCTACCGTAACGAAGATGTACGCTAAATGGTGCTCTTTCAAGTTCATAAATCAAATTCTCTTTGGCTACCGTAACGAAGATGTACGCTAAATGGTGCTCTATCAAATTCATCAATCAAATTCTCTTTGGCTACCGTAACGAAGATGTACGCTAAATGGTGCTCTTTCAAGTTCATAAATCAAATTCTCTTTGGCTACCGTAACGAAGATGTACGCTAAACGGTACTCTTTCAAATTCATCAATCAAATTCTCTTTGGCTACCGTAACGAAGATGTACGCTAAATGGTGCTCTTTCAAATTCATAAATCAAATTCTCTTTGGCTGCCGTAACGAAGATGTACGCTAGACGGTGCTCTATCAAATTCATCAATCAAATTCTCTTTGGCTACCGTAATGAAGATGTACGCTAAACGGTACTCTTTCAAATTCATAAATCAAATTCTCTTTGGCTGCCGTAACGAAGATGTACGCTAAACGGTACTCTTTCAAATTCATCAATCAAATTCTCTTTGGCTACCGTAATGAAGATTTACGCTAAATGGTGCTCTTTCAAATTCATCAATCAAATTCTCTTTGGCTACCGTAACGAAGATGTACGCTAAATGGTGCTCTTTCAAATTCATCAATCAAATTCTCTTTGGCTACCGTAACGAAGATGTACGCTAAATGGTGCTCTTTCAAATTCATCAATCAAATTCTCTTTGGCTACCGTAACGAAGATGTACGCTAGAGGGTGCTCTATCAAATTCATAAATCAAACTCTCTTTGGCTACCGTAATGAAGATGTACGCTAAACGGTACTCTTTCAAATTCATAAATCAAATTCTCTTTGGCTACCGTAACGAAGATGTACGCTAAACGGTGCTCTTTCAAATTCATCAATCAAATTCTCTTTGGCTACCGTAACGAAGATGTACGCTAGACGGTGCTCTATCAAATTCATAAATCAAATTCTCTTTGGCTACCGTAATGAAGATGTACGCTAAACGGTACTCTTTCAAATTCATAAATCAAATTCTCTTTGGCTACCGGAACGAAGATGTACGCTAAAACGGTGCTCTTTCAAATTCATAAATCAAATTCTCTTTGGCTACCGTAACGAAGATGTACGCTAAAACGGTGCTCTTTCAAATTCATAAATCAAATTCTCTTTGGCTACCGTAACGAAGATGTACGCAAAATGGTGCTCTTTCAAGTTCATAAATCAAATTCTCTTTGGCTACCGTAACGAAGTGTACGCTAAACGGTACTCTTTCAAGTTCATAAATCAAATTCTCTTTGGCTACCGTAACGAAGATGTACGCTAGACAGTGCTCTTGCAAATTCGTAAATCAAACTCTCTTTGGCTACCGTAACAAAGATGTATGCTAAACGGTGCTCTTTCAAGTTCATCAATCAAACTCTTTTTGGCTACCGTAACGAAGATTTACGCTAAACGGTGCTCTTTCAAATTCATAAATCAAATTCTCTTTGGTTACCGTAACGAAGATGTACGCTAAACGGTACTCTTTCAAATTCATAAATCAAATTCTCTTTGGCTACCGTAACGAAGATGTACGCTAAACGGTTCTATTTCAAATTATAAATCAAATTCTCTTTGGCTACCGTAACGAAGATGTACGCTAAAACGGTGCTCTTTCAAATTCATAAATCAAATTCTCTTTGGCTACCGTAACGAAGATGTACGCTAAACGGTTCTATTTCAAATTATAAATCAAATTCTCTTTGGCTACCGTAACGAAGATGTACGCTAAAACGGTGCTCTTTCAAATTCATAAATCAAATTCTCTTTGGCTACCGTAACGAAGATATACGCTAGACGGTGCTCTATCAAATTCATAAATCAAATTCTCTTTGGCTACCGTAACGAAGATGTACGCTAAACGGTGCTCTTTCAAGTTCATAAATCAAATTCTCTTTGGCTACCGTAACGAAGTGTACGCTAAACGGTGCTCTTTCAAATTCATAAATCAAATTCTCTTTGGCTACCGTAACGAAGATTTACGATAAACGGTGCTTCTTCAAATTTATAAATAAAATTCTCTTTGGCTACCGTAACAAAGATGTACGCTAAAACGGTGCTCTTGCAAATTCATAAATCAAACTATCTTTGGCTACTGTAACGAAGATGTACGTTAAAACGGTGCTCTTTCAAATTCATCAATCCAATTCTCTTTGGCTAACGTAACGAAGATGTACGCTAAACGGCGCTCTTTCAAATTCATAAATCAAATTCTCTTTGGCTACCGTAACGAAGATGTACGCTAAAACGGTGCTCTTTCAAATTCATAAATCAAGTTCTCTTTGGCTACCGTAACGAAGATTTACGATAAACGGTGCTTCTTCAAATTTATAAATAAAATTCTCTTTGGCTACCGTAACAAAGATGTGCGCTAAAACGGTGCTCTTGCAAATTCATAAATCAAACTCTCTTTGGCTACCGTAACGAAGATGTACGTTAAAACGGTGCTCTTTCAAATTCATCAATCAAATTCTCTTTGGCTAACGTAACGAAGATGTACGCTAATCGGTGCTTTTTCAAATTCATAAATCAAATTCTCTTTGGCTACCGTAACGAAGATGTACGCTAAAACGGTGCTCTATCAAATTCATAAATCAAATTTTCTTTGGCTACCGTAACGAAGATATACGCTAGACGGTGCTCTATCAAATTCATAATTCAAATTCTCTTTGGCCACCGTAACGAAGTGTATGCTAAACGGTGCTCTTTCAAATTCATCAATCAAATTCTCTTTGGCTACCGTAACGAAGATGTACGCTAAACGGTGCTCTTGCAAATTCATAAATCAAACTCTCTTTGGCTACCGTAACGAAGATGTACGTTAACCCTAATCCATATGGGCTTTTTTCGAGCTACCATTTATGGGGGGGGGTGCTTTCCACCCCCCCCTCTGAAAACTGCCTTAGACGCATCCGAATTCAATAAAACTTGGTAGAGTTATAGAATAGGTAATTTGCAGCTTGTAGCGTAATTTGGGTGTGGCTGCCACGCCTTGTGATGTCACAGTGACGTCACGAAGCTGAAAATCTGTGAAAATCAGGCTTCCAAGTTGAATTCAAGTTTAATGAACATTTTGCATGAACTTTATGCAGTTTTTGGTTCAGTTTGTCAACAAAAATAGTGATAAAATATTGTTTTATTGAAAATAACGATTTTGGAGTGATATTTTGGCAGAAATTAGCCGATTCTTATGACGTCATTTGTGCAATTAATTTATTCTATGTAAAAAGAGACCAAAAGAACCTGCAAAATGATGATTATCCATGACAAATGTATCATTAGAGTGTTTTTCGTTGAAAAAGTTCGAAAAAACTTGAAGAAATTGCTAATTAGTCCAAAATGGCGGCCAAAATGACGTCATTATCAAAAATGCTGACATCATCAAATTCCAGAAATTCCGATATCAAATTGAAGCCCTTTGTTTGCTGATTCATTTGATGTATAATACTTGATAATTCAATCAAATAATTCCATTTAAATGATTGAAAACAATGATTTTGCTGCTACCTCCTTCCAAATATGGGCATGTCACGTGACCTGTGAGTCCTATTGTTCAAAAATTTTTCCACCAAAATGTGGCTAATAGATAATTAGTAAAAGTAAGGGAGGCTGGGGGACATAGCAAATGTCGTTTAAAAACGCGGCAAATAAAACCTTGTGGGGGGGTGGAATCCACCCCCCCCCATGTGGATTAGGGTTAAAACGGTGCTCTTTCAAATTCATCAATCAAATTCTCTTTGGCTACCGTAACGAAGATGTACGCTAAACGGTTCTATTTCAAATTATAAATCAAATTCTCTTTGGCTACCGTAACGAAGATGTACGCTAAATCGGTGCTCTTTCAAATTCATAAATTAAATTCTCGTTGGCTACCGTAACGAAGATTTACGCTAGACGGTGCTCTATCAAATTCATAAATCAAATTCTCTTTGGCTACAGTAACGAAGATATACGCTAGACGGTGCTCTTTCAAATTCATAAATCAAATTCTCTTTGGCTACCGTAACAAAGATGTACGCTAAAACGGTGCTCTTGCAAATTCATAAATCAAACTCTCTTTGGCTACCATAACGAAGATGTACGTTAAAACGGTGCTCTTTCAAATTCATAAATCAAATTCTCTTTGGCTACCGTAACGAAGATGTACGCTAAACGGTGCTCTTTCAAATTCATAAATCAAATTCTCTTTGGCTACCGTAACGAAGATGTACGCTAAAACGGTGCTCTTTCAAATTCATAAATCAAATTTTCTTTGGCTACCGTAACGAAGATATACGCTAGACGGTGCTCTATCAAATTCATAAATCAAATTTTCTTTGGCTACTGTAACGAAGATGTACGCTAAAACGGTGCTCTTTCAAATTCAGAAATCAAATTCTCTTTGGTTACCGTAACGAAGATGTACGCTAAAACGGTGCTCTTTCAAATTCATAAATCAAATTTTCTTTGGCTACCGTAACGAAGATATACGCTAGACGGTGCTCTATCAAATTCATAAATCAAATTCTCTTTGGCTACCGTAACGAAGATGTACGCTAAATGGTGCTCTTTCAAGTTCATAAATCAAATTCTCTTTGGCTACCGTAACGAAGATGTACGCTAAACGGTGCTCTTTCAAGTTCATAAATCAAATTCTCTTTGGCTACCGTAACGAAGATGTACGCTAAATGGTGCTCTTTCAAGTTCATAAATCAAATTCTCTTTGGCTACCGTAACGAAGTGTACGCTAAACGGTACTCTTTCAAATTCATAAATCAAATTCTCTTTGGCTACCGTAACGAAGATATACGCTAGACGGTGCTCTTTCGAATTTATAAATCAATTTCTCTTTGGCTACCGTAACGAAGATGTACGCTAAACGGTGCTCTTTAAAAATACAAAGAAATTGGCGGAGGACATTCAATATGTGAAAGGTTTGCAAAAGGTCAGTGAGTCCCCACAAGGGTCGTTTGATATTTTCATTGCTGATGTTCCTTGAGACTGGGCTGAGCGCCATCCTACTGCCTAATATCGATAAAGAATGACATATTGCAATATTAAATAACAATATTTAATAAATTTAATTTCATAAATAGGTTTTATTAACTTAGCAATAGGGTAGGGGGTCACGCAGCCCAGCCACAAGGAACCCAGCCACAGACCGAGTGAAAGGTTTTTAGATAAACCCCCAAGTGGCTAGGAGCGACTTATTAACTAAGGAGAAAAATTATTCAAAAATAACAACTAGGTTTTAGGGAGTTACACAGAGATCACTTAAGGAACGAGAAATGTTTACTAAAAATTCCATCGGACACTGGCCACATAAAATTATATAACAACCAAATCACACACAAATTATTGCTACCGTAACGAAGATATACGCTAGACGGTGCTCTTTGAAATTCATAAATCAAAGTCTTTTTGGCTACCGTAACGAAGATTTACGCTAAACGGTGCTCTTTCAAATTCATAAATAAAATTCTCTTTGGCTACCGTAACTAAGATTTACGCTAAACGGTGCTCTTTCAAAATCAAATTCTCTTTGGCTACCGTAACGAAGATGTACGCTAAACGGTGCTCTTTCAAATTCATAAATCAAATTCTCTTTGGCTACCGTAACGAAGATGTACGCTAAAACGGTGCTCTTTCAAATTCATAAATCAAAATTATCATTGGCTACCGTAACGAAGATTTACGCTAGACGGTGCTCTTGCAAATTCATAAATCAAATTCTATTTGGCTACCGTAACGAAGATATACGCTAGTCGGTGCTCTTTCAAATTCATAAATCAAATTCTTTTTGGCTACCGTAGCGAAGATATACGCTAGACGGTGCTTTTTCAAATTCATAAATCAAATTCTCTTTGGCTACCGTAACGAAGATGTACGCTAAACGGTGCTCTTTAAAAATACAAAGAAATTGGCGGAGGACATTCAATATGTGAAAGGTTTGCAAAAGGTCAGTGAGTCCCCACAAGGGTCGTTTGATATTTGCATTGCTGATGTTCCTTGAGACTGGGCTGAGCGCCCTCCTACTGCCTAATTTTGATAAAGAATGACATCTTGCAATATTAAATAACAATATTTAACAAATTTAATTTCATAAATAGGTTTTATTAACTTAGCAATAGGGTAGGGGGTCACGCAGCCCAGCCACAAGGAACCCAGCCACAGACCGAGTGTAAGGTTTTTAGATAAACCCCCAAGTGGCTAGGAGCGACTTATTAACTAAGGAGAAAAATTAATCAAAAATAACAACTAGGTTTTAGGGAGTTACACAGAGATCACTTAAGGAACGAGAAATGTTTACTAAAAATTCCATCGGACACTGGCCACATAAAATTTTATAACAACCAAATCACACACAAATTATAGCTACCGTAACGAAGATATACGCTAGACGGTGCTCTTTGAAATTCATAAATCAAAATCTTTTTGGCTACCGTAACGTAGATTTACCCAAGACAGTGCTCTTTCAAATCCATAAATAAAATTCTATTTGGCTACCGTAACGAAGATGTACGCTAGACGATACTCTTTCAAATTGCCAAATTAAATTCTCTTTGGTTATTAAACAGTAAGGAAGATTTATCCTAATAAGCGGTGCCCCTCAACTTATAAATGAAATTTTGGCAAAAAGATGAAATTTTGAAAAAAGATGTACGTAAGACAAAACTCTCTTCGTAATAAAAAAATCCTGTTACGAAAATGTCGCTAAATGATGTCTCTGTAAAATTATACAAGAAATATTTATGCAGCTGGGACCTACTGGCACATTGAAAAAACAGCACGTGGTGTTATGTTTTTTATGCAAAAAATACCGAGAGAGCTTTCCATTGCAAAATAAATGGAGCAACCCGCACAAAGAAACGCATATAAAGCCCAGGCAAGCATAGTAAAACCTATAGTAAGGTAAAGAGTGGAATATCCTACGATGTTCGAGACAACGAACGAGACGCAGATTATTGATTAAAAAATGGGCCTAAATGATAGAATGAATATTGATATTAGCTTACAGCACTTGCTACTGGCTCGGTCTGCTGGCTTTCCACTGCTTGCTGAACTCGTTGTTAAGAAACTTCAGCTACCTGGTTAGCTGGCTGTTGTATTTCATCTTCATAAATGCCTAGTATATTTCGACTTCGATATCAGGTACCTGCTCCAAAGGGCTTGGGCTATGTCGGCGACGGTTCTTTCACGACATAACTGAAGCGAGAGCTTTTACACGTGTGACTGCTTGTTGCGTAGAAAGAGACGTAATAAACCAATTCACGATTCCCCTTATTCGCGATGCGCGCAATGCATTGTGGTTTTGGTAGTCAAACCGCACGTGGGCCTAATCGAAACAAACAGAGATCACTACGAAAAGCTCGCAAGTATGAAAACGAAACGCAATTCAAATGAACGATCTCAAGTTCTGTTTCTTCAACCTGACCCTAGTTTTTTCTAAACTCATGCACGGATACTGGGACCAACGTGGAAGGCGGTAAGGCCGGAGAAAAATTATTTGCAAGCAGAGAAACACGACGGAGAAGCGGAAGGCGCTGATGCTAGGCCTAACGTAGTCCTGGTAAAATACGGTCTGACTGGAGTGTTACTTTAAAGAACATGCCAAGGTTCTCCGAAGTACGGTTGAACGAAAAACTCATCACAACAGTTCAACCATGCCTGACAACATTACCCAAAAAGCCTACCGTAACAAGTTGCAAGGATACAAGCTTTGGAAGGAGGGCTATGTATCAAGTGTAATGGTGAAATCAAACGTTTCTGCAGGTAACCTGGAACTATTTTTGGTGAAGTCAAAGGTTTCTGCAGCGATGAAAAGTCAGAAGTATGATGTTTATGTGCATCTTTAACACGACAATGGAGAGGTAAATTTTACCAAATGCAGCTGCAAAGCACGACAAGGTGATTGCTGCAAGCATGTTACTGCCATGCTTACGCGCTTACACTTCCTGGAATATTTTAATCTTGGACTTATGTTCCTGAAGATGTCAGTTACACATAAGTCCTTCAAAAATGGAATGCTCCAGGAAGAAAACTGACATAGCTGTAGCTGTGAAATGTACAGAGTTTGAGTTTGAAAGAGCAGACTACTACAGAGACCAATTCAAAAAGTGCAAGAGACCAGTTGGACTGGCAGTAGAGAACGTTACTGTGCCACTCCTCTTTTTGCAAGAGAAACAATGTCATCTGATAACAATAGTCCAGGACTGTATACAGTATGACAGCAATGTGCTTGCAACAACCACGCTATTAAAATTTACCTCTGCAGTTTCATGTTCAAGTTGCATATACACATATTTTTCTTAAGAAACTAAGGTCCGAGGCTGGTAGGCATTTTCTTAATTTTTTGGCCCATTTTGCTGACAATAAGTTTTTACGTGTTTCTTATATTTTTAATGGCAGAAGGGTAGACTTAATTCAGCTTTGTCAAGAGGGCTCCCAAATTACTTAGTAAGATCTCAAAACAAGTAAATAACATCACTCGCACTCAAAATAATGTCCAAACGGTTGCTATAACCGTACAGTGTCAAAACATTTTTGAGTGCGGTAGGAAATTGAAACTGCAAATGAAAAAAATTTTTCTTAGCATTTTAAATTCAGGTAGGGTTGTTTCTTAACTTTCGAAAAATTGAACCTACTGTTTCTTAGAAGCGGTTTCTTATAAAAAAATAAATGTAGACATCATACTTTTGACTTTTCATCGCTGCAGAAACTTTTGACTTCACCAAAAATAGTTCCAGGTTACCTGCAGAAACGTTTGGTTTCACAATTACACTTGATACGTAACCTTCCTTCCAAAGCTTGTACCCTTGCAACTTGTTACGGTAGGCTTTTTGGGTAATGTTGTCAGGCATGGTTGAACTGTTGTGATGAGTTTTTCGTTCAACTGTACTTCGGAGAACCTTGGCATGTTCTTTAAAGTAACACTCCAGTCAGACCGTATTTTACCAGGACTACGTTAGGCCTAGCATCAGCGCCTTCCGCTTCTCCATGGTGTTTCTCTGCTTGCAAATAATTTTTCTCCGGCCTTACCGCCTTCCACGTTGGTCCCAGTATCCGTGCATGAGTTTAGAAAAAACTAGGGTCAGGTTGAAGAAACAGAACTTGAGATCGTTCATTTGAATTGTGTTTCGTTTTCATACTTGCGAGATTTTCGTAGTGATCTCTGTTTGTTTTGATTAGGCCCACGTGCGGTTTGACTACCAAAACCACAATGCATTGCGCGCATCGCGAATAAGGGGAATCGTGAATTCTAAGCTTTTAATACCTTGCTTGAGCCTCAAGGGGCTACACACATAGCTAAGCAGATCCCGTGGGGGTAAAGAATGGAGTTTCCATGCGTTATTTTGAGATTTCAGAGCGACCCCTTGGGTGAGAATAATTTGACAATTGCAGTAGTACGGCAGATTTAGGGTTGGAATGTTCGTTTTGTGATAAAAGCATGAAACTTGGTGAACATGGGCAGTTTGACACGCTGAAAAATATTGGATATTCCTAAAATGCCCCCAAACGCTATTTTTAGACGGGGGCACTAGAGCCCAATCCCCCAAAGTAAAAAACTTGAGTAACTAATGAAACGAGTGACGGATGAATACATTACTTTGTAGTCTTAGCAAATTTGACATGCTGAAAAGCATGGAATATAGAGCCATTCTTAAAAGGCCCCCAAATTATCTTGTGAATTTTACATACCTCCTTTTAAGAATGAAATTTTCTGTCCACAAAACTAACAGCATCACCTCGAATGATCGTGACATTAGTCTACTCAAATATTTGTTCCGTTTCGAACCCGTTCGGGGCGGGTTGCCAAGCCGACTAGGAGATTTCCTTACACAAAAGCGTGAAATCACAGAATTTCAAAGAGTCTTTCATTGAACATTGTTCACTGGAAGCACAACACAATGGCGTTATTGTTTAGAGCTGTTTACAGCTAACTGATAATTGGATTCATTGATGCGTGGACGCAAACAGTTTTGTTTTTAATTCGCTGGTTGCAAGAACACAGTTTTTGCAGAAAACAGTCGGAAAGATTGTTTTATCGGGCCGAAGCCCAAGAAAAGACATTAAGTCTTCAACAAGGATTATCGTGCCGATGCACAACAAATAAACAAGAGTTTTCGTGCCGAAGCACACCAAATAAAGAAGAATTTAGTGCAGATGCACACCGAACACAGATGGATTTTAGTGCCGATGCACAACGAATAAATTGAACGTCGAACGGGACTGACAGCGCCTTTGTTTAGCCGCTGGCTGCGCTACGAGAATTTAACGAAGAAGTTTAAACATCGTTAATAGATCGCCCAGAAGAATATAGACCCGAAAGAACTGACAGCGCCCTTGTTTAGCCGCTGGCTGCGCTACGTGATTAGAGAACGATGTGGACTCATTGATTATTGGACAAACGATCCTGGACATTTTCTAGTATTACTAGTATCGTTTTATAAATATTTGTTAGTTGGTTTACATGCAGAATTTCGTTACTTCAAACAGTCTTGGTTTGCTCCTCCGCATTAACTGACAGTCGATAGACCCCGCAGAGGCTCCGAAAAGAACGTAAATTAAATTGGTCAAAATATCAAATGGTCCATCCACTTTTAACAAGCAAAGGCAAATTCACGAGAATCTTAATCATGAAATCATGGGTTTGATTGGAGACGAAGAGGTAGACGATGAGTGTCAACAGTTTTCTGAATATCATCGTAAGATCCGAAATGCTATGAACAAAGCTCAAAGGTTCATTACCGAACTATCCGTTGCTGCTGATACAGAGAGTGTGAATTCGTCCGAAAGACATCACAAGGAGATAAAGCTGCCTAAATTTGATCTGCCTGTATTTAGTGGGGATATCCTCAAGTTCACAGCTTACTGGGATCAGTTCAAATGTGCTGTTCATGACAATAGAGATTTATCAGCTGCACAGAAATTCTCATATTTAAGAGCAAGTCTTAAAGGCACTGCATTGCAAGCAATCGATGGCTTTGAAACAACATCCGCAAATTATGAGCCAGCAGTTGCAACCATTTTCCACAGATTTGGCAGGAAAAGAATCATTGTTGCTTCATTGGTAAAGTCAATTGTTAAGTTTGAAATCAAAGATAATGTGAAAGCAGCAACACTACGTCAACTACATGATACCCTCCAGAACAGGATAAGAGCACTAGAAGGCTTAGGATTCAAATCAGAAGACAATCCAGATGTTCAAATGGTTCTTATACCCCTCTTAGAAATGAAGTTGCCTCAGAATTTAGCAGAAAGATGGGAGCTTGAAGTGTCAGATCTCGAGGACACTGAAATCACAATTGATTTATTTTTCAAGTTTTTGAATAGACACGTATTGTCAAGAGAAGCAGGAGAGAGAAGCCAAATAGAGAAAAGCAGCTCAAGTGGTCATAATAGCAGTAAAAGCCTCAATAGAACTCAAGCTAATCATTTCAACAAGAAAGGAATCTCTTCAGCATCAGGATTGGTAGGAAATGTAAGTCTGCCAAGAAACAGCAAATGTGGTTTTTGTAATAAACAAGGCCATGATACTGTACAATGTTATTCAGCAAAGAAGATGAGCACTCAAAAAAGATGGGAAGTTGCTAAAGAGAATAAGCTATGCTTCAATTGTCTAAAGCCATCAAATGGAGGTCATAACTCAGGAAACTGTAGACACCCAAGCTGCACAGTAGAAGGCTGCGGAAGAAAGCACAATCGTTTACTTCATCCAGATAATCCAGAAAGTAATCAAAATCAGCAAGTTGGAGCAATCAGTGGATTAACAGCAGCCTCAAACACATCGAAACAAGTGCTACTACAAACAGCATCAGCATTTCTGACAACTGATGGTCCTCAGGAAATTCAAGTTAGAATTCTCTTTGATACAGGAAGTCAAAGATCGTACATAAGGAAGAACATTGCTGAGTGTTTAGATTTAAAGGGTCCAGTTGAAACTTTGAGTATTTCTACCCTTGGAGGAGAGGTGATCAAATCAAAGAAAATGCAAAGAGTTAAGTTTAGAATTAAGGGATCACAGAGTAGTATGAATGAAAGTCCAATTGAAATTGAAGCATTGGCAATCGATAAAATTTGTGCTCCATTGCAAAATGTCAACATTGATCTGTCAAAGTATCAATACCTACAAGGAATAAAGCTAGCTGACACATACCAAAGTGGAAAAGAACAAGTAGACATACTAATTGGAGCAGACTACTATTATAGAATCATCGAGGATGAAATTAAGAAAGGAAGATGTAATGATGAACCAACAGCCGTCAGTTCAAAGTTAGGTTGGATTTTATGTGGTTCATTTGAAAGTCAGAAGCAAGTTACAACCACTGCGATGTTCTCAACGGTTGATGTAGAAGAAGCTACCACGAGTCTCAAGCACTTTTGGGATTTAGAATCAATCGGTATAGTTGAAGATAAAGCTCAGAAGTCAATGGAGGAAATTGATGCAATAGCACAATTCAAAGAAGGTCTTAGCTTTGATGGCAAGAGATATCAAGCTTCAATTCCTTGGAAACGCGATCACCCAGAGTTGAAAGATAATTACCATCAAGCTGTCCAAAGGCTTAAAGGTATAGAGAACAATTTGAAGCGTGATGAAATCAAACAGCAAGATTATTCAGAAGCTATTACACAGTATGCCAGAGAAGGATTTGCAGAGGAAGTAAAGCCAGAGAGCATTCATCAATCAGAAAATAAAGTGAGATATTTGCCACATCATGCAGTTTACAGAAGAGACAAGACAACTACGAAAACTAGGATAGTTTTTGATGCTTCAGCAAAAGTTGGACATGAACCATCCTTGAACGATTGCATCCTACAAGGTCCTGCTTTGCAACCGAATTTAGTGTCAGTTCTCATTCGTTTCAGAAGTCATCCAATAGCACTTATGGCAGATATCAAGAAGATGTTTTTACAGATTCAACTTGCAGAGAAAGATCGAGATGTTCATCGGTATCTATGGCGAGACATGCAGACAAACAAAGAGCCTAAAGTTTACAGGATGCAGCGAGTTACTTTTGGAGTAAACTGTAGTCCTTTCCTAGCTATAAGTACGGTACAAAGTCATGCCGAAAGAAACAAAGAACAGTACCCAGATGCTGCAAAAGAAATTCTGGAAAATATGTATGTCGACGATTGCCTGACAGGTGCAAAGGATGCTGACGAGGCAATAGAGTTACAAAGCTCCCTTTCTTCAATGATGAAATCAGGTGGCTTCCAATTAGCGAAATGGGCTAGTAATTCAGAAAAGGTAATTCAAGAAATCAAGCCAGAGGAGAGAGCACCTTCACTGACAGTATGTTTCAATGAAAGAGAGAGTATAAAAGCATTGGGAATGAGCTGGGATACGAGAAATGATTGCTTCTTTTTCAACGTTGCAAAGAGTATTCTTGAAAGCAAAGATTGTGAAACCAAGAGAAGTCTGCTGAGCCTTGCATCGAAAATATTTGATCCCATGGGGTTGTTGTCACCCTTTGTCTTAAGAGCAAAGATGCTGTTCCAGGAACTGTGGAGCAGAGGGCTGCAATGGGATGACAAATTGCCATCAGACATTCTCAGTCAATGGAGATCATGGAAAGTAGAGCTTTCGGATGTCAATGATATCAAAATTCCAAGATGTTTTACAGCTAATGCAGGCACAACAGAAAGAGTAGAGATCCATGGATTTGGAGATGCTTCTCCAAAAGCATATGGAGCTGCAGTATACGTACGCACAGTCGATATGAATGGACACATCAACACCAAGCTTGTAATGTCAAAGTCGAGAGTGGCACCATTAAAGAGAGTAACACTTCCACGGCTTGAGCTTTTAGCGTCAGTAATCAATACAAGATTAGTTTCGTTCGTTGCTGAATCGATGAAAAGAGAAATCAGTAAAGTTGTTTTGTGGGCAGATAGCTCAATTGCATTGTATTGGATCAAAGGACCAAGCTCTAAATGGAAACCATTTGTAGCTAACAGAGTAGAAGAGATTCAGTCGAAATTCAGTCCAGATCATTGGCGATATTGCCCAGGAAAAGAAAACCCTGCAGATTGTCTAACACGTGGCCTAACCTGCAAAGATCTTCATCAAACAGAGAAATGGTGGACAGGTCCATCTTGGTTAAGCTTACCATCAAAGGAATGGCCATGTAACATTACAGCAAATGAGACAGTCACAAACATGGCATGCAAAGAATCAAGGAAAACTGTGCAGATGCTTGCAACAATCGAATCGAAAGAAATCATAGATCCAGAAAGACACAGTTCATGGTTGAAACTTGTGAGAGTCACAGCCATTGTGTTTCGAGCTGTTCAGCTATTCAAGAAAATTAAGCAACAACCCAAGCAAGAACGACCCTGGCAAGGCCCATCTGCAGAAGAACTACGAGAAGCGGAGATGTATTTGTATCGCAGAGTACAATCAGAAACATACAAGGAAGAGTTACAAGCATTGAGCGATGGCAAGCAAGTTTCAAGGTCAAGCAGAATTTTGATGTTAGATCCGTTTTACGACAGCAGAGACAAAGTATTGCGAGTTGGTGGAAGGCTCCAAAATTCAGACCTACCTGAAGAAGCAAAGCACCAAGTAATCCTTCCTCACGGACATTCAATTGTAGAGAAGAAGATCATGCAAGTACATCAACAGTCAATTTGTGCAGGTCCATCAACAACTCTAGCTGTTCTACGTCAAAAGATATGGATAACTCAAGGCCTACGTGATGTAAAAAGAGTTATTCAAAATTGCAGAAGTTGCAGACGACAGCATGCAGCAGCTTGCTCCCAAAAAATGGGAAACTTGCCAAAAGAAAGAGTTCAGTCTTCACTTGCATTTACACATGTTGGTGTGGACTTCGCCGGTCCATTATACACTCGTACAAAGAATGATGTCCAGAAAGCCTATATTTGCCTTTTCACGTGTGCATCATCACGCATGACACATTTAGAGTTAACAGATAGCCTGAATACAGATGATTTCCTGCAAGCATTTCGTAGGATGATAAATCGCAGAGGATTGTGTCAATCATTGCAGTCTGATAATGCTAAAACATTCAAAGCTGCTGATCGCACTCTACAACAGCTTTTTGCGTCATCAAAGATCAGAAGATTGAAGCAAATAGATCAAAATCGAGTCGCAAGAGAATTAGCTTCGTTGGGAATTAAATGGAAGTTTATAACAGAGAGATCTCCATGGAGAGGTGGCTGGTGGGAAAGAATAGTCAAATCAGTAAAGGTTCCATTGAAGAAAGTTCTTGGTAATGCTCTTCTTTCGAGCACAGAGTTGTACACCATCCTGACGGACATCGAAGCGATGATCAATTCCCGTCCACTAACGTATATGGGAGATGATATAAGAGATCCAGAGCCAATCACCCCTGCTCACCTTGCAATCGGAAGATCATTACGCAGCATACCAAATGGATCAATTAAGAAAGAAGACAGAGGACAAGTTGTTCAACGATTTCTATACCATCAACGACTTCTTAACCATTTTTGGAAAAGATGGAGGCTAGAATATCTCCAAAAGTTGTCGATCAGAAACAAATGGAAGATAGAGAAACCATCCATAGATATCGGAGATGTTGTTCTTATCTCAGACGACAATGTTCAGAGAGGGAAGTGGCCAATGTGTTCCGTTTCGAACCCGTTCGGGGCGGGTTGCCAAGCCGACTAGGAGATTTCCTTACACAAAAGCGTGAAATCACAGAATTTCAAAGAGTCTTTCATTGAACATTGTTCACTGGAAGCACAACACAATGGCGTTATTGTTTAGAGCTGTTTACAGCTAACTGATAATTGGATTCATTGATGCGTGGACGCAAACAGTTTTGTTTTTGATTCGCTGGTTGCAAGAACACAGTTTTTGCAGAAAACAGTCGGAAAGATTGTTTTATCGGGCCGAAGCCCAAGAAAAGACATTAAGTCTTCAACAAGGATTATCGTGCCGATGCACAACAAATAAACAAGAGTTTTCGTGCCGAAGCACACCAAATAAAGAAGAATTTAGTGCAGATGCACACCGAACACAGATGGATTTTAGTGCCGATGCACAACGAATAAATTGAACGTCGAACGGGACTGACAGCGCCTTTGTTTAGCCGCTGGCTGCGCTACGAGAATTTAACGAAGAAGTTTAAACATCGTTAATAGATCGCCCAGAAGAATATAGACCCGAAAGAACTGACAGCGCCCTTGTTTAGCCGCTGGCTGCGCTACGTGATTAGAGAACGATGTGGACTCATTGATTATTGGACAAACGATCCTGGACATTTTCTAGTATTACTAGTATCGTTTTATAAATATTTGTTAGTTGGTTTACATGCAGAATTTCGTTACTTCAAACAGTCTTGGTTTGCTCCTCCGCATTAACTGACAGTCGATAGACCCCGCAGAGGCTCCGAAAAGAACGTAAATTAAATTGGTCAAAATATCAAATGGTCCATCCACTTTTAACACTATATAAGAAACATCATTCCATTGTTGATAGCGAATATGGTATCGCAAGGAAAGGAATTCACTTTCTGACACGGCTGTGGGTAGCCTAGGCTGTGGGCAGTTGTTCATGCTACAGACTACAATAAAATTTGGTTGATTTCCATGCATGATAGAGATATGTCTTATCAGCCCTTTCTTTTCAAAGTTCAAAGTTAAAGCCAAGAAAACCAAACAAAACGAGCATCGCAAGTTGTTCGCCATCATTCGATTTCAGAAACATTGGAGTGAAAAACTATTTTGAGTAACCAGAAAAGCCCTCTGTCAATTTTTGTCTTACTGAGCATTCTGGGATTTCGCGCGCTTTATGCAAATAAGTTCCAGTCTTTTGTCCGAAGACGATTCGATCGCTGCTTGAGGAATTCAACCGTCAACCGTCGCTGTGCCGCTTGCAACTGAAGCTAAAGGTGAAATTCGTCCAGTGGATAAGAGCTTGTGAAGGTAAATTTTATTCGCCTATGTGTATGTCGTCAAAGTTTGTTTTCTGTTGTTAGAATCGGTTGGAATGTTTTGCCATGCCATGTTAAGCTTGACAATATGGTTGGCCATCATGCATGGCCTTGGCCTAAACAAGCGGCTGTTTGTGTTACAAGTGACCCTATCCTACAAGTGAAGCCCCGAGTGAAAATCATGTGGAAAACTCATGGAAGCTACATTTACGTTGTAACATAAGTTTGCACGTTTTGCAAGTTGGTAAATCTTGTAAATTTTAGATATATTTGAGTGTAAACTTATTTATTGTTGGCTTGTTGCTTTCCAGCAAAGTCTGCGCGCCAAAAAGTTCAAAGGACAAAAGTTTAAAGTTCATCATGCTCGTCGCAAAACAAATTTATTTCAATTTTTGATATCTGTTTACTTACATTACGAAAAGGATCTTGAACTCAGGGATTATTTGATGCTGAGCAAGGTGATATCTCTAACTGACTGTTTTCTGAGTTACACTTGATGTATCAAAGTGACCCGATAAAGCATAGATACCAGGGGGGGGGACTTGACCAGGTTTTGGTTGGGGACGTGCCATCAAAGCTTCAAAAACATACCCGTACCTTTACCATTTTTCCAAAAAAGTACTCCCGACCTTACACCAATTTTCCGAAAAAGTACACCTGACCTTGTACTTATACCAAAATCGCAAAAATCGATACCATTCCTTATACCAAAATTGCGAAAATCGATACCCAAAATATGTGCAGTACCCCCCCCCCCCGGGCACAGATATAGCACCCTTACTCAGCTGGACAGCATAAAATTACGCATCATTGTGTCTCTTTTCATTGATAGATTGTGAAAGCAGTTTAAATTATTCTATGAACATGAGGTCATTGGATGCTATTGAAAAAATCAAAGAAGATGAGCCCAAAGCATTTTATACTCTCCAGGGTAAGCTATTGCATTTAGAAGTAAATTATTGTTCTCTTCGCCAATGTTGCTTTTGCGCTGTAATTGAGAAAATGTTTTTCACCTATTGCACCAGTTCACAGTTTCCAAAGTTATCTGCGCACCACGGGTTCTTCATAGCAAAGGTACCTGGGGATGTACCGTGACGAAGGGTTATACTTTTTCGGACTTCTAGTTCTAGTCTAGCCAAGGGTATACTTTTTTGCAGTTTTGGCCAGCAACGGTCTAGCCAAGAGTATCATTTTGATAATATCGGTCTAGCGAACGGTCATGATATGATATTTGGTACAAATTTGACAATATTGGTCCAGGAAATGGTCAAAATTGGTCTAGCCAAGGGTACCATTTTCGTAAAAATTGGTCCAGAGAATGGTCAAATTGGTCTAGCCAAGGGTACCATTTTCTTAAAAGTTAGTGTAGCCAACAGTACCATTTTGGATATTCTCATGGCAGACCCCTACCCAAAATTTGGCCAAGAACCCCCCCCCCCCCCCCCCCGTGCTGCGTGCACACAGCTTTTTGGGGAGGAAACTAGTATGGTATTAATTGCAAGAAAAGATTACTTAATTTTCTTCCCTAAATTGCTTTCACACACTTAAAATCAATAATACATGCGGCTCATTTTCCCAGAACTGTGAACTGGCGTAACACAGCAGGAATATGGGAAGATCCCAGTAAAGCAACATGAGGCAAGAATAAACATATTTGATCACAAATGATCATGAACCATAAAGCATTTGCTCCTGTTTCTGTACATCATAATGAGCACAGAAGTGGAAAGCCTTAGGTTTCGAACATTTTTAAAGCTATAATGAAGAAAGTCTTGTCTGTCTGTCATTCATTATGTTTAAGAAACAACTGTCTTTCTTTTCCTTGTTTTTCCAAATTGATTATTGGCTTCCCTTTGATGTATATGAAAATCATATCTTGTGTCAATATCAATTCACAATGTCAATAATTACAATGTTTGATTATGAAATTAACTCCTTGATTGATTTAGATACCAAAAATTAATAGAGGGTTTTGAACTGAACCACATGATGCTGAAAGTGATATCCATTTTAAAGTGGAATTTGCTTTGGCTGAATGTTCTCAGTTTGGGAGGGGTTGAAAATCAATCAAGAAAATAATAGATGTCTTAAATTTTTTATATATACAGTAAATGGAGTTATTTTCACAATCAAACACAACACTTATTGTCTGCCACAACAGCATAAGCCATGTACCCTTTAACATGAAAAGAATTTTCAACAAATTTGAAGAAGTCTTGCAGTCAATAATTTGAAAACCTTCCAAAATTCTTAGGAAAAGGCCCTAGAAACTACTGTCTTTGTTTTTTTTTGTTTTTTCCTAATTGTTTATTGGCTTCACTTTGACCTATATGAAAATCTTATCTTGTGAAGATCATATCAATTCACATTTGTCAATAATTACAATGTTTGATCATGAAAATAACTCCTTGATTGTTTCAGTAACCAAAAATTATTTGAGGATTTTGAACTGAACCACATGATGCTGAAAGTGATATCCATTTTAAGTGGAATTTGCTTTGGCTGAATGTTCTCAGTTTGGGAGGGGTTGAAAATCAATCAAGAAAATGATAGCTGCCAGTGCCTTAAATTTTTGATATATACAGTAAATGGAGTTATTTTTCACAATCAAACACAAGACTGATTGTCTGCTACAGCAGCATAAATAATTTGAAGAAGTCTTGCAGTCAATAATTTGAAAGCCTTCCAAAATTCTCAGGAAAAGCCCTTAGAAACTACTATCTTTGTTTTCCTTGTTTTTCCAAATTGATTATTGGCTTCCCTTTGAGGTATATGAAATCATATCCTGTGTCCATATCAATTCACAATGTCAATAATTACAATGTTTGATCATGAAAATAACTCCTTGATTGTTTCAGTAACCAAAAATTATTTGAGGGTTTTGAACTGAACCACATGATGCTGAAAGTGATATCCATTTTAAGTGGAATTTGCTTTGGCTGAATGTTCTCAGTTTGGGAGGGGTTGAAAATCAATCAAGAAAATGATAGATGCCTTAAATTTTTGATATATACAGTAAATGGAGTTATTTTTCACAATCAAACGCAACACTTATTGTCTGCCACAACAGCATAAGCCATGTGCCCTTAAACATGAAAAGAATTTTCAACAAATTTGAAGAAGTCTTGCAGTCAATAATTTGAAAACCTTCCAAAATTCTTAGGAAAAGGCCTTAGAAACTACTGTCTTTGTTTTCCTTTTTTTCCAAATTGGTTAGGGTTAGGGGGGGGGTTGACCTATATGAAAGTCTTATCTTGTGAATATCATATCAATTCACATTTTGTCAATAATTACAATGTTTGATCATGAAAATAACTCCTTGATTGTTTCAGTAACCAAAAATCATTTGAGGGTTTTGAACTGAACCACATGATGCTGAAAGTGATATCAATTTTAAGTGGAATTTGCTTTGGCTGAATGTTCTTGGGAGGGGTTGAAAGTCAATCAAGAAAATGATAGATGCCTTAAATTTTTGATATATACAGTAAATGGAGTTATTTTTCACAATCAAACACAACACTTATTGTCTGCCACAACAGCATAAGCCATGTGCCCTTTAACATGAAAAGAATTTTCAACAAATTTGAAGAAGTCTTGCAGTCAATAATTTGAAAACCTTCCAAAATTCTTAGGAGAAGGCCCTAGAAACTACTGTCTTTGTTTTCTTTGTTTTTTCCTAATTGTTTATTGGCTTCACTTTGACCTATATGAAAATCTTATCTTGTGAATATCATATCAATTCACATTTTGTATGAAAATAACTCCTTGATTGTTTCAGCAACCAAAAATCATTTGAGGGTTTTGAACTGAACCACATGATGCTGAAAGTGATATCCATTTTAAGTGGAATTTGCTTTGGCTGAATGTGCTCAGTTTGGGAGGGGTTGAAAATCAATCAAGAAAATGATAGATGCCTTAAATTTTTGATATATGAATGGAGTTACTTTTCACAATCAAACACTTCATTTGTTCATACTTGTAAAAATGTGCTTTGTTCACTTCTGGAAGAATGGCAATGGATGATTTGAAAAATTTCCCAGATGAATACTGCATTATTTATTTTCATCTTGTAGATATGATATTGCTGTCTACACTTTGTTGTGCACAGGGCCGACAAAACAATTACTTTATCAAATAGATCTTCCTAACATTTTACAACATAAATTGTCATATTTGTGCTAAAGTTTACCTCATAACATCTTGAAAAAATATGGTAAGCTGACAACTTTGCACTTAATGTTTAATTTTTTTTCATTGTTATACATTTTGTGCACAATAGATTTTTGTCACATCTTTTAACACAATGTTTTTCAACTAATGCTGCACGAGGAGATGAAGATATCCTCATTAATTTTACTCATGATGATTTGAAAGACTTGTTTGATGCCATGGAAAGTTTTCAAACAGGTGCTGAGTGAATTACTAAATTATGGAAATTTCTTTGTAGAATAACGAAAATCCAAATAACTTTGTTGTAAAGAATGAACGCTATGCGCCTTCATTGCTGATGACAGATGTTGGTGCAATTTTATTGTTTGGAAAGAAGATTTTCGTAAAATTTCCTTCTGATGAGATGATGGCAGCTGTCATCACATTGATGGCATCATTTTACCTGCTGGATATGCACTATCCACCAAGCTGGATGGTGCCATTGACTGTAATGCAAAGAATGATTTTCCACGACAAAACTGTGCTTCCACAATGCAAAGATGATGTCGCAAAAGCAATTGCAGATTACCTTGGTCCTTTCAAATTTCACCTGCCTCTAATTTTCGCCCCGGAGGGGGGCAAAAGTTAAAGGGGGCGAATTGTGGAAATATTTTAGGGGGTGAAAATTAGAGGGAGCGAAAAAAGCTATTTTCTATGGAAAAAACTTTAGTTTTGATTGTAATACAAAATACAAGACATTCAGTACTCTTCGATAACAATGATATTGTCCTCCCCTGTGTCTGAGGGGTGATTTTGTTGTTCTAGTTCCACCGTGTTCTCTTCCTCGGGGCCATATTCATCTAAATTAAGTCATATCAATCCAAACCAGGGGGGCGAAAATTAAAGGGAGCGAAACTCTCGCGAAGCTTCTGCACAAGGGGGGCGAAAATTAAAGGGAGCCAAAATTGAAGGCAGGCGAAATTTGAAAGAACTAAGGTACGGAAATTTTTACATTAGACGAGGAACATCAAGTGATTATGTACAATCTTATATGCCATCTTCAGTAACATTGGACCTTTGACAGTTGTTTTCAAATATCTTAGTTTACTTTTATTTAACCTTATTCTAATTTCCCATCAGTTGTACTTTGACTTTGTCCAAAACTTTAAGTGTACGAAAGTCTGATTGAAATCGGACTTCACAGGTGAAATGTAACAAAAAGCCACTTTCCTGAATAGTCAACGTACCTCTTTAAGCAGGCCCAACACCAGCCATGAATTCATAGGGGGGGGGGGGGCTAGGAACTACAATTTTCTGACACCAAAATCAACAACAACAACCCCAATTTTCGGAAACATGCACGAAAAGACTGATGTGCTCCATTAATGACTAGATTTTGAAATTATTTTCCATTTTCAACGTTGGAGCCTTCAAAATTAGTGAATATAAAGCAAAAATATGCTGTAGATTCAAAATTCATGCCAGAATTTATGCTCGAAATCAATAAATTCATGTTCTATGCATCATTCTCCCAATTAAATCGTCTAAATGTGGGCCTGTAACCACAAAAAAATCCGACAGGTCGTGTGACATTTCCGACAAAGAGCCTCCTGGGGGGCACTCCGTCCCCCGTCCCCCCCACTTGCTTCGGCCCTGTCTTTAAGTTTATACGATTTGATGAGAAACATGGACCAGCTCGTTGTAATTTAAGTTTGATTTTGAAAACAGTTAGAGTTTAAACTTTTGTGATGACGTAAATGCTTCTCTTCAGTTTACTTGTTTCATCCGAAACTTTTTCAGTTTGATAGATTTGTTCGTTCTGAGTCAAATCGTCTCGAAACAAGAAATAAAATCCCTCAAAAACTATGTAACAATGAGAAATCTCAAGAAAAGTTGTCTTATAATAGGAATGATCATCTCAAAACAAGAAAATGTTTCTGACATGAACAATCCAGCAAAATCAAACTTAAGAAATGTTTTCTAAAATCAAGAACTGTAATCTGAAATCAAGAAAAATTTTCTTGTAAATTGAAGAAGTCCTTTCTAAAATCAAGAAAATTAGTCTTAAAACAAGAAAATATTTCTGATTTAGAAAATCGAGCAAATAAAAATTAAGAAACATTTTCTAAAAACAAGAAAGTTTGTCTTAAAATAAGAAAAAATTTCTGATTTAGACAATTGAGCAAAATCAAAATTAAGAAATATTTTCTAAAAACAAGAAACAAAATCCGAATTTAAGAAATATTTTCTGATGAATTCAAGAAATTTTTTCTAAAATCAAGAATGTTTAGTCTTAAAACAAGAAAAAAAATCTGAATTTAAGAAATATCTTCTGATGAACTGAAGAAACTTTTTTCTAAAATCAAGAAAGTTTGTCTTAAAATAAGAAAAAATTTCTGATTTAGACAATTGAGCAAAATCAAAATTAAGAAATATTTTCTAAAAACAAGAAACAAAATCCGAATTTAAGAAATATTTTCTGATGAATTCAAGAAATTTTTTCTAAAATCAAGAATGTTTAGTCTTAAAACAAGAAAAAAAATCTGAATTTAAGAAATATTTTCTGATGAATTGAAGAAACTTTTTCTAAAATCAAGAAAGTTTGTCTTGAAACAAGAAAAATTTTCTTGATAAGATATCTATGCAAGAAAAATTTTCTTACAGACGGGAGGAGATAATTTTTCTTGAAACGAGAATTTGTTTCTCAAAACAAGTTTTTTTTTCTCAAAATAAGAATTCAGAATTTTGCAGTGTGCACTAGAGCCCAATTCCCCGAATAAAAAGCTGGTGTATCTAATGGAACGAGTGACAGCTAAATACGTTACTTGGTAGTCTTACAGTCTTAACAAGGTTGACGCACTGAGAATCATAGATATACGGCCAATCCCAAATGTTCCTCGATGCCTTATTTACACTATGGCACTGGTGCATGTTTCCCCAAAGCGAAAGTTTCACGTAACTATTGAAATATGCTGCATCTTGTTATACAAAATTCATTATGCAATGGCAGTCTCCAAAAGTTAGTCGCATTGGTTCATTTAAAAAATAATCCTACGTGCTATCCATTGAAAAAGAAAGGTGACTGATAAGATAGTAAAATATTTTCCTTGATTGTATAACTAAATTGAGCGGTCTACGATGGGTTCAGCAGTCTCCACTATATTTGCACACAGTAGTACACGCAAGTCCAGCATTGACACATTTGCACTGCCCACCACATCTTTACTTAAAGGAGGAGCATTTGATCAGTTCCTGGTAGTCCATCGATGCATCAAGAAGAATAGCCCATAAGTGACATCGCGGACTCTTCTGATCACGCTGCTATCCCCATTTATCAGGGCATGGGATTTCTGGGCGTTTGACGAGACATTTCCCCCAAATATGAGCTCCTTGGTAGATGACGCATTTAATGTGTTGCGTTTGTGCTTCCCTTGCAGAAGGGTATCATCAACCTGCCTCCGCTTATGAGTAAAAAATTCCTTCCTAGTTGCATTTATGGATCGTTTCGTATAAGAGGACAAAGAAACGTTTGATTGCATATGCCGTTTTCTTACCAATGCCAGCAAATAGTAACACACTCTCACACCCACTTAGTTCATTGAGCAATGCAAACGCTTTTGCGTTTTCAGGGCCAATAGTCAATGCCAGCTGATGAAGAATGAAGCGTGATCAGAACAGTTTATGGTGTCCAGTATGCACCGGCGGCCAGCCAGGAACTGATCAAGTGCTCATGTAAGGAAAGGTGTGGTTCACAGTTCAAATGTGCGAGGGCCGGACTTGCTTGTACTGCTATGTGCAAATATAATGGAGACTGCCGAGCCTATCGTAAGCCGCTCACTGTAACTATGATATCAAGAAAAGTATGCTAGTATCTCCTAGTCACCTTTCAATTTCAATGGATGGCACTTTGTATTTCTGCCTGCAAATAACAAATTATGAACAACAAGAGATTGCATATTCAATAGTTGTGTCAAACTTTCGCTTTTGGGGTATTATGGCCCAGTGTCCCAGTGTGAATAAAGCTCTGAGGAACATTTAGAAATGGCGAAGTATTCCACGATTCTCAGTGCCTCAAGCTTACTGAGACTAACAAATAATATCTTTATCCATCGTTACTTTTCTTTGGGGATGGGGCTCTAATACCCCTGCCTAAAAATAGCAATTGGGGGCATTCTTAGGATTGCCAGTTTATTCCATGTTTTCAGCATATCAAAGTTGCTAATACTACGAAGTAATATATTCATCCGTCACTTGTTTCATTGGTTACACAAGTTTTTCATTTTTGGGGATTGGGCTCTAGTGCCCCCATCTAAAAATAGCATTTGGGGGCATTTTTTAGAATGGCTCTATATTCCATGTTTTTCAGCATGTCAAACTTGTTAAGACTACTAAGTAATGTATTTATCCGTCACTTGCTTCATTAATTACACATGTTTTTCAATTTTTGGGGATTGGGCTCTAGTGCCCCCATGTAAAAATAGCATCTGGGGGCATTTTTTGGAATGGCTCTATATTCTATGTTTTTCACCATGTCAAACTCGCTAATAAGACTAAGTAATGTATTTATTTATCCATCATTTGTTTCATTAGTTACACCAGTTTTTCACTTTTGGGGATTGGGCTCTAGTGCCCCCATCTAAATATAGCATCTGGGGGCATTTTTTGGAATGGCTCTATATTCCATGTTTTTCTGCATGTCAAACTTGCTAAGAACACTAAGTAATGTATTTATCCGTCATTTTGTTCATTAGTTACACCAGTTTTTCACTTTTGGGGATTGGGCTCCAGTACTCCGTCTAAAAATAGCCTTTGGGGGAATTTTTCGGAATGGCTCTATATCCAATATTTTTCAGCGTGTCAAACTGCCTATGTTCACCAAGTTTCATGCTTTTATCACAAAACGAACAAAACCATCATTTTTATGCCGAAATCTGCCGTACTACAGTGCGTTAAATAGTTGACTGAGCATCTTCGAATTAGTTTAAGACGCGCGCAGAAGGACCTGCGTTCTTCATAAGATGAGACAAGGACAAATTAAATGACGAAAAATATAGCTTACTGAGTCCAACACGATGTCTCTAAACTTGATTTAAACGATAAAGCGATGATGTATATTACAATGAGTTGACGACTTGAATCTTAACGTTTGATAGTTCATTTGAATTGTTGTGCGTTTGTTCGTGACTTGACTTTCTTGATGTGTTCTCTCCGATGTTCTAAACGTTGTGATATCCGTTGTGACAAGAAGGCGTAACTCGCCGCTAGGGACAGCACCCCTCCCAAGCAAAAAGTATTAGAAAGAGGTCAACGTGAACTTTATTATGAGGCTAATGTTGATCGCAATGGTGATCGCGATCTTGATTGCAACCCTTGAGTCAAAGAGTGATTGCTGTGTCCATCAGAGATAATGGCAGACACTTGGCAGTTGGATGGTTCTTTTTGAAACATTTCTCAATAAATGTAATCGAAAGTATTTGAATTTCTTTATTTCTGGTAAGCTGTGAAATTAATTTTTGGGAGTTTTATCACAGGTTCATTTCGCTGTTGATTTATCTCTTTTTGAAAAACAGCGTATTTTTTATTGAGAATGCAGCAAAACAACAATCATCTCGTATTTTGCAGAACTTATGTTCCGTTTTGACTTTAAACAACTTTTCTGCGCTTCCCAGTGGTCTCTGCGTTTTCTCCTGGCATTTTCTCATTTTCTTTGCATACCATTTTGGTCTTCGTTCAAATCTCTTCATAATAAATGGTATTGTTTATTTGAACGAGACAAAATAGTGTGTTACATCAATTTGGCTGCATTCTTTGTTTTATATTCATTTACTTTCAATGACAACTTCCGCACGTCATGTAGGATTCTTATTGACGTCACATCTGTCAGAATTTCTTCCTGGCAGACTTTGCTGGTTTTTCCTAGAGTTATTTTTGTTGTATTGAATGTGCACAGGGATATGGCGCGCCGTTGCGGCAAAAAATGATAGAATCTTGTGCATGTTGTTTTGAAAGAATGTGAATGTACAAATATATTTCTGTGCAGGCAAACAATCACTTTTGTGCCTCCATTTCAAAAATTCATCAACACCACCTTCAAACATTTATGTGTGTCACAACCCAAATCAACGTGGGTGCATACAGTTTCACATTTTCGCGAGAAAACAACAACAGTGTATCTTTAGTGTGTGTGTTTCAACCAAAAAACTCCTGTGTGTGACATCGTAACTTTGTTTCTGTGTGTGTGTCATCAGAACCTTGTGTGGGCAGCACGTCGCCCGTTCCTTCGTAACAACGACAATTTTACTTCAGTGTGTGTTGTGTGCGTAGCATAACATGGTGTGTGTTACAGCTAAAAAACTGTTGTGTGTGCAAACAAATTATTGTGTGTGTCGCAAAAATTGGTATGGGCAATATCTGACTTCTCTATTCTCTTAGATAATAGGAAGAATGACCTTTGGAGGAAACAAGTAATTTGATATCTGATAACATCGTTCTTTTCTTGATCTGATCCCTGATTCAATTGTTTGCGGCCGTTTTAGACAAACAAACCGTCCGTCCAGTCTAGATATTTTGTGAAAATGAATTTAGTTCGCCAAAGTTGTTCAGCTTGCAGTTCCTGATTATGGAAGAAGAGTCAACTGCCATTTTGAAAGACATTTTACTTTACTCAAAGGAGCTGCTGGAAAAGATAAATTATCTTAAAAAAACTGAAAATAGCTATGGATTCACTACAGGGCAATTGAAAACTCTTGCTGAATTCTATGTTCAAGAGGTTCAACACACAATAGCTATTTTGCAGGAGTTTTCATTTGAGTATTTGCTACCTGGTGACTTAGGAGATGGGATAACAGACCTGATCGAAGTGTTAAGCAGCAAATTAAATTTTTTACATGAATTGGCTTGGCAACAGTCAAGTGCTGACTATGTATCAATGCCCGAAGGCCATCACGGATTTCGCTGTCCACAAGAAGTTTCTGGGAGAAAAGGGCGCCCATCATACATAGTACAGGAAGACCAGATACAGGGCCTTCGTAATCTTGGCTTCACATGGAAATCCATTGCAGAGATGCTTTCAATATCCGAGAGGACCCTTCGAAACAAGAGAAAGGATATGGACATCACCGAAACATTTTCAGAAATCGAAGATATGGATCTCGATAACATTATCAATGCCTTACTGTTAGAATCACCAAACATGGGTGAGAGACTTCTATCTGGTGCATTGCGAGGAAGAGGGATTCGAGTCCAGAGAAGGCGTATGAGAGAGTCGGTTTCGCGAGTCGACCCACTTGGCAAAGTTCTTCGCAGATTAAGGAACTTGAAAAGAAGAAGATACTGCGTAGAAGGAGCAAATGCTTTGTGGTAAAAATTTTTGTGATTTTTCTATGTAGCATTGTTAAATTCAAACTTCTCTACCGAAATGGGGTGACATTGTAAAAGCGAAAAACCCGAGCATCTTTTCCAAATGATTTGTAAATATGTAAAACAGGCAGTCCTGAATGTGAAACCCTATATAGGAAAGCAAAAAAAATATTTTTCTCTGAAAAAGGTACGAATGTAGTCTTGATGTAGTCATATAGTATATCATTGCAAATAATCAAAAGTATCTTTCCGTTTCAGGCACATTGATAGCCATCATAAACTGATTCGTTGGCGTATGGTCATTCATGGCTGTATTGATGGGTTTTCACGTCTGATTATCTACTTATATGGGTGTGATAATAATTGTGCTCAAACCGTTGCGGGACTTTTCTCCAGCTCCACAAATTCCTTCTATTGGCCAAGACGTGTGCGCTCAGACCAAGGAATGGAGAATATCGGCGTTGCTCGTCTCATGTTAAGCAAGTATGGCACAGAGTCTTGCCCACATCTTACAGGCCTCTCTGTCCATAATCAACGTATCGAGAGGCTGTGGAGAGATGTTGTGAATTATGTCGTTGGTCATTTCAGAGATCTATTCTACCATATGGAAGAAGTCGACATTTTAGCACCACTGAATGAGGTACATCTTCTTGCGCTGCAAGTTGTTTATATCCCGAGGCTGAACAAAGCACTCGAAGAGTTTCGAGCACACTGGAATAACCATCCTCTGAGAACGGAGCATTCTAGAACACCAATGCAGCTGTGGCTTCAGGATGTATACAGAAGGCTGCAAGGTGATACAGTTAGGGAGATGATGAACATCCAAGAATTCGATCCACTGCAATATGGAGTTGATGATCAAGATACTGCTTTTCCAGAAACAGTAACTAACAACAACGTAGTTATTCCAAGGCATCCCTTTGACTTCAATGAAGTTGAAACAACGACATTGGCCGAATTTGACCCATTTGCAACTGATGATAATTATGGAATAGAAATCTATCTTGCATTGGTGGAGACTATACAAGGATTTCAGTCTGTAATTAGCTACTATCAGTAAACGTAATGCAGTTCCTTATCTAATACCACATGATCACCTCAGAACTGTTGCCTTTTTGTTTGGCTGTTGTGGAGTAGCTTTGATCTCATTTGTCTCGTTTTTTTATAAAGTGTAGACCGGGGCAATTCGGGATAAAAAGTCAAGATTTAAAAACTTGCTTACTGAAATGAGAGGTCATTACTTCAGAGCAACTACCTGCTTTTTATGCTTCTCTTGTGTCATAAATCAGCAACCACTGATTTATGGCACAGAGGCACAACTATGGCCCAAACAAGATCCCAAACTCTACGTTGACACCTATCCCATGCAACTGTATTAAGAGTGAGCCGATAGAAGGTACAGCTCCTCCACAGAAGGCGTACAAACGGGACACATTTTTGGGGGGGATGGGCGAATAAGTAAGGATGGTAAAGCTGATCCTAGTTTCATGCAGTACGAATTAAGTGCTTTTATGGGCAGAGAGTTACTGAGAAAAAACCAATAATTAGGTTATTTAACATAAACATAACATCTACATAACAGTAAGTGAATCAACAAAATGCTCAGAATTCTTCTCTCTAAAAAGATATGTCAAACAAAACATGCAAATGTTGTTGGGAAAACAGTTAAATTTACCGCATAAGTAGCAACTGTATATGTGCAAACACAAAATATGTGCCTGTGACTGGAACTTGCGTACGATCCATATTCTTCTACACGTATTTCTTTACAAAAGACTGCTTATTAGAAATTCAACTCTCAGTTCACCATGTATTTGCATGTGGCTGCTCTAAAGACCTCATTTGAGAAATGATTTCATTTACTACGACAAGTTAGAATTGGCATGTGGGTACAACCTCCAATTTGGGTACAATTTTCGAGGCTCGGAAGTCAACCTAAGTCGTATGCATTGGTGAAGCGATTATAATTGGGTCTTCAAAACAGTTTGTAACCAAGAAGGTACATCCAATAATTTGCCACCCAAAGATAGACATTCCACCTAAAGAACCACCTATAATTTGCCACCTAAACAACATTCCTGTCATAACAGTTTGGAGATAAGGTATTCGATTGTCAAAATGCTTGTTGCCAATATTTCGGGCAAATGTTATCCTTGGTTAAAGGGGTAAAGAGCTTTCACAAAATTTCTAAGATAGCCATGTATCTAAGGGAAAAGTTAGAGATACACTTAACTAACTGGGGTACCTGCGTACTCCAATGATTGTTGTCCTTTTTTAGCAAAGGTTATGTCGTGTTGGTTTGAAGCAAGATCTCCAAAACGGACATGATACATTTGTCACTGTAGGCCTTGTGACAATTTGTCACAAGGCCTACAGTAAATCCCGGCAAATAAGAACCTACAAAAATAAGAACACAGAGGCTGTTTTTCCTTACTTATGCACCTTGTCATTAAGAACCTACTTCAGTTTGATATAAATTATGTTCTTATAGCAGGGGTAGCAAAGTTGATTTTGGATTGTCATTATTAAGTTGATTTTGTTCTCAATGGGCTGTTAAAGTTTGAATCTCCTCCCCTGCTGTTTGTAAGCTTAGAACTGGTTATTAGGTACAGTATAAGTTTGCCAAATCAAATAATGGGGCTGAACATCTGTGGTTGAGGTTCTAAAACGGCCTACGCAAGGTACTCTTCAAATAAGAACCTTTATACCTTGACATTAGTTTTAGTACCTTTAAACTAAGAACCTATTTCAGCCTAGCGGCCAAAAAAGTAGGTTCTTATATGCGGGGATTTACTGTACTACATCTGTGTTGATTTGATTTTAATGCTACAACACCATCGCTTCCGGACAGAAGGAAAGTAAATCCTCATATAAACATATCTTATAACATAAAAGCATCGTATAAAGTAAACCCCGTAAACTTTTCTCTTTAAAATCTCTATCATTCACTAGACCATCCCAAAACCTGGTGCAGATATGATGTCCTCCATGATATTTTTGGTAAATTCTTCATTCGTGTAACGCTCGCAGATGGGAAATATGATTTTCAATGCACATGTACTGACAGAGATGCGCCTTTCTTGAAGAGAATCATGGTCGAATATAATCCTTCCAGTTCCCATTCTGACGGAAGGAAGAAATTTTGAGCCTGTTAGGAAGAACAGGACGTCTTCAAGCTTCATTGATAGGCTCTTCTCCCCTTCGTCTGCAAGAAAATCGCTAACCTTCACTTCCTCTACAGCATGCTGCTCTAACTCGTCGAGAAAGTTGCACCAGTTGTATGCAACATCTTGCTCTCTTCCCTTTTTATCTTCATCCTCGGAATAGACAATTCGGAAGATATCTTGAATCTTTCTTGCGGTCAAATGCTTTGCATCGTAGATAAATTCCATTATAGACTCATCTTTATGGCGCTTGAGCATATCAAGCACACCATTTGATCGTATTCCTCGCAGGAACTGTTCTACTTCCTGCAACTGGCGAGTTATCATCCAATGCTTTGTAACCTTGTGCACAAGATCCCTCTTATCATTCAGAGTAATAACTAGTTTATTGTAACCAGCTTCGAAACGCTCATCAAGGTCTTGCAGGATGCGATCCAGCTCTTCTTGTGTTTGTGCCGCCTCAGCCTGTTCTAGCTTTTGCTTTAAATCAAAGCATGGCACATTTGATGAATTTAACGGTGGAAGGTCTATTGACAATATATGCGATGCCAGAGCTGAGCAGAAGTTGTGAGGGCCAGCAGTACCCATCAGAAATCCTAGAGCAACGAATTTCCCATATAGGTAGAACCATTCTTTTTCAAGTTTGTGGACGTCGTGCTGAAAAGTGTATCGTTTCTCCTGGCCATACATCAGAAGCTGTGCAACTCCATCGTAAAAAGAAGTGAAGAGTTCACGTAAAGGGCCCCCTTCATCGATCGCCTCTTCACCGATGAACTCAACGGTTATTGGCTTCAGTGGGTCATGCTTGAAAAACAACTCCAACTTCTTCAGTACATCTTTCGTCAGATGACTGCGACGAATAACAAACTTCAGTGGCTCCTTTCCATCAATGAAATGCCTGCTTCTATGTGCTATCTCTTCTTGAAGCGAGGCAAACGATGTACCTTCAAATGATGCAGATGCCTCTAATACTTCAGTATCCCCAGTTGAGTGTCGCTGCATGAGCTCTAAACAGGCATTTGCGTGCTCTTCTATCATGTTGACTGCAATTTCTTTCTCACAAACAGGACAAGTTGTGCTTTTACTGATTACGTCGTCTTTGATCTCGATAGCAGTTGGCTGTGCTTGCAATGCATCAGAAATACTTGTGATAGGATGCTGTTGTGCCAACATTTCGTCAGGGAAAAAGTCCTCAATTACGGTCTGGGTGCCAGGAGCAGTGCTCTGCTGGCCATCTTTCCTCCCAAGGAATGTGGAGATGGGAGGCAGCTCCCCGTCCATACCACTTTCTTCATCTACGTCTATGTCTAGGCTCTCTGGATTGCTGATAAGGTGCATGAGATCTTCTGTTGCTCGAATGTAGATTGGGCGATCCCTGTTTCCTGACAGATGTTTCAACACTTCTCCAGTTATCTCCTCGTGACTCTTAACAGTGACAATGGATCTTTCGACTGCACGGACAAAGGTAAACTTGACTACATCTGTCACTCCTGCAAATGCTGCTGAGAACTGTTCTTCAATCATCTGCACAATGCCCCTTTCAGAAAGAGTTGAATGCAGTTTAAAGCCTGAAACAACAAATCCATCGTTGTATAGAGTCTCTCTGGCAGCTCCTTTGGGTACTCTGGTCATCTTAGGGCTTGGGAGTAAGATCAAGTCCTTGATCCAAACTCTATCTATTGGCTGTTTCTTTTTAGTTGTTGGTTGTGAGGACGTTTTTCTCTTAATCCCCCCTCGATTGCTGGTTTGAAATTGACGCTGTCTATTAGTATTGTATGCTGCATAGAGTGGTGGCCTTTGCAACGAATTTGTTGAGCCTGCAATAACGTAGAGCAAGATATTACAATATGAATACCCTAAATTGGTTTCGATAATTTTTGATAGTTTGTATTTTGGGCTTGCTAGTACTCATGGTCCTCGCCAATTATACCTCACCAATTATAATCACACCAATAGTGCAATTGGTTGCCAAGCATCCTAGTTTTATCTAGATTTACACTCAGGTTTTAGGGTCTTGCTTTCACACCCGTGGGGGGGGGGGGGGGGGGGGGGGGAGAGTGTGCTCTCATTCTGGCCTAACAAATTTTGAAAAATCTCCTCAAATGGTAGTATTTATTTGCAGAAACCCCCAAATGGTAGCTCGTGAACATAGAATTGGGCCATTTGGTAGCATCTATTTGTGAACATTTTGTGCAACTTTTCAAATGTTAAATTGTAAACATTGATAGAAAAAAGCAAAACAACTTCAAAATTCGTTGGTGATTATTGCTGCAACGACCATAATACCATGCGGAGGAGCATACAGAGGTGAAATCTTTAACTGGCCAGGAATCTTAGAGTACCCCCAATTGGTAGTATGTGCTTGACAAATAGGGCCATTTGTTCCATTTCGTATGAGCCTCAAACCGACTAGACCCCCTCCCCGTTAGGCCATAATGGGAGTACCCCCGGGCTTTCACAACAGACCAGGTCTACACCTAGCTATTTTTATAAGAAACTGCTCTAAATAAGAAGGATCAATTTTTCAAAAGCTAACGAACAACCCTGCCTGCATTTAAACAGATAAGATATTTTTTTAATTTGCAGTTTTAATTTTCCCATCGCACTCAAAAGTTTTTTGACATTGTACAGTTATAGCAACTGTTTAGAAATTATTTAAGTGCGAATTCTCCTATTTACAGAAAGACTGCACGCAGGCTACTTATCTACTTGTTTTGCGATCTTACTAAGTAACTTGGAATCCCTCTTGACAAAACTAAATGAAGTCTACACTTCCGGCATCACAAATATAAGAAACACGTAAGAAATTCACAGCAACAAGTGTACACTTTCCCTAATTTTCTCTTGGAAACTAAGGGGGGAAATTCATGTTTCCAATGATTTCCGAGGTAGGAAAACGAAATGTCCTTTTGCCTTAAATGTTTTGAGAGGTTTTGGTTGCAAAATGGCCTTGAAATTTAAGAAATGTTAAAGAAAAGAAAAGAAAAATATTGATCGCGGATAGAGAACAAAAAATTAGTATATAACTCATCTCTTATCATTTAGCACATTAGATGTAGATTCTATTAGGATTTATTTTCTTCGAAGTTTTACACAGACATCTCTCAGAAATTCATCGTGTTTACCCCCCGGAATGAATCTAATTTTTCTAAAAAATTAATTTTGATTGTAAGAAGGGTAAAAACGCGCTGTAAGTGCACTTGGTAAAAATCAACAGAAGAAAAGCCACCAATCTAGCTCCCCCGCCCCCTGTAGGCTTGATAGGGTTTACCCTATCTGCCCCCCCCCCCTGCCAGTTTTGTCTGGGAATCTTTTTTATGATAATTTCTACGCTAATTATTTTTCGTGACTTTTCCTAACTATCATTTTCGCATCTTTCACCAAATTTTCTATAAGATATGTCATATATTTTTGCAAATATAACAATTTTTTCAGAGAGTAGTTTTAATATCTTGTTCGTTTTACGGTCAAACCTGGACTTGTCCAAGTATACAAAAATGATAAAGGTAAAGGGCGCTGCGGGGGGATGGAGAAACTCTTTTCTCTTTTCTCTTTTCTCGCCTCTCTCACCTTTGCATTTCATTCGCAGTTTCCTACGTAGCGTTTTTCAGATCTTCCTACCCAGCGCTTTTTTCAGAATTTACTAATTATTCCTGGGCTCCCTGTGATTTTGTGTACGGAGACATGCCATCGGGAAGAGTAGTGTGGATTTGCGCGATTTTGGTATAAGGAACTGTATCGATTTTCACGATTTTGCTACAAGGAACGGTATCGATCTTAGCGATTTTGGTATAAGTATGAGGTCGGGTATACTTTTTCGGAAAATTGGTACAAGGTATGGGTATGTTTTTGAAGCTTCGATGGCACGTCCCCGACGAAAACCTGGTCAAGTACCCCCCCCCCCACCGCGGGTCACAGGAGGTAACAGGCTACCTTTCAACTTGCAATTTCAAATCGTTTCTTACCTGCACTAGAACCTGGTAATCCAGATGTCTGCCCTCCTCCAGATCCTCCAGATGCGTTGGTATTTCGACCACGTGCAGTTGGAAATGCGTTTGCAACGTACTCCTGCACGCCAACACTCTGCTGCAATTGATTATTCGGCATACTTTGCCTCTGGCTAAGATTCGAAATCCTAGCAGCCGCTCTCATTAGATTTTCAACGATTGATCTTTCGCGTTCACCATCTTCGTCCATCTTGAATCAACGTGGAAAATAAGGCTGAACTACACCAACTTAAACCAATTACACCCTGCCCAGTTTGTCTAAAACAGCTGCAAACAATTGAATCAGGGATCAGATCAAGAAAAGAACGATGTTATCAGATATCAAATTACTTGTTTCCTCCAAAGGTCATTCTTCCTATTATCTAAGAGAATAGAGAAGTCAGATATTGCCCATACCAATTTTTGCGACACACACAATAATTTGTTTGCACACACAACAGTTTTTTAGCTGTAACACACACCATGTTATGCTACGCACACAACACACACTGAAGTAAAATTGTCGTTGTTACGAAGGAACGGGCGACGTGCTGCCCACACAAGGTTCTGATGACACACACACAGAAGCAAAGTTACGATGTCACACACAGGAGTTTTTTGGTTGAAACACACACACTAAAGATAAACTGTTGTTGTTTTCTCGCGAAAATGTGAAACTGTATGCACCCACGTTGATTTGGGTTGTCACACACATAAATGTTTGAAGGTGGTGTTGATGAATTTTTGAAATGGAGGCACAAAAGTGATTGTTTGCCTGCACAGAAATATATTTGTACATTCACATTTTTTTAAAACAACATGCACAAGATTCTATCATTTTTTGCCGCAACGGCGCGCCATACATGAGGTGAATTTTACTTAATGCAGCATAGGAATCATTCGTCGTACATAGCCGATTGCTCGTGGCCCATGGTCGAAACCGCCAAAGCCTCATTTTCACGGACCAATCAGACGGCTAAAAAGCGAGACACGCAACAAACGGAAACAAAAGAGACCAAAACACTTAGAAACAGATACAGTCATCAACCTTTCTACAGTCGACCTTACAAACGCTGAATTATCACTTCTCTCACATGGACTTAACTTTTGCCCTACCCCACAGAAAATCGACTGGAACGAAATAAACGCTGACCTAGCAGAATTCAAACGGAGACTGCGACTCAAGCATTACTTCCACGACAATACAGAAACTGAAGATGACCGCACTGACAGAGACACAGACAGAGACGCAGACAAAATGACAAAAAGATACAAAAAGACCAGCAACTGGACACCACCAAGAAACTTAGACCCGTCACTAGACTCCTACATAGATAACGTCGAAGACAACATAAACAACATACAACCCACACGCATATCAGACAACCTCACCAAAGACGAACGCACCGCACTGAAAACCTTATCCAAACGCACGGACATAATCATAAAACCGGCAGACAAAGGTTCAGGTACAGTTGTGATGGACAGACAAATGTACATAGACGAATGCAACAGACAACTGGACGACACTAACTTTTACGAAAAACACAACAAAGACATCACAAACAAAGTTACAATTACAGTAAAACAATACTTACAAAAAATGAAACAAGACGAACACATAGACAGCGATACATACAGTTACTTGACCCCACGTGACCCAAAATGCTCTAGATTCTACATACTACCCAAGCTACACAAAAACAGAGACAAACCCCCTGGCAGACCTATCGTCTCTGCCAATGGCCACCCTACAGAACGCATCTCCGAATTCGTCAGTGACACCCTTAACCCTCTCGTCTTTAAACTTCCATCCTTCCTTAAAGACACAACTCACTTTCTTAATAAGCTCTCTAATATGGGCACCCTTCCCTCTAATTCGCTTCTCGTTACTCTAGATGTATCTTCACTCTATACTAACATACCCCACTTTGAAGGCGTTCAGGCTGCCAGGGAGTACCTTGACAAACGCACCACACAAAATCCTCCCACCCAAACCATCTGTGACCTTATAGACATCATTTTACGCAACAACAATTTTGAGTTTAACGGACAGTTCTACTTACAGAAACACGGCACAGCTATGGGCACTCGCATGGCACCCCCATATGCAAATCTCTTTATGGGGGTCTTTGAAGAAAATGCCCTAAAAAACGCACCTCACAAGCCCCTTGTTTGGTGGCGTTACATCGACGACATTTTTTTAATTTGGACTCACGGAGAGGAAAAACTCACAGAATTTATACGCACACTCAACAACATCCATCCCAACATCAAATTTACCAGTGACATATCTTCCACCAGCACACATTTCCTAGACGTCACAGTAATACTTAACGAAGACAACAGCATCTCGACAGACCTCTACGTCAAACCCACAGACACACACCAATACCTCCTCAGCACATCCGCCCACCCCAAACATACGAAAAAGTCCATACCATACAGCCTTGCACTACGATTACGACGCATTTGCTCCAACAATGACACTCTTAAGAAACGCACAAATCAACTGCTTACATACCTTACAAACAGAGGATACAAACGCAAACACGTACGTAACGAAATACGGAAGGCTTCCAAAATAACGCGACAATCCAGCTTACAAACGAAACAGAAAAAACGTAACAACAGAACACCATTTGTGGTTACCTACCACCCTAGTGTACCACAATTAACGTCCATACTTAACAGCAACTTCCACATATTACAAAACTCGACAAACTGTAAGGAAGTCTTCCCAGACCCACCGATACTAAGTAACCGCAGACCAAAAAACCTCAGGGAATACCTGGTGCGCGCCAAAATGAAAAATGACGCTACCACCACTCCCAGAGGAATATCTAAATGTCCATCACGACGCGACTGCTACACATGCCAACACATACAAGACGGAACACACACAGTTACTTTCACAAACACCAACGAAACCTTCAACATAAGACAAAGCCTCGACTGCAACTCCACTAACGTCATATACTTACTACAATGCAAACGATGCTTACGCGACAAAAAGACTGACTGCCAATACATAGGACAAACAGGACGACGCATAAGAGACAGACTCAACGAACACCGACGAGACATTATAAACAAACGTTCCGACACATCCGGGGTTGCAGAACACTTTTGTAAACCCAATCACTCCGTACAAGACTTACAACTACTACCGCTACTTAAGATACATGACACCAGAGAGAGTGTTAGACGAGCCAAGGAAAATTACTTCATTGACTTAGCGAACACTCTCTCACCCAACGGACTGAACAGAACCACAGACCGCTAACAAACACAGTTGTTAGTAACCTAATCTACTCACTCTCTTACCAGGGTCTATGCTCTTACCTTCCTATTCTCCTCACTATCCCCATCATTATTATTATCATTATATCGCAGTTAGTTTCTAACATTGCATTTACATAATCATTATCATTATTATTATCATTATTATTATTATATTATTATTATTATTATTATTATTATTATTATTATCATCATATTATTATCACCATCAGCATTATTATTATCATTATTATCTTGATTAGCATCATCATCATTTTACTACATACATTACATAACCGTTATAAACCTAACCCATATAACCTCTGCGTAGCCATCACATCTAACCAATCACGTGTTACTTCTCCTTTTCAAATCGCTGTACATATTCAAATTTTTATTATAACTGTCACATTACAGCCCTGAAGAAGTCCTGCATGGCAGGACGAAATATTGGCAAAAATTAAATTAATCGTATTTGCTGTTGTTTTTTGTCGTGTTGCGGTGTTTCTGCCTTTAAATTTATGAGATTTCCCGAATTTTTTAAAGCAATCTACTCTCCAGATGTTTGGGGGTACAAGTTTGGACAGGGACCGCGGAGCCGGGGGGGGCTGGGGGGCTTTAGCCCCCCCAATAATTTTCAAGATATAGTTTTTCGATTTCTAGAAATTATGTTAAAATAAGCTCAGCAACTTCTTTTGAAACGTGAAACGGTGCGTGCAACTATGATTCAAAAAGAGTAGGTGGCCACTTAGGCTTGATGAAAAATAAGAATTTTTGAGGCATTGGATCTTATTGTTGAGGCAATCAATGAGAGGTGTTCAACCAGCCCAGCTTTATTTCTTCCAAAAATCTTGAATCTCTTCTCGTTAACTTCGTTAATGCAAGCGATGTTTCGTCTGAAATGAAATACGTCGAGGAGAATTGTGCCGACGACGTAAAACTCTTACTTTTGTTACCACAGCTTGAAATATTCAAACTTTTAGTGAAAGATGTGAAGATAGATTGCTTTCATGATATCTGGATGTTTTTGAAACAAATTCCAGTTGCTCAAAGATTGCTAATAAGTGAAATTGTCCAAATTTGTAAACTGCTGAGTGTCAATCCTGCAACAAGTGCAACTGGAGAGCGATCATTCTCTTTAGCAAGGCGTCTAAAAACTTGGCTTCGCTCAAGAATGTCCCAAAAAAGGTTCAACAACTTAGCAATTCTTCACAATCGCAAACAAAGGACAGACAGAATAAGCAATATCGAAGTTGCAACTATTTTCATCAATAGAAATAAGATCAGGATACGAAATTTTTGGGAAATTTCATTAAAATGTTGATTCATTGATGATACAAACTTACTCAGAATAAGCAATGTTCGCGTTTTTAGGATCTGTTATGTTTAAAATGCTTAGGTCTGAAAGTATGGCAGCGCTATGTTATATTACCGTATTATCTATTTCTTAAATGATATAATTCCAAGAGATTTTTAACTTCGACATAAGACTAAAGCATAGCGTTCCTTTAGGCCTTTTCCTTTATACCAAAAGATGTTGCGTGGTCCCTGAGCCTTCGCTATGAAATGTTAGACGTACTATAAACTGCAAACTATTTTCCACTTTTATGGTGATTTACAGCAGGATTTAGTGGTTAAATATGCTGCAAATCAATATTTTTTCCCGGGCGTTTCTTGGCATGTAAAGGGCGTTGGTCGCATTTATAGCCAATGTAGAGGGCGTGGTCAGGAAAATTTTTCTGGGGGCTTCGCCCCCAAACCCCCTCAGATTTTCTCCCTACTTTTTAGTCCCCCCCAATCGAAATTATGCTCCGCGGTCCCTGAGTTTGGATGCTGGTTAAAATATCTTCAGGATTGGCGGAGTTATTGCCTCTCCAATAGACAAAATCGGCGAAGGCTTGTCGAGACCTGTTTACGCCACTTCAAGTCAGGTGATAAAGCCTCTTGATAAAACCTCTTTTGAATTTTATAAGTTATTTCGCAACGAGCAAACTTTTGCCATGAATGTAAAAAGTAGTACAATACAGGAACTTCCCTAGAGTATTGCCACATGTCTTGAAATGCGCGAACAAGCCTTTGTAGACTTATTCAATTCACATAGAAACCGTAGGGGCATTGAATCTTAAATAAAAGAAAATTTAGCGAAAGACAATAGCAAGAACAATTGAAAACGCAGATTGTGGCGTTTTCCGGTCGTTCTTACAACAATCACTATTGTTATTACTATTACGCCTCAATTCAGAAAACGGAAATAAATAAAAAGTAAAATCAAACCCAACGTAGAAATTCTTAGGTATTTAGTTGTAACCTCTATTTCGTACTGTTTATTTTGTATTTAAATCATCTTTTGTTATCTGTAGCCGTAGTTGACCATGTATCAAATGATATAGCATCTTGATATAAAAAAAAAAAAAACTATTGTCTCCCGGCCAGAATTTCTATTGTTCAAGGTTCAGTGCCTTATCGGTTTGTTTGTGGCCATAACTCCACCAATCCTGGAGATATTTTAACCGGCATCCAAACTTGTACTCTCAAACATCTGGAGAGTAGATTGCTTTAAAAAAATTCGAGAAATCTCAAGCAGTTTTTTGTCCTGGTTGCGTTTTATGAAGGCAGGTAAAATTTAGGAAAATCTTCACGGGTTTCTTTTGTCTCTCTCGCTTTTTTACCGTCCGATTGGTCCGTGAAAATGAGGCTTTGGCGGTTTCGACCATGGGCCACGAGCAATCGGCTATGTACGACGAATGATTCCTATGCTACTTAATGCACAAAATCTCGTACACCTTTGGCAACATCCTTTTGTTTTCAAGAAAAATCCATCATAACTTTATCGACGACTTTATTCTGCAGGCCAGCAGGTCAAGTAGGGTAGGGTGGGGTAATGTGGGTCTACGGGGTAAAGTGGGTCTATTGAGCTTTTCGCTAGAAATATCCTTCCTCGTTAAATGGAAGAAAGGCTGGCTATTTTTCTTTTAATGACTACATAATAAACTACATTTTTACATAAAACATTCGTCTTAGATGTATCTCCATTCGTTTTATAAAATAACTTTACTGAACGGCCTACTGTGCAAGAATTTCAAAGCCCAGTAAAACTTTCTCCTGCCACTGTTGTTTTGCTTTTCTGGTCAATTTAATGACCATGAGGTAAGAGTTTGGTCTTTTACAAATAAAATAACGTTTGTTTCGAAGTCATTGACGCTATTGTTCTTTTTATTTTTATTTTTTTACCAGGTGGGGTAATGTGGGCCTACTGAGAATTCAGCCATAATTCAAATTCAACGAAGCCTTGAGTTGCTTAAAATGTTCGCACTTGTATTCATCTTGCCACGTTGTTTTCTGTCTAAAATGTGAAAACGGGTTTCCTATTACCGCAGTTGCTGTCTGGTAACCAATAAATTGGAGTAAACATACTGCAAAAATCTTTCTTTGACTGTTATTCTTTGCGGGAACGGGAACGGATTTTCGTCGCGGGAACGGATTGCTTGCGATAAAAGGTAAAGACTGTGATTTTATTGAATAGAGAACATTTGGGAAATGTAAGTCCATTAATTTTTTAATCATTTAGCCTTTCATATTCCGATTTAATACACGTTTTGAAAATAGACCCACTTTTCCCGCTCGTCGGAAAAAGTAGGCCTATTTTAGTTGCCAAAAGAGAAAATTTTTTAAAAATATTTAACTGCCTTTGTCAGAGCTGAGATTTTTTTCCAAGAAAGAAGAAGCACTGAATGTCAATTAAACGAAACTTTTGAAATGTTTTGCATTTTAGTCTCGTTTTACCAGCTATCCATTTTGAGATTTTGCTCATTTTAGACTCAAATTACCCCACCCTACCCTAATCTGCGGGTCAAACACAAAAGCAAACATGCGGGTCACCGCCAGGGCCAAGGGCTCAGTGGCCTCAGACACGGTATGAAAATAGCCGGCTATGTATTGCTTACGCCAGGCCATTTGTATTCACCGGCATTGGAATACTGGCATCGGCATTGGAACTGGCATTGGCATTGGAATTGGCATCGATATTGCGTAAGTACCATGACGCATGCAAAACTAGCCAGGGGGTCCGTTACAGTAATTTGTACGAGTAAATCAATGCAGTGAACAAACTCTGTCAATTCAATAACTGCTAAAGACAATTCTCCTCATACTGTGAAAGGGCTTTGGGTTTTGGGCTTTGATGGGTTGCGGGTTTGGCCAATTTTTGCCCCCAGGGTTGAGGGCTTGATGCTTTTATGTTCGTTTTCGGGTTTCAAGATTTTGCGGTTTTAAAGTTAGTTGACGGAGATAAATAGCTAGGTCAAGAACTGCATATGCGTGTCTAAAATTAGCCTATTGTATTTGATGATATCGACACGTGCGTGCATATCTTTTTCTCAAGGGAGCAATTACGTGCGTGGTGTTTCGTTGTCCTATTTATAGATTGCCTCTACTTAGCTCCGTCAACTAACTTTAAGATTTTCATATTACAGGTCATTCGAGAGTGTGTTTTAGATTGTAGAATATGCTGCCATCAATTTCATTTTTCAGCAATGATGATTCTTGAAATGAACCAAACTTTTGAAGTTGAACCAGAGTAGTCTCAATAATACCCTGGGTACCAGACTCTCTAATATTCAAATGTTAGAGAGTCTGGTACCCAGGGTATCTCAATAAGGGTAATAAGTGAACGAATTATACGTAACTTCACGATCAAACTAACAACTTTTACTCTCAAATTAAGTATAAGTTCACAAGATTCAAAGATATTCAAGGTTTAAAACTTCAAGCTCTGATGAACTTTTAATTATGAAGAGCTCTGTTCTGTCTTTAACGTAAAATCCCCGGGAGGGGGTATATAACATGTTCAGGGTAATGGTATGTGCCGCCCATATGGGTGGGTTCTTGGGCCTAACTTTCTTTTAACAACATTCTCTAAACAAGGGTCATTTTCGGCAGATTTTCCATTTATTAGTGGCGTTTCGCTGAAAGTTGCAAAAATAGTTACAAATGTGGAGTTTTCCAAAAAAAAGTCTTCATAAATCTGGGTACCAAGGCAAGTGTCGGCAATTAGAAGAGGGTAAATTTCTGAAAACGAGTCGTGTACCGCTCCAGCCGGGGTAAAGTCAGAAAAAAATTTAATGTTAGCTCAGTTGGCCATTTGTATTCACCGGCATTGGAATACTGGCATCGGCATTGGAACTGGCATTGGCATTGGAATTGGCATCGATTATTGCATATGTCCACACGTACTATGGCGCATGCAAAACTAACCAGGGGGTGCACAACAGCGATTTACGCGAGTCTCTATTCATGTATTCCCAATTATAAGAAACTGGTACTAGGATTAAGACAAATTTAAGAAATTCTAGTACTATGCTTGAAAATTGCTAAGAAACTTTTGAAGCCAAGTACAAGGATGTCATGGGAAAGTATCGTTAAGCCTTTATTTTTTAGTAATATTCATGATAAATTTGTGTTTTGATTCAAAGTGAAGTCTCTTTCTTGCTAAAAAGTAGGCTGTCTGTCAAGAAACGAATACGTGGCAGTGGTAGAAACTACATGCATCTAAAAAACAAGAAACACATTAAGAAACTTTTAGAACTAAAAAGCTGAAATTTTCACTTGAAAATAAGAAACTTTTAGTTCTGTGGGCTTTTCCAAGTTTGTATCAGATCAGGCCTGACTGAAGGATATGCAAGAAATCATGCTGAAGCTACTTCGAACATGATTGATATAATCACTTCCTCGAAAATACCTACGAAATTTGAACAGCAAGAGGGTGTGTAGGGAATTGTTACCAGTCCCTTGAAAAGCAAAGCATTTTTGCTAAATAGCACCAGATTTTACTGGAGTGTGATGCCTCTCGAATTTGCCGTTGTTGACGTTGCTTTTCCAAATCGAAAAACACCCTCAGCAGAGCTCAATTTACTTCAATTTCTTTTCTGAGCTCAGCAATTAACATGGACTTGCACAAGTCGTCTTTAAAGGGAAAGACAACGAATTAGTGATTCTCCTTTAATTTTCTTTCAAGACAACAAGGCAAATCCCCAGCCCAGTTTACAGTAATATTCGTGAACGACTTGGGGGAATGAAAGCCACAAATTGTAATAGGCCTGCAGCTTCTTATAATTGATTTATTATAAAGAAAATTACAACGGCCTAAAAACGCTAAATCCATGAAACAGTTCTGAATTAAATTGCAACTTCAAAAAACCCTTTTGTTTGGCGAAAAATGCATTCATTCAAAAGAAAACAGGCAACTCGTAATTTTAGTTTCAACTCGCACTTTTGAGTTTCCAACTCGCACTTTTGAGTTTCGAACTCGCAACTCTCGTTCCACTCGCAACTCGCAACTCGCAACTCGCAAATTAAGTGCAAATCGCAACTCGTAACTCGCATAATAAGTGTAACTTGCAACTCTCAACTCGCAAAATAAGTGTAACTCGCAACTGCAACTCGCAACTCACACTTTACCATATCACGGGGTACTTGGGTGCTTTGCTCTTTTGTTGACCAGACCACCCTGGACCAAAAGGAATTAATTATCTTGTAAACAACATATTTGGCATTTCAAATGCAACCACAGAGGCATCAAACATTAGTGAAAAACAATTTCTTTCTTATTTGATGCCACCTGTGATGCAGGCAGGAAAAGCATTTATTCATTATGATTAACATTCCAAATAGTCTGTTTTTAGAAAGTGCAAAGACAACAGCGATATTGAAAAGCGCTGTGTGCAAAACATTCTGCAGACAGCAATACTGAAAAGTGCTTTGTTCAAAACATTATCAAAGCAGTGTAGGTCCTGATATACATGCACGAAGTTCTCGTTCATCAGCTTGCGAGAATTTCCCCTGAAATGATGCAGAGAAGCACCAGCTGTAACTTTCTTTGCTTTCGGAAACAGGACAAAGGGCGCAGTAGTTGTTAAGAGTTTTCACCTTATATCGCTCCTGTTCCCAATAGGAGCCGCTGCTGCGTGATAAAATCTGACAATTCGCATCAGTTGCGACTTTGACAACTAAATATCAAATATACGAGGCCCCCCAGGGATTATGGGGAACAAGGAAACTTGCCCTTTTTATTATTAATGGGAACACGGGAACATCTCGTATTTTTTAACAGGGATCAAGGGAACATAACAAAACGTATTAGGGAGCAGGGAACATTTTAGAACTTCCAGTGAACAATATTTCTTTACTTAAAAATACAGAGCCCCATCACAACCATCATAGCCAAAGTAAAGGATCTTTCTTCAAAACTTTGCCTCGTGCTCTGATTCATAGGATAATTGTCACAAAACGATCAAAGTTTTCTTGTCGCTAAAGCCCGGGGGAGGGGTACTTAGTATATTTTGCTGACGCCATGTGCACTCCTTTCCGGGTATCGTTTTCGCCTCTTTTTTCTAACGCCGGGTATCGAAAGAAGGCAATTTTTCAAAAGCCGGTTGTCAAACGTGTTATTTCATTGTTTTTCTCTGTCTTCGCACTTCTGGATCCTTTGGTAACCGATGGTGGGTAATGCCAGGCATCGAACTGCGATTTTGTCAGCTCATTTTGTTTGATAACCCGGCACAGCAATACTTTCCTCCATAGTCATATTTTGTGAGCATTTCATGGCTTAGATTTTGGCGGAGGACGAGCTTTCTTGGGTAACTTTACAGCTTTATCATCTGTTATATCGAATCGAACCAGACCAAAATATACGGAGCTGTCTGATGGCCTATGGTCATGGTCTGGAACCCTGTCTCGCCTTCCTTCGGCTTCGCTTGGAAGGCTTTATCGATTAGAAGCACCCAAACCAATCCATTTATATGGCAAAAACTTACTAAAATAGTCGCTACACGTAATGTTTATTTATCTAAAGGTTTATTAAATAGTCACAAACGTAATGTTTATTTTTTGTTTTGGAAACTTTGACCTGTGTGTGGGATGTGTTGCGAATGTGCTTTCACTTTCATGTCGTCGCGCGTAATATCCCTTCCAAACATGCCACTTTATAGAAACATTTTAGTGCGAAAATCCTCTAAAACGTTCGTTTCATACCTTGTCTGGAGTAACTGAAGATATCTGGGGCAAAATTTATCGGTTTAAAATGGGTATAAAGGTGGAAAAGCAAGCCAAACTTTATCTTTTATGGCCAGTTTTCATGTTGTTTGTGTATCGAGATATCGTTGCCCAAACACTTTACGTCACAGAGATCTGGTACTCAACGGTCAGACCAAGCAGAACTGCCGCCACTTTTTGAAGCAGAGTGGGGGCTCTTTAACCCAATTTTCCAGCGAAATAAAAACGTAAATCGAAAAATTAAATTCACCATCGTGATCAGCGATGTTTTAATGCATCAGACAAGACAATAAAAATTTTCGCGTCATGTTCACTTTAATTACGCTTTTATAGGAACACTTTGAACTGAGCTAATATTAGATTAGATTTCTGACTATACCCCGGCTGGAGCAGTACACGATTTCTTTTCAGAAATGTACCCTCTTCTAATTACCGAAACTTGCCGTGGAACCCAGATTTGTGAAGAATTTTTCGGAAAACTACACATTTGTAACTATTTTTGCAACTTTAAGCGAAACCCCACTAATAAATGGAAAATCTGCCGAAAATGACCTTTGTTTGGAGAATGTTGTTTAAAGAAAGTTGGACCCAAGAACCCACCCATATGGGCGGCACATACCATTACCCTGAACATGTTATGTTATGTTAAGTTTTGAACCGTGAATATCTTTGAATCTCGTGAACTTATACTTAATTTGAGAGTAAAAGTTGTTAGTTTGATCGTAAAGTTACGTATAATTCTTTCACTTATAATCCTTATTGAGCGACTACTCTGGTTCAACTTCAAAAGTTTGGTTCATTTCAAGAATCATCATTGCTGAAACATAAAATTGATGGCAGCATATTTTACTGCCTGAAACACACTCTTGAAGGTGAAATATGAAAATACCTGTTATTTTGAAAAAATATTCAAAATAGTCCTTTTTAGCTACTCTAAAACAACGTTCAAATCGAACGATATTGACCTGGAAAACTGACTAATGTGAATGGATTACCCGAGATCTGAGCACAAAATTGTCCCAAATCCCGCAAACCGTACCGCATCTTGAAACCTGAAAACCAACATAAAAGCATCAAGCCTCAATACCTGTGTGATCTCTTCACCAGAAATTCGCTCTGCTCATCATATAGCCTTCGCAATACGGGGACCGACCTGAAGTTGCCGATGAAAAGGTCAGCAAATGGCCAGGGATGTTTCTCTTACAGAGGTGCAAAACTATGGAATAGCCTGTCAGCCGAGTCAAATATATATATATATTCTCATAAGCTCATTCGCAATATGTAATAAAAAAGATATATGTAGTCAAGAAAAACACATTCTAGTAAACGTTTCGGCGTAAGCCTTCATCAGTAATAGCTTTCCAAATTAGATGGAGCATACATATTGTAATACTGCTAATTTTGGCGTAAGGATTTTTCCCTCGTAAGATTCTCTAGCTTTACATTTAGGCCCATTTTGGAAGAATTCACTTAGGCCCTGTGCGTCATTTTGGGTAATCATCGGGTGTCGTCTATTACGTGTCATTTACTGTATTGAAATAGACATCCCCACTTGCGTCAGAAAGGCATTAGATGCAATACGTGGAATCCCCTGCCTCTGTTTCTTTTGTTCAGATGGATTAGGAATTTGCCTTGCCCAAGCTATTAAGCTATTTTATTGTCAGGTTATAATCATTAATTACCCTATTTGGAAGTATTGCAAGTTCTCGCGTAATATTATTGTCTGTGGTGCAACATTTAGAGAATTCTAGAAGATTCCTTTGTTTTAATAATGAGATACTTTTCTGTATAAATAGTGCCTGTATCGTTAGATTCGTAGAACAGCAATGGATTAGAAAGGCTACTGTCGGACGAATTAGTTCTGGGCGCAAGAGGCTTGTGAAAGCTCTTGTTGCCCAAATTTCGTTAGGTGTCATGAGGTTGGCATGCTAAGGCTTCGGAGAAGCCACCAGAATCACTATAGCCTTGGGATTTAGAGCTGTATGAGCGATAAATTTAAAGATCAAGAAACGAGTACAACGTCTGTGCGTATCTTCTGAAGAATGTCTGCGTCTGCTTCTGCTTCTTTCGTCGTAAACTTAAACAGTTTACAATATAAATCTTGAAATAACAATACAATATAAAAACAATAGCCTGAGCGGGATCCTGATTATTACAATAAGTCATAAAAGGTGCAAATAGGGGTGTAGCCAAAGGCGGCAATGGGAAGATCAAAGAAAGCGCAGAGTAAAGAGCTGCTAAAGTCGGCGGCGGTGTCTGTCTCGCGGAAGCTAGAAAGAAAAAAACGTGTGAACTAACAAAACAAGCAATAGATAGATCCAAGAGTAGACTAGCTACACTAGTCCCTCGATTTCGCTGTTGTTGTTGTTGCTGATGGCCAGCTCAATGAGGGACTAGTTGCCAGAGAGTGTCTCAAATCGGAATTTTCAGAACGAAAAACCGGATTGTAATCTGATTGGAGCATTTCGGCTAAAACAATAGAAAATTTTTTTGTAGCCAATCAACTTTTCCTCTCTTTACTTATTTTTACTGGAAAACCTCCCTTTGAAGTAGAGGCCTGTTTGGTCTGAGTTTTTCAAGAAGAAGCAATGGCGACCGGCGCTGTCGTCGCAGCTTGATCGACCTGAAGAGCAGAGGCAAATGAAGCTGAAGGAATTTAGCTAGCCATTTAACATGATGAAGTGGGCACTGGGAAGAGATATTTGTTTGTGCTCTAACAGGAAATGGCAAAATGTAATGCTGTTGTGATACTTGAGAGGCATTTTCAAGACAGCAGTGAGTGTCAGTCTGTCAGTACACTGCAGTGTAGTGTAGGCCTACTCTAAGTTCAGGTTAGTGATTTTTTCGTTTACATTTGGCTCGTGTATTTCAATTTCAGGGCATCCGATGACTTGGGGACCGGGGAGCCGGGGGGCCACGCCCCCCACATGTTTGCAAATCATGCCATTTTGAAAGGCAGCTCATCATGTTATTGTGTTGTGGTAATTTTTTGTATCAAGTTTGGCCTGCCCCCCTCCATTTTTCTGATCTCGTCGGGGGCCTTGAATTTCTAATATTATCTAACTGCAAGCATGTTACTTGGCAATGTTGGGCTGTTGTACTTTATCACCTAAACAGTTGTTTTGGTTTGAATGCATTTGATCTGCCAAATAAAACAATCTTTAGATATTTTAGAAGTTTAGAATCTGTATAAGTTCCATATGTGATCCAACCCCCCCCCCCCCACCCCGTGTTTGGATCACATACGAAAAGGAAAGGGTGATATAATTTTTTGCTTGTGATTTAACAAGTACTTGTTACTTTATCACATTGATGTTGATGTTCTTAATTCATAGGGGTTTGTTTAAAGCAAGATATCTGCTTCATTATTATCAGACCTCGCATCAGTATGCATTTAGGTGGCACTTTTCTTGGAGAGAGTTTGTCTATCTGATGCAGCAAATCACTTGGAGCAAATATAAAGAACAGTTCCCTTGAAAATTCCTTGTACTTCAGTCCTTCAGATACCACTTAACTGATTGCTAATGATAATGTATAACCCTATTCTACATGGGTAAATCAAGCACCACTTTCTCATGGGGGGGGGGCTAAAAAGGCCCCCCAGATTTTCTAAGCAACCGTAGTGCCTATGGCAACGCAACTTGGTACACATGATTACCAAGCAATTACGATTCTAAAAATAACATCATATGCTAATTGGCCACATGATCCGTTCCTAGGCAACGCAAAGACAATGGAATTTGCTGATTTTGGCTCTCCTCCTAAAAACGTAATATTTTCAACCAAAAATAGTCAATAAATAACTTTAAAGTTATAAATATGATACATATTGAGTGTTCTTAATGAAAACTGTCAAAAATTCTATTTTTGGAATTCTATTGTTATCACAGCTGTCAATCAAAGTCATTGTTGATACCTAAACGAATTAGTTGATGCTTTATTGGCAATTTAAATACGTTTTTAGGAATAACAACCATATGAAATTGATCTTGAATTGTTAATTAGTCAATTTTGATCATAATACACTAATTATTTTATATGTTTATCATAAATATGACGTCATATATAAGTATGACGTCATAGATCTTAAATTATGCTGATGTCAGCAAAACATAAAAAGTTATATATCAAATGAAAGTAGACTTCAAGACAAATTGATTGGTACGAATTGCATTGAAATAAGATGTGTATGAAAAAAGTTATGCATGTTTTACTGATTTTCTGAGAGACCTGTTGCCAAATATGGGCATGTCATAGTCACGTGACCAATTATATAACAATGAACTATTGTTATTTTGATGCAATATTAAATTTGATTAAAAGTCACCCAAGTTCCAGTGTTTTATCATTTAAGAGTATTAGTTTAAGATTATTAATTTAAGAGTAATTACAGGAAGTATGGTTGGGGGGCCTTTTTTGCCCCTCCCCCATGTAGAATAGGGATAATGATGATGAAATGTCTAATCTTGTCAAGTCTTTGGTTCCTTCCTTTATCTTTGGTCACTCTGAACTTTGGTCACTTTATCTTTGGTCACTTTGATAGGGGGGGGGGCTCTCTCTCCTCGATTAGTTTACCTATTGAGAGAGCTCCTCCTTTAAATAATTCTCTCCGTGGTGAATTTAAACATATATGAAACTGAAACTCCTCTGAAATTTCAAATTTATGTTCACTGTCCATGCTCAATTTTGTCAGAGTCATAAACTGTCTAAAATTCTTTCAAATTCACATGAATGAAACTTGGTATCAATGTGTTGTTTTCTTGAGTCATATTTTGATGATTACTGATCACAGCAGCAACAACAACCAAACTACTAATTCCGTGGTCCGCGTTTTACGCATGTAGCGCTTATGAAAACGAGGCTATAAAGTTATTCCGATTTCAGACACTGTTTGGCAACAAGTCTCTGTATTAGCGACAAATCAGTTCTAAGGAGCATACAGAGATTGTGTAGCCAGTCTAATCCAAGAGCGGATTGGCAGAAAAGAGATCCCTAAAAAAACAGCGTGTGTCCCTAATGAAAAGCTGAGCGCAAAAATCAAAACAACCAAACAACCAACATGTAAACAAAACTCAAATCTATGTATCAACCTGCCTAGTGTTTAATCCCTTAGGGGCAAAGCAATCCAGCCGATATTGCCAGAAGCTTTCCCGCATCCTATTTCCCGCAATTCCAATGCCAATGCCAGTTCCAATGCCGATGCCAGTATTCCAATGCCGTTGAATACAAATGGCCCCGATTCCCCGTTCCCCGGTTCCCCGTTCCCCCTTTTACAGATAGCCGCCAAGACACGAACGAATAAGGATCCCATGGTTGAAAGACATTAAAACAAAAGCTTGTGAAAACTGTTGTGATGGTCCAAGCATATCCAAGCATAGATAAAAATCATCAAAGGGATTGCCTTTGACCATTCGTGCACATTTTACCATTTGGCGGCCTAACATATACCAAACACAGCACATCAATCGTTGAATTCGGCCCTTGGCCCTGCATGTTTGCTTTTGTGTTTGACCCGCAGATTACTTGACCTGCTGGCCTGCAGAATAAAGTCGTCGTAACTTTATAGTCACATTTGAAATGAAAGATGTCCAAAAAACCGTTAACCTGATACCAAAAGTGGGAATAACAGTATACGCAGAAAACATAATACCCAGGGGGGGGGGGGTACTCATTGACTTTCAATACGGGGGGGTCCATGCCAATATTTGGGGTCCGAAATTTTATGTTCAATCAATATTTGGGGTCTGTGAATGGCAACATGGACAAAAATTCAATATTTGGGGTCCACAAATCTGAAGAAAGGAAGAATCGTGCAATTTGGCCCTGAAGTTGCGAATCATGAAATAAATGTTTAGGTATTATTCAAAAACTGAGAAAGATCAATAAGCTCAACTTGAAATCATTCAAAAACATTTCAGGGACCCCAGAAATAGATAACAATATTTGGGGTCTCCAAAGCGTTAGACTCAATATTTGGGGTCCCCAAAACATCAGGCTTAATATTTAAGGGTCAGCAAAGAAATAGTGGCATGGACCCCTCCGTATTGAAAGTTAGGGAGTACCCCCCCCCCCCCTGGGACATAATATCCAAATGCTAAGCTAAGTAATTTGTAATCTTGTTTCCCCAGCTCCACTGCTATGTGTCTGCCATTGTTTCTGATGCACATGGCAATCACTCTTTGAATCAAGAGTGGCAATCAAGATCAAGATAGCCTCATATTGAAGTTCACCTTGGCCTCTTTCTAATATTTTTTGCTTGGGAGGGGTGCTGTCCCTAGCGGCGAGTATGCGGCTGCTGTTCCTCCATGTTGTTTTTGCTGCTTTGGTTGTTGTGGTTGTTGCTGTTGCTGCAACCCAAATTGGTACATGTGATTCTCGTACTTCCAATTTTTCTCAATGGTTTGAATTACCTCATCAACGTTCCAGTCAAGGTGGTTGCTTACGCTTGAAAAACGTATCATGTTACACCTTAACGATTCTGGAATTTTCTCCATCAGCACTGGAACTACTATTGCAGAATATGAATCTTGTGCTACTCCCAGTGCCTCCAAGCTGCGAAAATGGCTCTCTATTTGATCAAACAGTGCTCTTAATCTGACAACGTTCCTTTCGCTATACACTGGCGACAAGTTTAGCAATTCATTAATGTGGGCTTTCTTGATTGGCAAATCTTTTGTGCAATACGTCTACTGCCCCTTCATAATCAGCCTCTGTGAGAGGGAATCCGGCAATGACACTACGAGCTGGCTCTTCAAGAAAGCTTCGCAAGTATTTGAATTTATCAACACTGGCAAGTTCATCGTCGTCGTGTATTGCACTTTTTAAGGCGTCCCAGAATTCTTGCCACTGCGAAACCTTGCCTGAGAACTTTTTTCAATTCAAGCTTCGGTAATTTTGCCTTCACCCGTCGTCTAATTTGATCACTTTTCTTGCTTGTACCCGATGCTGTTGAGGCGATACTCTCTCTAGATTCGCTTCTGGGGATCTGTGATTTGGTGTCGTTTTCCTTGAAAAAGTCTTCGAGGCAAATCTTTGCGTAAGTCATCTTTTCTTTCATCTCATTTGCATCCTCGGCTTCTTTTCGATATCTTCGTCTTCGGCGTCATTTTCAATCAACTTCTCCAAAATGTCAGAGTCCAGCTTCTTGAGCACTTCAAAGTTTTCATCTAGGCTCAGCAACCATTGTCGTAGCTGTCTCAAGTCGATTTCTTCTGGATGTTTCTTCTCGACATCCAAAATCTTGTTCACTAATTTTGTGACAATTCCTCTTGTCGTTTTTCGTTTCTTCTTCAACCTGTCTACCTCCATTTCAACGATAAACTATCTCTAGCTCTGGTGGACCAGTATGTTAGAGAACATCAGTCTCTTGTCGCTAATTCTATGGATGGTGAACCGAAGAAATTCAACAATAATGTAGACATTTTAATGTAGAAACATCTTTCATGACTCGATTCGTCTCAACTCTAAAAACTCATGATACTCAACTCTTTTCGATGACTAAGCACAGAACTTTCTAGAACGAATACAATAATTTTCCTTACAAGGTTCGATCATACTCTGCCGGGTTTCACAAAGGATCCGTCTACCAATCAGATTCTAGATAGTTTGATTTATTTCGTCATGTGCTAAGTGATAATATATATTGAGCATTAGTTGTTTCCGTGTCTCGTTTCTATGTAGAGGTTCTAACGCAACTTTTTTACTAGAACGTGCACTACAAGATGAATCTACTTTTTTACTGTCCGTGAGTGGTTACACAATATACTAAATACAGGTAACTTCTAAACTATGCGCGGATTGTGAAGGATTTCCCAACACATAATAACAAATCCTTTCTAACAACAAATGTTCTGGTCATGGTCCCTGGAAGAAAAATTCATCTATAAATTATCTTTAGTTTAATAGAGTCCTGATAAAGCAAACTGTTCTCTAGTTGCCTTCAGAGTGCATTGATCAGATTTTACACAGATTTTGATTCTAGGGATATTATTAAAACTTGAAGCGAATTTTGTGTGGCGTAAAACTTGAGCAACGTTGCACTGATCCTCGCGAAACTTTCCAAATATCTTCGTCTTCCCTCTAGGGGGTGCAATAGAGATTTTGTTTTCTCAGATTCGCCCCCAAATCAGGGTGAGGGGCGGATTCGGTGACATCAAAGGATTGGCGGAATCCCTTTCAGTTGTCTGTGTACGAGGGAATGATCTTTACACATATCACAATTGTCGGACCAAGTACCTGGGACCTTCGTCTTGGTACCACTTTCTTTCTTTTGAAAGGGCAAAGAGGAGAGGGCAGAGTTACATAGATCGGCTTCTTTTTCAAACAAAAATATTGTTGGCTAGAGAGGAGAGAACATGCGAGTTTTAATGGGGGCGTCGAATGAAAATATCCTCAGCAGCAAGGCCTCCATATCGGGAGAGGGGATGGAAGAACATGTGGCAGGAGTACGGGAGGAAAATGTGAAATCCAGGGGGATAGATCTCGCAGGGCAGCATCTATGGATGCGCGTTGGCGTACACGACTTTGCTTGAGGTTTGAATGAGAAAGGGAGACCATTCTTAGTCCAGGGGGGACACTCTTCGTATACGCAGATGGGTCAGTCCGAGGAATTTTCAGGAAACCCAAACAATATCACTTTAGCTTCATTACAACCCAAAAAAGCAGCTCATCTTATACCTTGACATATGTAAACGAGCATAAAAGATCTGGAAACAGTGTAAATTGAGGCCAGGATTGTCAAATATTTGATGACCAAAAATATCGAAAACATAATTTCAGTGTATTTGGAGCCAAGAATATCACTTTCAGCAATATTCTGACCCAAAAATATCAGACTTACGTCCCCGTATGTGCATGTGCTGAGTGCCCCCCCCCCCCGGATCCTTAGCAGCACGGGACCGGAGATCCAAGGCTCCTATCGTTCCATACTCTGGTTCCACTGCTCCGGATTATACACCTACATCGGATGATAAAAAGCAGATAATGATGTCAACGATCTCCTGTTTGTGTGATTTTGGTGTTGTCACGAACAACGGATCATGTCATAAATAAGATCATGAGTGCATCCTTACAAAGGAATGCTTGAGAGAAGTAGGGGGTGGCGGGGGTGAATGAAAGGGGAGATTTATTCTGAGGGGCATAGAGCTAAAAAGAGAGAACGGGATATAAATGGGCAATGAGATGCTTATAGTAGATGTCCTACTCAGAGTTCCTCTTACTTTCGCACGTTCTAAACGAGAGGATATAAATATGTTCACTGCAAAGGAGCCCTTCGGGGGAAGGAGAGTTGAGAAGTCTATTCTAAACAGTTAGTGAATTGAACGAGGAATTTGCTGAAAGGGTCAAGGGGTGCGACAACGATTGACTGTTTCGTTCGTTCGTTCGTTAATCAATCAGAAGCAATTCTTTTCAATGATGCTTACGTTTTCTCTGGGGGGAGGGGGTCTAGCAAAATATCCCTTTTTGGCATGTTGGTCTTTTGATAACCTGCTCTAGAAAAATTTCTTTATCTTGATACCCCGTGCTAGAAAAAGTGGTGAAAACGATACCCTGAAAGCAAATGTAATAAGTAACCGTCCCCCTAAGGTATTGCTAGGAGTTTCTTATTCAATGTCATATTTGCAGGTAACGACGGGGGCCTAGGCTTATCCAAATCACAGATTATCCAAATATTTCCTTACTTACACGGTTGATATATGTTGTTAATTTGAATACAACGGAGGAGCATTAGTATGTAAATTTCAGAAGAGCAAAGATTAAAGACGGTAAACGATGGAAAGTAGGGGAGCGATTATTTTAATCCTGGGTACCAGCGCGGAAGATACTTCAACATAATTAGAAAACATATCATTTTCATACCCCATCTTGAATTTGGAAAAAAGTTTTATACCCCACCACCTTTCAGCGAAATGGTTTTGTACCCCATCCAGAAGTCTTCGAGGACGTGATGTATAAAATCTATACAAGTGCATGCCAATTTATTCCAGGCAATTTTCATACAGCTCCAGTGATTCGTCATTTCCAGTTGTCTTTCAATTTTACTTTTAAATGTTAACTGATGACTTCACATAAATAATTTTCAAGCAAAATAGTTTTGCACCTCATACCAATTTCCCTTGATATTTGGATACCCCCACACAGTAATGGGAAAGATTCTCAGGTCCCTGTCAAAAATCCTCCGCCTTGGTAACCCATGATCAAAGATGACTGCTCCCTAACCGAACAAGAGCAATGACTGCAACTGTGGGAAATTTGGGAAATTAGGCAGCGCAACTTAGCAGGATAGATTGAAAAAATCTTGAGGGACTTTAAATTGCATGAACATTTAGCAAAGAAAGGATACATAAGCAGTGAACAGAGGTACTGGAGTAATTGAGTTGAATTGAAGTAATAGCCTCGTTTTGAGTTAGAGACAGATGGGCCTAAATGCATGCCTGAATTCAGTTGTGAACAAGCAAGGAGACACGAGCTGGTAGACACTGATAGAAGCTGAGCAGAAGGACTGAACTTGACTATTGTATTATCGAAATTACTGCAAATGTTAATATTTATAAATTTATCATGTTGGATTATTATTTTATAATAATTGAGTTTTCTGTTTATTTGCAGCTGGGCTTCATAATTTTAAACTGAGGAAAACTGTCTTGTCATTCCGCGTTGTCTCATGAATAGAATAACGGGCTAGGACACTTTAGGTACCCTGGATCAGAGTATTTTTAGTATACTAAAAATACTCTGATCCAGGGTATGAAAAGAGGAAGCAATGGGGAGAAATAGAGGAACAACAAAGAACAGGTTCATCTTGCCTCTATCTTTGGAATTATAAAGAACGTTGGCAAGCATCGACGGAAATGAACACCGATTAAACCATGCCTATATGTGACTAGGCTTGCCGGTCGGCGCCTGCGGTGCCGACCTGGCCCGCCGTCGTACCGAGTGATTGCTTGGGGAAGAATTTGTTGCTTCTTGACGTTGCTTTCTGTTATCACTTTATGTGACCAAAGTTTCGTCATAGGTTCATTCTACATCTACAAAGCTGCCGTTCATAGTTGCGCAAGGGAGCATTTAACAACATGAGTGTTTACCGCCAGGGTTGTCGAGAGAAAGGCCGGGCAGCACGCACTTTTATCCTTGGGCCACGCCCCCCTATGCACTGGTATTACACTGCTTTTATATTTTTTTAGAATCTCAGTGGGCCTGCAGGCCTGAAAACGTTCCTGAAAGAAAACTACAACAAAGAAAAATACATATCTTATTTCTTGCTGGCCCACAGAGGCCCCCTGGTAACTACCCTGGCTACCCCCCTCTCTTTTCTGAATATCCCCTACTTTACAGATGGTGCCGCACCATACACATCATGGTATCGCCCCCCCCCCCCCACTTTATTCTAGATGCCTCCCCGCTGTATTGAGCACCCCCGTCCCCCACTGCACTCCATGTATCCCCCATTGAACTCCGGATGCCTCCCCACTATACTGAATTGCCCCACTGTACTCAAACATACCTCCCCACTGTACTGAACATCCCTAACTGTACTGCACACTCCCGGTGGGTGCAATTCAACAGTAAAAGGTACATCACGCTCGTCCACACCATTCCATAGGATTCCCTTTTCTCTGACATTCTAGTTGATGAAAAAACCCCTTATCATGGAAAATTTTGAAGGTAACCCCCCTTTAAAGGAGTATCACTGAGCCCTAAAGTAATCTGTACAGTCCCAACGCTGTTTCTAAGAGAAAGGTTTGGGATTTTGGCACTTTGTTACGATTCACTTATACTGATATCTCTTCTCTTTGTTGGAAAACAGTAGAATTCCATAAAACTTGGGGTATGAAACTTGGGCCAGGTGAATTTTGACTTTTATTTTAGGGCCCCGAGTCCACCAGCCAGCATTTCACTGTTTTTGGGTTCGAATATTTTCTGAAGAAGAATACCCCGTTTTTCCTAAGATTCTACAAAAAACTTTCATAAAAAGGAATATAGCCCTATAAATTCTCAATTTACTCTGTATGTTACGATTATTGTGGCAGATTTTTCCCGGTTTATGGGGTCATATTTTAAAAGTTTGCCCTGGTTACGGGTCCTAACAGTGGCGGACTGGCCCACCGGCCCACGGGCCCATGGCCGGTGGGCCCCCCTCAAAATCTTGCAAAAAGGGCCCCTTTTTGCTGGAAAAAGGCCCTTTTGCGAAATTAGGAAGTTCTTTAGTAGATCTGCATTCTTGAATAATGGACATCTCACTTCACATTTGAATCCTACCATGTCAGTGAACTTGTTCAAAGAAATGAATACCACGGCAAGAAATATGCAAATTTCCATCAATTTCTAAGTGGGGAGACTCTCGCATTTCCAATTAGTTTCCGAAAGGGAAATTAGCACCCACAGTTTCCTATAAATTTCCATTGTGGGAAAAGTACACGCAGAATTTCTGATCAATTCCAGTTGAAGAGATTCACACTCAACATTTTTAAGATTTCCAACAGAAGAAATTCCACATATATACTCTCACGAACCGAATAAACGGGGGGTCATGAGAGAATTTAGGGAAGGGGGCGGGGTTTCGGAAATGGTACGATATGATAATAAAGGGGAAGGGGGATTGGAACATTCGGCGGGAGGCTAGACAATTTTGTAGATAGCCTTTTTCTTGGTTAAACGCGTATCTTTTTTATATTTGTAAAATTATTAAAAAATTATTTTCAATATCATGTTAATTTTTCAAGAATTATTAAAGGGGGGGGGGGGGTTTGGAATAAAAGTGGGGCGTTAGACAATTTTTCAATGGTTAATAAGGGTGGGGATTACCATTCGGTACTCGAGAGTATATGGTCTCATGATGCAATCACGATGCAATTTAGTACATGGTCAGATATGAATATGATGGTAAATGTAAACGCGACACCGACATAGAAACCGAAAGCCCCCATCCCGCAACACTGGCAACACGAATCCCCCCTCGCGCCCATCCAGCCTTGCACGCATCTCTCCCCCGTAGAGGTCGCACCGCAACGCGAGCCTTTTGTTCAAAATGTCATTTGACATTTTGGCGCCCAAATTCATTCTTTTTCTGTGACGATCAACGGCCATCAACGACAGAAGAAGGTCTCTGCAACCAGTGTACAATCTCATCAAGCCAAGAAAGTATATGAAATCAAATTGTTTCTGGAAAAAGGCAACAATTCGAGCATTGAAAAGTGTCTGTAGAAAGACTAAGAGCAGGTTTGTTGAGTTTCCTTATTTTGCATGTCTGTCTTTTTGAACTAAAATCTCGTCTCTTTGACTATGGCCTAAACAGCTAAAAGAAAATGGCGGGCGCAGGGCGTGCGAGAAGATGTTCCCTTCTACCTTCCTTTCCAAAGAATTTAGAAATTTCATCGTTACTATAGAGTGTGAGCTATCTATGAAGGAAGATTCCCATCCTAAAAGCCGAAACATCGAGATACAAAGGCCCGAATGGGAGGCGACATTGCCACTGGAACATCCAAGAGCAAAAATGAATTCGAAGGAAGAATTCATTTTCTAAAAATCAACACTAGAAACACACAGGGACTCCTTCATTGGCAAAACTGACATTTTATCTTGGTCTTCCGATTACTTCAATGACAAAAAAAAGTTCATAAAATTTGCTCCCACTTTATCACTCTACAAGCTGCTATATTTCAAATTTCATTACATAAATTTTTTAAGACACTGTGTAATGTGAGTTTGTAACTTGTTCTCTTTTATCACAGCACTCCGGCTTCAATGGCTGACTTCAAGAAGAGTCAAGAGGGTGAAGGAGAAAAGTGGGTAAGATTATAATTTCAAACATAAATCTCTTGTTGGTGATTGACTGGAATCGGCGTATGGTGCGCCACACATCTGTGGCGCACAGACCCAATCTAAGCAATGGAAATAACAATAGAACAAAAGAATTGTCGTAGATCTGTGGCGCACGGCACACCCATATTCCCTCTGTAGGGTGATTGAGACAAAGAGTGGAACGCCAGACCAGCATATTCTCAATTTCTATTCTTAGTTTTGAATATATGTGAAACAGTTCTGCGTCTTGAATGCACGAACTTGTTCAAGTGGTCAGCGATCATAGCAATTTGTTTTCAATCACGCAAGTAGCATCTTCATTTGTCACTTTAATTTTGTATTCTTACGACTTAGTGTCAAATGAACTGTTCTTTTTCCTTCCTACATGCTCCTGTCAAGTTAGAATTGCAAAGCAAGGAGAAAACTGGTGAGTTCACAATTCCCAGTCTGCAGAATACATATGGCAGTTCTGAACAAGATTTCACGAGCATGCAGACCAACAAAGCAGTGGTATGCTTGCGTGCAAGTTCTTTGTTTAACCTTTGTTTTCAAAGGAGTGAACTAAAGATCTCAATCAAAATCAGCATGCACATAAAAATTGTGTGAAGAATCTTGTGTGTGCAGCTGCCACACTCTGCAGACTGGCACAAATTAATTTAATTTTCGTAAATATCTAAGTTCTGAAACATAGAAACATCTTATTGTGGACATTCGTTTGAAAGCTCTTGAAAGCTAGCACGTCACAGAAAGGAGGAAAGAAACATGTCAAAAAGTTTTATTTAAAGACTTTGATGTATATGTATAGCAAATATCCAATCTCTTTCATCTTGATAGGATATTTATCTGCCTGGTTCTGAGTCATTGATAATGCACAGGAGCTAACGGCAGGCCTGGCTGTGAGCATTTTAGCAGGCGAGCGGTAAATCGCTCTCCTCGGTGAAGTCAGGCGGGCGATTTTCATTTCATAGAAAATCGTCAATAAAAGTGTATGAATAAACGAGGAATTCAATATTTGTCTTTAAACAGCTACCTGACAAAACAAGACGGCGATTCTTTGACAGAAAGGAAACTTTAGTTTTATGTTGTCGCAAAATAACAGCTAAAAAGCGGAAAGGCAGCTGGTCCCGATAAAGTACCCACAGCCATTGTCAAAGATGTGGGAGACCTCGTGTCAAAGCCTTTGATGATGATATTCAATTCATCATTAAAAAACGGTATATTCCCAGACATTTGGAAACTTGCAAGAGTAACTCCTATATTTAAATCAGGTGCAAAAAAGGATGTAAACAATTATAGGCCCATTTCAGTTATTTCAATTTTTTCTAGGATCCTGGAGCGGATAGTACACGATCAGATGTTTGATTTCCTTCTTGAAAATAATGTTATCACCAAGAATCAGTCAGCTTTTCGTAAACTATACTCCTTAATAACATCCTTGATATGCAGTACCGATTTTTGGTATGAAAATATTGACAGTAAGAAATTGAACTTGACCATATTTCTTGACCTAAAGAAAGCATTTGATACCGTCGATCACAAAATAATGGTCAAAAAATTGTGCAGATACGGTATAAGGGGCAACGCTGGGAACTGGTTTCAGTCCTATTTAGATCATAGGAAGCAATTTTGCTCTGTAAATGGACAGAGATCAATGACAAGTGAGGTAACGTGTGGCATACCTCAAGGTTCCTGCCTAGGTCCTCTCCTTTTTATCATATATCTAAACGACTTCGAGAAGTGTTTGAAATTTTCCCAAGCAAGTATCTATGCCGATGATACAAATGTAACAATCGCATCGGATGATGTTGAGAAACTGGTCTTAGAGGCGCAACAGGAATTGCTCAACCTCTCGGAGTGGATGAGAATAAATAAGTTAAGTCCTAACCCCGCAAAGACAGAATATATGATAATAGGCCATTCTCGTAAAGTAAATGCGCTGAATATCTCGAATGCACTCACGTTAAATGGCTCAGATATTATGCGTGTTACGAAGACGAAATCGCTAGGTGTAACTGTCGACGAGAACCTAAAGTGGGAAGAGCAATACAAAACTGTGAAGGGTAAAGTTTTTGGAGGACTTGCGTCATTAAAGAAGTTAAGAAATATAATTCCCCAAACAAAGCTGTGTAGTGTCTACTACGCTATTGTCGAGAGCCATCTACGTTATGCTAATGAAATATGGGGCAGCCTTCCAAAAACAAAACTTGATACCCTCCAACGTCTGCAGGACAGGGCCCGGTCAATAATCGAAAGCGCCAGATTCAAGGATAACTGGTCATGTGACTGGCTGAGCGTTGAAAATATTATTCGATTTGATAGATCGGTCATGACATATAAGATTATGAACAAATTAAGCCCTGAAAGCCTCTGGGATAAATTTCAGCAAAGATCTTCGCAGTCAAACTATGCAACAAGATACTGTAGAGATCTACAAATTCCTAGACTAAATACAGAATATGCGAAAAAGAGTTATTACTATTCTGCTATGAAAGTTTGGAACAATATCCCAGTTGATATTAGAGAACTCCCGACTATTAGTCGCTTTAAAAAAGAACTAAAGGAGTATTTGAAGAGCTGACTGAAAATATCAGTTTAAAACACGACCCCCTGGAAGAACAGCATCTTAGGTAATTTGATCTTTTGTTAATAACCAATTTATTTATTGTATTTAAGCTGAAGGGTAGTTTCGTGTATAAAAAAATTATATCATATCATATCATAACCACAAACTAAGAGAATGTCTCGGCGGTCTCCGGTAATACTTTTTCGGTGCTCGAGTTTCTTAATTTTTTGCCGATCCGAGAGTTTACAGTAGTTTCTCAAAAAGGCTTCTGTATGAAAATACGGGCAAGACGTCAAAGAAAGTTAATGTAAAATGTATCGTACGGCCCTGTTGTCATATTTCTCAAAAGTCCTAGGCTCGAAAGCCGATCTTTTCTGATTATTCGCCATGCTGAAATGATTTGGTTTTAACATGTTGCGAGCTTATGGATGCCAAATGACATTTTAAATGGTCTTCAAATTAGAAAATAACAGTCAGGATGTAAAGGGTTTCAAAGAATTTGTTTGGTTATTGCTTTTTGAAATGTTTCGTTTGTTTTTCGCGTGACTTGTCTAGTAGTTAACGATTTACAAGAGAAGATGACTTCCTGAGAAATTAAAGGTAAATGAATTATCTTTTGAGGTCAAAATATATGGGATTAACTTCCTCTCAATATTCTTGTTTTACTTCAAGAGGTAATGAGGTGTGATGAGTAATGAATGAAAACCTAAGACGGGCGGTTCCAATATGAACTGACGTAGAGGCGGGCGATGAATAGCTCCCCTCGCCAACTCGAGGCGAGCGTGGAGGCGGGCGCGGGCGATCGCCCGCCTCAAACGGCCAGGCCTGGTTACTAACGCATTTTTCTATATGGAGCTGAAGGATAACAACAACCCAAAGAGTTTATGCTTCATATGTAAAACAGTAAGCAATTGTGCAGAATGCTCCTCAGCGTACAATGAAACTCATCCATCTGCACCAAGTGTTACTTTTGTATTTGAAGAAATATTGACTTTTGCTTTTTCTGCATCATAACTTCTGGTGATACTAAGTTTTAAACTGAATCAAGCAAACACCTTTTTTTTGTTTATGCTTGAATTCATGAACTGCTATTTCAAAAAGTAACTTGAGAAACCATCATACAGGGAAACACTTTCATTGTCAAAACTGAAATTTTTATTTTGGTCTCCAGGTTATTTAATGGCAAAAATTCATAGATTTGCTCCCATGATCATTCTATCTGCTATGTTTAAATCTTTATTGCATGTTTTCAGAGGATGTGAGTCTCTAACTCGTTCTCTTTCACCATAGCACTCTAGCTTCAATTGCTGTTGTCAGGATTTGAGTCAAATGAGGGCAAAGGAGAAAAACGGGTAAGATCATAATTTCAAGTATTAAATTTTTGCTGGTGGTTGAGACAAAGGGCTGAACGCTAGACCAGCATATTTTCAATTTCTATTCTTAGTTTTGAATATATGTGAAACAGTTCTGCGTCTTGAATGCACGAACTTGTTCAAGTGGTCAGCGCTCATAGCAATTTGTTTTCAACCATGCAACCATGCAAGTAATATCTTCCAGTTGCCACTTTCATTTCTTGACTTAGTTACAAATGACCTGTTATTTTCCTTCCTCCTAGCTCCTGTCAAGTTGAAATTGCAAAAAAAGGAGAAACCAGTTAGTTCAACTACCTTTAATTTGCTTTTCCTAAGATCTGATATCTAAACATTGAAGCACCTTATTGTGAACATTAATTGATTTGTCTGAAATGTCTTGAAAGCTAACAGGGTACAGAAAAAAGGAAGAAACCTGTAGAAAAGTTTGGTTTGAAGACTTTCATGTATCTATTTATAACAAATATCCTATCCCTTTCATCTTGATAGGATAATTAGCTGCTTCTGACTCATTGATGTTGCACAGGAGTTATACTCGTTTTTTTGTGTAGCTGAAGGATAACAGCAACCCAAATAATGCTGCAATTCATGAACTGCTATTTCAAAATTTAACTTCTACCAAAACCATCACGCAGGAACTCCTTCCTTTTCAAAACTGACAATTTTATCTTTATCTCCTGGTTACTTCAATGACAAAAGTTCATAGATTTGCTCACATGATCATTCTGGTTGCTATTTTCAATTTTCATGACATTTTTCAGAAGTTGGAGTTTCTAACTTGTTCTCTTTCATCATAGCACTCTAGCTTCAATTGCTGACGTCATGAAGAGTTAAGAGGGTTGAGGAGAAAAGCGGGTAAGACCATAATTTCATACTTAAATTTTCGTTTGTGGTTGAGAGAAAGAGTGGAGCGCTAGACCAGCATATTTTCATTTCTATTCTTAGTTTTGAATATATGTGAAACAGTTCTGCGTCTTGAATGCACGAACTTGTTCAAGTGGTCAGCGATCATAGCAATTTGTTTTCAACCATGCAAGTAGCATCGTCCAATTTTCATTTTTTTGTATTCTTGAGTTGGTTACAGATAAACTGTTCTTTTTCCTTCCTCCAAGCTCCTGTCAAATTGTAAATGCAAAGCAAGGAGAAACAGGTTAGTTCAAATTCCCTTTAATTTGCTATTCCTTATATTTGAGTATTATAACATTGAAGCACCTTATCGTGGACATTAATTGATTAGTCTGAAACATCTTGGAAGCTGGCAGGGTACAGAAATGGAAGAAACATATTTTTGAAAATTTTGAATTGAAGACTTTGATGTAGAAATTTCCCATCATTTTTGTCCTGATACGATACTGATCCCCATGGTTCTGAGGCAATGAAGTCACACAGGAGCTATACTCATGTTGATACTGGGTGAGCAAGAAATATGTTCTCACTTTCACATGCCACCGATAAATCATACACTGGACCAAGTTCACACATTTTTCTTTGAATCCTTTGTAAATATCCTGTATCATTCTTTGTTGTTCTTAGTTGATTTTTGGATACCTACTTATTGATGTGTATGCATACAACTTCTTGAAATTTATTTGCCTGCAGAGACAATTAAAAACTTTTTTAGATAACAAAATAAATAGATATAATTCATTGCTTTAAAGGCAATCGGTCCCCTTTGATGAATGAAAATAAAACCGATAAAGATCACTATTGTATATTCCAGAAGTTGGTGTTAATTCGCTTTATCCAAAGAAATTAGGGTCATAGAGACTCAGTGATGCATGAATTTAGCTGCAGCGTAAATAAGGTAAATAAAGCAGTAACCAAGGTCAGAACAATAGGGGAGAGATTGCTTTTAAAGCACAACCAGTTAAAAGGTTTTTGCAACAAGTGTCTCTTACCTTAGTTCATCATCACTCACTTAGGGTTGTTCCTTTCAACAAAACAAATGTACAGATTTGGTATTATGCTAGTTTACAAATGGAAAGATTGTAACATTTTATGAGTTGATTTAAAAGTACGGGCAAAAGTCTTAAGTACCTGTGTTTTAAGTACATATTTAGTACTGGCACCTATCTATCATCAAAAGATAATAGCAACACATGTTGCACAAGAGGTTGTTTAATGATTGCACAGCATTAGCATCACTTTGATCAATACAAAAACTTTCAGTTTTTATCTTTTCTTTGAAATGAGACTTACTAGCTGCTGTATTTTGTGCCTGAAGGGTAATAGGTAGTAGGTCTTTGCATCAAGAAAGCTGTTCTTTTGTTTTCAGCTGTTGAGCAACAAGCAAGCATATGCTGCCCAGAAAATACTTATTCGTATGGATGTCAATGAAGAACTGATGTCTGGTGAAAAATGTTGGGAATGCCTTTGGTAAATTTTGGGAACAATGAAAATGAACTGATTGAATTGCATCATTGGCAGAAGTAGTACAGAGAATAGTAGTAGTCAGGTGCTGATGAAGTTTGATGCAAGTTGTGGTATAAAATGTTATCATTGCATCGTTCGGCTTTTCAAATGCTTCAATCCATGATAGCAAGAATCAATAAAATCCATCAAAAGTGTCCTAAAAGTACTGTGTCCCACCTGCTGTCCAAGAGCTGTGATTTCAGCTGTTTTTTCTTTCTGAAAATTTTTTGCAGGAAAGGCTTAGCATTTGAAACCTTATTTGAATAAACTACAGACAATTGATTGCAACAATCTGGTGCAGACAGACTGCACAAAGCTTTTTTGGGATACACTCTGTACATAGATTGAGTCCAAGGGTGGGCATGTTACACTGGGGCAATCATCATACTTTTGACCAATACCAGTAGGTTTTTGCTAAAAAATTTGTATGTACTTTTTATTGCACGTTTTTTTTGCTATCTTGCTTCAGTAGAAGTTGCAGTTCTAGCACCAAACGCTGGAATCACAGAAGTAGCTAAGTGCTAATCAAGTCCACGACCCCTTGTCACGGCGCCCTACTGGGCATTGAACCCTATCTGCTTGACTGTTCTGCTTGCATAATCAGAGGATTACTCCACTGCACCACAACACCTTTAATTTTGGCTGCAAGTTTTGAATTAGATCGTCACTTATGATGTTTATCCTAAAAATCGGAAATTTCATGAAAGTCGTTGCTTAAAACAGGTTTCCATTAAAGTATAACTGTCCCAAAACTGGTAGTCTTCTTGCTAACCAAATGATTATCGTGTGTGTTACTTCAAAAGGATCTCTCAATAACTATTCTGAAGAAGTTTGTCCCAAAATCGATACTTTCATTCAACAAAGCTTCATCTGACATCCGAAAGCAGGTTGTAGTTATATTATAACTGGTGGACTTGGCTGAGCTACTTATCTTTTCTTGTAAACTTTCGTCAGATAGAACAGCAGTGGAATGCATTTTGGTAGAACTATAGAGCCGACTCGTTAGATTTCGGCTGTGTGCCAGTACGCATTTTTTGGGCAGTAAAGTCGTACTTTGTGATTATAAGACAGGTCTTCTTTCCTGGTGCATCTGGACAAAGATGGGATCAAACATTTCACAGTACTAGCCTGCCTCTGAAAGTCTGTCCACTTCCCGTATTTGTTGGTTTTTATAATTCATCAAAAACCATTAATGTTACCATCTTTTCTGAAGCCACAAATTTGAACGTTTCATGAGCAAATCTGAATTTGGTAGTTTTGTCTTGGTAATTTGAGATACATTTTGTTCTCAGGTATGTCAGTGCGGACTTAACAGTAGACTCATATGGCTAAGGCCACATCCACACGTACCAGGTGCATTTGAAAACGCATCAATATGAAAATGCATCGATGAAAAACATGACCCATATCTGCTATGGGCAAGCACGCATTAATGATGTGCCCTCGTAGATCCTGAAGATTCCGGAGATTCTAGTTAATATACAGTGTTGGAACAGGGACAGGGAAAATTCGTGAATTACCATATTTCTATTTTTCCAGCACCCACTCAAAACAAGCCCCCATCCTTATTGTCTTCAAGCGAAATGAAATTGAGGAATAACGAAATTCGACCAAAGGTTCAGCAAAATCCGCTAACATGTTTCAATAGAGTCCAAAAAGTCGTTCCTTTCTCCTTGTATCCGAAGTATGATCTGAAATCTTATGCAATGGCAAAGCCCGAAAATCTGAGAAATATGTTATCCGAAATCTGTGTGAAAATATTTTCCACTGTCCGACGATCTGAAAATGATAAATTCAACTTGTTTGGACGAGATCCCACAAATTGAGGTAGATAATATATTGATAAGTTTCTTAACATAACCGTACTTGGACAAGCAAATTATGGTCACTGTTTGAAAAATCGAAAAGAAGTTTCCCTTTTTACACCATCTTAATAAATCTTTCGCTTCAAATGGGTATATTTAGATGGAACTAACCTAGTGTACGTGTGGAAGAGGCCTAACAATTGAGTATATTTCCTGCAGTTTATTTGATTGACGATAACTTATTATTTGTTACAGACAAATAGAGATTGATTATTATTATCATATTTGCATTATTGAACTCTTCTGTTAAACTGAAATTGCGAGGCAAGTTCTAGTTTGTTCCCTCTGCCAACGGGAATGGGTAAAGTTGGAGAAAATGATGACTGTTTGAGTAAAATCGCGTTCATGTTCTACTTAAAAGTATTCCAAGAAGCAAGAAATGTAAGAATCTAAGATTGTTAACAAAAAGCTAGGAAATCCCACGTTTCTGCTACGTTTTCCCATTTAAATCGGACATCTCTCCATAGTTTCCCAATGTCCGAAATGCCGAATCTCCTTATTAGAAATTGTAGGGAAGAAGAAATTTCCCATTCAGGCAATTTTCCCAATGGAAACATTAGAGGAAACTTGACATTTCCACTTAATTTTGTCATAAAACATTGGGGGAAACTGTCCGTTTCCTAGGAATTTCCTACCTAGAGAAGGGATCTGTCCATGGTTTCCCCATGTCGGAAATGCAAAGTCTCGAATTTGGAAATTGTGGGGAAACGGAAACGTTCCTTTCCGATGATTTTCCCCATTGGAAACGTTGGAGGAAATTTGACGTCTCCTCATAATTTCCTCGTAGTACACCCGTGGAAACTGTCCGTTTCCTACAAGATTCCTACCTAGAAACTATAAGGAAATTTTGCCCTTTCTTGCCGTGTACAGTCGAGAGTGAAGATACGGTAAAGGCCCCATCCACTTCTGGCAAAAGATGCTTCTAGGGATTCTTTCAAAGAAAATAGTTTGAGTTTTGGTAGTGTAGGGCAAGACTCTCTCAAAAATGCCAGAAAATGACTGGGAGAATCGTTCTAAGCCAAAATAAGGCTGTCAGTTTCAAAAATTTTCCAGGAAAAACTTTGTCAAGGCCTTCGAAACTTTGGGGCAATGTAATGCTGCAGCAATGTAAAATCTTTTGCGCGAAAATGTTTATAAGAGTGTTGATTGATAGAAAACTGCTAAAATAATTTTGAAAATTTCAGCCACAGAACAGATATTTATTCACAAAATTGCCTTGTGGATGCTAATTCATAAAACTGCTGTTACACTTGATAAAAACTTAATTTAAAGAACGACTGTTGACCAGCATGCATTGCGCATTGCCGTCGCGAAGTGAACCACAGCTAGATAATTTCGTATATGATAAAATTAAGTCCGTTTTAAATCCTCCAAACATGGGATTGGAAGAAGTGTTCTAAGCCAAAGTTGAGGGAGTGTCCTAAGAGATTTTCCTGGAGACTTTGCCCCGAGACACCTCATTTTGATACTCCACCAGTCAGTGGCGTGGCCAACGGGGGTATGGGGGGCAATTTCCCCCTTCCCACTTTTGTCGAAAGATGGTCCTCGAGATTCCTCTAAAACTGAGGAGAAAATAACTGGGTATAGGTTGGGTAAGAATTTTCCGAGAAATGTTAAATCTTCCATTTTAGCACTGGCAAGCATGATATTGCGAGATGCATTCTAAGCCAAAGTAAAGGATCTTTCTTCAAAAATTTTCCTTGTGCTCTGATTCATAGGATAACTGTCACAAAACGATCAAGGTTTCCTTGTAGCTAATGGCAAGCATGATATTGGGAAATGCATTCTAAGCCAAAGTAAAGGGCGTGACCCCAACAATTTTCCTAGGAGCTTCGCCCCCAGACCCCCTCCTTTCGATTCTCCCCACTTCATTTACACTGGCCACGCCGCAAAAAATCAGTAAATTTTCCCTGGCCACACTGCTGGGCGAGGTTCGAGAAAGGGTTGCTCAACAGTTTGTGAAATGACAACATTATAGATTATCTGGCCCACAATACTCTCAAAAGGTCACAGTTACTTTTATAAAATAGAGACTACGTGAAAAATGTTAATCATGCCATGATAAGGTATAAGCCTCATTTTCAAAGAAAGTGAGTTTAGCTTTGCTATTGGTAAGAAATCGAGGAATTGCGACCAATTTTGTACATAACCACACCCTTATGATGTAGGCCACACCCACTTAGGGCCCCCATAACTCATCCATGGCCGGTGCAAAAATCAGAGTCAGTCCGCCACTGGTCCTAAATCTGAATTTTCAAAGACACATATATACCAGACCCCCTATAGTAGTTACCCCCTCGCCCTTTGCTTTCTAGCCCTCTCATCCCAAACAGATGCTCTGCAATCACTTTCTGATTGTTCTTTCCAGCAATTGTTCTGGTTTGAATTGTATTGACGTCGGATATGTGTCTGGAATGGAAGGGCACAATTCGCGGTGTTGCCTTCCAATGAAGAAAGTACAAATAGAATCGTAATGTAATGTTTAATGTGTTGTTGTTCAATTTCAATGACCTCTGAAAACAAAATAGCTTGTAAACATTAGGCCTCTCAATTCAGATCACCCATCATGTTCAGCCGAGGATAGTTCGGAAGAGTGATAACACCCCTCAACTCGTTTCGCGTTTTTAATCAGGCAAAGAGCGACGTGCAAGTCGCTGGTTTCTTTGTAAAACTGCCTTGTAAAATAGCAGATAAGTCCCAGTCATTGCTCATAAAAGCATAAAAAGATGGCAGGTAAAAATAAAACTTACGGAGACTCCTAAAATAAGACTGCGGGAAATCACAAGAGTCGACAGGAGTCTGAAAAACTCCCATAGCTGAAAAACCACGACCTTTTATCCTTGGGCCACGCCCTCCTATGCACTGGCAAGACACTGCTTTTAGATTTTTTTTAGAATCTCAGCGGGCCCGCAGGCCTGAAAACGTTCCTGAAAGAAAACTACAACAAAGAAAAATACATACCTTATTTCTTGCTGGCCTACAGAGTCCCCGGGCCCCCTGGTAACTTCCCTGGCTACCCACCTCTCTGTTCGGAATATCCCCCTACTATACTGATGATGTCTCACCACACACATCATGGTATCTCCCCCACTGTACTCCAGATGCCTCCCCACTGTACTGAACACCCCTGTCCCCCACTGCACTCAAGGTATCCCCCATTGAACTCCGGATGCCTCCCCACTATACTGAATTGCCCCACTGTACTCAAACATACCTCCCCACTGTACTGAACATCCCCAACTGTACTGCACACTCCCGGTGGGTACAATTCAATAGTAAAAGGTACATCGCGCTGGCCCATACCATTCCATAGGATACCCTTTTCTCTGACTTTCTAGTTGATGAAAAAACCCCTTATCATGGAGAATTATGAAGGTAGCCCCCTTTAAAGGAGTATCACTGAGCCCTAATGAAATCTGTACTGTATGTTGTGAATTGCATGGATTTTATTGTCGTCTTTGTATATAATGTAGTGCATAATTAGCATAATTAGAGTAGCTTAGAACACGAGACTGGAACGAAGAGGAAGGAGTCGAGATTTTGAGAATTGAGATTGAGAGTGGACTTGTGCGGAGATTTGAGACTCGACTGACGAGTAGATTGATATTGTTTAGAGTGGAAGATTGAGAGATACGTGTTACGTTGAGAATTGGAGGAGAACGATTTATAGACATATGGATACAGGGTTTTCGTATTGTAAATAGTTTTGTAAATATATCGTTTGTTGCGAAAGGACGCCATCAGCTTGTTATATATAGTTTGTTCGGATCGCTCGAAGAGACTATTTTGAAATTCCTGAATTATTGAAGATCCATAACATGGTGCCGTGAACCCGGGAACAACTGATGGACAATTATTATTGATTTATTTTTCGCAGAAAGTTTAGTAAAGAGGAGTTATGTCTTTATTAAAGAGGAAATCGATCGCGCGGATCGGACTTCGAACAAGTATAGAGAAAATGGCAGCCGCCGTTAAAGATAAATTAGACAAGTACAATGACTCATTACGAGATGAACTGATTGCGAACAGCGCATTTATTGAAGAACAGTTAAGAGAGTTGAAAACATTTGACGTCGAATTGCTTGAGTATATAGCTGAAGACGATATTGAGAAAGATGTAATTGAAAGCGCGGATTTCGCCGCAAAGCACCGCGTTTTATTGGCGAGAATTAAATCGAAAACCTTGGTTACTCCTGTATTGCATCAGACTCCGGCAGTACCAAGTCAAGTATCGAGAAATAATGTTGTTAAATTGCCGTTTTTGCATGTGCAGAAGTTCGGTGGAGATCCAACTGAGTGGAGTTCGTTTTGGGACGTTTTTGCGTCAGCGATTGACAAGAACGATGAACTGGAGCCTGTTCAAAAGTTCAACTATCTGAAATCATATTTGTATGGTGATGCGGGGGGGTACTCCCTAACTTTCAATACGGGGGGGGGTCCGTGCCAATATTTGGGGTCCGAAATTTTACGTTAAATCAATATTTGGGGTCTGTGAATTACAACATGGACAAAAATTCAATATTTGGGGTCCACAAATCTGAAGAAAGGAAGAATCGTGCAATTTGGTGCGATTCATTAGTGACCCATCCAATGACCAAGAGCTTTTAAATAAATGACACCACTTTCGAGCGTTCTTCATTACCTTGATCAACATTCCTCTCTTCAATCGTTACCAAGTCTAGTCTACTTCTACTCTGGTATAGCTCAACAAATCAACCCAAAATACAATTAATAGGAACTCAGGTCCTAGTGTAAGTGATCGAAAGGTAAAGATTTGACGGAAACCCTATAAATTGTCATGAGACTGATGGCTAAACTCAGGAAAACAAAACAACCAGGTTGATATTGTCGAAACGCGTATCACTCTGTAAAAATCTCGTACACCTTGGGCAAATATCGTTTTGCTTTCCAGAAAAATCTGTAAAGAATCCCTAAAAGTCCTATTGTTTTAAAAAATCTCGTACGCCTTTTTGGAACAGTGATACAAAGAACGGTCATACTTATTGTTGGAGAATGTCTAAGTTTTTGTTCGCACGTCAAGTGTTTAGAACCGTCTTCATTACTACAAACAATATACATAACTGAAATACTGAAAAACAACTGCACGTTGTTAGGCAAGTCTAAAACAGTCATCACAGGATGACTTTGCAGAACTAAATTTTGAACTAACTTAACAGGCTTAGCATTGGACGAAAGTTTGCACATATCTGCTGTTCTTGAAACTGGAGACCGCACCGAAAGCAGCGATACCGTTACGATCCTTTGGAAAATATTTTTGTCAAAGGGCCAGTGACAGCAAGTTTGCTTAAAGCTTTCCCTTTGCGGTCCTTATATTTTCAAAGCATCCGTATAAAAACAGATCTGAAATGGAATTCATATTCAGACTCACAACATAGCAAGAATGCACGTATCTTTTATCCAAAAACTGCTTGTAAGTAATTTATCTCTCAGATCGCCAAAACTCCAGAAAGAATTATTTAAGCAACTATATAAGCACATTATTGCCATTATTCACTGTTTTAGTGGGGCAACTTTTTTGGGCCTGTATGGGGCCTGTATCTTCAGCAAAATTTCTACGCCCAAAAATTCATGGATGCTCAAAAATGAACTGACTGCCAACGATGACAGTGATGCCTGCTTTGAAATTTCTTATCAACAAATTCAAACTTTAGTGAAGGCAGTTTTCCGACAAGGCCTGTTTGATACGAAACCAACCTATATCATACACCTGGCGCACCAAAAGAAGTTCCCACTTTTGACAGGCCATGATAAATCACACACAGGGCCGATTTCTACAATTCATGGTGTAATTTGTAGTCAAAATCCGATATAACACTCTATCTTTTGTCGAATTTTTAATTTACCAAGACCTGTCAAAAGTGGAATTGTTTTTGGCACACTCAGCAAAAAACCTATTTTGATTGGTCTGCTATTGGCCTAAAGCCATGCTATCATCCAAATTGAACGGTAAACAAATCAATAGGCTTACAAGCTAATGAGTATGTGTGATGTTGCGTCTAATTCGTCCTCTTGAGCTCACCGATATGTGCACCCTCCTTCCATCATCATCAATACTATGTGCTCCATGTGTTCTTTGAAAATGACTCTGCAATGACAGTGTATCTAATGCGCTGAGTGAATAGTGACCACTTTCCTGGTCTCTGTACATTTCTACAGCAAACAGAACATTGTTCAATGGCGTCTCCAGAATTTCATCTGAATATTTATAGCCAAGGCTTTCCTTTTGTAAAACGTTAACTGTAAACATTATGTCGGGAACTGCGTCCTTGACATTCACTGGTCTTACATAATCTATTTTCCTTGACCGTCCATTAATGGTCTTGTACCTTCTCATTATTCTGATAACTTTTCCAATGAAAAACTCGACATCCTTGTCATCTTTAATTGCAATAAAATCGAAAAGTCCAATTGAGTTCTTGTCAGCTGGTGTCTCATCAGTTTTATCACTACCAGATGCAACTTCCCTCACTCTTGTCAACCTATCAGCAGATATTTTCCCGTGCAATGCTAGCTCTGAAATCACTTGCGCTTTATACTTGTAAGCTTTCAGTTCCGGAACATAAATTTTGGGTTGATGTTTCCCAATTTCTGTTTCTTGGTCAAGTTCTTCGGAAAGCTGAGTCTGCAGAGCGGCCTGACATTCGTTCATCAATGCCTCGTCAATGATCCTGGATGCATCTGCATCATTGCAATCCTCTGTTGTTACTGTTCCACTCTCTAAATCATATCCGATTAAAGTATCCACTGTATCTTCTTCATTGGCGCTTAATTGTGCTTCACTATTCATCTCTTCAAGTCCAAATCTGTAGGGTTTGAACTTAAAAGGAGCAGTGAAAAAGGTATCATCGTTGCAAGCTGACGGATTTTGGTCTAGGCCGACTGTTTTTGCAAGCTCTTTTCCCATTTGGCAACCGGCTCTCCATCTCTCGATTAACTCATCTTTGCTTGGATAGTCTCTCAGCTTCATTGCTATTTCTGCCTTAAGTGTTGCTCTTTCTTCTTCCTTGTACTGCTTTATCCAAATATTATCTTGCTTGCTATGTGCTTTTCGTAATGCAATATTCGGATTACAGGATCTAATTTGACTCAGTCGATTCATGGAGGTCAAATTTCTTTCCATGTCCATAATCGTGTAAGTGTGCTTATTTAGCACAAACGATCCATTCTGACTAAAGTAAACTTCAACAGCGTCTGTGCCAGTAAGGTGCAGAGGACATTCCAAATATGAATATTTTTCACCAAAAATGCTTATCAGCATAACGGCAAAGTGACATGACAGGAGGATATCCTGAAATGTTTCTCGAGTTATAAAATTTTCTTTCAAGTTGAGATTTGGATGCAAAATTACATAATTGCGCCAGATACCCAAAAAGGTAACAACCAAGGCCGCATAAGAAACTCTTTCCTTCAGACCTGCTTCCATGCTGATGAAGATTTCCATGTAATACCATATGATTTCTAAGTACATATGGGTGCCTATAGCTGATGGATCATGGATACTTTTGTCATTATTGCCACTTGTAATTCTTTCCAAACACTGTCGTACTGACGGAAAGCAGGTCCTTTGAGCAGCTGCCCAATTTTGACGGTCTTTCTTGTTGACATCAGAGTCTCTTAAGTTATGGTCATGTTTCGAAAACGTGTCACGGACAAGTCGAAGGAAATTTCTATGCACAGGATATCTTCCTATTCTTAGATCTCTTGTAACATAATCGAGCTGATTGTCTAACTTTTTATGATTATGTATGTAGTCTTGGTCCGACAGGTTGTTAGCCAGCGTCCCTTTTCCTTCATCTTCTGAAAATGCAGCACTAAACAGAAATCCATCATCTGCTGGAACAGGCTTATAACGTGTCCCTTGAATATCGTCAGATGCCTGATAAAGCATCAGCTTTCTTCGACGTGAATCACCATCAGAGCTTTTTCCAATATCAGGACCTAATACTGGATCCAGGATTTCTTTCCCGGGGGGGGGGGTACTCCCATTATGGCCTAACAGGGGGGTCCAGTCGGTTTGAGGGTCTTTTGAAATGACTACCAAATGGCCCTATATGTCAAACTCCTCCTACCAATTGGGGGTATTCCAAGATTCCTGGCCAGATATAAGATTTCAACTCAATATGCTCCTCCGCATGGCAATATGGTCGTTGCATCACTAATTATCATTGAATTTTGAAGTTTTCTTGCTTTATTCAAGCAATTTTTACAAAAGAAAATTTTGAAAAACTGCAGAAATTTTCGCTACCAGATGCTACCAAATGGCCCAATTTTAGGTCCACGAACTACCATTCGGGGGTTTCTGTAAAAATATACTACCATTTGATGGTATTTTTCAAAATGTTTGCTTTGGCCCTCTTTAACCCCGATTCGACCCCCCTGTTAGGCCACAATGGTAGTACCCCCCCCGGGATTTCTTTACACATTCCATCAAATCTGTGCCATTGTTGCAATGTGCCATCGCTCGAAAGGCAATTGCAGGTTGCTTGGAGATGTAGAAGAATTCTTGGTAGCTTTTCATGGAGTGGGTTGATCATAATGACTCTGGCATAATTCGCAATTTTCGAATTATTCATGTTTGCCACCAGTTGGTCATAGGCATCGTCTTCATCACCAACAGACAGCACCTAATGGTCTGGACATTCTTTGTGACCATTTGGTCCACAGTAACCTAGCACACAGTCCTTTTTTTCATCATATGTTGGCTTTCCAATGATACCTGTCTCATCTTCTGCTTTTAAGTATGGTATGCCTCTTGATTCGCCTAATTGCTCTTTACATTTTTTGTACAGGGAAGCAATGAATCTTATATTCTTTTCAGGGTTAGAAAAGTCATACTGAAATGAGTTCTTTTTTGTCCATGATCTCACTGTGTCAATATGAGGGCCACCAAGATTATCAGCTAGCAAGTTACAGATTCGAGGCCCCCCTATTATCAATGCTGATTCAAAAAGGTCAGTATAATCAGAGTTATCCTTTGAATGATATCTATGTCCTTTTGACAATCGTGGCATATTCTTTGCAATGGTTGTAATGATATTAATGACTCCTTCTTTATTGTGAAGAACTCCCTTTCTGATAGATTTGTTAACATTTACTGCCACCTCCCCAAATGTACCTTTTTCAGTTATAACTTTCATATCTTCCTTCAGCCTGTCAGTGGACTTTTTAAGTCTTTCAATGTCACATTGCAGCAAAAAACATTTCTTTTTATATGAATCTAGCTTTTCAGCAGACTCATGCATGGCAGTTAAAAGTTGATCTTTGTTGCGATATTTGTTTGGTATTGCCTTTTCATTTTCTACAGAATCTCCTCTTTGAAATCTCCGTCTAAGTCTTTGTCTAAATGTTTTAAAACTTGGAATGGATCTGCAAAACCTACAAATAGAATTAAGCATTTGACCCTTGTAAGCAACACGAACACAGTTTCTGTGTCTAAAGGTGCCCTTAGTACCTTCAGATTCAAAGTAAGGTTCTGGGAACCACTGCATTTCCCCATTGCTGTCAATACAGGGATCATCATTTATAAGTATTTTTGGATTTGCCTTTATTTTGTCATTACTTCGCTTATCAATAACTAATTTATCATCTGAACAAAATCCTGTGCAGCTTTCCAGGGGCAAAAGATTCTGTCAATAACTACTTAGATTTGTTCCTGATATCTTGGGTGCAAACATGTGGGTGATGCGCTTTTGCTGCTTTGATTTCATGTGTCCTTCTGACTTTACATGTTGTTCAACTCTTTGTTGACAGCTGCCCCTACCACTGACATTTATCTTAACTTGGGGGACACATGATAGACATTTGATGACTCCACTGCCGGTTCCTTCTTCCACAACTTCCAACTCATTCTTTGCTGCTGTCTCAACAAAACGCTTTGCCATTGCTAAAGACAGCTCTACTTGATCAACCGCTGCATCACTTGGCATGTCATGACCCAAAATTGCATAAACATTTGCTATATGCGTAGAGGATAATCGTAAATGTGTTTTAACACATTCTGGAATGCTACTTACAGCATACATGCAGACAGGACAGTAAATCATTTCTTTTTCTTTATCATTAGTTACAGAGAATGCACAGTCCATTCCATAAATCTTAGAGTGTTCTTTTCTCAGTTGAGGAAGAAATTTATCAAGACTTGAGTCAGGTTTTCCAGATTTGCTTGAGACAGCAGTTGATTGACTTTCAGAAACTGCCGCTGCATTTTCAATTGATGAATTTGTAGACTTTGTTGTTGCTCCTTCATTATCTGAAACATTGCTGCTTGACTTGTTAGTGCAACGATCTCGATTTTGCCTGACCTCTTCGTCCCTCGGGGAGGGGGGGGGGGTCGGGGGGGGGGGGGGGGGGTGGTGTCCTCACACTCTGGATTTGTCAGCTCATGCAGAGCCCTTGGTTGCCTAATATCCCCAGAACTTTCTGAGCTTTCTTCACCAGTGAACTCAGCGGCAAACTTTGTTATGTTATCTTCAAAAATTGCACATGAAAGTTCTTCTTCTGTCAAACAAGTAATCTCATCATCATCGCTGTCTACATAAGTAAAACTGCTCGGTTTACCAACGATGCTCACGATGGACTTCAAAACGTTTATCTTGCGTGTTTTGCCATCAACAACTAATTTTATTTTCTTGGTGGCTTCCATGTCTGGCCTAACATTGCGCACAACACACTTTGCTTTTCTTTCAAAATCTACTCTTTCGTGCTAGCCTCATTTGGAAAACAAGGACTCAGCATTTTTGGCTGTCGAAGGTTGCAGGATGAAGAAAACAAAATATTTTTGAGACTGAGAGTACTGACTGTCAGCACAACGTTGTGTGTGGCGCTGTCAGCTGTGGTGGAAACATCTGCAAGGTTTATTTGATCTGCTAGTGTCAACAAGGTGTTTGAGTGTTTTATTAGGTATCTATCGAACCGTTCTGTGTATTATGAAATGAGTAGGCCTAATAACTAAGGGCATAATTAAATGTATAAATAGACAGCCAGCCGCCCCCTTTGGCTTTAGAACATTTTAAGCTTGCTTGTTGTTTATCAGATTTTCATTTCCATTGATTTGGCTCCTTAATCTGATTCATAACTTTATCTTTCTTGTAAACTGAAATATTTTCAGTTCATACAATTTGATATGCATACAAGTTGTATGTATACAACCACAACAGGGCAGGGGTAAACAACGGAGAAAAGCCGAATTCCAAGGTAGCTGGTGCTGGTGGTGTTCAGTTCAGTTTCATAGTTCAGGTGTACAGTACTAAACATATGTCCAGGATAAGGGTAATATGGGTCAAGAAATTCAGAAATATCCAGGGCTATTTTATGGCAAGAACCCATTCCTTTCATAATAGTATGTCAGCAAACCCAGCCAGGCCATCTCTAGCCTAGACCAGATCAAGACAGAATATGCTAATCACAAAGATAAGTCAAAATAAAGCAAAATACAATTTTAATTATTAAAAAGTGATAATGTCAGATTATGGAAAGAACTGCTTTAGAGTAGGAGTTAGACTTTAACATTTGTGTTTTGAGGTTTTTTACAGTGCTTAATTTGTGACCTTCCACTGAAGCTTGGCTGCAATTCATGCAGCTTACGCTGGACATATGCAGTTTGGGGTGATGATTTTTCATTGTTCTTAATCCAATATTCTCCCAAAAATGTTTTCCATTGACTTCACATGGAATGCAGTGTGACCCTGAAGTTGCCAATCATAAGATAAATGTTTTCATATTATTTAAAAACTTAGAAAGATCAAGAAGCTCAAATTGAAATCATTCAAAAACATCATAGGGTCCCAGAAATAGATAACAATATTTGGGGTCTCCAAAATATTAGACTCAATATTTGGGGTCCCCAAAACATCAGGCTTAATATTTAGGGGTCAGGAAAAAAATAGTGGCACGGACCCCCCTGTATTGAAAGTTAGGGAGTACCCCCCCTGGGGAAGAAAGAGGAAGTTTATACCCCGTCCGTTCAGCCGTCGCGGTTTCAAAGAAGTCAGCCTACCGCTTCTATTTTGTACGCAGGAGCTAGGAGAAATGACCAAAATCAAAATGGAGAGAAAACGAACACGTTTGTATGTATCTTTTGTTGCAGTAGAGATCATTTATCGAGAAATTGCGACATTGTAACTGATCACAGAGCTCGCCGAGACATTTTAAGACAGAAAGGCAGATGCTTTATTTGTATGCGCAGTGGACATCTCGCGCGTGACTGCCGATCTCAGTTTGGGTGTTTCAAATGTAAAGGAAAACACCACTCTGCAATATGCGATTCCTACAAGAGACCTACAGAGGCGCAAGGAGCTGCTGCAGCGACCATTGCAGAACCAAGAGCAAAAATAACAACAAACATGCACACTTCAAGTAAAACGAGCGTTCTGCTGCAGACTGCGAGAGCCGAAATTACATCGCCTGAGAACGACGCGAAGAAGGCAGTTGTACGCATGGTGTTCGATTCTGGGAGCCAGAAATCCTATGTCACAAGGAAATTGAAGAATGATTTAAATTTGAAAGTTATTGTCAGAGAAAGGCTACTGATCAAAGCATTTGGAGACGAGCGTCCACGAATGAGAGACTGCGACATAGTGCAGATTGCCGTAAAAACTCTAGATGGAATGCAGATTTATATTTCCGCATACGTCGTTCCGACGGTTTGTTCGCCGATTTCAAACCAAGTATTGGCCTTGGCCGTTGACAAATACACACACCTCAAAGGATTGCAACTTGCTGATTTCCAACCGGGAGTCGTATCAGAGATCGAGAAGCCCTCCGAGATTCTAATTGGAAATGACATGTTTTGGCTATTTGTTGAAGATGAAGTTATTCGTGGAAATGAAGCTAACGGACCCGTTGCGATGAAAACAAAGCTGGGTTATATCGTGTCTGGTCCAGTCGATGTGGTGAGTGAAAATGGTAGTTTTTCTCCCAGGGGTGAAGCTACCCAAAACCGGGGACGGGGACTTGAGTAGGTCATCTAGGCAAGAGTACCCAAAACCGGGGAGAATATTTTGAAAAGACCACCCAAAACTGGGGTAACTTTTATGATGAAATACCAAAAATTGTGGAATTCCTGTAATCCCACACCTGCAACATACCGGGTGTCCCAAAATGATGTATTATTGTTTGATTGTTTGTATGTCCATAACCAATGAACGGATGTTCAAAAACTTTGTTTTATTTGATTGCCTAAAGGCTAAATTGGATGTTAAGATGTTGGTCGTGGTTTTACCAGTTTTTGAAAATCGGTTCATCGGTTTTGGACATATAAGCAATCAAACGATAATACGTCATTTTGGGACACCCGGTATTTCACATGAAAAAACCTTTCTTCCTAATTCAAACAGATTCAAACTGTGTAGAAGCTCTACAAATGTGTTCTGTACAAAAAGTAATGTGCTGGAGCCAAACTATTATGGACCATTATGAGGGACCATTATGGAAACAAGGTTGCACTAATCTTTTAATGCTTATCCCTGCCATTTTCAATTGGGGGTATTTTTAGGTTCAAGTTTTAACCTTTATATTATATGGTACACTTGTAATTAAACTGATTATTTTTTCCTAAATTCATGTTTTTAATTCATAGCAAGGCCAAATTCTAAAAAATACATACATACATAGAACAAAACAGCAAATTCTTGGGTCAACAGGTATATCCCAATCTATATACAATAATATAATTATGAGCAAATGCAGAGCTTAATCAGTGACAGTGGGCCACTTTGGTCAACACTATGCTGTATTCGTTTTTTCTATTTGCTTGATTAATATTTACTTTAGTGCATATCTAAATGTCTAAATATCACAACAAACACAGCAACCTGCAAGATTATTCTATGTGTGTACAAAAACTGCACAAGAAATCATCATCAGTAGTGTGCCTTTCATGAATAAGCTTGATGAGATGGAGAGGGATTCACCATGCTGGCTGATCAAGATAGTAACCATCTGTTAATTGTTATACCGTTTTGACAACAATTATTGAGCTCTCGCCTCTCTGTTTGCTTAATCAATAATGAGGCAAGATCTGGCAGCCAAAGAAATCTGAGGTTGAGGTAACGCCCAAGGCCTATAGGCTAGTAGAGGAGGCCTAATAATTTACATACTTCCCCTTTAGTGTGAGTGTAACAGCAAAAATCCTGTTCAGTTATGGCATAATTTGAACTTATAATACAATAAAAGTGGAGACATACCCTCCCTGGTGTGTGGCATTGCTATCTTTCGCCTTTTGTAATTTTGCCATCTCTCCAGTTTTCAAGTTTTCAAAATTTACAACAACATAACAACAACGACAACAAGTTTAGTTTCGCGCCCTTTAGGGCGAAAGCGAGGTCATTCGAAAATGACCGAGCAAAATTTTTCAGAATTTTTCACAACTGATTGAGGCAATTGTCTGAAAGCAACGAAAGAAGGCTTTTACTGAAGATTTCATCTCATCTGATGTTATTTGATGTAATAATCTTGAATATTTCAATGAACTTGAAAATAGTGTGCATACTATCAGATACTATCAACCTGAAACCACAGAGAACCACAGTAGAGACTTGTTGGCTTGGCCTTTGGGGTATGTATGTGTCAAACACACATATCCCATCCAGCATTGATATGATTTCATGCCATGGTAGAACGACAACGATGGATGGCGAAGCATCAGACAGAGCAGGCAGATAGCAGTCACTAATTTATAGTAGAGTGCATATAATGTGGTGTATTAACAAGAGCAGAAATGCTCCAGGAGAAGTTACTACAGCAAAGACTTTGTATCAAAGCGAACAGGGAACATATGCTCCACTTCACCAGTAGTGTCAAACCATGTGATATTATGAACTTCAAAAGACATCGAAAACTGCTTTATTAGTAAAAACAAAAAATGAATTGGCGTGAGTTGTCAAGCAATAAGCATCAGTAACTAATCAGACCTCTTATAGAGATGAGCTTAAACTTTAGTTTGCGTTGGACAAGTAAGGAGTGGTAGAATTCCTACCCAAAACTGAGGATGATAGGATCTTCCTGAAAAAAAGGTGTTGGTATGAATTTATAACCCAAAAACCGGGGATTGTGAGAAATTTATGACCCAAAACTGGGGACTGATCGGAATTTATGACCCAAAACCGGGGTCCACACGTCCCCGTACCCCGGTTTTAGGTAACTTCACCCCCGGGACTAAAAATAGGATAATTTTGATAAAATTTCAGTAATGGCCCGAATTCTTGGTATCCTATAAAAAACATTTTGTATATGATAGCTGAATACCACAAAAAAGCAGCACTGTGTAGCTACTTTTTAGAGATTTCTACACTCTGGGCTGATCAAGCCTCGTCTAAAAAACTTAGAACCTTGTGCAAATCTGCCCCTGCTAGCTGTATCCACCACAGTAAGGATAATATAACGCCCTTGTATGGCGTATCCACCACAGTAAGGATAATAATCCCCCACCACAAGGATAATACGCTGCCCTGGTATGGCATATCCACCACAGTAAGGATAATACCCCACCACAGTAACGATAATATTCCGCCCCAGTATGGCGTATCCACCACAGTAAGGATACTGCCCCACCACAGTAAGGATAATATACCGTTCCTGTATGGAGTATCCACCACAGTAAGGATAATACCCCACCACAGTAACGATAATATTCCGCCCCGGAATGGCGTATCCACCACAGTAAGGATACTGCCCCACCACAGTAAGGATAATATACCGTCCCTGTATGGCGTATCCACCACAGTAAAGATAATACCCCACCACAGTAAGGATAATATACCGCCCCGGTATGGCGTATCCGCCACAGTAAGGATAATACCCCACCACAGTAAGGATAATATACCGCCCCGGTATGGCATATCCACCACAGTAAGGATAATACCCCACCACAGTAACGATAATATTCCGCCCCGGTATGGCGTACCCACCACAGTAAGGATACTGCCCCACCACAGTAAGGATAATATACCGCCCCGGTATGGCGTATCTACCACAGTAAGGATAATACCCCACCACAGTAAGGATAATATACCGCCCCGGTATGGCATATCCACCACAGTAAGGATAATACCCCACCACAGTAACGATAATATTCCGCCCCGGTATGGCGTACCCACCACAGTAAGGATACTGCCCCACCACAGTAAGGATAATATACCGTCCCTGTATGGCGTATCCACCACAGTAAGGATAATACCCCATCACAGTCAGATATTTAATCAAAAATCCTTCAAGCTATTTAATCAAAATTCATCAAAATGACTTTCATGAATTGCATTATATGATTTTTTTATTTTATTACCTTGAATATATATGCAGGGTGTTCAAAAAAAGTGTAGGCGTTTGAACAGTTCCTGCGAAGAAGCCTTGTCTTCAAAATTTTTTATTTTCAGTTTATGGTATAGATGAGATCTCAACTTAGATTTTACGACCTTTCATGTCCAAATCCGGTTTGTATTTGCAGAGTAATTGATAATAATAATAATAATAATAATAATAATAATAATAATAATAATAATAATAATAATAATAATAATAGCATCACTGCAATAAATACCTGGGCAGTATCACTACTAAGATACTCTGCTGCTTTCTTGAGTTGGACAAGAGAAGAATTAAGAGTCATAGACAGACAGACAAGAAAGATGATGACCATGTACAGAGCCCTACACCCACCCGAGAGAAGTGTGGACAGGCTATATCTTCCCAGAAAGGAAGGAGGTAGAGGACTTATTTCGATAGAAGATTGTGTTGATATCGCAGAGCTGAGTCTCAAGGAATATGTAATGAAAAGCAAAGAGAAACTGATATCTGCAGCCAGAGGAAGCGTTACAGAAGAGGTAGAAAGTGCGGAATCTTACAAGAAAAGACGAAAAGAAGAGAGATGAACAAATATCTGGGGAAAAGAACTTCACGGGCAGCATTTAGACAGATGAAAGACGTAGGAGCAAAGGAGTCGTGGACGTGGCTACAGAAGGGAGAACTAAAGAAAGAAACCGAAGGAATGATAATGGCTGCACAGTCACAGTCCCTCAGAACGAATGCCATAAAAGCAAGGATTGATAAAAGCAGGGAAGATGCAAAATGCAGGATGTGCAGTGAAAAGGATGAAACAATCCACCACATTGTAAGCGGATGTAGCAATCTTGCGCAAAAAGAATACAAACGCCGACATGACTGCGTAGCCAGAGCACTCCACTGGGATATTTTACGTCAGCGAGGGTTTGAAATTAGTCACAAGTGGTACCAACATCAACCTGAGAGCGTTGTTGAAAATGAACACTTCAAAGTATTATGGGACTTTACAGTACAGACGGATCTTGAAATACATGCGAGAAGGCCAGACATCATAATAGTGGATAAAAATTTGAATGAAACGATCATAATAGACGTAGCCATACCAGTTGATGTGAACATAAGAAACAAGGAACAGGAAAAGATCACAAAGTACCAAGATCTAGCCAGAGAAATCAGAAAGATTTGGAATGTGTCAACCAAGGTCATCCCAATTGTCATAGGTGCCCTTGGCACTGTAACAGGCAGACTTGAACAGTACTTGAAGGAAATAGGTGTAACAACAAGAATTGAGTTAATCCAGAAGTCAACCCTGCTAGGCACGGCGAGAATCATCACACAGGTTTTTGATATCTAAGGACACTAGATGTGACCCGATATCTTGGACAGTAATTCCAAATGTTAATTCATTTGTGCGTAACATTCATAATAATAATAATATTAATATGTAAACTAAACCACCATCATGTATAAACAGAAAATAAAATACAAAAACACCACTGTTTATTTGAATGCGTTTCAATAAAATCTTCTTCAGTTAAACTAAACCAGAGGACAGCCGAGTATTTATACATTTTAAAAATCTTATTTACATGACAATATATTTACACAACCTAAGCAAAAATCATGCCAAATTATATTACAAACAATGAAATAGCATTTACCGCCACCACTGTTAAAAGAAAGCTTTTAAGTTTTAGATGACTCCCAGTAAACAACCATTTTGAGATATATGCGTGGCACCATTAATTAGCACACCTGGGACTGGAAACTCTTCTGTTATTGGAGCCAAGACCTTTGAGAAAAGACACCCGCCCAATAGCCCTCTAAGGATTTGCAGAACAGCTAAAAACTATTTTAGCTAATGCTAAATCCCAGATGGCAAGGTAGGGGATTCCACCCTACCACCATGTGCGTAAAAACACAAAGCCAAAGGTTGAAGTGCCCCACCCATGCAGATCCTAGCTTCTAAATGTAACGATAGAATTTATGCCGACCCGCAAGCAAACATATCGAGTTCAATATCTGCTGCTCTTTCGTTCAGGCCAGCAGGTGAAAACGTACCAAGTTTGTATTGCCAAAACAACTCTTTCCTACGAAGGGAAAAGACATTATCTGCCCCATCGATTATCCTAATACTAACCGAAAAGTTACCCCCATGTTGTTCCTCGAAAAAATGGCTGAAGAAACCAGCCTGTGGAACGGGCTTTCCCGTCGCCAGACTTTCCTCGTTATGTTTGCGTGCATATATCCTAAAATACGATTTGTAGACATTGAACCTTTGTCGAAACTTGTTTTTGGTGCTGCCAATATATTTTTTATTGCAGCAGTCACATTGCAACATGTAAACCACACTTTCTGTATTGCAATGATAGGCCCCCGAAAATATTTTGAATGTCCTTGAATCATTTGCATTGGCAAAATTTTCCCTCTCTCGTATCATTATTAATAATAATAATAATAATAATAATAAGAACCTTTATCAACGTTACATGGTGCGTTCCATCCCAAAAGTGATGTAGATAGGCTTTACTTACCGAGAGCCAAAGGAGGGAGTGGCTTAATAAGATGCGAAAGTTGTATAAGATCAGAAGAGAACAGTGTTGGGTGGTATATAAAGAATTCGATAGAGCCATTGTTAGTGCAAGTTAGAGAAAATGGTGTGATTCAAACCGAAGAATGTGTGGTAAAAGAACAATACAAGAGGACAAAGACAACAGAAAGAGAGCAGAATTGGAAAGACGAGAAGATGAGTGACGAGAGTGACTTAAAAGTAGAGACAAAAGCTCTCATTTCTGCTGCCCAAGAACAGGCAATAAGAACAAATTACATCAAGTTCAATATAGATAAGACTGTGGAATCACCTTTATGCCGACTGTGCGGAGAAAAAGGAGAAAGTGTATGGCACATAGTTAGTGAGTGTGAAAAACTTGCCCAAAGAGAATATAAAAGAAGACACGATAATGTTGCTAGAATTTTTCATTGGACATTATGTGGGAGATATGATCTAGAACGAGGAGCTAACTTGTATGAGCACTCTCCACAAGGTGTTGTTGAGTCTGATAAGGTAAAGATGCTTTGGTACTTTATGATCCAGTGTGATCATTACATAGAGTGCCGAAAACCAGATATAGTTGTCGTAGAGAAGGAGGACATACTTACTAACATACTTACTAACAGTAAATGCAACACAATAAATACATAAGTAATAAGCAAAGTGAACATAGGTAGTGACCATAGACTTGTGAGAAGTGATGTACGGTTAGATACAAAATTGTTGAGAAACAAGCTCATGAAGAAGAGGTCACCACAAATTAACATAGAAAAATTGGTAGAGAATCGTGTAGATTTCCAAATTGCCCTCAAGAATCGTTTTCCTCATTTGACGATAGAAGATGTAAATACAGAGATAGAGGACACAGTCAACGGAATCCTAGATGACATACTTACTAACAGTAAATGCAACACAATAAATACAGAAGTAATAAGCAAAGTGAACATAGGTAGTGACCATAGACTTGTGAGAAGTGCTGTACGGTTAAATACAAAATTGTTGAGAAACAAGCTCATGAAGAAGAGGTCACCACAAATTAACATAGAAAAATTGCTGGAGAATCGTGTAGATTTCCAAATTGCCCTCAAGAATCGTTTTTCTCATTTGTCGATAGAAGATGTAAATACAGAGATAGAGGACACAGTCAACGGAATCCTAGATGAAGCCATCCAAATCGCAGGAACGAGCAAGAAACAAAACAATAACAAGCTCCAAGAAAGCACTCTAAATCTCATGAAGAAAAGAAGAAACATGAAGCAAACAGGAACGGCTAGAAACAACATTGAGTACGCTGAATTATGCAAAACCATTAGAAAGAAAACTAGGGATGATAAAAGACAATATAATACCAATTTAGTACAGGTAGCAGTCAAAAATAATAAAGGTTTAAAGGGGCAGTCAGACGTGATGTTGCGCGGGACATTTCCATTGTATTTGCATGAAAAGTGCTTAGGCCTAGCATCGACTCGTCAATGGAGATTTTGAATTGGATTATCGCACATTTCAATCCATCTCCATCGACATTGTTCTTGACAATCTCAAGGATTTAATTGACAGATATTGTTCGTCTATGTCGATTTCATGTATTTGCAAAGTTATTTTGTTTATCACAAATTCCTGAAGTCGTAAACAGCGATTTTGCAGAAGCAACTTTGAAGCAGCGAAGAGATAATCTACAAGTCGAAGTGGGCAAGAAACTCGCCAAAGAATCTGGTTTTTGAGTCAGATTTATGATGTTAGGTGAAACCGAAAGGTGAATAGAACCTTCTCACACTCTACTGGATTCATTGCTCAATTAATTTCATCAGAATTACAGCGAACAAAGAGGTACAGTAGACATATTTTGGTATTTAGGCCTATACGAATTGGATTGTTACACCCAGAACCTGATACCCGCGTTTCGCGTCTGACTGCCCCTTTAAAGAAGGCAACACAAAGGAGAAAAATTGGAGAAACTCAAATTCCAGCTATGAAAGATGCAAACAAAAATATCTTAAAGACCCACTGTCAACCAACAAAGCAGCCCCTGTATTTTATGGAGCCTTCTCCTTGTTTGACAACAAGGCGCCTACGTAGTTACATGTTCTCTGTGTCAGAAAATAAAAATTGCGCAGCTACGTAGTTTTTTGCCACACAACAACGAGTTTTTCTCCGCTGACTTAGGCCTAGTCGTGTTTGCGATATGCATACTGTAAAACGAGGACGTCCATCGGCTCCATCACGCCAGATTCGATTGAAAGAGCCAGTTTACAACCTGTGGCAAAGTTTGAAAACTATTTGCAAGGATAAATCGAGTGATAGTGAGTTTGCAGAATATTTGCTGGAGATTTTGCAGAAAGAATCGGAGGACCAGAAGTTGCAAACATCAACTCCAAGAAAAAGACGATCACCGACACCAGTATCTTTACCTGTTTCTGCATTGTTCACAAAGCCTGTGGAACACTCGGGTAAGTTAGATGATTAATAGTACACCATGTAGAAGTATACATTTTGTAAATGAACAGAACAGCAGCTGATAATGGAGCATGAAAGGTGTTAGTTGAATAAAACATTTTGAAAAGGTTATAAAACCAAAACACTTGCCGGGATCAATTTGTTACAGTATCACACATGTTTTGATGAGAAATTAAAAATTTGGGCCGATACTGAAACAAGTACAATGTAAAGGATTTATTTCCTTCATTGAAATAGAATTATATTTTTGGGTACTGGGTTTTCATATGTTTTGATAATCTGAGAGCTGACTTTCCTGTAACTGCTATCCTTTTGATGTGTATCGATTGGTATATTCTATTCTTAGGTGGTGTACCATTTGCAACAGAATTGGGACCATGTCAAGCTGTCAGTGTTTCTGATGAAGAGGTTGAATGTGACGATGCAGACTGCGACACCAGTTCTGACACAGATTCCGAGAGTGACAATGATTCTGATAGTGATTCTGGTAGTGATGACACAGACGGAACCCTCTCTGCTGAAACTGACGAATTCTTGGAATACAATGACAATGATGAGATAAATGTTCCAGATGTTACATGGTTTGTTTAAATTGGTGTGCATGATTTGCAAATTGTTAAAAATAATCAGAGTGCATTTACTTATTAACATATGATTATTGATAAATATTTTACTGCAATTTAACATGCTGTTGCCTGCCATACAACATTCTTTTTGCAGACCTCCCATATATGCTCCAAACTAAAGATTTTGTTACATTTATTATCTGATATTCGTACAATTCCAAATATATACGTATCAATATATATACAGTATTTTCAAATAATGTTTTTGGTAAGCTCAACTGTGCTTTGTGTAATGTATTCAACGGTCAAATTGCATTTTACTAAATCAAGTGTTGTTTTCTTTTCAGGATACTCTCTGTCATCAACAATATGAATTTAAACTGTAGTGATTCTGAATCAGATAGTCAATACGAAGAGGAGTCGTTTATTCCTGATATTATGTAAGTTATACTGCAAAACCTTCTTTTCAGACAACAACCTTTTCTCAAATTTTCAAAACATGGGGGTTCCTTTTTTCAATGGTGAAACAGACAGGGCAAGGAACAACACCTATTTCAAGCGAAGTCAAGGAAATATGAAAATTCAGGAACCCACCCCACCCCTGTGTGTGATTACTGTGAGAAACTGGTTAATATATTATCTGACAGTCAAAATTTATTTTGTGTGCAAAGATACAGGACACACAGTAATTTGTTTCTGAGGAGTTTTCATTTTTCTCTTTTGTTCAGATCTGATGGAATGACAAATGCCAATGCCCAGAGAAATTTTAGCACGGATGATGAGAGAACAATTTCCTTAGATGAGGAGAAAATAGTAGCTGAAAGAGAAAATGAATTGACACTTACCGCAGAAGAATATGGAATTAGTTCTGATCTTGCATGTTCCAGAAGCTATAAATCTGAGGTAACTGTAACAATGCTAGAAGAGCAGGAAGAATTAGAAGCTGAAAATTGCCATATGATAGCAGGTGAAATTGACTTAGAAAGAACTGTTACACTTGGTGAGGAAGGTTGGATGAATGATTCTGCAGATATATCTCCAGTCGAGAAGCTAAAATCAGGAGGGTTTGAAATTTTGGAGTCTAAAGTCACAGAGCAAGTACCTAGCGAGATAAACTTTAATTCAATTTTTGAAAATATGAATTACACCGAAAAGAAAATGGTTTGTGATAAGAAGGTTATTGTGTCACATGAAAAACTTATTGAGCTTAAAGGGAAATGGTGCGCACAATGTGGATCTCCTCGTAATTTTTGTGTGAAGGAAATTGGAGCTGTATGTGAAGTCTCTTGGTCCTGCAAGTTAGATGATAGCCACGAGAAAGGAAACTGGGAATCTTCAGAAATACTCTGTAAGAAGAAAGGAAATGTTATTTATGCCAATAACATAACATTATCAGCAGCAATTCTGATATCTGGAAATAGTTACCAAAAAGTGCAACTGATGTTTAATGCAGCACACATACAGTTGGTTAGTTGTGCCTCTTATTATAGAATTCAAAGGACATGTGCTAAGCCTGTCATAACAAAAATCTGGAGGGAAATGCACCAACTCATGGTAAACGCATATGGGAATGAGGCAGCTGTATTGTGTGGTGATGGTCGGAATGATTCTCCAGGTCATTCTGCTCGATTTGGTACATATATCTTGATGAGTCAATTTTCAGATCTTATTGTTGATGTTGAAGTGATGGACAAGAGGGAAACAGGAGGGAATTCTACAGTGATGGAGAGAGAGTGTCTCAAGAAAATTTTAATGAGATTGAAGGACAAAGTTAGAATAGTTGAGCTGACAACAGATGCATCAACAACCATAATAAAAATGGCCAGAGATCTTAAAGGTTAGCTGGCATCAATAATTCCTCATTTTTGTAAAAAACCCCATTTACTAGCAGATCAAAGGTGATACAGGTAGCAGAGCAGAAGTGTATCACATCACTTCGAGCTCGTGTAAAGTGATCCGATACAGTGTAAACAGTGTCTAAATCAAATCATGTCCTGTATACATATGAAATACTGGGTGAGCCAGAAAATCGTTTATATTTGACAAAAATAATGACATGTTGCAAAAAACATTGATAGTGATATTTGAAAATGGTATTTGAATAGAGGGTATTCAGCACACAGCCATTTTTATTGCATTTCCTTTATAATTGGCAAATTTTTCCATAAAAGGAGTACCATACAAACAAATATCTTTATGAATTCAAAATACTTCATGTTTAAAAATCAATCTTTGCATAAATCCTGAAACTGAAATTGCTATGAAATTTGCAGCAACTTAACATGTAACTCTCCATGATTGACGATCATAAGCTGAAACATAATGGCTTTGCTACCATATATACTGTATTTCCCAAAACAAAACTTTTTCTCTCACACCATTGTCAAATGTTTTGTGTTTCCAGTCTGAAATATACATATAAGTATTGTCAACAGATGCACAGCCAAATTTAAAAGAACTCAAGCACTCCTTGGATGTTTGGCATAAAGCTAAGAAGTTAAACACGAGCATGCACAAGGTAAGATATTGCGAACATACTCTTCTTGGAGTCATTATTGGAATAGAGGTCAGGAATGTCAGGGAAACACATCTTTTGAACGAATGATAACACCGTATAAACACACGTCACCCAATGTCTGTCAATAGAAGTTAAGTTACTATGCTTCTGATGCTTCTTTTGTAGCTGTTCCTACAGTCATCATTTTACTTGCAGCAAAATTTCTTTAGGGTTAAGAAAAATGTTTGCTAATTGTCAAACAATAACTTTTCTGGTTAGCACTTTTTTTCTATTTTCTTGAAAACAAATTTTATGAGGCATACTACAGCATGTGATCCTCTGCATGTAATTTAATTTGCTGTGATGTTCTTCCAAAATGAATTTGTTTGCATATTTGTTTGTCAGATTGCAAAGTTCAAGGGTTGCAAAAACGTAAAGCCATGGATAGACCCAATTGTGAACCATTTTTGGTATTGTTGTCAAGTTTGTGATGGCGACGCTACTGAAATGAAGGTCAGTTAACTATATACAATATAAGATACTTTTGAAGGTACAGTAACTGCAGTATACAACATTTGAGGTCTTTCAGAGGCATTGAGTCATGATAAATACAGTGGACCTGCTCTGCTGTGTATCCTGTGACCCATGTGGAAAAGATCAGTCACTCTTGGAGAACAAAAAAGCCCTGTAACACAAAGTGTTGAATGTGATCAATTTCATCAGACATGAACCAGCCGATGAGATGTGCCATCTAAAACCATGAGTCAGCAGGTTCCTATTTCTTGGTATAAGCAGACTTGATGCAGACTGTGTTTAACATGACTCACTGCCTTAAAAGTGAATCATACAGTAAATTTGCAAGGTGAAGGTAGTTTACCAAAATCAATGTACAACTTGCAGGGCAGCTTTAGCCAGATAATCTTCTTTTGTTATGAAGAAATACAGTAAAGCAAACAAAGCATAGTTTCATTATGTTTGTTTTTAATGACTTAGATCAGCTGTTTAGTGATTACAAAACTTGAACTGTTTTAATTTTCAGGAAACTTGGATTGGTGTTCTTCACCATGTGGTTGGAGAACATTTCTGGGCTTCGGGAGCTTGTAAGCATGGACCACTAACGTCAGATGATCCCAAAATTCCACTGTCCAGGAACTCCAAATCAATGATAGCATTGCGTCCAGTGATTCTTGACAAGAAATGGCTTAACAGTTTACCATATTATGTCCGCTTCAGGTAGATATAAACAAGACATCAAAATACAGTATGTAAAGCTATAATTGATGTGGATACTATTGATCTACTGTACATTGTATTAAAAAAGCAATAAAACATCAATTACTAGAATAATTTGCAAACAAAAAGTTAAACGTTTCTGTGTTAATTTCAGCAATCAAGTAGCTATTATGGGCTATAATCCCAATCAACATTAGAGAAAATAATGTTCGAGCCATTTACTATTCAAAGTTTCTAATGTCCATTTCTACAGTATAATACATTGTAATGTACTGTCCATTTTTGAAGGCACACAAGCAAGTTGGAAAACTTCAACAGCATGCTGGGTAAATACGTGCCAAAAAGATGTGCTTATGAGTATGTATATTATCAAACTTCTTTCCAACTATTTACAAAAAGTTGCATTTTTTTGTCATATGCAACCTGTTGTGCCCTGCCCCAGTAAATATTTGCCTGCAACAGGGAACAATTTCCCTAATTCAGTTTGATTAAAAAGTGGAATATTTGTGAGAATATATCCTTTTTTAGGAGAGAACAGAAATAAGTAGTACTTTGGGAAGAACAAATCCTGGACAATAGCATTACACAATCATGGAAAGTGGCAGAACCCAGGGGGCACTTCACTCATGGATCATATAGGGGTGTACGCTGCAAGAATTTCCGGTGGAATTTTGAGACCCAATCCCAGAATATGGAACCAACTGTGAGATTGTGTTTATCCCAGTCTGAGCATTTGCAGAATTTCTGGTAAAAATTTGACCCCAATGCCAGAGAATTTCTGAAAAAATGAATCCAATTCCCAGAAATTATAAAGTGCAGTACTTTGATGGGGGGAAGAACTGGAACTGAAACAAAACCATAAGATCAGACAAATTAAACACACTTTGTTTAGTGACTGATAAAAACTTAATTTGGTGTTTGATCAGTGGGCAAAGAGAACATTCAAGATCATTTGCACCTGAAAGGGTGATTAATGTAATAAGTGTAACATTGTTTGTTGCTTTAAACCCAATTTTAATTCATTTCAGATACGATTACTTCATTGTCAGAACTTTACTGGCGGTCATTGATCACAATGTACATGCTAACAGAGAACAGGCAGTTAACAAGGATGGGCAACTTATTTATGCTAGAAAATATAGCAAAAGAACGAAAAGATGGCATGCAGAAAGAGTCAAGACATTGAAATCATACCAATATTTCTCTGATCTCATGGCAATGATCTTAAAACAACGGGAGGTTGACGAAGGGAAATCCAATAGAAGAGTCCTATTTCCTGAGGGCCATCCAAAGCTGATTTCTCCCTACATTGGACTGAAAAACCCACCCCCAACAAGCGAATTAGTCAAAACAAGATTTGTCAAAATGGAATGATTGAAAGGAAACATTTTCTGTTATTAGCTGTGAATTCATGTAGTTTAACACATTGTACCAGGCAATCAAACAAAAAGTTGCACTTTCAATCATTGCTCTCAATTGAAACAGGCTTTCATCTGTTGGAGAAAAAAATTGTCACGAATGAGGCAAAGATTTGTATGTATTGAAACAGTACTACGTTGTGGTGTACTGGGTCTTCCAAAAAGGGTTGAGGTGTTTGCTAACTGTTGGACCAACGAAAACCATGCAAATTGTTAAATCCACATTTTCACAATTTCTCTTCCGACAGATTACATTGAGCTACTGTATACTTTTTAAAATTCATTTGGATGAAATTGTGTAAACCTTTGAAAATTTTTGGTATCAGAAATTTTAATGAGAAGTTTCTTTCAAACAAATTTTAAATAAAGTGGAAGTTTTTACCATGGTTGTTCAAATGTTTAAGTGCCACTGCAATTTTAAAGCTCAAATAAGATTCATTTAGTATTCTGTTCGCTTATTGTACAATGGACTTTTTGTTCAATAATCTTTTATCAGGTAAGGTTACAGATTGCTATACAATATAGCGAAATTTGTACAATTTTGCTTGGGCTAATACATTGGGAAACACCTCAAATATTTTTTCAGATAACCAGTATACAGCATAAACAAAACAACGAAACAAAATAACAAAACTGGGATAACAAAACAAAAAAACGAATTATCAGACATGAGTTGAATTTATGATCTTTTGAATCCCATATAGTTTCCATCCTCTGATGGGTATGCCCTCCTGATAGCAAGTACTATGCAGGATGGACAAACACGTCTATTTCCTTTTCCTAATTTTCCATGCTGCCAGATTGTGTACTGACGATAACCAGCCTTTCTGTACTCATTTGATGAGAATTCATAGTCATCTGATAGAATATCACAGCGAGTTTTTATGACATTCTCTAGTACATTCCTGTCAAGACACAATACCCCAAAAATTTGATACTGAGTTGTGCATTCTTTCTTGTTACAGCATACATTCTCATCAGGGTCTCGCATCTCTCGACAATTTCCACATTTGCACCATCTAGGAACTACTATGGGCTGGTTTGCTGGTTGTGGGAGATTGGAATCTGCTAAACTAAGTGATAGTTGTGGGTCTGCTTGATATACTGATGCGTGGGATTCTGTTGCCAAACTACTACCAGCTTCAGTTTGATGAGATACACTAGTAACTGTGGGGGAACCATTCATTGCAGCTGTTTCATTAAGTTCCTGACTCTTGATATTTTTAATCAAATTTTGACAATAGTTCAAACTACCTCTGCCATTAGACAATACCTCTTGCAGAAGCATTTGCATGTCATCTCTGGAGAGCTTTCCAACAAATTCCTTGGTAGAAATAATACTGTATATTATACTGTAGGCTATTATGTTTGATAATGAAATAAGGGATGAACTTTTTTTACAACTTGATAGGGGAGGTTTATTGAAAATTCATTGAAAAACTTGCTATACCGTAGGCTTATCTATCAGAGGGGGATGGAAATTATATGAGATTAGAACAAATCAATTTCATGAAAAAATGAATGAATTTGAACTCATCATATCATTCAAAGCTCTTTGAGGAATTATATGTACAGTAATTATGTCTGAGTTAATGAATAATAAATTGCCTGCCACACATACATAACATTTTGAGGGTACAGGTACGGTACGGTATGTGTCTACTACCTGTATGTGGGGGATTTTTGGCTGAAATTGGCAAAAAAAAGTTTAACATGGGTAATCTTCCACTAAAAGTCATCATAAAAGTGGGTACAAAGGTAAATTTTCATGATTTGGAGTAGGTAGCTTTCTGAAAACTACTGTAGGTGGCCCTGTCCATCCACAAGTCATGTACTCCATGATTGCCCCTGGATCTCAATGATTGCTTCATCCAGGCTATAGTTACCTTTATCTCTTCAGTAGATTGTTGTATCTGCAGTGCATACGATTCTCCACTGTCCTCGTGTGGAATTTCTTTCTGCTTGGCTCGTGCCTGGAAAATGTTATACAACATATTGCATGTACTGTATAGGAACTGTCTGTACAACCATTATCAAAGCTTTCAAAGGAGAGGGGATTGTTAATTGAAACATATAGTCATTGTATTTACAGTATGTAAGAAGTTGATCTAGCTGAGAATTTGAAGACATCTTCAAATCTGCTACAGGAATATTGTTTGTCAAAAAGCTGATACCTTGCAATTTTTGCGTGCTTTCTTTTTGGTTCCACAACTACACTTCTCCTCGTCACACAATTGACCAGCATCCTTGCAAGGGCAACCAAGTTTCTTCCCAGTTTTCCTGCTACATGTGGTCTTGCATTTGCAACTAACCTATAAATAAACAAACATTTATTTGCTATGTAAGCTCACTTAACCTGAAATATAATTCGGCTTTTTCCTCAAAAATAATATATTTTGTTGCAATCACACGTATTTGTGGATTCAGTTCCTTCCAACTGAACAGAGGTAAATTTATTATGTCAGTAAATATTAATCGGAACGAAGATCTTCACGTGTTCATGTGGTAAAAATATATAACATGAAGTGATGAAATAAAGCATCAGGCTTGGAATTCATAGAAATAATTATCAGTCTGTCCTAGAGAGAAGACCAAGGAAGGAGGCCTAAGGCCCAACCAAAATGATTATGCTTACCATATTTTGACGTGGCGAATTTTGATCACTAAATGTCGCTTGAAAACTAGCATCCGTAGAATCCATCACTTCACTATCCATGAGCATAATATTGTCGGCATCAGTTATGTCAATTTTGTGAAATCACGATCGCAAGATTTTTCCTTCTGTTGCAGCAGTGTCGCAGCTCGCTTCAAAAACAAAATGGCGACCGCATCCTGAACATTGAAAGGAGGCCAATGTTTGTCAACACTAAAATGACAACATTGGCTTTGTTGGTTGACAGTGGGTCTTTAACCAACAGAGAAAAGATAATAGAAAGATGCGCTGAATTCTACAAAATACTATATTCCAGCACTACTAAGGCTGATGAAATACAATACCAACACTCTATAGCTGTCAGAATCAATATCACAGGTGATGAAGAGGTACCCCCAATACTAGAAGACGAGATTAGGAAAGCATTGTCACAAATGAAAAATGATAAAGCACCTGGATCAGACAACATCAAAATCGAAATACTCAAGGCCGGAGATGAAGAATCAATAGGAATTCTGCAAAAATTTTTAATGCAAGTTTAGAGAAAGAAGAAATACCAGAAATTTGGAAGCATGCAATCATTATTTTAATCCACAAGAAAGGTGATAAGACCGAAATTGAAAATTATAGACCAATCAGCTTGTTATCTCACATCTTCAAACTGTACATGAAAATTATAAAGAACAGAATTTCGAGAACATTAAATGATAGCCAGCCACCTGAGCAGGCAGCCTACAGGCAAGGATTCTCAACAACAGATCACTTGCACACGATAAATCAAATATTAGAAACTAACACAGGAAGCCCAATCGCGTATTATGGCGGCCTAAGCTAATACTAGTAAAAGAAAATAAAATTCATACCGTAAATGGCTGATTGTTATCTCGGTTATCTCTGTCTCGATTGTGTCTTTCTTCTTGTGCTCTTGTACCCCGAAATGATTGAAGCATTCTGCCACCATGGTAACAGAATTGATGTTGTTGCTGTTGTATTGAAATAACGACGCAACATTATAGGTTGAAGTGTGTATACATATAAGAAAGAACAAGGACTGAAGCTTTCTTACTTACATAAATCTAACAACAGTTTTATCCTCGCTCAATCTCGGTGAATTTTGCATCAAACGCCCAGTTCTTTGCATGAAAATATTTCCCAGCTTTTAAACTTCGTACTCAATGCATTTGTCTTCACTTTCCTCCCCGAAATGATTTAAAACAAACGCGAAACAAAACTGATCACTTTGACAGTTTGAAATATGCTCAAGCTCCGTCCACCATCGTGGCCAGGATAAAAGGTGCCGACATTCGAAATTCGTCAGATTCTCGACGAAAATTACGGCGCTAACCCCCGGATCTCCACCGAACATATTTGCTGCCAATAATCCTTACTTACAAACATCCGGGGGATAAAACCTTGATTTGCTACGAGTTTTGTTCGAATTTCGAACGTCGGCACTCTTTATCCTGGCCACGATGGTGGACGGAGCTTGAGCATATTTCAAACTGTCAAAGTGATCAGTTTTGTTTCGCGTTTGTTTTAAATCATTTCGGGGAGGAAAGTGAAGACAAATGCATTGAGTACGAAGTTTAAAAGCTGGGAAATATTTTCATGCAAAGAACTGGGCGTTTGATGCAAAATTCACCGAGATTGAGCGAGGATAAAACTGTTGTTAGAATTATGTAAGTAAGAAAGCTTCAGTCCTTGTTCTTTCTTATATGTATACACGCTTCAACCTATAATGTTGCGTCGTTATTTCAATACAACAGCAACAACATCAATTCTGTTACCATGGTGGCAGAATGCTTCAATCATTTCGGGGTACAAGGGCACAAGAAGAAAGACACAATCGAGACAGAGATAACCGAGATAACAATCAGCCATTTACGGTATGAACTTTATTTTCATTTACTAGTATTAGCTTAGGCCGCCATATTACGCGATTGGGCTTCCTGTGGTACAAAATCTTTGTAAGCAGAGCCGAAGAAGAGCCCCAAAGAAAGAAAAGATATCCTTCAAAGGCAGCTGTAAGGGATCATCATCTTATATGGACGCGAACAATTGTTGAATGTACTTTATGTACGATCCTGGCTGCTGTAAAGATCGCCTTGCCCGCTTCAAATTCAGTTCAAATTCAGGTTCATGTTTCAGATTCCATATGGCCAAAATTCATCCAAAAAGAGATTACTTGCTGCCGCTTTTACGCCATGAATTGGTTAATGTTGAGAGCATGTGGAGCACTGCTTTACTGCTCCAAAAATTGTGAAACTGGAGCTCACATAGTTGTTTCTTGCTGACTCCTATCCTGTTCATTTGCATGCGCCGCCGTAAAGCAAGTTTAAAACGTGGCTGTGTGTGGAGAGAAGGAATATACCAAGAAGGTAAAGAAGGAGATATTGCAGGGAGATTGCAGTTTCCTATAAAAGCAAAATAGCAACAATTGAACTTTCTAATATTACCACTGCAATGTTACGAGATATTGCCAAAGATGGACACTAAAGATGATGTATGATGCTGTATGTGTCAAAGGAACTGCAGTAAACGTCTGCCAGACTGCTGAATTCTAAATAAAATAGTAGAAGTTGTTCATAAAGTAAAAGTAGTGTTTCATGAAATACTGATCACCTGATGTAGTTCTTTTTGTTGTGTTATGATCCACAAAACCACACAAGAGTTGCAGTAATAACCAACATTCATTCAACACGAGAATTCGCATGTTGGCCATTTAAATGGATTTATATTGATACCTATATTGGACAACTTGCTAGGGTGAAAGGTCAAACATTGCCCAACTTCATGCCTTGGTTCATGTTTGACATGAGGCTTCAAAAGTAGGAAGTGCAAATGGACTGCACCATACTTTTTTCCAGAATAGCAACTCCCATGGCAACTTGCAAGAATCATAAACACAAGAACTTTGCGCATAAACACTTCTTGACCCCCTTCCCTCAGCAAATTCAAATTTCACAACTCAGTCAGCCCTGGACTAATTTACAGTACCTGAACAAACATAAACATACAATAATTTTATAAGAAACTGCTATGAGAAACTTTAGGCTCAATTTCCAAAATTAAGAAACCCTGTGGAATGGATTAAAAAATATGGAAACCTCATGAGAACTTTTGGTAATGGAACTTTCCTAACCTTTCAAATACTACCTACCAGCCCTGGACCTAAGTTTCTTACAAAAACATGAATGTACATGAATGTGAAGGGAGTCTGCATCCCACTCAGTTCTTACATCAGCCTAATCTGCTGCAAATAGGCCTAACTGAAACCTCAGATATCTGAGATATCCCAAGGAAAAATCTGTCTAGCCCATTTTAACCGAGATTTTAACTATTTCATGGCCAGTACTACAGAGAACTGCTGTTAAATGCGAAACAAAACTACAGTCGGATCGGAACAGGAAACATCTTCCATAAAAGTAAGTTGTGGAAGGGTTTTCATGGAAATTGGTGTTGTCGCTACACAGAACCTTGCACAGGAGTACCGATATCAATCGCTGATTGGCTAATGATTTTGCCTACTTGCCATGCCCAGTATCGACAACTTTTTTAGTCGCTTGTGATAGGCCCAGATTCTTTTGTTTTCAGACAATCGTTTTTCGAGTTCGTCTCCCCAACAAAGTATACTAAGAGACACAAAAATACCAGTCTGTCTCAAAAGAAAGATAATGGACAATATCATCACCCCAGCGATGACATACGGCGCAGAAACGTGATCACTAACTAACAGGCTTGCATCAAAACTGCAAGTCGCTCAAAGAAGCATGGAAAGAGCAATGCTGAATATCACGAAAAGAGATAGGAAGAGAAACGAATGGGTACGGGAGCAAACAAGAGTAGTGGACATCATAGCCAAGGCGAAATCACTGAAGTGGGAGTGGGCAGGTCACATAGGAAGGATGGCAGATAACCGATGGGCAAAGAAATTCACAGAATGGACACCGTATGGAAGGAAGCGCTGCAGAGGAAGACCAAAAAAGAGATGGAGAGATGAAATCACAGAAACAGCAGGGGTCAATTGGATGAGAAGAACTGGGAACAGAGTATGCTGGAAAACGTTGGGGAGGTCGTCGGCCTGTAGTGGCATGAATGACTGACTATGATGATGATGATGATGATGAGAGAAGTAGGAAAAAAAATGCACAATAATTGACATTGCCATCCCGGGCGATAACAGAGTTGGCGTAAAAGAAAAGGAAAAGATAGAGAAATATGATCAGTTAAAGTGGGAGGTCAAGAAAATTTGGTCAATGAAAAAAGTAGATGTTGTACCAGTTGTCATTGGAGCACTTGGAGCTGTCAGTAATAAGTTCGAACAATGCATTGAAAAATTAGGAATAAAGATAAAGACAGAACACCTACAGAAGACCGCTTTACTGGGAACAGCAAGCATATTGAGAAGGACGTTAGAAAACTAAACGATATAAGAGAAAGATCAAGATAGAATGCATCCAGAAAAAGCTACGAAGAACAGAAGGACAAAGACAATATGATAAGACAATGTCACCTCAGTTTACTGGCTGTAGACAGCTGACATTGAAAAAATACTAGCAGAACAGCAAGCTGTGCGAAGTAAAGAAATAATAAGAATAATAATAATAATAATAAGAATAATAATAATAATAATAATGATAATAATAATAATATAAAAACAAAAACTGTTGGATGTCGCAAAAACGTTTCGATATAAAATCTTCTTCAGTATAAAAACTTTACAAGGCAGCCGAGAATTTATAGACATTACGTTGTTTACACCTAAAATTATTTACATGACGATAATGCTATATTTACAATGAATCTATCTAAAAACCTATATAAATAATAATAATAATAATAATAATAATAATAATAATAATAATAATAATAATAATAATAATAATAATAATAATAATAATAATAATGAAATCAATCAAGACCAATATCTCCACAGAGTGGCGCTTCACCTGGTCGTTACATACTACTTTACATGTATTGGAAGGAAAAAAACTAATTAAAATAGTTACAATGTGAACGCTAATTTTAAGAAAGTAATGAAAATTCAATCAATTCTAATGTTATGCTAAAAGTCTTCTCTTTGCTTCTATGTGTAAGTTATTGCGCGTTTGTGTTGAAAATTCCGTTGCAGTATTAGCTTTTCTAATTTCTACGGGCAGTTTATTAAAGAGTTCTGCCGCATCGTTCCTGAAAGTGTTGGAAGCCCGTGACGACGCGATAAGCGGCACAGAACTAGATCTTAAGTTTCTGGTATTTTCTTTCAGCGATATGTCAACATATTTGGGCCTTTATCGATCGTAAACGTACTTAACCCTATCCAGACTAGGCTTTTTGAAACTCCGGGGAGACTAGGGGGGCACAAAGTGCCCCCTGGTTTTCTCAGAATCGTAAGTGCTAGAGACTTGAAACTTGGCACAAGTAACAAACATGATAAGGCAAACAAGATGATGTGATTTGTTTTTGTCACGTGATTAAGTGCTGACGTCAGCAAATGTTGCTAATTTGGGTGTAAAACCACATGTACTTTGTCGCGTTGTATCTCCAAATTGATCAAATATATCGATGTGATATTTGAAACATAGAAGGATTATATCCTTGTAATTTTTATTTTGAAATTTTTGCTTTGTAACACTAATGTTTTTGCTGATGTCAGCATTTATTTATTTTGTACGAAAAAATGAGCGATTTTTGTCTAAAATTGATTATAAATTACTTTTAAAGATTGCAAAAAATGCTGAATATACATAAAAAGACCTCTTGTAATCTTTTTTTTTTTTCCATAAGACACAATATCTAATTAGATACATGGTCTAAGCTTCTACTTTTCTACAACTAATTTCTATTTTGCTAACAATTATAGAGATGACAATAATAGTGACGATAAACGATAGTATGTAATTTGGAAAGTTGTGTGGAGGTATTTCGATGAATTATCCATTTTGAGATTCGGTATGGATTTGCAGTCTTTTGTTATAAATTGTAAACATATATTCACCAAGAAGTTCGAGAAAATGATGATCTTCATCATTTGTCTGAAGAAATATGTATTTTTGTTCATCTGTTGGAATATTTCTATAGTTTGGATAAGTGTCGATGATTTTGCTATTGAAGCTTTTTCTTTCCGCTGTAAAGGATTTGCATTGCATAATGAAATGTATTTCATCTTCAATTTTGTTTTCATTACACAGTGGGCATATTCGATTATGTTTTTCGGTTTTTGGTTTTGTATGTCTTCCTTTTTCTATTGCTAGACAATGGTCACTGAGTCGTACTTTTGTTATTGTTCTTCGAAAGTTTCTTTTTTGTATTTTTATTAGGTATTTTTCAAGTGAGATATTTTGTTTATGTGTTTTGTATAAAGTTGCTTTGGAGCATTCGTCCATTTTTGACTTCCAATGCTTTGAGTAGTGTGAAGTTATGGTCTTCTTTATAGAATGTTTAGACATTGAGATCAAAGAGGAATTGATCAAATGGTAGTTTCTCAGTAATGTTGATAATTCGTCAATATGCGATGACATTGATTTTCTTGTCAATATTTTCTTTTCGTATGAGAATGCTTGACTAGCAAGTGATGTTTCAGCGTAGTCATTTTCGATATGTTTGATGAAACTACATATTCTTGATTCAATTTGGGTTAGTAAAGGGTATCGTCCAAGCTCACCCCGTACCAGGATGTTTGTTGTCGATCTGTTGACGCCAAGTAATCTCTTTAAAAATTGGGTGTGGATTTTTTCAATGGAGGTCTTATCCCATTGCTCTGGGGTCGAAATTTTGAAAGCTCCCCATACTTCAGATCCATAGAGGAGGATAGGTGCTATAGTGCTATCAAACAGTTTAAGTGCAGCAACAATTGGTAGATATTTTAGCTTATAACGACTATTGAGTGCAAAAATTGCTCTGTTAGCTTTGCTGCTTAGAACTTGTAGTGTTTGTTTAAAGGAACATGCTGCATCCAGCGTGATGCCAAGGTAAGTGAATTCCGTAACGTTTTGGAGTTCTGTGTTATCAATAGAGAATTTATGCTTATATTTTGAGCAATTTTTGTAAAATGTCATACATTTAGATTTAGAATTGTTTATCGAAAGTTGCCACTTATTGCAATATTGATGCAATGTATCAAGACAATTTTGGAGTCCTGTATGTGTTGAGGAAAGAATGATGATGTCGTCTGCATATAGAAGACACGTGATTGATTCGTTTTCAAATTGTAATGGAGCAGTGTTTGCATTGTTAAGATCATTAACCCTATTCTACCCGGGCTCCTAGGGTCAGACCACTGTCCGGGGGAGGGGCAAAAAATGCCCCCCCTAATTATCTCCAAAACCATAATTAGTATGCCATTGTAACTTCGCACAATAGTAAGTACATCTATTAGGAGTCTAATAATAGATTTTAGTGCTAATTAGTCACGTGGTTCGTTGCCAAGCGACCAAACAATGGGACAATGTCAGATATAAGCTTCAGTACTGAAAACACAAAAAGTGCTAATTAATTCAAATAAAATGTATGAAAACCTCAATAAACTACTTAAAAATGAAGAGAATGTGTTTATCCATCGATTTATATCAAAATTTGAAAATGTTGTCTTTCTTTATTAGAGATATGACGTCATCAATTTGCATGACGTCATGGAATCTATAATTTGCTGATGTCAGCAAATATGAATAATGTATATATCAAATGAAAGTACTTTGCAAGGGGAATCGTTTGGTACCAATCACAACTTCATCAAGGTTAAGACAAAGGAATTATGACTGTTTTTGTGATTTTCTTTGTGACTACTTTCCAAATATGGGTATCTACTGGTCACGTGACTTAAATTATGACAATGAAAAGTCTAAAATTTAATTGCCAATTAAAAATTAGGAAAAGTCATGGATGTTTCAGCTCATTTTTCTATTTCCTCTCTGTTTTATAATCAAAAGTTTGGTTGGGGGGCATTTTTTGCCCCCCCCCCCCGGGTACAATAGGGTTAACAAGATCATCCATAAAAATGTTGAATAATGTTGGGCTCAAAGGACATCCTTGCCGTACTCCTTTTAAGCATTGGAAGAAGTTTGTGTGCTGAGATCCAATTTTAACGGCACATTCAGTATTTTCGTAGATATTTTGTAATATTTCTAGGAAATTACCATTGATACCTTTGTTTTGCATTTTATGAAATAATCCTTTGTGCCAGATAGAGTCGAAGGCTTTTGCAAAATCAATGAATGCTGCGTGAACTTTTTGCTTGGATTTATCTTTAACGCGTTTGTTAATTAAGGCTTTTAGAGTGATTATATGATCAGTCGTACGACAGTTCTTTTTAAAGCCTATTTGACATTTGTTAATGATATTTTTATCAGTTATATATTTGATTAAGCGTTGATTAAGAATTGTACTAAACAATTTCAGCAAGGCATTTCCTACGCAAATTTCTCTATAATTATTCGGGTCCATTTTATTTCCTTTTTTATAAATGGGGGTGATTAAACCCATACACCATGTTTTAGGGACTGTCTTTCTATGTAGGAATAGGTTGAATATATCTTTAATTATTTCGGTTACTTGCCATGAGGCACTTTTGATCATTTCATTACTAATTCTGTCTATTCCAGGAGATTTATTTGGTTTTCACTTCCTTATGGCGTCATTGATTTCTTCCATGGTAAAATCAATGTTTAGTGTTGAATTTGGAATAGATGTGGTGCTGTTGTTGAGGGCAGGATTGTGGTTGTCTGAGTTTGGGGAGAGAAGCGTGCTAAAGTGTTTTTCCCAAACATTACCATCTTTGATGGCTATAGATTCTTGCTTTACGTTTTCATCAAACTCTTTCCAGGTGTCCCAAAAGTTTTGTTTGGCCATATTTGTTTGTAGTTTTGAGAGACAATCATTCCAAAATGTTTGTCGTTTTTGAAGGCATTGTTTTTTATAACATTTGAGTTGTTCTCTGTATTGAAGACGTAGGTATTCGCTCTGCGGATTGTTATGTTTTAGCTTTCAACATCTGTTAAGTTTAGATTTTTGATTTTTACAATCTTTATCAAACCATTTTTTATGACCTGTTGCATCATATAATGTCACTCATTTTTCTAAAAATGAAGCATAACATTGTTTTTCGTCAGTACGCATGCGCAACAACCAATTGTTGATGACGTCATCAAAATCAATAAACTATATAGCAAATGAAAGCTTTTTTCAAGACGAGTTCAACAATGTTTGTCTCATTGTCATAGAGACAGTGGTTCCAAAGCTATGACTTAAAAGGTACTTATTTTGCGGAGCACTCAATATAAAGTCATGTGTTGACCCCCGGAATCAGTGTCAAAATTTTTGAAATTGACATGAAAAGATGTCTCATAGATAGAAACTAAAGTGACAAAAAGCTAGACTATTCTAGAGATACTTGACGAGCTGTGTGGAAAAGTTTACTAGGGGGGCACTTTGTGCCCCCCCCCCCCCCCTAGTCTGCATAGGGTTACATGAAAGCTTCATCAGATGCCAGTCTCTACGTTCTTTCAGTGGCAGCCCACCAATGAAATTCACTTAAACAGGCAATTCAATTGAACAGGCAAAATTTCTTAGTCAGCCTAAGACAGATGGTTATTTAATTATGGAGGCCCTATAAGGGGTATTTGAAATATGAAACAATTGAGATTTTTAGGGGGGAATATGAATATTTAGGTTTTTTAGTTTTGAAATATGAAATAACGTTGATTTCCAGTATGAAATATCAAATATCGAAATGACTAGATATTTTTTTAGATTTTCATGAAAATTATTCATTTTATGGGGGCAGCCACTCAAAACAGAGAGTATTGAGCTGTTCAAATATTCAAATGTTCAAATATGACCAGTTTATAACTACATCTAAAAGAGAAGAATTATCATTTCTGCGGAGGATTGTGATTCAGGACATAGAAAGGTTCTTTGCATCCAGTAGCCTCTACGTGTGGACCCCACTTCCTACACGTAGGCTAGAAGTCCAGCCAATGGCATGGAAGTCAAATAGAATGGCGGATCAACAGCCACAAGTGGATGTGAAGCCAATTCTAGTAACCGGCTGCATCTATCACCTAAATGCCAAAAGGTCTGTCCACATCAAAATGGCATTAGCGTAGCGAGGAGAGGAGGAAAAGGGGTAGTTGCCCCCTCCCCAATCGTACCAAGAAAGATGGACTTTGATGATTCATCCAAATCTGACGAGAAACTTAAAATGGAGGCAAGCTGTATTTTCCTCCCTCCAGCACTTGTAAGCATTGTTGTTTTGAATGTCAAAAAGGAAAAAGAAATTCCACTCTAGCACTAATGAATGACATCTTGGCTTTGGCACGATTTAAGTCAACAAAGGATGCCAAAAATTTCCTGCTCGCTACGCTCGCACTTCCATACCTGCCACACATGGATCGTAGTATAACATCTTACTATCACCTGGCTTTTTATCATGTAGCTGGCTTTTTTGCATGCAGCTTTACTTTTTAAGCATGCAGCTTTATTAGATACAATTAACCGGTTTTTTTTGTATGCCTCTATTTTGGCAAATAATATATAAGTGCGTATGATAAAGTGCGTTTCTCAAAATTTTCTGCTTTCTACCTCGCTCTCTCTTCATGTTTCATATGTTCAGTAAATTCCACCTTAAATTGCATGAGTATTGTTTCTCTCTATATGGCTTTGATCAGAGTATTAAAACGAGTTGAAGATGACGAGAATTGAAATGAGATAAAAAGGTAAAGGAGAAGCTGTCGTCACTTGCATCTTAAAAACGGCAGCAAAAGCTTGAACGAAAAGCTTCGTCTGGGTGTTCCGTTCGGGCACATTCTTTTTTCTTTCTTCTAGGTGTTTAGCCTATGGCGTTTCTACTCTTTGATTCTGGCATGAGCCTAGGCGGCTTGTTCTGAAAAAGAGCGTCTCCAGCATTCTAAAGAGTATGACCCCCTAAAATTTTCCTAGGGGCAAATCCCCAGGCTCCCACTTTTCCTTGCTTACCCCACATTTGCCTCCAAAAAAGAAAACTCATGCTACACAATTGCAAAATGGTCATTCTTAAAAAAGTTGGAACCAGGCTAGCTAGTTGATACTGCGTGAGTTAGCATAAGCAGAATAAGTAGAAGTATTCTAAGCCGAAGTATAGAGCCGAAGTATAGATGTTATTTTCTCTTTATCACTTTCTGTGACCAGAGTATTGATGTTACTTGACTTAATTTAGTTTGTAAATTATATTTTCCTCAATGTTTGAACTTTCTGCACATTGGAGACCCAAAAGAGTGAGCCAGAATTTCAGGAACCCAAAAAAATAACTGTACAAATCACAGCAAAAACAAGGTCGATATACTGGGTTTTCCGCTTACAGTAAAACTTGCGGTATACGGAGGATTACGGGTTTTTCCGATACCCATAGTTTTCCCGACAAAAACCGGATACCGGATAACGTCGCCTGCAGTTATACAGTATTTTTCGATATCGGATAACAGTGTTTAAAACAAGGTCGATATACAGGGTTTTCCGCTTACAGTAAAACTGGCGGTATACGGAGTATTACGGGTTTTTCCGTCACCCATAGTTATACCGGTGAAATCCTGATACCGGATTACGTTGCTCGCAGTTATACAGTATTTTTCGATATCGGATAGCAGTGTTTGAAAATACGGTGTTATTCGGTAAAAACATATCAACAACCCAGTTATACGGGGTTATACGGAGCCACACATTTTTTCTGTATCCAAGCCGCCGTTGGACTCCCGAGGATACTGCACATATTGAAACTTATTGAAACCTCCATAATAATACGCGTCTTTCAATAGTATAAGAGCCTTCAAACAATCAAGAATATGTAAAGTCGCCCTTGGGATTTCTGAAATAAAGAAAGGAAAGATTGCATGTTGAAAACACAATACGGACAAAGGAAGGTTAAAATTTTGGCGCCCGTTCTCTTCAAACTGTCATTTTTTGCTTGATCATTCGCACAGCTACAGCATAGGTTCGCCTCAAAACCTTTCAGTCCAGAATTTTAATTCACTGGTTTTTCACAAAGATTTTTGCCATCCTGACAATAAACATGTCGTTTTATGCCACAAGAAATTAAACAGCCACAGCGCCAAGCCGTGGGGCAAGCAGTGCGCAGTGCAGGCCACACATTTGGACTTGGAAGGTATGTCATTGATTTTGTGTTCACTTGATTCCTTGCTGACTTTCATCCTACCCGTCTCAAAATGTTGTGTAGGAGCAAGGGTGTACCCGATTTTTACCTAATACCAGGAGCAAATCAACGGCAAACGATATTAGATGTATCAGAAGTGTTTTAAAGAGCTAAATCGTGCTCACTTGGCTTTGGAGGAACAAAAAGCAATTAGTTTTCGTAGTTTCTCGGTTTCAGGCGCCATATCTGCACTGCTACTTTGTCTTGATCAGGAACATATTTTTACGATAAATGTAGTTATTCCAGTACTATCTGTAATTCTGGGCAGATCGCAGCGAAGGCGCGCAACCATCGTCTGCAGCATTTCTATGGTGGTCTGCAGACTCTGGCCTGAATCCCTTTTTTCCCTGCGTTCTTCGCTTTGTAAGAACGCAGGGCAGCAAGGGACCGAAGATCAAAATTCTTGCAGTGGAGTTGGTTGCAGCAAAGCAAACGAATGATGGGAGGGAGGGCCAAAGATTACAAGCCAAAACACAAAGACTTTGACAGCAATTGAAGAGGTGGAGGTACACTGTAATTGCTGTAATGAGCTATTTATATAAAAAGTCCTTCTTGTTGTTGTGTCGTCGTGTGGTTGGTGGTGATGCTGGCTTGTCTCCTCCAGCAGGCCTAGTAGGCCCCATAGTGCATTCCATTTTTGATTACAAAGTCCAACTTTGTAATCTAAGAGGGGGCTCCAGGTCAGTCAGTCAGAAAGAAAGAAAGAAAGAAAGAAAGAAAGAAAGTCCGTCACGCTCGTTAAAGCAATTGATTAACGTTTTATCTCTGCTAATTGGCACTGGAATAAAGAAAGCGCACAGAAAGCGCATACAAGACAGAAGTTTCCCGCGATCCTATAGCAAAATTTGACGTCGGCTTATTTCATGTTAGACAGATTTGACACCATAAGATGGATAAATCACCAAAATGTTTACCCTGACGCAACAACAAATTTAACCAGAATTGGCACGTTCTTGACTTCATTAGCAGCTTAATTATGTTAAAACAATCGTTTTCTAGAACGAACGCATCATTAGCCACTTATTGATAGTATTCATTATGCAAATAAGTCAACTTTAGTGGATGATGTAACTGGCGGCCTGCACAGAGGCCAGCATTCGCAGCATCACCGAAGGTAGAGGGACCCCCCTCCTACACAGCTACGGATGCAAAAGTCGCAGGTGAGGTTGAGAGGAAAGGTGCAGGATCCCGGCAAACAATGGCCCCATTAACTGGGGGAAGGCACGTGATCACACTGAACCAAAACATCTTCATGCATATGATTCTGGACAGAGGTTATTTTCGTGACTACTTGTCTCAAACTAGATGCCCGCAAATAGAAACGTTCTGCAGGGTTCTGCATAAACATAAGCAATTTTGTATTATCGGAAATCTCACATGACATCTAATTTGAGACATACAAGGCGCTTAACTTTGTATGGAAGTCGACTTTAGGAGCAACACTCACTGTAGCTAAAAACAACATCAACGATTATTTAGGGTTATGAAGAAATCAATTTTCAGATTTTCTTATACTTGCTTAGCTCAGGACGGACTTTGTAATCATCCAAAAGGATCTTATGTTTCCTCTCCTCCGGATATTCCGCCAGGGATATGAGCGTAGCAGGATTCCACGCCAATGCCTTTTTGGGGCTGAGCACTTCAGGGGAAATCTACGCCGCGCCGCCCACTTAACCTGTGTTTTGAAAAAGTTAAGTTTTTAACAAAGATTTTGCATTAAAAGCCACAATTTGATCATACTTTCTGAAATTCATTTCTTCTACCCTTTCACTTTTGGAGTGAACAATTCACGAATTCTCTATTTTGTTATTTTTGATCATTTTTGATTACAAAGTCCTTTGTAATCTAAGAAGGGGCTCCGATGTCAGTCAGAAAGAAAGAAAGAAAGTAAGGTCAGTCACGCTCGTTAAAACAATTAATTAACGTTTTATCTCTGCTAATTGGCACTGAAATAAAGAAAGCGCACAGAAAGCGCAGACAAGACAGAAGTTTCCTGCGATCCTATAGCAACATTTGACGTCGGCTTATTTCATGTTGGACAGATTTGACACCGCAAGATGGATAAATCACCATGATGTTTACCCTGGCACAACAACAAATTGGCACGTTCTTGACTTCATTAGCAGCTTAATCATGTTAAAACAATCGTTTTCTAGAACGAACGCATCATTAGCCACTTATTGATAGTACTCATTATGCAAATAAGTCAACCTTGGAGGATGATGTAACCGGCGGCCTGCACAGAGGCTTGCATTCGCAGTATCACCGAAGGTAGAAGGACCGCCCTCCTACACAGCTACGGTTGCAAACGTCGCAGGTGAAGTTGAGAGGAAAGGTGCAGAATTCCAGCAAACAATGGCCCCATTGACTGGGGAAGGCACGTGGTCACACTGAACCAAAACATCTTCATGCATGTGAATCTGCACAGAGGTTATTTTCGTGACTGCTTGTCTCAAACTAGATGCCCGCGAATAGAAACGTTCTGCAGGGTTCTGCATAAACATAAGTAATTTTGCATTATCGTAAATCTCACATGACATCTAATTTGAGACATACAAGGCGCTTGATTTTCTATTGAAGGCGATTTTAGCAGCAACACTCTTACACTCATCTCTCTGACTGTAGCTAAAAACAGCATCAACGATCATTTGGGGTTATGAAGAAATCAATTTTCAGATTTTCTTATGCTTGCTTAGCTCAGGACGGACTTTGTAATCATCCAAAAGGATCTTATGTTTATGTTTGAAGAATGAAAACATTATGCAGGGGCTTTTGCTCCAACCGGAAGGAATACACCTAGACATATAGACATATATATAGGTACATAGGAATCAGGAATGTTGTAACAATGGGCATTATTTGTGCACACAATCAAAACAATCAGCGAAGCATCTGAGATATTTATAGGCATTGTTAATGTATACAATCAAAACAATTCTGATATATTTGGGCCAACAATGAATTTTGGCGTTGTTGCCAATTCACATTTCCTCATTAAGGCTAATTACTACTTGCTCCTAACATTAATCTAGCTGCCAGTTCATTACAAGGCAATCTTCAAAATTTGATCTCTTTGACCTGGCACACTGCCCTTACTGTTTGAAATCTTCAATATCGATAACTGTTAACAAGGGAACCTACCAACCCATCAAGAAACAAGTATGGTACTGTTGTTGTGGCAATTCTTTTCGGGATAAAGTAAACACATTGTCAGTATCGTCGGCTATCCTTTACTTTCACTCAGGGCAGTAGGAACGAGAAACAAGTGTGGCACTGTTATAGTGACAAATCTGTCAGGAGAAAGTGAAAATTTGTCAATTCTTTAGTTTTGCTCATTGCCGTAGGAAGCATCTAAAGCTTGGAGGGGCACGGCACTTTCAAGGCAAAGAATGTGACACATTGAAGATCAAGCATGAATATATTGTGAATCCTGATAGATATCCGATTTCCTTCTCCTTCACAATAAAACGAAGGGAGAAGTAAACATAACTAAATCACAAATAAAATAATTAAACCAGTTTCGCATCAGTCTTGAAAAGGGGCACATCCTGAGACAGAAAGCGCACTTTTTGGTTTGTTGCAAAATCTTGGGGGGCACTTGCCCCCAGTGTCCCTGGTTCCTACGTCTCTGGTTATCTTTGAAGAATGAAAAAATTATGGAAAGGCTTTTGCTCTAGCCGGAAGGAATATACTTATAAATATAGATGGTGCTCCTGACAATCTTTTATTGTGAATGAGCTGCCAAATCATTAAAATTGCTATTTAGAAATCTGACCTCTTTCACTTCGTAAGCTTCCCTGATATGCAATCTAATATCGCAAGGCTTGAGGCTTTAGTTTATTTTTGCGATCCTGCCCTTTCGTTGAGAAACATGATTCTTTGGATGATTACAAAGTCCGTGTCCTGAACCAAGAAAGCATAATTTGTGAATACCAAGTTTTACCAAGATGCATTGCATTGTTTAATCGAATTCCTATAGAACTGTTAAAGATTCGCAATTGGAACGTAATGCATCTTGGTAAAAAGTTCGTCACCGTCATCTTTAGCGTAAATGGTCTATCGAAGATCAAACGCCTTTCATCAGAACAAGAGTCGGCTGAAAAGCAGTGTTGATCCTTATGCGCATTTCTTCTTCTGCAAAATGAGGATGATACGCAAAATATCAAAAGTCATCAGCCCCTATAGTTGGTCTATTTGAGGCCTTAGTTGTTAGGATAACTATGGTTCGTGCACGAAACTGTTCATGTATCTGTATCAAATTAGATATCATGTGAGATTTGCGATAACTCAAAATTACTTATGCTCGTTGTCTCCTGCACATTTTAGCATGAAATTGCGCATGCAATAATGATGTTCTAAATAGAAACGTGCGCCGCGCCGTTAGCTTTGGGCATTGGTCTAAAGGCGGGGCTAAGTCAGCTTAAGGGACTAGGTTATGGGACGGGACATGAAGAAACATTGCTAAGGCCTGGCCTGCTAACGAAGACTTTGACTTTGCCAAAAAACGCTTATGAGGGATTGCTACTTTGCAATCAAAAAATAAAAGCACTTGATTTGGATCATTAAACAATGATCTCAGTTCTCGTTAGCAGAACTTCCTCGATGTGATGTCGCTGACGTATTTGCACGCTTAATGACCGTTCATGTCAAACTCATTAGAAGTCATTTTCCGCAGAGCCTTTTGGACCGTTTCCGAATCGATTAGAGAAGCTTCTAGAATTAATTAAAGCCAAACCTAGCAAAAACAAATTTTTGGTCAGTCGATGCTCGTGTTTGCGTGGTGAAGTTTTGAAGTTCGTGTTCGATCTCAATTGCGAGGCTTGCCAAATAAATCATACACTTCATACAGCTGAATATCTTGCACCAAGGTTTTTTTTACATCGCTGCCAGAATAGTTGCTGAAATATTGTCGTTTTAGAGCTTTTTTTGCTGCTGACAGTTGGAACAAATCCTGATAAATTCATTTCCTGACGAGGACGCATTGATTTCTGGTTATCTATTCTCGCAGAGGATTTCTCGATCTCTCAATCTGCTGACGATGCAAAGACAAAGGAGATTTACAGATATGACTTCGTATCACTTTTTTCGTGTCTTATTTGATAGTAATTCGGTTATTCTAAAATGGTATATTAGGAATGACAACCAGCTCAGATGGCTTAGAAGTTTCTTCACTGACACTGATAATTTTGAATTACATTTTATCCATCTATCAAAACATACGTTAGGTAACGATTATCACAAACAAATGATTTTTATTCAACATGTTCATGTGTACATTTTGTCTAACATTCGATTTCATTATTTTTGCAGGGATATGTATTGGATGTTCTTTTTCAATTCAGTTATTAGCACGATTTTACAAGAGCAACATGCATTGTCATTGATAACAATAATGTTGTCTGGTGATGTAGAACTGAATCCTGGTCCTGTATCTGTTAATAACAATGATCAGGCAATAGGTTATGCCAGCATGGGTCGTTCAAATATGATTTTGACTCAGCGATTATTTCAGATTGGATTGAGACCATTTGATGTTGGAGGAGGAGGAGATTGTTTCTTCAGATCTGTGTCACATCAGCTTTATGGAGATTCTATATACCATTCGTTTGTTAGAGATGCAGGAGTACGCTACTTGATACAGCACCAAGAGAGGTTCAGTCGATTCATTGAAGGAAGTGAGCAATTTTCTTGGCCTGTCTATCTAAATAATATGTCAAGATTAGGAACTTGGTGTGACAATATAATTGTGCAGGCTGTGTCCGATGCTCTCAATATCACGATTAATATTGCTGAATCACTTGAAGCATTTTCACCATACACCATCATTAGTCCATGCGAAATTTTTCCTTGGATGACTTCGATTTTTATAGGCCACATTGATGAAACACATTATGTTTCCACAGTCCCAGTAATGCCACTGTCGTTATCGCAGAGAAACAGTCAATTTAGTGAAACTGTGAATAATCAAACAGTGCAATCTGTTAAATTGGCATCTGTTGCATCAAGTAAAGGTACTGAGGAGTGTGATAATTCAATGTCCAAGGGTTTTGAAATCACTGAATCAAACAGACAGAACAGAAAAAATTATATGAGAAATTATAGAGAAAAAATGAAACAGAAGCAAAGTATCGAGACGAATTATATTCTCCGAACTACTTTTGATGGTGAAAATATGTCAAAACCAAGAAAAAATGATACAAATGCAACTCCAAATAGTGAACTTGAAAGTAGCGTTGAAGAAAGTGAAATTAAAATATGTGAGAGGAACGACAAACAACATAAAAGAGAAGCATCTAAGACGAGTAAGCAATCATTTAAAGAAAGACATCCAAATCGATTTAAAGAAATGTGCAAACGAAATATGAAGCAATTTAAGGAAAGAAATATTGAACATTATCGACTTGTTTGTGAAAAACGAAAACAGTCATATAAAGAGAGAAATCCTGCACGTTTCAAAAAAATGTGTAAGAAAAATGTGAAATCATATCAAAAGAAGGACCCTGAGCATTACAAGGAAATCTGTCAAAATAGTGTTCAATCATATAAAGAAAGAGATCCTGAGCATTACAAAGAAATGTGTCAAAAAAGTGTTCAATCATATAAAGAAAGAGATCCTGAGCATTACAAAGAAATCTGTCAAAAAATATTCAATCATATAAAGAAAGAGATCCTGAGCATTACAAAGAAATCTGTAAAAAAAATGTTCAATCATATAAAGAAAGAGATCCTGAGCATTACAAAGAAATCTGTCAAAAAAATGTTCAATCGTACAAAGAAAGAGATCCTGAGCATTACAAATGTGTTGAAAAGAGGAAAAGTCAGTCATATAAAGCAAGAAACCCTGATCATCACAAGAATGTTTGTCGGAGAAATAAATTGTCATTCAAAAAGAGAAAACTTGATTCTAACAAAGCTATTTGTGATGATAGTATGCATGTGTCTTCAAATGACAGATCACAGTCAATTGAAACATTTGAAAATGATGCAAGTAGAAAAGATACAAAGGTTTCAGACATCATTGATAAGTTTCATGAAGCAATAAAGGAAGGACCAGAATTTGTATGTACATGTTGTGATCAGCTGTGGTACAGATCATCAGTATTGGAATGCAAAGCAGATTCATACAACTTTGAACTTTTTGAAGATAAACCACCAACACTTTTTATTACCGATACAAAGAGCGTTGAAAGTAAAGAATGGATTTGTAGAACTTGTCACAACAACTTGAAAAAGGGTAAAGTTCCTACATGTTCTAAAGCAAATGGAATGAGTTTTCCTGACAAGCCTGCTGTATTGAATTTGACTCCTTTAGAAGAGAGATTGATAGCACCACGTATTCCATTTATGCAAATACGAGAATTGCCAAGAGGACACCAGTTGAGTATACATGGAAATGTTGTGAATGTGCCTGCTGACGTTAATACGACGATAAGTATGATACCTCGACCACTTGATGAATCACAAACGATATCAATCAAGTTCAAAGGAGAAAAGGTTTCAAAGGGTACTACTTGTTTCAGACTATACGACCATTCAATGTAATGTATGCTGCACACTATTTGACCCAAACAAGTGAATTGTATAGAGATGAAGGTATCCAGCTATAAAACGAATGGTTAAATGGCCTATCTTTGGGTAATGATGACAAAATAAGCAATGAGCCTTATTGTGATGATAATGGTATTGTACCAAGTGATAGCATTGATACAGATCATGGCCAATCTGGTCTCGATACTAATCAGAATGAAATTCACAGTGATGATGAATGGAATGAGATAGAAGAACGTCCAGCTGGTAATACTGATACATTACTTGAACCAACAGATATTAATAATTGGGCTGATAACTTGTTAACTGTTGCTCCTGGAGAAGGGAATAGACCATTAGGTATCTTTTATGACAAAGATTCAGAGTACTTGGCATTTCCGTCAATTTTTTGTGGAAAACGACGATGTGAAAGTGAAAATAGATTGGTTCGAGTGCATTACAGTGACATATGCAAATGGGAATTAAGGAGCCTAGATCGAAGAGTTGCTCAGTCTGTTCCAAATATTTTCTACAAATTGAAGAAGTTACAAATCAAAACAATTCAAGATACTGCTATGATATCAGTTAGAAAATGTAAGAAGAAAGGCAAAACATACAAAGCAAAGGATTTTAAATCTGAAGAATCGATCAATAATATCATAAATTTAGACGAAGGATTCAGAGTATTTAAGAATCTAAGAGGCTCACCACCTTACTTTGAAAAGTGCAAGAAAGATTTGTTTGCTATGATTCGACAACTAGGTTATCCAACGTGGTTTTGTTCGTTTTCAGCAGCAGATACCAGATGGGTTCACTTGCTTCAGTTGTTGGGGAAACTTGTAGAAAACGTCACTTACACAGTAGATGATGTGAAAAATATGTCATGGGAAAAAAAATCAGAGTTAATTCAAAAAGATCCAGTCACATGCGCAAGACATTTTGATCATATGGTACAGTTGTTTATCAGCAAGGTACTAAAAATTGCAGCACATCCTATTAGAGAAATAGTTGATTTTTTCTATCGTACAGAGTTTCAGCAGAGAGGATCACCCCATATACATGTGTTATTTTGGGTGAAAGATGCACCTGACTGTAGATCTGCTTCCAGTGAAGAAATAATAAAATTCGTAGACAAATATGTTTGCTGTGAAAAGCACATTGATGATCATCTGGATGAATTTGTTAGCTATCAAGAACATAAGCATTCTAAAACATGTAGAAAAAGGCACGAAAAAGTTTGCAGGTTTAATTTTCCTCTCGCTCCAATGCCAGAAACAATGATATTAGAGCCACCAAGTGATGATGAACTTACAAATGAAGAGTTCAAATTAGCAAAAGCCAATTCTAAGAAAATAAAAGATAGTCTTGACTTGATGAAATATGGAGAAGAAATCACATTTGTCGAGTACCTTCACAAATTAGACATGACTTTAACTGAATATATTCTTGCCATAAGATCAGATCTAAAAAGGTGAACAGCTATAACGTCAGTTTGCTTAAAGCATGGCAAGCGAATATGGATATACAATTTATTCTAGATCCATATGCATGTGCTATGTATGTTCTATCATATATTCTCAAGGGTCAAAAAGGCATGAGTAAGTTGCTGGAAAGAGCATGTAAAGAAGCTAAATTAGGTAACAAAGATATCAAAAACAAAGTAAGACATATTGGCAACAAATTCTTAAATGCAGTTGAAATCAGTGCCCAAGAAGCAGTGTATTTAGTTCTGCAAATGCCTTTACGAAGATCTTCACGAGAATTTCAATTTGTTAACACATCACATATAGACGATAGAGCATTTTTAGTACGAAATAAAGAGCAAATCAATGAACTACCTGATGATTCAGAAGATATTGAATGTGACAATCTTATAAAGAGATATCAAAGGAGGCCAAAAGCGTTAGAAAATGTATGCTTAGCAGACTTTGCAGCATGGTACAATTATGTGAGAGACAAACAAGCAAGTGTAGAAGAGACAAATCTTTATGAAGAAAATACTGACGATGATGTGATAAATGATTTAGATGGAATCCAGCAAAGAGAATATCCTGTGAAAGGAGGAATGAAGTTTGTCAAACGTAGGAAAGCAAAAATAATTCGTTCTGTAAGATATAATGAAGATCATGATCCAGGGAATTATTATCGTGAACAATTGATGTTGTACACGACATGGAGAAATGAAAATAAACTTGCACAAGGTTATGATTCATATGAGGATAAATACAGTGCTTCAAAAGAAGATATTATTAGCAAAAGAAAGCAATATGAAGGAGTTGCTTCTGATCTTGACAATGCAATAGATACATTCGAATGTGATATGGATGATATTGGTTGCAGTATTGCTCCTGGAGCTCAACATAGCAATGAGATTGATGCTGATCTCGGAAGCACTCTGAGTGAGTTCTATGGTTGTTTTCATCCTGGTGCAGAAAAACTTCATTCTCAATATGATATGTTAAATGACATAGGTATTTTTGCTCGAACACAAGATGATGAAATTCAGCAGGTGCACAGACTAGGTGATACAGAGTATAGATCACTTGCTCGTTCGCTTAACAAGGAACAAAAAGAATTTTTCTATCATGTGTTGCACTGTGTCAAGACAAGTAATAGAACACTATCATTGTTTCTCAGTGGTAGTGCTGGAGTAGGCAAAAGTCGAGTAACAAATGCTTTATATGAGACTTTGATCAGATTTTATGACCATCAAGTTGGTGCAAATCCAGATGAGATTAAAGTATTAAAAATGGCTCCTACTGGTAAGGCTGCTTATAATATTGGTGGAAATACGATCCATTCTGCTTTAAAAGTACCAGCTAACAGAGGATTTGCTTATTGTGCACTTGATACAGATAGACTTAATACCATACGATGTCAGCTTGGAAAGCTAAAGTTGATATTGATTGATGAAATATCCATGGTTGGTGCAGGAATGCTTCACTTTATAAACCTTCGACTGCAGCAATTAATGGGAAATAATGCAATATTTGGTGGCATAAGTATCATTGCAGTAGGAGATCTCTTTCAATTACAACCTATTTTTGATAAGTGAATCTTTGAAAGTACATCATCTAACGTATATAGTTCATTGGCATCAAATTTGTGGCAGGACAACTTTACAATGTACGAGCTTACTGAGATCATGAGGCAAAGAGAGGACAGAGATTTTGCTGACATATTGAATAGACTACGTGAAGGAAAGCATTCTCATGAAGATTTAAATGTGATAAAAACAAGGCTTGTTTCTTCAAATGTTAATGCACAGCCATCATTAGATGAAACTCATTTATTTACCACGAACAAAGCAGTAGATTTGCATAACAAAATGGTATATGAGAAGTGCACTCAACCGAAATCTGAAGTGAAGGCCATAGATATAGTTATCGGTGATATTTCAGATGAGCTCAAGCGAACAATGCTAACTAAGATTCCAGATGATGCTAGCAAAACAATGGGACTTTCATCTGTCCTAAAAGTTGCTGTTTCGCTGAAATATGATATAAGTACAAATATTGCTGTTCTCGATGGAATGTCAAATGGAGTAGAATGTACGATACAAAAGATTGATTATCGTGTCCCTGGATCAGAAAGACCGAGTATCATATGGGTATTGTTTTCAAATGAACATATTGGAAGTGATCATCGAAGGGAATATAGATTTCTTTATGAAAAGGATATTGATTCGAGTTGGACACCAATTCTTGAGATCACTAGACAGTTTAGCATTTCACGAAGGTCTCAGATTCATGTTTTGAGCAGACAGTTTCCATTAAGACCAGCAGCAGCAAAAACGATTCATCGATCGCAAGGTGATACTGTTAACCAACTAGTTGTTGACTTTCCAAGTAACACGAGAGAGCATATGCATTATGTGGGACTGAGCCGGGTCACAAAATTAGCTAACTTAAAGATATGCAACATGAATGAAGATAAGATTGCAGCAAGTGAAAAAGTGAAATCAGAAATGAAAAGATTAAGAGAAGAAGCAAAAGTTCAACTATGCATTTCACCCTTGTATAAAATACAACATCATAACTGTATCAAGAAAGCTTATCAAAATGTTCGCTCATTGCATCTACATATCGAAGATGTTGCTGATGACTATAATATACAGGCCTGTGATGTCATAAATATTGCTGAGACAGCATTAGTAGAAAACGACTCCAGTGAGACTTATCAATTAACAGATTTTGATCTATACAGAAATGATCATGTTTCATCAAATAGTCAGAGAACGCCATATGGACTAGCTGTCTATGTGAGACAAGTCATACCCTGCACAGTTTTTGCATTCAACTGTAATGGCGTAGAAATATCAATCACAAGGCTACACGATTATTTGCAAAATCTTGATATCATCTCTATTTATCGTTCGAAGCTCCGTGCAACAATGTTACAACTCCTTGAAGATATGGATAAAGTACGCGACCTTGTTTTAGCCGATGACAATCATCCTATTGTTATCCTGGGTGATTTTAATGTTCACCTTTTGGAGCCTTCTGCCGAACAGATTCATCTAAATTCATATATGAGAGATTATAGAGGGTACGACCAGTTGATCAGTCAATATACAACAGATTATTGTACACAAATCGATCACATTTACACGAATGCACCTCAACTGGTATCAAGCTCTGGTGTTCTAGAATCGTATTACAGTGACCACAAGCCTGTCTATGTATGTTTTCAAATACAAATGTCAGTGATGAACCAGACTGAGTGTAAAGGATGAGCATTGCTTTTGTTGAATATCAGTTTGCAAATGTTACTGTTGATATATGATGATTGGTGTGCCAGCCACGCCTCGATTACATTGGTGTGCATAGCCACGCCTCGATTACATTGGTGTGCATAGCCACGCCTTGATTAAAGCCGCTTTTTCAAGGTAAGAGGCGCGGAAGCGGAAGTTTTTTGTTCATTGAGATATTGCATTTTTTGAGGCCAAAATATTGTTCTGTGTACAAAGTTTAGCAAAGTAGCAAATTTTCACATTCATATATGTCTTCATTTCAAAATTATGACAATTTTAAGAATTTAAAGTCATAAGGGCTTTGACCGTGAAATCAAAGTTTGGACAAATTTTGTCCCAACTCTGATTTCACGAACAGACCCTTATGAATTTAAATCTTTATATCATCATAATTTCTAAATAAAGACAGATATGAATGTAAAAATTTGTTTCAACACTAAACTTTGCTTGCACAATAAGATTTTAGTCTCAAAAATTCAAAATCTCAAACAATAAAATACTTCCGCTTTCGCGCCTCTTACCTTGAAAGGTGGATTGGTGTGCATAGCCACGCCTCGATTACATTGGTGTGCATAGCCACGCCAGGATTACATTGGTGTGCATAGCCACGCCTCGATTACATTGGTGTGCATAGCCACGCCTCGATTACATTGGTGTGCATAGCCACGCCTCGATTACATTGGTGTGCATAGCCACGCCTCGATTACATTGGTGTGCATAGCCACGCCTCGATTACATTGGTGTGCATAGCCACGCCTCGATTACATTGGTGTGCATAGCCACGCCTCGATTACATTGGTGTGCATAGCCACGCCTCGATTACATTGGTGTGCATAGGCACGCCTCGATTACATTGGTGTGCATAGCCACGCCTCGATTAACGAAATTGTTCAAGCTGTTTTACAATATTCTGTGTTTCTGTTTTTTACAACTGAATACTTGACGTTAGAAATGCTATCGAATTTTTACCTTATTAAGAAATAGTGGAAATTATCTTTACAAAGACAACAATGAACACGGTAAGTATCAATCTACTGCTACTCCCCGGGGGGGGGGGGGGGGTACATGACTTGAGGATGGACGGGGGTCTGCCGCCCGGTTTTCAGAAAGCTACCCTCTTCTAATTACCCAAACTTGTTTTGATACCCACTTTTATGATGAATTTTGGCGGAAAACTGCCCATTTTAACCATTTTTTTGCGAATCTCAGCAAAACCCCACCCTTGTTTATGGAAAATCTGCCGAAAAAGGACCCTTGTTTAGAGAATTTTGGGCCCAAAAACGCACCCACATGGGCGGCACATACCCGTATCCTAAATATGTTATGTACCCCCCCCCCCCCGGGTGCTACTCTTACTTCCCCTTAAACAGCTGAGGGGTCCGACTTTGCCGATTGCAAATATGAACAAGAGACATCGGATGGATATTTCATGACCGAGAAAGGAGCCCCATTTTAATCCTTTAAGTAGTACTGTTTCATATTTCTCAACCTTTTCATTATTGTTTGCTTTTGCAGAGAAATAACCAGTGGATATCCCTGCAAGCTGCCAGCATCAAAATTGTCAGAATGAAGACCTTAACAACTACCTATCCAACTCTAAAGGCAGGATTATCAATAAGAAACGAAAGTAAAGCAAGCCGTGTACACAATCCTGGTCAATTCTTGTCAATGATCAGACGTTGAATACTCTATCGAACGGATTGTAACACCTTGGATGCGTTTTTGAAAGATTAAATGACGAATACTACATATCACTTATATCGATTGAATTTTGTAAAAATGATCGATTGAAGTGTGTAACATTGAAATCAGTTACGAAACTGAACACAACGTCAGCATCAACGCAAAAGATTTCTGTCATCAATCATTCAGAAGGAACGTCCCTCACTCTGTACTTAAACTTGAAAAGCAAGACTTCTCTACACAAGTAAAGCAGTATGTTATACCTTCCTGAAAGACCACATCAACGATGAATTCTTTGCAGTAAATGATTGTTAATGGAAATAATCCTCATCTTTAACCTGTCAAATACATATAGCAGAGCTTGGCTACTACTGGAATGTGTTCGCATTGCAACTGTCTGCATCTTGTTTGTCTAAAGTCAAATGGGAACATTGCAGCATTGCCGAAGAGGTGTCTTATTCGAGTACCTTACATGTTACTCAAAACTGGATATTTTGCCGACATTAATATTATTGGCTAATCAACTCTGTACTGCTGAAAGGCTTGGTAGCAGCCTATGCAATTGGTAGATTTACTAGTATTTTAGACTTTATTCATCTCTACATTGATCAAGAAAATCTCACATTCTAATTATAACAAGCATTTAAATCCCCCCCCCCTTCTTTCATCAAATTATTGCAAACCAGCAATTAATCGATTTTGGCCATTCTGAAGAAAGCTTTAACTATTTCAATACGAACCAAAAATTAGAACAGACAATTATTCAAATAGGCATTTAGATATGATGTTGTCAAACGGAAAATCAAACAAAATGATGGCATACATCACCTGAAATTTTTCTAACATTGCACTGGCACTAGTTAGAGTATTTGAGATGATTTTAGATGCATTTTATTTAAGCCATACTGCGATGATAGAATTATTCATAGCCAATCAGTTTTTGAACTCGCGTTCGGAAACTGCAGCTATATGTCCTGTATGCCAATGGAAATGTTTTTCACTTGCTAGGAGAAAATTACCATCTTTTGACTTACTTTAATTGATTTGATCTATTTTAATTGATCAAAGTGCTTAGTGCTAAAACCGTAACAGATAGTCACACATTCTACGTTGATAGATAATCGCAGGATTTGCTTAGGCCAAAAGGCTAAAGCTCTGGTTTGCAGGAAGAGGCAAATTTGAGCTTTCAAGATTAACATGTCTGATTTTATACCACCAATACCAACAAATGAGGTACCTATGTTTATTTTTGTTGTGTCACATCCACTTTGTAATGGATAATTTATTGTAGGTGTCTCTCATAGTGGGAAGACGATGACCATGGGTCTTTTCCCGCTATGAGGGGCACAGTTAAATGTAAATATTAGTTGCAGTAGTTGCAGTTATTTTTAAGTTGATATATGAAAAAAATCGTGCATTAAACAGTTGCAATTGCAAATAAATATTTCATTACTTTGAGGCAAGCTACGTGCATGATCTCATTCTTCAAACATGGCTAATGGGGGCCTTTAATTATCTTTTTGGTTGAGTTTTACTGTGTTACTCAGGCCCGTCGGAACGAAATTCATATTGGGGGGGGGCTGAAACTTCATGCGAGTGGAGTGATGATGAATGGGGGTCCGGGGGCTTGCCCCCGAGAAATTTTTCATGGCCACGCCCTTTAGATCGTTGGAAGACGGCCCATTTTTGGAGAATTGGCAATTTAAAAGAGCAAAGGATGAAGTCTGGTGGGGGTCTTTCCGAGAAAATTCTGAAAAATGGGACTTCAATTTCACGAGGATATAGATTATATTTGAATTCCATAATATCAAGTATGATAGCTTGATAAATTCTAGTAACTTCCTCGAATATAAATAAGTTTGAATCTTCATTTCCACGAGATGGGCTTCACAGCCTTTTTTACTTACAAAAGTGAACGAAATGCAGCAAATTATTGGGGGGGGGCTGAAGCCCCCCAGCCCCCCGGTTCCGACGGGCCTGGTTACTTGGGTTCTGCTCACATGTTTGTGTGTGTTTGATCGAAACAGTTCATAAATCATAAACCTAGTGTTTTCATGCATGGACTTGAGGTGAAGAGTGAAGCATAGCAATCCAGTACAAACAACAATAGTTGTAAGTCAATTAGATAACTTCAGCCTTTTCGAAGCAGTCATTAAACAAAGCCTTAAAATCTGGTCTGAAAAAAACTACATTTGCAAAAATGTCCATTGAGCAAAACATAACTTCTAAGAGTCTGATAAAATCTTGATCATATACAGTTTGAGCATAACTAGACTATCTTTCAAAATCAAATGTCTTGCCCAAAGACAAAGATGTCAGTATAGAATTCCTGTCTGAACTGACCGTTTTCTTAAAGTATTGAAAATAGTATATTTCTTTGTTTTCAAAAAAACATAACCTAGGGAGTTTGTAACAAAGCAGAGATTGCCTTGTATTTTTGCATTCTTGCTGCAGTGTTGACCAAAGTGACAAAGAAAGCAGACAACAAAAAAGACTATTATACTGGTTTGTATAATAACCATTGCCACCACACCACGCCAGTTTTTTGAATTCATGATCGATATATTGCGCCACGCCAATTCTGCCCGCCAGACCATAAATCCAACGAAATCTCCGCCAAAAACCTTGGCGTGAAAAAATCGGAAGCAAGCTCGGAATGCACTGTGGAGTAGGCCTAGCTGCTACTGTTTACTTTTTATACACCTATCCTAGTTCACATTGATGATAAACAAGTTATCAGAAAGCAGCAGCTTGTGCAACCAAAATATTTTATAAATTTTGTGAAGGTGCACCAAGATCACCAACACCCTTTCAACATTGGCAACAAACAATCAAGTACAAGAGAAGGTGATTGCTTTTAGTTGGTGGGTGAAAATCCAAAACTTGAGTTTTTGGCTGTGTACATGATTAACAATTAAGTGGCCATTGAAGCTTTATTTAATAAAATAATAATTGATGCATATCAACTATTATTGTTATTGTCAATTTATTTAACATAGGTCTAGGATAGGCATATTTTATTTAAGCAGAAGCCAAGAAAGCAAAGTTGAAAAATTTTTCCTGCAACAATGGTTCTAATTTTGATGATTAATCTGCCAAATGCTCTCTGTTCATTCTTTTATTTAGCTAGGCTATTGGTTATTTATTGGTAATACAAGTCCTTAGTCATGATACTATTCAGTGCAACAGTGTACAAATCAATTTATGGTTTCCGTACTGCCAAGCAATAACATATGGTTGTACATATCATCAAACTACTTTGAAAAATATGTATTTTGGGACTTCCAAGAAAGGGTGTCAAGTTTGGACGGCTTGCCTTAGTGCGTGATAGTCCTAGCTAAAGTTAAGCCACACACTTAGAAAGACCCTGTTGTGGCAAAACTGACATTCCTTTCCTCTTTCCTGGCTGATTTGTTGAATACGTAAGCCCCTTGCAAAACTTTTCCTGCCAAAATGGATATAATTTGGATGATAATAATCTGCCAAATGTCTTTGCTGTTAGTTCATTCATTTATTTAGCTATTAGGCTATTGGTTCTTTATTGGTATCAAAAGTCCTTTGGCAAAATTTTTTTATTTGAAAAGTAGCTCCAGTTTTGATGATAGAAATCAACTCAATATCTTTGCTTAAAGTCTATGGTTTCAATTTGAGGTTAAATTGTAATTTTATCAAGTTAAACTGTTGAGATCCTTTCAATGGTAGGATATATAATTAAATGTGATGGTTTGGGTCAATGCTTCTAAACTGCTTCGCTGCTAGCAGTTACATTACTCACTTTAAAATGCTAAGGCCCTGTTCCATATTCTGATAGATTTTCTGGTAAACCATTACACGGTGTTGCTCCTTACTTGTCTCTAGATGACTGTCAGGGCCTGAATCAATAAGACATGTTTTTTGTAATTTAAGAATTCTAAAGACATCTGGAGTTATTGTCACATTTAATGTTAAGACACTTTGTACTTCCAGTGATCCCCAGTGCCAAAGTAAGTTATAAGGGAAAATAGATACATTTTTACATATTCATATGCATATTCAGGGGAAAACGAGGGAAAAGAAGCCAAGGAGGTAGCTGAAGGGACAAAAAGATCTAAAAGAGAAATGTGGCCCAAGCTGAGTTGAAAGAAAAGCAGCTTAACGATGATTGATAACGTCAACTTAATCAGTGCTTAACAACGTCAATTTCTGATGTCTCTCAGTTCATTGTGATTTTAAGAGGGGATTGCTTTGATATTCGGATATAGAGGCATACGTAGTACCTTTAAAGCCGCTTAAATATATGGTAATAATCAGCAGTTACCTCGATAGACAACTTTCGGTTTATTTATTTTGCGCTAAACTCATTTCGATAGATTTGAGTCATTACATTTATTTTATCTTCAGCTATTTCTCAATCGTTCAAAATATATATCTGGAGGTGAAGAGCAGCGTATGTGGCAAGGTATTTGGAATGAATTGATGTCCGATGAGGAAAATGGGCCTGACAACGTATTTGCCATGAAAACTTTAGAATGGAGAGGGCATCAACTCACCGTGCTTGTATATGATTGTCAGATGATGGATTGGACAGGTAGTTGGGTCAGAATCTGCAGATCCGTGACAAAAAAGGGTGTAACTAAGTTTGACAACTGATTCCTATGGATTGAAGGGTGCTCTTCAAAATGGGCTGGGTCCAACCTCTGGGAATGGTGGGGAAAAGGCAGGAGGGGGGCTGGTCCAAAATGTTGCCCTTTTTTTCTATATTTTGTATTTGACGGTGAATTACAATGAAACCATACCACCTGATACTTTGAAAGTGATCCTAATTAACTCCTATTAGACAGCCTTTTCATTTAAAGTATCGACAACTACTAGAATTGATGTTTTCAGCCATGAAATTGTGTTTTATGATTTGCGCATGCGCAACACAAAAAGTGCATATTCCTACATGGAATTTTGAGAGTGAGGGCTCCGTGTGATAACAAGATCAGGAAAAGGGACAACAAAGATACAGACACATGTATTAGAAGATGAGTTTTCTTGAATCCTGCCAATTTTAATGTTGTTTATAGTTGTTCATACAGCAAGTTGTATGTTTCCAAAACGAGAGGTTTTTTACTAAGTTATATCATAGAAGTAAAGTTTTTGGGGAACAAACAAATTTAGCGTAACAAACAAACTCTTCTTCAAAGCAATGCCGTAAAAGCTCTATTAAGCCCCTGGGGGCTTATTTAAATGTGGACACTTTTTAGTTCTTTTACACCACATTTTGCGGTTTAAACATACAATTTTTTGAGTTAGATACACAAATTCGACATGGTTTTATCTCAAACCATATCAAAATTAAGATGCAAACTTCTTTAGCTCAATAAATGGACTTTGGTAACCTCTGGAATTTTGATATAAGTGGGGATGGGGCTTAATAGAACTTTTACGGTATATGCTAAAAGCTTGTGAAAAAAACATGCCTTCAGAATCTTGACAAAATCTGTTATCAATTCTATTCATTGTCACTCTCATCTACCTATTCCTGCATCTGACTCTCGATCTGACTCATTGTTGCTAATGAGATCAGAGCTACTCTTGGGACGTTTTGCTTCAGCAATTAACAGTTTAGATTTCTTGGTAACGGAGCTAGATCAAACTTCATAGGGGATACTCTGCCATGAATTACAATGAATAAGAGCCCAAAACTGAAAGGAAACTAGATTGGCATCGTAAAGAATGAGGCTATGTTAAACGTTGAACATTTGCAAAAAGACTGTGATCAAAGTCATGAAAATGCATGGCTCTCTCAAGTCATCTGCATTTGTGACGAGAAAGAAGCGTGATCATATTGCAAATCATGTTAGTTAAGCGATGAGATAGCAGTGCAAGCACTGTTAGGCTTCTTGAATGAAAGGGAATGTCCACTGTGCACTGTACAGTTTGGATTTCTAGCGTCTGAGAAGTTGATATGTGATTAGCAAAATGAAATGGTGGAATGCAGGTAGATCAGTTATTCAAAGAAAAGATCCTCGACCGAAAAGCTGATCTGTAACAGAATCAAGCTAAAAAACTGGCGTCATCAAAGAGCAAATGATCATCACTATGTATTAGGTGACTGACGAGATGGAGAATAGGGCCATGATCAGTGTACTGAATATTGCTCTGCTGAAAATCAACAATAAATCTTGAGGAAGTTATGAAACATTGAGTGACAGCAGTATCTTTGCCGTTTTTTCAACCTGAATGGATCTCTCAGAAATACAGAGAAGGCAAAGCTGTTTGACAGCTTCAAACGAGAACAAGTTGAAACTGGCCACAGTTAAGTCATTGTTGTGAGTGACATGAAGCTCCTTTGATGGACATGCGCACCAAATAAAGAAGACTGAGAGACAGCCATCAAAGCTGTTTGATGCAATCATGGGAAGACATTCTAATACTTCTGAGTATCACTAATACATATGCTGCTGCAGGGTGCTGCGGCTGCAGCTTATGATGCTGCTATGTCAATCAAGGACTCCGAGCATGGCCGGCGAAATGAAAGCTACACTACATCGGAGGCTCTATCAATGTTTCCCTCAACCTGGAGCAAAGATTCCAAAAGGAAGTAGATTAAACGCCCTTTTTGCTAATGCAAAGAACGAGATTTGCTTGGAAGCTCTCCCTCTCACAGAGTTCAACCAAAGAACCGATGGTAGAGAAGATAGTTTTATAGATACTACACAAGCGCGCGGAGAAAAGTATATTTTGCTAAACACAGGTGAAGTGATTCTAGAGTTCAACAACTGCCGACACGAAGCTGATATAAAATTTCCTTTCCCATTTCTGTCTGTGAGAGCAGGGGCTGCAGCATGATTCCACTTACAGTTGATGCAGAAGGCACTGATGTTCTGACTTTTGCAGCGTGCGTTGCTCACGAAAGTCTATACATCTTATCTACCTATACAGACAAGGTATCATCGATTATTGAAGAATGATGTGTTGACAAGAAATATTGTGCATTATTTTGAAACTTCATGCACTGTTGTGTATTAGCACACTCTATGGATTATGGAAGCATACAATATTTGGTAGTATTGCAAAAAATGAGGATGCTAGGAATTTACTAGCAGATCTGACGTGAATTCTTGATATATCAAATAGATATCAAAAGCATCAGAAGGATATCAAAAGATTTACTATCAGGTACACTTCAATGACACGAAAAGTGAATATTTGCCTCCAGCTAGAGCAAATAAATAGCGATCTTTTGAAACGCAAAAAACCATTGAGGATTCATCAAGATGCAGATACCCTGCCACATCACATACAGCGTACCAATAGCCATATCATGATCCATCATCACCCCCATCTTCACTGCAATCTGAGTAGATCAAAGAGAATGGAAGAATCTCCCCCATAAAGCATTCTCTATGTCCGTTACCAAGAAATCTACAACTGTTAATCATTACAGAAAAATCCCGAGAGTCGCTCTGATCTCAGCAGCGACAGAGAGTCAGATCGAGAGTCAGATGCAGAAATAGGTAATAGGTATTGTTGATGAGAGTGACAATGAAAAGAATTGATAACAGATTTTACAAGACATGTTTTTCAGAAGCTTTGAACATATTGCTTTGAGCAAGAGTTTGTTAGTTACGCTAAAGTTGTTTGTTCCCCAAAAACTTTACTTCTATGATATAACTTAGTAAAAAACCTCTCGTTTTGGAAACATACAACTTGCTGTATGAACAGCTATAAACAACATTAAGGTTACTGTAACCGTTCAGGCGGCGATTAAGAAACTCCGTTAACTACGGCCGTTCGTCAAAATATACCAGACAAACTTATGCATCATTTGACGCAGAATTAAACGTAGAATATAATGAAAATATATTCAGTTGATTCAATAAAATCGCGAATGATTTGTTCGAGATTTTAGGCAAAATCGACCACCCTTGGGAAAAAATCTTTGTGTACCCCAATGATATTCGTTGGACAACGACTTTCTATTTATTAAAGACTTAAGGCCCTTAACTGCAAAACCGTGTCACGAATTTTTGATAAAAAGTGTTGCCTTGAAATGATATCATTTTAAATAATTGTAAATGTCTTAAATGTCTTTTTTAACTTTCAGACCCTTGTAAAAATCGGACCAGTGGATCTATCACAAATCGCTGACACGGTTTCGTAGTTATATGCATTTTGACTCTGGGTGCCAAGTTTCAAGTGATTCGATTGGCCTGTTGGGTACACAAAGATTTTTATTACCCACCAGTACTCGGGAATCCTGTTTCGAGAAATCAGGCTTTTATCAAAATGAAGCAAAAATTGCGGGAAATACGATTATGCATGAAAGGTCAAGCAATTAGGCTTAAGCGCGGTATTGGTAAAGCATTATGTCAATAACACAGCAGCACGGGATGTCTTGAACATAGCTGCAAGGTCAAGTGAGTTTACTTTAATCCGCTTATGTATATTCCCGCAATTTTTGAGAAGCAGGATTGCTCCTTTTAAAATGCTCAAATTTCCAAGTAATTGTGACTATTTCTGGAAGTGAGTTGGTTTAAACAGTCCTCAAATACTTATACCATCAGATTATGACAAAAACGAAAAATCGAAAATTTGTCGTCTGAACAGTTACAGTAACCTTAAAATTGAAAGGATTCAAGAAAACTCATCTTCTAATACATGTGTCTGTATCTTTGTTGTCCCTTTTCCTGATCTTGTTATCACACGGAGCCCTCACTCCTGCCTTTTCCCCACCATTCCCAGAGGCTGGACCCAGCCCATTTTGAAGAGCACCCTTCAATCCATAGGAATCAGTTGTCAAACTTAGTTACACCCTTTTTTGTCACGGATCTGCAGATTCTGACCCAACTAAGGGGGAGGAACAAGAATATTACCCTCAAAGAAATGATCCATGGATTCCTTTGAAGGAGACTTCCATCCAAAAAGCTGCACAGGCGGTTTATCCAGATGCATTCAGATGATGCTCATCATGACGACATGGAGGAGGAAGACGGACACGCTCAAAACGATGAACATGACTTTGACGATAGTCATTTATTCTAGATAGAACAAGGCTGAAATACCTGATAAGGTTAAACTTATTGATTTGACATTTTTTCATCAGTTTTAACTGATATGTCTTGCCTGCATGCACGATCAGTTTAAATTGATGAACTGGGGGGGGGGGGTGGCTCAATGACCTCGGAATGTGCAGCTGCAGCAATAGTAGTTGCTGTATAATAAAACGAAAAAACGTTTGAAATGCAAAAAAACATCTGCATGAGTTGAATCTTTCCTTCAAAAGTGAACCCAGGTGTTGTGAGTTCAAAACTTCTTTGTTCCACATCACGGTGGGTGGTCTTTGTAATCATTTGACTCTACATCCTACAAAACTTGGCTCTGCTTAAACAAAACTATGATGAAATATTCAGTTTGCTCGACGCGTTTTGCTTTTGAAGCCTTTTTTCGTCTGATGTTTCCTTGTGTAACCTTTTACACTACGCAATAGTTGATCCAAGTACAATTCGTCTATCTGCAAGGCTTAGCGTTGCAATATGATTTAAAGCATAACTGACATTCAATTTAAGGTGGATAGTTGAACACGTCCAACATTAAAAATTTCTATATACAGTTGAAACTGTCAGTTGAAACTGATCGTGTACAGTAAATCCCCGCATAAAAGAATCTACTTTTGAGAGCCAGGCTGAATTAGGTTTACATTTTAAAGGCTCTTAGATTTATTTCGGGATATAAAGGTTCTTAAAGGTTCTTATTTAAAGCCTCATTTCTGTACATTTTTCATTTGTTTTGGTAATGTTACTATGAACCCTATATGTACTCTTAGGCTTCAAATAGCAAGGGAAGAGGTGCAAATTTAACAGCCAATCAAAAATGAACTTTATTTCACTTGTGATAAGAACATGTTGGTTTATCAAACTGAAACAGGTTCTTAATTAGAAGGTGCATAATTTAGTAAATACAGACTGCACGTTATTATTTTTGTAGGTTCTAACATACGGAGATTTACTGTATTTCCGCCTTCAGCCTGACTACTGTTTAGATGTAATTTTAGGAAAGGAGCCATGTTCCATTTCATCTCCGTTTTGCTTTTTTTATGTACGAAGTAAAACGAGTAGGAGAGATCGTGGTTAATTGTAACACTTTTTGGAAAATCAGCCATATCGTCTAACTAATTACGCTCTTGGAGGTGAATGATATTGTAGTTGCATCCCTTGGACAAAAATAGACATTAGTTTCCATCACATTGAACCAATTGTTGTGACGCTGTGATAGTTTTAAAATCAATGGTCAAGTATTTCAATTGCCCCGGTAACGCGGGGCAATTGTAACAGATGGTTGGAGCAATTGCTACGTATCTTAAGATCATCACAGATGCTATTGCACGACTCTGCTTTTACCTTGCACATAATGTGGTACCAGGTGGCAGATGATTCATGGTTTTGAAAAGAACAAATTCAAAATAGGACGTCGTTTTTATTTCTTTGTAAATTTCGGTGGATCAGTTGAAAAAATGGAATCGATTGAGGAAAAATGTCCTTCACATGGCTCGACCAGATTAGAAAATTAATCAAAACCAAACCATCGGCCAGATTACACCGAGGCAATTGCAACAGCTTGTTACAATTGCCCCTGACCTGGTCAGCTATCGTTATTGTCCATTTTTACCTCTCGTAAGCTGTGGAGCTTAAAAGTTTTTGACGTAGTTTTGATCCTAAATAGATGCCATGTTTGTGATGTGAAAATGGCACTTTTTACTCGAGAGCAAAATCTTTCAGACACAAAGTTACAGTGAAAGCAAGTATGTATTTTCGTACTCAAAAACATGTTTTTCCCCCGAAAATGTTGCAACATTCCTGTATCTCAAACATGCTGTAAAAAATCCGATCATTTTTTCCAGGCATGAGAGTCAGTGTTACCATTGCCCCGTGTTACAATTGTCCCCGGTCTCCCCTACATATAGGAGTGGAGTTATGTAACGGACTAACGCTCTCACGAACCAAGGACGCATTCCGCGAACCAGCTAAAAATGCCAAGAATGCAATCAGTTGCCAACTGATGTATTGTTGCTGCTTCTCCGCACCATCAGATCACCGAATTTACTAAGACTTTTCTTGTTTTCGGTTATTCTGATTATATTTTTTATCTTGATATCTTCCCAGATTATGGTTCTTGTATTTTCTTCAAGGGGCGATGCCATGCTATCTCTATTAATTACCCCTAAATTCGATCTCTGCAGGTTTGTTTGATTTTAGGGTCTCACGGCTCATTTAAAAGATATAACTTCAAGGCAATAAAATGGCCTGTTATGACTACTTTCACTATATTTTCCCAGCAGAAACAATCTACTTTGGTTGGATTGGGGGGGAGGGAGGCTAAATAGCTCTTTTACGGTATTTGTAAACATCATTTTGTTAGCTGCTGATATCATTCGCACCGTTTAAACTTGTATACCATATCTTCATTTTACTCTCTATTATCATCAAATTCAAATCCAGCAATTGACCTTCTAGCTGTTTTACAAAGGATTCAGGATCGAGGGATATTTTCATACCTTTTTATTCAAGAGGCTCGATTGAGTTGCGTTGGAGCTTCTATCACTATTGTGCCCATATATCGAAGTATCGTTGTATTTTCTAGAATAATCAAAAAGTCAATTCTGTAACATTTTAGCCTATTTCGTATGTTATTTGATTCCATTATATGTGTTTGATGACCTTTATAATTAGATATTGATACCAAGAAGGGATTCTTTACGTGCATTCTTTTATTTTAGTCCTTTATATAGTTGTGAATCCATGCACTTTACCGCAAATGTATTTATGAAATTTTTGGTTGTCTGGACGGTTCACATGAAGAAAATATGATACTACAGTAAGAACCCGCAAAATAGAAACCACTTTATAAGAAACCTCAGGCTGATTTTTTTGAGAAATGGTGCCCTCATATAAGAAACTTCTCAGCCTGATTTTAGAAAGGTTTCTTATAGAAGGACCCCAAATAAATTCATATTTGAAAATCTTCGTGAAACTCAGGTGCCCAACATTTTTAGATATTCCATGCAATTGCATCTCTATCTATAATGATAAATTTGGCATGTATGCTATCGTTGAGTAAATTTAGAGAAAATGCTAGGTAACGAGAACATACTGCACTGTCCGCTAATGTTTGCTCTCGGTTTTCATGAAAGATTAAACTGAAATCAGTGCAGGTTTCTTAGCCATGTGATAAGAAACCGTTCAGCCTGTTTTAAGGTTAATGACCTTTTAATAAGAAACTAAACAGGCTGTTTTGAAAAAACTGGTTTCCATTTTGCGGGTTCTTACTGTAATTGAATGTTCAAAGTTTGTCCAGGGTTTTCTAAGGATATAATACCCGCCTCAAGATGTATACCTAAATATCCTAAGTATCTAAATATCCGGAGATATCCGCAGTCAGGAAGCCTAGTTTTCCGAAGTATTCCTTAAAACTGTAAAAATGTTCCGGGGCTTTCCTGGCTTTTTCTGCGTAGGATATCTGAGTTGTACGGAACGCGGAAAACAACGGATATCTGAGTTGTACGGAACGCGGAAAACTAAATATCCGGAGATATCCGTAATCAGGAATCCTAGTTTTCCGAGGTATTCCTGACAACTGTACTGATTTTAAGAAATGTCCCGGGGCTTTCCTGGCTTTTTCTGCGTAGGATAACTGAGTTGTTCGGAACGCGCAAAACACCGTAAAACAAGGAGTCCGTTTCCGAGATTGTTCGATGTTCGGAAAGCCTCGGAAAACACAAGTTTTCCGGTGTAACAGATTTACTGTATAACGCCGTATAACAAAGTTTTCCGGAGCATTACGGTATTTTAAAACCCAGTAAAACGATCTTGTTCTTGCTGTGAATCATAGAACCAAAAAATATATATTGCCCAAATTTTTGGGCGTGGTGTACAACCACTTACCACCGACCACACCGACCACATACCACCGACCACACTTACCACCGTCCACTTACCGCACTTACCACCGACCATAATAGCCACCGACCACCGACCACCGACCAAGAAAACCACTTACCACCGACCAACAAACCACTTACCACCGACCAAGAAACCACTTACCACCGACCAAGAAACCCACCGACCACTTACCACCGACCAAGAAAACCACCGACCAAGAAAACCACTGACCACTCACCACCGACCACTTACAACGGAGTTGCTTAAAAGTGTCGTTATCAAAAACACTGAGGCAGAGGTGTCCATCATGCGTCATGCGTCATAATCATGCGTCCATAATAATTTTCAAAATAAACACTGAAATATTAAAGTTGCAAAATGTCCATGTAATCAAATCATCGCTCGAATCAAACCTTGGTTTCAGGTGCAAGCTAAATTTGCCTTCGCGCAGTTCATACCTCCTGTTTTTTATGTGTCTGTTTTGTCTGTTTTGCTTTTCGACACATTTTATCATGGAATGTTGACTACATGCTCAGTTATGCGTGCTTTGTCAACGTTCGTATGCAGCGCAAAACAAACAAAACTTCATCCAGGAGTTCCTCATTTAGAAGGCCACTTAGATTCCAACAAGGTGAAGATGAAGTTACGATTGGGATCGCAGGAATAGAGCAGACCCAATCGAGTCCACGACCCCTTGTCATGACTCTCAAGTGGTGGGGTCCTACCGGGTATCGAACCCACTCCGCCTGACCGTTCTGGCTGCAAAGTCAGAGGATTACACCACAACACCAGAACAGCTACCAACTCAAAGCTTCCTATGCCTATTCTTGTGCGTGAACAGACAAATCTGTGTCATTTTGTTCCCATTCTTTTATCGGAAAGTCTTTAAGTCCCGGTTTGAGCAAAATGATGTTGTTGTTTTTTTTTTTATGTTGCTGTTGTTGTGATGCGTTAACTAGGACTATTGTAGAATCTTTTAAAACGGAATAATGCGATGATCTTCTAAGAAGAGGGTACCCAATAGACCCCCTGATTCCCGAATTCCCGCTACGTTTTTAGCACAGTTCCCGATTCCCGACCATCGTTTTTAACGAATTCCCGCTTTCCGTCTGAACATGGTCTGAAAATGTATCGAAGCCAAAATTAATCATTTTCACGACTATGGCGAAGAGCAGAGGCCTGCGCTCCATTTATTATGCCTCGAATGATCAGGGGCGGAAATGCAAATTTTTTGAGGGGGGTGTGTTCAAAGGACCGAGTTTCTTCCACACAGACCGATTTTTGCGAAATGAATGTTGTTGCAAATGTATGAAAAAATATTGTTTTCTTTTCTGCCATAATTTGCCGAAAATACTGAATACATGATCATTGGCCATCCACGGAGGACAAATAAGGTTGAAATCTCAGTACCACTGAATCTTAACAATTCAGAAATTAAGCGTGTGGTGAAGACTAAATCACTGGGGGTTATTGTGGATGAAGGGCTAAACTGGGATGAACAATTCAACAAAGTGAAAGGGAAGATTAGTGGTGGTCTTAAGTCACTAAAAAAAATGAAAAATCTCATTTCCCAATCCCAGCTGGAGCATGTGTACCGTGCACTTGTAGAAAGCCATCTGCGATACGCCAATGTTATTTGGGGGAGTCTTCCTAAATCAAAATTGAATACCCTCCAACGTCTGCAGGACAGAGCCCGTTCGATTATTGATAAGGCCAGACTAAAACACAATTGGTCTCATAATTGGTTGACCGTTGAACAACTAATAAACTTTGATCGATCAGTTATGACATACAAAATAATCAACAGGCAATGTCCCGAAAGCCTTTGGGGTAAATACCATCATAGGACCCAGCATTCCAACTACAGAACAAGGAATTGCAGGGACCTACAAATCCCAAGAAATAATCTTGAATATGTCAAGAAAGGCTTTCACTATTCGGCTCTGAAAACTTGGAACAATATACCCATCAATATCAGAGAGCTCCCTACACTTAGTAGATTCAAAAAACAATTGAAAAGTTATTATATGAGCTGAACACAACTAAAACACGACACCCTGGAAGAGCAGCTGCTACTACATAGATTACTGTACATAATTTTGCTTTAACTGTATATAGACTATATTAATGTAATTAGGATATCTATTTTCTTATTTAAGTATTGCGTTTGTTAGCTGAAGGGTTTTTGTGTATAAATAATTTAAAATGAAAATGAAAATGAAATGAAAGCATCACAGAATAGCCACGTTTTTAGGCATGCAAGCTTGCTCATATGGAATCAATTACTGGCGTGGCCTGGGTAAATTAAGGGAGGCATGGAAATGCAGGAGCCTGGGGGCCAGGAAAATTTTTGGGGCCACACCCTTTACTTTGGCTTAGAATGCATCTCCCAATAGCATGCTTGCCATTGGCATTGAGGAAACCTTGATAGCTTTGTGACAGTTATCCTATAAATCGGAGTGCGAAGAAAATTTTCGAAGAAACATCCTTTATTTTGGCTTAGAATGCATCTCCCAATATCATGCTTGCCATTAGCAGCGAGGAAACCTTGATAGTTTTGTGACAGTTATCCTATAAATTGGAGCACGAAGAAAATTTTTGAAGAAACATCCTTTACTTTGGCTCAGAAGGCATCCCTTACCCGACTTATACCCAGCCATTTTCTCTTCGGTTTTAAAGGAATCTCGAGGATTTCTTTCCTGTAAACTTAGTTTCTGCGATAAAACAAAAGACAGCTAACACATAAATCTTTGCCTTTCGAGTATCGACGTCCTGAAAAATTCAGGTTCAAGTTCATAGAGCCGAATCGGGACAAACTTTATCACTATAAAATAGCGATTGGGACCAAGTTATGAAATTATTGGGGGGTTTCACACCCCGCACACCCCCTCATTTGCGCCCCTGCGAATGATACTGTATTTGTTTTAACTTCCTATTTGGGTTTCTTACTGCAGAGATCAGTGTAAACGTAGGGCCTGTTGTGTTCTTATAATTCTCTCCTCACTGTACCTGATGGGTGCAGTGCAATGTTAATGAAGATATGATATTACGCTCATTCATGATTTTGCTGAAAAGGGGGTACATTTGAAGCAAAGTCTTATGACCTAGAATCTCAAAAATGGGGTATTCTATTGTTTTCTCCAAACTTTTCCTTGTGGTGAAAGTTGGTGCCACTCTGTCTCTGTCCCTTCTCATAGTAAATTGCCACACAGTTGATGATATGGTATTTCATGGCTATGGCTGACTTCATTTTCCATGCGTCTACTCACTAGACTTATGACCTGGAGTCCTTTGTTTCTCTGACAAAATGGCCTAAGAGAGCGGGAATTCTCGTACAGTCCACAAAATCACTTCAAACTCTGGTCTAAGGAGCTTGAACCTTAAAAAGCAAACTGATACAGAGAATGGTGTTTTCCTGACCTAGTAATCGCAAAATATATACCTTTCAAGCAGTAACCTTCCTCTGTATAAATAAAATTGATCCGTCGCAGATACTAGAACTCTAGGCCATATCAACCATTTTTGTATGCATCAACAACAACTGTCTGGTTTAAACTAAATCCTAGCAATTTGATTGGTGAGTTCTGAACCACTCTGCGAGGGCCTAAAGTGTGCCCACTTTTTCGGAGTAATGATATGAGTCCCTTTTGATCAAGTGATATCAACAAATCAATGAACGCACGGAAACAAGGGACGAAAAGGCATAAGTCTAGGTAAATCCCGCTTCCCGAAAGCTGCTGCCAATTCCCGAATCCCGCTCACAGAAATTTGACGATTCCCGATTCCCGATTCCAAAAAATGGCGATTCCCGCTTCCCGAAAAACATATTGGGTACCCCCTAAGAAAGGGTTACAGATGAAAGCAAAGAACGTTCTTAAAGGAAACTAGTGATTCTAGTGATGGTGTATAAGTCGGTAAATGAACAAGCTCCCACTTACCTTACAGAAATGTTCGTCAGGCTATCAGATTCATGCACGAGAGAACTGCGCGATACCAAAACGGATTTGGCCGTTCCTCATCGCAAATCGGCCTTCGGACAAAAGAGCTTCTCGTATAAGGGTGCTAAATTGTGGAATGAGCATTCGAAAAAGTATCAGCAATACCAACAGCAATTGCTGATTCTCTCTTTCATGCTTTACTTTTAATTTGCTTATTAGATTGTTTTGTAAATAAGATTATTTAATTTCGTATGCCTTTCTTATAATTTAGTTATTGTATGTATTTGCCAGTGGCGGCTGGTGCTATTGGGCACTCGGGGCAGTGCCCCACCAGCAAATCTCAAAGGAAAGTCAAAATAAAATAAATAAATAAATAAATCATTTTGTGTGTGATTTGAGTAAAACATCGGAAAACATTGTTGTATGAGGTCTTTCAAAAGTGTGGGCGTTGATTTTTCTATCGATAAGTGACATCTAATGTCTATTGATATTGATAGAATCGGCATCTCTTTGAGGCTGTCGATTATGCTGTGATTTCTTTGAGCTGCATCCACAGATCAGTGGCTGCATTCTGTTTGTTTCCTTTTGTTTCTGTGGTTTCGGGGCAAAGATTTTTCTTCCCCTCTCAGATCCTTATTGTCATGCGCACTGCAACGTTTTGGTCACGCCATCAAGTAAGCTGACTGGTATATTCTGCACCGCAACCAATAATCTGCACCACAATAATCCACACCGCAACCAATGGCAACGAAGTGCCCGATCTAGAATGGGCAAACTTAGTGCCTTAGACTTGCCCAAGTCTGTTTTGTCAACTGTAATAAGTCCACTGGAAAGTATATTTCGCTCTTCACTTTTCCCTTCAATGATTTTGACGAAACTTTTTTTGACAAAATAGACTTGGAGCAAGTCTACTTGTTCCTAGACCCACCATCAATGTGCATTTCCTGCAGCAAAAGGGGCACTTGCGCTGCCCAGTTCCCTGTGCTGGTCTCTGTCACCGTCCCCTTACTTTCACATACTGAATTGACTTGATTGATACTCAAGGAGCAGAAACGCTTGTACCTATGAGTCTATTTTAATTAGTCATCTTTTCTGTTCTTGTGTTGCTCTCTGAAGCACTTCTCTTTTATTGATTTTTTATGATTTCGGACAAATCGCTGGACTTGCTCAAGTCGTCTTGTAGAACGACTAGCAAAATCCTGCGATAAAGGACACGTAATTTTTTATAAGAAACTGCCCATAAGAAACTCATCAACTCACAGATAGCCAGAAAATTAGGAAACTCCAGTACTGAGAGAATATAAGTTAAGAAACTATTTATTTTGATAAAGGAAATCTTTCACATATTTCTATTTTACTTTCACTTGTTTCCTGTTTTATGATACTCGTAAGGTACTTGAGTAGTGTCTAAACATGGGAAACCTTGTTTTGCAATGTCCAGGACGGGACAGGCAGTGAACATGACGATTGCCATGGATCCTCTAAGAAACTCGTAAGAAACTCGTAAGAAACTCTAAGTACCCAAATCTCGTTATCTACAGCGTATTCATTGACTGAACTAAATGCCATGCTTTTGAGTATAAGACCCCAATATTTCACACCCGTATGTGAGTATATAGGTAAGATCAGTTTAGCCTTAGCCTTCTTTGTGTAATGGAATGAGCCAGTAGAAGAGAAGAAAGGGCTCAAAGTGCACCCTTGCTTTTAAACCGATATTACTTGAGATGGGATTGAGAAACCTGTTGCGTAACTTGATACAATATTCTGTAGACATTTGCTTCATATTTCTGTATACCAGGTGTGCCAAAATAAACTATGCACGTTTGGCAGGCCACAATAAATCGTACACTGGGCCGATTTTGAAGATTTATGACTTAATCTCTTTAAGACTTTAGGATCTTCAGCAGAAAGCCTGAATTCGATACTGGGATTTTAAATTTAAAATTTAAAACGGGGATTTTAAACTGGGATTTAAAAAATTTAAATTATAAGCTAAAAATTAAGCTTATTTTGGCACCTTTTTAGAACCTTCAAAAGTAAGAGATCTCTATGAACGCTGTCATATGCTTTTTTTAAATAATTTTTTTTAAATCAATAAATGCAACACATAGATATGACAATTTATTTATTTATTTCAAGTTTTAATTGGTAAGTGGTTTTCTTGGTCGGTGGTAAGTGGTCAGTGGTTTTCTTGGTCGTTGGTAAGTGGTCGGTGGTTTTCTTGGTCGGTGGTAAGTGGTCGGTGGTTTTCTTGGTCGGTGGTAAGTGGTCGATGGTTTCCTTGGTCGGTGGTAAGTGGTCGGTGGTTTTTTGGTCGGTGGTAAGTGGTTTTCTTGGTCGGTGGTCGGTGGTGCTGGTCAGTGGTCGGTGGTGCTGGTCGGTGGTCGGTCTGGTCGGTGGTCGGTGCGGTCGGTGGTATGTGGTCGGTGCACTGGTCGGTGTGGTCGGTGGTAAGTGGTTGTACACCACGCCAAATTTTTGACCCAAAAAACAACTTGAGAATCCCTGTCCTAAATATACCAGAGTACCCCCCCCCCCTGCCCGGACATCAGAGCCATACGAAACAAAAGAAAGGCAAAATCTGGAGTTATGACATGAGTCCTTGTCTACTCTCAATGCCCCAACGATACCCCCCGCAATTCCCATTCAGGAATGGCTATAACCTTAAAGAACAATTCAATTCAAAGGAGTAAAACTTAGACGAATGTAATCAGTCTAGGCAAATGTAGCCCTCATAATAGAATGACGTTATTACTTTAATGTTATAATTACCAAGGTAATAGCCCATAGAAATGTAATAGCCGGTGTCAGTAAAGGTAGTTTGAGCTGGCATAGTAGAAAAACCGGATCGTATGATCCGGGGACCCCTATGACCCCTAGGACCTTCAAGTAGTGAATTTTGAAAGGACCCTGAACATAGAGGGGTTACCCCCTCTGCATAAAGGCTATATGCTAATCAGGATGCTGTATGCTAATCAGGCTACTTCTGCTATAATTGTTCAAATTTGGCGCCAATACCGTTGATTGCAGCCTGGGGGTGAATACCGTTCAAGCAGGGGCGGATCTAGACGCTGGCATTGTTCTTCTGTAAGCTTGGCAACTTGCCGCTGATTGTGTAACTCTCACCTTAACCATAGTGACTATGCCTTCACTTTGCTGAATGAAAGAATCCTCTAGATCTTTAACATCTTCATCCATCGTAACATTCAGAGAAAGTCCATGCCCTACCCGTCTTTGTTTTATTAGTGCATACTGCATCCTCCGTACAAATTTGAACTGGGGTGGAACTAAAAAATGCTCAAAAGTTTAAAAACACACAATAGAATTGCATGGAAATTTAAAACAAAGAGCAATAATATTAATGCACCGTAAATAATATTTTATTCTTCAGTATGAGCACTGATAAAGGGTGGAAATGCTTCTATTTCTGGGGGATCAAACACCCCTTGTCGACTATTTAAAGAATGACATGCATTTGTTATTATGTACTGATGCTATGTCTGTTCAATGGTATTCACCCCCCCCCAGGCTGCAATAAACAGTATTGGCACTAAATTTGAAAAATTAAAGTAAAAGTAACCTGATTAGCATTTAGCATCCTCATTATCATATAGCGTTTATGCAGAGGGGATGACCCCTCTTTGTTAAGGGTCGTTTCAAAACTCAGTACTTCCTAGGGTCCTAGGGGTCATAGGGGTCTCAAGGTCATAAGGTCTGGTTTTTCAAGTATGCCGTCTCAGCAGGGAAAACCGTAAGGGCGGAAGTATCAAATTATCTTTGTGTATGAGCATTTGTTATCATAGGAATTGTTATGATTTTGAAGGGAATTCCAATGATACCAACATGTAAATGCTCAGTAGAAGCCGTTTGGCTAATTTTTTCGAACTGAAATTTCAGAAGCATGTAGAGGAATGATACAGCTAAAGATTTTGTTTTTATCTACAGATTTTTTAAGCAAATTTAAACGGTTAAAAACGCAGGATGAAAACAGTTATGAGCACAGTTTCATTCGTTGAAGAACTTGATCAGCGTGCACGATCTCGTCTAGTTTCTCGACAAATGCGCGAAAATGAATTCTGTTTTCACATGCCTGTAGGTTAATCATCTATCTAGAATAATGTTCTCTTATCTAAAACGATAAATGTTCATGAACTAAAAAAAACCGAGTTCTCGGCAGAAGTATCACTGGTAAAACCCGTTTGGCGGGCGATGGGATTTCCATAGGGTGAGAGTTCTGTCCACAGGGTTTTCCCAAAATTAGACTTATTTCGCTCCTGGCGGCCGAGCCTGGCGTTTTTTAGCGAAAAGAAGGCGATTCGTAGAACTTACATATTTTTGCGGATTTTTTGGCACCTAAATGCACGCGCTAATCGCACGGGAAGAGGGAGATCTCAGTGACCTACGAACATGCATAAGGATCGTGCAAGCTCACCCTCACGTCTCAAAGCATTGTAATAGTTGAGTAATAGCAGATTTTGCCCACAGGGTTTTACCAAAATTAGACTTATTCCGCTCCTGACGGCCGAGCCTGACGTTTTTTGACAAAAAGAAGGCGATTCGTGTTACTTTCATATTTTTACGGATTTTTTGGCACCAAAATGCAAGGGTCACAAGCCCGGTAGGGGGAGATCTCACTGTCACAAAAAACGCGTATGGATCCTTTGATGTTACAGTCTCAACGCTTAGTTATAGTAGATGATATCAAATCAACGAGTTAAAAATTTGATATCAAAAGTAGTGGTTGGTAAATGTCATTTCTAATTTTGGAGCACGACAGTTGATAATTTTGAAATATTTGGTTTTGGTGAATTTGAAATATGAAATAAGGGCAGTTTTTCATGATGAAATAAGAAATAATGTCTACCCCCCTAATAGGGCATCATTATGCAGTTACTGTCATGTGTAATTTATAAAAAGCTTTTGGGGCAGCTAAACAATGCTAAACAATACAGCACTGTTGAAAGTTTGTTGAGTTATGAAATTGCAATTTAGTGTTCGCTATTCTGAAGCCCAATATGACTGAACACTGGCAACTGCAATGAAACTTGGGTGGAAAAAATCCTTTAGTTCAAGAAGACACTACTTGACACCGTCCAAGTTCCTTCAGTCATAGAACCTTGCGATATGAACAGTTAAAATGTAAATGCATTTTCTTTTAAAATTTTCTGTAATAAAAGCTTGATTGATCAGGAGATTTTTAAGAATACAAATTTCAATAGTTGAACTGACTCAAAATTGTCTTCAAATTACACATTGATTGTTGTAGCATAATTCATTAACCACCATTTGTCTCAGCTAGCTCAGAAATGTATACTGTTTAGGTGAATTACTCTGGGTATACAAATCCGATTTGACCATGCAAGGTTGCAAAATCTACGTTGAGATCTCATCTATACCATAAACTGAAAATAAAATTTGTTGAATATTTGGCTCTTTCACAGGAATGCCTGTACTTTTTTGGAACATCCGGTACAGCTCAAGCAGACCTAGCCATAAAGAGGTTTAGCAAGGTAGCAGCAAATGACTCTCCTGGTAATGTTCTGGCAAGCTATTCATGATCTTATTAATATAAGACGAAGGAAAGGTAGACTTTAGGGACTGCAAGCTACTTTTTCAACAACAACTATTTCCGATTTGATTTGCTCAGCAAACTTTGCTCTACTTAGCAATTTTATTTCCTTTCCTTGGACCAGTTGAAAGGTATAGTAGTTATAAAAAATGAAAAATGTCTGCTTCCTAGCAATGACAATAAAATGCATATTCCCCTAGGGATACAAATGATATAGCAAAACTTTTTTCCTTTTTTCCTCCGACACAATGCTTACCTTGTATCAGTTTTTTGGTAGAGAAACATTGTTTGTCATGATTTAGAAGTTAGCAACTGATTACTCACAAATATGAATGTATTGAAGACATTTTTCTGAAATCTTTCAAAACGCGGTTTTATCAAATTCGCTTGCAATTATGGAACAAAGAGACTAATTTTGACTTACCAAATGTTATATCTAAGTTTACCTTTTCATGTGCAGTAGATTTTTAATGAAGCGAATTTGTGAAGTAATTGCATCAATAAAAATTAACAAACGCCCTGCACATACGTTTTTCCACTTAGTATAGAATTATTTTTGCTTGTTTTCAAAGATTTCAGTGACTCAGAAGTAGAAACTGGTTGCTCTACAGCAACAGAATGTTCTTCGCCAGGCTCCAGTACTGCAAGGAGTCATTCATCAGCTTCACCAGACCAAGGTAATATTTTCCATCTACCTCAAGCACCCTTCTTTTTAAAGCCCCCTCCAAAATTTAACAACATATTGTGGCATCATTGAACTTTTGCAATATTTCATGTAGTCTATCTTTTATTTATGATTTTCATGGCATGGGGAGCTGTTTTACGGAATTTGCCACTTGACAGTTTTATATAATGTCTGCGCCAGCACCGTTTTGGAAGAAAATATTGTATTGTAACAAAAGCTTATAACATATACCGTAAATGCTCTATTAAGCCCCCGGGGAACTTCTTCAATCTCGGACACTGCAGAGGGGAGCTTATAAGAGAGGGGGGTTTCTTAGAGAGCGGGGTTTATTCACAAAATCAACTGACAATGATATATGTACTGTATGACAGCTTTTTTGTTCCTTTTACACGAATTTTGCGGTGGATTAAATATACAATTTTACGTGCCAAATACATAAATTTGACACAGTCATATCTCAAAACCATATCAAAATTAACATGCATAACTAACATTATGTAGCTCAATAAATGGAAAATCTTTGGTAACCTCTGAAATTTGATATAAATGGGGGGGCTAACAGAATAGGGTTTATTTAAAGTTTTAGGCTCAGAGGGGAGATTTATTAAATAGGGGGGCTTAACAGAGCTCTTGCGGCATATGTCATTTTTCTTCCCAACAATTGGTGCACACAAAAGATCAATGGAGGCAGATTGTTATTCCCAGAACTATGAACTGGTGTATTACTCACAGAGGAATAATACTTTGGCTAACAGAAATAAAAGTTTGCAATTTTTTGGATGATGAATTTTAGAAACAGATTTCTTATAACCACATACCTCTCATCCATTGAAAGTTTAAGAAGAACTCTCAATAGTTAACTTCTGAAACAACTGCTCGAAGTATGAGAATTAATGATTCTGACAATATTTCCTTTGTGAATTTGAACTTTGCTACTTCTCTCCAGGTAACTTTGTATGTAACAAAGAAATTCTAAAGAGGATGATTATGGCGCAGCATGACCTTATTACTGCACAGCATGCAACTCAAGCAAAATTGGATGCTTTATTGGCACAGCAAACTCACGCAAAGAAGGCTAAGCAGAATGTAGTAGTACCAAATTTTATAAAGGTGATTTGTGATGTACTTCAAAATCATTCTATTGATAAAAGAATTATTTGACCGACTTACTTTTTTGTCCTGTTACAGGATTAAATTACCAGCTGAACATGCCAGATGAAAATAACGATATTATGGGCATGTGTTAGGCAGCTAGTTCTCTTTATCTAGATTGTATGGGACTGGAATTCTGGCCAATGCACGAAGCTAACCCTCAATCCTACCTTAGATTCCATACAGACAAGGCAATTATTCACAAAATCACATTGTATTATATTGCATCAAATTAAATTCCATTACATTGCATTACATTGCATTACATTACATTACATTACATTACATTACATTACATTACATTACATTACATTACATTACATTACATTACATTACATTACATTACATTACATTACATTACATTACATTACAGTACATTACAGTATCTTACTTTGTTCTTCTTTTAATACAGAACTTACTACATACTGGATACAAAGAAGCAGTGAGTGGGCAACATTCAGAATGGACTGTAGAAAAAGGGAAAAGGTTTGTATCAGCTCACATAGTTTATAAAAAGAATTCCTGGAACAAAAGTTGGACATTGTTCCTACAGTGTTCCCTATCAATTTCAATTTGTTTTTGGTAATTGTAATTAATTGCAATTGTCAATGGGTGTCCTCTATGAATCTTGTTTAATATGTATGTGTTTGAATTTGCAGCATAGACTCCGAAGAGAACAGAGGCACTACAGACTTCATCAGAGACTATGTTAAAGGGATTGCAAAGGATGATATTTTGCATAGTAATTACCTTTCTTCATTTATATATTACTAGGCTTGCCGCGCGTCGCCTACGGTGCCGCGCTGGCCCGCCGTCGTAATTGGCATTCAATTGTATGGAAAGTTAAGTTTACGTTACCCTGGGTACAAGAGCCTCAAAATTAAAAGGAAATTAAAAAAATTGGCAAAGGAAGAGAGAAGGAAGAAAGGAGATAAGAAAGAAACTTTCTTTCCTTCTTTACTTGTTTTTATTTTTTATTTTATTATTTTTTGGCTCTGGTACCCAGGGTAAGTTTACGTGCGCCAGTTACTAAGGAAGAGATGTGTATATATATAAATATTCTATCTATTTTCCCAAGTTGGGGGGGGGGGCTTTCTGTTCTGCTTGGTTCCTCAAATTCTAGATTACCTTTTTGGGTCTCAAATATGGGAGACAGTAAAACAACAGGTGAAATATTATTTACAACCAAAGTAAGATCAAGTAACATTACTTAAATCAAAATATTGAAATTTCCAAATAAATTATGAACAATCTAATCAGTTGGGGCACTTGTCCACGGATTTAAGATGCTGACTTCATAAATTTTAGTAGTTTTGGGTCAGAGAAAATATTTTTCAACATCTATTTTCATGCTAGGAATTATCATGTTGGGTTGATGCTTGGTACCCCAGCCTAGGCACAAATATCCTGAATATACCTTAGGATGGGGTCTATTTGGTACTCTCTATCCCTCTGTTAACTGTTTATATATTTTCCATGCTGAATACTTTCAATAATTCTGCAGACAGATCCTTAAGATCTCCTCGGTCTATCCAGTTGACACGTTGGCCAACATCTTCTCTCCTTGCTCTCATTATCGTATTCTTTCTCTCTCCTCCACTATCTCTCGTTTGCGTGCTTTGCTCTTACTGCCTTCTGTGCGCTCTCTGCTTGTTTTCTTTTCTCTTAGTTTTAACTGTGTACTCTAAGTGATTTAGATGCCCACATTGCGCACTCGTGCCTTCGCTACTCTCGTTGATTTAGTTCCCCCTTTTTTGTTTTGTTGTTCTTTGCTCACCAGGGATAGGGAGACGCGTTTGTATCAAATGTTCAATCGTTATCATAGTTGCCGTCTCAGCCATGGTTAATGTTTAATTGGGTCATGTTGTAGCTACGAATCTTATTTCATTCAGGTACGTAGGAAGCATCTCAAATAGGGGGGGGGGGGCACAACACTTCAAGGGCGTTTTTCATTAAACTAAATGGGCACCTCCTAAAAATAAAAAGGGAACGTCTTTGTTTATTGCAAAATCTTAGGGGGGCACGTGGGCACGTGCCCCCAGTGCCACCGGTTCATACGTCTCTGTTTTCAGTTTGCCGGGAAAGTCTTCCACTGACGCTTAGAATTGATCCCATATTGATTTTTCAAAACAACCGATGCCAGGGCCTATACTCAACCTTTCGCTAAGAGTTCATAACAATGGTTTTTTTTTGTATTTTATGTATCAATTTGCCACAATGAATATTTAGATGTTTTATAACAAAAATTGACACAATGAAAAGTTAAATGTTCGAAACGTAAAGATAAACACTGCTATTTACAGTGGCAAGGATAGCATTAAAAGGCGAAGCTTACCTTATTTCCATAATGGTCCCCCCTTAGAGGATGCTGTATAATGGAAATACGTAGGAGAAAAGGAAATACAGAGCTGCATGTGTGTGTTCAATTTGATCCTTAGTAGAAGACATATATGTCATTTTTCTCTTTCTGTATATTTTAGAAAAAGTTCTCTTTGGTCTCATGTTTGAATGCATTGATATTGTTTGTTGATTTCAACTCAGATGGGAGACTATTCCATGTTTTGGCCCCAGATAAGATAGGCGTTTTTGTCCAGTTTAATTTTGCGGAATGGAAATTCTAACTTGAACTTGGGCCTTCATGTTGTTAGGCCTCGGTTGACTGGATGGAATATCTCAGCACTGTATACCGGGGCAGTTTCTTTGAGAAAATTACAGCTCTCTAAATGGTAGCATATGACATGCTTGTTAGAATTTCTAATAAAAATTTACTTCAACCTGCTTGCAAATCAATAGTTGAAAATGGGGAAATTCAAAAGCAGAGAAAATACACTTCCATCTAAGTGGCGTATGCTGAGATCCATTGCAGTCTCTCTTACATGTCTCATGTTCAAACGCATATGTCTCTGGTGTAATTTCTCCTTTTTCAAAACCCAGTAGAATCCTGTTTTATCAGCTCTGATCAGCTCTTTGCAGCAGCCTTGCACCAAATTCAATTCCACTCCGTCTCGTCTGTCTACTCCGAGACCATTTTGCACTGTTAGTTGATTTACCTGCATTTGATATATGCACCCTGTATCTTAAAACTCCATCCGTTTTGTTTCTCGCAACCGTCTCTATTCTTGCTGTCCTTCCTTCTGCATAGCTACTTACTTTTTTGAAATACGAAGTCTTATCACATATAGGCACGGTTTAATCGGTGTTTATTTCCATCGATGCTTGCCAACGTTCTTTATAATTCCAAAGATAGAGGCAACCTGAACCTGTTCGTTGTTGTTCCTCTATTTCTCCCCATTGCTTCCTCTTTTCACTGCTTATGTATCCTTTCTTTGCTAAATGTTCATGCAATTTAAAGTCCCTCAAGATTTTTTCAATCTATCCTGCTAGTTGCGCTGCCTAATTTCCCAAATTTCCCACAGTTGCAGTCATTGCTCTTGTTCGGTTAGGGAGCAGTCATTTTGATCCTGGGTTACCAAGACGGAGGATTTTTGACAGGGGTATGAGAATCTTTCCCATTACTGTGTGGGGGTATCCAAATATCAAGGGAAATTGGTATGAGGTGCAAAACTATTTTGCTTGAAAACTATTTATGTGAAGTCATAAGTTAACATTTAAAAGTAAAATTGAAAGACAACTGAAAATGAGGAATCACTGGACTTGTATGCAAATTGCCTGAAATAAATTGGCATGCATGTGTATAGATTTTATACATCACGTCCTCGAAGACTTCTGGATGGGGTACAAAACCATTTCGCTGAAAGGTGGTGGCTGGTGGGGTATAAGACTTTCTTCCAAATTCAAGATGGGGTATAAAAATGAAATGTTGTCTAATTCTGTAAAAGTATCTTCCGCGCTGGTACCCAGGATTAAAATAACCGCTCCAATAACTTTCCATCGTTTACCTTCTTTGATATTTGCTCTTCTGAAATTTACATACTAATGCTCCTCCGTTGTACCCAAATTAACAACATATATCAACCGTGTAAGTGAGGAAATATTTGGATAATCTGTGATTTGGATAAGCCTAGGCCCCCGTTGTTACCTGCAAGTATGACATTGAATAAGAAACTGCTATCAATACCCGGGGGGACGGTTGCTTATTACATTTGTTTTCAGCGTAGGGTAGGGTGGGGTAATTTGAGTCTAAAATGAGCAAAATCTTAAAATGGATAGCTGGTAAAACGAGACTAAAATGCAAAACATTTCAAAAGTTTCGTTTAATTGACATTCAGTGCTTCTTCTTTCTTGGGAAAAAATCTCAGCTCTGACAAAGGCAGTTAAATATTTTTGAAACACTTTCTCTTTTGGTAACTAAAATAGGCCTACTTCCGACGAGCGGGAAAAGTGGGTCTATTTTCAAAACGTGTATTAAATCGGAATATGAAAGGCTGATGATTAAAAAAATTAATGGACTTACATTTCCCAAATGTTCTCTATTCAATAAAATCACAGTCTTTGCCTTTTATCGCAAGCAATCCGTTCCCGCGACGAAAATAAAACTACGGTCATTATGCTGTGATCCACCATCGTTGCGACTTGCAAGTTAGTGATCGAATTTGATAATAACAGTCAAAAATGATTTTTGCAGCATGTTTACTCTAATTTACTGGTTAGGAAACCCGTTTTCACATTTTAGACAGAAAACAGCGTGGCAAGATGAATATAAGTGCGAAAATTTTAAGCAATTCAAGGCTTCGTTGAATTTGAATTATGGTTGAATTCTCAGTAGGCCCACATTACCCCACCTGGTAAAAAATATAAAAAAAAAGAACCTAGCGTCAATGACTTCGAAATAAACATTATTTCATTTGTAAAAGGCCAAACTCTTTCCTCGTGGTCATTAAATTGACCAGAAAAGCAAAACAACAGTGGCAGGAGAAAGTTTTACTGGGCTTTGAAATTCTTGCACAGTAGGCCATTCAGTAAAGTTATTTTATAAAACGAATGGAGATACATCTAAGAGGAATGTTTTATGTAAAAAGGTAGTTTATTATGTAGACATTAAAAGAAAAATAGCCAGCCTTTCTTCTATTTAACGAGGAAGGATATTTCTAGCGAAAAGCTCAGTATACCCACTTTACCCCGTACAATCTTGGACATAAATTACTGGACTTCTGCTGGACCTCTCAATTCCCCCCTCACCCCCAAGATCAATGTTGTTATTGACGTCGAATTTCAGGCTTGATGGGAGCAGAAACCTTTCCACCAAAATCCCATGTCAGACCAACATTGATAGGTGGGGGGAGGGGGGAAATTGGGCGTAAAAATTGGAATTGTTGTGATAATATACAGTCCGGATATATTCTGTCCAAGATTGTCTGAAAAACTGTTAGACATAGAGTTTTTTCGACATCGTTGTTTAATGTTTCACAAAACATTAAACATTGCTTTTGTTTGTTTCCTCGATATATCCAACACTTAAATTAACAAAATGTAATCACTTCGAAATATTCATGCCATATTGGCACAAAATTGTGCCACATAAGGCATACTTGGGCCAAGCGTATTGATAAGGGTGAAATATGTATTATTTGGAAAATCCACGACCTGCAATAATTAGTAAAGTTCGTTCAAGATCAGTTTTTCCAAATTTATAGAGTAGGTAGGTTAAATGCTGTTCTCCATCCGTTGGTCTTCTGAGAAACAGGCACCGTGCGTATGTTCCACTTTGGCTTTTGATTTTAACCATATTGAAATATATCTCGATGATAAAGCGAAAAACACTCTTATGGGGAACTTCATTTCGGTCTGCTTGTGAATATCTTGTGAATATGATAAGTGGACTATTCTTTCTGTATTTGCATTATAGGCACGCAGGAGCCTGAATAAACAAACTTTTATGACGCGTTACTGCCTTGACGCGTTACTGCACGCGTTACTGCAGATATTTTTGCAATTCTATGTCAAACTAACCAAGACATGACGCGTTACCACGCGTTACTGTAATATATAAAAAAGTATATATACATTTTTATGTAACTACAGTAACGCGTGGTAACGCGTTGTATCAAAGGTAAGTGCACTGTATAAATACAGTAACGCGTGCAGTAACCCGTCAGTAACGCGTCAGTAACGCGTCCGTAACACATTTTAGTAGTCGAATGTCTCATATGCCGCCATGTTGAGTGAGCCATCTTTGATTTAGGAACAGAGAAGAACAGTTTGGGCGTTTTCAAATCTTTAGTGAACTCAGCCAAACCAGGCGCAGGCCTGCCTGAATAATTACTGAATGTGAAAAATTACTGGACACAACATTCCTTCATCGATATATTCAACGTTCAATTTGTGAACGTAATGGATCAGTAAGTTTCTTATATTTTAAGATATGGTTGCTCAGCCAGCTCGTAGGCCTATTATTCTCAATCTCATCGTTTCTTGCAATCTGCCTTTCATTAAACGATGCAAAATAGATACAAACAATTTTTTATTCCACAAAATATCCATAATCCCTTTTCAATTATTTTTCTTAATTTTCAGACAATCTTGGACATAAATTACTGGACTTCTGCTGGAACTCTCAATTCCCCCCCTCCCCCCAAAATCAATGTTGTTATTGACGTCGAATTTCAGGCTTGATGGGAGCAGAAACCTTTCCACCAAATCCCATGTCAGACCAACATTGATAGGTGGGGGGAGGGGGGAAATTGGGCGTAAAAATTGGAATTGTTGTGATAATATACAGTCCGGATATATTCTGTCCAAGATTGTCTGAAAAACTGTTAGACATAGAGTTTTTTCGACATCGTTGTTTAATGTTTCACAAAACATTAAACATTGCTTTTGTTTGTTTCCTCGATATATCCAACACTTAAATTAACAAAATGTAATCACTTCGAAATATTCATGCCATATTGGCACAAAATTGTGGCACATAAGGCATACTTGGGCCAAGCGTATTGATAAGGGTGAAATATGTATTATTTGGAAAATCCACGACCTGCAATAATTAGTAAAGTTCGTTCAAGATCAGTTTTTCCAAATTTATAGAGTAGGTAGGTTAAATGCTGTTCTCCATCCTTTGGTCTTCTGAGAAACAGGCACCGTGCGTATGTTCCACTTTGGCTTTTGATTTTAACCATACTGAAATATATCTCGATGATAAAGCGAAAAACACTCTTATGGGGAACTTCATTTCGGTCTGCTTGTGAATATCTTGTGAATATGATAAGTGGACTATTCTTTCTGTATTTGCATTATAAGCATGCAGGAGCCAAAATAAACAAACTTTTATGACGCGTTACTGCCTTGATGCGTTACTGCACGCGTTACTGCACGCGTTACTGCACGCGTTACTGCAGATATTTTTGCAATTCTATGTCAAACTAACCAAGACATGACGCGTTACCACGCGTTACTGTAATATATAAAAAAGTATATATATATATTTTTATGTAATTACAGTAACGCGTGGTAACGCGTTGTATCAAAGGTAAGTGCACTGTATAAATACAGTAACGCGTGCAGTAACCCGTCAGTAACGCGTCAGTAACGCGTCCGTAACACATTTTAGTAGTCGAATGTCTCATATGCCGCCATGTTGAGTGAGCCATCTTTGATTTAGGAACAAGGAAGTACAGTTTGGGCGTTTTCAAATCTTTAGTGAACTCAGCCAAACCAGGCGCACGCCTGCCTGAATAATTACTGAATGTGAAAAATTACTGGACACAACATTCCTTCATCGCTATATTCAACGTTCAATTTGTGAAAGTAATGGATCAGTAAGTTTCTTATATTTTAAGATATGGTTGCTCAGCCAGCTCGTAGGCCTATTATTCTCAATCTCATCGTTTCTTGCAATCTGCCTTTCATTAAACGATGCAAAATAGCTACAAAAAAATTTTTATTCCTCAAAATATCCATAATCCCCTTTCAATTATTTTTCTTAATTTTCAGACAATCTTGGACATAAATTACTGGACTTCTGCTGGACCTCTCAATTCCCCCCCTCCCCCCAAGATCAATGTTGTTATTGACGTCGAATTTCAGGCTTGATGGAAGCAGAAACCTTTCCACCACAATCTCATGTCAGACCAACATTGATAGGTGGGGGGAGGGGAGAAATTGGGTGTTAAAATTGGAATTGTTGGGATAATATACAGTCCGGATATATTTTGTCCAAGATTGTCTGAAAAACTGTTAGACATAGAGTTTTTTCGACATCGTTGTTTAATGTTTCGCAAAACATCAAATATTGCTTTTGTTTGTTTCCTCGATATATCCAACACTTAGATTAACAAAATGTAATCACTTCGAAATATTCATGCCATATTGGCACAAAATTGTGGCACATAAGGCATACTTGGGCCAAGCGTATTGATAAGGGTGAAATATGTATTATTTGGAAAATCCACGACCTGCAATAATTAGTAAAGTTCGTTCAAGATCAGTTTTTCCAAATTTATAGAGTAGGTAGGTTAAATGCTGTTCTCCATCCTTTGGTCTTCTGAGAAACAGGCACCGTGCGTATGTTCCACTTTGGCTTTTGATTTTAACCATACTGAAATATATCTCGATGATAAAGCGAAAAACACTCTTATGGGGAACTTCATTTCGGTCTGCTTGTGAATATCTTGTGAATATGATAAGTGGACTATTCTTTCTGTATTTGCATTATAGGCATGCAGGAGCCAAAATAAACAAACTTTTATGACGCGTTACTGCCTTGACGCGTTACTGCACGCGTTACTGCACGCGTTACTGCAGATATTTTTGCAATTCTATGTCAAACTAACCAAGACATGACGCGTTACCACGCGTTACTGTAATATATAAAAAAGTATATATATATATTTTTATGTAATTACAGTAACGCGTGGTAACGCGTTGTATCAAAGGTAAGTGCACTGTATAAATACAGTAACGCGTGCAGTAACCCGTCAGTAACGCGTCAGTAACGCGTCCGTAACACATTTTAGTAGTCGAATGTCTCATATGCCGCCATGTTGAGTGAGCCATCTTTGATTTAGGAACAAGGAAGTACAGTTTGGGCGTTTTCAAATCTTTAGTGAACTCAGCCAAACCAGGCGCACGCCTGCCTGAATAATTACTGAATGTGAAAAATTACTGGACACAACATTCCTTCATCGCTATATTCAACGTTCAATTTGTGAAAGTAATGGATCAGTAAGTTTCTTATATTTTAAGATATGGTTGCTCAGCCAGCTCGTAGGCCTATTATTCTCAATCTCATCGTTTCTTGCAATCTGCCTTTCATTAAACGATGCAAAATAGCTACAAAAAAATTTTTATTCCAAAAAATATCCATAATCCCTTTTCAATTATTTTTCTTAATTTTCAGACAATCTTGGACATAAATTACTGGACTTCTGCTGGACCTATCAATTCCCCCCCTCCCCCCAAGATCAATTTTGTTATTGACGTCGAATTTCAGGCTTGATGGGAGCAGAAACCTTTCCACCAAAATCCCATGTCAGACCAACATTGATAGGTGGGGGGAGGGGAGAAATTGGGCGTAAAAATTGGAATTGTTGTGATAATATACAGTCCGGATATATTCTGTCCAAGATTGTCTGAAAAACTGTTAGACATAGAGTTTTTTCGACATCGTTGTTTAATGTTTCACAAAACATTAAGCATTGCTTTTGTTTGTTTCCTCGATATATCCAACACTTGAATTAACAAAATGTAGTCACTTCGAAATATTCATGCCATATTGGCACAAAATTGTGGCACATAAGGCATACTTGGGCCAAGCGTATTGATAAGGGTGAAATATGTATTATTTGGAAAATCCACGACCTGCAATAATTAGTAAAGTTCGTTCAAGATCAGTTTTCCAAATTTATAGAGTAGGTAGGTTAAATGCTGTTCTCCATCCTTTGGTCTTCTGAGATACAGGCACCGTGCGTATGTTCCACTTTGGCTTTTGATTTTAACCATACTGAAATATATCTCGATGATAAAGCGAAAAACACTCTTATGGGGAACTTCATTTCGGTCTGCTTGTGAATATCTTGTGAATATGATAAGTGGACTATTCTTTCTGTACTTGCATTATAGGTATGCAGGAGCCAAAATAAACAAACTTTTATGACGCGTTACTGCCTTGACGCGTTACTGCACGCGTTACTGCACGCGTTACTGCACGCGTTACTGCAGATATTTTTGCAATTCTATGTCAAACTAACCAAGACATTACGCGTTACCACGCGTTACTGTAATATATAAAAAAGTATATATATATATTTATGTAATTACAGTAACGCGTGGTAACGCGTTGTATCAAAGGTAAGTGCACTGTATAAATACAGTAACGCATGCAGTAACCCGTCAGTAACGCGTCAGTAACGCGTCCGTAACACATTTTAGTAGTCGAATGTCTCATATGCCGCCATGTTGAGTGAGCCATCTTTGATTTAGGAACAAGGAAGTACAGTTTGGGCGTTTTCAAATCTTTAGTGAACTCAGCCAAACCAGGCGCACGCCTGTCTGAATAATTACTGAATGTGAAAAATTACTGGACACAACATTCCTTCATCGATATATTCAACGTTCAATTTGTGAAAGTAATGGATCAGTAAGTTTCTTATATTTTAAGATATGGTTGCTCAGCCAGCTCGTAGGCCTATTATTCTCAATCTCATCGTTTCTTGCAATCTGCCTTTCATTAAACGATGCAAAATAGCTACAAAAAAATTTTTATTCCACAAATATTTATAATCCCTTTTCAATTATTTTTCTTAATTTTCAGACAATCTTGGACATAAATTACTGGACTTCTGCTGGACCTCTCAATTCCCCCCCTCCCCCCAAGATCAATGTTGTTATTGACGTCGAATTTCAGGCTTGATGGGAGCAGAAACCTTTCCACCAAAATCCCATGTCAGACCAACATTGATAGGTGGGGAGAGGGGGGAAATTGGGCGTAAAAATTGGAATTGTTGTGATAATATACAGTCCGTATATATTCTGTCCAAGATTGTCTGAAAAACTGTTAGACATAGAGTTTTTTCGACATCGTTGTTTAATGTTTCACAAAACATTAAACATTGCTTTTGTTTGTTTCCTCGATATATCCAACACTTAAATTAACAAAATGTAGTCACTTCGAAATATTCATGCCATATTGGCACAAAATTGTGGCACATAAGGCATACTTGGGCCAAGCGTATTGATAAGGGTGAAATATGTATTATTTGGAAAATCCACGACCTGCAATAATTAGTAAAGTTCGTTCAAGATCAGTTTTCCAAATTTATAGAGTAGGTAGGTTAAATGCTGTTCTCCATCCTTTGGTCTTCTGAGAAACAGGCACCGTGCGTATGTTCCACTTTGGCTTTTGATTTTAACCATATTGAAATATATCTCGATGATAAAGCGAAAAACACTCTTATGGGGAACTTCATTTCGGTCTGCTTGTGAATATCTTGTGAATATGATAAGTGGACTATTCTTTCTGTATTTGCATTATAGGCATGCAGGAGCCAAAATAAACAAACTTTTATGACGCGTTACTGCCTTGACGCGTTACTGCACGCGTTACTGCACGCGTTACTGCACGCGTTACTGCACGCGTTACTGCAGATATTTTTGCAATTCTATGTCAAACTAACCAAGACATGACGCGTTACCACGCGTTACTGTAATATATAAAAAAGTATATATATATTTTTATGTAACTACAGTAACGCGTGGTAACGCGTTGTATCAAAGGTAAGTGCACTGTATAAATACAGTAACGCGTGCAGTAACCCGTCAGTAACGCGTCAGTAACGCGTCCGTAACACATTTTAGTAGTCGAATGTCTCATATGCCGCCATGTTGAGTGAGCCATCTTTGATTTAGGAACAAGGAAGTACAGTTTGGGCGTTTTCAAATCTTTAGTGAACTCAGCCAAACCAGGCGCAGGCCTGTCTGAATAATTACTGAATGTGAAAAATTACTGGACACAACATTCCTTCATCGCTATATTCAACGTTCAATTTGTGAAAGTAATGGATCTGTAAGTTTCTTATATTTTAAGATATGGTTGCTCAGCCAGCTCTTAGGCCTATTATTCTCAATCTCATCGTTTCTTGCAATCTGCCTTTCATTAAACGATGCAAAATAGCTACAAAAAATTTTTTATTCCACAAAATATCCAAAATCCCTTTTCAATTATATTTATCAATTTTCAGACAATCTTGGACATAAATTACTGGACTTCTGCTGGACCTCTCAATTCCCCCCCTCCCCCAAGATCAATGTTGTTATTGACGTCGAATTTCAGGCTTGATGGGAGCAGAAATCTTTCCACCAAAATCCCATGTCAGACCAACATTGATAGGTGGGGAGAGGGGGAAATTGGGCGTAAAAATCGGAATTGTTGTGATAATATACAGTCCGGATATATTCTGTCCAAGATTGTCTGAAAAACTGTTAGACATAGAGTTTTTTCGACATCGTTGTTTAATGTTTCACAAAACATTAAACATTGCTTTTGTTTGTTTCCTCGATATATCCAACACTTAAATTAACAAAATGTAATCACTTCGAAATATTCATGCCATATTGGCACAAAATTGTGGCACATAAGGCATACTTGGGCCAAGCGTATTGATAAGGGTGAAATATGTATTATTTGGAAAATCCACGACCTGCAATAATTAGTAAAGTTCGTTCAAGATCAGTTTTCCAAATTTATAGAGTAGGTAGGTTAAATGCTGTTCTCCATCCTTTGGTCTTCTGAGATACAGGCACCGTGCGTATGTTCCACTTTGGCTTTTGATTTTAACCATACTGAAATATATCTCGATGATAAAGCGAAAAACACTCTTATGGGGAACTTCATTTCGGTCTGCTTGTGAATATCTTGTGAATATGATAAGTGGACTATTCTTTCTGTATTTGCATTATAGGCATGCAGGAGCCAAAATAAACCAACTTTTATGACGCGTTACTGCCTTGACGCGTTACTGCACGCGTTACTGCACGCGTTACTGCACGCGTTACTGCACGCGTTACTGCACGCGTTACTGCACGCGTTACTGCAGATATTTTTGCAATTCTATGTCAAACTAACCAAGACATGACACTTTACCACGCGTTACTGTAATATATAAAAAAGTATATATATATATTTTTATGTAATTACAGTAATGCGTGGTAACGCGTTGTATCAAAGGTAAGTGCACTGTATAAATACAGTAACGCGTGCAGTAACCCGTCAGTAACGCGTCAGTAACGCGTCCGTAACACATTTTAGTAGTCGAATCTCTCATATGCCGCCATGTTGAGTGAGCCATCTTTGATTTAGGAACAAGGAAGTACAGTTTGGGCGTTTTCAAATCTTTAGTGAACTCAGCCAAACCAGGCGCACGCATGCCTGAATAATTACTGAATGTGAAAAATTACTGGACACAACATTCCTTCATCGATATATTCAACGTTCAATTTGTGAAAGTAATGGATCAGTAAGTTTCTTATATTTTAAGATATGGTTGCTCAGCCAGCTCGTAGGCCTATTATTATCAATCTCATCGTTTCTTGCAATCTGCCTTTCATTAAACGATGCAAAATAGCTACAAAAAAATTTTTATTCCACAAATATTTATAATCCCTTTTCAATTATTTTTCTTAATTTTCAGACAATCTTGGACATAAATTACTGGACTTCTGCTGGACCTCTCAATTCCCCCCCTCCCCCCAAGATCAATGTTGTTATTGACGTCGAATTTCAGGCTTGATGGGAGCAGAGACCTTTCCACCAAAATCCCATGTCAGACCAACATTGATAGGTGGGGGAGGGGGGAAATTGGGCGTAAAAGTTGGAATTGTTGTGATAATATACAGTCCGGATATATTCTGTCCAAGATTGTCTGAAAAACTGTTAGACATAGAGTTTTTTCGACATCGTTGTTTAATGTTTCACAAAACATTAAACATTGCTTTTGTTTGTTTCCTCGATATATCCAACACTTAAATTAACAAAATGTAATCACTTCGAAATATTCATGCCATATTGGCACAAAATTGTGGCACATAAGGCATACTTGGGCCAAGCGTATTGATAAGGGTGAAATATGTATTATTTGGAAAATCCACGACCTGCAATAATTAGTAAAGTTCGTTCAAGATCAGTTTTTCCAAATTTATAGAGTAGGTAGGTTAAATGCTGTTCTCCATCCTTTGGTCTTCTGAGAAACAGGCACCGTGCGTATGTTCCACTTTGGCTTTTGATTTTAACCATATTGAAATATATCTCGATGATAAAGCGAAAAACACTCTTATGGGGAACTTCATTTCGGTCTGCTTGTGAATATCTTGTGAATATGATAAGTGGACTATTCTTTCTGTATTTGCATTATAGGCATGCAGGAGCCAAAATAAACAAACTTTTATGACGCGTTACTGCCTTGACGCGTTACTGCACGCGTTACTGCACGCGTTACTGCACGCGTTACTGCACGCGTTACTGCACGCGTTACTGCAGATATTTTTGCAATTCTATGTCAAACTAACCAAGACATGAAGCGTTACCACGCGTTACCACGCGTTACTGTAATATATAAAAATGTATATATATATTTTTATGTAATTACAGTAACGCGTGGTAACGCGTTGTATCAAAGGTAAACAATCTTGGACATAAATTACTGGGCTTCTGCTGGACCTCTCAATTCCCCCCCTCCCCCCAAGATCAATGTTGTTATTGACGTCGAATTTCAGGCTTGATGGGAGCAGAAACCTTTCCACCAAAATCCCATGTCAGACCAACATTGATAGGTGGGGGGAGGGGGGAAATTGGGCGTAAAAATTGGAATTGTTGTGATAATATACAGTCCGGATATATTCTGTCCAAGATTGTCTGAAAAACTGTTAGACATAGAGTTTTTTCGACATCGTTGTTTAATGTTTCACAAAACATTAAACATTGCTTTTGTTTGTTTCCTCGATATATCCAACACTTAAATTAACAAAATGTAATCACTTCGAAATATTCATGCCATATTGGCACAAAATTGTGGCACATAAGGCATACTTGGGCCAAGCGTATTGATAAGGGTGAAATATGTATTATTTGGAAAATCCACGACCTGCAATAATTAGTAAAGTTCGTTCAAGATCAGTTTTTCCAAATTTATAGAGTAGGTAGGTTAAATGCTGTTCTCCATCCTTTGGTCTTCTGAGAAACAGGCACCGTGCGTATGTTCCACTTTGGCTTTTGATTTTAACCATATTGAAATATATCTCGATGATAAAGCGAAAAACACTCTTATGGGGAACTTCATTTCGGTCTGCTTGTGAATATCTTGTGAATATGATAAGTGGACTATTCTTTCTGTATTTGCATTATAGGCATGCAGGAGCCAAAATAAACAAACTTTTATGACGCGTTACTGCCTTGACGCGTTACTGCACGCGTTACTGCACGCGTTACTGCAGATATTTTTGCAATTCTATGTCAAACTAACCAAGACATGACGCGTTACCACGCGTTACTGTAATATATAAAAAAGTATATATATATTTTTATGTAACTACAGTAACGCGTGGTAACGCGTTGTATCAAAGGTAAGTGCACTGTATAAATACAGTAACGCGTGCAGTAACCCGTCAGTAACGCGTCAGTAACGCGTCCGTAACACATTTTAGTAGTCGAATGTCTCATATGCCGCCATGTTGAGTGAGCCATCTTTGATTTAGGAACAAGGAAGTACAGTTTGGGCGTTTTCAAATCTTTAGTGAACTCAGCCAAACCAGGCGCAGGCCTGTCTGAATAATTACTGAATGTGAAAAATTACTGGACACAACAATCCTTCATCGATATATTCAACGTTCAATTTGTGAAAGTAATGGATCAGTAAGTTTCTTATATTTTAAGATATGGTTGCTCAGCCAGCTCTTAGGCCTATTATTCTCAATCTCATCGTTTCTTGCAATCTGCCTTTCATTAAACGATGCAAAATAGCTACAAAAAATTTTTATTCCACAAAATATCCATAATCCCTTTTCAATTATTTTTCTTAATTTTCAGACAATCTTGGACATAAATTACTGGACTTCTGCTGGACCTCTCAATTCCCCCCCTCCCCCCAAGATCAATGTTGTTATTGACGTCGAATTTCAGGCTTGATGGGAGCAGAAACCTTTCCACCAAAATCCCATGTCAGACCAACATTGATAGGTGGGGGGAGGGGGGAAATTGGGCGTAAAAATTGGAATTGTTGTGATATTATACAGTCCGGATATATTCTGTCCAAGATTGTCTGAAAAACTGTTAGACATAGAGTTTTTTCGACATCGTTGTTTAATGTTTCACAAAACATTAAACATTGCTTTTGTTTGTTTCCTCGATATATCCAACACTTAAATTAACAAAATGTAATCACTTCGAATTATTCATGCCATATTGGCACAAAATTGTGGCACATAAGGCATACTTGGGCCAAGCGTATTGACAAGGGTGAAATATGTATTATTTGGAAAATCCACGACCTGCAATAATTAGTAAAGTTCGTTCAAGATCAGTTTTTCCAAATTTATAGAGTAGGTAGGTTAAATGCTGTTCTCCGTCCTTTGGTCTTCTGAGAAACAGGCACCGTGCGTATGTTCCACTTTGGCTTTTGATTTTAACCATATTGAAATATATCTCGATGATAAAGCGAAAAACACTCTTATGGGGAACTTCATTTCGGTCTGCTTGTGAATATCTTGTGAATATGATAAGTGGACTATTCTTTCTGTATTTGCATTATAGGCATGCAGGAGCCAAAATAAACAAACTTTTATGACGCGTTACTGCCTTGACGCGTTACTGCACGCGTTACTGCACGCGTTACTGCAGATATTTTTGCAATTCTATGTCAAACTAACCAAGACATGACGCGTTACCACGCGTTACTGTAATATTTAAAAAAGTATATATACATTTTTATGTAACTACAGTAACGCGTGGTAACGCGTTGTATCAAAGGTAAGTGCACTGTATAAATACAGTAACGCGTGCAGTAACCCGTCAGTAACGCGTCAGTAACGCGTCCGTAACACATTTTAGTAGTCGAATGTCTCATATGCCGCCATGTTGAGTGAGCCATCTTTGATTCAGGAACAAGGAAGTACAGTTTGGGCGTTTTCAAATCTTTAGTGAACTCAGCCAAACCAGGCGCAGGCCTGTCTGAATAATTACTGAATGTGAAAAATTACTGGACACAACAATCCTTCATCGATATATTCAACGTTCAATTTGTGAAAGTAATGGATCAGAAGTTTCTTATATTTTAAGATATGGTTGCTCAGCCAGCTCTTAGGTCTATTATTCTCAATCTCATCGTTTCTTCCAATCTGCCTTTCATTAAACGATGCAAAATAGCTACAAAAAATTTTTTATTCCACAAAATATCCATAATCCCTTTTCAATTATTTTTCTTAATTTTCAGACAATCTTGGACATAAATTACTGGAAATTGTTGTGATATTATACAGTCCGGATATATTCTGTCCAAGATTGTAGATCCACCTTACCCCACCCTACCCTATCGTTTTCACCAATTTTTTCTAGCACGGGGTATCAAGATAAAGCAGTTTTTCTAGAGCAGGTTGTCAAAACACCAACATGCCAAAAAGGGATATTTTGCTAGACCCCGGAGAAAACTTTAGCTTCATTGAAAAGAATAGCTTCTGACTGATTAACGAACGAACGAAACAGTCAATCGTTATCGCACCCCTTGACCCTTTCATTAAATTCCTCGTTCAATTCACTAACTGTTTAGAATAGACTTTTCAACTCTCCTTCTCCTGAAGGGCTCCTTTTGCAGTGAGCATATTTATATCCTCTCCTTTAGAACGTGCGAAAGTAAGAGGAACTCTGAGTAAGACATCTACTTTTAGCATCTCATTGCCCATTTATATCCCGTACTCTCCTTTTAGCTCTATGCCCCTCAGAATAAATCTCCCTTACATTCGACCCGCCCCCCCCCCCTACTTCTCTGAAGCCTTCCTTTGTAAGGATGCACTCATGATTTTATTTATGACATGATTCTTTTTTCATGACAACACCAAAATCACACAAACAGGAAATCGTTGACAGCATTATCTGCGTTGTATCATCCGATGTAGGTGTATAATCCAGAGCAGTGGAACCAGAGTATGGAATGATAGGAGCCTTGGATCTCCAGTCCCGTGCTGCCAAGGATCTGTAACAGGAGTACACAATGCGTTATACCTCCCTTTGTTTGCACATGATTAGCATATTTAGTATATGTAGATTTGTAGATTACGTAGTTCCTTTTGCACTGTAATATAACTTGTTGATTTTGGAATATTAATTAGTCAGTTCTGCACCTCAATCCGAGCCACACGTCAATCGTCTTCGATCTCATAGATCTACTCGAAGTAACAGGGAAAATTTTCTCCCAACTTCAAGCCCTGTTATAGCTGGTGGTCACAGATCCATGGGGGGGGGGGGCACTCAGCACATGCACATACGGGGATGTAAGTCGATACTTTTGGTCAGAATATTGCTGAAAGTGATATTCTTGGGTGCAAATAAACAAAAATTATGTTTTCAGTATTTTGGTCATCAAATATTTGACAATCTTGGTCTCAATTAGCACTGTTTCCAGATCTTTTATACTCGTTTACAGATGTCAAGGTATAAAATGAGCTGCTTTTTTGAAGCTAAATGAAGCTAAACTGATATTTTTTGGGTTTCCTGAAAATTCCTAGGCGTATATGAAGACCCATCTGCGTATATGAAGAGTTTCCCCCTTGGCTAAGAATTGTCTCCCTTTCTCATTCAAACCTCTCTAATACTCTCCTCTCGGGCCAACAAAATTTGTGCTGGAAAAATAAGTCGATCTGTATAACTCTGCCCTCTCCTCCTTTCAAAAAGAGAGTCTGAGTAAAATAAAGCTCATTTCTATGGCTCCAATCTATCATCGTTGGTCCGGCAATTGTGATATGTCTAAAGATCATTCCCTTGTACACAGAAAACTGAAGAGCGATTCCGTCAATCCTTTGATGTCACCGAATTCGCCCCTTACCCTGATTTGGGGGCGAATTTGAGAAAACAAAATCTCTATTGCACCCCGTAGAGGGAAGACGAAGATATTTGGAAAGTTTCGCGAGGATCAGCGCAACGGTGTTCAAGTTTCACGCCACACAAAATTCGCATCACGTTATAATAATATAGATAGATACCATTTTAGCAATGCAAAAGCTACCCCTAGAATTAAAATCTGTGTAAAATCTGATCAATGCACTCTGAAAGCAACTAGAGAACAGTTTGCTTTATCAGGACTCTATTAAACTAAAGATAATTTATAGATGAATTGTTCTTCCAGGGACCATGACAAGAAAATTTGTTGTTAGAAAGAATTTGTTATTATGTGTTGGGAAATCCTTCACAATCCGCGCATAGTTTAGAAGTTACCTGTATTTAGTATATTGTGTAACCACTCACGGACAGTAAAAAAGTAGATTCATCTTGTAGTGCACGTACTAGTAAAAAAGTTGCGTCAGAACCTCTACATAGAAACGAGACACGGAAACAACTAATGCTCAATATATATTATCACTTAGCACATGACGAAATAAATCAAACTATCTAGAATCTGATTGGTAGACGGATCCTTTGTGAAACCCAGCAGAGTATGAGCGAACCTTATAAGGAAAATTATTGTATTCGTTCTAGAAAGTTCTGTGCTTAGTCATCGAAAAGAGTTGAGTATCATGAGTTTTAATGTTTGAAGAATGAAAACATTATGCAGGGGCTTTTGCTCCAACCGGAAGGAATACACCTACCTACCTACCTACCTACCTACATAGGTACCAAGGAATCGGGAATGTTGTAACAATGGGTATTATTTATGCACACAATCGAAACAATCAGCGAAGCATCTTAGATATTTATAGGCATTGTAAATGGATAGAATCAAAACAATTCTGAGATATTTGGGCTAACAATCAAATTTGGCGTAGTTGCCAATTGATATTTCCTCACTAAGACTAATTACTAGTTTTGTTGGGGATACATGGTACTCCCCGTATTGTTTTTCAGCTTTGTTTTTTGGTCAACTTGACATAGCCAATCAGCACGGGGACTATGAACGCATGCGCTGTGGACATAATTCAATCATTCAAATATCTGCAGCCGTTGCGAAGAAAGTTGCAGTGACAGCAAGCAGTCGGGGAAGATTCGCAGCTCGATATGCGGGAAACTTAGCATATATTTTATCAATTCTTAACTGCAGTTATGTTTGATATATGCCCACAAGAAACTGCAAACAAAGATTTCTTGATGGACCTTTCTGGAAGCTTGGCACAGAAGTAAATGTTGAACGGTTTTGGTATTGCGTTGATAAATTGGCCTAGGCAAAACAAGATAGCACTCCGTGCTATGGAAAGCCCCGTTAAATTTCAAGGAGGCCATTTGAAGCAAACCAAGCAAAGTTAAGTTGGCATATGAATATCATTTCTTAACCAGATAAATACATTTCTTTGCCAAACTTCCATGAAACGCTATCGCAAGCGATTCTGATTGAACCATTGTTCTCTCATCAAAAATTGATTGTTCTGTGGCAGATGTGGTTTCGTTTCAATGTCTGACTTCCAGTTTCCTTTCAAATGACTAAAAGTTCGTGATGAAAATAGTGGCATTACGTAATCGAATCAGCAAAAATTTACACACTACGCATGCGTTCATAGTCCCCGAGGGGGTATCCACGTCCTCGTCAACTTGAGCTTGCACGTATCCCCAACAAAGTTGCTTCCAAAATTTATGGAGCTGCCAACTCATTACAAGGCAATCTTCAAAATTTGACCTCTTTGACCTGGCTCACTGCCCTTACTGTTTGAAAAATCTTCGATATGGATAACTGTTGCCAAGGGAACCAACAAATGCAAATAATACTATCAAGAAACAAATGTGGCACTGTTATAGTGGCACCTCTTGACAGGATAGGGTAAAACAAATTGTCAATATTGTCGGCCATCCTTCAGTTTTACTTAGAGCAGTAGGAAGCATTGTAAACTTGGAGGGGCACGCCAATCTAAAGGCACTTTTTTCGTAAGAATGGCACTGTAATATACAACAGATTTTTGACGGGAAAAATGCGATATATAGAAGAAAATAGTACGAGTGCTGATAGATATCCGATTTCCTTCACAATGAAACAAAGTGAGAAGTAAACATAACCAAATCACGAAGTAAATAATAACAAAATTAAACAACTTTCTGTCCGCATTGGTCTTCAAAAGGGGCACATCCTGAGACAAGAAGGGCTCCTTTTGGTTTGTTGCAAAATCTTGGGGGCACGTGCCACCAGTGCCTCCGGTTCCCTACGTCTTTGGACTCTCACTACATCTAATGTAATAGTTTTGATGCATATCAAGAAATCTGGTCTGCTTCATCAAGTGGGCTCGTTATTAGGCTACAGCCGTTTCGATATAAACTAAATCGTGCATTGCAATGCAAATAAATATTCTACTACTTTGAGGCAAGCTATGTGCATGATCTCATTCTTCAAACATGGCTAAAGGGGGCCTTTAATTAGAGTTGAGACGATTCGAGTTATGAAAGATGTTTCTACATTAAAATGTCTACGTTATTGATACATTTCTTCGGTTCACTATCAGTAGAATTAGCGAGAAGAGACTGAGGTTCTCTAACATACTGGTCCACCAGGGCTGGAGATAGTTTATCGTTGAAATGGAGGTAGACAGGTTGAAGAAGAAACGAAAAACGACAAGAGGAATTGTCACAAAATTAGTGAACAAGATTTTGGATGTCGAGAAGAAAGATCCAGAAGAAATCGACTTGAGACAGCTACGACAATGGTTGCTGAGCTTAGATGAAAACTTTGAAGTGCTCAAGAAGCTTGACTCTGACATTTTGGAGAAGTTGATTGAAAATGACGCCGAAGACGAAGATATCGAAAAGAAGCCGAGGATGCAAATGAAAAGATGACTTACGCAAAGATTTGCCTCGAAGACTTTTTCAAGGAAAACGACACCAAATCACAGATCCCCAGAAGCGAATCTAAAGAGAGCATCGCCTCAACAGCATCGGGTACAAGCGAGAAAAGTGATCAAATTAGACGACGGGTGAAGGCAAAATTACCGAAGCTTGAATTGAAAAAGTTCTCAGGCAAGGTTTCGCAGTGGCAAGAATTCTGGGGCGCCTTAAAAAGTGCAATACACGACGACGATGAACTTGCCAGTGTTGATAAATTCAAATACTTGCGAAGCTTTCTTGAAGAGCCAGCTCGTAGTGTCATTGCCGGATTCCCTCTCACAGAGGCTGATTATGAAGGGGCAGTAGACGTATTGCACAAAAGATTTGCCATACCAAGTGTAGTCAAGAAAGCCCACATTAACAAATTGCTAAACTTGTCGCCAGTGTATAGTGAAAGGAATGTTGGCAGATTAAGAGCACTGTTTGATTAAATAAAACAACCATTTTCACAGCTTGAAGGCACTTGGAGTAAGTAACACAAGAGTCATATTGTGCAACAGTAGTTACAGTGCTGATGGAGAAAATTGCAGAGTTGTTAAGATATAACATGATACATTTTTCAAGCGGAAGCAACCAATTTGACTGGAACATTGATGAGCTAATTCAAACCTTTGAGAAAGAATTGGAAGTACGAAGGGTTGCAGCAACAGCAACAACCACAACAACCAAAGCAGCAAAAACAACATGGAGGAACAGCAGCCGCATTGTTCAGCAATGAAGAAACGACATGTACATTTTGCAAGCAGAAGAGTCATGGGAGTGAAGACTGTAATGAATTGACACTTGAAGAAAGAAAGAACGTATTAATGAAATCAGCTAAGTGCTGCGTTCAGGGCATCGTTCATTTCAGTGCAAGTCTAGAAGTAGGTGTCAGTATTGTACGGGTAAGCATCACTCTGCGATTTGCAAGGCGAATTGCGCGAAGATCTCTGACAGGGAACCCCAAGCCCCAGCAGGAGCCGTAAGTAAGAACAGCGCGCAGCCTAGACCTAGTGCACCACCATCAGCTACGACCCTAAATGCCCATGCTGCCACCTGGGTGGGAAACACTGCTGGTTGCGGAGTACAAGTTGCACTTCAGACAGCCTTAGCTTGCTTAGATGGTGAGAAAGAGAAAAAAGTGAGAGTACTGTTCGATAGTGGGAGTCAGAAAACTTTTATTAGTGCCAAGGCTGTCAAACGTTTAGGTTTAGAGCCTGAGAGAAATGAAGAGCTTGGTATAAAAACATTTGGAAGAAAAGAAGCAGACATGGCAGTGAGGAGAGTCTTCAAATGTTCTTTGAGCCCTTTGTTTGCTGGTAACCCTGTAGAAGTAGAAGCCTTTGAAGTGGATCAGATATCTAATGTTGCAAATATTCATGCCGAGCATATTAAACATAATTTTGCACATTTGACTAACGTTTTCTTTTCAGATGTTAGTAGGAATGAAGAAATTTTGGAAATTGACATTCTGTGTGGCTCAAATTTTTTGTGGAGTTTCCAAGATGGTGAATGCATACGAGGGGGGCCAGGAGAACCAATTGCCGTCAGAACTTCTCTTGGTTGGGTACTCTCAGGACCGCTCAAAGGTGACACAATAAATTTTACTGAACCTACAAATGTTAATCTTTGCAATGACAACATTCATTCTAAGAAACAGGAAGCAGAATTGAATTTGCACAAATTGTGGGACCTTGATTCCATTGGGATCAGAGAAGGAGATCAAGTTCACGAAACTGTAATTGCTGCGAAGCGCGCATGCGCAAGCAGTCTTCTAGAGGGATTTGATTGAGGATTGAGGGCGGACAGTGGACCGTGGATTAACTTAAACAAGCTGTTAACGCAGTTAAGTAAGTGCTGCTCATAGCATTGTTTGTAATACAATTGTCCCGGCCATTTTTACGGTCCACAAAAAAGACCACCAATAATACAAACTGTTACCAGATGAACCTTTGAAGAACTGTTGTGGCTAACTGTTGTGCATCATGTACTCTCAAGACTGATTTCGATTCAAGCCAAAGTACAAAACCCCTTATTTATACAGAATTGAACGGGAGAGCACTTTGTATGGTACTATATTGTATCAAGTTCCAGGGGAGGGGTGGGGGTAACTTAAATTTACATGGTACGGGGTTGTGTCATTCAAAGCGTAAAACTAGCACCCATAAATCCGGAAAATTTTCTGAAGAGTATACCCATAAATCTGGAAAATCTCTGAAAAGTATACACACAGATCCGGAAAATCTCAAATACCCATAAATCCGGAATAGCCGAAAAAGTTGACCCATCAATGAAGTTTTACCAAAAATCATACCCATAAATCCAGATAATGTAAAAAATCGTTGAAAACCATACGCATGAATCTAGACGACTCCATGGTAAAAAAAGGTTCCCTAAAAATGGCACAACCCCATACCAAGGAGAACTTAAGCTAACCACCCCCCTCCCCCCCCTCGGGGATCAAATTGTTCGACTATTATTGAAGATGCTGATCAAGGCAGATAGAAGCAGATAATTGAGATTCAGGGCTAATTACAAAGAAATGATCAAAGCTGGTATGCTATTAAAACATTGAACTTTACTTTACTTCAAATGCCAATGTCGATCTTCGGAAAAATATAAAAAAACATACCATGTGAAGTACCACCTGGGGAAAAGAAAGCCTTGTAGTCCAAGAAAATGCAAAAAGAACTGACATAAAATTGCACTTCATTTGAGTCTAACATCATTTTGAGCTTTTTATGAATATTATTGTCGCATAATGCAGTTTTAGAATTTGCAAACAGTTTCTTTAGTTCTTCAAAAATTGTTTCTGCGTCAGAAAAAACTGCAATTTAACTTGATTTTAGCGCCGAAATCTCCATGCTATGAGCAGCACTTACTTAACTGCGTTAACAGCTAGTTGATAACATTTATTTTATAGGGTCTAAATACTCAGTTGGTTTGCCATGGAGAGTTGGTCATAATCCAGTTCCACTTAACTTTGCAAATAGCCAAGCTAGATTGAAAAGTCAACTGAAGAAGTGAAGCAAACACCTGAGATTCTTGAGCAGTATGACCAAATCATTTCAGAGCAACTCAAGGAAGGTATCATTGAAGAAGTCTCTGACCTTGAACCCACAGGCTCTTGAGTATCTTATCTTCCCCATCAAGCAGTTATAAGGGAGAATGTGGAGACAACCAAAGTGCGGGTAGTTTTTGATGCATCATGTAAAGATAAGAATACAGGTGTATCATTGTACAGTTGCTTGCACAAAGGTCCATCCTTGACACCCTTGATTTTTGACATCCTTTTAAGGTTTAGAACAGACAAGGTAGTTCTTGTAGGAGACATTGAAAAGGCATTTCTAAACATTGAAATTCATCTCGAAGACCGAGACTCTCTACGTTTTTTATGGGTAAGTAACATAGCCCCAAATTAAGATCTATCGCTATAGAACTGTGGTATTTGGAATTTCGAGCTCACCTTTCCTTTTGAATGCTGTAATAAGGCATCATTTGAACAAATACCGGGAAGTAGATCCAGAGTTTACTAGAGACATGATTCAAGGATTTTTCGTAGATGATCTAGTAACAAGTTGCAAGAGTACATCCGAAGCTTATCTACTGTATGAGAAAGCGAAACAGACAATGTTAGAGGCTGGTCTATGGAGTGCCAATGCTGACAAAAATACTTGTTACAAATATTTCATACTTGTCTCAGAAAGTGGAAGACAAATGATGAGGAATTAAGGAAGAAAATTGAAAGGAATGAGAAGGAAGTAGAAAGAAGAGTGAGAGAAAATGCTCAGGATATTCCCTCCCAGAAGATAAGGTAGGAAGGTGGGAAGCATGGCTCGAAGATTTAAAGAGTAGTGACACTATTTCCCTCCCAAGATGCACACTGGGGGACATTGATGGTGAGATCATAAGTACCACTCTTCACGGTTTTGGAGATGCCAGCAAGCATGCATATTATGCCATGGTCTATCTTGTTTGCAAGACTACAACAGGAACTTACACCAAATTGCTCTGTGCTAAGACCAGGGTAGCTCTCTTGAAAGAGTTGTCTATTCCCAAATTAGAATTGATGTCAGCACGTATTCTAGTGACCCTGATGGAAACAGTGAAAAATTCCATGTGCTCAAAATTGGAGATCGATGACATAAGATTTTGGTTGGACAGCAAAACTGCTCTTTTTTGGATTTTTAATCAAGGAGAGTGGAAAACTTTTGTCCAGCATCGCGTAAATGAGATTTTGAAGGTATCCAAAAAGGAACAATGGGGGCATGTACCAGGTAAGGAAAATCCAGCTGATATTGGGTCAAGAGGGATGACAGCTAGTAGTTTTAGGCAAAGCATAAATTGTGGTGGGAAGGCCCTTCTTGGTTGAAACAAGGGAAAGAAGCATGGCCAAAAGACTTTAATCTAGAGGACTCCACAGAAGTAAAAGAAGAGAGAAAGAAGACAAGTGTAATGTTGAATGTTGCCCAAGAGAGTAAGAAGGTTAGGAAAGTGATTGACTTGGATAGATTTTCCACACTGGGCAAATTGCTTAGAGTAACTGCTTATGTTCAAAGATTCTTAGGGAACATTAGACTCAAAAGAGAGAGAAGAGAGTTGTGCTTAGGTGAACTCACAGCAGAAGAATTGAGGAATGCTGAGAGTAATTGGATAAAAAATGCACAGCAAGACCTTAGGTTAAATCAAAACTTTGAGAAGAGAAGAGAAAGCTTGAATGTGATTGAGCAAAATGAGATCCTTGTATGCAAGGGGAGACTTGAAAACTCAGAATTGAATGAAGAATGCAAATTTCCAATACTTCTCCCAAAGAATCATAGCCTCACTGACCTTACTATTCTAGATTGCCACAGTAGAGTACATCATTCTAAGGTCAGAAGCACCTTAGCAGAATTAAGATCAAGATTCTGGGTCACACAAGGCAGACAATATGTGAAGAAAATCATCAGAAAATGTTTCACTTGCAAGAAACTAGAAGGACAGCCCTATGAATCCCCAGCTACTGCACCTCTTCCAGAATTTCGAGTCAGAGAAGCTCCTCCCTTTGGGAAAGTAGGGGTAGATTTTGCTGGACCTGTGTATGTCAAGAGTCAGAATGGGATGGTAAAAGCATATATTGCACTATTTACATGCTTCGTAACAAGGGCAATTCATCTTGAACTAGTTAAAAATCTAAATGCCTCAACTTTTATCAATTGCCTGAGACGTTTTGCAGCCAGAAGGGTTACACCATCTCTTCTTGTGATAGACAATGCAAAAACTTTTAAAGCCTCTGCAAAGTTCATCAAGAAACTCTTTAAGAACAAGTTAGTACAGAGCCATCTGAGTACAAAGGAGATAATTTGGAGATTCAATTTAGAGCGTGCGGCCTGGTTTGGAGCGGTGTTTGAAAGAATGATAGGGACCGTTAATAGGTGTTTGAGGAAAGTCCTGGGAACTGCAAAGTTGAACTTTGAAGAATTGACAACTGTACTCACAGAAATAGAGTGTACAATAAATTCCAGGCCACTAACCTATCAGTACGATGACCTTGTTGAAGCACTAACCCCATCTCATCTTTTGTGTGGGAGAAGGATATCACCACTCTCTGAGAATATGGATACTTCTTTTGATGAATCAGACAGACAATGAACTGCAAAGTAACATGACTAAAAGATTTTCTTGTCTTTCTAGGAAACTGAACCACTTCTGGAATCGTTGGAGAAAGGAATATTTGGTTGATCTGAGAGAGTTCCACAAGCAGACAGATGCAATAGTGGCAAATATTTCCAAAGGAGACTTGGTATTAATCCAGGAAGACAATGTAAAACGAGGACAGTGGAAAATGGGAGTTGTAGAAGATCTGATCAAGGAAAAAGATGGTATAATACGAGGTGCAAAGGTTCGCAAGGCAGGTGGTAAGAATGAAACTTTAAACCGTTCAGTATTGAAATTATTTCCTCTTGAAATTGCCTCCACAGGTTACGATAAAAAAGAGGGAAAGGACGCGAATTAATCAAAAGACAATGAGGTAAGTATGGAGAGGAGTGAAGGTACAAATAACAATAGGATTGAAGATGCAAATTGTATGAGAAGCCAGCCACCCCGCGCTGCTGCTAAGGATTCCCGATGGAAGTCCAAACTTATGCTTGACGCCTAGGAGGTCAAGGAGGGGGTGTGTTGGGAAATCCTTCACAATCCGCGCATAGTTTAGAAGTTACCTGTATTTAGTATATTGTGTAACCACTCACGGACAGTAAAAAAGTAGATTCATCTTGTAGTGCACGTGTTAGTAAGAAAGTTGTGTCCGAACCTCTACGTAGAAACGAGACACGAAAACGACTAATGCTCAATATATGTTATCACTTAGCACATGACGCAATTAATCAAACTATCTATAATCTTATTGGTGGACAGATCCTTTGTGAAACCCTGTAAAGTATGATCGAACCTTATAAGAAAATGTATTGTATTCATCTAGAAAGTTCTGTGATTAGTCTTCAAAAACAGTTGAGTGTCATGAGATTTGGAGTTGAGACGAATCGAGTCATGAAAGATGTTTCTACATTAAAATGTCTACATTATTGTTGCATTTCTTCGGTTCACTATCAGTAGAATTAACAAGAAGAGACTGAGGCTCTCTAACATTATGATTAAACTTAATGTAAATTCTACTGCTGATATACCAGGTAATCCAGGAAAGGTTTCCACTTTCAGGCCAGGATAAATCATACGCTGGACCAATTTCAAATATTTTTGATTTAATATTTCGTCGATATCCTTGAATTTTTTGACCTGCGGACTGCCTAAAAAGATTGAAAAAGAGTGATCAAATTTTTGTAAAGACTGAACTTGGTAGTAATAAAGGAAATGTAGCTCAAAATCACTAGGGAATTGTGAATAGACTATGTCACACAAGCAGTTGTTTAATGATTGCACAACATTGTATCCTTTTATCAATAGAAAGACTTTCACTTTTTTATCATATATTTGAAATGATACTTGCTAGCTACTGTAGTTTGTGCCAATAAGGAATTAGGTTGTAGCTCTTTGCACCAGAAAGTCCTAAATCTACACTCTTGATTGAAATATTTGTCAATTCCCTACATGCACAAACTAAAGTAGCTCCAGCGAATGATTTATCCTGGCCTGTCGAAAATAAGAACTTTTTTCCAGCTCACCCGATACATTATGATAACTCTCATGTATGCGACTGACTTTAATGTAAGTAATCAAGCTTATATGTCTAAATTTTAGCACAATGATCTAAAGATGCTTTTCTATTTGTATTCTAAACCAAGTAAATGCCACTATCATTTCAACCTTAAAAGTCTAACTTGAAGAATAATATTAGCTGATGGAATAAGTTGCCCGATGATTAAGCGAAAGCCATATGTGGTTGCATGGCAGAGTTTCATCATCAATAAGCCGCTCAGTCTATTCTCCTAACTGCACTAGCATTTGCACTGTAATGTTAAATCTACAGTAGTCCAAATCTAGCCTAATTTTTCCGTATTCTCAAATTCTTAAGAATCTCCTTGAAAAAAGATGGGGGTGTTGCCTGGGGGAACTCAAGGAATGATTCCATGTAAAATTCATGGTAAGTTTGAAACCAGCAAAATTGATTGTATTTATTTAACCCTATTTTGGTTGGGGGGAAATTTGCCCCCCTCCCCCTAGTAGACTTTTTGTTATGACTCTGCTAGGAGAACAATTACGGCTTTTTGCTGCTTCTTATTATGCAACGGCTCATGAAATTTCATAAAAATATTTTGACAAATGAGGGGGAGGGAGACAATTTTCCGGATCTGACTCTGTCAAAATCGCAAATTCTCAAATATTAATTTTCGCGAAAAATGTAGCAAAATTGCAAAATTTTGCAAAGATGTTTTGCAGGGTAGTGCTCTTTGATGTAATCTATCATAATATTCATGTTTGGATGGAAATTGTGCTCAAAACCAAATTTTATCGCATTTTTCCTGATTTTGACCGATTTTGCCACTTTTCTTGACCACACAAAGAGAAGTGCTGAAGCAAGCAATAATGGCGGCTATTTTTAGGTTATTTTTTATATTTTCATAAAGTACATGCCTGGGGCTATTAGCACACCAAATTTGGTTGCTCTATCTGTTTCCAGTCAAGAGATAGGTAGGGGGGTCTTTTTTGCCCCCCACCCCAACCAAAATAGGACGTGTCAGATAGCCCAACCACTATAGGGTTAAAAAAAACGATTTGAATTATATTTAAGCAAATGCCTGTCTCATTTAACTATAACTGGTTTGAAAAGATACTTGCAGACTAAAAGAGAAGGAACATCGCGCAGCTGATCCAGTGACCTTGACCATAAAGAAAAGCAAAGGAGCTATGAAAGAAAGAATCAAGTGAGTTCCAGGTTTTTGTTGACGTCACTAAGCAGCAGATAGGAAATAATGTTACAGTTGAAACTGTTACACTTAAAAAGCTCCTGCACATTTTGTCTCCGTACGGTATAGACCTTTTTACATTAACATAAAAGACTTCATAACATGATTCTCAAGAATTCTCAATAACGAAAGAGACTTTTTGAGTGATATTTATACGAACCCTTTGAAAGTTTATACAAATGCTTCAACATGAAAAGCCTTGTCTCTGTCTTCATGAACACACCAATTATTCTAATGACAAGTATTTTTGAACAATTGTCATGGCATTAAAGGCAATTGGAAAACTTTAGTTAAATAGTTTGAAATAAAATTCAACAGACATTTCAGATTTTCTAGAAAAGGACTGGATCAAGTGATATTTGTATACATTTAAAATAAGTTCTATTGAGTAGCCCTAGACATTCCAGATCTCTGCAAGTTATACAAAAATATCTCTTGATCCAGTAGTATGATAATTTTAAGTTCTTTATACCTCTATAAATATGAGCAGTCCTGGATTACGACTATGCATTGGTCTTGGTGTTGACATGATGTCATTTAAATGTATGTTATTTTGTTTTTAGAAGCGAAAGAGGCATTTGAGCATGATATCAAGGAAATCATCTTGGTCAAGTGACAGAAAAGCAAAAATCCAAGCTGCTCTGACCATGGACGTGATGTTATCCGAGGAAGATGGAGAAGAAGATGGCAACTCTGTCTTTATTGTAAAGCCATTGCCATGGCTAACACCTGAAATGGCACATATTAAGGAACAGCTTGATAAGGAATACAACCGAAAGATGACATCAAGAAGCAGAAGGCAATACCTGCAAAGAGTTTAGGGTGAACAATCTAGTCGGCCAGTGCCTAGAAAAAATCACTGACAGTATCGCATGGGCAATAAGAAATTGACTCTAAATATCACTTTATCTTGAAAGTTGTTATTATTATTTGTTTGAACACTTTAGGTTTTGCAACTGCCGTGGCCCTTGTTTAGAGTCAATTTGTCATTCTCAAGAAAACTTATTCGTGGAGATTTTTCACATATACTGGCAAGCTAAGAAAAAGTAGACCCTTTTGAGGAAGTAGCTAACAATGAAATCCCAAGTTCAGAGGTGTCAACAATTCCTTCTTGAGGTCATAGAAAGAAATCAATGCTACTCCAACTCTTTCATTATATCCTTGTTTCTTGTCAAACATTTTATGGAACCATCGTGGGTATTTCTTAATGCTATTATCCTCGAAGTATATCTGAAATGTCTATTTGAAATCCCTTTATTTCTTCCCAGAAGCTCAGTTGCGTTGAACAATATCTAAAGGTGGGAAGAATAACTGCCGATATTTGTTTTGTTGCATTCTTGTCAAAGTAGATGTAACGTTATGATGTCTCAGCTGTTGATTTTGTGAGTAACGATAACCTGTTGATCGTTCGTATCTAGGTTCAATGTATTTTTTCAATCAGGTAACCATTCACTTGATGTACAGATATTGAGTTTTAAAATGTTATATTCAAGTATAAATGGTGTGTGTTACTTCATTTCAATCTGCATCGGAAGTATTTCAAAAGACTGTCTATGAGCAATTCTGCTAGAGGACAGATGCTTTTCTCGATGGCTAATTTCTTCATTTGATGAATTCACGCTTGAAGCGTGATTGTTGTTACCGTCCAGATAAGGCTGAAGCTTCATTGTGCACATGCCTTGGTCTTTGCAGTAGCAATAAGCATTTTTCAAGCTTGAGTTGATCTTAAATTTGCTCAGATCTTATCAATGATGATTTCACCCAATGTTCACTCATTTTGAGCAACTGATCTTGGTCTTATGTTGGTCTGACGAAAATCTGCTTAGTGCTACGTCCTCATTTTCTTGATATTACATCAAGTTGCGTGTAATAAGGCGCATAGTCGCATATATGTGCATGGTCAAATACGCTGATCAATCTGCAAAATATCTAAGACAAAGAAATAAACGTATTCATTTATCTAGCGCATTTCGCAACAAATTCCATTCCACAATCGACTTTCGAGAATTTAGCAAAATGCTGAATTTATTGGGCATTTACGTCTAAAATAAAAACGTAAAGACCATGTTTCTTACCAATTTACACTTCAATATAAATATTTGTAAATCTTGTATTTACATCGCCCTTGCATGTGTTTGTAAATGTCATGTAAAAGGTGGCACTTAACAATATTTAGTCGGCACATCAAATGTCATGTAAAGATCGATCTTTACAAAATTTGTAAACTTCATAAATTTTCATTGAAATATGCCCTTTACAACCATTTTACATGTACTTTACTGTGAATATAAATGCAAAATCTTTATATAGGAAGGCGTAGTGTTACTTCACATCAAACTCTCGTATTCGAACAATTACGCAGTACATAAGTCAACAAAGGAAACACAATGCAGCCGTAGAGAAGTGCAACAGATAAGACACAACACACAAAGGTATTATAACATTGTCTATTTTGAAGTTTTGAACTTGTTATCGTTCAATCAACCACCTGGGCTTCCTGTGGTTGCATTACCGCACATCTGCAATGCGTTAAAAACGACACTTCAAGTGCGAAGTTTGCTTAAGAAGTGATCGTATGGATTTTCAATTTTTGCTCATTTTCAGGCACCAAATGGAACAAAGCTTAGATATTGCGTTCATTTTTGGTGCATCATTTTTAGCTAGAAACTAAGCTCTTGCCCTTTCCATTATCTTTTTGCAGTTTTTAAGGCTTCAGTACAGTCTCAAAGAACATTATCACAGCTTTTCACGAAAGCTGACGCCTCGTGCGTGACCCAAGAGGGCCCCTTTGGTAGACAGACTCCTACTGTTGACCCCTTCCGTTGCATTTCTAGTGGCAGAATTATGATTTGTTGCGTTACGCCTTAATTTCATAATGACAATTGAAAGTTCTATGAGCAAATGCCTTTTGAATAATTCAAGCAATTAGATTGAGAGAGGCACTTGACAAATTATTGTGCATATGACAGGACGTATGCATACTCTCTTATGAGAATTTACAGTCTACAGCAGAAGAAGTTTCAGTTCAATTCTGAAGTTTGTTGGAAACGGAAAATAGCAAGGAAAATGAAGATTTCGGCAATTTTCGTTGCAGTAAGACTATCTATATCTTGTTTGAAGCTCTACATGTATTTTTGATAAGAATCTAAGAATTTGAGCCTGTACTGAACTGAAAGTTTCTTAAAAATTACCAGAATTTTTTGTAAGCCTTTCCAATTGTTAGACATTACTCAAGTACCTTCCCAGTAATATGATACAGAAGGGGGAGATCCAATTTTCACATTAGCTGCTATATAGCGCACCAGTTCTACATATTTCTCCATTTGATGGCCAATCGAAGGACGTATAATCAAAGCGTGTTAAGTTGCGTACATCACAATAAAAAGAGAAAACACAGACCATCGTCAACCTAAGCTATACCGGGTGACCCAGAAAAAAGTGACCCAACGCAATCTGCTACAGAAAATTAAATAAGTGGCCGATTGAAATGCTTCTGACGTTGTTCTGTCCCTAAAAGACTAGCTAATGCTATGAGTATTTTTCGAAATTTTTTCGGCATGGTAAATTTCTAAAATTAAGGATTTTGAGGAAAAGAGCATGCCTGGAATCCTCAAAAAGTCGTAAAAAACAGGGGATCGATTTACAGCCATTTCAAATCTTCAAAACAACGAGGAGCGTGTTTCATTTCAACTTGGGAATAGGTAACCCAGTCGGAAGTCTTCAGAGCAAGTTTATAGTCCCTAGATACTTAAAAATATTCTCAGGCAGAATGAAACACGCTCCTCGTTGTTTTGAAGATCTGAAATGCCTTCAAATCAGTTCAAATCGATCGCCTGTTTTTGATGACTTTTAGAGAATTTTAAGCCTGCCCTTTTTCCTTAAAATCCTTAATTCGGGAACTTTCCAAGGTCCAAACAATTGCGAAAATACTCATAATGTAGGCTGGTCTTTTAGCGACAGAACAACGTTTGAAGTATTTCAATCAACCACTTACTTTTCTTTCTATAAAAGATTGCGTTGGGTCACTTTTTTTTGGGTCACCCGGTACAGGTCTTCAATATTTGAGAACCTTCAAGATCTTCAAGAGTTGAGACTTTTGTCTAACCATAAAGATAACCTTCACTGCTGAGCAGCTGAAAGAGACAAGAGAGTACGTGTGCGATATCCTTGACATATGTTTTTAAAGATCTTCTGATTCTGCTATTGATAATATGGGTTTAAAGGGCTGCTTTCCAATCAAATTGTTCTTTTCCGTTACAGGTGCTTCTGTCCCTCCTTACGTTAAAGCTCACGTTAGCTGGAGAACCGACCATTCGTAAGTGTTATTAGCATAAAACTGCACAAATTAATGTATCTAGCTACATGTACATTTAATTGACCATGTGCCACTGTGCATGAGGTGGATGGGCAAAGTCAAGCCAAGGAATTGATAAAGTGTTGAAAAGGGCAGCCGTTGAGCTGTAAACTCATTTTTGTTAATAAGGAACTTTTCTCTGAAAATTTCTGTTACTTAAGGTTGGGAGGTTTCTTGTGAAGTTTTAAAATTTTCATATAATTAACCATCGCAATTTATCAAAATTCACTGAGGCCACGAACATAGAATCCAGCAAATCGGAAGAAAGAACCAAATCATAAACAAAAAATCATAGAAAGTTCCTTAATTTCGAATTGACACCTGACTGCTTATGGTTTGGTTTCTTAATTTTCTTGAAGAAGCTAAAAACAGTTTCCTATGAGCTTGTGACAAGTGTAATGAAATCCGATATCCGACAGCAATTTCAGTGCAATTTGCTAAAAAAAAATTCAATGGCACAATAAACACAGTTCTTATTTCTGTTCATCCAAAGTTCGAAATATGATGCAATTGCAAGATCCGAGAATGCGAGCGAAATACTGCAAAAATACGCTATTTGCACCAACAATTTTTCTTAATCTGAAGATTTGAAAATCTAAATGCCACCCCCTTTATCAACGTTAATCAGGACCCTTATTTTTTGCAAGTACAAAGGTAGAGCTTCTTTGCTAAAAATTTGAGTTTCTAAACTATTTCACAAAAATTTTCCACACAAACGTAAAAGAAATGATGGGTTAAACTATGGAAATTGGTATTTGGTATAACTTTGGTATAAGAGGAATCTGGTTCTTGACTCACTACTTAATCACAGTTTTTACAAAAAACAACAAACAGCACTCTTGCACTCTTTTACATATTTTATTTGAGTTGAGATCTTGTCCCAAACTGAGACTGATGTCTCTTTCAATTCTTACCCTAACCATCCCCCAGGGGCACCCCCAGATAGTTGCCAAAAAATCAATCAAGACCCCAATCTGGTTTTCCGCCAAAAAAGGTTGCCACGTCCGCAGGCTTTTGTGCAAGCAATTTCCATTGAGCCCTGCCCTGAGCTACCAAGAAGGGCTGTCTGGGCAGGAATTGAACGAGATATTATGGAATTTGACATAAAAACTGAGAGAAACTAAGACGGCCGTGCACAATTTTTTTTGTGTACTCAGAGGTGAGGCTAAGTAAGCGTATTCATGGCAGTCGTCACAGTTGGAAATTCTCGTTATTGCTGTGAAAGTCATCCAAGCTGCTTGGCCAGCACTAAGAGGAATTCTTTGTTTGCAGTACACTATTTTTTGATAGTTTGATCGATAAGCTTTCACCTTGGTACCCGTGGCTTTTTTACGACTGCTATCAATGAAAACTGACCAATCTCAGATGAAAAGTGAAGTTGAGTGAAAAGCAATTGGGCAGTGTAATTGGGACCTTCTTTACAACAAGATTAATACCTAACGCACAAAGGTCTTAGAAATCAGCTACAGTTGACAAATAACATTGGCAAAAACGGATAGAGAAACAAGTGAAACGCAAACACGGCTAACTGCGATGAAAAGGAAAGTGCTCAATCTGCACGATAATGTACACGAAAAAGAAATAAAAGAGATTGAAAATGTTGTGTTTTATAAAATTTCTATCTAGCTCGCTATTTTTTATAACTGAGGAGAGAAAACTACTGTTCGCATCATCTATCAAATGAATTACTTTTACACCTTTCACCTTTGCTTTAGACTTGCCCCAAGTCTATCTCGTTAGTCCGTCTTAACGTTCCCTTTTTGGTAGTTCCTGGATCCGCCATCCGTCACGGCATCTCTTGACAGAATGTTGGAACGGCGGATCCAGGAATTACCGAAAGGGAACGGTAAGAAGAACTACAGAGAGTCGACTTGGGTTCAAGTCTACCTTTATATATTCTCTTCGCAGGCATCATGATCAAACACGAAGAATATCATGTATCACTTGATAATCGTACCAACAGACTCTATCTGTCCACACAGGATCCACCTCTCGTTTTATATAAGCATTTCAATGACATTTTAAAGAATGAAAAAGGTGACAAATGTGTAGCAATCGGAAAGAAGTTCGGTATATATCTGTCAGGTAAGATTTGCAAAGTATGATAAACTTAAAACTTAAGAAATTTGAATGGGATGGCTACTTTTTTATATCGTCTACATTTTAACCTGCCTGTTTTTTGCTGCGATGCTGCATAATATTCTTGAGCAACATCTTCGCAATGGCCACTGTTTGTCTGTCTGCCTGCCTGCCTGCATGCCTGTATGCCTGCATGCCTGTATGTCTGTATCTTACTATGTTTGTTTTCAACAATTTTGGAGACATTCTGCTGCCAGACCTTGTCATAGGATATTGGATAATATCATGACTCATGGTAAATCGTGATATCATTGCGGTAGCTGCGGTCATCATGGGAATGTGTGCATGCGCATTCCAGAAAGTATGATAATTATTACTATATCTAATCAAGGGCGCCTACCTTATGGGCACTGTGTTTATTCCCAGTAATATTTTGATGAAATAGTACAGAGAGCAATTTCTGTCCTGTTAATTCGCGAATAGCATAAGAAATTTAACGATATCTAACTTCTGCAGATAAACCTATGAATGACCAGGGTCTCAAGAGCAGATTATCTCGAGCCAGCCCTTTCCGTTGTGGTCTAGGCCAAGCAAAATTGTTTACATAAGCCTTTGTTCAACCAGATGAGAAAAGTGACACCATACGCAAACCAGGGGGTCAAGTGAAAAAAGTCGACCATTTACTGCAAAGTGAGATTGCATACATTTTTTCAAGGGGACGTCGTGATGTTTTAGTGAGGTCTGCCAAGCCACTCTCCCTCTAATTGTTTCAGGACGTAATTCTGTCCTCAAAATAGTAGTACAGTCCTCTAAAGGTTGATTCAATAAAGCCACGGGCGTAGTCATTCTCTTTTGGTGCCTGTGGTATCGTACCTGCAGTGTTGTATTGTAGTATAGTAATTAGCAAGTATAGTAGGTAACATGTAATGTAACTTTTATATGAATGAATGAAATAAAAAAGTCCATGAAACGGAGCTCAAGGATGAAGTATTTTCTGAAAAGTGTTGAATAGTTAATCATATAACCTAGCAAAGCAGGTAATTTGAATCAATACAACAAGTTAGATCACAGACACTGCGTCATTATGGGCGAGCAACCAATATTTGAAAAAATTCTTAGTATTTTCCTGTGCTGATCCCAAGTCCAACTTACCGCAAGTCTTTTTGATTTGCCATAGCAGAGGGCTCTGACAACAGCAACATAGGAGGCGCTTGTGCAACTAGTAAAAACTTGAGTTAGGATATCTTGCACATCCCTAAAAACTTATTTAGTTACAGTGATTTTCAAATGCTAATTCTGTTAGTGTTGACTAATCCAAAGTCATGCTGTCTGGTCCCCTGTGATCATCTTGCATAACAGTTGATCTCGAATTGCACCAGCATCGGAATTTGAAAAGACAACATTCTTCATACGTCATCTTGACAGGACAGCAATTAGTGTGTGTACAATGTCACGTAAACGGAATTGGGAATGAATACAGTAGTACCTACAAGGTAGGGGCCTCTACTCTAAGATCTTATAATCAGTGTCACGACGAACAGTTTCATTTTGACCTCGAGGATGACTTCATGAAAACAACGTTGATGTGGTCTTAAGTTGACGAATCCATTAGTAATATAGTGACAATCCGGTTAAATAAATAGACAAGTCCCGGGGGGGGGGGGGGGTACTTAGTATATTTTGTTGACGCCATGTGAACTCCTTTCCGGGTATCGTTTTCGCCTCTTTTAACGCCGGGTATCAAAAGAAGGCAATTTTTCTAAAGCCGGTTGTCAAAAGATTTCATTGTTTTTCGACAAATTTAAAAGGGTATGCTTTTCGTCGATTTTTACGTTTTGTGATATGCTTTTCGCCGATTTTTACGTTTTGGGATATGCTTTTCGCCGATTTTTTCTAAAGCCGGCTATCGTTTCGAGGGAAAATTTCTAAAGCCGGGTGAAAAAATTTTTTCTTGGAGTGCACCCCCTCGTACAATTAAAAATCAAGTACCCCCCCCCCCCGGGAGACAAGTCAATGTTAGTGACAAAGTATTACATATCCAAAAAATTAATACGACATGTACAAAAAATTCTAGAACGTTTCGGCACTAGACTTGTGCCATCCTCAGCTAAAGAATCAAAATACACGTGCTGGTTTTATAGCACTGATTTTGGAAAGTGGTTGAACAAGTCAAACAGGATACCATGGAGAACGAATAAACAGCCTAAATACCCCGGAGATTAGAACAACATGAGGGGTATTGAAGAGTTTTGTGCGTTTAGGGAGAGTCTATCACGCAAAATTAATAAACCTTTAAAAATCAACAGATCAAACTAATTTCTAGCCTTCTCTAGGATTTTAAAATCTTCCAAGTTAGCACAATGGCCTGTTTGTTTGGCATGTTCCCTAATGGCCGAAGGTGATGACTTAATAGGCTGACCTTTTTCTCCTATTCCTAAATGTTCCCTACTTCTAAGTAGCAAGTGGCGAGATGTTTTAGCTATATAACAGGCCTGGCAACCTGAATACGAGTACTTATATACCACATGGGAGCGAATATTCTTAGGAATGCGATCCTTAAATGGGAAAAAGTTTTCAATACGACGACCTGGACGAAAAACAACGCGAAAGTCGACGCATGGGTAATCTCTACGCAGTAACCTGGATATCTTGCGTTTAAGTTGAAGGCTAATTTGGCCTAAGCCTATAAAAGCACAGGGGCATTTTCTGGACCGTGGTAGGCTTAACCCTATCCAGACTAGGGGGGGGCACAAAGTGCCCCCCCTAGTACACTTTTTCACACAGCTCATCGAGTATCTCTTCAATAGTCTAGCTTTTTTGTGACTTTTAGTTTCTATCTATGAGACATATTTTCATGTCTATTTCAAAAATTTTGACACTGATTCCGGGGGTCAACACATGACTTTAAATTGAGTGCTCCGCAAAAAAATTACCGTTTAAGTCATAGCTTTAGAACCACTGGCTCTATGACAATGAGACAAACATTTTTGAGCTCGTCTTGAAATAAGCTTTCATTTGATATATAGTTTATTGATTTTTGATGACGTCATCAACAATTGGTTGTTGCGCATGCGTACTGACGAAAAACCATGTTATGGTTCATTTTTAGAAAAATAAGTGACATAATATGATGCAGCGGGTATTTTTATGTATATTTAGCATTTTTTGCTATTTTTAAAAGTAATTTATAATCAATTTTAGACAAAAATCGCTCTTTTTTTCGTATAATATAAATAAATGCTGACATCAGCAAAAATGTTAGTGTTACAAAGCAAAAATTTCAAAATAAGAATTACAAGGATATAATCCCTCTATGTTTCAAGTATCACATCGATATATTTTATCAATTTGGAGATACAGCGTGACAAAGTACATGTGGTTTTACACCCAAATTAGCAACATTTGCTGACGTCAGCACTTAATCACGTGACATAAACAAAAACAAATCACATCATCATGTTTGCCGTATCATGTTTGTTACTTGTGCCAAGTTTCAAGTCTCTAGCACTTATGATTCTATGAAAAACCAGGGGGGGCACTTTGTGCCCCCCCCTAGTCTCCCCAAAGTTTCAAAAAGCCTAGTCTGGATAGGGTTAAGTCTGGGATCAAACTGTTTATTCAAAAACCTCCCAACAAAACTGTCAACTAAATGTTTAGGATAACAATTATCGTGCAATACTTTCTTAATAAATAGTACTTGCTTATGAAAGCTAATATAAGTAGAGCATATATGAGAAACACGATAGTCGATACAGCAAGACCGTAATAAGCCTGGTTTTGTAGGAGTCAAGCTGCTAAAGTCCGTACAAGTCCCAGTGAATGTTTTTTTTACGAAACACATTAATAACAAAAGTGGAACCATCCCAAGAAACCAAGACATCCAAAAAGGATAATGAGTTGTCTTCATCCATTTCATACGTAAATTTTATATTCTGATATTGTCCGTTGAGATACGTAAGAAACTTTTCAACATGTTCTACTTTTCAAATAAACAATACGTATCATCAACATATTTATGGTATAATACTGGCTTAGATTCAGAGGGGCAATTTGCCATAAAGTTAGTTTCAATGCTGTAGAATCTCAGAGCATCAGTTTTAATGCTGTAGAATCTCAGAGCATCAGTAGCAATGAAATATTATTACAAATATCCAACAAAATGTCAACAGTTATCGACAAATTGCATAGAATTGCGGCACTCATTATGCAAACGAATCAACATGATGTAATAAAGTCCGAATTTAAAGAAACAAGAGACGTAATGGCAAAGGGCTTCTCTACAATAGCTGAACAAGCACAAACAACAACAAACCTACTTCAACAGCAAGACCAAGAAAAATTAAAAGCAAAAATCAAGCAATGGAAGAACACCCTCATCGAAAGAAAGAAGTTTTACTGGTTGTGCTTAAAGAACACTAAATTTGCAGATAAATACGACGAATGGTATAATGCAACACCAACTAAACTCCCCAACAAATTCCTTCCAAAGACAATACCAGGTGAAGCAGACGAGCAAAAAGAAATAAGGATGCGTCATGCCAAAGAGAGGATGAAATACGAAATCGATATGATGAAGGCAAAAATTAATGATTTTAAATCCAAGTACGAGGCGATAGACCAGACGCTATTTTCAGAAGTAGAGACATTATCCAACAATGATTCAACAAAGCCATACTGCGACAAATCTGGATGAATGACTGCAAATCCGAGGAGGCAATTTCGGTACGAGGTTGATGTGATGTATTGATGATACGTCAGATTATGTTAAATTCATTTGTTTAAATTCAAAGTAAAGTTGATGTACGAGTAAATAAGCCAGAAGAGTCTGCGTGAACAGACGAAACTAGTAGCATATCATATTAGCGTTACATCTCAACGAGTTTGTTGTCATTTTTGTGTTTCGACTCATATATATATATATATATATATATATATAAAGATGAACAAAAATAAAGACGAGCAGGAATAAATATATATAAATTCTTTCTCAATTCCCTTATATATATATATATATATATATATATATATATATTTATATATATATATATGTCGAAACGAAAAATGTACAATTCGCAAGTAAAATATATATCGAAACTTATAGAAGGCATTAACAAAAACAACACTCGTTTCTTTCGCGACTAGTTTCCTCTGTTCATGCAGACTCTTCAGGCTAAAATGATAAATTTACAGTGGCAACAGAGTTTATGTTTATGGTTCTAATTCTTATTCATATGATGTAAGATTTCTAATTGTATTGATGTGACCTCAGATTCAATCTCCGTCTGGCTTTAGTTAATTTATTGATAGGCATAGGAATTTTAGTTTTAGGGTTTGCTTTGATGTTCGTTTCTTCAATTCTAGGAACCATTTTTTTAACATTTCTACTACAGTTATATTTATTGTCAGTATCAGAGCACAAATTTCGAATTTCACAATAGTCTTTTTCACTGGTGGTAGCTCCAAGGACTTTCCCAAGTTTGTCTATTTCTGCGCCAATTCTTTCAAGTGCAGATTTGTCAAAAAATTCACCATTTTCCTCAGCGTGCATCATTTTTTCATATTCCTTTATAAATTTGCATTCAAGCCCTCTAATGTTGCTTATATTATCATCTGGGCAAACTTCATATTTCTTTCCTTTTCGTGGATGTTCTTTTTTGACAGACTTCTGTCTAGGCACTGTTTTTGTAAAAATAAGGCTCTCTTTGTCCAACTTCTCCATCATTGAATCGGGAGGGATTTTGAATGTCCTCATTTTCGATTTAATTTTTGCTTCACTCGCTTGCCATATTTGCTCAGATTTTATTTCTTCCTTTTCGCGTTCTGTTTTCCATTTGTTTTTAAGCGATTCCATATTAAAAGGATTTTCGCCATACTTTATCTCGATTAAATTTTCAATTTTATTGTCTATTGTCTTAATTTTTTCTTCGTAGATAGATCTGTTTGATTGTGATAATTCCATTTCTTGTTTTAACTTCTGTCTGGCGTGTTTTGTTCGTAGTTCATACATCTGTTTGGTGTCTTCTGGGTGATGTCTCGGAACTAGGTGCTTTGGTACTGTTATTTCATTTCTATTGTAACATTCCTCGTAAATCTCGGTGATTTTCTTGTTCTTTAAAAAGTAATAGTAGGCTAGCTTTCTCTTTTTCTTCATCTTTCGCATGATTTTCGAATATTGTAATGGTTTTTGCTCTTTAGTTGTAGCTCTTGTTGTGTCGGTCTGGACGTAATCTTCAAGGATTTTTGTCATTTTTACGACATTTCAATCAGGTCAAGCATCCTTTATTCTCGTGGTTATAAAACAAATTAGGGAGACAGCAACTCTCTTATCAGAAGGCAACGTCACAGAAGAAATTGATTTAGCGGGAAATATCGTAAAAATGACAAAAATCCTGGAAATATCGTAAAAATGACAAAAATCCTTGAAGATTACGTCCAGACCGACACAACAAGAGCTACAACTAAAGAGCAAAAACCATTACTATATTCGAAAATCATGCGAAAGATGAAGAAAAAGAGAAAGCTAGCCTACTATTACTTTTTAAAGAACAAGAAAATCACCGAGATTTACGAGGAATTTTACAATAGAAATGAAATAACAGTACCAAAGCACCTAGTTCCGAGATATCACCCAGAAGACACCAAACAGATGTATGAACTACGAACAAAACACGCCAGACAAAAGTTAAAACAAGAAATGGAATTATCACAATCAAAAAGATCTATCTACGAAGAAAAAATTAAGACAATAGACAATAAAATTGAAAATTTAATCGAGATAAAGTATGGCGAAAATCCTTTTAATATGGAATCGCTTAAAAACAAATGGAAAACAGAACGCGAAAAGGAAGAAATAAAATCTGAACAAATGTGGCAAGCGAGTGAAGCAAAAATTAAATCGAAAATGAGGACATTCAAAATCCCTCCCGATTCAATGATGGAGAAGTTGGACAAGGAGAGCCTTATTTTTACAAAAACAGTGCCTAGACAGAAGTCTGTCAAAAAAGAACATCCACGAAAAGGAAAGAAATATGTAATTTGCCCAGATGATAATATAAGCAACATTAGAGAGCTTGAATGCAAATATATAAAGGAATATGAAAAAATTATGCACGCTGAGGAAAATGGTGAATTTTTTGACAAATCTGCACTTGAAAGAATTGGCGCAGAAATAGACAAACTTGGGAAAGTCCTTGTAGCTACCACCAGTGGAAAGACTATTGTGAAATTCGAAATTTGTGCTCTGATACTGACAATAAATATAACTGTAGTAGAAATGTTAAAAAAATAGTTCCTAGAATTGAAGAAACGAACATCATAGCAAACCCTAAAACTAAAATTCCTATGCCTATCAATAAATTAACTAAAGCCAGACGGAGATTGAATCTGACGTCACATAAATACAATTAGAAATCTTACATCATATGAATAAGAATTAGAACCATAAACATAAACTCTGTTGCCACTGTAAATTTATCATTTTAGCCTGAAGAGTCTGCATGAACAGGTGAAACTAGTCGCGAAAGAAACGAGTGTTGTTTTTGTTAATGCCTTCTATAAGTTTCGATATATATATCTATGTTTGCTATCTATGTTTGAATGAAAATGTCCACTATTACTCATGACATTACACACTATGAGTAATAGTGGACATTTTCATTCAAACATAGATAGCCGGGAATATAGGATAAACTATTCGTTTAATTGTGACTCGTCAAATGTTGTGTATTTGTTGGAATGTACTGTTTGTGGTGTACAATATGTTGGTAGCACCTGCACGCCTTTTAGGCTTAGGTTTAACAATTACAAGGCGTGCAGTCATAAGTTTAATTCGGGGGCCTCAGTACCCCAGGCGGAATTCTTCAGGCATTTTACTGGAGAAGGCCACCAGGGGTTTCTGAAGGATATTAGTATTAAGATAATCGATAGGCTAACGGGGGGAAATAGGATGCGGGAAAGCTTGTGGCAATATCGGCTGGATTGCTTTGCCCCTAAGGGATTAAACACTAGGCAGGTTGATACATAGATTTGATTTTTGTTTACATTTTGGTTGTTTGGTTGTTTTGATTTTTTGCGCTCAGCTTTTCATTAGGGACACACGCTGTTTTTTTAGGGATCTCTTTTCTGCCAATCCGCTCTTGGATCTTTCTATTGCTTGTTTTGTTAGTTCACACGTTTTTTTCTTTCTAGCTTCCGCGAGACAGACACCGCCGCCGACTTTAGCAGCTCTTTACTCTGCGCTTTCTTTGATCTTCCCATTGCCGCCTTTGGCTACACCCCTATTTGCACCTTTTATGACTTATTGTAATAATCAGGATCCCGCTCAGGCTATTGTTTTTATATTGTATTGTTATTTCAAGATTTATATGTATGCTCCATCTAATTTGGAAAGCTATTACTGATGAAGGCTTACGCCGAAACGTTTACTCGAATGTGTTTTTCTTGACTACATATATCTTTTTTATTACATATTGCGAATGAGCTTATGAGAATATATATATATAAATATATATAAAGATGAACACAAATATATATATAAATATAAAGGCAGGGGCACATTTTAATTCTCGAATTGTGGTAGCCCACTCATGATAAATATATTTCACCGTGTCAGCTGATGCCGAATGATTCTATATATAAATATATATATATATAATGGATACTATAAGGGCGGATGAAGAACGAACGAGAAATAGACAAAAATTTGATGTTTTTTAGCACACTAAGGCCTTTCAAGGCATAAGTCTCAATATATATAGAGGCTCAAAAAAATACAACTTCGTGTAAAGGTTTCGGTGCAAGCCTTCATCAGTAATGGATATATATATATGTATTCTGCCTATTTTCCAAGGGGGGGGGGGTATTCTGATATTATTAGGATAGGGATGCCCTGGTTACTCTTTTGGGTTTAAAATTCGATCAAATATTATTTGTTTGAGGCAGTGATTTGCAGTTACTTCATGTTGGGTTCCAGGAATTCTGGATTACCTTTTTAAATCATAGATATGGGAGAAAGTAAATACAAAATGGGTAAAACATACTTTATTATTCAAAGTAAAATCAAGTAGCATTACTAAAATCAAAATATTGAAATTTCCCAATAAATTATGAGAAATCCAATGAGTTAGGGCACTTTTCCACGGATTTATTTTACGGGAACTATTTTCCTGGTAGGAATGATTATTTTGGGTTGATGCTTTGTACCACACCCTAAGCACCCCTATCCTGAATATACCTGAGGACCCCTTTGGGTCTCTATGGTACTTCTTTACTTTGATACTCATTTCCATCCCATTGAGTGTAACCTGTTGCTCTCTCCTACTTCAAGTTTAGCTTCTCTCTGATTGAGTTGCAGGCACTGGCTAATAGTGGTAGGCATTTTCCAAGGTTTCCATGAATCAGCAAATGCTTGGTAGGCAACAGCTTGCATATCCCTGAAAGATAGGAGATGTAAACTATGATTAGGCATGTAGAACTGGGCATAAATGTGAGGGATATGTAATTGTTGACAGTTAGCCAATTTACTTTTTCTGTTGTGAATTATTAAGCTGTTTGGTCTATGAAGCTGCTGGAAATCAACAATCCATAATCAGTATTATATATAATTATATTTCTTTGAGCTCAGGCGCGGATCTAGGCCGGGTTGAACGGTTTGCACAAACCGGTCAGATTTTCAGAGTAATGAATATTTTCATTTTGTCTCTAAACTTTTATCATCTGCGTGAAATTAGCCTGACTAGTAGACGAAACGAGAATACAAGTTCCTCCTTTGGTCCGAGTCAGGCTACGTGAAATGGGCATTATGCGAAGGCGCAATATTGAATGTCAGTAGTACCCATGGTAGTACCCACTTATCGATGATCAATGCAAGTTATCTTTTCAATGCAACGTAATCCTCGCTAATTGAGTGAGGAAAGCCGTCAGCAAGCCAGCGTTTGTTATTTCAATACGAATATTGTCTTACTCATAAAGGAATTTAGTGTTGCGCAAGGGAAGGAAATTCTGACCCGGTCACCCATTCATTTCGAGCTTCTGACCCGGTCAGAACTCGGTCAAACCAGCTCAAAGTTGCGCAAGGCAGCTCCATAGGTTTTACAGTACTTGTAGTCAAACACCGTACAATATGCTTCAGTATTGTCAGTCAATAGACGTTCGAAGTTTGTCATTTGCGATCTCCAGATGGCTGCAAATCTGGAAATCTCGAGAAATTCGTGCCGTTTTTCGTGATAATGCTGTAGAAAGATTTACTATGATATATTCATGGATACAAAATTACAGTGCACTTATTGAGGGTAGTTTCAGGCATAAAAAATAAGAAACCTAAGTTGTTGCATGGCCGTAGAATTGCATTGCTACAGGATTTATTGAAAGTAGGCGTTTCATTTTCACAAGGGCGTTGCCTAAGAAGAAAGGGCGTTTCCCAAGAAGCAAAAGGGCGTGGCTCAAAAATTTTTCCGGGGGCTTCGCCCCCGGACCCCCAATTTCATTGCGCCTTCGGCGCAACAAACCGGTCACCGAAATAGCTGGATCCGCGCCTGGCTTCTATTAATGAGGAATAGTCACTATGATTTTATGTTTTGACCCTGATACTATTCTATTTTCTCAGTAAGTTTAAGTTGTGCTGTATTTCAAGAAACAAATATACGTAATTCTGGGTACGAATTACATCATAACATGATTTATGCCTCAAAAAATAGGAAACAACGTAAGAAACTTTCAGTATTAAAATGCAGACATTTTTATGACAATAAGACACTTTTACTACCATGGGCTGATCCAAGCTCTTTATAAAAGAAAAAACATGTATGTCTGTATTTCAGAGAAAATCATATCAATTTCAGCATTGTTGTAAGAATCCTTTATATCATCCATTCCATCAAGATATCTTCATGCCATTATTCACTGTAAAGTGACATTGACTGTATACACGGACCAATGGATACAAAGTTTGAAATTTCCTTACGTGCATCTTCTTTGATCCGTAATAGACGAGTGCGCTAAAGATGGCGGCGAGGAATTTTGCCCCAGAATTTGATATGTGATCATTATATCACTGCGGTCTGTAGCCACAATAGAAATGTGCACATGTGCAATATTGATATCTCATGTTTGCATAACATTATTGCACAGTCAATTGACTTGATACAAAGGCATGAAACAATTCATCGCGCAACTATTTCGATGTTTTCATTTCATCAATGTGGGCTGATTGAGAATTCATTTATAACTCAGAATCAAAAAGACGCCTTAACCCTATTCGTACTGGGGGGGGGGCGTTTTTCGCCCCCCCTACCAGTTTTTGCTGCATTACGCTAAAACGACAAGAGATATAACCACCAGTTTTGGTGACTTTTACTCAAATTTCATAGGCAATTAAATTCTTAACATTTCATTGTTCTACCTCTGATCATGTGACCACAGTAATACCATATTTGGAGAGTAGTCAACAAAAAAAAGCTTAAAATGTCCGTAGTTTTCGTGTCGTTTGCTTGATCGATCTCAAACATGCACCATTCGATTTCATTTAATGAGTACTTTCATTTGATATATTTAAAATTTTCATATTCGCTGATGTCAGCAAAATTTAATATCTATGACGTCATTCACATTTATGACGTCATTTACCTAATAAAGAAGTGTCAAATATAAATTTTTTTAGTCTAATTTGCTTCATCTTATTAATTTAATTCATTTTGAGTCTATATTTACCAGATAAAAGGGCAGGACTGGCAAAAACCTACGATGAAAGTAAATGCATGCAACAAAAGGCTAATTTAAGGCTAATTGTGCTAAAAATAGAAACTAAAAAAATTTTTGCAAAGTATGTATTTTTGAACTATGACATGTTTCCTATTATTTAAAACAAATTTGGAGAAAATCGGTTGAGTGGTTGATTAAATAGAATTTTTCTGGTTAAGAAGGTATAAATTTGCCAATTTTCGTCAGTTTTTCGGTTGCCTAGCAACGAATCACATGACTTATTAATTGCCATTGTTATATTTGAATAGCCAATTGTCTAAAGAACAATAGGGCTAAGTCTCATTGTTATATCTTTTGTAGTTTTGGAGAAAAAGAGGGGGGCGAAAAACGCCCCCCCCCAGTGCAAAATACCTAAAAAATCGCCCAGTACAGATAGGGTTAAAATTCTTAAAATGTTGTGCTCAAATTATCCTGCCACGCTGATTTGTGTCAAAAAATCTGAAAATAGATATTGCTTGCTCTGCCGTTGCTGTATTTTGACATATTAATAGGTCCAAACTAACTGCAAAGGATCAAAGCGTTGCATTTGATTGTTACTATCAAATTCAATCATAAGTGAAAACGCCAGTAAATGGCATTCATCTGTTGGTCACTGGTAGATTTTGGGATAGATTTCTTTACTGTTCTCTGTTGTGTTTTTCTCACTCAGTTGCTCATGCTCCATTGCGTTCACTGTTGGATCTCATTAACCCATGTTCGCCTTTGACGTCTTCTCCCCCTTTTGCCTTCTACTTTTCCTGTCAATAGTGTCTTTGGTATTTTATCTGCTCTGATTATGTGCCAAAAGTACCTTACTTTCCTTTGCATTATTTCCAATTTAAGGGATCTAGTTGCTTTGGCTAATTTCAATACCGTTTTATTCGTCATATGCGCGTTATATGGTATCTTTAACACTTTCCTATAAATCCACATTTCAAATTCTTCTATTTTTGTTTATAAACTCGATTTTCTTTATGTTAACATATCCTTCATATTCGAAAAGTTATTGCTTGGTATCTCAATTCTTCTTCTTATTTCAGTGTCTGTTCTTCCATCTTCGGTAATCAATTGACCCAAGTTTTTAAAGTGATTCACTTGCTCAAGGTTGTACCACCAACATAATTCTCAGTTTGAGGTGTTTCCTTATTTCTACAAATTACCATGGTTTTTGTCTTTTTATATTCATTTTAAGACCTTTCTTTACATTTTCTTCGTTCATTAAATCAACTATTTCTTATGATGCTTCTTCTATCTCTGTCACTAACGCTTTGTCATCAGCATATATGTAAATTCGTTAAAGTTTTACCACCAATATTACTACCTGGCAGCTCATCTGCTTTCCTGAAAATCTCTTATGTCCACAAGTTAAATAGCTTAGGTGACAAAATACAGTCTTGACGAACGCCTCATTTGATCTGTAATTTGTTTGATTCGTCTTCTCTTAACTTGATACTAGCAATTTCTTCCTGTTTGTGAGCTATTTTACACTTTCATGCATTTCTCTTTTTTGCGATTTGCCTTGAGTTGTTCAATGTTATTACAGATATCGTTATACCAGATTTGCTTTTATCTGCTACATAATTGTTTGATTTTCTTGTCTGATTCATAATAATCGCGAGATACTTTCTTTTGCCCCCTTGCAAATATAAATCTAAGGTTTCTTTTGTCATCCAGCTCTTGTCCTTCTTTTTCTTTTTCCTGCAAGTGAGGTCTTTTCTGCTTCCAGTATGCTTGTTTTGACACGTTTCCATTCCTGTTCTATTTCTATTTCATTATTCTCAATTTGAGTTTGAGTTTCATTGATCAATGCAGAATATCTCTGTTTTTCACTTCAAAGGAAAATTGCTCTTTGTGTTCATCTTGTTTAAGAAGATCTATATCAATCTTGGGTTGATTTTTGCATTTCCTTGCTAGCATTAGTTTTATCTTCAATTTTGCAATCAGGAGAATTTGATCTGACATTGCATCAGCCCCTGGGTAAGTGCGAATGTTTCATTCAATTTCTATCTCAATTACATCCTCTAGTGTTTCATCTCCCACTATTTCATTCCAGTGACCAATAATTATGACAACATCAGTTGTGCATACATGACTTATATATTTCTTGGTGTACACTATGGTGCTGTTTCGATGCATCAACTTGAACAATGACAGCGTTGAATGGCTTTATGATTAAGCCTATTATAAATAACTGTTTCCGAGAGCAATACCCCGGAAGACGTCTGTAGAAAAACGAGCTTGTGAGGTTTTGTGCAGAGGTTGAGGGTAAATAGTTTTGACATTGCCCGAAGAGCCATTCCCCCTGCAGTGGTTAGCATCCTAGGAACCTGGTGGGTACATACCTTGTACATGGACGGGGTAGCTGCCCTCTTCAAATTACCGAAACTTGCCTTCGTGCCTACTTTTTTGATGAATTTTGGCAGAAAACTGCATATTTGTTAACTACTCTTTGTGAAATTCAGCGAAACCAACCTATGTTTATGGCAAATCTGTCGAAAAAAGACCCTTGTTTAGAGAATGTTTGACCCAAAACTCACCCGTATGTGCGTCACATACCCGTACTCTGAACATATTATGTACCATCCCCCCCCCCCCCCTCCCCGGGCCTAGAAACAATAATGGATTGAGAAGATACGATCTTCTCTGGAACAATGATTTAAGAGACAATTTTTTTGGATTTTTTGTAGGTTTATGCAGTGAACCTAGCAAGTACAGCAATACATCTGCCACTTACACATTGATGCTTCCTACTGGCCCTCTATGTTGGAAAAGACATGGAACTGAGATGATATATACACCATGTAGCCAGATATATTATGGCTTCACAGAAGGTAATTGCCATGGGCTGTACTAAGTGGTTTTATACACGGGGACGGCTGTCCCATAAAATCGAAATATTCTAAATGTATTAAACCAATGCTTTCATGGCCTATAAATGTCCTTAAGATTTTTTAATGAATCGAAAGATGCCACTAATCATCAAAAGAGAAAATACTCATAAATTCCTAAATGCCTAGTTAATAAAGAATACATCTGCAGAATACTTTTATCTACTATAACTAAGCGTTGAGACGGTGACATCAAAGGATCCATACGCGTTTTTGTGACAGTGAGATCTCCCCCTTCCGGCCTTCTAACCCTTGCATTTAGGTGCCAAAAAATCCGTAACAATCTGAAAGCACCACAAATCGCCTTCTTTTCGCCAGAAAACGCCAGGCGCGGCCGCCAGGAGCGGAAGAAGTCTAATTTTGGGAAAATCTATAATCATCTACTTTAACAAAGCGTTGAGACGGTCAGATCAAAGGATCCATACGCGTTTTCTGTGACACTGAGATCTCCCCCTTCCGGCCTTCTAGCCCTTGCATTTAGGTGCCAAAAAATCCGTAAAAATATGTAAGTTCCACGAATTGCCTTCTTTTCGCCGAAAAACGCCAGGCTCGGCCGCCAGGAGCGGAATAAGTCTAATTTTGGGAAAACCCTGTGGACAGAATCTATAAGATCTCTCACACAATGGAAACCCCATCGTCCGCAAACGGCTTTTACCCCCGGGGGGGGGGGGTACTCCCATTATGGCCCAACAGGGGGGTCCAGTCGGTTTGAGGGTCTTGCGAAATGGCTACCAAATGGCCCTATTTGTTAACTCCTGCTACCAATTAGGGGTATTCCAAGATTCCTAGGCAGTTATTAGATTTCAACTCAATATGCTCCTCCGCATGGCAATATGGTCGTTGCAGCAATAATTAGCATTGAATTTTTAAGTTTTCTTGCTTTGTTCAATCAGTTTTTACAATAGAAAATTTCGAAAAACTACTGAAAATTTTCGCTATCAGATGGCCCAATTTTAGGTCCGCAAACTACCATTTGGGAGTTTCTGTAAAACTATACTGCCATTTGAGGGTATTTTTCAAAATTTTTGTTTTGGCCCTCTTTAACCCTGACTGGACCCCCCTGTCAGGCCATAATGGGAGTACCCCCCCCCCCGGGCTTTTACCAGTGATACTTCTGCTGAGAACTCGGTTTTTTTGAGTTCATGAACATTTATCGTTTTAGATAAGAGAACATTATTCTAGATACATGATTAACCTACGGGCATGTGAAAACAGAATTCATGTTCGCGCATTTGTCGAGAAACTAGACGAGATCGTGCACGCTGGTCAAGTTCTTCTATGAATGGAACTGTGCGCATAACTGTTTACATTCTGCGTTTTTAACCGTTTAAATTTGCTTAACCCTATCCAGACTAGGCTTTTTGAAACTTTGGGGAGACTAGGGGGGGGCACAAAGTGCCCCCCCTGGTTTTTCTCAGAATCATAAGTGCTAGAGACTTGAAACTTGGCACAAGTAACAAACATGATAAGGCAAACAAGATGGTGTGATTTGTTTTTGTTTATGTCACGTGATTAAGTGCTGACGTCAGCAAATGTTGCTAATTTGGGTGTAAAACCACATGTACTTTGTCGCGTTGTATCTCCAAATTGATAAAATATATCGATGTGATATTTGAAACGTAGAAGGATTATATCCTTCTAATTCTTATTTTGAAATTTTGGTTTTGTAAGTCTAATATTTTTGCTGATGTCAGCATTTATTTATTTTGTACGAGAAAAATAGTGATTTTTGTCTAAAATTGATTATAAATTACTTCTAAAAATAGCAAAAAATGCTAAATATACATAAAAAGACCGGCTGCATCATATTATGTCACTCATTTGTCTAAAAATGAAGCATAACATGGTTTTTCGTCAGTACGCATGCGCAACAACCAATTGTTGATGACGTCATCAAAAATCAATAAACTATGTATTAAATGAAAGCTTGTTTCAAGATGAGTTCAAAAATGTTTGTCTCATTGCCACAGAGCCAGTGGTTCCAAATCTATAACTTAAAAGGTATTTATTTGGCGGAGCACTCAATTTAAAGTCATGTGTTAACCCCCGGAATTAGTTTCAAAATTTTTGAAATTGACATGAAAAGATGTCTAATAGATAGCAACTAAAAGTCACAAAAAAATTTGACTATTCTAGAGATACTCGATGAGCTGTGTGGAAATGTTTACTAGGGGGGGCACTTTGTGCCCCCCCCTAGTCTGGATAGGGTTAAAATATGTAGATAAAAACAAAATCTTTAGCTGTATCATTCCTCTACATGCTTCTGAAATTTCAGTTCGAAAACATTAGCCAAACGGCTTCTACTGGGCATTTACATGTTGGTATCGTTGGAATTCCCTTCGAAATCATAACAATTCCTATGATAACAACATGCTCATACACAAAGATAATTTTATACTTCCGCACTTACGGTTTCCTCTGCTCAGACGGCATACTGGAAAAACCCAGACCTTATGACCTTGAGACCCCTATGACCCCTAGGACCCCTATGACCCTAGGAGGTCCTGAGTTCTGAAAGGACCCTTAACATAGAGGGGTCATTCCCTCTGCATAATGAGGATGCTAAATGCTAATCAGGTTACTTCTACTATAATTTTTCAAATTTAGTGCCAATACTGTTTATTGCAGGCTGGGGGGGGGGGGGGGTGAATTCCATTCAACAGATATAGCATCAGTACAAATAACAAATGCATGTCATTCTGTAAATAGTCGACAAGGGGTGTTTGATCCACCAGAAATGAAAGCATTTCCACCCTTTATCAGTGCTCATACTGCAGAATACAAATATTATTTGCTGTGCATTAATATTATTGCTCTTTGTTTTAAATTTCCATGAAATTCTATTTTGTGTTTTTCAACTTTTCAGCATTTTTGAGTTCCACCCCAGTTTAAAGTTGTATGGAGGATGCAGTATGCACTAATAAAACAAAGAAGGGTAGGGCAGGGACTTTCTTTGAATGTTACGATGGATGAAGATGTTAATGATTTAGCGGATTCTTTCATTCAGCTAAGTGAAGGCATAGTCACTATGGTTAAGGTGAGAGTTACACAATCAGCGGCAAGTTGCCATGCTTACAGAAGAACAATGCCAGCGTCTAGATCCGCCCCTGCTTGAACGGCATTCACCCCCAGGCTGCAATCAACGGTATTGGCACCACATTTGAACCATTATAGCAGAAGTAGCATGATTAGCATACAGCATCCTGATTAGCATATAGCCTTTATGCAGAGGGGATAACCCCACTATGTTCAGGGTCCTTTCAAATTTCAGTACTTGAAGGTCCTAGGGGTCATAGGGGTCCCCGGATCATAGGGTCCGGTTTTTCCAGTATGCCAGCTCAAACTGCCTTTACTAACGCCTGCTCATTTCTATGCGCCTGCTATTACATTTCTATGGGCTATTACCTTGGTAATTATAACATTAAAGTAATAACGTTATTCTATTATGAGGGCTACATTTGCCTAGACTGATTACATTCGTCTAAGTTTTACCCAGCCATTCCTGAATTGGGGGGAATTGGTATTGCGGGGGTATCCTTGGGGAATTGAGAGAAGACAAGGACTCATGTAATAACTCCAGCCTTTACCTTTTAAACTAAATTAAGGTAACTCTGCTTTCCGCTCTAGTGCACAGCGAGATGTCGTTTCGCAAAACCACTCTCCTCAGAAAACAGTTAATTTCTCCAATATTATTTGGTCTATCGAAAAGCGGTAAAAAGGATGTTGTTCTGTATAATCTGGGCAATCGAAAGATGTATAAATCGCAATGTTTCCGTCAACCCTGGCTTCGCAAATCCTTGCTCAAATCTTTTTGCTGATTTCAGAAATGTGGATTTACCTCCAAAACTACTCGAAAAAGTTTCGATTTTTTTTCGCTCCATCATTAGCTAAGTAGTTGATCTACAACTTTGCCAAGTCTGATTGAAAAAGCTTGGCTAGATTTCCTGCAATCGAATTTTACATTTCTGTTTACTTTTCGACATCGAAGGGGAAAGTGTTGGTCAACAGTTTAGCCCATGCAGAACGATTCGAACGCCCGTAGAATGTCTTTGCAAAAAGATTAGTTCTTGATCTAAGATCTATGCTCATTGTGGACTCTAAAAGAAATTGATAATCTGTGAATGCTTACGAAAGTCTCGAAAGACACCCAATGCATGGTTTCGTGAAGCTGCTGGTAAAAATCAGTAATTTTTAATCAATAGATGCAAATGATACTTTTACAAGCGCACTAAGGATGTCTTTTGAGACCTGCGTATGGTATTCTGAAAGTTACTTCAAGCCTGAGCTTTTGCAAGCGTCCTTCATAGCATGGTAATCCGTTGACCAAGGTTTCTCCATTTCGCTGTCGAAAAGTAAACAGAAATACGAAATTCGATTGCAGAAAATATAGCCTAGCTTTTTCAATCAGACTTGGCAAAGTTGTAGATCAACAACCTAGCTAAAGATGGAACGAAACAAAATCGAATATTTTTCGAGTAGTTTTGGAGATAAATCCACTTTTCTGAAATTAGCAAAAAGCTCTGAACTAGGATTTGCAAAACCAGGGTTGACGGAAACATTGCGATTTATACATCATTCGATTGTCCAGATTATACAGAACAACATCCTTTTTACCGCTTTTCGATAGGCCGAATAATATTGGAGAAATTAACTGTTTTCTGAGGAGAGTGGTTTTGCGAAACGGCATTTCGCTGTGCACTAGAGCGGAAAGCAGAGTTACCTTAAGTCAAGTAACATCAATACTTTGGTCACAGAAAATGATAAAGAGAAAATAACGCCAAAGGCAACACATGCTTTCCTAAGCAATCACTCGGTACGACGGCGGGCCAGCTCGGCGCCGCAGGCGACGAGCGGCAAGCCTAGTAATACTCTAATCTTTGCTCTTAATCTTTTGCTTCTAATAATCTATCATTTACATTCTGATATTGATAGTAACAGAAAATTTGCTGGACACCTTCTCAACGACCAGATATAATACACTTTAATAGTATTAACAGTCTTCGACAAATTTATTTTACAAATTGTTACCCACAAATGTCATATGGAATTCCCCGTGCATATAACTACTGCGTGCAATCTCTGACAATTCCCTGAATTATTCATGTGCACGATGATGATAAGTTATTTAAAACGTTCTGGCTCTTTAATCAACCCAACAAACCTTCTTGAAAAGATTAATTAATGGTCGTATTTTTTCATAAAACAATGATGAGCAATGCTTTTATTGACGATATAAGCTTTGACAAAAACAAAACAGGTTTCTTCTAGCGAAGCCTTACGCATAATTCAAACGATGTATATCACAAATGGCCTGCAGCTCTCTAGGCATAAATGTCCCCAAAATCCCTTTGGATATTTTTAAAGTGTCATCTAGCGAAGAACTTCAGCTGGACCGTTACAAAATTAACTTTGTTATTGTAAAGATCATTAATCGAATTAAGGTTCAGTGAGTCTGGCACCTAGACACACCTGGCACATAGAATGATGAGTGGAAGTCAAAGTGTAAGACCACTTACAAGGGGGTCTTTCAAATGTGAGTTCTATCACTATGCAGGATGGGTATGAACACATCAAATAGCTTCTTTGACAGCTAGATATGGCATGGACAAAACTCGTGGATACATCAACTGCTAACAAATGGCGACTTAAACTACTTACACTAAAATTCCCTAAACAACTAACGTCTTTTTTAACGGCTTCGACTTCACGGCTCAAACAGCTTTAACGACGGTTCTTGCGACTTGCGACTTCTTCCACTTCGACTTCGACTTTACGGCTTAACCCTAATCCTACCGGGCTTTTTTTGATCTAACATAGCCGGGGGGGGGTGCTTTCCACCCCCCTCTATAAATAGCCGTAGACTAATGGGAATTCATTGAAACTTGGCAAGGGCGTAGTCCTAGCTATTCTTAGCCGATTGGTAGTTTTGGGCGTGGCCACCTCATTAGGTGACGTCACTATGACGTCATAATGCCGGAAAATGTCAAAATATATGGTTTTCCGGCTTATTTGTTCTAAAAACGGAATAAAGGTAATCTGAATGACTTTTTCCATTCTTATTTGGCGTATTATTCATTTCCAATTCAAATATGATGCATAAGAGTGTTTTTAGACTGTTATTTTGGAAGAAAATGACAAAATTGATGACGTCATAACTAAAAACTGTGTTTTTCTGCCAAAAACTGATAATAATTAGCTCAAAATGCTTTTAAAGTATTGCATAACGCAATTCTATGCATTTTTAACAAAATCTATCGGAAAAAACTTCAAAATTTGCCAAAATGACACAAAATGGCGGCCAGAGTGACGTCATCATTTAAGAATGCTGACGTCAGCAAAATCCATTGTTATTGACAACAATAGAAAGCTAATTGTTTGCTGATTCTTTTAAAGTACAATAGTCAACGTTTGGAACTAATTCTGGGAGTAAAAATATCAAAATCATTAATTTTTCTAATACCTTGCTCCAAATATGGTAGTGTCACCTGTCACGTGACACCTATTGTTCAAAAATTTAATTGTCAACATGTAGCTAATAGATAATTAGTAATTGTCAGAGAGTTTGAGGGTCATAGCTTTTGTCGTTAAAGAATGTTCTGCAAAAAACCGACAGGGGGGGTGGAAATCACCCCCCCCCCCCCCGGTAGGATTAGGGTTAACGGCTAACAGCGACAGTTCACGGCAAATCACGGCAAAAGTCTCTTCACGAAGCCTTGCAACTTATTTTGTACGAAAAGGGCGAGTTCATTAACAAAATTCCAAAAAAGGGCAAAATATTTACAATAACCACTAAGAGCTTAGTTTTTGTTTTCGATTGTCCAATAATATTTCTTCTTTCACTATTGCACCACACTCATGAAATTATTGCACCACTACTACATTACGTCATTGAATAATGTTAGCATTCAAAAATGCGAAGGAGGCTCCTCGATATAAAAAAAGTCATAATTTTGATGCAATACTTAAAAGATGGCTAATTTTTTCATTTGAGTTTCATTTCTTAAGTAACATTTTACTAAAAGTTTCTTATTTTAGATATGCAATATATGACGTCAATAAAGTTGATGTAAATTGTTTATGATCAATAAATTCTTTTATACACACTTTTATAGGGTTTTAATAGTTTTATTTTCTCTTTATGTTAATCAGCACACACATTGATGACATCAGAAACGTTGAAGTGTTTAATCCTGCATACAAATTCAAATTCGTATTATTATTTTCATTATTATCATATGTTCATTATTTTCATTATCGGTGTCATCTTGCTGACACATATCGGTTTTCTTCTTTGCAGTGCTGATCTCAGATGGAACACCAACACCACCACTGCCATCAACACCGGCATCTCCAAAAAAATCCATACCTACCCCAACAACAAATCACAGTGGTAAGATCTAGACTTTTGTTTCTTTAGTCTTGTTCATGTTTCATTACTTTAGTTTTGCTGCTGAGAATTCTAAAACTCAAAGAACTCTCAATCCAAGTTTCATGAAACAAATCTTCTTCGAGAACGATATACCTTACACCCTTCGCAGTGACAGAAATATTTTGGAACGTAAAAACGACAGAGTATGGTATTGAAAATGCACGTTCTCTTTGATCTGCGATATGGCATGCAATGCCATCTTCCATAAAAGAGTCCCCGATATTGAACAATTTCAAAGGAAAAATTAACAATTAGACTTCACTTATTCTTTACAGTTTGGAGATCTATTAATAGCGTTAAGCTTATTTGGACCGGGTAGAAATTTTGATATTTTCGACCAGGGTCCCTCATTTCATCCAAAACTACAAAAGATATAATAATGAAACTTACGCGAATTGTTCTTTCGACAATTAGCTTTACATAATCAACAATAGAGGTTAAATTGGTCACTTGGGTCGTTGCTATGCAAACGAAATTGAGCTACTGACTTAACAAGCAAAATTTGTCCAGATTAACACGAGATAATAGCCAGAATTGTAACAAGAAAGAACAAGTAAGAGGAAGATCTTTACAAACAAAAAAATTTCGATTTAACTTGCAACTCTTGCTAATTAAGAGCAATTAGCAATTAGATAGAATAATTGAAATTTCCATTTTTAATTAATTTTCAAGATTGAAAAGGTGTGAAAATGCACTTTACATGAAAAAAATGCAATATTCTGGAAAAATGCATTTGAACATAGCATCCAAACGTCATTTGAGGAGAAGCAATACATATTTTACTCCAATAGTTCGAGGGAATTCGGAATTCACACCAACTACGGAATCCTGCAGAACGAAAAGTTCTGAAATCCAAAAATGTACATTTAGGCCAAAAATGGGGATAGCAGTGATAGAAAAATAGCCACTGGCAAGAACAATAAGAACGACTGTTTAAATTGAAGGTACTAACAAGACATTCATTCACACAAAAGCTGATGAGCACAGCTTTAATAGCGGCAGAGAAGTATCCTCTGTTAAAACTTGCCACTGTTACTTTTAGCCCCGGTCTCCCCTACACAGGAAATGAAAATTACAGGTACTAATGTTTTCATTTCACGACACTACTTACAAAAAAATCTGGCCAGCAGCTATCTCAGCTTTGTACGTACTCCAAATTATATTGAAGTTTTGGAAAGTTTCATCAATAGAAGGAAATTCTTAACGTAAAGGCCACCATTTTAATTGAGATGCAATGAGCTGGGGAGTTTAAAATGGAAAGATTAGTTGAAATCAAATTATCAAAGCAAGTCATAATTAGGATGCACTACTTAGAACATGGTTTAATCACTATTTTTGTCAGTGTTGCGTTGCTGAAAGATCTTGGGATTTTCTTTTGCAGCCATGGAACAAACACCAACCCCTTCCTTTGCTCTATCGTTGCCAGCATCTGTAGCTGACTTCAGTATCACATATTCAACTACCCCCATATCAACCATCGACGAATCAAGTATTTTGAGTACCGTAAGGCAATCATTAACAACAACCGATAAGATTTATACTTTTTACTAAAGGGGTGTATAACTCTTCCGAAAAGCATACGGCAATTGTCTAAACAATTGGATTCTCGGAGATTTGGGGAATTTTGTTGAAAAGAGAATTATTTCCGCCAAGGTTGTATGAGATTTTTAAAGAGTGATACGCCCCTCGACTTTTACTTGGTTATATGCTTTAACTTCTTGATTATGCATTAACATTTAGAAAGATCTTGCATATTGTAAAAACAAGACCCCTTGACCCTGAGACTCCCAGGACCTTTGCGTACTGAAGCTCATCAATACGTTAAACAAATTACGGAAAATACGTCTGCCTACTATTTTATTCTGTATGACCAATATCGTAATATTTAAGAAACGCTCTTATTCCATTGAAAACCTCTTTCTTATTTTGAGGCATACACTCTTTTTTATAAGAATATTATAAATTTTGCCAGCTTCGATATTCTTAAGAAATTTTCATCTTGAGCCTGGATATATTCTTAAAGTATTTTTATGTTTTTATATATCTGACATGGTTTCAGGGGAACATAGTTGACACAAATTTATTGTCATTACAAGGAAATTGTGGAACGAAAGATAAATTCAAACAATTATAACAATAAGAATGTTTAGGAACATTTGTTATGAACATTGCAAAACAGGCATCTGCTCAAAAATGAGACAAAAATATGCAAGGTTTGGCTGAGCAATATTCTTATAATATTCTTGAAAATTGGATGAGTCTGAACCTGTACATTCTTATAAACATTATTCTTATAAAAAAAAGGATGTGCTTCTCCTTGGTTGTTGTGCTTTGGTATTCGATATTGAGTTTATGATAGTTCAGTCTATGATAGAAATACGAAAGCCATGAGAATATCAAACTCAACAAACAATAAATATAATATAACAATTGAAGGGACACAGATAGAGCAAATAAAGGAATGTATGGATTGGTAGTATGATGACAGAAGATTTAAGATCGGGAAGAGAATAAGAACAAGGATAGACATGACTAAAGGAAAGTTCTGAGAAAATAGCGTCATACTAGCAAAAGCATAAGCTTTGATGTGAAGAAGAAACTCATCAGGTCTGTGATGTGGAGTGTTGCTTTATTTGCAAATGAGACGTGGCCCATAAAGAAAGTTGACATCAAGTTGATACACAGAGCATTAAATGCTTTGAGATGTGGTGTTGGTGAAGAATGCTCGCTATAAGATGGACAGATTACAAAAAGGAACAATGATATCTTGAATGAAATTAACAAGGAAAGACAGATATTGACAGGAATATAGGGACAACAACATCATTCGAGCAGGCACAATCTCAGGTAGAACACACCAGTAATGGAAGGAAAATATCTAGGAAAAGAGCTAAAGGAAGGAAATGCTTCAGAGAAGCGTGCATGCCTTTGTCCGTTTGCGTGAGGAACTGTGAACATCTTCGATATAAATAAATTTAAAAATTAACTCTGGCGATCTCCACTCTTATATCCGTTCATTCTCTTCAAAGGTTCTTTTCATCTTCAGTACTCAAGTCTGTTAGGGAGCCTTCCTGGGCACCTAAGGGTCTTCTTTTTACAATGTACACAAATACTTAGCAAGTTTGATATCAGGTTCAAGGATATTTGTCCAATCTCGGTTCAGTCGCCTTCATTGCTTTGCAAAGACAAGGGACTTTAAGCAGCCAGGACAGCAACGCCAGCAAGAAAATTGCTTCGTTTGATACAAACTACGGATAGTTTCATGTACATTACCTTCTTATGTTATAGAAAATGTCGAGACAAAACCTCCTTCTTCAGTTAAATACCTTGGATTCTTCCTTGGGCATTATTTTTAGACCAAGATAATTTTACGTTGGAGCCCTAAAGTTGAAGAGCAGGACGCCAGAGATTGGATTCCATGTTTTCAATTAAAAAGGACAACATCGTGGTCTCGCAAGCGAAGCAAATTCGCACGAAAAACAAGGAATCTTTTGAAGTCGAAATTCGGAAAAAAATGCAACAAACATTACGATGCAGTGGGTTGCAGTGCCATCCTGGTTGCTTAAAGTCCCCATAAATAAGGGTATGACGACGAGTGGATTTAGGCCATGTGTTACCATAAGATTTTTGCTGCCGAGCGCGTGCGTAGCTGCTAAGTAGAAGCGATTAATTGACAAACGTTGGGGTTAGGTCGTGGTAATCCAAACGAGACAATAAAAATTAGACTCTATTTGTGTTTGGATATAGCAACAACAAAAAGCGGTACATAGCAGATGTTTTGCCGACTGAGAGTGCGTGCGCTGCGATTTTTGATTTTGGAAAGAGAACTGGCGATCCTTCGTTTTGAGAAGCAGAAATGAATCTTCAAGCAATTTGGTAAGCATTACAACGGCCTTAATTTTTTCATTTTTTAAAAATAAGAGATTCTCTAGTCTTCTCTGTTGTTATGATTATTTAAGGCTTTACAAGAAGGGCCTATGTCTAGTAGGAGTTGCGCAAGCTGACACTGATAAACAGTTGGCATGCCATCGGCAAGGAAAGAGATCAGGAACAATGTTCAAAGTCAAAAATAAGAGTTGAAAGGAATTGTTGGATTAGACCAGATAATACAGCATACATATTGTTTCAAGTTTTTCCTGACTCCTAAAAATGGTTGATTCAGGTTTCAGGCCAACTACGAAATCGTCAGAAATGTGCAATAAACTGTTCTTTCTGAAAGTTGTGATAAGGAGTTTCCATTTCAAACAAAAAATGCATGAGAGATGACAGCAAGGATTTTTACCCATGATATTTTCCATCTGATAGAATTTAGATTTCTTTCAATTACGAATATCTCATCAATGCAAGGGATATGAACAAATACCCATGATGACTGATGAAAGCTCCAACGTATTTATGTTTGACAACAAACCTCTATTGGCATACATAGACCTGAATAGTTAAATCTTGATTAGAATTTTTACAAACAAGCTAATTTATTTTCATTTTGTTGTAGGAATAAACGACAACTTGCTAAATTGTGACCTTCCTGTGAAGATGTACCGTACAAAACAGTCGGATCAGTATATATGCATTATCTTGTGACATGGCATTCTTGTGAGAACTTTAATAGCATTGGAGCAATGATTGCTTCTATGACTTGTCACATTCCTGTAAAGACCACCATAGAATTGGGTCAGCATCATTTCGTCGCCATTCTTATATCTCGACTTTGACTTAGATCTCTTACAACTTTGACTTTATGACTTATATAAATTATATCTCAACTTTGACATATACAGTTAAAGTATCAACCTTTGAAGGCTTGTGGTGACCAGATATGAATTAAAGAACGCCGGTCAACCAGCATCCTTTGCGGTCGCGCTTTGCTAAGCACTGCTAAGAACGATGTCATATGAAAATGGCTGCCGCAGTCAAAAGGCAAAATGCGACGCGCGCAAAGGATGCTGGTTGACCGGCGTTCTTTAAGAACTCTCGAGACAGTTTTTCACTCCAGACATACAAAACCAGCAATGTTGCTAGAATTGAATATCGACCACTTTGCTTGTTGCCATAATGAATCAAGTTGTATGCATATCATTGCTGTTGCCGATTAATAGAGATAGAAGCAGATAATGGACAATAAATGTAGGTTTGAATTGAACGTACAATAGCAAATGAAGTGTGGGATGAATTTGAGTCACAATATCGAAATGGGACGCTCAGGGCATTTTTTAAGCATTTTTGAGTGGTGGGGCATGTTTCAAAAGGGCCCACGCTCACCACCAGAAAATTGTACAGGGCTTATAGACAGGTGCTTTAGATGTGGTTCAAACATGTATCTTGAAGGTATCTTTTTGGTTAAGATGTGTTCTTACCAAGGACATCAGCTCAGCAGCGTAGCCTGGGTAAATTAATGAGGAAGTCTGGGGGCGAAACCCCCAGGGAAATTTTTAGGGCCACACCCTTTACTTTGGCTTAGAATGCATCTCCCAATATCATGCTTGCCACAAGCGACAAGAAAACTTTGTTGTTTTTGTGACAGTTGTCCTATGAATCAGAGCATGAGGAGAATTTTTGAAGAAAAATCCTTTACTTTGGCTTAGAATGCATCTCCCAATATCTTGCTTGCCATTAGCGACAAGAAAACTTTGATAGATTTGTTAGATTTGTGACAGTTATCCCATGAATCAGAGCACGAGGAATTTTTGAAGAAAGATCCTTTACTTTAGCTTAGAATGCATCTCCTGATATCATGCTTGCTAGTGCTAAAATGGAGGATTTGACATTTCTCAGAAATTCTTACCCAACCTATACACGGCTATTTTCTCTTCGGTTTTAAAGGAATCTTGAGGACCATCTTTCGACAAAAGTGGGGGTGCAATTGCCCCCCCCCCCCCATGGCCACGCCACTGCATTAGCTAAGAGAAATTAGCAATTTAGCTTCAGGATGAGGAATTGAAATCTTTGCGTTGTTTGCAATTTAGTACATTTTGCAAAATGATCACGCTGTTTCGATACTGAATTATTTTAGGATTGAGTCTTAAGAGTTCCAGGCTTAGTAGTGGAGCCATTTCACCAAAGCATCATATGATGATAGAAAAGAGAATATTCTGTTTCTATTTGCCAGCACATTTAATCACATTTGCATTATGTTCGTTCTTTGGAAAGGGCCCCACAGTGGCCTAGGCATTTGGGGTAAAAGTAGCATTTTGCTCATCAGTGGTGGGGGAACTCATAGGGCCTGGTGGGGCAATTCCCCCACCACTGAGTATGTTAAAAAATGCCCTGGGGACGCTTCTGATTTAAACGCAGTCAAAAGAAAATTCTGAAAAATTTCTGACCACAATTTTCATTAACAATAACTTTTTAGCTACGTGTAATCATATTTCACATACATCTTTCAATTTCAACTAATTTTTAAATTTTGAACTGCTAGTAACTTAATTATTTAATTACCGAATAATTTATCTATCTTTTAGATTGTGCCAGCTACCAGTTTGCTAAATGAACATTAATTTTTAATAAATTTGAAGAATGAATGAATTAATCATGTATTTAACTAATCTACGAGAAAACGGCATGATGTTGTGGTAGGACGCTATGTATTTCTATCAAAAATGAATGGTAACAGCGTGGCCTAAATCGCATAGGGATAGAGGGAGGATCCCATTCAATTTCGGATTTGTCCTATTCATCTTCCAACCTCATCCCAAACGTGAGTTCGTTACTCCACCTCAATTCTAGGATACAAGAAGCTATTCTGCAGTTTGATTGGCTATTCGGAAACAACAGCAAATATGAATCATTTGTCGAAAACTGCCTAATTATACGAATAACAACAATATAAACTTGTCACTATGCAACAACTATTACAATTTTGCTTTTTTGCTTGGATTTGAGGTAGCATAATCAGCGTTACCTAACCAACCGCTAAATATATAATGGCTGCTAATCTGTCCATGATTGAACAGATTTGATCGAAATGTACAAGTGCGTTCATTTGGCTTCGCGATCAGCGTATGACGTGAGAACACCCAAGCAACAAAGTTGGTGATGTACGGAAGACATTCGACAAAATACTTGGGACAATGAAATGGGGCATTCAAATGAAAATTCAGAAAACTTTCGGATTAAAACTTCCATGAACAGTTACTGTATACAGCTAGTCTTATGACCTGGAGCTCCTTGTTTCCCTGTGATCTTTGACTTGATGACGGCGCTTCGGTTAACAGAGACCCTTAACCCTATCCGTACTGGGGGGGGGGGGCGTTTTTTGCCCCCCCCTACCAGTTTTTGCTGCGTTACGCTAAAATGACAAGAGATATAACCACCCGTTTTAGTGACTTTTACTCAAATTTCATAGGAAATTAAATTCTTAACATTTCATTGTTCTACCTCTGATCATGTGACTACAGTAATACCATATTTGGAGAGTAGTCAACAAAGAAAAAGCTTACAATGTCCGTAGTTTTCGTGTCGTTTGCCTGATCGATCTCAAACATGCACCAATCGATTGCACTTAATGAGTACTTTCATTTGATGTATAAATTTTTCATATTTGCTTATGTCAGCAAAATTTAATATCTATGACGTCATTCACATTTATGACGTCATTTCTCTAATAAAGAAGTGTAAAATATAAATCGTTTTAGTCTAATTTGCTTCATCTTATTAATTTGATTCATTTTTGAGTCTATATTTACCAGATAAAAGGACAGGACTGGCAAAAACCTGCGATGAAAGTAAATGCATGCAACAAAAGGCTAATTTAAGACTAATTGTGCTAAAAGTAGAAGCTAAAAATTTTTGAAAAGTATATATTTTTGAACTATGACGTGTTTTCTACTATTTGAAAAAATTTGAAGAAAATCGGTTGAGTGGTTGATTAAATAGAATTTTTCTGGTTAAGAAGGTATAAATTTGACAATTTTCCTCAGTTTTTCGGTTGCCTAGCAACGAATCACGTGACTTATTAATTTTCATTGTTATATTTGAATAGCTAATTGTCTAAAGAACAATAGGGGTAAGTCTTATTGTAATATCTATTGTAGTTTTGGAGAAAAAGAGGGGGGGCGAAAAACGCCCCCCCCCCAGTACAAAATACCTAAAAAATCGCCCAGTACAGATAGGGTTAGTATTACTCTCAACAATATGATCCTATTTAGGCCCAAACCCTTAGCTTCCTAGAGTACCAATCAGATTGCGAGATTTGTGAATTACTATTGTGATGGCAACCATGACGCAACTTTCGATTCGATTGAACATCTAAGATCCGATAACATTGGGACGAGATTCGTCATAATTTGATTGATGTATGTATGCTACAGCTCCGGCATTTTTACTATTTCATTATGAGTCTCTATTTGGCAAAGGTTTATTGCAGGGATACAAGGGACTCATCGTCATAAGTCTACTGTTTACCTATTTCTAATCATATTTGACATCGATCATTAAATTTGAGCTCACTTTTAAATTTTGAACTGTTGGTAAATGAATTTGATTAACGGATCATTTATTTATCTTTTGGAGTGTCCTCAATTACCAGTTTGCTAAATGAATATTAAAACCTGACTGACTGTGAAGAATGAATATATTAATCAATTATTTAACTAATCACTGGGAAAACAGCACAAAGCTATGGGGGTATGTTATTTCTATCAAAAATTTATGGCAACAGCATGAACTGAACATCACATGAATTCAAAGGGCAGAATAGTCTCATTTTTGGTATTGTTCTATTCATTTACCCTATGTCATTTGAAGGTAACGTTCATTCAAAATTGCGAATTCTCTGCTCTTCCCTTGTCCACTCGTCGTAATATATGTACTCTTTGATGAACTGAAAAAATCGATGACATCATTTAGAAAAAAATCTAAAGAATTTGAGTATGTACTGTGCGTGAGCAAGCAAATAGAAGTGTTCACATGATATCAAAATAATATTTAGATTCCTGTTCAACATTTTCATTTCAAATTCATCGGGCGGCTCCAGGGTGCCCGTGACATTGTCGCAGTCCGTAAACAGACATTTTAGCTACTCTAGAAAGAATATGAATTGAATGACATTTCTATACATTTTGAAAAATTTCAGAATGTGCACATTGCTGTAGTTATAGAAGCTCAAGCGCCACTCAATCGAACCTCTCGTATAAAAATGTATAAAAATATCTTTCGATCCAGGCAATTTTGTCGATCATATCATTGTAAAGGTCAATGGCGAATTAAAGCTCGTTGAACTGATATGTAGAAAACGGTAATTTGGTTGGATAGAGCAAGGGTAAATTTTGTGAAACAAATGATACAGTTCTATTTAAGACAAAAAGCGATTTGATGACTTCAAGAATAGATTTCCCACCTCCATCGCAGCTGATCATAATGCTTTGCTTTCTCTGTTTATTTTGATTTGATTGAATGCACTCAGAGGTGTGAAATCTATTCTTCAGAAGGACAAATCGCTTTGTCTTTTTGGAGACCTGAATCTTTTGGTTCACGAAATTTGTTTTTGCAGTTCCACGCAGCATCGATATAGTGAAGGTTCTACAGGGGTAAAATGGATGAACTTGGGGTATAATGGGGTCGGCAGAGAAAGATTAATTTTTAAGGATTTTGATTGACATATTCTCTCTAGCTACAACTGTTTAGACCACCTCCCTTGTAGTTGCCATTGTTAATTTAACACTTCACGATGTAGGCATCTAAGCTTAACAACTTATGCCTCATTAACGAAATTCGTTCGCTAGAAAGCGTCCAAAGTTGAGCCATATAATTAGTGCCATCGCAGAGAGACTTGATTAACCCTATTTCAACGGAGGGGGGGGGGGGGCGTTTGTCGCCCCTTAGATCCAGAACGACTCAAGCTATAATGCTAAAAGGTCCTGAATTTTACGGGTTAACAATAAACGTCTCATTATTTCTCTTGATATCCCAACTCTTGCTTATAGAGGAACTAGAGGATACATGATAATGGTTTTTAAAATAATGAAAACTAGCGTCCAGTTGAACTATAAAATTTTTTCTACTCCATTATAATTGCGACAAGTGGAGGCGAGCTCAAGTCGTTTGAGCATAGAAATCGCCTTAACGGAAGACAAAATTTCGTTTGCAAAGAATCGTAGATCATGGAATGAGTTACCAGGAGACATTGTCAACCGTACGAAACATTTGAATTTTGAAGAAAAACTTATGATAGCTTCAATTACGAACGCAAATATGACATCTATGGTTTCCAAGGCTGCAAACTACGCATTCTCTTATTGCATATGATTTCTATTATTTCTTGCTACTATCATTAATATCATTATTAATATTATTATTATCATCATTACAGAAAGAACACTTGTAATAGTTTCAATTTTAAAACCTTCCCCAGTATTATCATTATTATCATTAAATTAATATCATCATGATCATTATCGCTACAAATATTTGTATAATAGTTTTCATCTTTATTTTCTAGTGTTTTCCTGCTTTCAAATAGTATTCATTTAACCACTCCTGCCCCCTGCCAATCCATTATACTCCTGTAGACCATATGCCCCCCAACTATTTACCATTCTGGCAAGTTCGCAGCTGATTTTATTGAGGCTTGTTCACAATCTGGCATCGTGTTCCCCTTCCTTCCCTTCCCTTCAGGTAAACCAATGTACGTAGATGAACACCTTGCTTTTAATAAATGTTAGCCCTTGCAATGAATTTATTGTTCTTGTTAAGTAAATTTCTAGTATAGGAAAGATAAAAGTCAGAAGTTTCAGAGGGTAAGTACAGTTGATAAGATTATACAGTAAAATTCCACTCAGGTGCAGGGGGCTTGTTTTAGCCCCCTGTCGTAATAAAACAAGATTGCGTTTCCTATAATTGCTTTATGGCAAAGGTAGTTCTTATCCTTTTTCTGCAGCACAGTTTTCAAGTTGAGGCTACTGCCAACTTTTGTAGCAATAATTTCAGTTTATTCTTTTAGAAGTTGTGATTAGAGGATAGGGAGCCTTTAGATCATTAGACTTGTGTCCTGAATTTACCTTTTTAGAGCAGAGCAAACAGGGAATGAGTTTACTAAATATGGAAATTTTTTGAGTCGAAGGTAGGAGTACCAATGTTTTGCAATATTTTTTAGATTGGGTCTGGATGTTAAACGTCTATATTCTATAATATTATTCGATACGGAATTGATACTGTTGACGTGTCACTTGATGTCAATAAGCCACCTTCGAAAATCAGGGTAAGGGTGAATGAAACAATCACAAAACAAAATTTTGCATTGGGATTTTGAGACAGTCTCATTTATTCATTGAAAAGCAATCAATTATGAACCTTGGAAGTTTTCTAAATCACTCCTCAACTTTAACAGATAAATAAGCAAATGTGGATTGGAAGGTTGACTTTAAAGAAACATGTGGTGGCGTTGACATACATTTCGTCAAAAAGACAACTTTCTCGCAGCTTCCTTGGACTACATTTCTGTTTTGCATTCAAGGAGGGCATATTCAAGCACATTTTTTAAAATTTACACAGAAACAAGTGGGCGTCGTGCATTCAATGCCTTTGTGACATCATGACCTCTGTATGAATTGATTCTCTTTGCTCAGTTCTACGAACTTTCAGCAAGCATACTATGAGCACTGGAGAATTTCACAAGTATGAGGACACATTATTTTGTTTGGAGTGAAATACATAGAATTGGATTTGATTAGACATTATCAGCTCCTGAATATCAATGGTTAATGTTCAGTTAAAAGTGCTGGAAAAGGTTGAGCTAAAAGTTCAAAGTAAGCAGCAAATGACTGAAGCCAATAGAAATATATTTTGGGAAACTCCTAGCCCTCTCAGCAAAATCGACAAATCAAGAGATTTAGTTTAAGGAAGCGTTAACTTTTCCCTTGAACTCTTTGATGCTATGCCTAACAGATACACAGCAAAGAGCAAATTCATGGACATTGTCCCTTCTTGTTGCAAAGGTTCTACGTACCTCAAAAACTTTGACCTACTTGAACACATGTATGTTAGGCCTGATGACTTTTGTACTGTACGGACAATGCCTAGGCTTTTAGATACATACGACTAGCTGGCAATTGAACTTTTGGACATACTCCCAGATTGCTTCAGTTGCATTGATATTGTGGCAGGTACATTCAGAGAAATATCTTCAAAACACCCAGTGCGCGAAAAGTGTGGTATCTTTGATACAGTTAGTGTGAAATCCTTGTGAAATCAACCCAAATCAAAATCTCCATAAAATTGACGCAATAAAAAAATTAGTGAAAATAGGACACGATCGTATGGATGGTTGCTTTCCCTAAAAGAGGTGGAGCAAATATTGGAAAATAAAGATGACAATGAAAGTGAGGATGATGAATTTGATGACAGTGATGAGTAGTTATTGTTAAATCCAGGTGCAATCCCTTTTGTACAGTCATGGACATTTCAGAAGCCATTAACAAAATATTTTCTGGCAAAGTCAAAGAAGACCTCCAAGACACACTGGAAATAGTTAACAAAGAAGGAGAGAACTACGGGATAAAATAGATATAGGAATATGAAATCAATGATTCTCAGTAGTGACACAAAGAATGGACAGATGAGTTTAAAACTAAATGGGGAACCAATAGATCAAGTAAATGGATTTACATACCTATGACAACTCCTTGCGAAAAAAGAAAATCGTATTATGAAATCAAGAGAAGAAGTGAGATAGGACGAGGCACCTTCGTGAATATATCACACATGCCAACCCCAACCAGCCTCGGAAGTTTTGTCAATCAAAATAAGGAAAAGACTAGTTCATCGTTGTAAAATCAACACCATAGATATATACGACCGGAACATGGTCTATATCTAAGTAAGAATATGATGGACTGGATTAGAGCCTTTCGGATGTGGGTTTGACTCAAAATCTAGAGGATTTCATGACAAAGCTACACTAAAATTAAACGGTACTAGAAAGAATAGGAGTGAAAAGAAACCTCGTGGAATTAATCACGTCAAGGAAACCAACTTTCTTCAGTCACATAATAAGGAGGGACTGAGGGGCAAATCACTCAAAAAATTCGCGTACACCTTTGGCAAAAGTCATTTTGTTTTCAAGAAAGATGCATCAACAATTTGTAAAAATCATTTTGTCCTGAAAAATCTCGTACACTTTTTCATTTAGTGGAATGCGCCTTGGGAGGGAAAATTTATATCATGTCATTCTGGACATACTGGAAGGTAGCATACCATCAAAAAGGCCCAAAGAAGACCAAGAACTATGTGGATGCATAGCTTTCTCTGAGACTGGACGGGAAGAATACACTATGGATGGCTTGAGAGAAAATATCGAGGAACATGGTGACAATTAATAGCAGTCTACCTACAACAAGTAAACGGCACATGAGAGCAGGAAAAACTTACTTTAACCCTCATGTTCACACTTGTGAAACTCTCCGATGCTCATAGCTTACTGCAAATTCTTAGGGTAAAGCAAACAAGATCAATTTGGCATAAAAAATAGATTAAAATGGATGTTTAACCGCAGGGAAACCAGGAAATAAGTTTTGCTAAAAATGATAATTGTCTTTCTTTGTCCCCTGTGCATGTTTTGCGTCATTTTTCGTATCTTAGTCCCCTGTGCTCTCCTTTGCTATGCAATTGGAAAACTGGGGATTAAGAAACCAAAAATGAAACAGAGCAAGCACAGGGGAAACAGAAAGACGATTTTTCTTTCAAACAACAACTATTCCCTGGTTTTCCTTTGGTTTAATGTCTCCAGGAGTACCCTACCCCCGGTTTGAAAAATGCAAATATTTGGTAAACGAAGTGCATAATTGGTACTGTATGTTTACCGGCAATTTCCTTGGTCAGCACCAAATTGTACACCAGAGTAACAAGACCTGACAAAGTTTGGCTCCGGGTTTTCCTTATCTCATTTTCTGGTCTAGTTCGCTCAAAATGTTAGCCTTGTTCTTCTACGCGACATATTTTAAATGAGAGAGCCAGCTCAATAAATTTGAAGCTATTTAATATGACAAACAACCCATGCATTGTTTTCTCATTCAACCATTGTTAACCGTCATCTTTTCATAAGCATTGTCAATTGTATCGATTATGTTCTAAGAATTTTCCATTATTTTCAAAGCAATTGTCACAAAGCGAAGTGTGCCAACCAATCTATTCTTGGCAAAACATGGCCAACAATGTGAAGCATTTTGCAAGGAAATTGGTAAGTGGATTCCCTTTGCAAGTCGTCACAGCATGCTTTGCGAAGAGTCATCAAATTTAAGTACATGATTAATACTGCATATCAAAATTGTCAGAAGCATATGGCTCAAATCTTTAACCCTATAGTGGTTGGGCTATCTGACACGTCCCATTTTGGTTGGGGGGGGAGCAAAACCCCCCCCCCTACCTAACTCATGACTGGAAATAGATAGAGCAACCAGATTTGGTGTACTAATAGCCCTAAACATGTAGTTTATGAAAATATAAAAATTAACCCAAAATTAGCCGTCATTATTGCTTGCGTCAGCATTTTTCTTTGTGTGGTCAAGAAAAGTGGCAAAATCGGTCAAAATCAGGAAAAATACGATAACATTTTTTTTGGAGCACAATTTCCATCCAAACATTAAAATTATGACAGAATACATCAAATAGCACTACCCTGCAAAATATCTTTGCAAAAGTTTGCATTTTTGCTACTTTTTTCGCGAAAATTAATATTTGAGAATTGGCGATTTTGACAGAGTCAGTTCCGGAAAAGTGTCTCCCGCCCCCTCATTTGTCAAAATATTTTTATGAAACTTCTTGAGTCATTGCACAATAAGTATTAGCAAAAAGTCAAAAAGTTGCCGGGCCATAATTGCTATCCTGACAGAGTTATAACAAAAAGTCTACTAGGGGGGCAAATTTGCCCCCCCCCAACCAAAATAGGGTTAAAATGGTAGTTGTGAAATTCTACTGCACTTTTCTTTGAATTGCTTGACTTCAAATTAACTAAGGGTACCTTTCTATAAATCTCCCGTGGACACATTTTTGATATAGTTCTAAAATGGCAGCACTTATCATATTGCAGGACGTGACGTCGTTAAATTTCTAAATCGGAAACCCGAAGAGCGACAGATTCCTGCTTACTGTCAGATTAAATATGGTTGTCGTGAAGATAGTATAATTTTTCCTTTATTGATTTGGAACGCATGATGATATAAATTGTTTCCAAATTTTCAAAAAATTTTTTCAAAAGTACGCCTTGCAAGCCTTTTGCTCTATCATTTCAATGTGTTCATTAAAAGAGCACTTAGATTTATTTCTAACGCCAAAGTATCGAGCACTTGGTATTGGTAATTAACCACATCATCTGTGGATATGGATGTGGATTCAAAAGAAGGATGGCACATAACCGATGCGCAAAGATTTCCATTGTAATGGACACCTTATAAGAAGAAAGGTGAACTGAAAAAAGCGTATGTTAGAAAAAGTTGGAGGGGGGGAGGGGGGGCATCGCGAATGAGCAGTCTCCAACTTTTCTAAAAATGTCAATTTGGTACAATTTCGAACTGATGCATAGTGGGGTAGTATTTCTTTGTACATTTTGCTGCCTAAGCAGTGGCAGCGCCAGTTCTAAAATATTTAAATTAATTTTGAGGGATTTTGACGTTATTGATCAGCCTAACGGTTTACCCAATTAATTTTATGTCAGTTTTCTTTGAAAATGTTGGCTGAATTTTGGAATTTGGGGGGGGGGATTCTGTACCCCTACCGGCAAGAATTAATGACCCTTATCTTTTGCCAAATTGAAAAATTACCAAACAGCTTCCTCAAAATATATATATCACTGCTTACTTTTACCTACAAAAATAATAGGGTAGAACAATGATTGTCACAATATCCAATATCTCAACTTATTATTCGACAGGTAAATTTTGCTCGGATAAGATCGCAACGGGAAATTCCGACGCTGCATTCGTGGCCAACGGAGTTTTATGCAAAGATCACGAGGAGAAAAAATGGAAAAATGCATACGATCCCGCATTCTATTCGAGAAGCAAAAAATGTGCAGGCTATATAGATGTTAATGTAACGGTGGCCTGTGTTGTTGAAAGTTTCTCCGACACAAATGTGAGGAGATTATGCAGATGCGAAAAATCTGGTGAGTACTAATATCATAGAAATTTTTCTCAAGGCACACACGCATTGTTATGAAGTTCACATGAATTTACATGTTATGTGAAAATTCAAAGCAATAAGGTACAAGAAGCAAAAGCAAAGCAAAGGTAACGGTGATTTGAGATGAAAGTGGAAAGGAGCCAGCAGAGACAAACACGCCCCAGACAAGCCAGTGACGGACATCTCTACAGATTTCTGCACTGCACGCTGTACGTAGCTTTACAAACATGGCTATGCCCGTTACGAACGTCAGCTAAAGAATGGGAAAAATTATTTAAGATCTAATCAGTAGCCTGCGTGCGGATGTCCACTGCGAAGGGGAGCTTCAATCTTATCAATCTTATCAATCTTATCAATTAGTTACTTAATTCATGTAATAGTCTATTGATTGATTGATTGATTGATTGATTGATTGATTGATTTATTGATTGATTTATTGATTGATTGATTTATTGATTGAATATTTTACTTACTTTGTTGATTCATTTCTCAATTCATTGACTCAAGGTTTGAAAGACAATCTTCTAGAAACAATTTCTGTGTATGTTTGTGTTGTTACTGTGTTCTTTATGTTCTCTTGAAACATGGACAAATTGACGAAAAAGGATTGGGAAGAGTCAGAAATACAGATAAAAAGCAACCAAAAAGATCTTCAACTTTTCGGTGACAATACCTAATTGTAGGTCATTTGATTTTGCCCCCATGTTGTTAAACTGATTTAAAGAAATTAGGACCGATGCGTGATGCTTGAGCAAATAATGAAGTAAAAAACTGAAAGATTATGCAAGAAAATGAAAAAGAATCAACAAAGAAATGAGGTATAAAAATTGTTGACACAGTGAAATGGACAAAGATGCAGAAAAACTCAAACAGGTCTTAAACGGGTTACAAAGGTATAGAAATCTGAATGGAAGAAATTGTGAAGACACAGTAAAGACAAATATCGGAAAAGTGTCAATGGAAAATGGAGGAAAAGATAGTTGAAGAAAGGATGAAAACGAAAAGAATTGTGGAACAGTGGCAAGATTATGGAGAAGGAAAGGTATTGTATATGAGGCGAAAGAGAATTAACATGTTATCGAATGCAGTAACGGTAAAGGGCTCGTAGGTATAAACACAAATAATCAATGGCTAGAGAGACACGGAAATGAAGAGCTGGGAAGAGTGACAGATTGCACCAAAACATAAACAGAATATCGTAGAAAAACCATAAGTAAGCTTTATACATTGTAGAAAGACGTACACACATCAAGCTAAATGGTAGTGCCTTCCGATAACAGTAGAGAGGGCGGTGAAAAACATTGAAAATGAAAGACATGTCAGTTGAAGAGGAAAGAGAAATATGGCATAAGATTTCAAATTTTTCTCAAATAACCTACTATAACACTGACATTTAAGCAGGTAGACGAGAGAAACATCTAGAGAACACTGGCATCATTACATTTTATCAATAGTACAATTATTCTCCATCACCTGTGTTTTCAGCGAATGCTCTTTTACAATCACATAAATTAATCAGATTTCTGGCTCTTTCCTTAGCTGACGAAGACAAATATAGCTCGTGGTCGAAATGGTCACAATGCAGTGTATCATGCAATGGTGGAACACGGACAAGAACACGGTTTTGCGATGCAGATTTTTGCCATGGCGAAGCAAAACAAACTTCTCTCTGTAACGACCAACCATGTGCAAGTAAGATTTTGATATTTATAAATCATGAACTTAGAGTTGCTTTGCATTGTTTTTCTGCCCTATTTCAGCCACATTTTACTCCAAAGATGGAAATATCTTTTGGAAAAGAACCAGTACAAACACTTCGAAACATTTCACTTCAATCCTTTGTGCAATAGAAATTCGACAACGATGAGGGAGAAAAGTATTTTTCTGGCCAATTTTTATGACAATCAACAATAATGGTTACAATTATTGGTCATCTCTAATTTTCTAGCCATGTTTATCTTTCATTTTAGTTAATGGTGGTTTCTCGGTGTGGTCCAGCTGGTCCACTTGTACTGCACCATGTGGAGGTGGACAAAGGAACAAAACGAGAAGTTGTGACAATCCAGCTCCAAAGCATGGTGGCTTCGACTGTTTTGGGGACCAAATAAAATGGGATACTTGCAATGTACAACAGTGCCCAGGTATATCTCTACAGGACAGGTCTTACACACATTTAAGGGATATCTATTTTCATCGGTCCAATGAGATGCATTTTTCATCGGTCCAATTTCGTTTTTCAATTGCGTGTTGTATCAATGTTGATTTCCTTGAAAACGATAAGATTTCTTCGTACCCTGATACACATGTTTGTGGCATACAAAATACTTGCTCTTTTTAAACAAGCAGTTTTCATAAAACTAGCTAAGAATAATCTTCTGAAGAATTCTTAACAATTCTTGAGAATCCTTAGGCCAGAAAACCATGTTTCATTTTCAATAGTTTTAAAACAAACCTATAAAATTGATTTAAAAGTTATGAATATGATATGTTCGATCAAATTTTTTAAATTATTCATCATTTACGATGCGCAATCAAGCCTGTGTGCAGTCTTTCTTATGTCAATTTAAAGAACTGGAAAGTATAATTGCTGGGCAGCACCAAGAGATCTCTTAACCCTATTTTAAGGGGGGGGGGGGCGTTTTTTGCCCCCCCTATCGGATCCTTTTTAATAGCTCCCAAACGATGTCACCTAGAAATACTGAAACTCCTTGACTTTTCCTAAAATTTAGTTGGCAATCAGAAAATAGAAATTTCAATACCTATTGTTTGACCACGTGACCACCACATGCCCATATTTGGAGAGTAGTCACAAAGAAATTCTTTAAAACGGCTCTAATTTCTTTCTTTGTTACTAAATCTCATCAATATATATACCACTCGATTCGTCTCGATGAGTACTTTCATTTGATATATAATTTATTCATATTTGCTGACATCAGCAGTTTATCATTTCTATGACGTCATCAATCTTTATGACGTCATATTCCTAATGAATGAGTAATATGTTATGCAAAACTGATGGAATTACCTCAAATATCGATGAAGGTACTTGATTTCACCAATAATATGCGAAATTAATGGTTTTAAATCATAATTATTGAGCTAACAATTTTGAATTGAATCAAATTTTCATTATTTAATTAGTTAATTTATTAGAAACCACAAATATCCGTATGAAACCATATAAAACTACAAATTAATGATATCAAGCAGGTATTTGGATGGTTTTTTGCCAATTTTATCTAGCTATTTGCTAGTAATGGGCCCTTTTCTGCAAACAGCTTGATTTTCTCAAAATTTGCATTGTTTTTGGTTGCCTAGCAACCAATCACGTGACTATTGCTTGATTGGTGCTATTTTTAGATTCTCCTTTGTTCAATTATGACACAGTCCAAGTTTCATTGTCATAGCTGTTCTACTTGCGGAGAAAAACAGGGGGGGGGGCCAAAAATGCCCCCCCCCCCGGTAGAGAATCACTTTTTTTTGACCCGGTTAAAATAGGGTTAAAGGCATCTAAGCATATATAAGCCCTTGATAAAAATTTAAGCCCTACGCGAAGACAGTAGGCTATCGCACGTGCCGCACCATATTTGGGTAACTGATCTACGTCAACAGGAAATACTGATATCTGATAGGCTAGATTTTGATCGCAAGTGGCTTGAGCCACTTTTATATGCTTACATTCCCTTTAAGCGTTACTGTCATGAAAAATTCAAAGAAGTCAAATAACAAGAACTTTTACAAACGAAATGCATGAAACCTATAGGAACAGTGCCTGTAGGGATCTTCGACAACTCCAACTTTTCGATTTTGCATTGTATTGCACAACTATATCAAGAAATATTTAAGATTACAAGAAGATATTAAATTTAGTTTGCCTAATGTTGACCTTTCCTTGTTAGGGCTTTAGCCATAATACAATGCTTCATATGTATGTCAATTCTTGGGAAGAAAACAGTATTCATTGTTTCCAGCTTAACACATGCATGGAAAATAAATTTAATTCAAAACCTTATTCCAAATTTTACTCTTACAATTTTCTTATAATGAGCAATTCTCTATACAGGGTGTCCCATAAAAATTGTTCGATGTTTGATTAAAAATTAAAAATTAATGATAGAAAGTATGGCTTTCTGGCTAGACAACCCTGTTGCAACGATTTTAAATTGATTTTGATGCAAGAATCTTGCGAATCCGCTAAGGATTCACAGAGTTACAAGCTATTGAAGTTCAAGTTTGTGCGAAAGCTGAAACCAGACGCCCCTAACTGAACTGTTTTTCAAAAAGACGACCCAAAATCGAGGTAAAAGAAAACTGTCCAATGTTTACTCTTGCTGATGTCAGAGCAAACGACTTCAAAAGTAATTTAATTCTTGTAACCATTGCCAAAATGTATTTAAGAATGCAAGGATCCAAAAACATGGAATGAAGACTTAATCGATGAGAGACGGGGCGATTCCAAATTGTGCTCAAAGAGATTTCATTTAAGCAACCATAACTTTGATTAAATGTTCGAGAAAGCCAATTTATCAAAAGTGCTTTTTAAATTCCATTTGATTTGGTTTCAATAAACAAGATGCTACCTTCACAAAATATGCAATTTAGGGGCGTCTGGTTTCAGCTTTCACACAAACTTGAACATGAAAAGTTCGTAACTCCATGAATATCTAGCCATTTTGCTAGCTTCTAGTGACTAAAATTATTTCAAAATCTCAGCAATATGATTATCTTACCATGGAATCTGTTCATTATTTCGTTATTTTTTTATATTTAATCAAACTTCGAACTCTTTTTTGGGACACCCTGTACATCAAGATTTTAAAGAAATTAACATGCAAATATTACTTCAGTGAAGTCTTTGTATTACAAACTTTCAATTGTGTTGTAGTGCATGGTAACTGGACAGAGTGGACAAATTGGTTTGCTTGCGACAAACCATGCAATACTGGAATGTCTCGACGCTGGCGTTTTTGCAAAAATCCAGCTCCCCTGTTTGGTGGAAAAGACTGTGACGGGAATGGAACTGAAACTATTGTGTGCAACACCAGGAAATGCCCAGGTCAGAATTTTAGCTGAAATGTTTTATATTGAAGCCAGAGCCATTTTTGCCCCCCCCCCTCCCCCCCCCGGTCTACTTACCGTATTTAGTATCTGGAATTCGTCTGCCAATATGGTCCCATTTTCGGCTGAGAATGCCTGGAGAAGATTATACCCGTTGTGTCTGTATCCCGGCACAAGTATGTCTATTTAAAACAACTTTTCCATCCATGTCATATTCGACGCGAACAAAGTAGAATAACTTACAAAAGAGAATGATATTATCCAGGACAGGTATTGTGTTTTCAAACTTTTATTCCAGAAAAGGGTCATAAAGTTTTTTTCTGGCAGGCACTTCCCCGTTGTTTTTCTCAAAGGTAGGCATCCGGGTGTGGTACCCTCGATGATTTTAGAGTCAGCTACAGTGCCACTACAGGCCTTGCGCATATTATGCTTTTCCTACAGAAGAATTCTCAACGATTCTTAAAAATTCTCGAGAATAATTTTGGTTCTTAAGAAGTCTTGTTTGAAAAATTTACATTCTTTCACCGCACTCATGAGTTCTTACGATAATAGAAGAATTCTAGTATATTCGTAAGAACCCTTAGAATTTTTGTGTTATGTCATCAGTAGCATTGCCACGGGGGGAGGGGGTATTGGGGGCAATTGCCCCCACCTTTTTTTCAAAAGATGGACCTCGAGATTTCTTTAAAACCGAAGAGAAAATAGCTGGGTATAGGTTGGGAAAGAATTTTCAGACAAATGTCAAATCTTCCAATTTAACACTGGCATGTATGATATTGGGAGATGCATTCTAAGCCAAAATAAAGGATCTTTCTTCAAGCATTTACCTCGTGCTATAATTTATAGCATAACGGTCACAACACTATCAAAGTTTTCTTGTCACTAATAGCAAGCATGATATTGGGAGATTAATGCCAAGCCAAAGTAAAGGTTGTGGCCCCAAAAATTGATAGAAAGTAAAGGGCATGGAACAAGACCCCTTAATTTCAGCTCTCCTGCTTAATTTACCCTGGTCAGGCCATTGCATGCCATGTTAATGACCGAGCTCTATCTATGTCTTCCTAATCTTGCTTTTAAAGTTGTCAAATTGAAAGCATAATACTCATCTTGCAAAGAGTTACGAGCAAAAACGCTGGTTTCAGGGCTGGTTTATTGCATGGACATCATATCTTTTTCAAAATTTCCATAGACTCTAACTTACTCCAAAGTTATGTAATACTTATGTGAAGAGTGATTTAACCCAATGAGCGTGAAAACGCTATTATTTGCCAGTGATAACAACAACTTGCACTCTCATTCTAGCGGAGAAGATATATGTAGAAAATTTGGAGATTGAGCATGCTTTGAACAGCAGCATAGCTTTTAACAACTCATTCTTTGACAAATTCAGCAATGATCTGGAAAAAAATGTAAGTATAAAAAAGGCTTAAGGCCATCATCAATTTTCCTTACACTATCGCACGAGTTACCATCTTGAGAAACTAACTTAATATCCCCGTGAATACCACAAATTCATCCAAAATATTTCTCAATTCCATTCAACTCAAACAATTGTCATTATTGTTTGTGAGGCAGGAAAATTGACAATGTCTGCACATGGCAAGGAGAAGCATCTTAACCCTATTCACACAGGAGGGCGGTTCATTCAGCCATATTTAATAGAGCACTGCTCCAAATTGGTACATTGCGCCAAGAAATTGTTTTTTTTTTGTTATTTTTAGTTTTTACCAATGTGAAGTATGTTTTTGTGTGAAATATTGAATAAATGGTTAATTGGGGTGGATGGTGGCTGTTCTTTTCACAGTGGTCGGGGCCAATTTTTAGCTAAGCTGCTTATGGATGTTATTCCAGCTCACCTCATAATCCCTTGATAGTATCCTTGTTACTTTGCGTAATTATATCAAGTAAGTTCTCTTTAATTCTTTATATGAGAAATAGAAAAATTATGTGTCACGTGACGTCGTCTATGACATCATCTTCAAGACAATGGCCAAAGTTAGTTTATAGCCTTTCTGCAAGAATATTTCGAGCACAAAACTTTGTCAGGAGAAAAAATAAAAGCTGACCAATAGGGTTTCTTCACTTCATTTGCGTAATCTTGTTAGAATTGTGTGCACCATTGGTCCCAAACAGTATAGAATTTCTCAGGTATATACTTACATAGTGCTAATAGCGATCAGTTTTCATGAATACATTGAGAATTGGTTTTACAGTGACAATTTTATGACTAAATATTTTTGAAAATTTGTCAATATATTCTCAAAATGCCACGAAAATACTATCCTCAACCCCTTAATTCCCCTTTCTCCTTCCCCCTATTTCCTTCGCTTCTTACTGGGAAACTAATGCTGATGTCAGTATTTTCATCATAAATCACAACCATATTTGAAAAAGGACAAATGAAGTATGCACTCATCTATCATTGAAGCAGTTTTCATGGTAGTTTATAGAGAAATTCTCAATTTTGGCTTCATGTGTCATTTTTCAGAAAAACAAGACTTTTTTAATCTCTCTGTCCTCCATCTTGGATTTCCTAAAATTAAATGGCACAGTTTACAAGTAGATTTTCACCTTCTAATAATACTTTGATCAACATAATTTGGTTTCATGAATCAATCTTAGGAAATTATCTAGATTTGGAAAAATGATGATTTTTCTCATTTTTTGGTGTAGTCTTGCCAGTTGGTTTTGAGTATCAATGGCGTCATATATTATTCTAGAATTTTTTTAAAGTAACATGATACATCCTAAGCACTGCTACGTGTGTGGTGATTTCCGTCAACATAAACAACGGAATCACTATTTTGGAGAGGGGCAATATCAGCCTCCCCTTTAGTCTCCTAGTAGCTGAAAAGCCCAGGCTGGATAGGTTTGAACAGGCATTGTTTCACCAAAAGGGCTACTTTCATATGCATCAGGTTTAAATGGTAAGGATGGTAAAAAACATTAATGCAAGTCTCCCCCTAAAGGCATGTAAAATATTTTTGGCACAATGTTTACATGCTTTAAATGATATTTCAATCTAATTCTAGATGCAACGAACTTTCCAGCACAGTCACCTTAACCAGACGTATGTCTTCACAAAACTCGAGAGTATGAAGAGAGAAACACTTCGGTCAGTTTATATTATTTCTAGAGATTTCAAGAAGGATTTGGGCATCACTTTTGGTTTCCCTTTATCCATTTAATTGCATAGAAAAATTTCATGCATGTACAATATTCATTTTCTCTTTTCTTGATTTCTCAGCACTTGAAAATTGCAATTGCTTTGTGACGCGCCCTTGTGTTACTTTCCCGAACGATGGTAGAGGATCTTTTACATCTGATCGACAAACCCTTTATAGAACCCACTAGGGTACTTTATTTTATTTCAATCATTCAACATATCAAAATTGCCGTAGTGTTGCATACCATTTGTCCAATACCTACAGCACCACAATATCTTGGCATCGTGGCGGCTTGAAGATGAAAGGATATACACTATATTCTCTAGACACGGTGCAATAAATCTTACATCTGTGCGTCCGTTTTTTTCCTAGGGAAGACAGCATCATCATTGCGCTCAACATTTTTTTCACCGGCCTCGATTCATTCCAAATTCTCTTCCTGCAAGACTCAATCGAAAAGGATAACTACCTCGGAAAACTTAAAATCATTGGCACAGCAAGTCAATACAAAACATTTCTCGGTAAGTTATCTTCAACAAAGCTTTTTAGACATTTATTTCAAATCTCTAATATATCACTGCCAGATCATTGTGCGCATTGACATTAGTGGGTATTGGTTACGAGCATTCCGCAACTAACAACATTATTTATTCTCATTGTGATGTCTCTCCGTTCGCTGTTCCCCCATTCCCTGATCTAGCTTAGAAGACCTTGCTTTAAATTGCTTATAATTCACTGAAATATAATGTAGCATTCGTTCAAATTATTAGATGTTTCACATCAGATGGTCAGGCATTTTACTTACCTAAATCTACCCCAATGAGTTGCACTCGTTGCATCAACAAATTCATCGCAACACTGACCTGACATCTGGAGTGAAACTGAATCCAGTATAGTATCCTTTAATTTATAAATTGTTCGTAGTGTGATTGTATACGGTTTAACGTTTCGTGCTTTTAGATATTGGCCATGGGGTAGTCATAGTCTTTCGCTCCCCACGGTATCGTACTTGTAGTGTCGTATAGTAATTAGAATTAGGTATAGTAGAATGTAAAGTATCTTGTAAAATTTAATATTTGAATAAAAAAAAAAAAAAAAAAAACTGTGTGCTATCCAATAATCTAAAAATCCAAAAATTGACTGGATAAAGAATTGTATCGTCCTGAAGGGGTACAGTAACCTTAAAATAAAGAAACCACAATTTTCTACACAAAGTTATCTGTTGCGGTTCAAATGTTATTTCTAGCTAGTGACCTATTAAGCAGCTGACGTGCTTAAAAACAAACATGAAACCACACCATGTGTATTAATTCCTTTGATTAAATGGGTAAATTGCTTTCAATCCCTAACTACTTCACCCGCATTATCTTGTGGCTCCTTTGGTTTCGATGTTTGTAAATGAAATGACATGAATAAAAGTTATTTTTCCAAGGACTGAAAAACCTACTAGGTACAAGTACGAAAAGGCTTTTTTATACCCGTTTTATTCATTCGAATGGCTCAAAAATTACCCACGACCAGGACAGACTTAGAGCATGTAAAGTGTTTCAAAATCAATTTATGTCCTTTAGGCAATCTTTTAAGTCAAATACAACTGTGGGAAGGTAAAAGAATTATCAGCCAAGTTTTGATATCGTATAGTTTGAAGGGGAGGAGGAATTTGAAAAATCCCAGACACAATTTGGAGGTTTGGAAGGTTAGGATCTGCACTTCCTGTTGGTATAAGTCAGATTTTATTACCACAAACACAAGCGTACAAAATAGCTTTTGGAGGTGACACATTATTTTAAGCAATGTACTTGTTTGGAGAATATAATTTATAGGATTTGCCAATTATGTTGATATGGCTAGAATCCCCACATTCTCGTGCATAGAATGATGTATAGTGTAACTAGATCCCGTTACTAGATTTGCTTTTAGGGAGAGAAAACCAAATCTCGTGTTACAAAGGTTTACTGTAACCTTGAAAGGAAAAGAGATCTGTGCAAGAGATTGACGACAACACAGACATAGAAATAAAGTTGAAGAACATAGAAGTAATTGAACTGGAAACATAAAACATTTTGTAAATTCGTACTAAACTTGCCTCGATTCTGAAATGATTAAATGAAATTATAATCATAATTTAAAGAAAATAAGAACACTGATCTCTTTTTCAGTTCCTTCGGTTGCTCCAACGAACCTGACCTTGACACCACTGACAGCGTCATCAATTAGGGCTCAATGGAATGATGTCAAACAACCAAATATCTCTGGTTACATACTTTTTTATCGTGAGGCGGAACTCAATGGCCTTTACAAAAACATCTCAACACTCAATACAACCGTCACTCTCTTGGGATTAAAATGCCACACTCGATACTCATTTAGAGTCGTTGCATACAATAGCAATGGAAACGGCGTAGCAAGTAAAGTCAATTCAGTATCTACAAAAGAATCAGGTATGTCATAGACTTAGTACAGTGCATGCTATGCACAAACTAACATGGATATCATTGCTCCAATAATTAGAGTTTTCTTGGAATATGGCATAATTGTCATTCAGAGGAGGGCTGTTGCTGCTAGACTTAAGGTTAAGGGTCATAAAGAGCAAAGCTTAATAGGCCCATACTTGATACAGCCTTATTGTGACAACTTGTCTGCATGTCAAACAATGATCTTTTGCAATTCATGTAAATCTAAACAAGGCGCAATAGTAAAATATTCTGCCCCAGGTGGGAAGGGTAGCTTCCATATATACTAGTACGGAATATATGACTTTCTTTGTGGTGTCTTTTTCAGGCAAAACAATGAATTTTAGGGTGTAATTTTTGGTGAAATCACTGATAGACGTAAACTTTGGGTGTCATTTTAGAACAATAACTCGCTAGGGTATTTAGTTTGATCTGATTTCATATACGATACATGTATTTTTTTTTAGAAAAAACTAAATTTGCACCAGTCTTGAAAGCTTCTTAAAATTATGAAATCTTTGCCCCCCTAAAAATATCTAAAGAATATGTTTTGAAGCGTTTTCAATGTTTATTCATGTCTCAAGTACTTCCCGATTAATGTAATACAGGAAAAAAGTGAAAATGAAGAAAAACATGCTGGAGTTTCTTAATTTTTTTGCAATCTGAGAGCCTGAGTTTCTTTCAAGCGGTTTCTTATAAAAAGTACGTGTACGTGGTTAGAATTTTGAATTGTTGTCACAATATTATGGTATATATTTTGATTGGCCCTTAGATTTTTTGAGTACGGCTTTTTTAATTAGGGTGGGATTTTACAAATGAAAATGGCACACTCCCGTCATCTGCCTCTTGATGTAACCCCCCCCCCCCCTGGAGAAATCTACAGGATTAGATTTCTACATTTGTACTTGAATCGAAACCATCTTCCGAAACGCTGTTATGAAGCACTTCATTGAAACTTCTGAAACTTCTGAAAACCATATTTTCTTATTTCAGTTCCAAGTCAGCCACCAAGCGAAGTAATGGTCACTGGCACTTCAGACTTGGCCCTAAATGTCGAGTGGCAGCATGTATCCTGGGATAATTGGAATGGGGAGCCTGTTGGCACATTGATAATGTTCAACAGCTCCCAGGGAGACAGTGGAATCTTTACGGTTCCATATCCGGAAACTACGTTGATGATCACTGGATTGCATCCCGTAACTACTTATATAATAACATTATGTGAAGTGACACGGCCTGGAAATGGACCGTGTCAGCAACTCAAGGCAACCACATTGCTCAGCAGTACGTACTGATAATTTCACTATTGAATTTGAATTGAATTTTCAACTCCATAATTTGATTTACTGATGTCATTGCTCTGTGTTCACAAAGCTGCCACTAGTAGCTATGAGATACAAATGCAACTGTAAATAGGGACCTCAATTCTTTCAACTGATGACTTTGCAGCAGGCTGTGCACGTTTCTATCTTATAAGCAATTAAAGTAAGCAGATTTGGTGAGCTTGATAAAAAAAGGTAGCGAATTCTAGGCAAGAAAATAGCTGGGAGAATCCATGTGATTGGTTGATAAAATAGTAGCGACACTAAACAGAAATGAGTTGGCAATTTTGCCTTCCTGTGTCCTGCCTGATCTTATCTTTGTCGATATTAGGGAGAAATGGGTTACGCTACAATATCAAGGGTCTCCAAAAACTTTTGCCCCGTTTGTGTTGATGCTGCAGAGGAGCTGCGATTTTAAAAATTTCGTTAGCAATAAAATCTTACAGAAACAGCTTAAACTTAGAGTTTGAAGCATTGTTCGAGTTAATCGGAAATGTATTGTAGCTTTATGAAACAAGAAAGTCAAAATTTGAAAACATAAGAAATATACAGGTAGTAAAGAATCTGTTAGTTCAATGTGAATTAATCAATCATATTTCAATCCCCAGCCCCATCAGAAGCACCAGGAATGCTACAGATAAAGAGCCACATTGGTCACAATGCACTTGGTGTGATATGGAAACCGGTTCCACCTCACCACTTGAATGGGGATCTCATTGGCTACAAATTAATGATATCATTAGTAACGATTGGAGGCAGATCGGTATTGACCGGACAAACAAAAGTAAAATTAATTCATCCATCCGTGAACCAAATGACCCTTTCGGCACTGCAACCAAATTCACAATATTCCATTTCCGTGCTGGCCTACAATCAGTTTGGAGATGGTGTTTTATCTTCGCCACGCATTGGAGGTAAGTAGAACTCATGCAACTATCACTATTTTCAACTTTCCCTCATTTCGATCCAACATCCAAACACACTGTATGGGAGACCCGGGCTACAAGCAACAGGAGCAAGTTGCAACAGGAGCTATTTTACAGCTGCATAAAGGGTACTTCACAACTGTTGAGTGAGTGATTTACATTCAATTTAGCCAGTTCTTTTTATTACTGCTGCTTGCTACTATTTTGAAGAAGGACAGTCCTTGTATTTAGGCCCAAAAGTAGAATTTCAGATTTCTTAAACACTTGTTTCAAATAGAGATGGGAAGGTACTTTGAGAAATATCCTATTACAAGATATTAGATGCTTTCAAAAAAGTATCTAAGATAACATTTCAAGATATTAGTTACAAGAAACTTTGCCAAAGGGTACATGACCAATGCCTCCTGACATTTTGCTTTATAGGTGGCTCATTTATGAATTCATTTCGCATAAGTACAGCAAAAATGCGTAACAGAATGCATTTGATCAGTCCAACTCTTAACGCATGTCAAAACTTCCTCATGCCTCCTTGCCCCCTTGCCTCTTTATTGTGGAGACATAGCCCTTATGGAGCATATTTTTCATTTTATAAGAAATATTCCACATTAGTTCACTTGCCCCTGAATTCTCTTTTGAGCGAAGAAACATGAGCCTGTCCACCAAATTTTCTTGTTTTTACAAAGTCATATATGTAAGCTGCGTAGGAGCGCGATGAAGACAAGGATCGTAATTGTAAGAACATGACGTTTTTGTTCAAGAAAGACAAGTCAATAAATGATTGCAGGAGATAGAATGCACTGCTTCCTTCAACAAATGAACCAACTGTGTTTTCAAACTTTGTTAATGAAAGTCATTGTTTGCCTTCAATGTCAGGAGTCTCTCAAAAAGCTTGTGTCTCCTGATGTAGGTACCTATGTTTCAGATTCATGGTTGATTTCATTTCTGTAGTTTGGTAACATTATCGTTTTATTTTATTTTCATACTCCAGCTGCCCTGTCAAAAAAATTGACAGAAGTATCTTGTAACTTTTAAGTCTTTTTAGAAAATATCTTATTACAAGATACTATTATTCATCCATTACTATTACAATTATTATTATTATTATTATTATTATTATTATCATTATTATTATTATTATTATTATTATTATTATTATTATTATTATTATCATTATTATCATTATTATTAGTATTATTATTATTATCATTATTATCATTATTATTAGTATTATTATTATCATTATTATCATTATTATTAGTATTATTATTATCATTATTATCATTATTATTAGTATTATTATTATCATTATTATCGTTATTATCATTATCATTATTATTATTATCTTTATCACCACCATCATCATTCAAACAACGCCCTTGGATATGATATGAATTAACTGACCAACTTTAGGCCAATTAGCGTTCTACCTACGGTCTCAAAGATGTTTGAAAGAATAATGGATAAACAGATAGTTGCTTATATTACACCATTTTTATCATCACTTCTCTGTGGTTTTCGAAAAGGTTACAGTGCCCAGCATGCTCTCGTACGGCTCTTAGAAAAATTCAAAATTAGCCTTGATGAAGGTTGTAAAGCAGGGGCTGTATTGATGGATCTGTCCCAAGGCATTTGATTGCATCAGACACGATCTTTTGATTACAAAATTGCACGCCTACGGTTTCTCTCGCGAAGCATTGGCACTAATTAATGATTACCTCACAAATAGACAACAAAGAGTCAAAGTAAATGGGTCATTTAGTTCTTGTAAAAGCGTCACACGAGGTGTTCCTCAGGGGTCAGTCTTACGGCCTCTGTTATTCAACATATACATTAATGATCTTCTACTCTTCATTCAAAACTCGGATATATGTAATTATGCAGATGATACTACAATCTATGCCTGCGATAAGAACCTGGACAATATAGCTCATAGGCTTGAAAATGACTGTAGTATAGCTTTAGAATGGTTTGCCGACAACTTTATGAAATTAAATGCAGATAAATGCCATCTGTTGGTTCTTGGGCAGAGGTGTGATGATCCTGTTACTGTTAGGATTGGAACTGCTTATGTTGTAAATAGCTCAGAAGAGAAGCTACTCGGAGTTCAAATTGATAGCAAACTTTCCTTCGGTAATCATGTTTCCAAATTGTGTCAAAAAGCTAGCAATAAACTTTATGCACTTGCTCGCATATCCCCTTACATGGATCAGAGCAAACTAAGAACACTCATGAGGGCATTTATTACCAGTCAGTTTCAAAACTGTCCTTTAATCTGGATGTTTCACAGCAGGCAGCTCAGCCAAAAAATTAACAAAATACAGGAAAGGGCTCTGAGAATTACTCATAAGGATACCGAATCTACTTATAGTGAGCTATTAGAGAAGGACTGTGCCGTTACGATTCATGCAAAGAACTTGCAGTTACTTATGACTGAGATGTACAAAACAAAAAATAACCTGAGCCCTTCATTCATGCACGAAATTTTCTGCGAAAATGAAAGTCATTACAATTTGCGTAACAATAACGAATTCTTTCAACCTAGGGTGAGATCTGTCAACAACGGGACAGAAAGCATCCGATTTAAAGGGCCACAGCTGTGGCAAACGTTACCACCAACTATACGAAATTCAGAATCTCTTTGTCAGTTTAAAACAAAAATAAAAAATTGGAAGGGAGAAAATTGCCCATGTAAATTATGCTGCGTTTTTATTCCGAACTTGGGCTTTTTATGATGATAATATTTGAATATCTGACTTTATACACTTTTATGCTTTTATACTGTATAATTTTGATGAATTGTAAATATTTTATCCCCTTTTTTCTGATGTAACATTTGTATTTTAAATTTTTAACTAACGTTGGAATTAATTAGCTGATTACTTTTAGCTATATTTGTATGTATCCAACGATAAAGAAATTGATAATAATAATAATAATAATAATAAGATATGATAATATATGCAAAAAGCTTGAACGTTTAAATTAAGCACGCGATGGCTCTTATTAAAGGAGCATGGTGCGAAAATCAGTGCCAGCTTCAAAAGAACCTGCAAGCATCAGCTGTGTGTCGAATGGGATCTCGAGGCTTCTAAGGAATTAACTATGCAAGGATGTAATCTCAGTTTTCAGAAAGTTCATATAAAATCGTCACACTCGATTTATTATAATTGGAAAGTGAGTGATGCATTATAATTATCATTATTTATCATTATCATTGTCATTATCATTGTCATTATCATTATCATTACCATTATCATTGTCATTATCATTATCATTATCATTATCATTATCATTTATTATCATCATTATCACTATCATTATCATTACCATTATCATTATCATTATCATTATCATAATCATTAAGAATCATTCTGGCAATACAAAACTTGGGACGTTCGTACCTGCGAGCCAGCATAGGAATCATTCGTCGTACATAGCCGATTGCTCGTGGCCCAAGGTCGAAACCGCCAAAGCCTCATTTTCACGGACCAACCAGACGGCTAAAAAAGAAAATCTTATCAAAGGTTTGATAAACAATCGTTGGTGATTTTCTTAACAGGAGTACTTTTTTTGGACATCCGATAGCTGTGGTTAAACTCTGGTCAAGATTTTATGCTGTGGGCATAAGTTGTGGTAGCTATGCGTTGCTAGGGGGAATATTCCTATTTTGTATTGCGTGAAATGAGGTCCGCCACCTTTTCTGTAATCGTCTATTCTTATTGATTTCAGAGAATTCACTGCCCGTTTAGAACACACAGGCAAACAACGATACATTAATGTATTTTTTTCCTTTTTGCAGAAACATGCGCGTATCCTCCCATCATATTCACAAACTACTATTCGAATGCTCCATATGTCTATAAAAATTCTTCTGGGCATGCCAAAGGTATATTCATTGACATTCTTCGCAACCTGATCTCATCACAATACAATAACTGCAACGGGACAAATCAATCAAGCATCAATTTCGAAAGTGATGGAGAAGATAACTGGGCAATGAAAAAATCGCTACACGAGATGCATAAGGATGTTGGGGATGCTGAAGCAAGCTTCCCGATTCTTGGAGCAACATACGGAGCTGCTTACCAAGGTCATGTATTTGTACCCATTGTGTCTCACCCCGGGGTGGTACATTTCGTTATTAAAGAAGCGTGGACGGAGCAAGCTATTGATGTTGCTCTGAAGATACGGGAAGTATGGCCGCTTTTTGTCATCAACATCCTACTGATTATCATTGCAGGATTTTGCATTTGGGCTTTGGTAAGTCATCAAGTATATGTATTTTTCCTTATGTCTCTGACATTGTAGCTCTGACCCTCTTTGGGATTTTTATATTTTACACGAAGTCATAAGCTCATTCTGTTCCAAACCTTTCTGCACAGCAGAAGAGACAGTTACAATCTAATGTAATGTTTGAATGATTTTCAGGATATTTTCTGCAGACACAGTTTGCAAATCTTAGCACAGTCAAGTCCCGCCTGGCCAAAACTGAAAAACAATACATTTGAAAGAGTTCTTGTTATTTCTAAAAATTAGATTATCTGCTTTGAGACACTTACGTAAAAAGTAAGAAAATAGGACCACATGTCCATCGGTCTTGGACCACGCCCCCTTTCTCTCGGGCCATACCCTCTATACACTGTTAACCCTATTACCCTCTTACTTTGTTAACCCTATTACCACCGGGCTTTTTGGACCCTTGTGGTACCAGGAGGAGGCCCCTGCGCAACGTTGTCAATATTGCAGATATGACGGTGAAACTTGGTACGATAGTTTAGAGGAACAAAATCTACAGAATAGGCTACTTTTTCAATTCTTCATTACTTCTATGACGTCACTATGACGTCATAATGGAAGAAAATTGCAGTATTTGCTTACTATTAGCATGATTGGCAATATTTAAGTATTTATAAGATAATTTCTTCTATAATGCAACTAAAATGTATCAAAAAGCATCACTGAGTAAGATTCGGCAATATGATATCCATTTAAGCTCATTATTTTGATCATATATTAATAATTTATTTACAGCAGTTTGTCGTTGTTTCATTTAAACCCCTAATTACCAATGCAAATGCTCTAAGATGCCTTAAAATTATTTATAGCAATTAGAAATCCAAATTTTGGCCATTTAAGGTCATCTAATGCATTTTATTATTCATATGACGTCATAAACTTTGATGACGTCATGAACGTTAAAACTTCTGACGTCATCAAAAATGGATAAAATTATACATCCTCTGAAAGCCCTCATCGAGAGCTATCGAATGGGTGTATTGGCAATGCTTTAAGATTGCCCTGACAAAAATTAGATTCCCTTCTTTAATTTTCAAGCTGACAACACGTTGAAAAAGGGTTGGTCTCATGATCAGTGTCTACGATTATTAAATAAAATTTCAAATTTTGATTAGTCTATCAAATTTTAGGAAAAGTCGCAAAGTTTCAGCTCTTTATCTTTCGAACTAAAGACACTGTCTCAAATAAACTTTGCTCTCCTCCCAGCCCCCCGGTAATAATATGGTTAAAGGGATAATTTTTTGATGGACCTCTTTCTTATCTCGTATGCAAAGCTAAGTTTAGAATGCCAATGGTCCTGCGATCCTCGAAACGTTTCTCAATGCAAACGGTAAACAAAGAAATATATCTACCTTATATTTTATGGGCCCCTAATTGGCTCCAGGTCTCTGGTAAGTAACCTGGCTAACTCCCCCCCCCCCCCCTTCTCTACAGTCATGTATGACCACTAACCTTCACAGTTTATTTTCATGACATAGTGTGCCAAATTATTTGCAATGAGCAGAATACCGATTTCGAAAGCAAAAACGTAATTATCAACTTTATCTTACTGAAACATGTTGGCAGATAACAAATTGAAATATAAAATCATTTGCAGGACTCCAGAGAAAATCCAGAAGAATTCCGGCCGAGTTTCATCAGAGGCGTCTTAAATGGAATATATTGGGCTTACGTAACTATGACAACCGTTGGGTAAGACATTGTATGGTATTAATTGATTGGTTAATTGATCTGAAACAATCAGTGATTTTGCAGGTTCTTGCGTATGCAATTCATTGCCTTTTTATGATGTCTGTGCAAATTTGTGGTTACTCGTGCCTACTGATAAAATTGATATACTAAGCACCAATTTTAGACAAAAGAGCCGATGAAAAATAACACATCCAACTGATCCTGTATCTGCATTTAGCATTTTCCCCATATTGAAACTTATTTGCAGCTAATTTTGAACAAAAAGGAAAATAGCACCAGGGCGAGCAAGCTCTCTTTCATTGGAGTTATGATGCCCTCCTTTCGTGTAACTTACAATATTTCTTATTTTTGTAGTTATGGAGATCTGACCCCTCGTGCGAAACTTGCGCGTCTTTTTGCAATAATATGGATAATTGTTGGAATAATATCTTCATCCCTTCTCTGTGGCAAATTATCAACTGCGTTGACTGTCACTAAAGTGAAAGACAACACATTATATGGTCAAGAGGTATGTCTATTGAATTAATGTCCTGGATGCATTACATGGCGAATAATCTGTAGTTATGAACTCCATCACATGTTTTAACGCCAATAAAGGCAATGAAGGCAATGGCATTGCAAGCACTATGCAACAATAAAACAGGCATACCTGCAGGCAACAAACATCTTTTCAGAAAACCCGTATTACTCCAGTTCAACGGCAACATCATTTTGCAGGCCAGCAGATCAATTAATCTGCATGTCAAACTCGAGAGCAAACATACGGGTCACCAATAAGGCAACGCCTCCATACAACAATCAACCTGTTCTGTTTGGTACTTAGGCTGCTTATTTGCTTACAATAATCTCAGTATTCTACTTATAGTAAATTTTGAATCATATGAAGTCCCTCCGGTGCAACCCAGCGGTTTATTGAATATTCAGCGAAATATGTTGTCCAGTATATACGGTATGTTCTTTCAACTTATGGACAAATTTAGGAACTTGGAGCACCTTTTTGCAAGCTGAATTAATCAGCCTATTTGAGTTCCAGTAGAATTGCAAATCTATGTAATTTGGAGGTGTTTAGGAAATTAGAAGTTAAATAGTAAATAGTAAATAGTAAATAGTAAATAGTAAATAATAAATAGTAAATAGTAAATAGTAAATAGATGATTGTGCTAAGGATGGCACCATGGACTTTTTCCAACGATCCATCTGGTTCCATGGTAACTTGACAAATCAAATCATTGAATCTTCTTTCAAACGCCAAAGATTGTGGTAATTATTCCCTGACATGTTCAGCGCAATTGTTTATCAAATTGAATCACTACATTTCAGATTGCAGCCATTCACGGCTCAGCTGCCCATACAATCGCAATTCGTCGAAATGCAAAAGTAAATACCAGTAAGTACTTTTCAAATTGTTTACTTAATCAATAACGCACGAGGTGTGATAATATCGTCAATCTTCAAGCTGTTGTATACAGGCATGTCTATCAAGTAATCCTGTTGTCAGAATCAGAAAATGCACGGTTACTCGTAATCCTTGTTTTTTCAAACTTCTTTGTAAATATGATGAAAAAGGAGCCACGAGTTACAGTTGCTGCTCGCTGTATTGTATCAATGTGAACAGGATATGATGCTAACACTCAAGCTCTCATTGAAAGTGGTCTCTAGTATTGTAAGGGGCCTCTGAATGCGAGGCAACATCTGATTTCGACTTCTCTGTGCCACTACTTTTCTGGATTACTCATACAATGCCCCAAACTCTTAGCTGAAAGCTTTGCCATAACTCAGTAGCAGATAGCAAACAGCCAATATCACAGCCTCTACAAGGCAGCGACGCAAAAGTACCACAAGTCTTTGGTACAACTCGCAAACATATTTGGTGGCTGCTTGGAATACAAGAACAAACTTAAAGCGTGAAATATCTATTGGTGTACACTCAGCGGCGTGCATTGTACAACCACTCGGATACATATTCAGAAGACACGCCCGCAGCCTTCCCCATGCTCGCTCTGATCTTATTAACTATAATTTCGTGAGTAACCATTAATATATTTTTAGTGCATTTGTTACCAGTATTAATGCTCAAATTTTTGAACAATCATCCAATAGATAAGCGAGAGATTTGTGCACATCATAACCAGCGGCTAACGTATAATTATGCTCTATACAAGGTGTCCCAAAAATTGTGCCCCGTTTGCCTGAAGATTGCAACAAAACGGCAAAAAGATTCTCGCAAATCTTTTGCATCATGCTGCTCTTCAGATATTGAATTAAAGTTTGCTACCATCCCCATAAAAATCCGTTACAAAATGACGAAGCTATGACCTTCAGGAAACCAAATTTGCTCAATGACTGAAACCAGCGGTCGGCCATTTTGTCTTACTATTTTGCAGTGATATGTAGCTCCATGGATGGAAAATAAAACAGCAGCCTCCAATTTCATAGCTCTCGTGAAATTCCGATAAATCTCAGGAAGTTCGACTATTTCTGACCTCACAGATATTATTTCTTACCTCACGTGAAGCTACTTATCGCCGCAAAATAGTTAGACAAAATGGTCGACCACTGGTTTCAGTCATCAGGCAAATGTAGTCTTCTGAAGGTCATAGCTCCATCATTGTCATTTGATTCTTACGGGGATGGCAGCAAACTTTTATTGAATATCTGAAAAGCAACACCATGCAATAGTTTTGCGGGAATATTTTGCCGTTTTGTTGCAATCTTCAGGCAAATGAGGCACAATATTTCTGCGACACACTGTATACTATGAAAGTTGCAGTGAGGGCTACCAAGTCTCTATAACTGACAAATGCAGAGAGGGCTACTAGTTACCAGAACTTTCGTTGAAAATTTTGCATAATTTAGCTACTTCTTAGAGGATAATCGTCAATGTATCTTGTTTTCCTCTGAGAGAAAAAGTTTATAATAGAACATAGATCTTAAATCTTGCTTAAAAAACACAGTGCATCCTAAAAATTGAAAACATTTCGTTGTGCCTAGCGATGAAAATTCACGTTTAATCCTTGGTTAATCATTAACAAGACATTCCTCAATAGATAACTTCAACACAGACACATCATTCGCTGATATGGGCACTTTGAGAGTTGAATGTTAACTTTGAAATACAAATTTTCGTGCACCTCTAAATCAAACCTTTGGCCAATTAGACTGAACAAATTCCAAAATAAAAAGACTTATACGAAAATTAATCAAGGACAAACCCAGTTCGTTATGTATTGAAAACTCTCTTCTCTGGTTATCAGGTTGAGCAATAGTTTGTCTTGTTATTGCAGAGACATTATATCGAACGATCGAAGAAGTTGCCGTCGCTTTAAAAACAAGACAAGTGCGATCAGCATTGGTCGATGTAGCAGCAGCAGCTGCTCGACCGGATCTCTTTGTCCACCCAGAAATACACTCCATTGACATCATAAAACACCCATTTTCGTTTGGCTTCGTCTTATCAAACGAGATGACTAACGCCGCGAGCAATATAAAAGACTACGCACACGTTGAAGAACAACGAATAATGCAGGCCATGACAGTTGTAACTGCTGGTTTCCAGGTAACAGTTAGACATTGTTGCTATTTATATTATCAAAAATCGTATATATACCCGAATTTTATCAATAGCTAAAAGCATACTGCTTACATTTCGTTACAATCAGCATGATTTCTCCAAAAATAGTTTGCTCTACTAATTCCTTTGGTGAAAACTCCATATGATGCATAATGAGCTAACTAGCATTTTACACACACAAATAAAACATTGCTATAAGTTTAATGATGGCTTTTTCCATATAATTGATAATGCCAATTCACATTAGCAACTGTTCGAACATAAAATGGAAAAAAATCCTTGCAGAAATAATTTAGCTTGTTACCAACATGCATTGCAGTCTTTAACCAAATCCCTGTAGACGTGTTTGATATTTGTGATTGCAACGCGATGCACCTTAGCAAAAATTGCCACACCACTTGTCTTCAGCTCATTGTATATCGTATCATACGCTTTGTGTATCTTATCTCACAAAGATCACACATACACCTTATAAAAAATTCTAATTTCACCACGACATTTTATCTAAGATCTGTCATAGTAGCTAACTTTTAGACAACGCCAGCGAAAGGAGAATTCTCGATCTAGCCCTTATAGAAAATTTTACTACAAGTTATGCAACCCCCATTGAGTTTATGCAATATTTTCTGCAACGGGGGATTCATGTTTGGTATACTATTGACAATTGAAACAATCTACTTTGCCTTGCAGATAAAGAAAGAGGCAGACCAATCGCTCACATTGATAAATCCACGATCCCACATCTACGAATTAACCGTTGTAATTGTTCTCGTGCTTATATTAACGGTTGTTCTCTGCTGCCAAAGTAAAAGCAAATACAAAGTATACCATGGTAAGTACTCTTTTTTAACACTCTCAAAATACGGGTCTCTTTGCAGCTTTGTAGAATAGGGTTTAGACCAATTTTTGATGTAGATCCAAAATGTGAATATTTATAGGGTAGGAGATGGAGATGGTGCTTTCCCGAAATTTTCGGGGTTTTCGTCTAAAAACCAGGATTAAGCATCTGAACGTATAATGAATGGCTTTAAACTTTCTTTCATCGGCACTGTCTCTTAGATATTCAACATCCGTATTATCTTTATCATCTGCACTCTCTTGGATATCATCCAATTCAATTAATAGTTCTGCAATGCCTTCCGGGTGTGGCTCGTCTATCCAATCGGAAGCGTTACCAACGGAAATCAATAGATGACTTGCTTGACTCCAAAGACTTGCAGCAGATCTGGGGCGCTGCATATGTTTCCTTACACTGGAACCGAAAGGAGGCAACAGAAATACCGGGTGAGTCAAAGAAAGTTTACCAGTTTGGCGGGCTGTGAAATCACAAGTAAATTGCCGTCACCAAGTAAGTAAGTCACCAAGATGGATTATCACGTTTCTGAATTCTTCGGGGCTATTCGATATGACGTGGAACAATTTCTGAGCAGCACCAGCATCAACTGTGATGTGAGTGTATTTCAATTGAGAGACTGAATGATGCAATGAAAAATGAAGTTAAAACCATTTAAAGTACATTCACATGCTTAAGCCTGGTTTTTAGATCCAACCCCCCCCCAAAAATGTCGGAAAAGAATCATCTACCACCAAAAACTGGTCTAGAAAAAGTTCTTATGGCAAAGTCCCCCCCCCCTCCCCCCCACGGCTGGCCATTCACATCTCGTTTACCACTTTCCCCCGGTTTTTGGAACAAAACCCCGTATATCTTGGAAAAGCGTCCTTTCCCGCCTGAACAACATCCGGATTCGAATTCTAAACCAAAACTGGCACAGAAAAAAGTTGGTCTCGTAAAGTCCCTCCTCGGATGGCAATGCTCGCCCTTGTGCCTCTGGAATAGCAGAGAAAGGGGGGGGGGGGGCAATTGTAACACTGGCTCTCGCACCTTGCAGAATAATGCAAAAAATTAGATTTTTGCACAGAACATGCTTATTTTTACCCTCTACATAAGATTTGAGATTCACGAATGTCCAGCCGAATTTGCAAAATTTTCGGAGGAAAAACATGTTTTTGAGCACAAAAGTAAGAACGTACTTTCACTGTGAATTGTTTCCGAAAGATTTTACTTTTGAGCAAAAGATTTCATTTTCACATCTCAGACATGATATATATTTAGGATTAAAACTACATTAAAAACGTTTAAGCTCCACAGCTTAACAAGGGGCAGATTTTGTAAGACAATAGCATGAGTTGCTTTTGATTGACACCGCAATTCAAAGCGATTAACGATCGCAGACAAAGGAAATGATCTCGACCAATAATTCAAAAGAAACAAGGCCGCAAAAGTTGCCCTGAAAGCCAGGTGGCTTGCTCGCTCGTTGTGCATTCCAGAAATTGTTTTTGAGAGAAAACATGAGCATGGATCGAAAGAAGAAGAATGTATCTACACATCTGCCACGGGCATTTAATCAATTTGGTTCAAAAGCCGATTTGGAGGCGATTCAATTCTCTTATATTTTTGGGTGTAATTGAAACACTTACTGCTCAGCCTCTGAACAAAAGAAATAAATGCCCGTGGTAGATGTGTAGATGTATTCTTCTTATTTCAATATTTGCTTATGTTTGCTCTTAAAAACAATTTCTGGAATGCACAACGAGCGTGCTAGCACCTGTGTTTCAGAGAAACTTTTGCAGCTTTGTTTGTTTTGAACTGGTTGAGAGAATTTCCTTTGTCTGCGATCGCTAATCGCTTTGAATTGCGGTGTCAATCAAAGCCAACTCGTGCTATTGTCTTACCAAATCTGTCCTTGTTCCACAGCTTATGAGATGTGAAAGTAGGAGATATCGATAGCTGACCAGTTCAGGGCAATTTTAACACGCTGTTACGATTGCCCCGTGTAAGCTGGCTGATGGCTTGGTTTTGATACTGTTTCCAATCTGGTAGAACAATGTGCATCCATGCAGAATTAAAAGTTGAAATTTGTGAGGAAAAAACCATTTTTTCTCAATCGATTCAATTTTCCTCAACTGATGCACCCAAATTTACAAAAAATAAACACCACGTCTTATTTTTAATTTGTGATTTTCAAAGCAATGAAAAATCTGCAACCTGGTGTTACATTTTGTGTAAGGAAAACCCAGTGTCGTGCATCAACTACTTGCAATCATTTAAATATATGTAACAATTCCTCCAGCCATGTGTTACAATTGCACCTAAATTACGCTACAAGCTAGAAATTTTTTGTTCTGAAATTGTGACAAGTTGTATTGATTTCTGGTGAGTCTAAGGCAGTTTTCTGAAGGGGGTGGAAAGCACCTCCCCTTTTAAAAATGGTAGGTCGAACAAAGCCCATGTGGATTAGGGATAATCAGGACCATGCCCATGCGTCCTTTATTCTTTCAAAAGCAAACATTTGAAAATGAGGGTTTGCAGGTGCTTTGAAAAATGTCCATTATGCAAATCATGGCTAGCCCTTTTTCAAAACTTCTGGTTTTGGATGAACTGCAAATTTTGACATTGTAAACTTGTATCTCCGGTGTATTATGGTGTGCGATTTTTGAATGCAAGGTATATGCATCTAAGTTTAAGATTGGTAAATTTAGCTGTGAACTCGGAGAGTAATTATATCTGATCGTTGCGTTCGTTTCAATTAAAAGGAGGTACTCTTTCTGAGACAGCAGGAAGATGAAAACATACCTGATGTCCAAAAAAAAAAACACAACGGATTCGATCGGGACTAGCGACAAGAATTTAGGTCCAATCAATCCAAAATAACTTTTGATGTAATCCTTGATAGCTAACTTGAAGATAAATACCTTGTTTGTTGATATTGGCGCATGGAGAGTTGGAATATTAATCTTTAAAGTTGAAGTTTGCCTGAACCTCCAAACCAGAGCTTTTGGGTTTGGCCTAAATTTGAAAAACGCTATTTTGGGGAATCTCCTGAATTACAGTGAGATGAGAGAATAAAGCCTCGTGCTGAGGAAAATATTTGAATAGAAATTTGAAAGCTAAAAATTGACAAACATAACAATGTCGAAGGGAAAATTCACAAAGGAATATATTTCTTCAATCAAAGTGCACCTGCAAAAGAGCCAAACACTAATGAGCAATCTTAAGGATCTTATCCATGGATAATTTTCCCTTGGGTATATTTGATTTCTTGTTTTGTAATAATTCGAAGAAAGATTACACACAATGCATTTCATTAAAATCATGAAGATTGCAAGAACTAATTCATTTTTCACACCCAAGCAAACTGCTTCGTGGATTACTTTCTTTTATGAGACAGATGCAATGCTAACTTTTCGAAACTTTTGAAGCTTAAAAAAAGATGTCTTTTCAGGACAAAATTGATGAACTTGATTGAATTTGTATTCAAATATTTTCCTCAGCATGATGCTTGTTCTCTTATTTCACGGTAATTCAGGAGATAGCGTGTTTGCAGTTTAGGCCAAAACCCAAAAGCTCTGGTTTGGAGGTTCAGGCAAATTTCAAATTTGAAGATTGATATTCCCACTCTCGATGCACCAATATCAACAAACAAGGTATCTATCTTCAAATTAGCTATCAAAGATTATAGAAATAATTATTATGGATTGGCTGGACCTAAATTCTTGTCGCTAGTCCCGATCAAATCTGTTGGGTTTTTTTTTTGGACACCCGGTAGATGAATTCATAATTTAGACTCAATTAGACCAATTAAACATGATTAAGAGAGATGCAAAGTATGTTTATCATGGAACATGGTATGAAATATCGGTAACCATGGAGAAAGTCTAAAAATAGAATGTCCAAATTGTTACAATATTAGTGTTCTATCATACAAAGTTAAACTTACGAAATTATGCGATGCGACAGGGAATCACAAGCAAAAATTGCGTTCTACACTGTATTGGAGAGGCAAAATTTTTATGTGACAGGGAATACTTTTGACCTAATTTTTATGTAACAGGGTGCAGGGTATAGAGAGGCTCTCCACACACCCCAGTCAGTTCCCTAGTCAAGTACCCCCCCCCCCTCCCACGAGTGGGGTCTGTTAGAAATTTGGGACATAGATTTGGTTCTCCCCCATTCTACTTACTTCAGTGTACTTTAAATATGATAAACTTGCTGACCCCACAACTTTGAAGAAACTACCAAGAGCCGACAACGCTGGTCATGCATGCATGACGTTGTCACATATCTTATCTTTTTATTAAGACACGTACACCGGTGGAACCATCCAATATCCAATTGATACTGCCAATAGGAACGAACTAATGGAGGAGTTTCAAGCCGATTTGCGTACCATGGAGGGCAAACTGGATGCAATCATTGAGAAATTTAACAAGAAGCACGTAGAAGAAAGATTCAATTTTAAAGAAGATCCGAGAGAAGTGCCTGACCATCATATTAAATGGATCAGGGAAAGAAGGATAAAGCAGGAAGAAATGCGAGAGAGGCGGGAGAGAGAAGCAGTGCCTGAAACGAATGTTGCTGGAAGGAGCGACGAGGGCCTTTCCTACACAATGGAAGGAGACGACAGCGAAATGAACCAGCCACTTCCAGGAATGGTGGGCTTTTGGTCGAGCAACCATCAGAAAGCAATGCAAGACGATCGCAAACTAAAAGAACTGGAAAAAAACAGGGACCCCTTTCCTAAAGCAGTCTCTGGAAAAAGTGACGAACACGTTGTCTATGTTGACATCACTGGTAGGACACGCGGGGGCAGGAGACCTGGTGATGATAGGGGTCGAGGTGGAGGCATGCCACCTGTGGCATAGATTGAACTTTACTGGCCAGAATAATCTGGGTAGCCTATAAACATGAAAAAGTTTTGCATCATTATCAAATTACACTGTTTTAGCTATTCTGCCATTTCTGTTGCCAGTAGGTCACTGACGTCACTTTGTGTCAAGCATATTCTGAATATTGACATTGTTTTGCAATACCACGTACCATTTACTTGTGACGTCAAGGTGACGTTTGCAAACGTTTCCTTCTTCTTTCTTCTTTCGATATGTGCTAATATTTGCTCTTAAGAACCATTTCTGGAATGCACAAAAAGCGAGCTAGTGACTCGGGTTTCAGGGCAATTGTTGAGGCTTGCTTTTTTTCATGTCTTGACCAACCGAGCGTAGAATTCCCTTTGTCTGGAATGACAAATTGCTTTGTATCTAGGTGTATATAAAAAGTAGCAAGTCTATTGTAATATTATCTGTCCTTATTATTGAGGAGATTCCGCAGCTTATGTTAACCCAAAGGCTCTGGTTTGGAATTGGACGCAACATTGGACTTTCAAGAGTAATATGCCAACTCTAGATGCACCAATATAGGGTATTAAAGTTAACTATCTAAGAGTAGTTCAACAGTTATTAGGGATATACTCGACTTAAATTCTTATCGCTAGCCCCAACAAAATATTTTACCTTTATTTTGGGACACCCAGTATATTACAAAGTGACCTACAGCAACAGAGACCGACAAAGTAACCAAATAGGTTGCTCTGAAACTCATTCTTACGGTTTCGGCAGTATGGCTGCATTATTCTGGCCTGTAGTTCACCATATCATAAAGTGTCGTAACTTTTTCAAAAATGTCGTCATTTTCATAAGAATTCATTGCAATTAGTGAATGGAGCATTTATTCAATGGAAGAGACAAATGTATGTATCAGTCAAGGCTCTATCTTTGGTCTAATTCAAACCATGATCAAATTTGGTCGATGATACGGCTATCTATCTTTGCATAGTCAGGTTCGAAACATTTAGCATTAGTTTGGCAAGGATGCCCTAAACGTTGCAGGTGCTTCCATAAAACACATATAAAGTACACGCTTTTTGTTTCTCCATTGCTACCATGTTTCCGATGCAACCCCCCCCCCCCTAGCAAGAGCCAGATCTCCTGCCGGATTGTATTATATTGTATTTATTTCGTATTATATCACGATTAGTTTTTGGGTATTGCACTGCAGTCAACTCTCTCTCTACGTGACACTTCTATATCGTGGACAATCTGTTAAGAAAGGAATGATGTTTTCATCCCTATTGATAGATGTGAGCTAAAATTTTCTCTGTAAGGTGTACACCTTGCTAAAGAGAGGACACATTTAAATAGCCTGGCAGATATTCCCTTTGGAGACAGTTGACTGCATTATATGTATTGATAATAACAATTCCTACATAAATTACAGTCAATTATCTCTAAAGAAATTACTACCATTACTCGATTAGGTTTGGGGTACTAAAATGTTGCTGCTGTACTGGATTGATAAATCATAAGCTCCTTTCTAGCTAAACTATATAAATGCTATAGAGAGTTACGAAAATATAGTCAACTTATTTTGCGCTTCGATTTTTGTTAAATAGAAATAAACTTTAAAGTAATTTAGGGCCTTATGTCGGGCTGTACTTGTATGTACAGTATCATGAATGTATATCACCAGTCTGCATCGACAAAGGAAACATGGATACTGGTACTTGGCCCTGAAGATACCTATGTTAGAGAGAGTTGGCTGTATTTCATGTATGATATATTATATTGCGATTAAGTTTTGGAGTACATAAATGATGCCGTTACTGCACTTATCTGCAGTATTTTGAATGCAGCTAGTCTGCTGTTGAACTTTTGCTGCTTCGGTAGCTAGTAGTGGGACAGTCACTGTTATTTCTGTTAGGTAAGAGTTGTTGTGTTACGGTGGAGATTGGACGTGTTTTGTGACTTGCTGCGATTCTTCCTTGATATTTCAAGGGATACTCAGTGACAGCAGCCCATACAGAACAACAATAGTGAAAGCGTGGCTCCACTTCATACGTAGTTTCTTCTCGCCGAAAGGATTTTGCAACACAGTAGTCTTCACAGCTTCCAGGTAATTCGAGAAAAGGCTCAAAATCAATTGGCACTGTTGTAATTTGAACCATTGATGTGTATAATATGATAAAATTTGCACTGCAACTTAGTTTTTGGAACATGATATTTTCGTTGCTCTGCACTGTTGTGTATCATATATATTTAGAACACAGCTAGTCTAGCTAGACTAGAACACAGCTAGTCTGTTTTAACTAAAAATTGCCATCGCAAAGGCAGTTTCGTGTAGCTTTTCTTAACTAAATTTCAATTTTGCTTTCAAACACAACATTGCACTTGATTATTCAATTGGATAGTTCTGACTGAGAATTGCTACCCTACCCTTACCTTCTGACCATCACTATCATCTATTTTACTGGAAGAAACTCCCGCGCATTTCAAAATTTTAGCAGAAATTCGTTAAAGTCCATTTCTGTGAAGTTTTCAAATATGTAGAATAAAATATTCAATTGGTCAAGTATTGATGTTCCTCCTTTCATTGTCTAATATGATCTTGTTTTAACAGAAACTCTTTCGAGCTATGCTACTAACGAGCATAGGTATAGAGGTTTCGGCCGAACCATTGATGAGTCAAAGAACATTTTTGAGACATAATAAAGTTTGATAAGTGACCTAAGTCGCAAAAGTTTATCCCCGCGAAATTTCCCATTTTCACCGATTCGAGAATGTTACGTCTACAATTTTCTCGTTTTTTCAACTGGAGAAAGTTCTTTCCGGCGAAATTTTCTTCCCTAAAGTAGAAAAGTATAAGTTGAATTTATTTCTATAAAGTTTGAAATTGAATGCAAATTTCCTATTGGAACCTATAGAGCTTTATTGCAGATTTACCCCCAAGATGAGATGACATAGTGGTATTTTCAATGTTGCTGATGTCATGCAGTCTTGGGAAATAATATCTTAAAAGGATACCTTGAAGTCTATCAGATAATCATATGCTGTGTAATATTCACAGCAAGTGATACTATCTATCTATATCTATCTATCTTGGACCAGGTCGCAAAATGGCTTGTAAAAACTATAATGTTGATCAACATAAGAAAGAGCAACTTATTTACCTCTATGGTGCCTCAAAAGAATTATCCGTGAATTCAAGGCTGTAATTTGAAGAGGGCGACTAGTGAGGAATTTGCCAATTTGCATCAAAATCGAAACTTGTGTATTCCCGAAAGGGAAGCATTCTTTGCTTGGCTATGCCTTTTAAATTATAATGTTCATGTTAGTATAATTAACAAACTAATTAAATGGGTAGATACTTATCACCCCACCCCCATCACTTTATTTAGGGGTGTGAAGTATGCCTAAATTTGAGAAAAAATTCATTTAAAGGACAAGACCGGGGTTGGTATGATTGATGATAAAATACAAGATAATACTGCGATGAATGATGTATGATACTCTTTTCCACTATCTTTCGCCTTCTCCTAGTGAAATTACGTACTAAAATAAGCCATTTGAGCAAAGTGATGTCATATCTCGCAAACGAAAACGAGGCTGTGTGGTTGTTTTCTCGCCTCTTAATCGTGTACTCATGCATTGAGAATGGCACAAGAACACGAGAAAGAGGCTTGCAACGATAAAGATAAAAACAATCACACAGCCTCGTTTTCGTTTGCGCGATATGACGTCACTTTGCTCAAATTGCTTATTTGAATACGTAATTTCACAAGCAGAAGGCAAAAAATAGTAGAAAAAAGTATCATACATCATTCATCGCAGTATTATCTTGTGTATTTTATCATCAATCATACCAGCCCCGGACTTGTCCTTTAACAGATCCAGGGATGTAATGCAGCCAAGGAACCCTGGTCAAGGGGCTTTGGGGGGGGGTACCTGCATTAATTTGTTTTTAAATGAGCCTACTGTTTCTTACAAGAAGTTGTTTCCTGGAAGCCACATTCAGAAATTACAGACACTTCCAATCAACAGAAAATTACATTTTCAGCATTGACCAGGGTTCCTTGGCTGCATTACATCCCTGGATCTGTTAAAGGACAAGTCCGGGGCTGGTATGATTGATGATAAAATACACAAGATAATACTGCGATGAATGATGTATGATACTTTTTTATACTATTTTTTGCCTTCTGCTTGTGAAATTACGTATTCAAATAAGCAATTTGAGCAAAGTGACGTCATATCGCACAAACGAAAACGAGGCTGTGTGGTTGTTTTCTCGCCTCTTAATCGCTACTAGCCTCTTTATCGTGTACTCATGCATTGAGAATGGCACAAGAACATGAGAAAGAGGCTTGCAACGATAAAGAGGCGAAAAAACAATCACACAGCCTCGTTTTCGTTTGCGCGATATGACGTCACTTTGCTCAAATTGCTTATTTGAATACGTAATTTCACAAGCAGAAGGCAAAAAATAGTAGAAAAAGTATCATACATCATTCATCGCAGTATTATCTTGTATTTTATCATCAATCATACCAGCCCTGGACTTGTCCTTTAACAGATCCAGGGATGTAATGCAGCCAAGGAACCCTGGTCAATGCTGAAAATGTAATTTTCCGTTGATTGGAAGTGTCTGTAATTTCTGAATGTGGCTTCCAGGAAAACAACTTCTTGTAAGAAACAGTAGGCTCATTTAAAAACAAATTAATGCAGGTACCCCCCCCCCCCAAAGCCCCTTAAAAAGCTGAAGGTAGAGAAATATGATTGCCGTCGTTCTATTTACCTATGTAAAGATAGTGTATTCGATTGGCATATAGCCATGCTGGACACTTGAACTTGATTCTATCAGTATTAGTTATATAAAGTATTCTAGACATTACTTTTCATCTCGTAGTTGATTGTAGTTTGTATATATTCACTAACTGATTGGAATGCACTGCACTCACGAAGAATTTTGAACTGGAAACGCCTATTCGCTCAGAGGTGAAGTGCCTGTTCAATAAAAACACTTCAAACACAAACTCAAAATGGTCTAACAGCAAAATAACATCCATGCTTCCTCATGAAAAGCTGGGAACCAAACTCATCCACAGTTGTCATGTGCCCGTATTTCGAGTAGGAGCCAGGAGCCAAAATTCAGTACTTCGAGTCGAAGCCTATCCCCTCCGAACCATATTAAGTGTTTCGAGTCGGAGCCCATCTCTTCCGCATGCACGCAGCAGAAACCACGGGATCCATCTCCTTCATGGGGGACGACCGCGTTTATAGGTAAGAATCAAGCCCCTGGCCTCTAGGTATAGGCCATCCAATTTCCCTCCAGGCTAGGTCGACGCCCAGCTCCTTCCATGGATCACGAAAGGTCTTTGGGATCAGCTACCTGGCACCACACTCGAGGCTAAAATTCCTCGAGTTTCTATTCTCATTAGGTTAATGGCACCTCACTGTCGCAAGGCGTTTCCATTCCCGAAATATTTGAAGATCATGAGATTTATAATGGAAGTAGAACTGATACTTAGAATGTATTAGCTGAAAATATCGTTTGATGATCTGACCGATGGAAAGTACCTGTCTACCTTTGGGCCTGTCTACCTTGTTTGTTCTTAAAGGGGAAGAATTAATTGGAAACAAGATGCATTTCCTTGCGGAGCTCTGCTAAAGCGCGTCCTTTTGTAGCCTACCAGTAGACCCATTATTCTAAAGAATGAAAGGTCTACGAAATAAAGAGATAAAGCTTGCTACGGCTGCCCAATTAATTATGCTGATCCTCTATTTAAATGATGCGTGAAACGCATCTCAACAAAGGCAGTATAAATTAAGTTCTAGAGCTCTGGAACTGTAGTAGCAAGCTTTTTCTCATTGTTTCGTAGACCCTTTCTTCTTTTGGACCCTTTCTTCTTTTGGTCTACGAAATAAAGAGATAAAGCTTGCTACGGCTGCCCAATTAATTATGCTAATCCTCTATTTAAATGATGCGTGAAACGCATCTCAACAAAGGCAGCATAAATTAAGTTCTAGATTTCTGGAACTGTAGTAGCAAGCTTTTTCTCATTGTTTCGTAGACCCTTTCTACACGTATTGAGCCAGTCCTTTTGCTGCATACAAGCGAGAGCAAGCGCAAATTTCGGGTAACTAAAGACGTTGGATTCCGAGGAGACAATGCGATTTGCCTTTCAGAAGAACAAATTTCCCACCTCTGAACATTTCAACCTACAAAACTATTCTACAGATGATATGTCAATTCTCGGTCTCCTAAATGCATATTTAGAAAGCACGAGAAGGAAAACGTTGGAGAACCCGAGGGGCGTATCAGTCTGTACAAATCTCGTACATCTTTGGCAAGAATCCTTTTGTTTTCAAGAAAAATCTGCAAAAATCCCAAGAAATCCTATTGTTTTAAAAAATCTCATACGGCTTTTTAGAAGAGTGATACACCCTTCGGGAGAACCGGATCATTTCAATATTTTGAAACATTGTATCCTTCAGCACTAAACAGGCAATAGACATTTAAGCAATTCTGAAAAAGAATCCCAATCGAACAATATTTTGCTACATTTGTAGAATTTTTGAATGTGCAAAATAGTGTATGAAGCTAAAGGAGCAGTTATTAAGTATCTGCTATGGGGTGAACGATATTTGGATGGGCCATGAATACTTCTGCCACAACTTTTTTGGCTGTTGAAGATAATCAAAGTTACTTTGTGAGACCATAAACATTTCCTGCAAAATTTATTCTCTATTACTTTTTCTCACTTGAAATTTGCAATTGCTTTTCTATTCATTCTTTATCATTTCTATTCTAGTGGGATGGCAAACCAGTGCTAAGTTACACTTCTGAATTCACGCTACTGGGCAAAATTATCCCGCCATCCTCATAAACCGTCAATTGCATTTAACGGTTATCCAATGCAACTTATTTTGGTTAGTGTATCATATACATTGCTTTAGAACAATTTTTCATGTAACTTCAAAATGTTGATATCGTTTTGCAAAATTATGTGACTTTCTCGTGACGTCATTGTGTTGTTTATAAAAACCTTAAAATATTAGTCAATGCGCTAAAATGCACTTAATCAAAGCATTAATTGTTTGGAAAACACTCGAATTTCAACACATCATAGCACATCAATAACTTGATCAAATATGATGCTGTTTATAAGAAACCTGGAAATATTAGTTCAATGCGCTAAAATGCACTTAATAGAAGCTTTAATTGTTTGGAAAACACTCGAATTTTAACATATCATAGCACATCATTAACTTGATCAAATATGATGCTGTTTATAAAGAACCGGGAAATATTAGTCAATGCGCTAAAATGCACTTAATCAAAGCTTGAATTTTTTGAAAACACTCGCACTTTAACATATCATAGCACATCAATAACTTTATCAAATATGATGCTGTTTATAACAAACCTGGAAGTATTAGTGAATGCGCTAAAATGCACTTAATCAAAGCTTTAATTGTTTGGAAAACACTCGAACTTTAACATATCATAGCACATCATTAACTTGATCAAATATGATGCTGTTTATAAAAAACCTGGAAATATTAGTCAATGCGCTAAAATGCACTTAATCGAAGCTTTAATTGTTTGGAAAACATTAGAACTTTAACATATCATAGCACATCATTAACTTGATCAAATATGATGCTGTTTATAAAAAACCTGGAAGTATTAGTGAATGCGCTAAAATGCACTTAATCGAAGCCTTAATTGTTTGGAAAACATTCGAACTTTACCATATCATAGCACATCATTAACTTGATCAAATATGATGTTGTTTATAAAAAAACCTGGAAATATTAGTCAATGCGCTAAAATGCACTTAATCAAAGCATTAATTGTTTGGAAAACACTCGAACTTTAACATATCATAGCACATCAATAACTTGATCAAATATGATGCTGTTTATAAAAAACCTGGAAGTATTAGTGAATGCGCTAAAATGCACTTAATCGAAGCTTTAATTGTTTGGAAAACATTCGAACTTTAACATATCATAGCACATCATTAACTTGATCAAATATGATGCTGTTTATAAAAAAACCTGGAAATATTAGTCAATGCGCTAAAATGCACTTAATCAAAGCATTAATTGTTTGGAAAACACTCGAAGTTTAACATATCATAGCACATCAATAACTTGATCAAATATGATGCTGTTTATAACAAACCGGGAAATATTAGTCAATGCGCTAAAATGCACTTAATCAAAGCTTGAATTTTTTGGAAAACACTCGCACTTTAACATATCATAGCACATCAATAACTTGATCAAATATGATGCTGTTTATAACAAACCTGGAAGTATTAATGAATGCGCTAAAATGCACTTAATCGAAGCTTTAATTGTTTGGAAAACACTCGAACTTTAACATATCATAGCACATCATTAACTTGATCAAATATGATGCTGTTTATAAAAAACCTGGAAATATTGGTGAATGAGCTAAAATGTACTTAATCAAAGCTTTAATTGTTTGGAAAACATTCGAACTTTAACATATCATAGCACATCAATAACTTGATCAAATATGATGCTGTTTATAAGAAACCTGGAAATATTAGTCAATGCGCTAAAATGCACTTAATCGAAGCTTTAATTGTTTGGAAAACATTCGAACTTTAACATATCATAGCACATCATTAACTTGATCAAATATGATGCTGTTTATAAAAAAACCTGGAAATATTAGTCAATGCGCTAAAATGCACTTAATCAAAGCTTTAATTGTTTGGAAAACATTAGAACTTTAACATATCATAGCACATCAATAACTTGATCAAATATGATGCTATTTATAACAAAAAACCGGGAAATATTAGTCAATGCGCTAAAATGCACTTAATCAAAGCTTGAATTTTTTGGAAAACACTAGCACTTTAACATATCATAGCACATCAATAACTTGATCAAATATGATGCTATTTATAACAAAAAACCGGGAAATATTAGTCAATGCGCTAAAATGCACTTAATCAAAGCTTGAATTTTTTGGAAAACACTCGCACTTTAACATATCATAGCACATCAATAACTTGATCAAATATTATGCTGTTTATAACAAACCTGGAAGTATTAATGAATGCGCTAAAATGCACTTAATCGAAGCTTTAATTGTTTGGAAAACACTCGAACTTTAACATATCATAGCACATCATTAACTTGATCAAATATGATGCTGTTTATAAAAAACCTGGAAATATTGGTGAATGAGCTAAAATGTACTTAATCAAAGCTTTAATTGTTTGGAAAACATTCGAACTTTACCATATCATAGCACATCAATAACTTGATCAAATATGATGCTGTTTATAAGAAACCTGGAAATATTCGTCAATGCGCTGAAATGCACTTAATCAAAGCTTCCATTGTTTGGAAAACACTCAAAATTTAACATATCATAATACATCAATAACTTGACCAAATATGGGAAACAAGTAAATTTTCGGAAACTACACATCAATATATTCTTACAGATACTCTGATTTTGTATAAAAATCATTTGAATCTTGGCACATTTCACCGTTTCAAACACAAAGCTACCAGTGCAATTAATAAGATCTCATCTACAACGTGTTATGCTTTTTAGCGCATTTTGGAACTATTGCAGAGAAAAATTCTGGATTGAATGTTGCAAATAGGAGCTTGATACCATTTCTGTATAGGTAGACACAGCTAGCTGCTCACTTGACTGATAACGTTTCCAAATTTCCTATTAACATCATCGTAACGTCACAAGTAAATGGCACATAATTTTCCAAATTAACGGGAGAGGAAAAAACCTGCGTGAGCAGTTGCACTGGATTACAGTAAGCTGCATTTAGAAGGTTTAGTCAGTTTGGCCGGTAATTTTCACAAAGTGTATGTTACAAGCAGTTACAATGGATTATGGACCAAATGTGTTTTACCCTCTTGATTTGCATACAGAGCAAAATCAGTTTGTGATGCTGACTGGTAATTTGTTCTGAAAACTAATTAATGTTATAGGGTGCTGAAAAATATCCTGGTCATTGCAATTGGGCAATAAAGAATTCAATAGGAATCTTGGATGGGCCTTTAGTGTTTTTGCTAGACTTTTGAAAAATCATTCACCCTCATATATGGTAGAAAATACTTTATGACTGCTTCCTAACACCACTCGATCGAATATCAAATAGAAAAATGCATAAGAATAACGCTTGATCCAGGATCTTTTGCAGAACAACTAAAAGGTCTATTAACGCCCCGCGGCGGGAATCACTGGAACAGAGACGGCCATATTGGATCTTTCCAAACAAAGCAACTCGCCCCGGCAGAAGGACATTGAAGAAAACACAACGGAAAGTGTGGCAGCTTATTGGGGTCGTATCTTTGGAGAACAACAGATTTCCAAATGTAAAATACTACAATCAATATCACTTCTCACACATACATTTCCGTAAGCTCTTTCAACTTTCTGAAACATGAACGAAACAACAGTTTGCCAAAATGTGAAATACTGTAGGAAATATCATTTCTCACACATTCATTTCCATTAACTCTATCAACTTTCTGAAACATGAACGAAACAACAGTTTGCCAAATGTAAAATACTGTAAGAAATATCACTTCTCACACATTCATTTCCTTTAACTCTTTCAACTTCTGATACATTCTTGCATTCTGTAAACATATAATATATAAGGAACAACAATAAACAGAACCGCCGCGCTACATAGAGCGGCCTAACTGCAACCAGGCACAAACCAGAACACTTAGATACGACCCTGGGTGACTTTTGGGCAAAAACCACAAACCGCTGGGTGGGAGGGAGAGGGGAGAATTGCTCAACTTGAAAGAAACCTTGTAACTTGAATTTAGCTTCTGAACGGAAGACTTCTTGAGAGGGAGAGCACGCTTTGTGACAGGATGGAGGCATGGGCACGAGGGGGGGCTAGAAAATCATAATGTCCGCCTTGGCGTTATGATATGATATGATATGATATAATTTTTTATACACGAAACTACCCTTCAGCTTAAATACAATAAATAAATTGGTTATTAACAAAAGATCAAATTACCTAAGATGCTGTTCTTCCAGGGGGTCGTGTTTTAAACTGATATTTTCAGTCAGCTCTTCAAATACTCCTTTAGTTCTTTTTTAAAGCGACTAATAGTCGGGAGTTCTCTAATATCAACTGGGATATTGTTCCAAACTTTCATAGCAGAATAGTAATAACTCTTTTTCGCATATTCTGTATTTAGTCTAGGAATTTGTAGATCTCTACAGTATCTTGTTGCATAGTTTGACTGCGACGATCTTTGCTGAAATTTATCCCAGAGGCTTTCAGGGCTTAATTTGTTCATAATCTTGTATGTCATGACCGATCTATCAAATCGAATAATATTTTCAACGCTCAGCCAGTCACATGACCAGTTATCCTTGAATCTGGCGCTTTCGATTATTGACCGGGCCCTGTCCTGCAGACGTTGGAGGGTATCAAGTTTTGTTTTTGGAAGGCTGCCCCATATTTCATTAGCATAACGTAGATGGCTCTCGACAATAGCGTAGTAGACACTACACAGCTTTGTTTGGGGAATTATATTTCTTAATTTCTTTAATGACGCAAGTCCTCCAAAAACTTTACCCTTCACAGTTTTGTATTGCTCTTCCCACTTTAGGTTCTCGTCGACAGTTACACCTAGCGATTTCGTCTTCGTAACACGATTAATATCTGAGCCATTTAACGTGAGTGCATTCGAGATATTCAGCGCATTTACTTTACGAGAATGGCCTATTATCATATATTCTGTCTTTGCGGGGTTAGGACTTAACTTATTTATTCTCATCCACTCCGAGAGGTTGAGCAATTCCTGTTGCGCCTCTAAGACCAGTTTCTCAACATCATCCGATGCGATTGTTAAATTTGTATCATCGGCATAGATACTTGCTTGGGAAAATTTCAAACACTTCTCGAAGTCGTTTAGATATATGATAAAAAGGAGAGGACCTAGGCAGGAACCTTGAGGTATGCCACACGTTACCTCACTTGTCATTGATCCTGTCCATTTACAGAGCAAAATTGCTTCCTATGATCTAAATAGGACTGAAACCAGTTCCCAGCGTTGCCCCTTATACCGTATCTGCACAATTTTTTGACCATTATTTTGTGATCGACCGTATCAAATGCTTTCTTTAGGTCAAGAAATATGGTCAAGTTCAATTTCTTACTGTCAATATTTTCATACCAAAAATCGGTACTGCATATCAAGGATGTTATTGTGGAGTATAGTTTACGAAAAGCTGACTGATTCTTGGTGATTACATTATTTTCAAGAAGGAAATCAAACATCTGATCGTGTACTATCCGCTCCAGGATCCTAGAAAAAATTGAAATAACTGAAATGGGCCTATAATTGTTTACATCCTTTTTTGCACCTGATTTAAATATAGGAGTTACTCTTGCAAGTTTCCAAATGTCTGGGAATATACCGTTTTTTAATGATGAATTGAATATCATCATCAAAGGCTTTGACACGAGGTCTCCCACATCTTTGACAATGGCTGTGGGTACTTTATCGGGACCAGCTGCCTTTCCGCTTTTTAGCTGTTTAATTGCATTCAATATGAAAACATCGTCAACAGTTTTAAATTCCATTTCCTTTAGCTCTGGCTTGATGTTTTGGAGACAGTCATCACCTGGCTTAGAGACAATCTTCTTTGCCAAGTTTGGACCAACTGAGACGAAATGCTGGTTTAAAGCCTTCAGAATGTCACGCTCTCGAGTGAGACATTTACCGTCTACTTCCACGCTCGAAAGTTTCACTGAATTTTCATTTTTGTCTAATACTTTGTTGATGGTTTTCCACATTTTTTTTGGATTTCCTATATTTTCATCGATGAGTCCATGATAATAGTCCCTAATTGCATTACGCATCTCTCTTGTTACTTGATTACGTAATCGTTTGTAAGCAGGCCACTTTCCAGGATATTTCTCAGCTTCTTGTTTCAGCATGTCCCTTTCCATCATAAGATTTTTAAGAGAAGCAGTGATCCAAGGAGCAAACTGGCTACGAACCCTTTTCTTTCTTACTGGAGCATGAAGATTTAAGATTGATTCGAAAATCTCCTGAAATGTGGCTGCCATACTTACAGGGTCATTATTAAATGGACTAAGGATGGTTTCCCAGTCAATCTGTTGTAAGTCTTGACGGAAGAGCATTTTATCATATTTTTTCATGTTGCGAGACTCAACAATTTTTTGTTTATTTCCTTTACGTCGCCAAGCATTTATTTTCCGAATACCATACACCAGATAATGGTCAACCATCCCAGTTCTTATTACATCTGCTTCTATGATATATTTTGGATTGGTGGAAGAGAAATGGTCAATAAGCGTCTTACTTACTTTTTGCTCACCAGATTCAGTGGTGGTCATGGCAACCCGCGTAAAACCCTTAATCAATTGCTCAAGTTGGTACTCAGAGTAAATCAATTTGAGCTTCTTGGCATTTGCGTTTTTTGCGTTTTTGAAATCACAGTTGGTGTCCCCAATCAAAATTACTTCCTTATCTTCTTTATCTAGATTTTTTAAAATTTCTCTAAGGTTTTCGAATGCAGTGTAATCGACACCGGCAGTTGGGGTTAACGCCCCGCGGCGGGAATCACTGGAACAGAGACGGCCATATTGGATCTTTCCAAACAAAGCAACTCGCCCCGGCAGAAGGACATTGAAGAAAACACAACGGAAAGTGTGGCAGCTTATTGGGGTCGTATCTTTGGAGAACAACATATTTCCAAATGTAAAATACTACAATCAATATCACTTCTCACACATACATTTCCATAAGCTCTTTCAACTTTCTGAAACATGAACGAAACAACAGTTTGCCAAAATGTGAAATACTGTAGGAAATATCATTTCTCACACATTCATTTCCATTAACTCTATCAACTTTCTGAAACATGAACGAAACAACAGTTTGCCAAATGTAAAATACTGTAAGAAATATCACTTCTCACACATTCATTTCCTTTAACTCTTTCAACTTCTGATACATTCTTGCATTCTGTAAACATATAATATATAAGGAACAACAATAAACAGAACCGCCGCGCTACATAGAGCGGCCTAACTGCCAAAGTACGCCCAAGCTACCACACTGAGCCCTTGATCGGACCAACGCCCCACCATTTCCGCAAGGAACTGGCCCACTGGTTGGGGTCCCTAAACACTGCTGTGCTGATAAGGGAATTCTAAGTATTGGTGACAAGTGTAATTTGACCAATGATCCAATGCATTACGAGGAATGATTTGCCGCATCAGAATTTCTACTTGTATGGTTGTTTGTTGGCTCCATTATAGGTTGTAGACTCTTGTGACACTACAGTTTCTGTTCAGGGTGCCGCTATGGTGGTCTTTGTCTTACTGTTGCCGCCCTCATGTTAGCAGAGAGGAGAAAGTTGTTCATGGGACCTGGATACCTGACACAAGCAGCAAGGTTAGAGCATTGGCGGTTCCGTGAATACTGGTACTTTAGAGGAAAGTAATTTGGCTAATTCAGAAACGGTTTGCATGAAAAAACAACCCCAACAATAATCCAACCTGGAAACCGTGAACCAAAGATGGGTTTCCACTTGGATATTATACCACACAATGCTTAGGTTTGCCCTTGGATATTTAACAAACCAACTCTAAACTGTGAACTGAAGATGGGCTTACCCTAGGAAACTGTGAACCAAAGATGGGTTTCCCCTTGGATACCTAGGAACACCACTCAATACCCATACCATGATCCAAGGGAATTATTAGGTTTCATCTAACAAACCAATTCTAAACTGTGAACTGAGGATGGGCTTACCCCAGGAAACCGTGAACCAAAGATGGGTTTCCTTATGGATACCTAAGAACACAACTTTACAACGTAATCCAAGGATATATTTCCCCTTGGATATCTAAAAAGACCTCTTTACATTTCATTTATTTCACGTCTATTTTTAAGTTCATTTCCATCTTAACTGTGATCCAAGGATAGGTTTCCCCTTGGATATCTAACAACACAACTCATTTCAATTTCATTTTTCGGTTATTTCGCATATATTTTCATATCACAACAGAACTCTTTTTAATTTCATTTTTCGGTTATTTCGCATATATTTTCATATCACAACACAACTCTTTTCAATTTCATTTTTCGGTTATATCGCATATATTTCCATGACCATTTTCATCTCAACCGTGGTCCAAGGATAGGTTTCCCCTTGGATATCTAACAACACAACTCATTTCAATTTCATTTTTCGGTTATTTCGCATATATTTTCATATCACAACACAACTCTTTTCAATTTCATTTTTCCGTTATATCGCATATATTTTTATGACCATTTTCATCTCAACCGTGGTCCAAGGATAGGTTTCCCCTTGGATATCTAACAATACAACTCATTTCAATTTCATTTTTCGGTTATTTCGCATATATTTTCATATCACAACACAACTCTTTTCAATTTCATTTTTCGGTTATATCGCATATATTTTCATGACCAATTTTCATCTCAACCGTGGTCCAAGGATAGGTTTCCCCTTGGATATCTAACAACACAACTCATTTCAATTTCATTTTTCGGTTATTTCGCATATATTTTCATATCACAACACAACTCTTTTCAATTTCATTTTTCGGTTATATCGCATATATTTTTATGACCGTTTTCATCTCAACCGTGGTCCAAGGATAGGTTTCCCCTTGGATATCTAACAATACAACTCATTTCAATTTCATTTTTCGGTTATTTCGCATATATTTTCATATCACAACAAGGATAGGTTTCCCCTTGGATATCTAACAATACAACTCATTTCAATTTCATTTTTCGGTTATTTCGCATATATTTTCATATCACAACACAACTCTTTTCAATTTCATTTTTCGGTTATATCGCATATATTTTCATGACCATTTTCATCTCAACCGTGGTCCAAGGATAGGTTTCCCCTTGGATATCTAACAACACAACTCATTTCAATTTCATTTTTCGGTTATTTCGCATATATTTTCATATCACAACACAACTCTTTTCAATTTCATTTTTCGGTTATATCGCATATATTTCCATGACCATTTTCATCTCAACCGTGGTCCAAGGATAGGTTTCCCCTTGGATATCTAACAACACAACTCATTTCAATTTCATTTTTCGGTTATTTCGCATATATTTTCATATCACAACACAACTCTTTTCAATTTCATTTTTCGGTTATATCGCATATATTTCCATGACCATTTTCATCTCAACCGTGGTCCAAGGATAGGTTTCCCCTTGGATATCTAACAACACAACTCATTTCAATTTCATTTTTCGGTTATTTCGCATATATTTTCATATCACAACACAACTCTTTTCAATTTCATTTTTTGGTTATATCGCATATATTTCCATGACCATTTTCATCTCAACCGTGGTCCAAGGATAGGTTTCCCCTTGGATATCTAACAACACAACTCATTTCAATTTCATTTTTCGGTTATTTCGCATATATTTTCATATCACAACACAACTCTTTTCAATTTCATTTTACGGTTATATCGCACATATTTTCCTGACCATTTTCATCTCAACCGTGGTCCAAGGATAGGTTTCCCCTTGGATATCTAACAACACAACTCTTTTCAATTTCATTTTTCGGTTATTTTGCATATATTTTCATATCACAGCACAACTATTTTTAATTTTATTTTTTTTCGGTTATTTCGCATATAATTTCATGGCCATTTTCATCTCAACCGTGGTGAACCCTTGGATATCACAATACAACTCATTTCAATTTCATTTTTCGGTTATCTCACATATATTTTCATGCCCATTCTCATCTCAACCATGATCCAAGGATAGGTTTTCCCTTGGATATTACAAACAACTCTTTTCAATGAAACAGTTCGAAACCATGGACCATGGGGGGTTCCCCTTGGATAAATAAAACCAACAGTGAGAACTGCCCCACTCATAACAAGTTACATATGTTCTTTACCATCGGCATGCTGTACTGACAATGATCCAAACTACCAGTAATTAGCACCTGATCAGCTGCTGTCTGTATTTCCTTCTTTCTGCTTGATAAATGGATCTAATGTTTGGATGTTCTAACTTGCTTTCAGCTCCATTGAATGTTAGTGATTCGCAACATTTTGTATCTTGTCTTGTTTTCCCCAATTCGATAATGAAATGCAGACTACCAGCACAGCAAGACAATAAACTGCAATGCCATCCAATTCCCCTGTGTATAAGATGGTGGGCAGCTACAGTTGAAAGTATCTGTGGTCTGGAATACCACTCCTTGTCTGCTTGTTGCCTGGGAGTGAAGCTACAGGACCTGTTGGCTTGTGATTGAGCTTCAAATTGTGAGCTACAACTTGGTGAAACTTTGCTCGTGCAACTGACCTTTTCTGCCACAAATACATGCTAGCAGAATACTCCAAGCAAACTTTAGATTTGATTCAGTCTTATTTTCTTCTTGTACCTTGTAGATACACTCACTAAATAGTCTGCTACGACGCAATTATGAAGACACGATTACTTCCCTTCTCCGTTCTTAGGCCATATCCGAACGCTTCGCCTTTGAATATTAGTTTATCACATGCCAGTAAATCCTCTCTTCAAGTTCACAGTTCTTGCCATGGACTTTGTTCTGGTCGACAACTTTATCAAGTGGAAATAAGATGACACGGCTGGAGAATTGCTCAACTTGAAAGAAACCTTGTAACTTGAATTTAGCTTCTGAACGGAAGACTTCTTGAGAGGGAGAGCACGCTTTGTGACAGGATGGAGGCATGGGCACGAGGGGGGGCTAGAAAATCATAATGTCCGCCTTGGCGTTAACATCCCTTTACTAACGTAAAGGGGTGTATTAAAAAAAACTCACAAGGTTTGATTTTCCATCTCCATCTATTTTTCCAACCAAAAACGTACAGCGATAACATAAAAAACCACAGCGGAAGCTCACGCCCACACTCTTCTCCACACAATCACCCGTTCTACTCGATCCGCTCTTTGTGTCTAACAAACAATAAAAAGGTTAAAGGTTATTCAGAATAATATCAATTGTCTAGTTCTCTTGTGTCCTTCGCAGTAACGCACGCCTCCGCGACACACTCCCCCATTTGATGTCCCTGGACAGGAAATGTCAATCATCGGCTAAGTCTCTACTCTCATCTTGAATAATTTCTCTGACTGTTTCTGCTGCGAGTTGTGCAGCCTTTCGCTTAGGTCTATATTCCTCAGCTTGTGGATTGAGCTCACGTGTCTGTACTGCTCTTTCTCTTTCGCATGCTAACTCCAATGGATACAATAGTTGTACAGCTCTTTCTACAACTGTCTTCCTTGTTTTGACTCTTGCTGCTCTGATAACTCCATCTCGCCCTTTGATCAAACTCTCTACGATCCCGATGCTCCACTTGCCTCTGTTCTTGTCGTCTGCATGAATCAGAACCACGTCTCTCTCGCTAACTGTGTTCTCTTTTCCCCGATGTGTTAAGTTATGCCTCTCTCTAAGTGCCCTGACATACTCGTTTGTCCATCTTTTCCAAAGGTTCTGCTTGCACTTTTCCAAATACTTGGCTCGTTTCCTCAAATCTTTGTTCTCTAAATCATGAGCTTCTTCATTTATCAGTGAATTACGGTGGCCTAACAGCATCATGTTGGGAGTTAATTCTGGTAGCTGAATGTCATCTTCCACATAACACAAGGGCCTGTTGTTTAGGGCTATCTCCACATCCAACATGATCTCTTTCAACTCTTGAAGGCTAAGATTTGCTCTTCCCAAAACTTTGAACATTGCTTGCTTAACGAGGCCTATAATGCGCTCAAATTGCCCTCCCCACCAGGGGGCCTTACTTAAATTGAACTGCCACTTTATGTTGTTCCTTGCGAGGTAATTGTGAATCTTTTCACTTTCCATTATCTTTCGTATCTTCTTTGAGGCCGCTACGAATGTTTTGGCATTGTCCGAGTAAATCTTGGTTGGGCGACCTCTTCTTGCGATGAACTCTTTGAGACAAACCATAAACTGATCAATTGTCATATCTGTAACGATGTCAATGTACACTGCTCTTGTCAAACTACACGCGAAGAGTAGAATGTACGCTTTCCCTTCCGTGTTCGCTCTAACTTTGTATGCTAGGGGACCTACAAAGTCCACCCCTATGACCTCAAATGGTCTCGATCCTTCTGTGTGATCTTTTGGTAACATCCCTGCTGATGGTTGACTGTAGGCTTTGGTGTGAAACGTCTTGCATCCGTGACAATTGCTCCGTATTCTCTTTACCATCTTCCTAAGCCTGGGGATCCAGTATGTTTGTCTCACATATGCCATCGTCAGACTCACTCCCCCATGCAATGTTGCGATGACATGGGCGTCAGCTACAATCTTCTCACTGAACAGTGAATCTGATGGCAAATAAATTGGGTAACTTCCTTGAATCCTCCCCATGCACTCATAAATTCCTTGGTTGTTCTTTTGAAGGTTTAATCTCTGTTGCTCATTTTTGAATCTCTCTGTGCTCTCGCTACGTTCTTGAACTCTCTTGATCCACCACTTGATCTGACTCTGAATCTCCTCTGTTGTGAGTGGACCCTTGATTCTATCAGCCTTCTTCGCTCTACAGTTGGTAGCAAATCTGTTCATCCATGCCATCAGCCTCATGGTGTTCCAATATGTGTGTTTTTCTAGGATTTCGTCGAATTGATCTCTCATTTCTACTGAAGCTTTGAAAATCTCTTTGATTGGCTTTGCCTCGATCTCTGACTCTTCTGTTGACTTTGTTTCTATATTGAGTGGCCAATTTTCTGCATCTGATAACCACTCTGGACCTCTGAACCATCTCGTTGGAATTCTGTTTCCAGGACACCCCCTGCTCCCGATGTCTGCAGGGTTATCTACAGTGCCCACATGTCTCCACTCTATGAAATTCTTTTCTTGAATCTGTCTTACTCGATTGCTTACAAACTGCTTGTAATTTCCCTGTCCCTTTATCCAATGTAAAGCTACAGAGCTATCCAGCCATCCATAGCAAGATCTGACTGGTAGCCCAGTGAGGCTGCTCCTGATGTTTGCCAGCAGATTGGCTGCCATGTGGCCTGAGACTAGCTCAAGTCTTGGTATCGTTAGTCCCTTCTTTGCTAGCCTTGATTTAGCAGCAAGGAGCCCTTGACTAACTCCTGATGGTTGTGTGATCACTGCATAAACACAAGCTGCTGTTCCAAACCCACTTGAATCACCAAAGGCGTGAAGATCAATTGAATCTATGCTTTCTCTGAATTTTGATACGCTCCTGGGAATCTCTACTTTGTCTGGTAATGCCTTTGTCCACTTGTTCCACTTGTCTGATAACTCTGTGGATAGCTCTTGATCCCATGGCAGTTTTGCATCACAAACATCCCGGTAAATGAGCTTTCCCCCCAGAGTCACTGGTGATACAATGCCTATAGGATCATAGACTGATGCCAAGTTCTTCAGCAAACTCCTTTTTGTTACATTCTCTCTCTGATTTTCTGGAAAAACTACTCCAAGAGTATCCGCATCTTTGTTCCAAAACAAACCCAACAGCTTTGTTTCATCTCTCCCCACTCCTAATTGCTGCTTTGCAAAACTCTGCTCTGAGATATCTGTATCTGTCTGTTGTACAATATCTTGCTCTAGCTCTGGCAGGTTTGAGTGCCACTTGTGTAACTTAAAGCCAGCTACGTCAAAAATCTTTACAACTTTATCCTTCAGCTCTTCCATGTTGATTTGTGTTTCTCCAGATAACAGTATGTCGTCAACATAGATACTGTGTCGTATCTCCTCTACTTCCACAGGAAATTGTGCTTCATGTGAACGCATGTGCTCTTCTATTGTAGCCCCTAATAAAAACGGTGATTGATTTAGGCCAAATAGGGCGCGTGTAAATCGGAATGTCTCTACGTCCTCTCTGTCTCTGTCTTTAATCCAATGAAAGCGCAACACATCACGATCCTCTTCCTTGATTCTGATTTGTAAAAAAGCTTGTTTCAAATCCCCTGCAAGTGAGATTGGTCTTACTCTATTCCTTGCTAGGACATCCCATATAAGGTTTTGTAATGGTGGCCCTGTCTCTAAACATTCATTGAGTGATGGTGCATTGTTGTTTGGCTTTGCAGATGCATCATAAACCACTCTGACTTTAGTGCTTTCAGCTGCTTGTCTCACCACTGGCTTGTGTGGTAGGTAAAAGGACCTCCCCCCTGGTTCATGGTCCGCTCTTTCAATGATTCCTTGTGCTTCTTGGTCCTTGATGATCTGATCGTACTGTGTAAACAGCTCTGGTTCCCTCTGAAGCTTCTGTGTTAACTTGTCTAGCCTCGCAAGGCTTCCAGCTTTGTTATCTTGTAGTAGTGGGCAGTTTGCCTTCCATAAAAGCCCTGTCTCATAGTAACCCTGTGGCTGTTGTTTCAACTGCTCTCTAAACTCACTGTAAACTGAATCTTCTTCCCCTTGTTGATGATTTTCTAGTCCTAAGACATCTAGGTTGCAAAGGCGATCATAATCTGCTAATGTCCCTTTAGCGAAGAACATGTGACCTGCATCGGCATCTGCTCCAGAAGATATTAGCGTCCAGCCTAATCTTGTATGCTCACCTACAGGCTCTCCGGGTTTCCCAATTTTTGCCTTTGCATCTGTTTTGATCTTCGCGTATTCTGATGCCCCCAAGATTAAATGGACAGGAAGCTCTGGTTTTTGATCGACGTCGTCCATCGTTACTCCTTGTAGATGAGGGTATTTCTTTAGAACATCTTGATACCTTGGATTCTTTACTGAAAGCAATACCTCTCTATCAACTTTGCTTACATCTATTTCTAGCTTGAAGTCCCCCTTAAGATTTTGTACCTCCACATTGTAAATCTCAATTTGCCTGTTTACTGTGCTCAACATCATGTCTATCTGTCTGTTTTGCTTTAAAACTGGCCTTTTCCCAAGAATGTTCACCAGCTTATCTGAGATGTACGAGCTACCAGCCCCCGTGTCTAATAAGGCCCTGCATTTTACACCATTTACACTGACAATAACAATGGGATATATTACTCCTTGCTCCCCTGTTGCTAATAAAACTTGCTCTGGTTTCTTATCACAAATTGATGTATGATGTCTCGCACTACAAACTTGACATCCGCTTCTCACCCTACATTCTGCGGCTCTGTGATTGGTTCCTGTACAATTGAAACACAGTTTCTTTTTCTTCAAACACTCTCTCCTTTGGGTTATTTCTGTCACTTTTTTGCATTCAACTGATTTGTGGTCATCCCCCTCGCAATAAATGCATGGCCTCCTTTTCCATTCCTGCCTTACTTGAAAGAATTTTTCACGTTTCTGTGTACCCTGGTTAGTTTCGCGAAAATTTGTACTTGCCCCCCTCTCTTCTAGGGATATGGGATTTCGCTCAGTCCATCGTCTGAGTGCGTTTACTAACTGGGGGAATCCCCATTCCTGCCAGCTGTCATCGGTACGAACTAAATCTGCACGTATCCCCTCAAGCTTATCTAATGTTGCCCGGGTCAGACCATTTATTTCTCCTAATTTCCCCATCGATTCTAGGGCCTGCACACTGATCACCAGCTTCCCATAAAAATCATGAATTTTTGCAGGGTTCCCCCCTTTAATGACTGGCAGCGCTGTGACGTTCTGCACATACGCATTTATGATCTCACTTGATTTACCATATGTAGATTTTAGGATTTGTTTTGCCCTCTCATAACCTTCTGTTGTAAAAGGAAGACCTTCTATGTTAGCTCTGACTTTTGGCATAAGCAACTCTTTCAAGTAGGAAAATTTTGTGACAGAATCTATCTTAACTCTATCAATTTCAGCTTCAAATTGATTCCAAAATCTATACCAGTCTAGATGGGTACCCTGAAACTTTGAAATAATTAGCTTTGGCAACTTAACCTTTGTTGATTCCTGTTCATTTGGAGGTGAAGTTGACTTAAGTTCCTCCAATCTACGCTCATACTGAAATTTTTGCTCATACCTAGCTTTCTCCAGCTCCGATTCTACCTCAAACTGCCGTTGTTTTGACGATAAAAGCTCCTGTTCTTCCTCCCTTCGCTCGCTTAATTTGATCTGCTTCAAAGATTCTCTCATTTCCGCCATGATGTGATCAAATTTCTTGATTTCTCCCTCGATTTTGTTGCTCCAGTTTCGAATTTCTCCTGGGTCGTCCTCATTCTCCAATTTCAGCTCCTGTACGTTGGTTTTCAGCTCGTAAACTTCTTCGATTTTGGATTCATAAATCTTTAGTTGTCTCTCGATAGCCTTGCAATCCTTTGTGTTCAAAATACCTCGCGTTTCGTCTTCGATAAATGTCAACAGGCCTAGTTTCCCTGCGACTTTCTTTGATAAATTCTCCTCGCTTGCTTGATTCGCCATACTCTCGATTTTTGGTTGGTTTAAACTCCACTAAAGGTCGTTGATTTCTCCCATCTGGGGTGCCACTTTGTCGCGAACTGGTTGAAGCACGACAACAAAAAACTCACAAGGTTTGATTTTCCATCTCCATCTATTTTTTCCAACCAAAAACGTACAGCGAAAACATAAAAAACCACAGCGGAAGCTCACGCCCACACTCTTCTCCACACAATCACCCGTTCTACTCGATCCGCTCTTTGTGTCTAACAAACAATAAAAGGTTAAAGGTTATTCAGAATAATATCAATTGTCTAGTTCTCTTGTGTCCTTCGCAGTAACGCACGCCTCCGCGACAACATTCTGTCAATCACAATTTTACTTCTACATCTCTTTCCTATTCTCAGTCGTCTTCACGTGACATCGATTCTCTTGATTACGATCCCAATCTTTCGAATCTGCTGTTTTTTTCACTTTTTTACTTGCTATGGTCGAAACGTAATGCTTATTTCAATTCGCATCAAAGTGCTTACATTTGATTTGATTTACTGGCTAAAAACTGGTCTTATTGACAAAACTCCCCTACAAATCTTCATGTCATCTCCTACAGTAGTTCAATTCCCCTATGTTTGGTAGCACTGGAACGAAATGAGGGATACATGTGAAAACAAATATCTTCTGCCAAAGTCTCTCTTTCGCTTCCAAGGCTCAAAGAACATAGGAGATCCCCTCTCTTTCGGAGGGGGTCGATGGAGGAATGGATTTGGTCTCGACAAGTTTCCAGGAAAAGTACTTATGCCCTTTCGTATTCTTTTCATCAAAAAGGCAATCGCAACACTTTTGTGCATGAACAAACTCCATTTATTCATAAGCAAAAATCGGAAATTGGCAGATAATCATCATGCAATCTTAAGGACCATCTTTTGCTTTGGCAGAAGATTCCATTTTGGCAGAAAATTCCATTAAATATAAAAACCCTTGAATGAATCATTAAAGGAAGAAACTTCCCTGATCGCTGGATAATATCTGAAGTTCCATTGATCCTTTTTAATTTTGGATGTGTTCCCTTGTTTCCTGGATACATTTCGCATGTTCCCCTGTTCCCTGGAGCCCCTAAACGGCCCTCTGAACTGATAGATCATACTTCAAACCTCGGAGGATTTTTTTGAGACACCCGGTGCATCTAAACTAGGAAAATACGAATTCAAAACGACACAATTCTATCAAATGTCGTAACTAATAAGGTAACGGTACGTGCATGTGACGTGCTCATTAAGTGCTTATTACTTTATTCTAAGTTAAAATACTTGCTTAAATTGTCTTGCTTCTTTTTAAATCCGTCGGGTTATTTCTTCTTTGTTCTTCTCGTCTTTTTCACAATGGCCTTTGTGACGAATAAGCCTAAAGTTATGGCTAAAATTGCATTGAGAAGAATCATGCCATGAGCAAAGGTAAGCGAGCTTTTGACATCCGTCTGCTTGCCAGAATCTAAAATGATTGAATAAATTGTGCTTTGACTTACCAGTTGCATTATTCTGCATCACAAATAGTAAGTATACCGTTTTCCGAAGTGGAGGAGGGGGGGGGGGGGCGTAATTGTCAAGAATAGTAAACATGTTGATGATAGTAATAAAAATCTTTCCTGAAAGTCCCTAATATCTGTTCTATCCTCAGTGTCAAATACCCACCCATTGGTTGTATTTGCTAAGAGTAAACTAAAGAATCTCTAAACAATGGTCTTAAAATATAGCCGTAGCCCAAAAGAACTGATGCTACCCCACTGCCCCCCCCCCCCCCCCCCCCTACGCAGAATAAGATTTCCTGAAATATCGGCTTATTGGGACACAGTGATTCTATAGCTTGAATAAATTCCTTATGTTCATGAAATTAGAGGGATCGACTGGGTTTTTGCTATGAGCATGATCCAAGTTGCTTAGTTACGCTTTTAGAGAATCAAGCTCTTCATCCGAAACTGGATTATGCATAGCAGAGTGATGTTTAAAAGCAAATAAGGTGCTGGAATGGTGATAAATGCAACTGTAGGCTTTGCAAAACATATGTGCAACAGGTTGGTTTCATAACCGGATAGTTATTGAAGTTCCTGTAATTAAAGACAATATAAATTATATATATATATATATATATATATAAGATGTACACAAAAATAGAGACGATTTGAAGTTCTTTAATTCTTTTATTTCATTCTTCTACTCTCGACGCGTTTCGACTCTGTGGTCATCGTCAGGAGAAACGAAACGGCCTATATATAGGTCGAAACGAAAAGTGTCCAGGTACCGTAAGATATACCCTGGGTACCAGCCTCTCTAACGTTAAAAACAGAGAGTCTGGTACAGTGCGCCCAAACCTCGTTCCGGTGCAAATCTGCTGAGCTCATTTGGAAGTAGCTTAGCCTATTCAACGGACTGGAATCTTGGAATCCTGGAATCAGACTCCACGAGAGCCTGGGCCTGCTACTCTGGCCTACTGGAATAACATCGAAGACGAAGAAAGAACTTCTTCGCCATTTGCCGAAATTATCGGGATGAGCAAGTGTTGTGAGAGGATTTTTGCAAGGAGTTTCCATCCAGCACTGTCAAAGAATCGCAACTGACTCGCATATCACACACAGTCAAGAGTCAAAGAAGTCTTCTCGTGACAGCGATGAACACCGTCAGACGTTTTTCTTCATTCGGTGCAAACATTGGGAAAATGGGCGCTTGCGCGGTCATGCAAAGAACAAACAAATATGTGCTTTTCCTTCCTATTATTATTATTGTGGTGTGAATCGATTTTAAAACTTGACAAGAACTGAAGCTTGGGAAATTGCACTGCGATCTTCATATCATCAATGGTATGAACTCTGAACTTATCAAGTGAAAAAGAAAATGACAATTTGACAACTTACAAACTTGGCTTGAGTATATTTTAAGCAACTGTGGAAGTTTTAAAGCACACACGAGTCCTTGAAATATATATTAGCAGCACCATTTAGCTCACAGTCGTCAGGAGCAGGTATGGCTGCAGAAACAATTATAAAAGGGTCTTTTTGATGAAGTTGCTTCGCCTCGCCAGCTACAAGTCAGCCCCACCACAACACCATTGTATCTTGCTATATATTATACCAGTTCTTCATGTTATCACTGAGACTAAAGGTTGTTGGATTCTTTTGTTGTGAGTGGTGGAAGAGTTTTGAAACATTTTCCCATACATTCAAAACTTGTAACAGCCCATCCTATAGCACCAAAAAAAAGTTTCTTAATTTCAAGTGAAATTTTCACTTCTTTATACAAAAAGTTTCTTAATTTGTTTCTACTTTCGGTACAAGGATTATGGCATGATCTCTACCACTCCTACTTCTGCAGATGTGTTTATAGACATAAAAGCAACATTTTGCAAGAAAAACACTGTTTGACTCAAAATATAAAATTGGAGTGGAAATTATGCAAGAATAAACGTCCAATGTCAAATTTGCCATATATCCTTGAATTTAACATTTACAGTTTCTTAATGCTTCTTGTCCATAGTAGTCAAGTTTCCTAAAATATTTAGTCCATCACATTAAGTGTGGAGTTTCTTGAACAAGTTCCTTGTGAAAAACCTGCTAATTAATCCTTGAATGGTAAGAAAAGAAGGCAAGAGCAGAAAATCCACCAACTGAGAGTGTTTAATGGTAAATGTTTTCAAGGATGTTTATTAAGCCAATAATGATCATCTACTTTTATGATGAACTATGCTCCAAGTTGGCACCATATTGTTCCTTAGCTTTGAGCATGACAGTATAATGCTCCCAGCCAGCAACATATTCTTCCTTCCTAATCAGCTGTTGCAGGCTGTGTGTGAGGATTTTTGAGAAGACATTGCTGTACCTTTTATCATCCATTGGTTGCTGCTGTACATTATATAGCACAGAAGAGCCCTACTCTTTAGCTTGAAAAATCTTGTTTTAAGATGTTCACAAGGGCACATGTTGACCCATGTTGTTATGGAGCATGAAGATTGTTATGGAACCTATAAGAAACTTAAGAAACTCTTGGTACCCAAAATTTGACAATTTCACGAAACTTTCAGTACTGGTCCAAATTCTTAGTTGTTTTAAATATGTGTACTGTAAGCATTGCATGAAATATATCTGAGTGTAGCCTGAAAAGTTTCTTATCTGTTTGATACAATAAATTTCTTGTGTCTGAGTTTCTGATTTGACAAGTCATTGCTTCATATATCTGCAGTGACTGCTGCTAGATCTTACTAGTATACAGTACAGGCCATGTATACATTGACACCACAAGACCGCTCAATGATCCGCAAGAATTTTCCACATAAATTCTTTCAAGAATCTTCAAGGAGTGTGAAAAAATTTGGCGATTCATTGATCTCTATAAAATTGTTAAAAGAACACCACCAATGTACACTGACCTGTGCTGTAAATTTATGAGGCCAAAAGATGAGGCAAGTATAAGCAGAAAACTACACAGTATTTTATGTTTGAGACATTATCATATCAAGACATGATATTTGCATTTTGCACGTAAGCTAAATGGTGATAGTTCATATCTGAAACAGCACTTTTAAGTTCTCTTCAACAAAAGCCAGATACCCCCTTATTGTGCTTTCACAAGACAATGACGGGAATTTTGTTCAGTTGCAATGAGCATGTGGACCAATACACGAAAAGGCCAATAAGCAAACATCAATGGCAGCTGCTTTCTCCTGATAATGCAGCCACCATTTTATAGATCCAAGCAGCACCTCTTCAGGATAAATTGATGTGTGATTCCTTTATTAACATAGTTCTTTGCTAAGAGTTCCCATTGATGGTTTCATAGACTGATGTCATTTGGTAGAACAGATGTGTTCTTTTGTCGGATAACCTAAGATAAAAATAAAGATGAGTCATTATTAAAGGTTAGCCCATCTTCTCATACTGTAATTAAATCCAGAAGAACTGAGGAAAAGCATACATAAAAATACTGCAATGACAGAAAAAGCATACAGACAAATTCATATGGTGCATTGAAAAAGGCATTTAAAAATGGCACAACCCTGTAATCCTTTAAACTTAGCACATTTTCAGAGGCAAAAGTACCATGGGAAGGATACTTGTCTCTGCCCCTTGCACAACAAGTGCACAGTACACCAGTTTTCAACAAGATAACCTCAGGTTTGCAAATCTGTTGTTCAAAGTGTGCCAAAATGTATTGTGTAAATTCTCTAGTGTGGAATTCACCTGGATTTCACCGTCCTCATAGCAAACACCCGCCAAACACCCTTCATTTTCCAGTACTAGACTCTGTCGGTGAAAGGTGCCTTCCATCATAAACCTACATGGATTAAAAACTGGAATAGCCCATGATGATTGGGAGGTCAGTGAGTGAAAAATAACAAATCGAACTTACCTGTTTCCAGTATACTGATACAAATGTCCTTTCTATGGTGTAAATATGACTTGCTGCATATTAGATGACGGGCAATAGGCTTTATTAGCTTCACGGGAGCGCCGATTGACGATGGTGGTTGTCAACAGAACAGTGAAATTTAGGCCCAACTTCGTTGCGATGATTAGAGCGGCAGCTTGACAAAATATCGTTGATCCTTAAATCCATGGGCAGTTTGGCAAGTGTGTCCCATCTGTCTGTAAATGTTCTAATGGCTGAACGCGTGACAGTATCGTTAAACTTATTCGCAATCGGTTGCCTTCTTCAGTCACGCAACCAAATTAATGTTCTGTGTTTTACATCGAAGCTTATCGCAAGTGCTCGCTATTGTTTCACTGTGACCTTTTGCACTTACACAGATATGAATACTGGCTCCTGATTGGTCAATATGGGCACATCAGAACGAGGAGAGGGGCGCACTGAACCAGTCTCTCTGTTTTTAACGTTAGAGAGGCTGGTACCCAGGGTACGTAAGATATAGGTCGAAACACAAAATATCAACAAGCCACTTGAGACTCACTAAATATTAATAATTCTATTTATAAATTCTCGCAACTAGTTTCGTCCGTTCAAGCGGACTCTTCAGGCTCTGTAGCCTGAAGAGTCCGCTTGAACGGACGAAACTAGTTGCGAGAATTTATAAATAGAATTATTAATATTTAGTGAGTCTCAAGTGGCTTGTTGATATTTTGTGTTTCGACCTATATATATATATATATATATCGGGTGTCTCAGAAAAAAGTACCCCCTTTTGACTGAAAATAGGAACCAAGTAATAAGATATAATTGCTCCCCATCTTCACAACTAAATTTATCAATGTTCAACTTAGATGCACGTACCTTGAATTTAGAAATCGTCCACCAAACACCGGAGATACAGGTTCGCAAATTGAAAATTTAGAGTGCACCCAAAACCAGAGGTTTTTGAAAAAGGACCTAGTCATGATTTGTATCGTGGACATTTTCCAAAGTACCTGTGATCTTTAAGTTTCCGTGTTTTGCTTTTGAAAAGAATGAAAGATGCATGGACATGGCGCTGATTAAACAACTATAGTAAAAATGTGGTAAGAGTGATAAAGTCGTGCCACATCTCCAAAATAAGCGTGCATATTCTCCTTTTCCTCCTCTTTAATACAAAACACTTGGGATCGAATGCAATGCAAAGAAAGATTCCTCAAAAGAAAAGACACTTCAAGAACAACTGAAGTAATTCAAGGTACAAATCTTTTCAAAATAAAGAGTAAAGGTCAAAGTCGAAAATTCGTTTGCAAAATGCCTGTTTGTTGTCAAATTATGGCAAGGCCATTTCTCAAAACCTCTGGTTTCAGGTGCACTCCAATTGTTGACCTTGGGAACTCATATCTCCGGTGTTTGGTGGTCGATTTCCAAATAAAAGGTATGTACATTTAAGTTGAAGACCAGCAAATGTAGCCATGAATTCAAGAAGTTCCGAAATATTATCGTTTCGTTGCCTTGTTGAGTCAAAAAGGGGTTCTTTTTTGAGACACCCGGTATATATATATATATACTATTTTTCGATTAGACTCGTAAATTTTTGTAAATAAGTAGGCCTTGATTAGCTGTAATTTTTGATGATGATGATGATGATGATGATGATGATGATGATGATGATGATGATGTTGCCCATGATGATGGTGATGTTGCCCATAAATCTTAATCCTAAATCTTTCCTTACCTCTTGTACAAGCAAGGGTGAGATTTTGGCGTACATTTCTATATAATGCTGCGCTTTTGGGGTTGAAATACGGAGTATAGGAGTTATTCGTCGTACATAGCTGATTGCTCGTGGTCTATGATCGAAACCGCAAAAGCCTCATTTTCACGGACCAATCAGACTTCTAAAAAGCGAAGGAGACAAAAGAAACCTGTGAAGAATTTTCTAAATTTTACCTACCTTCATAAAACGCAACCAAAACAAATAACTACTCGAGATTTTCCAAATTTTTTAAAACCAGTCTACTCTCCAGATTTTTGGGTGTACAAGTTTGGATGCCGGTTAAACTATCTCCAGGATTGGCGGAGTTATGGCCGCAAACAACCTGATAAGGCACTAAACTTTGAACAATAGAAATTCTGGCCGGGAGACAATGGTAATAACGATTGTGATTGTTGTAAGAACGAACCGAAAACGCCAAAATCTGCGTTTTCAATTGTTCTTCCTATTGTCTTTTGCTAAATGTTTTTTTGCTGAAGATTCAATGCCCCTACAGTTTGTATGTGAATTGAAAAAGTCTACAAAGGCTTGTTCGCGCATTTCAAGTCATGTGGTGATACTCTAGGGAAGTTTCAGTATTGTACTACTTTTGCATTCATGGCACAAGATTGCTCGTTGCGAAATAGCTTATAAAATTCAAAAGAAGTTTTATCAAGAGGCTTTATCAGCTAATTTGAAGTGGCATCAACAGGCTTCGACAAGCCTTCGACGATTTTGTCCATTAGAGAGGCAATAACTCAGCCAATCCTGGAGGTATTTTTAACCGGCATCTAAACTTGTTCACTCAAATATGTGGAGAAAAGATTTCTTCAAAAAATTTGGGAAATTTCGAGCAGTTTTTTTCCTGGTTGCGTTTTATAAAATTTAGAAACATCTTCACGGGTTTCTTTTGTCTCGTTCGATTTTTAGCCGTCGGATTGGTCCGTGAGAATGAGGCTTTGGCGGTTTCAGCCATGGGCAACGAGCATTCAGCTATGTACGACGAATGATTCCTATGCTCCGTGTTTCAACCCAAAAAGTGCAGCATTATATAGAAATGTACGCCGATTAGAGATGCGCACAAAATATCTTGCTGGGTTTCAATGGAAAGCAACTAAAATTGATTTGATTACTAGTCTCTAGTCCCCTGGACTCGCTCCAAGTCTCTCTCACCGAAAAAACAAGGGTAGGAAAAAATAGCAAGAGAGACTTGCTATTTTTTCCTCCCCTGGTTTTTTTTCCACGAAAGAGATTTGTAGCAAGTCCGCTAGTCCCCTATAATTCATTCCCTTGCTCATCGGCCATAATGGGCGACAATACTTTAGGCCTTCTAGACCATGGACAGCGGTGCATCAATTTTCTTGGGAAAGAGAAGACGAGAAAAACGGATTCTTTTATGCATGCCAAGTATCGTAACTGTATCTCTGCTGATCAATTTGATTTTGAGTGAGGAAGATCAATGACGTCTAAATACAAAGTTCTTTTCTTTTGTCATGCTAGTTCTATCTGGTTTCTACCGCATAGGCCACCATGAACTGACTTATGAACTCAAATGATCGACAATGATGCAGATAAGAAAACTGGACATGTAATGGATACGGAAATATTTCATGTTTGCCTTCCTTTCCGGTGAAATCGGTGGATCATCGCTAGCGCTTAGACCATTTAGCATAACGAATTTCAGATTAAAGATTTTTGCTGATTTATGCACGACTTACCGGTTGCTTTATCTTTGCTTTCTACAAAGGGTCCAATATTGAGACTGTACGTTTTTGAAGGTGGATAATTCTTATCTTCTTCCTCGCTACCTCTCGTCTTCAGTGACCTCAATCCTATATCCTCTGATTCCAACAATACCGACCTTCGAGCTCGTTTGATGTTGTTTCCTTGACAACCAGATGTGCAGCGAGAGTCAGATGATTGCTTGTGACACATGAAAGTTTGACAATGAAGATAAACGTATGTATACCCGAAGAACTTGAATGACATGAAGCTGAATCTCATCTTGTGTGATGGTGTCGCAGAAATGAATTGAATTGTAGTATCAGAAGCACATCTGCAAAGTTAATAGAAGCAATGGTGATGATTACACGTGGATCTACCTTGTTTGTAACATGTATGCCGGCATTTTTCCCAGCAAAAGTTTTCACCGTGTGCATGCATTTGTATCCTATCTCCAAAAATTTCGACAACGTATATTTATCCAGAGTGGACAAGGATGTTCATTCCTTCAAAGATGATGAACGGAATCTAGTCAATCAATGTCTTTCTAAGGGTCTTGTTTAGTTAAATGATCAATCCTTTAGATGAAATTTAACATTTACTGGACATGCGTTTGTGCCATACCCTTCTTTTTAAGAAGGGCAATATGGCACAGAGAACTTTATCATTCCTTCAACGTTGCGTTTTAAGAGAGAACAACTAATGCCCGTAGTGACCCATCTAAAAGCTTCATGTATGTGATTCTGCTAAGATACAGTTGTAAATACTCTCGATCCATGATATATAGTTTGGGTAGGTGTCTGATATGCGTAGAATAGGCAATTTGGAGAGTGCATATCGGGCAAGATTATTCTTTTACTCAGTGAAAAATATTCCAATGCAGTCTCAAAACATCTAATAACAAATGTATTGATCCATCCAACAGTTTACATTGGGTTTCCTTGGTTTGTGTGAAATTAAATCTCCATGCGCCATTGGCCCTTCCAGGAACTTGAGGTATGTGGGGCTAAGTCGTTTTGGCTTTCAGTCCGATAGTAACGGGGTAACAATCAAAGACAGAATCTTTCCTATGCCTTTATGTTTTAGAATCATTGACCCAGGCATACACATGGCAGACATATCAAAATACTCCCATTTTGCTCATTTTGATAGGGAGAAAAATGAAGTTGTTTGCAAACGGTACAAAAAGGGACCTTCCCTGAAAGAAGAAAGAAATCGCTTTAACATTTTCAAAAATAATAAAATATGGTTAATTTGTACTGTCAAAAGACAATTTTTTGAAGGTGTTATTTTTACAATTTCTGCTTGCTGTTTTACCTTGTTCGCTCTTGAAAAGGTGACAATTTTGTCTCAAGGTGTTATTTAAGAACAAGCTCATTGAATTAATCTCGCATCTTGACTTCCCGAAAGCGCTAAATGACCCAGCGAAAAATTTACCCTAGATTTGTCTTGACTTCGAATTTGTTTCAAAAGCCTTCAAGCTAGCCCCTAGTGAACTTAACATTTCATGAGTTGAATTGTTAACCGATATCTTGATCATTCGGGCATGAAGAGGTAATGTTCTGAATACAAAAATGAAAAAGAATACCAAAAATTCTTTAGAGTATGGTCACATGAATTGAACTGGCAAAACAAATTTTTATCAATCAACTCTATTTGGCCCGGGTTGAAGTTTCGATAGTTTCGACAGGGGGCGTTTTTTGCAGCCCCCCTCCCTCTTTTTCACAACTACAAAAGATATAACATAAGATATAACAAGATATAACAAGAGATATTCGTTAATGCTGAAGAAAGAGCACACAAGATCTATTAGAGACAACCAGAAGGTGATACTAGGAAGACCACATTCAGAGATTGGAAGGCAGACATTCAAACATCGTGCTGCTATTATCTGGAATGCACTTCCAGATGGGGTAAAATGTTCCCCGAACCACAATTCTTTTAAATTTGCTCTAAAAAAACAAAGTAATCTGGTAGACAACATATCGTTCGGATCATAGTCAGTTGTTACAAAGAAAGACACTTCTAATTACATTTACTTTTAACAATTTCTCGTGTATTTTAGCAATTACTACGTTTTTAAAAACCTTTGTAAAAATCCTTATTTCATTTTAAACTTTAATTTGCAGGTCCACATCAGCTTATTAGCTGAATTTCTGACCTGCATTAACAACTAAATAATGTATGTAAGTATGAATGTATGTATGTATAACAATCAAACTTAAGCCAATTGTGCTTCGGGAAATTAGCTTTAAAAAACAACGATATAGGTCTAATTAGAAACGTTGCTTGTTGCTAGGCAACCAAAAACAATAGTAAAATGGAAAAGTTTGAGCTACTGACTTTAACCCTATCTCACCTTTATTTACCCCCCCCCCCCCCAACCAAACTTTTATTCGCGAATGCTATAATATGCAAAAAAGCAGGATAACAAGATTCCGCTACTTTGACTTTATACCTATACTGTATCGAATGATGAAAAATTCAAGACTCTAGCTATAACACCTTAACCATGGCAACCAATGTTTTACTGTGTAGTCAACAAAATTTGTATAATTTTTTTCTAATTGTTGAAGATATTAATCTAAAATGTATGCCAAATTATGTCTACACATGTATTAGATAATATCCAACTTAATTTAAAACAACAAATTTCAGTTTAATGCCTCATTTCATTGTTTCAATCATGCTGGTAATAATCATGATAATCATAACTTAATATCTTCTTATTGTCATAGCAACAAGAAAAATAGAGATAATTTTATTTAATTACTTGATTTTGATTTTTTGCATCAAATTCCATCAATTTACCAAGTTTAAAGACCATAGCTACTATAACAGCGAAGAAAAACAGGGGGGGGGGGGGTGGAATCAATCCCCTTAGGCATTGATCGTTTCAATAGTCCCAGGTGAGATACGGTTAAGAGCAAAATTCGTCCAGATTAACATGAAAAAAAAAAACAGGCAGGATTGTAGTCAGAAGTAGTAAATTAGAATAGAGAAAGATATCTACACATATCAAATCCAATTTGATTTGCAATTCTTGCTAATTAAGAGCAATGAGCAATTGAATAGATTAATTGAGACTTCTAATGTGAATTATTTTCAATTTTTAGACTTCTAATTATTGAAAATAGTTTGTAATAAAAAACCTGACACTATTTTACACACGTTTGGGGCTATATTGTCCTAATTCATTCATTATGTAAAGTCATAAAGATAAATGACGTCATGTATATCAAAAGTTGTTGATGTTAGCTAATATAAACAAACTATATATCAAATGAAATTAATCTTCAAGACCAATTGAATGGTGTATATAACTTTATCATTAGCGCTATTTGCACGAACATAGCGAGGATTTTAAGATTTTCTTTGTGACCAGTCTCCAAATAAAGGCATCAGGAGGTCACGTGGTACAACAATGGAAAATCAATCTTTTAGAATTTGATGGCCAATTAAATTTTAGAAAACACAAGGATTTGCAGCACTATATCTACAACAGCGATGGATGTATTTGAGAAAGTTAAGAAGAAAACGTGATGAAAATGAGCTCGAAGGCTCGTGTATCTTGAGCATGAAAATCAAATGTGGGAGCATTCAAATAAAAATGACGTGAACATTTTTATTGTCTCATCTTATGCAGTTAAAGAGAATCAACGGAGATAAAAGCCCCGCGTGGAAGGAGTCTGGGTATTCTATTATTAGCCTATTTTATTTGATGATTTCGAGACGTTCGTTGATATTGTTTAGCCAGAGGAACAATAACATGCGTAGGAGTTTTCCTTGTCCTATTTATAGATTGCCGCTACTTAGCTCCGTTGATTCACTTTAACGAAAATTTCCTTTTTGAAATTAGACTTTCATTTCTTCAGAAAATGGGTTTGAACTGTCCCAGTTTGTTTCGAAAAGTGGTTACAAGTCTGCGTGGTAAGACCGTACCAGGTCCCTGTGACTTAAAGGCAATACCGGGCAATGTTTTACACATAAAACCACGATGATATCATGATGCAAAAATAACTATCGTCCAATCTCTTTGCTTCTTATTTTTTCTTTTTCACAATAGAAGTCTCAACTTTCCAAATGGCGTTCAATGCAGTCGCACTAAAGTACTTGGCATTTGCAGCTGTTATTTTCATGGTGAAAAGGCCTTCATTAACCAATTCGTCATCTTTAAGTTATTGGCAAACTTCGAAAGAAGCAATAGATGTGAAAGAGACGTATATTTATTCGTTGATCTGGCAACTTCAGGCAGAAAGGAAACTCTTCGTTCGCAAGAAATACCTGCTGCGGATCTTGTTGTTGTTAGCAGGAGACATCGAAATCTGCACAGGCCCTAGAAATCCTATTTGTGCAACATGCTCTTCTCGTATAAAAAAGTCACAAAGTTGTGCAGTATGTTATGGCTGCAAGATGAAATCTCACCTCAAGTGTATGAAAGATCAACTCGGTAAAAATTCCGAAGAACTTTTATTGTCAGACATGCTTTGTTGAACGAGGAGATGACGCAGAAAGCGATGTCGACACTGAATATGCACCCGAAGCAATCAACAGCTTTTGTAAAAAAGGGGTCTCAAGATCTTTCATCAAAATTTAAATGGTTTACTCAATAAAATCGACGAAGTCAGGTTGTTTCTAACCAGTACCCATCGAAATGTTCATGTTTATGGTATTTCCGAAACGCACATGTTATGTTCTGCAAGAGTACTGTAAAGATAGGACACGTCTTCTCGTCCAAGTGAGTATATTCAACGAACCGCTTGAGCTACTACTTCATGTAAGAATACTAAAACTACTGCTTCATGTAAGATAACATAACATGTCCCTTCTTATCATAACAAGAATTTTAATCAAATGTCTTTTGCACAACAAAACAGTGATTAATGTCTGTAAATGTAAAGTAAGTATAATGTCAAAATATAGAGTTGGGATCTGCAAAGTCTTCCAAATGGCGTGGTCTGTGAACAGCACGGCCTGATCTTGTTACTCTTGGGCGTTGCAGATTTAGGTTCTGTTGTTCGGGTTGAACTCCTTGATCTGTTGGAGGTGCTTCTGGTGCCGCTGCCGGTGGCTGCAATTGTTGCGGATCATCTGTTTCTGAGTCTGAAAGTTCGATAATATGCTCTATCGGTTCTAGGCTTTCCTTGGTGTGCAGCAGATGCTTTCTATTCCTGCGAACAGTGGTTCCTTTGTCTGTGGCTACCTTGTATGAGCGAGGTTGCGGGCATTTCTCTACTATGACTCCCTTGCGATCCCAGGCATTTTTACCACGGAAACGAACACAATCTCTTGTCTCTAAGGGTTTTAGGGTGCGATGTTGTGGCTTATTGGTTGCTGCGGTCTCTGTCAATTTTGATGAATTGGTGGCTCCCTTCGGTCTAATCGTATTGTTCATGGCTGGCAGAGTTGTTCGAAGCTGGCGGTTCATCAAGATTGTGGCTGGCGCTGGTTTTCCATCGGGGAATGGAGTGGTGCGGAGTGCAAGAAGTGCTAAGTACGGATCCTCGCCACTGTGGAATGCTTTTTTGAGGGTCTTCTTAACGGTTTGAATAGTTCTTTCAATGAAGCCGTTACTTTGTGGGTATTCTGGGCTGCTACTGTCATGTACAAAATCCCATTCACGTGCAAATTTGCTGTATTCGCGTGAAATGTATTGTGGACCATTGTCGGAGAAAACTTCTTTGGGAATACCAAATTTGGAGAATATACGCTTGGTGTGCATAACAACTGTAGGAGCCTCTGTATCTTCAAGTTGAGAGAGGTCGAAGAATTTGGAAGTGTAGTCAGCCACGATAACATAGTCTTTGTTTCTGAGTGAAAACAGATCTGTGGCAACTTTCTGCCACGGTGCGTCTGGAATATCATGAGGAATCGGTGGTTCAGAGGACTGTCTGTTTTGATGCTCTTGGCATGTGCTGCAGCATTTGATCATGTCTTCCAGTTCACCATTGATGTTTGGCCAGAACATGGTTTCTCTAGCCCTGGCCTTGGTCTTTTCAATCCCGATGTGACCAGTATGAAGTGATTTTCTCATTTCAGCCCGCATGCTAGTGGGGATGATGATACGCAAACCATTCAGTAGCAATCCTTCGTGAGTGGTAATCTGATCACGGTGGTTGAAGTAAGGACGAGTTGCTGGCTGGGCATCTTGGCGTGATTCTGGCCATCCATGATTTAAGTAGTGTATCAGTTGTTGCAGTGTGGCATCTTTCAACGTTTCTGCGGCAATTTGGCTGTGTTTAGCAGCACTGATTGGTAAGCTTGACATAACGGAGTGGATGTAGCAGGACAGTTCTGATTCTGGTATTTCTGGAGTTGTGTCACTTAGAGGAGCACGACTAAGTGCATCTGGAATCGTGAGTTGGCTTCCTTTTATGTAATGCATCTCAAAATCATACTGCTGGAGGCGGAGCAGGAATCGCTGAATTCGTGGAGGGCACTTTGTCAAGGCTTTGTTGAAGATTGATTTGAGTGGCTGATGGTCATTATAAATGTCAAATTTTTGGCCATAGACATATTGCCGAAACTTTTCGCATCCAAAGACGATGGCTAAAGTTTCCTTCTCAAGCTGGCAGTAGTTTTTCTCAGATTGTGTGAGGGAGCGACTGGCATATGCAACTGGATACCAGCCTTGGGGATGCTGCTGCTCAATGATTGCACCAAGGCCTTGGCTCGATGCATCTGCTTGTATCCGGATTGGCAGTGTGGGGTCAAAAAACTTCAGTATTTGGTTTGAAGTGATGACTTCTTTGAGCTTGTTGATGGCATCTTTTTGTGGCTTGTCAAAGGAGTAAATGGCATCTTTCTCGAGGAGGCTTCTTAGTGGTGCTGTTAGATCGGAAAGGTTGGGTATGAACTTTCCCAAATATGTTATCATTCCCAAAAAACGTTAAAGCTCCTTTTTTGAGGTGGGCTCTGGCATGCTCAAAATTGCTGTAATCTTTGCAGGGTCTGCTTCAACCCCATGAGCTGATATCTTGTGGCCAAGAAAGGTGGTGGTTTGGGCTTCAAATTTGCACTTCTCTTTGTTGAGTTTCAATCCTGAAGATCTGATAGAGTCCAGAACTTTACTTGTGCGGGCAGCGAGTTCAGCTTTGTCAGAACCCCATATTATGATGTCATCTTGGCTATTGAGAGTGCCTTCAATGCCTTCTAAGATTTCTGCAATTTTTGCTTGGCAAATTTCACTAGCTGAGTGAATGCCAAAGGGAAGCCGCTGGAATGAAAAACGGCCAAATGGAGTGTTGAATGTTAGGAGTCTAGAACTTTCTTCATCCATTTCAATTTGCCAATTTGCATTGGAGGCATCCAGTTTGGTAAAAAAAATTGCATTGCTCATGGAGGCAAGGATTTCCTCTGTCGTTGGAAGGTGGAAGTGGTGGCGTTTTATTGCTTTATTCAGGTCCTTGGGATCCAGGCATATTCGAAGCTTTCCATTGGGTTTTTCTACAACAACTAGACTGTTTACCCAGTCTGTAGGTTCATGAACTGGTTTGATGATGCCCATTTTAACCATTCTTTTGAGCTCCGTGTGTAACTTTTCTTTTAGTGATATTGGCAGCTTGCGAGGTGGATGGACAACAGGGGACACTGTTGGATCTATGGTGATGTGGTGTACACCAGGAAGTTTTCCAATTTCACCAAAGCAATCTGGAAATTGCTGTGTCATGATTTCATGCATATTCTTATCAACATGCATGATACGCTTGATAAGGTTGAGATGAGAGCAAGTGGTAAGGCCTAAAATTGGAGTGGCTTCTATGTCAACAATGATGAAGAGTACTGGATAACATCTTCCTTTGTGATTTAAGGTCAGAACAGATTTGCCAACAACTGGAATGGCTGAGCCATTGTATGCTGATAGTTTGACAGCTGATTTATGGAGCTTGGATTTTTGTTTAACCTGCTGGTAGTCGGCTTTGGAGAGGATATTTACTTGGGCACCGGTATCAATCTTGTACGGGATGATTGATCCGTTTGTTTCAATTGCAATGAGCCACTCATCTTCAGTGAGTGTGTTGACTGAGTTTGTGTCTGGATCCTACGAGGAACTTGAAATTGATGGATATGACTGGTACGCAAAGATAGAGAAAAGGGGGAGTATGGAGGCGTTTCTTGCTTCATCCGTTCTGATATTAAGTATCGAAGAAGAAGGGACCTTGAGATCGCAGGATTGGAGGCCATATGGATCGAAATTTTTGTCGTAAGATCGAGATCTATCCTCGTGTGTTTTTCTTACAAGCCCCCGGATAGTTCAGATTATATCGACAAAAACTTTACGGCAAAATTTCGAGATATGATCGAAACAGCAACATCTGAAAACAAAGAAACCTTACTAGCTGGAGATCTAAACTGTAACTATCTCGTCCCAAATGACCACACAGAAATCAAAGACATTATCAGAATCAATGGACTCAAACAAGTAATTGAATTGCCAACAAGAATTACAAAAACAACTAAAACATTAATAGATATTATTGCAACAACTGACAAAAGAAAAGATTCTTTCCTCTATTGTTTGCCCGAATTCCTTCAGTGATCACGACTTCACTGGTATTGTCAGGAGAATGCATGTGGAAAAATTGAAACCGAGAAAAATACTCACAAGAGACTACTCAACGTATGACAAGGAGGCTTTCAAAAATGAACTACAAAGTATTGATTGGATGGATGTCTTACTTGCAGGTGAAATAAACAGTTCATGGAATCTTTTCAAAAGAATTGGCGGCGGTAGTCGATCACCATGCCCCTTTTGTTGAAAGGCGGGTACGAGGACGTGACTGCGCATGGCTCACAAAAGAGATTAAAGATAAAATGAATGAACGGGATTATCATCTACGGAAAGCAAGGGAGACTGGTAATGAGCAAGAATGGTCAGCATACAAGAGTCTACGAAATGAGATAACGAATCTAATCCGTCGTAATAAAGCAAATCATTGTCGAAGGATCCTACGTGATAACATCGATAGCCCGAAAGATTTCTGGAAGCAAGTTAAAAGATGCTATCCGACAAAAAGCCAAAGCTCAAAGTCCAATTTCTTTAACATTGGAGGTGAACGTGTATCTGATAAAGCAAAAATCGCAGATAGCTTTTGCTCATTTTTCGCCACAATAGGGTCCTCCCTTCAAGCAAAAACGTCCAACCTGTATGACAAAACATGGAAGTTTTTCAAAAACAGAGAATTTTCATCAAAAGTGAATCCCAAGGCTACTATCTTTAAATTCAAGGACATAGAGTTAAGGGAAGTACTGGCGGTTTTAAAGTCATTGAAAGCATCAAAGTCAGCTGGTCTGGACAACTTGCCCCCAAGGCTAATAAAGGACGGATCAGAACAAATTGCCGCACCCCTTTGCTTTCTGGCAAATAAAAGTTTGCTAAGTGGCCTTTTTCCAAATAGTGAAAAATGTGCCAGAGTGACACCTATTTACTAATCTGGAGAAAAATCAAACTTCGACAATTACAGGCCAATCTCTGTACTTAATGCTCTGTCGAAAGTCTTGGAAAAAATTGTATATACACAGCTTTCCGAATACCTCGAAACCAACAAGCTGCTATCTGACGCTCAATATGGGTTTCGAAGAAACAGATCAACGCAACAAGCTGTTACCCTCTTCCTTGATCACATTCGCAGTAACATGGATGCAAGTGGCTGCACAGGAGCATTATATATGGATCTACGCAAAGCCTTTGACACCATCCACCATGGTAATTTGCTGTCAAAATTCTCTCATTATGGCATTAAGAACTCGGAACTTGCTTGGCTAGAAGATTACCTATTTAACAGGACTGAGTATGTCTGCTATGATGGTGTAAAGTCACAAACCGAGCACATCACGTATGGAGTCCCCCAGGAATCAATACTTGGCCCACTCATGCTCGTTATCTTGATTAATGATCTGCACCTTGTGATGGAAAAATGCAAAATCCTGATGTACGCTGACGATACGGTATTATTCTATTCGGATAAATCAGCAAAAGCTGTTGAGGATGTCATAAACCATGAAGCAGACCTTGCTGGGAAATGGTTTGCCGACAACAATTTGATAATGAATCTAAAGAAAGGCAAAACTGAATTCGTCATGTATGGAACAAGTCAAAAACTGTCAAGGCAACCATCTTGCCATATTGCAATTGAAGGAACAGACATTAATCAAAGTAATAGTTATGAATATCTTGGTATCACCCTTGACCATCATCTGACACTGCAACAACAAATTAATAAAATCTACAAGAAAGCCTCGAGTCGCTTGAAACTACTGCAGCGAATTCGACCAAATATTAGCCCACACGTAGCAGAGAAGATATACAACGTAATGATAAGGCCAGTCCTTTTATATTGCTATCCAGTGTATATAAACTTGGGTGATAACGTCAAATCTAAATTGCAATCAATACAAGACATTGGCCCAAAAAATAGTGGCCAATGATAACAGTATGTCCCTGACATGGGACAGCCTCGAGCAAGCCCGAAAGAAGCGAATCTCAATTGATGTGTTAAAGTCAATCAATGGGATTTGCACGGAATCGCTAAAGAACATCTTCACCAAATTTGATCATGGCAAAAATACACGTGGAGATGAATCACTTCTTGTGCTACCAAAGGTGAGAAGCGAGTCAGGAAGACTTTCAAGGAGCGTCAATTTACAACAATCTATCAAGTGACATCAGAGATGAAAAGTACTTTATCAATTTTAAAAGGAAAATAAACACACTTTGTTTTTAAATTCAGAACATGATTGTTATTAACGTTTTTTACAGTTTTTACTCTTGCCTCTTGTAAGTTTTATCCCTTTATTTTACAAACTTTAATTCTAACAGGACCCTTAGTGATAGCAGTAAGACAATTACTGACAAGGCTATCCTGTATACATATGGTATATTATTATTATTATTATTATTATTATTATTATTATTATTATTATTATTATTATTATTATTATTATTATTATTATTATTATTATTATTATTATTATTATTATTTCGAAATTGTTTGCGGATTCAAAGTTAAATGTTCAAAGTCATATCAGAGCAGCCATCCTAAAGGCTAGAAGAGGTATTGGTCTGATACGATATCTTTGAAAGTATGTCTCCAGGAATGTTCTTAATCTATCTTACAAATTATACGTGAGGCCTCACCTTGACTATGGTGATTTATTGTGTCATAGATATGACCAAGAAATGCGGCTAGGTTTTACAGAAAAATTGGAACAAACCCAGTATTCTGCAGCCCTGGCTGTCTCTGGTGCGTGGAGAGGTACAAATAGGCAAAGGCTTTACAATGAGTTGGGGTGGGAAACCCTTTATAGTAGAAGATGGTATCGTCGTTTATGTCATTTTTTCAATCTGAAAAGTAAACAGGTCCCAGAATATCTCTTCAATGAAATCCCTTCTGAACGACAAACCAGCTATAATCTTAGAAATCAGAGGATGTATTCTCCCTCCATTGACAAGACTGTGCGTTTTTCAAATACATATTTTAGTAATGCGCCTTTTGAATGGAATTTACTGGATAGCGATACCAGCTGTTCCAAGTCTATTGCCGAATTCAAGCGAAAACTGCTCTCCAAGATACGTCCAACTGAAAACTGTGTTTACAACATATATGATATTGAGGGTATTAAAATCTTAACAAAACTGCGCTTGCAGTTCAGTGCACTAAATGAGCATAGGTTTAGGCACAGATTTAACGCCGTAGGTCCACTTTGCAATTGCGGTACAGCAAATGAGGATAATAAGCATTTCCTCCTGCACTGCCACTTGTTTAACAACTCTCGTATGAATCTCCATGGCGAACTCTCAGAATTTCTGAACTTAGATATTCCCAACCTTGATGATAATTTCTTTTGTTCACTGCTATTGTATGGAAGTGCTGAATATCCGTATATCATCAACAGAATAATTCTTGAAGCTACAATAAAGTACATTAAATGGTCCAAACGTTTTGATCTGGTTGATTACCAAACTTAGCATCCTCTGGAAACAAAGAATTCGTGCTCGACATGTTAGTGACTGTATCTATGTGTGAATGTATCTGTGTGTATGTTTGTATGTAAGTCCGTATGTGTACGTGTGTACTAGTCAAATTAATTTGATACATTTGAAATTGTAAGTGTCATTCATAGTAGGAACTCGCTGACAATATGTCCTTTCCCACTATGGATGGCACGTAGTTTATGAATCTTGTTATTGGTTACTTTTAATTGTTTTCATTGAATATAAAAAAAAATATCATGATGAAACCACGATGAAACCCTGGATAACGGTCAAGTTTGGCTTCTTTATTCACCGGTTTAATCGAATAAGCCCAAGGAATGTTGCTCCTGGTTTCCTAAATACTTCAAGAACACTAAATTTCAAATATTATTAAATTTTCTTTTCTCTCTTCAATGTGGTAAAAATCAATTTGGAAAGTTGTAACGACGGCACAAAAACAGGTCTCGTAGCAGCCTATTGCTATCCCACACACAGCCAGCCCAATGCTTTGAAACAACAACTAATAGTCTGTGTTCTAAAAATTTCATACAGGGTATCCCAAAAAAGTGTCCGACTTTTAAATTTGAACATGTTCGAGACTATTTAATGCATATGAACCATTTGGGCAATTTTTGAAAGCTGAAACATGTAATGCTCTGTTGACTCTATTGCTGTTTGAATTTGGGAATTTTTAAGAAACCAGGGGGTTACTTACAATTCATGCAAATTTTAAAGTATTTTTAACTCTTTACTCCACTTCTCCAATGTTATTCTAGTTTCTAAAAATAACTTATCTACATAGACCAGAAAGAACAATCTAAATACTTTTAGAAATTTGAGAACGTAATTCATAAAAATTGCAAAAATTCCAAATTTTACATGTTGGAAGGCGGGGGGGGGGGGGGGCAGGGGCAACCGAAAACTTAGCTATGAAGAAAACAGTTTTTCAAGCCCGTTTCCAGTGAATATATCAACTTTGTCATAGTTTGGTCCGTTAAGCAGGTTTTCTGCTTTGAAATTGAATGCATCTCAGAACATTAAGCAGCTTCTTTGACGGCCTTTGCAAAGTTTGCTCAATCATTCATCAGAAACAAGGCAATAACCTTTTCTTCTCCACCTCTGTACATTTCAAGGTCAATTTTGACCTTATGCATTGCTGTGTTATCAGAAGTTAAATACCTCCCTATCAGTGGTAGCAATTAGATTTCTGGTAATTTGAGTAACTCGTGTTCAAAGGAAGAAATTTGAAACCTTCTTTTCCACTATGAAGAGGGCTAGTTTTGCTTTCCAACAGTAAATATCACCGTAAATGCAGACAGCAGAAGAGCAAAGGTGAAGAAACCAGCAACAAATTGGCTATAACATTGAGAGCCACCCTGGTTTCTTAGTATTTAGTACTGCGATAGACTCAAAAGGAAATTACACGTCTCAGCTCTCAAATAATACCAGAACGGTTCATATGTATCAAATATTTTCAGATTTATTCAAATTTAAAAGTCGAACACTGTTTGGGACACCCTGTATATTTGCTATTTTATAAAGGGATCAATTTTGGAACTTCATGGGACGAAGGCCTTCAGAGGCCAACAAACATTAACCGAGGTTATGAATTCGATGATTTTAGGCGGTTCTCACTTCTACTATATGAGTGATCAGATATCTTAGGCTGATAGCATCAATAACAAGATTAGAATTGACGGGGAATTATTTTGATCGTGAAATAAAATGTGAAAAGCAAACCTTTCATTTATGAGATCGTAGCTTGATGCATGATCTCTATCGGTTGTTGGTGTTGCAGAGCATCTCTCAATTAAAAGAACAAGGTTGGTGTCATTTGTGCCGACCTGCACTTCGAAGTAAAGTCTTTGGTCTAATTTAACAGTAGCGGGGAAAATGCTTTGTAGCGTTGTGAACTTCTTGTCTTTAAACATCGACATTGACACTGTAAATGTTCCAAATCCAACTAGAAAGGAAAATCGATACAACAGTGCTCTTAAATGAAAAAATTCAGTAACATCAATGAATTCAAAAATTCAATTTAATCGTTTAGAGGGTTAAAGATTTCAAACAAAATAAGTTGTTAATTATGTGACATATGGCAACATATATCATTTTTACACTCTACCGGTACAAATTTTCATTTGTAACAGAAGTTTATCGAATCGGCATCCTAATTACAATGTTCTTGCTAATCAATAGCCCTTTGATCATTCTATCCGTAGAATTAATTTGCTCTAAAGCAGTGTAAATGCTTTTGAACTGTAAAGATTTTGCCAAACTTTACTGATACAATTTAACTCTGTAGTGGTTGGGCTATCTGACACGTCCTATTTTGGCATGGGGGCAAAAAGTCCTCTTCCCCCTTACCTAACTCTTTTGACTGGAAATAGATAGAGCAACCAGATGTGGTGTCCCAAGGGCGTATTCTTTTGGGCATCTGAAGTCTGCGAAGTCTTCTGAAAACAGTAAATTTTGCAGAGAAAAATGTCAGTTACCAAAAGAATGCGTATTCTGAAAACGGTAGAGTTGGTAGACTTCGCAGAGAAAAATGCCAAAAGAATACACATTCTGAAAACGGTAGAGTTGGCAGACTTCGCAGACAAAAATCCCAAAAGAATGAGAATTCTAAAAGTTTGAGAGTGCGAATGTTATGTTGTGTTCGGCTGAGCGAATTGAAGCCATTGCAATGCATTATACTTTTGTTTTGAAAATCCCAAGAGAAAAGAATTTATAGAATTTATAAGTATACCAGCTTTTACCAGCTTCAGGAGCAGAAGGTTTCCGAGGCCTCGGAAGTCTACCGTTTTTAGTAGAGCCTAAAAGAATACGTCAAAAATCTCTCGGAAGTCTACCGAAAACAGAATGGCCAAAATAGTGGGCTTTCATAAAAAATGATCTGAAGTCTGCGAAGTCTACCGTTTCGGTAGGATGGCACCAAAATAATTGAATTTTAGCTTCTACCAACTCTACCGTTTTCAGAAGATGCCCAAAAGAATGCGCCCTAAAAGCCCAAGGCATATACTTTATGACAATATAAAAATTAGCCTAAAATTAGCCATCATTAATGCTTGCGTCAGCTTTTTACTTCGTGTGGTCAAGAAAAGCGTAAAAATCGGTCAAAATAAGAAAGAATGCGATAAAATTTAATTTGGAGCACAATTTCCATCCAAATTCGAAAATTATGAGAGATTACAACAAATAGCACTACCCTGCAAAATATCTTTGCAAAATATTGCAATTTTCTACTTTTTTTGTGAAAATTGATATTTGAGAATTGGCGATTTTGACAGATTCAGGTCGGGAAATTGCCCCCCCCCCCCCTCCTTTCATTTGTCAAAACAGATTATTAAACTTCTCGAGTTGTTGCGTGAGAAGTAGCAGCAAAAAGTCAGAAATTTTCCGGGTGGCAGTAACTGTTCTCCTGGAAGAGTTATAACAAAAGGTCTACTGGAGGGGGGTGGGGGCAGCCGAAATAGGTTTAAACACATTTAAGTATTTAGGATGATTCTGAAGACCTTGATAAATCGAAAATATCCAGCTATCCAATGGGAAATTAATTCAAGTCAAACAAATAGACTTTTCACTCAAGCTTTAAAAAAGAAGTACTGTGAGGCAGCTGGTTGGCTCCTGTAAACAACGGGATCTTATTGTTGAATAAACAATCCTCATTTAGCACAAAAGATAAAAATTGCGACTGATTGTACTCATTAGGGAACTTCATATTTTAGGAAGCCAAGCAGCCGCGTTAGTACTAGAATGGTAAGGTACTAGAAGAAGCCCTTGTGACACACCCGATGTGATTTCCTGCAAGCTGCCAAACGCACAACCTATTTTCACTCTTCGATTTCTTTTAACGAGGTAGCTGTGCACGAACTTCAGAGTGTCGAAACTGAAGGCCCATCGGAGAAATAAAGAAGTCATTGGGGCACACAGCCATATGTATTCGACAAGTCCATCACAACAGTTTAGTTTATACCGTACTGGTCGATACATCTACGGATTGTCTCGATGATCTGGAAAGAGCATGTTGCGTTTTGTGTCCCTCTCTAAATCAACACAGGAATATTGGAGAATTTTGGTTCCATAAACGAAACCATTGACTTTTTCCATTATTTTTAAAAGGCGAGAAATTGCTGAACTGTGTTACTCGGAACACATTCAACATTATGCTTTAACTTTCATTGCTCATCTGCCGGGTGCGCTAAAATAAACTATGCATATTTGGTAGGCCACAATAAAAATAAATCTTACACTAGACCAATTTTGAAGATGTATGACTTAATCTTTAGCAGAAAGCCTGAATTAGATTCTTGGAATTTTTTGGAAATTTTTTTGTTTTTATGTTTTAGAGCTACAAACGAGCCTCTTAACCCTATCCAGAGTAGGCTTTTTGAAACTTTGGGCAGACTAGGGGGGGGCACAAAGTGCCCCCCCCTGGTTTTTCATAGAATCATAAGTGCTAGAGACTTGAAACTTGGCACAAGTAACAAACATGATAAGGCAAACAAGATGATGTGATTTGTTTTTGTTTATGTCACGTGATTAAGTGCTGACGTCAGCAAATGTTGCTAATTTGGGTGTAAAACCACATGTACTTTGTCACGTTGTATCTCCAAATTGATAAAACATATCGATGTGATATTTGAAACATAGAGGGATTATATCCTTGTAATTCTTATTTTGAAATTGTTGCTTTGTAACGCTAATATTTTTGCTGATGTCAGCATTTATTTATTTTATATGAAAAAAAGAGCGATTTTTGTCCAAAATTTATTATAAATTACTTTTAAAAATAGCAAAAAATGCTAAACATACATAAAAATACCTGCTGCATCATTTTATGTCACTCATTTTTCTAAAAATGAACCATAACATGGTTTTTCGTCAGTACGCATGCGCAACAACCAATTGTTGATGACGTCATCAAAAATCAATAAACTATATATCAAATGAAAGCTTATTTCAAGACGAGCTCAAAAATGTTTGTCTCATTGTCATAGAGCCAGTGGTTCCAAAGCTATGACTTAAACGGTAATTTTTTTGCGGAGCACTCAATTTAAAGTAATGTGTTGACCCCCGGAATCAGTGTCAAAATTTTTGAAATAGACATGAAAAGATGTCTCATAGATAGAAACTAAAAGTCACAAAAAAGCTAGACTATTGAAGAGATACTTGATGAGCTGTGTGAAAAAGTTTACTAGGGGGGGCACTTTGTGCCCCCCCCTAGTCTGGATAGGGTTAACCCTATCCAGAGTAGGCTTTTTGAAACTCTTGGGAAACTACGGGCGGCACAAAGTGCCCCCCTCTACTTTCTAAGAACCATAAGTGCTAGAGACTTGAAACTTGGCACAAATAACAAACACAATAAGGCAAATATGATGACGTAATTTGTTTTTCTTAACGTCACGTGATTAAGTGCTGACGTCAGCAAATGTTGCTAATTTGGGTGTAAAAGCACATCGACTTCGTCACTTCGTATCTCCAAATCGATAAAATATATTGATGTGAGAGTTGAAACATAGAAGGATTATATCTTTGTAATTCTTATTTTGAAATTTTTGCTTCGTAAGAATAATATTTTTGCTGCTGTCAGCATTCATTTATTTTGAACACAAAAAAGAGCAATATTTGTCTAAAATTGATTAAAAATTACTTTGAAAAATAGCAAAAAATGCTAAATATGCATTAAAAGACCTGCTGCATCATATGATGTTGCTCATTTTTCGAACCATGAAGCCTAACATGGTTTTTTGTCAGTACGCATGCACAACAATGCATTATTGATGACATCATCAAACATCAATGATCTATATATCAAAAGAAAGCAAGTTCCGTATCGTGACAAGGAACAACTCCATCCTTAACAAGGGTAATGTTATCAATTGAATCTAAACATTTATCATACATTGAAAGCTTGGAAGTAAAGAAAAATGCTTTCTCGTTACTTAACTCTGTCAGATCAAGGTTCATGAAGATTTTTACATCCTTGCTTAGTTTATATTACCAGATACGTTAATCGGTGTGGGTTGTATAAGCATTTTAGCAACCCCCTTTAGCCTGGTCGTACCTTGATGAAACTGAAAATTGAAAGTAAATTGACTCTAACTAAAATTCACAAAAACATTTCAAATTAGCAAAGAATGTTACCTTCTGTGGCAGTGATAAATGTTTTAACTGGTTCTAGACAGATGGTTGATGTATTTTTGGTACGTTCAAGTAAACATCTAAATTTAATTCTTTTGCCAGTCGATCGGACCAATTTTGAAGTAGTATTCCCAAATGTCCACATTACTTCATTTTCATAAACAATATGTGTCGATTTCTCTGTTCTCGTTGTACCACATTTGTCATACGTGGTAGCCAGTCCATACTCATTATTTGGGAAGTACCGTTTGCCAGTACAACTGGTATCATTCAATGTTATCGATGAGCCATCAAAAAGCTGTGTCCGGTTATCCAAGAATATTGCCATTGAAGTTTCATTGCAAACGACTCTATTTGATCCATCTGTAATGAAAACAGCTGCGATTACTGCGACAAACAAGGTTGATATGACACTAAAGGTAGAGCAAAGGACATTGGACGGACCATGGGCCTTTGATTGACTTTGAGGGTACCTTAAAAACTCTATCTGGCCATCTCTCTATTAACCCTATTTTAACCGGGTAAAAAAAAGTGATTTTCTACCGGGGGGGGCGTTTTTCGCCCCCCCCTGTTTTTCTCCGCAAATATAACAGCTATGACAATGAAACTTGCACTGTGTCATAATTGAACAAAGGAGAATCTAAAAATAGTATCAATCAATCAATAGTCACGTGATTGGTTGCTAGGCAACCAAAAACAATGCAAATTTTGAGAAAATCGAGCTATTTGCAGAAAAGGGCCAATTATTAGCAAATAGCTAGATAAAATTGGCAAAAAAACCATCCAAATACATAAATGATATCATTAATTTGTAGTTTCATATGGTTTCATACGGATATTTGTGGTTTCTAATGAATTAACTAATTAAATAATGAAAATTTGATTCAATGCAAAATTGTTAGCTCAATAATTATGATTTAAACCATTAATTTCGCATATTATTGGTGAAATCAAGTACCTTTATCGATATTTGAGGTAATTCCATCAGTTTTGCATGAAAAATTACTCATTCATTAGGATTATGACGTCATAAATATTTATGACGTCATAGAAATAATAAACTGCTGATGTCAGCAAATATGAATAAATTATATATCAAATGAAAGTACTCATCAAGACAAATCGAATGGTATATATATTGTTGAGATTTAGTAACAAAGGAGGAAATTAGAGCCGTTTTAAAGAATTTCTTTGTGACCACTCTCCAAATATGGGCATGTGGTGGTCACGTGGTCAAACAATAGGTATTGAAATTTCTATTTTCTGATTGCCAACTAAATTTTAGGAAAAGTCAAGGAGTTTCAGCATTGTAAGTGCCATCGTTTGGGAGCTATTAAAAAAAATCCGATAGGGGGGGCGAAAAACGCCCCCCCCCCGGTTAAAATAGGGTTAAGCTCTCCTCCCTAACAAGCACCCCCTGGCCTTCCAATACGACGCATTAAATATCAAGTATCAAATGAGTATCAAATAAGGCCAACTCGCGGTTAAGCTCCACCCCAAATTATGTCAAATGCCAGGCGCGGTTAAGCTCCTCCCCAAATTATGTCAAATGCCAGGCGCGGTTAAGCTCCACCCCAAATTATGTCAAATGCTAGACGTTAACAGATAATGTCCATTTATTTATCTAAACAAGTTGGCATGTTAATTTTGATTTGGTTTGGGATAAAAGCTGTGTCAAATATGTGAATTGGCCAGGTAACATTTTATGTTGATACTTGGGGGAAAATGGGGTAAAAAACTAAGAGCTATAATCTATATCCTTCTTATTTGACTTTGTGAATCACCCCGCCTCTAAAAATCCTCCCTCTCTCTGTAGCACCCTTCGGATTCTCCAGGAATAAATGAGCCCACCCGGGCATCTATAAAGGGGCTGTTTTATAGAGAAGTTCTCGTATATCACTTCATGAAATATGTTGCCTTCTTGATAATATCATTAAAACAGAGGCTAGGTAGATATATTTGGTGTTATAAAAACCAACAACTAACTGATCACACAAACTGGCAAAAAATTATGTTGAGCAGCCTCAAAAGCCTTTTTCAACTGCGCAGGGACGGTGGTAATCCAATTCAATAGCCTCCTATCTTAGCTGCCTCAGAAATTTTACGTCTTCAAAGAGTCATTGTCGCCTAGGGTCCTTTGAAGGCATAATCAAACTTTGCCTTAGCAGAAGTTGTAGATCAGTACTCCTAAAGTTAAAACGATAACAACATTTGAATTTATGTGAATTTCGATAGGTTCTTCTGATTAGGCCAAATTTGATTTCAGATTCAGGTTCTTTAAATGACTCACTCGGCCAATACACAAGCAGTTTGGGCATGCGAAGTGACAAATTGCAAATCAATATTGTATCTTCTTAGTAAAGGTTGAATAACAATGTCTGGAAGCAAGGCTTCTCTGCAGTGACTGCTGCCAACCAAGTACATCCAATCGGCTATATTTGCATAACAGCTTTAGCTTCCTTACCGTCACATGATGTTCCATTTCCAAAATAGCCAAATTTACATTGACATGTATATGATCCATTTGTATTTGAACAAGCACCATTGATACTACATTGATGTTGTCCCGTCGTACACTCGTTTATGTCAGTGCAAGTAAATCCGTCGCCACTGAATCCACTCTTACATGAGCAATTGTATGAGTCATTGCCTGGATGACAAATAGCATTTGGACTGCATAGCTTTGGTTTACATTCTAGGAGAAAATTGAAGAGAGGTCAGAACGAACATTCATATGACGAGGATCGGGAAGACATATCTTAGAAGCATCAACAAGGACAGGTTTGGTAAGAGAATAGCACCAGTTGGTTTTGATTTAAACCGCATTTCAAAGTGATTAGCGATCACAGGCAAAAGAAATCTTTCAACCTGTGATTCAAAACAAGCAAAGCCTCAAAAGTTGGCCTGAAACCCAGGTAGCTAGGTCGCTCGTAGTGCGTCCCAGAAATTGCTTTCAAGAACAAACATGAGCATAGATGGAGAGAAGAAGGATAAATCTACACATCTGCCACGGACATTGTGTGCTTTTTTGGTTCAAAAGCCGATTAGGAGCCAATTCAGTTATCTTATTTTTTGGTGTAATTAAAACTTCTGAACCAAAGAAATGAAATGCCAGAGGAAGTTGTTCAGATATATCCTTCCTATTTCGATATACGTTCATGTTTCCTCTTAAAAACAATTTCTGGAAAGCACAACGAGCGCGCTAGTATACTTTGGTTACAGAAAAACCATTGCGGCTTTGTTTGATTTGAATTTCTGGTGGAGAGAATTTCCTTCATCTGTAGGCACTAATCGATTTGAATTCAAGTGTCAACAAAAGCAGCTCATGCTATTGTGTTACAAAATTTGTTCTTGTTAGAAGCTTCCGTTGTCCGCGTTTCATTGATGGTATCCTTCTAAGAAGAAAGCTTTTCACGGAAACATTTAATGTTCAGCATTGTAGAGACTTTGATCCGTTCTTCAGCTGACCATTTACTTCCAATCCTTCATTTGGCACTTACATTGTATCACAACACTCTTTGCAGGTTGCATAAAAAAGCCACATGTAGCAAAGTGAACTCTGTCTGGAACGTAAGGTTGACATGAATGAAACAGTGATTCTGCGAAACCCCACTCAAGTGCTTTCATTTGAAGAAAGCTTTTGCAAAATAGGGCACTTTGGAATTTTACAAGAAGAAAGAAGTACGCAAATGTCAAATGTGAAAACTCAAAAATGGCAGCCGTTCTTCTTTTCGACATTGTTCTAAGTTGTATTGTTGGAACTATTCGGAATTTTGTCACTTCGTCGCCGCATAAACCTTTTGCATTGGTTAAATGTTAAATAATTGGATAACTAGAAACAAGCATCATTAAAATATATTTTTAAATACAGCCGCATTTCATCAAAACCGTTTCAAAAAAGCTGATGCTTTCTTTCGACAATTTCTTTCTAAAGCATTATGCAGGTATAGTCACTCCACAGAGCTTCGTTGTAAAAAATCCTTGATAAGTTTTCATTGTTGTGCAGCTTTTGTCAGCGAGAGTATTGCTTTGTCCAAAACAGTTAAATCATTCATCAATAATACAATAATAAAGAAGCTTCTTCGGTTCATCACAGAATCAGAACCATAACAAATTCACTGAATAAAAAGAACAAAGTGTCCTCCTTCCTGCAAAGATACAACTACCTGGTGTGTCTAAAAAAGAATCCCTGTTTGAAAGACCACATATCCGTCGATATCAAGACAATAATGTTGGAAAATATGACATTCCATAGTCACGCCCGACAACCCCTACTGACGTATGACGTCACATTGAAGCCTCGAAGCTCTGGAGGCAGGTGGAGGTCATGTGATTTTTGCGCGCCATTTCTTACATTTTATCACGCGTACACGCAAGAAAACATTTAATATTTGCAAAACTATATGCTCAGCTTGTTTATTGATAAAAACTGTGAATGTTTATTGATAAAAACGATGAATTCCAAGAAAGAAACACATTTTGTGGCTGCTTGCAAGTAAGTGCATCTTCGTCGATTTCATTCAAATCCAGTAGGCCCGGGATTTCAACTCAGCACAATTCTTTGAATTTCTTATTTATGTTCTGTAATATTTCGAGGATCTTTGATTTTGTTAGGAAGAACGTGCTTCACTAACTCCGTTTATTTTTGTTCGGGATATTTTGTGATGAAATTACCCATTTTCACACAGCGTTTAGTTCGATGGTTCCCTTCAGATTTTTCTTGCGCTTGATACGACGAAAATATATATTTTTCATTCAGGGGTGTTTTTCTCGAGAAGTGACGACTTTCCTTGAGAGGCGAACTATCCTATGCCACGCAAAATTTATTTTCCTTTCTTCTGATATGGCACTTTGTATGTTTTTGGCTTCCGTTTCAGAGCGTTTGAGTGAGGCGCGGGTCAACTTCGCTTTGCAACTCCATTATTTTTGTTAGGCCAACCAGTCTCCACCTAGACTTTTTGTCCCATTCTTAGTCAAAAGTTCTCAATTCGTCGATAAATTGGCATTTTCCGTAACGATATTAATACTTTCTTTCAAAAATCAATCATATTGGGATCCTTTAACTTTTTTGTGAATTCAGAGTTGCATTCAACCTGCACGTTGAATTACCGCAGATCCGTTTCTTGAATTTTACCAAAATTTCACTATGACATCCAGGGCCAATTTTCTTCAAAAAGCTACGTCCTGTGAAAAAGAAAACCCTCCTATGCCACGCAAAATTCATTTCTCTTTCTTTTGAGCTTAAGTTTGGTACATTTTTTGTTGTAGTTACAAAGCCAGGCGCAGGCTAACTATCAATTTTGCACCCATTATTTTGGTTAGGCCATTGAGTCTCCACTTCCATTTTTCAACCTTTTCACGGCTCTTGCCTGCCTTGCCATCCAAAATTTCTCGATTTTCTGTTAGCATATTCATATCTTCATGCAAAAATCACCACTCCCATGAAATTTTAGCTTTTTGTTGTTTCTAGGGTTTCATTCAACTTGCACGCCATACATTCCCCGATCATTTCGTCAAATTTTACGGAAATCCAACTGTTTCATTAGGAGTGTATTTTTCTTGCAGAAATGACAGGATATAGAATAGTGAAACCTTCTAAGCCACGTAAAAATTATCTGCCTTTCTTTTGATGTAAATTTGAGATGCTTATCATTGGAGTTTGTGAGCCTATTAACTAGGCGCGGGACAGGTTCATCTCTCGCCCCCTTCATTTTGGTTAGGCCAGACAGAATAGCAGATCTGATATATTACATAATCCTCGCGGCATCTTTAGGTGTCTCATCTATCTGTGCTCGTTTGAGAGTCAAGCAACTGCCATAAGGTCGAGGGAGTTCTTCTTTCTGAGACGCCTGTGCTGTTCTTTTTCTTTCTTTTAAAAAAATTTGATGTAGATTTCACCATTGATGTAAGTGGCTGCCGTAGTTGGAACTCGATGACATCATGTCCTTTCCAGCTATGGCAGCCACAGAATATTTATATTTCGTTGTAGTTAGTTGTTTTTATTTGTGATAAAAAAAAAAAAACAGTCTCCGCTATAACTTTTAATGCTCTCTCATTGCTCAGAGGTGTTTTCTTGGCCTGTCATTCATGTATATATCATCATTCACCTCATAGCAGAAAATAAGATACTAAAATCCTAAACTTTGTAACTCCTCGGGTCATATTTTAGGACAATTCAGTCCTCTGACAAGAAATCTCTCTTCCCGAAACGGCTTGTCGACCTGTTTGATGTTTGGAAAGTTGTTCCTAATAAGGGTAAATCAATACCATGCATGGGGTTCGCCAGAAAAAATTATGACCGGTGTTCAAAAACACTTGATACCCGACCTTTTAAAATTTTGTTATGAATACAAAGTTTTGGTACGGAAAATCTCTGATAAATTTTCTACAAGTGTGGCTCAGGTATGTTGACACAGGTTATATTCTTCTTTCGCAAAAATCAGGCCAAAGTTCGAGAAAAAATGTTGCTCCTATAGAAATACTATTACCGTCAGAACGAGGCTACGAAAGTCGAATGAGGGGTTGTCGGGCGTGCAGCAGGACGGAAAATTGCATTTGCCATGCGCGAAGAGCGCACAGGGGGATCAATGATTACAAGGTCGATTTTACGCGAGCAAAGCTGCAGTGGTAGTGTGGCCTAACTTTCTTCATTTGGAATGTTGTGAATATTGAAGGTTTCTTAACGCAAGCACAAACTTCATTTGAACACAGTTTACCTCGATAATTTTTCAGTTTAGTTTCTTATCAATAGTCGGAAAGAGCTGTGGATGCAGGCTGGCACAGAAACAGATTGATGTGATTGTTGACATTGAGCTCTTCTGTGGACATTATTATTACTCCCGATTGGGTTCGTTGCTTTTTTATCCTGCCAGCAAAGAAGCGCGAAAGAAGACTGAACCTTTCGACCATCTCTTGTAATATAAAATTGACAACCTAATGATAGTTAATGGCCTGATTAACAGGTGTACGATACGTGTGAAGTCGCGATGAAACCACTGGTGAATGAAACATGCTTTCTATCTCTGCAATCATCACTCAGCATCGCCCAAAGGAACCTTGTGGCTTGGAGAATGAACAACGCTTGATATGATGTTGGATTTAATCTTATTTTGCTAATAGTAACTGCAGTAAAGAGAATGTTCGATTTTCTGTGCCATACACAAATCATGAAATTGTTTTCAAAAGTCCTATGAAGATCAACAGAGATCCACAGTAAAAACAGGAAGAAATGGGTGTCAAAATTAGAAACAATACACTGGAACTAGAGGGGTGTCGCCCTGAATGAGGGTATTTCACATTTGGCCTAATATTCCTGCTGAGCGAAAGAATTTTCAGAAAGGAACTTAAAATGAATACGTTCCTAAACTCTTTCCCGTTGTTGATATAAAATATATTTGTCATTGGTGATATTGTCTTTTGGAGCGAGCTGCTCAAGCACACTGCGGTCCAGAGGGCCTAAATTTCCGACGTCGCCCTGATTGAGGGTACCGAAGCTTTCACTTCGTTTCATGTAAATTTAAGACAATTTGATGCGAAAATCATCCGCATATCAACGATTAAAGAGTGTAGGTTGCTCTTAAATGTTTTCTGATTGTGTTTGCTGCGTTTTGTTACTGTAACCATTGATCTTTGTTACCGCACATACGTTCGAAGATTTTTCTGCAAGCTGACATCAATTCTTCCTCCTTCTGTCACCTGAACAATATTTAAATGAGTTTCTAATATTGAAAAATAATTTTCCAGTCTTTCAATAGAATCAACCTATTTTCGTACCGTAAATTGTCCTTTTACCACAAATATTGGTCGCCTGTAGTGCTTTGGTAGCGCAGATTTTGTTTGAAAACCGGAAGATACCACAATGCCCTCAATCAGGGCGAATTTAGGCCAATCAAACGGCTTACAAAGAGAAACCCATCGTGGCGGAAACGGATTTTGTATTTCATATGTTACGTGAAGTACTTCTTCTAGACACGCTTGGCTTGCTGTGCAGCCATGTTTTTGTTGGGAAAGTGCAAATAACGTCGAGGAAACAAGCAAAACCAAAACACTGCAATAAAATTTGAAATGAAAAATGGCGGATACTTACCGTTAAGTTCTCAGGTGAGATTCTTTAAAACACTTTCTCTCTGTTTGTGGATGGAATTTTATTCAACAAAAACAAGCAAAGATTTAGCAAATGCTGTCAATGAGATATTTTCACGAGCATTTTGATTCTAGCTTGGCACAACTCGCGTTATTCTGCAACGAACGGACAACATAGTGAAAACCGGTCATAATGCGTTTACCCTCAATCAGGGCGACACCCCTCTACCAGAGATATCTAACAATAGTACCACATTGAAACTGAACGTTCAGCATAAGGGAAAACTCAGTTACAATCAGAGACGTAGGAACCGGGGGGGGCACTGGGGGCACGTGCCCCCCAAGATTTTGCAATAAACAAAGAAGTGCCCTTTTTATTTTCAGGAAATGTCCCTTTAGCTTAAGAGAAAAGTGCCCTTGAAGTGTCATGCCCCTCCAAGTTTCAGATGCTTCCTATGTCCCTGGTTACAATGTTCAGGTCTTCATTCATGTTTGAAGGATCTACACGTATTTTTTTGTAAGAAACTGCCCATAAGCGTACGGGAAGAAAAAATCTAGGGGGGCGGCCCGACACAAAGTCCATTGTTTACCAACATTTTTGCCCGACTGAGGGCAGATTTTTGCCCGACTAAGGGCAGATTTTTGCCAGATTGGGGCTGATTTTCGACGATTTCTCAAATATTGGGGGGCTGCCGCCCCCCCGGCCCCCCCACCCCGTACGCTTATGAAACTGCCCATAAGAAACTCAACTCTCAGATCACCAAAAAATTTAGGAACTCCAGTACTGGGAGAAAATAAGTTAAGAAACTATTTATTTTGATAAAGGAAGTCCTTGACATATTGTTGCCTTACTTTTACTTGTTTCCTGTATTATATTACTCGTAAGGTACTTAATGTCTAAACATTGGAGAGGCTTAAAAAATGTTGTTTTGAAATATTTGAACATGAAGATTGTTATGGAACCTCTAAGAAACTCGTAAGGAACTCTGAGTACTCAAAATCTGATAATCTTAAGAAACTTTCAGTAGTACTGCCCCAAATTCTTAGTTTCTGAACAAAATACGTGTATGTCATCATCGACATCGTCGAAAAACAATCTTTGCCACAGTTGACAGAATCGTGCTGCTAAGGGCTAAATCCCCATCTCTAACGGACCACTAAATTTTTCCTTTGTCATGGGCGTACTACCACCTCTCATTATAGGCTGATTTGTGTCTGTGGTCAGGGCCTAATCTTATGGGAACTTCATTATCTAGATTGTGATGTTAATATTACAAAGTTCACTGCCACAAAATTAACTGCTGCAAGTTTTTCTTCAGAAATTGATTATGAATATATAACCTATTTGAATTTTCATCACAAAGTAACTATTTTGATCACAAAATAACAATTTTGAACAGATTTGAGCTGCACCCCCACCCCCTGTTAATGGCCCAATTTCATAGCCTGCGTGAAGCCTCTGCTGTCACTGCGGAGCGGAGGGAGGAGGAATGAGCGGAAATCTTTCCTCCCCTCCGCTCCGCAGTGACAGAAGAGGCTGCATGCAGGCTACCAATTCCATTGACCATGGCAAAAATTGTTTGTCAATTACGCCTTATGCCAGCAAGCCTATAATTATACTCTTCTGGACTCAGCATTGTTACATACAGAGCTATGTTAACTGTCAAACATTACTTTACACTGGAATTTTTACAGCATCTTTTTACAGCATTTTTTTAGGTGATTAGCCGGATCTTTAGAAATCATTTTATTTCATCTATTACTTATTGCAATTCTCTGTCATTATTTGCCATCACTTCAACATAGTTTAGATTGAAAACTTGTCTCGAGAGCATAAGTGTATGGGAAGAAAACATCTAGGGGGCTGCCCAACACAAAGTCCATTATTTACCAACATTTTTGCTCAACTGAGGGCAGATTTTCAATAATTATTCCAAAGTTGGGGGGCTACCCCCCCCCCCCCCGCCCCCCATCTTGTATGCTTGATGCATGAGAGTGAGGGTAAATTCTATGAATCAAAATAATCAGTAATTAGTTTGTTGGCTTGGAGAAGAGATTTCAGAGCTATCATAGATTTCACATCTCAGAATTCACTGAGATCAAATCAAACTAAACACAGAATGTGAAACCTATGGATAGCTGGAATGGTGCATTATCTGCTATTCTTCAGAACATTAAATCACTTTGTTTTTGCACCCTTACTGATCACAAAGGCACAATCAAGATATTCCCCATCAATGAAAATTGGAAGACTTTGCTGCACGCTCTAACAAACTTTTAAGTAAAGTTCAATCCTCAAAAATTAGAAAAATTCTAAAAGCTTCCAATAACATAAAATAATGTCAAAGTTTTCAGAGAGAATTAGTTAGACCATGATATGATCCAAGCAATTCTTCAAAGAGTAAATTACAGTCAATTGAATCATAAATGATTGTTAACAGCTGCATTTTATTCAAGCAGGGATGTAGGAAGCATCTCAAAGTTGGGGGGCACAACACTTCAAGGGCACTTTTCATTGGGCTAAAGGGGCACTTCCTCAAAATAAGAGGGCACTTCTTTGTTTATTGCAAAATGTTGAGGGGACATGTGCCTCCCGTGCCCCCCCCCCCCTGGTTCCTACATCTCTGCATTCAAGTGTTTCTAACTTTGGCATACTGTAAGTCCTTGTTTAGGTAGTTCTTCTTCAATTAACATTGCTTAATAGCATACACCTTTCTGTTTTACCGCCCGTCTTATTAATGTGATCAAGCCACTGCATTCTGTATGGTGAGATCCTCGTTTCTCTATCCAATTTGTAATTTTCCTTTTTTCTATGATGAAAATATGAGATTTCTCATGATATGAAAATGAATTAGGTTCGTTGAAATACTTTCATCAGTTTTTATAAATATTTTAAACAAGGCATATTTTACCCAATATGTAAAACCTGTCATTAGGTATTTGAAGATATCAGAATATAATTGAAACAATATTGCTGCAGCAGAAGATACACAAGTTCATAACACAAGGGCAAAATTTTAAGAGGAAAGAGCCATTATGTTGCAAATTTTGTAGTAAGTCTAGTTTATCACCCAACATAATTCATTATGCCGCACAACCTGTATTAAGAGGAAACAGCCCCGCTATCTTTCTCTAATTGCAATGATCTCTACAAATAGGAATACAGAGAAATAGAAACAGAATGGGGTATATTTTGTCATTTCGCTCCCCTCCACCAATTTTCCCAAACTTTTTGAGAATTGAACATATTTCATGAAGGTGTAAACAAGGTAATTTGAAAAAATCTAAGTGTTGCATAGTGTGGTATTGCCACAGTGTTCGGGTTTAGCTAAGGGTTTTCTCGCTAGGACAGTCATGACTCTTAGGCCCGATAAATTGGAGAATTTAGAAAGGGGTGTATTTGTCGTTCCGCTCGGGTCCTCCACCAATTTTCCCAAACTTTTTGAGAATTGAACATATTTCATGGAGGTGTAAACAAGGTAATTTAAAAAAATCTAAGTGTTGCATAGTGTAGTTTTGCTACAGTGTTCGGGTTTAGCGAAGGATTTTCTCGCTAGGACAGTCATGACTCTTAGGCCCGATAAATTGGAGAATTTAGAAAGGGGTGTATTTGTCGTTCCGCTCGGGTCCTCCACCAATTTTCCCAAACTTTTTGAGAATTGAACATATTTCATGGAGGTGTAAACAAGGTAATTTAAAAAAATCTAAGTGTTGCATAGTGTAGTTTTGCCACAGTGTTCGGGTTTAGCGAAGGATTTTCTCGCTAGGACAGTCATGACTCTTAGGCCCGATAAATTGGAGAATTTAGAAAGGGGTGTATTTGTTGTTCCGCTCGGGTCCTCCACCAATTTTCCCAAACTTTTTGAGAACTGAACATATTTCATGGAGGTGTGAACAAGGTAATTTAAAAAAATCTAAGTGTTGCATAGTGTAGTTTTGCCACAGTGTTCGGGTTTAGCGAAGGATTTTCTCGCTAGGACAGTCATGACTCTTAGGCCCGATAAATTGGAGAATTTAGAAAGGGGTGTGTTTGTCGTTCCGCTCGGGCCCTCCACCAATTTTCCCAAACTTTTTGAGAATTGAACATATTTCATGGAGGTGTAAACAAGGTAATTTAAAAAAATCTAAGTGTTGCATAGTGTAGTTTTGCCACAGTGTTCGGGTTTAGCGAAGGATTTTCTCGCTAGGACAGTCATGACTCTTAGGCCCGATAAATTGGAGAATTTAGAAAGGGGTGTATTTGTCGTTCCGCTCGGGCCCTCCACCAATTTTCCCAAACTTTTTGCGAATTGAACATATTTCATGGAGGTGTAAACAAGGTAATTTAAAAAAATCTAAGTGTTGCATAGTGTAGTTTTGCCACAGTGTTCGGGTTTAGCGAAGGATTTTCTCGCTAGGACAGTCATGACTCTTAGGCCCGATAAATTGGAGAATTTAGAAAGGGGTGTATTTGTTGTTCCGCTCGGGTCCTCCACCAATTTTCCCAAACTTTTTGAGAACTGAACATATTTCATGGAGGTGTGAACAAGGTAATTTAAAAAAATCTAAGTGTTGCATAGTGTAGTTTTGCCACAGTGTTCGGGTTTAGCGAAGGATTTTCTCGCTAGGACAGTCATGACTCTTAGGCCCGATAAATTGGAGAATTTAGAAAGGGGTGTATTTGTTGTTCCGCTCGGGTCCTCCACCAATTTTCCCAAACTTTTTGAGAACTGAACATATTTCATGGAGGTGTGAACAAGGTAATTTAAAAAAATCTAAGTGTTGCATAGTGTAGTTTTGCCACAGCGTTCGGGTTTATCCAAGGATTTTCCCGCTAGGACAGTCATGACTCTTAGGCCCGATAAATTGGAGAATTTAGAAAGGGGCGTGTTTGTCGTTCCGCTCGGGCCCTCCACCAATTTTCCCAAACTTTTTGAGAATTGAACATATTTCATGAAGGTGTAAACAAGGTAATTTAAAAAAATCTAAGTGTTGCATAGTGTAGTTTTGCCACAGTGTTTAGGTTTATCGAAGGGTTTCCTCGCTAGGACAGTCATGACTCTTAGGCCCGATATAGAGATTTAGGCCTACCTACCTTTCCTTTCATCGTGTACCTTGCTTCGAGAGTCGTGATATTTCATTTCTCCGTGTCTTTTACAAAGCTGTGCAATAGCAGACCTTCTCTGTCAAAGCCACCAGCAGCCATACAAAAATATTTGTTTATAAACTTGTTTGCAGCCTCGGAGAGTTTTGAGCTAAAAATATTTTCTTCAACCATGTGAGTTTCTATTAATTCTGCGCACGCACGCCCTCACAGCTACGCCGCAGCTGTGCCGCCATTTTGTGTGAAAACAATTTTCCGTCCTGCTAACTGCATAAAATCACGACCAAATTTCTCGTATATCTATGCCTTATAGCAATGACCTGTACATGCTTTGGGATTCTTTTTATTGACTCACACGATGCAAAAATTGTTGAAGAAATGATAAAATACCTCGTTTTGACTTACTCCTATTGTGTCAAGTCGTGTCAAGTGAAGACATACGAGCCAGGGTTTTGAAAAATAATTTTTGATGTTTGCATGTGACGTTTCGTTCCAGAGACAGTAAAAGTTTACCGAATGAAGCCCTTTTTGATACCTGTGCTATACACTCTGTACTGTCCAACTGTTCAATCTTTCCAGCCAATGTTTTTGCCATTATTTATAAAAATAATGTTACAAGGAGGGTTTATCAAATTTTAACACAATCGTTGTTTCTGAAATAAATTGCGGCTTGGTTAGCATAGGGCTCGAGTCTTTGCAAAAATTATCATTCATATAAAACCTTATGATAATGTATCAAAAATGCAAAAGCCTATACTGCAAAAGCTTCTCATATAATGGAAGAACACGAGTTAGGCTTTCGGAGAATCACTCTTTCAATCATTTCAACCGTTCGTTGTCGGAGTATGTCGGAGATGTTCTTACCAGTTGGCCAGAGTCGGATTACTCGAAGATCTAAAAACAAATTAAATCAACCTTTTCGAAAGAGCAACATAGGTCAAAGTGGCCTATCTTACCTAGGACCTAAAATCTGGAACAATCTGCACTCTGACGTAAAGTCTGCTAAAAACGTTAACAGTTTCAAACATAAGATAAAGGACAATTTCTTTAAAGACCTCCAAAATCAAGAAAACAGTCCCTATATATATTATTAAATTTATAAGAACTGCATAAACAACAGGCCAAACAGGCTGTTTAACTTTCTTAGGAATGAGCCATTACATTCTACTTTTGACACAAAATATTTTTGTCTCGCTTTTCATGAAAACTTTTCTTTTCTATAATACCCCTGGAGGGACGATTATGGAAACAAGGTTGTACTGACCTTTTAATGCTATCCCTGCCATTTTAAACTAGGGGTGTTTCTATACTAGATCTTAGTTTTTATCATATTGTACGCATGTAAATAGCCTTTCTTTCATTTCGTAAATTTTTAATTTTTAATTTGTATGGCAAAATTTTACATACATACATACATACGTTCAAGAGAAAGTTGACTTCGCAGCATGTGATTTTCATAGAGTGATGTGACATGACGTAAGTGCCAAATAAAGGATTAAAAATAAATGGTCAGCTAAAGACAGGACCAAAATCTCTACAAAATCTGAACAGGAAATATTTCTGTGAAAAGCATTCTTCAATTGAAGTGATGAAAGGCAGCTTTACGTAATTTACCATTTTCGATATCATCATTATTTACATAATCACAGCATTTATAAGATTCCCGATAGTTCTGAAGTTGCGACGTCATCTGACAGGACAGGACTATAAGACTTCATAAGACTTACAGATAGACTTATTGCAGTCGACGAAATAGACTTAGGGCAATTCTAGACTCCAGCCATGGACGAAACTTTAAATTTTTTCATTTCGAAATGCGATACAACTAGCACGGGAAGTAGCAATGGCTGGCTGCAAGGAATTTCCTGGTGGATATGTAGCACTTGTAACTTTATTGAAATCTTGTTTTTTTAATAGTATCATAAGGTGCGAAAATTTTCATCGCCCTTTTACTGGATTACAAAGTATATTCTGCTGTACATACTAAAGTCTGTAGCACATGTATTCCAAGCTGTTACTTTCATTATCAGTTTCAAGATAAAGAAATGGTTTCTAATAATTTAAAAACCTTGGTCAAACATTATTAGACTAATGTCTTTTAGTCTGTGAGTTCTCCAGTGTATGATTCTGAAAATACAATAACAAGGAAAGTCTCGTTTGTTTGTTTGTTTGTTAGTTTGTTTGTTTGTTTGTTTGTTTGTTTGTTGGTAATTTCTTTGTATCGTGCAAAGACTTTCATAACTGAAGCTGATCTCTGGTCAGTCTTCATGATCATGTCCTGAAAGTAAAATTTTTTTTTTGTGTCTGATGATTTTCAATGAATTTTTAGGGTATTAAGCTTTCAATGCAATACTAAATAGAATGTCAGTTTACAATTTTAGCCAGATTTTAGTAAAGACTTGGTCGAAAAAGTCCAAAAATCCATCACTCTTAGATTATCTTCAATGTCAAAACTGATACAACATGCAATTACCATTGATTAGAAATATGGTTGGCTGCATAAATTCCGAAGCATCAACGCCATAGGACCCTAAAGTAGGGAGGTTAGGTGATTTTTTACTTTGCAGCAAGTAAGAAATGTGAAGATTAATATAAAGAGATAATAAAATTCTGAATATTTTGCTTTTTAAATCAACAAAATCGGATGGATGAGGCAAACTCAAATTATGTGATTTCTAGTTTTCGAAAACTGAGATAAATTCTTGAAAACTTTAGTATAAGCAGCCTCCAGTGCTACAGATAGCACAAAAATCATCACATTTTAAGTCAAATGTGTTACGCATCATTCAATAACTTTTGATAGGGATGAGATACAACCTTGAAACTTGGACAAGATATGCAATACCCCCTTGCAAAAAAATTATTGGAGCGAGTAACCCTAACAACCAACGTTACCATAGTAACAACAGTTATCTTCCTAGCAACAGTAACATAGTAGCAAATATGACTGTTAAAAACTCAAAAAACATATAAACATCATATTGTTGAATACAATTTAGAAATGTGACCTTTTCAAACCATTGGGGTAGCTTACCCTAGCAACGCAAATCACCATAGCAACAAAAATTAAGGCCCTAGCAACATGGACATTGCGAAATATCAAAGAATACAAACAATGCTAAATGACTATATTTAGTAGTGGACAATTGGGCGGTGAGGGGGTGCAGTCACCCCCTAATGCTGGCAAGAACAAAGATCTTTTGTTTGAAAACAATGGGATGAACAATGCTTTTCAATTGAAAAATACCTTCGCATATTACAGTATTTCTATTGACCATTGTAACTAGCAAATGCAACCTTTCTAAACATTGAAACAAAGAATAATATTTACAGGGGCAAAGGAAGCAAAGTGTGCACAAAAAAGCCTTTTCAGTTTCTAAAACAACAGGATTCGTGTACATTAACATGACAAGAATTCTCATGAGTTCTTAAAAGTTTTCAAGAATCCTTCACATTCTGATAGAACAGTTAAGTGCTGTGAAAGACTGTAAACATTTCCAAATGAAGAATTATTATCTTAAGAACCTGAATTTTTCTCAAGAACTCTGAAGTATTCTTTGGAGGGAAAAACAGTTAATGTGCACAAGCACCGTACTGTAAGTCAGGCTGCGTATGTGGAAGGCAATTAATATTTAGGACAGGTATCTTGTCTTGTGCACTATAATCTAAAGCCCCAATGATAGTCCCACACAAAAATAACCTGTCGGGTTTGCAATGTATTCTATTGTCCTAAGATCCTAGATAGTTTCTTAATTTGGGGTTTCTTTGAAGAAGGACTTTTCTAACTAAATTTATCATTAAGGAACATTTTAAAAGACACCATTCAAAGCCCCAGTTTCAACCTAACATGCAAATGACCCAAACAATTAATGCATAGTAACTCTTTAACACATCTACATTTCGTATACAATTAGGACCCCCTTCTTTAAATCACTCAATAACGCAAAAGAAAATGTCTCATCTTCTCCATCAATGTCATATTGAACATCATACTTTGTTTTTGATGGATCTGGAAGTATTTTATCTACTTTCAAGACTTGAGCATCAAACCATTCTGCTTCACAAATGTTATCCACTTTCACTCTATGTTTAATTCTTTTTCCAACTAAGCTTTCTGGATTCTCTAGATATCTCTGGAGCTGGACTTGCTTCTGATCTCCTTGCGCTTCATCCTCGCTTCCTTTATTCTACTGTGGGGAAGAGTCTTTTGAATTTCCAAAACCTGTGTTCTTTCTTGACCTGGTCTCAAATTAACATTGGTCTTGCCTGCTCCTGCCTGCTCCTGCCTTTTGATCCTGCAACACATCATACTCTACAGTAACTCCTACCAAATTGCCATTTATTATTTGTGATAGATGTTCTTTCATTTGCTCCAAAGTGAAATTTATCTTACTCTTATTGGAAGATCTTGATTGCTGGAAAAAATGACCTGAAGGCGCCTTTGAATTTAGAACTGATTTGTGAAACTGTAGTTGACAATACATGGCATTAACTTTTTCTTTGTCTGCAATCTTTGTTAACGCTAGTTCCATTGCTTCTGTGGATACCCAAAGACCCCCAAATGTCTCAATTTTCAAGGTAAGCTCTCCCTTTTTCTGGACGGACCTTCGCTTCCATACCCTGAATCTCCTTTTCCTGTTTATCTATCATTTTCTGTCTACGCTCTTGCAATATCTTTCCCCTTCTTTCTTTCAACTTCTCCTTCATATCCATCACATTCCTGCGTGCATCTTCGTGATATTTCCTTCTTTCTTCATCAGTGAGAGTGTCAATCCAGTCTGATGTTTTATTGTGCTTCCACATTATTAGAGCCTCCAGTGCAGCAGTTGAAGCAGCTGGTTTTTGTCGTAAAAGGACATCAAAGACAGCAAAATCTCTTTCACTGATGATGTTAGTTGTTGGTGCATTTGATGCTTGTCTGAGAAGGCACTCAGATGGAGGAAAATATTTTCGTCCTAACAGTTTGTCCTCACACTGTCGCTCTAATACAAGAAACAATGCTGAACATATCAGTTGAAGTGCTTGTTGGGTTAGAGCATTGAAATCCTCATCATCACAAACGATCAGCTTATGAAAGACAGCATTCTTTTCAACTGGGGATATTTCCTCACTGAAAATAGACTTTCCTTCAGATAGAGATGAGGAATCTTTGGAAAGCTGCTCTAAAGAAACTTGTAGATGATGCAGGTGTGGATTCAAGTCCAGAACATTCTTGACTGATTAATGGTGGAGAACTCGAAAGTATGGCCCTGTGATCAGCTTGCCCACGATTCTAGGGCTCTTAGACCAGCCAGGTGCACTTTGTTCCAAAGGTCTTCTGAGACTGGCTACTAGCATACCCCACTTTGAAGGCGTTCAGGCTGCCAGGGAGTACCTTGACAAACGCACCACACAAAATCCTCCCACCCAAACCATCTGTGACCTTATAGACATCATTTTACGCAACAACAATTTTGAGTTTAACGGGCAGTTCTACTTACAGAAACACGGCACAGCTATGGGCACTCGCATGGCACCCCCATATGCAAATCTCTTTATGGGGGTCTTCGAAGAAAATGCCCTAAAGAACGCACTTCACAAGCTCCTTGTTTGGTGGCGTTACATCGACGACATTTTTTTAATTTGGACTCACGGAGAGGAAAAACTCACATAATTTATACGCACACTCAAAAACATCCATCCCAACATCAAATTTACCAGTGACATATCTTCCACCAGCAGACATTTCCTGGACGTCACAGTAATACGTAACGAAGACAACAGCATCTCGACAGACCTCTACGTCAAACCCACAGACACACACTAATACCTGCTCAGCACATCCACCCACCCCAAACATACGAAAAAGTCCATACCATACAGCCTTGCACTACGGTTACGACGCATATGCTCCAACAATGACACTCTTGAAAAACGGAGAAATCAACTGCTTACATACCTTACAAACAGAGGATACAAACGCAAACACGTACGTAACGAAATACGGAATGCCTCTAAAATAACGCGACAATCCAGCTTACAAACGAAACAGAAAAAACATAACAACAAAACGCCATTTGTGGTTACCCACCACCCTAGTGTACCACAATTAACATCCATACTTAACAGCAACTTCCACATATTACAAAACTCGACAAACTGTAAGGAAGTCTTCCAAGACCCACCGATACTTAGTAACCGCAGACCAAAAATCCTCCGGGAATACCTGGTGCTCGCCAAAATGAAACATAAGATCCTTTTGGATGATTACAAAGTCCGTCCTGAGCTAAGCAAGCATAAGAAAATCTGAAAATTTATTTCTTCATAACCTCAAATGATCGTTGTGATGCTGTTTTTAGCTACAGTCAGAGGGACGAGTGTTGCTGCTAAAGTCACCTTCAATAGAAAATCAAGCGCCTTGTATGTCTCAAATTTAATGTCATGTGAGATTTACGATCATGCAAAATTACTTTTCTACAGAACTACATAACGTTTCTATTCGCGGGCATCTAGTTTGAGACAAGCAGTCACGAAAATAACCTCTGTGCAGAATCATATGCATGAAGATGTTTTGGTTCAGTGTGATCACGTGCCTTCCCCCAGTCAATGGGGCCATTGTTTGCTGGAATTCTGCACCTTTCCTCTCAACTTCACCTGCAACGTTTGCCTCCGTAGCTGTGTAGGAGGACGGTCCTTCTACCTTCGGTGATGCTGCGAATGCTAGCCTCTGTGCAGGCCGCCGGTTACATCATCCTCCAAGGTTGAGTTATTTGCATAATGAGTACTATCAATAAATTGCTAATGATGCGTTCGTTCTAGAAAACGATTGTTTTAACATAATTAAGCTGCTAATGAAGTCAAGAACGTGCCAATTCTGAGTAAATTTGTTGTTGTGCCAGGGTAAACATCATGGTGATTTATCCATCTTACGGTGTCAAATCTGTCTAACATGAAATAAGCCGACGTCAAATGTTGCTATAGGATCGCGGGAAACTTCTGTCTTGTATGCGCTTTCTGTGCGCTTTCTTTATTTCAGTGCCAATTAGCAGGGATAAAACGTTAATCAATGGTTTTAACGAGCGTGACGGACTTACTTTCTTTCTTTCTTTCTTTCTGACTGACCTGGAGCCCCCTCTTAGATTACAAAGTTGGACTTTGTAATCAAAAATGACGCCACCACCATCCCCACATGAATATCTAAATGTCCATCACGACGCGACTGCTACACATGCCAACACATACAAGACTACGTCATACGTCATAATCCTCAAGTATAGAATTTCCTCGTAAAAGCTTATACACACATCGTTGATAGTTGAGAATCATTCGAAATCATACTCTGATGAGGATACAAGTCCGAAAGACCTCAGTGTGTTAAAACATAGCTTATAGTATTTTTTTGTCGTCCAACCTCTCTACATCAAGTAAATAATAACAAATGTAGTTGATTACCTTAAATGGTCAAAAATGGTTCTATTGATTGTTATGAACAATTCTAAGGCATTTTAGAGTATTTTCATCAGTAATTAGGGGTTTAAATGAACCATTGCAAATAAATTATGAATATATGATACAAATAGTAAGCCTAAATTGACATTAGATTCCCAATTTTTATTCAGTGATGCGTTGGGATACATTTTAGTAGCAGTATCAAAGAAATTATCAACTAAGAACTTAAATACTGCCAATATTGCAAATAGTAAGCAAAAAGTGCAATTTTCCTCCATTATGACGTCATAGTGACGTCATGGATGTAATGAAGAATTAAAAAAGTACCCTATTGTGTAGATTTTGTTCTTATGCACCATTGTACTAAGTTTCATCCTCATATCTGCAATATTGACGAAGTTACGGAGGGGAGGCCCCCCCCCCTCCCCGGTACTACGACGGTCGAAAAAGTCCTGTAGCAATAGGGTTAAAAACCACCTTGCAAGACGAACGATTGCGAGTTGGAAAATCAAAAGTGCGAGTTTGAAGCTCAAAAGTGCGAGTTGAAACTAAAATTTCGAGTTACCTGTTTTCTTTCAAACTAATGCATTTTTTGCCAAATAAAACGGTTGTTTGAAGTCGCAATGGAATTTGGAACATTTTTATGTATTTGGCATTGTTATGCCGTTAGTGACTTTCTTTATAAGAAATCAATTATAAGAAGCAACAGGCCTATTACAATTTGCAGCTTTCATTCAAGGCTTTCATTCAAGAATATTACTGTAAAGCAGTAAACCGAAGTCTTGCCTTGGTTCTCTTGAAAGAGAATTACAGGAGAATCATTAATTCGTCGTCTTTCCCTTTCAAGATGACTTGTGCAAGTCCATGTTAATTGCTGAGATCAGAAACGAAATTGAAATTAATTGAGCTCTGCTGAGGGTGTTTATCGATTTGGAAAAGCATCTTCACATGGCAAATTCGAGAGGCATCACACTGCTGTAAAATCTGGTGATATTTATCTAGCAAAAATGCGTTGCCTTTCAAGGAGTGGCAAAAATTCCCTATAAACCCTCTTTGCTTTTCAAATTCTTTAGGTATTTTTGACGGAGTGATATATCACTCGTGTTCGAAGTAGCTTTATCATGATTTTTTGCATATATTTCTGTCAGGCTTGATCTGATGCATATTTTGTCTTTCATAAGAAACTTGGATTAGCCCATAGTACTAACAGTTTCTTATTTTCACGTGAAAAAGTAAACTTTCTAGGACGAAAAGTGTCTTAATGTGCTTCCTATTTTGTGGATGCATGTAGTTTCTATCACTGCCACGTATTCGTTTTTTGACAGACAGCACAGTTTTTTACCAAGGAGGAGAATGCTATTTGAATCAAAACAAAAATTGATCATGAATATTACTAAAAACTAAAGGCTTGACGACAATTTTCCCATAATATCTTTGTATTTGGCTGTAAAAATTTCATAGCAATTCTCAAGCATAGTACTAGAATTTCTCGCCATCCTAGTATTCGCTTCTTATAAACAAGTTTCTTCTATGAAAAACGTGCATGTAGTCATTTTTCGACATAAGAAACAAAAACCCCCTTATAAATAAGTGAAGGGTGTCCCAGAAACTTAAGAGACTCTATAGGAGTAATGAGAGGTCAATTCGAAGTTAAGAAACTTGTCAATCTTTAGTTATGAGTTGAAAAGTGCTTTGGACAAATGGCCTCTTTCTATTACCAACTCAAGAAATACCAAAGAGAATAATTTTTCTTCCCTGATTTTTAAGCCCAAGTGTCCGAGCTCAAAGCAAGTTCTTTATTAGCTGCTCTCAATGAATTAAAAACCGTTCCTCAACTCCCCTGATCTCGAAAAAGGCTCTCCAAATAAATCCCGGTGTTTTAGCCGCAAAAGATGGACAATTTGAATTGTTTTTACTGAACTCGCAACGCGCATTGCAAATGTACCAACTCGCACTTTTCACTATTAACTCGCAACTAGCAACTCGCAGAAAGCACCAACTCGTGACTCGTAACTCGCAACTCGCAATTTACCACTCCACCCTGAATACTGTTTCAAGCTCGTTTATCATTATTGTTATTATTCTAAATTTCTTTATAGTAGGCGTTTAAAAGTAGCTAACTTACAGCTAACTGATGCCTACTGAAACAAAAATAAAATCATCATCACAAATTACAAAGTAAAATGGTTCTAATTAGAGTGGTGTCGCCCATTATGCCCATGTCGTCGCGAAGTTCTGAGTTAGATCCAAAAAGAGCAATTAATGAGAAAACCACATAGCCAGATTATATCATCAACTAATGGAGAAAACGATTACAGAGTATTGATTTTCTACATAAATTCTTTATACTGATTTTAGAAGATTTTAAAGAGGGGAGTAAAAACGTCGTTTTCTTCTAGCGCCGCCCATTATGGCCGCAGGAGAAACAATAAACACCACTCTCCGGTAAAAAGTTTTAATAAGAAAAACAGCTTTAATTACTGTTCTTTGTTTATCAAAAATATCAATAAGAATTAACTTAAACTTCGAGTTTAGGCAATTGAAATACATGCTTCGAGTTGTCTAAATCCTGCCTTATCTCTTGTGCATGGATGGATAAATTTTGGCATAGTTTCTAAAATGCAAATAGACTTAATATAATGCTGCGTGTATTTGGGTTTCGATGATTTTCCAAGTCAGTAAGTAAGATTTTGACCCAAATTGGTGTTTTTTTAAATAAATGTTGCATTCTAATATTTTGAAGTGATTGGAAATTTCTCTGGCAAACTGATGGGCATAATGGGCGACGAAAATAGCAATTAGCAGCACTCAGATTTCATAACCTTAAATCTGAATCAGAAGTCACTTTTCTCTGGTTTCGTTGTAGATTTCCTCTCAAGAGACAAGACTTCTGAAAAATCAAAGCATATTTGAAAAATTTCAAACCGCAAGGTGCCGAGCGAACAGGGTATTTTTTAAGGATTTTCTACTGGTGGGACAAACAGCCAAAAGGGCCCCAAATTTTTACGGTATGACTTTACCACAGAGACAAAAGTAAATTGCTTATCACTTACAAAGTCAGGTCACTACTTTCAAAACTGCATCGGTAAAATAATGTTTTTGATATATACAGGGTGTCCCAGAAAAATTGTTCGATGTTTGATTAAATATTTAAAAGTAACAATCAAATGTACAGGCTGCTAGTTAGATAAACCTGCTCTTATGATTTTGAATCCATTTTTGATGCCAGAATCTTGCGAATCCGCCAAGAATTCACGGAGCTATAAGCTTTTGAAATCCCAGTTTGTGCGAAAACTGAAACCAGACCCCCCCTAACTGACTTTTTTTCAAAAAGACGTCCCAAAGTCGTGGTAGAATAAGACTGTCCAATGTTTTACCTCTCCTTGATATCAAAGCCAACAAATTAGGGCTTCAAAGGTAATATACTTCTTGTAATATTACCAAAATTTGCTTAAGAATGCAAGTATCCAAAAAACATGGCATAAAAACTTAATCGATGAGAGACGGGGTCATTTCAAATTAAGCTCAACAGGATTCCTTGAAGCATCCATAACCTTAATTCAATGTTAAAGAAAGCTAGTTTACCTAAAGTGCTTTTTAAGTTCAATTTGATTTGCTTTAAACAAACGAGACTCTACCCTTTCACAAAATATGCAATTTAGGGGCGTCTGGTTTCAGCTTTCGCACAAACTTGAACTTCAAAACTCCGTAATCAATCAATAAGACGTAACTCGTAATATTTAGCCGATTCGATTTGCTAGCTTTTGTTGTCTAAAATTAATTCAAAATCTCAGCAGTTTGGTTATCTTGACATGGAGCCCGTTCATTGTTTCATTACTTTTTTACATTTAGGGCCTGTTTATATTAGTAAAAACAACTCACCTGCCACACCCGGGGCTGACAGGCGACGTAAATTTCAGCCACTGTTTATATGAGATTTTTACCTCACCTGTCAGCCCCCGGGCTGAGAGGCGAGGTGGAGTAATGTCTCTCATCGGTGAAATCAGAACGAATTAACCAATAGAAATCAAGGAAGAAAACCAATACACCTCATCATAGTGTTTCGTTTATATGGAAAAATTACTATACCGTAGGTGTTGCGTTTGTCATATAAACGTCAAATGAAAAAGCATTGGGATTCTATAGGAAGGAGGAATCTCACCTGTCAGCCCCGGGTCTGGCAGGTGAGATGTTCTTCCTCGTATAAACAGGTCTTTAATGAAAGGCCGAACAAACTTTGGACACCCTGTACACAAATTTACATAAAAGCAACTTTTACATAAAAACACACAGCTTTCTATCTTGGTAAGTGCATACAGCCAGCTGGATGAACTCCAACATAGTAACTGTATTTTAGGGGAAGATCTTGATGAATTCACAGAGAGGAGGGTGTGATTTCTGCAATTCAGTGGAGTGGACTATATATGGAATTCACTTACCAGGGTAGCAAAATTCAAATGCTTATATACAATCTATCCAATTCTAGAAACATAAATTTACCAAAGCTAAGTCCAAAAAATAATCGATACGTTTTTCATTCCCAGACTTAGGCCTATATTTTCTTTTCATGTCGAACATTCTTCATGAGCCTGACAAGCATCAAGCATGAAATTAATGATCATCGATCCCCTGCGCCAATAACAAAATGGTCGATTGTTCTCATACAATTCATTTCAATAATAGCTTTGTAGCTTTGTAGCATTTAATAGCAACATCAATAACAACATTTTGTTTACAAGGGAAAATGAAAAAGGGCCCCATTTTGACTTAGGCCACTGGGGCAAAAGTACTAATTTTTCCTTCACTACTGGGACAAGCAAGGGGCCCACTGGGGCAAATGTCCCACAAGTCAGTACGTTAAAAAATACCCTGCGAGCGAACAAAAAAGTAGGAAGGAATGTAAATAGAGTCATGAAATTTGCAATGCTTGAAAGAATCAATTAGAGATATGCACAAACCATCTCGTCGGGTTTCAATGCAAATGAACTGAAACTTCAGTGAGGGTAAAATCATGACAAAACAGATGTCAGCGAAGATTTTCCGCGCAATTGCAATTTTATTACTAGACGTCAGTCCCCTGAAATTTAATTTCTCTTGCTAGCCGGCCATAATGGGCGACCGGCCATAATGGGCAACGCTACTCTAGCTAGTTTAACAGTGAATAATATATACAGATGATGCACTAAAAACTTGGTAAAATGTGTAACTAGAAACTTGATGTAGAGCGGTTGGACGACAAAAAACACTAAGACACGCCCCAACACACCGATGCCCCCCGGACCCTTGTCCCCATCAGAGTGTTATGTCGAATGAACATTCCGTTGAGGACACAGGTTTGAAAGTCCCCAGCGTGCCAAAACACATCCCAGCACTCCCCGCAGTCCAACCTCTCCAAATCAAGTTTATGATACATTATATACATATGATGCATATTTACAGGCGAGTTTTTGAAATCGAAAATGTTATACAAAACAAGATCAATTCAAGAACCCAACCTGTGCTACGAAAGTTTTGCATAATAGGCAGTTGCATTCATCGCCCTTCCACTCCTCTGTGCGTTTTTTAAAGATTGAAATATTCAATGACTGTTTGGTATCATTTGAGAGTCCATGCCACAGTTTACATCCCAGGAAAGCAATACTTTCTATCACAAACCAAACTGTCTGGGTCTTTATCATTTGTAGAAGACTTACGTTTCTTAGATGATAAGGGGGATTCTTCTCAAAGAAAATATCAGCCATAAAGCTTGGGGCGATATTCAATTTAGTTTTGTAGATCTCTGTCATCAGCAACTGCAGATTCCGTTTGTGGACAGATACAGAATTGCCTCTGGTTACAAGTGCATTAAAGTCAGAAACACCATCCTTGTATGCGATACTCAGTGCCTTTTTGTGAATGTGGTTGATTTTGCTATCAAGGTGTCTGTCACAGAACATCCACACTAAGGAGCAGTAGCTGAACTGGGATAAGATAAAAGCCCGCATGATATGATTGAGTTTGTCAGTGTCTAGTAAGTATGAAATACGTGAAAGAGCATGAAGCTTTTGACAAGCTTTCTTGCATAACGATTGCACGTGTGTCTTGAAAGAAAGTTGCCTGTCCAAAGTGACCCTAGTAATTTTTCCTCCGTGCTCTCTATGATGGTTGTATTTCCAATTTCTATCGATAAATGATTGCTTTTTTCACCGAAAATCATCAAGTGGCACTTGTCGCCATTTAGCTTCATGCAGTTGTTTTTAAACCATTCTGAAAAGATTACGGTATCGTTTTCTAATCTATTGATGATATTTCTATGATTGCGATCGCAGACATAGATAGTAGTATGATCAGCATAGTTGAATATTTTGCTGTCCGTCATAAACATAAACAGGTCATGCAGGTAGATATTAAACAAGAGAGGCCTCAGAACAGATCCATGTGGTACCCCTACGCTAGTCTCTCTCTCCATGTGCTGAAAGACCAATTCACCTTTACTCTCTGCATTCGCACATCCAGATAGCTGTGGATAAGTTGCAGTGCTCCTTTGCTAAAGCCATATGCTTCCAATTTAGCAATTAATAAATCATGATTCAGGCAGTCAAAGGCTTTGGAAAGGTCCATAAACACGGCTCCAGCAGTGTTTCCACTGTCCAAGGCCTTTCTGCAGTTTTCTATGAACTGAAGAAGAGCATGCTGTGTGCTATAATTCTCTCAAAAACCGCACAGCAGTGAATTGAGAAAGCAGCGAGCAAAGGCTTTCATTTGAGATTCCATCAGTCTTTCATAGATTGTCGATGTAGCAGGCAAGACTGTAATTGGTCTATAATGTTTCTTTACGAAATTATCGTCCTTTTTGTAAAGTGATGCGATGTCTCCTGCTTTCAAAGTTTCTGGAAAGTCATATTGCGAGATATTTGCGTTGAAATGACTTAGAAGAATTGGCGCAAAAATGTCAGTATTTTCTTTTATGACCTTCGCCGGTATGCTTCCTACAGGAGATGATTTCCTAGGGTTTAATTTTCCAAGTTGACAAAAAACCTCTTCAACAGTAACTTGCCTAAATTGGGAACGATTCTGATCATGTAAAACACTCCTTAATCTTCTTAATGCTGGGATGGTTTTTATATTTTTCAACAGCTTTACCTACAGGGTCCTCTACCGGGTGACCCAAAAAAGTGACCCAACTCTATCTGTGATAGAAAAAAAGTAAGTGGCTGATTGAAATGCTTCAAACACTGTTTTGTCGTCAAAAGACTAGCCAACATTATGAGAGCATAGCATGTCTAAAAAACTCTAAACATAAATAAAAAATTAACAAACTATATATCATATGAACGCCCTCAATGAGAGCAATTGAATGAAACTAATTAAAACAAAATCGAACAAGGATTGACTAAAATATAAGCAATTTAGTGTTTTCTTTTGCAACTTCTCTCCAAATAAGGGCATTCAGTGGTCATATGACTCATATAATTAAAACAAAATTTGTAGAATCTTGTAGAGCATTAAATTTTAGGAAAAGTCAGTTGGTACCAGCATTCGGTCTCATATCGTCAAAGAGCTGTATATCAATGTTTGGTTGGGGGGCCATAATGCCCCCCCCCCCCAGGTGGAATAGGGTTAAAAGCTCTTGTTTAGAAATATTGAAGTTTTTCACATGGCTCTAGAATTCATGTCATAAACGTATCTTTTATATAAGAAACTAAGAATTTGGGCCAGTACTGAAACCTTCTTAAAATTATCAGATATTTAGTACTCACAGAGAGTTTCTTTCGAGTCTCTTAGAGGCTCCATAACAATGTTCATGCTCATTACCTGTGCCCTTGTGAACGTTTCAAAACAAGGTTTTTTAACCCTATTTTAACCGGGTAAAAAAAAGTGATTTTCTACCGGGGGGGGGCGTTTTTCGCCCCCCTGTTTTTCTCCGAAAGTATAACAGCTATGACAATGAAACATGCACTGTGTCATAATTGAACAAAGGAGAATCTAAAAATAGCATCAATCAATCAATAGTCACGTGACTGGTTGCTAGGCAACCAAAAACAAAGTAAATTTTGAGAAAATCGAGCTATTCGCAGAAAAGGGCCCATTATTAGCAAATAGCTAGATAAAATTGGCAAAAAACCATCCAAATACCTGCTTGACACCATTACTTTGTAGTTTTATATGGTTTCCTACGGATATTTGTGGTTTCTAATAAATTAACTAATTAAATAATGAAAATTTGATTCAATGTGAAATTGTTAGCTCAATAATTATGATTTAAAACCATTAATTTCGCATATTATTGGTGAAATCAAGTACCTTCGTCGATATTTGAAGTCATTCCATCTGTTTTACATGAAAAATTACTCAATTATTAGGAATATGACGTCATAAAGATTGATGACGTCATAGAAATAATAAACTGCTGATGTCAGCAAATATGAATAAATTATATATCAAATGAAAGTACTCATTGAGACAAATCGAATGGTATATATATTGTTGAGATTTAGTTACAAAGGAAGAAGTTAGAGCCGTTTTAAAGAATTTCTTTGTGACCACTCTCCAAATATGGGCATGTGCTGGTCACGTGGTCAAACAATAGGTATTGAAATTTCTATTTTCTGATTGCCAACTAAATTTTAGGAAAATTCAAGGAGTTTCAGCACTGTAGGTAGCATCGTTTGGGAGCTATTAAACAAATTCCGATAGCGGGGGGGGGGGGGCGAAAAACGCCCCCTCCCCCGGTTAAAATAGGGTTAAGCCTTTCCAATGTTTGGACATTACTCAAGTACCATAAGAGTAATATGATACAGGAAACATGTGATAAGTAAAGTAAAAATATGCCAAGAATTTCCTTTATTAAAATAAATAGTTTTTAACTTATGTTTTCCCAGTACCGGAGTTTCTTGATTTTTGGCCATCTAAGAGTTGAGTTTCCTATGGGCAGTTTGTTATAAAAGAATACGTGCATGACTTGACTAGAATTCTTGTCATATCATTTAGTAAATGATACAAGTAATTTACTTTTTCTGTTCAAAGAATCAGCAAGTTTCCTCTTCTTGTTGATGATTTGCCCTGCAATGCAAACACCTTCTTGATAAGACTGCCACTGTTTGCAGACAAAGGATTCAAATTTCCTGAAGTGGCATTATTGTTATGTTATATAGAATCAATGCATCATTCACAGGTAGATATGTAGAGCAATTTGGAGCAATGGCAAACAGCAGGGGCAAACACTTCTTCAAGTAGCTTTATGTGATCCCTAAAAATTTGAAAAGTATTACTTCAGATCATCTCGAGTTTAAAAAGAAACAAGAGATATTGCTATCTGAAGATTTGCGCTGTGAACTGCGACAGTATTTTGAGGAAAGACGCAAGGGTGAAGATTATGTCATATGTATTGTTACAAATGAAGTTTTGTTGCAAACTGTGCAGGAATGATAATGAATGTGCATGATTTGTGTAGAGCACACAGATTACCTCGAAGAATGCTTGCTTGCACGTCTGCAAGTTTTTTACTTGTCCAGGGTACTGTGGTATATCTAGGATAGGGGTGGTCAGGTTCCTTTCTTGGGTCTAAAATTTGAGGAAAGCAAAGCGATGGGAGTATCATTCTTCCAGAAAAGCGTAAGAGATTGTTTAAACACTAGGATTTTCAGGGTTTTTTTTTGCAGATTTTTCCAAAGATGTACGAGATTTCTTTCGAAAATGATACGCTCTTCGTATGCTGCAATATGAAATTTATTACGGAGAGAGAGCAGGGAGACTGCGAAACTGCATTAGCGCCAAAACTGGACTTACTTCGGACACTTGCTCTCTCGTTGCTCATTGACTGGGAAACTTCCACAACCTACGCGTCTCACAACACAACCCAACTGCCCTGATCTTTCTCTGGTCTCCAAATTTGATGCCAAAAACCTCTGCAGACATGCCAATTTTAATCAATCAAAAACATCCAATGAATGGACTGTCACTTCCTGATCACTTCCTCCTGCGCGCGCTTAAAATTTTGTGACGTATGTGGACAACAATGGATGACAACTTCCGATGACGTCAATCCTGAACGCAGTAAATATGCGTCTGTTTTCTAGGAATGTCATTGGCTGAAACCATGAAATGTTCACTGTATGTTTAGTTATGCGCACCATGTCAACGTTCGTTCATCGAGCCTACGAGCCTATTTTAAAGATTCGCTGCTGCTGCGCAGCGCAAATCAATAAATTCAAAATAAATTCGCTTGTATGAACTTTTTCATGAAAGTTACTTGAGACATCCTGGATGAGTAAACATCCTACTTACAATGAAATAACTGGGATTCACCCTCCTATACTTAGTTTAGTCCTGCAAACAATGCTGCGACTCTGACTGCCAACAGAACATGGTCTGGACTAATATGAAAATATGTGGGCCAGAAATGATGATTTTCGCTACTGTAAGCAACTAATTAAAGTAGAGGAAACGGAGTTGTTATCATCTTACCTGTAAGCAAAATCTTCATGGTTCATACAGGGTTGAACGTTCTCGTGCTGCGGCCATATTTTCCTCTCGCCTCGTGCCTGCATATTGTTTCCCAAATGTTTCCCGTTCAAATATAGCCTCTTAATGAGAAGTAGGAACGAGATCTGCTCATTGAAATTTCCCCCGTCAATCTAGAGAACGAGCGCCCAGGCTGTGACGTCACAGCCTGGGCACCAATACAAATTTTGGTAGTCCAATGTTACACGCCTTGTCGAAAGTTTCAAGCGCAGCGGCAGCGTTCTTCCTGCCCTTTCCTTAGACTGATTACGATGAGTCCCAGTAATCGCTATCCAAAACGAGACTATTACGCCAGACTGAGACCGCTCTTACTGGGACTCATAATATTACGGCAATATTTTTGGACTGACTTTTTTCACTTTTGAACGCCCTTGGGAACGAGGCTGCTATACACAGTCATGTACAAAGTATACAACCAAATACAACGCCATTAGAATCCCTGCAAATTCGATTGATTGATGTTGACCAACGGAAACTCGAAGCTCAAAGCAGAGTTTCAAGGAGCTTGGCCGGACAGAACAAAGTCTTACGAACAAGAATACCATGAAAACAGTTGGCGACAATATCAAATCTTGTACGTAGGTACTATTTTGCTGCTTTCGCTAAGCATTAACTGATTTATTGTGAAGTTTTCAAATCAATATTTGTTCCATTTGAAAACTACAAATGTTTGTGCTTTTCCTGCCTAGGCCCTTATCGAAACGAGGCAGGCATAGTCATTTCAAAATAATGGCGTTTGATTATGAGTCGTAGTTAGGAGCGTCCGGCAGTATTTCAATAGCGATAACTACGACCATATCATCAGTCTACCCATTCCTCCTTCTTAGCAAAATTCGATCCGAGCACTTAATGCGCATGCGTAGAATTAATGCAATACGCCGGCGCCCGCAAAAGATCAGAATATTAGGCCAAACGCAATAAATAAGAAAGAGTAAATTTGAATAAAAAATATGTTTCTAGGCGAATGCAGTGATTAGGCTATAACACAGCAGTCTCCTACCACTCATGCTGTTATCCTCCTGAAGGAAAAATGTATGGTGCTTTTGAAGGACGATTTTATCTTAAGAATACTGGAGTGTGACTGAAAACGCTTTATCGTTTTTTAAGCAGAGATGAACTGGATTTTATTTTTTTTCTCTTTTCTCTTTCTATAGTTGTTACGTATTGTGCTATGTTCGTTTTTTCTGTTTTATGTTGCCATAAGGTAGTCATTGTTTATCGCTCCTAATGGTATTGTTTAAGTAAGTAGTAGGGTATAGTATATTGTAAGTAGTGTAGTTAGTAATTCGTTTTGTAAGCTTTTAATGGAATGTAAAAAAAAAAAAAAAAATTAACCCTATTTTAACCGGGGGGGGGCGTTTTTCGCCCCCCCTGTCGGATTTTTTTTAATAGCTCCCAAACGATGCTACCTACAATGCTGAAACGTCTTGACTTTTCCTAAAATTTAGTTGGCAATCAGAAAATAAAAATTTCAAGACCTATTGTTCGACCACGTGACCACCACATGCCCATATTTGGAGAGTGGTCACAAAGAAATTCTTTAAAACGGCTCTAATTTCTTTCTTTGTTACTAAATCTCAACAATATATATACCATTCGATTCGTCTCAATGAGTACTTTCATTTGATATATAATTTATTCATGTTTGCTGACATCAGCACTTTATTATTTCTATGACGTCATCAATCTTTATGACGTCATATTCCTAATGAATGAGTAATTTTTGCATGCAAAACTGATGGAATTACCTCAATTATCGATGAAGGTACTTTATTTCATCAATAATATGCGAAATTAATGGTTTTAAATCATATTTATTGAGCAAACAATTTTGCATTGAATCAAATTTTCATTATTTAATTAGTTAATTTATTAGAAACCACAAATATCCGTATGAAACCATATGAAACTACAAATTAATGGTGTCAAGCAGGTATTTGGATGGTTTTTTTGCCAATTTTATCAAGCTATTTGCTAATAATTGGCCCTTTTTTGCAAATAGCTCGATTTTCACAAAATTTGCATTGTTTTTGGTTGCCTAGCAACCAATCACGTGACTACTGATTGATTGATGCTATTTTTAGATTCTCCTTTGTTCAATTATGACACAGTGCAAGTTTCATTGTCATAGCTGTTATACTTGCGGAGAAAAACAGGGGGGGCGAAAAACGCCCCCCCCCCCCGGTAGAAAATAACTTTTTTTTTACCCGGTTAAAATAGGGTTAATTTTTTTTTTTTAATTATTTATACACAAAAACCCTTAAGCTAACAAACGCAATGATTAAATAAGAAAATAAGTATCCTAATTACATTAATATAGTCTGTATACAGTTAAAGCAAAATTATGTACAGTAATCTATGTAGTAGCAGCTGCTCTTCCAGGGCGTCGTGTTTTAGTTTGTGTTCAGCTCATATAATAACTTTTCAATTGTTTTTTGAATCTACTAAGTGTAGGGAGCTCTCTGATATTGATGGGTATATTGTTCCAAGCTTTCAGAGCCGAATAGTGAAAGCCTTTCTTGACATATTCAAGATTATTTCTTGGGATTTGTAGGTCCCTGCAATTCCTTGTTCTGTAGTTGGAATGCTGGGTCCTATGATGGTATTTACCCCAAAGGCTTTCGGGACATTGCCTGTTGATTATTTTGTATGTCATAACTGATCGATCAAAGTTTATTAGTTGTTCAACGGTCAACCAATTATGAGACCAATTGTCTTTTAGTCTGGCCTTATCAATAATCGAACGGGCTCTGTCCTGCAGACGTTGGAGGGTATTCAATTTTGATTTAGGAAGACTCCCCCAAATAACATTGGCGTATCGCAGATGGCTTTCTACAAGTGCACGGTACACATGCTCCAGCTGGGATTGGGAAATGAGATTTTTCAATTTTTTTAGTGACTTAAACTAATCTTCCCTTTCACTTTGTTGAATTGTTCATCCCAGTTTAGCCCTTCATCCACAATAACCCCCAGTGATTTAGTCTTCACCATACGCTTAAAGGGGCTGGGTCACGTAACCGTAAACAAACCTGTTATCTCTATAATCTATATTGTTGCCCACACGTGACCATTGTATTCTGCACAGATTTTGGTGGATGGGGTGAATCCACAATAAAGTTACTACTAAAAATCCACTGATATCTTTGCAATCGTACAACGTATGGTTGTTTCGTTTGTTTCTCCTTGAAGTTCAAGAGTTCATCTTCAAAATAGAACTTTCCTTTTGAGAAAAATAGTAGAAAATCTGTGTGATATGGCCTGTCAAAAAAGCTGCAAAATCGTCGTTTCGAAAGAAGTTTGTTTACCTTACGTGACCCAGCCCCTTTAATTTCTGAATTGTTAAGATTCAGTGGTTCTGAGATTTCAACCTTATTTGTCCTCCGTGGATGGCCAATTATCATGTATTCAGTTTTTTCAGGTATCTTGCGGGCGCCGGCATATTGCAATGATCATACGCATGCGCATTGACTGTGTGCCTCGGAATGAGTTACTGGGACGTCTCCAACGCTAACGCGAAAACGAGGACGGAAGGGGAATCCCCCAATGCGGCGCACTAAATGTGCATGCGTAGGATTAATGCAATACGCCAGCGCCCGCAAGAGGTCAGAATATTAGGCCGAACGCAATAAATAAGAAAGAGTAAGTTTGAATAAAAAATATGTTTCTAGGCGAATGCAGTGTTTAGGCTAACACAGCAGTCTCCTACCACTCATGCATTAACCCTATTACTACCGGGCTTTTTCGACCATTGTAGTGCCCCCCCCCTCCGTAACTTCGCCAATATTGCAGATATGAGGATGAAACTTAGTACAATGGTGTACAGGAACAAAATCTACACAATAGGCTACTTTTTAATTCTTCATTATATCGATGACGTCACTATGACATCATAATTGTGGAAAATTGCACTTTTTGCTTACTATTAGCAATATTGGCAATATTTACGTTCTTAGTTGATAATTTCTTTCATATTGCTACTAGAATGTATCTTAAAGCATCACTGAATAAAAATTGGCAATTTAATGTCAATTTAAGCTTATTATTTATATCATATACTCATCATTTATTTGCATCAGTTTGTAATTGTTTCATTTAAACCCCTAATTACTGATGAAAATAATATAAAATGCCTCAAAATTGTTGATAACAATCCATAGAACAAATTTGGACCATTTAAGGTTATCTAATATATGTGTTGTTATTTATATGACGTAATAAACTTTGATGACGTCATGAACGTTAAATTTGCTGACGTAATCAAAAATTGATAAAACTATACATCATCTGAAAGCTCTCATCGAGAGCTATCGAATAGTGGTATTCGCAATGTTCTACGATCATCCTTGTTAAAACTGGGCTCGCTTCTTTAATTGTCTGGCAGACCATGTGTTGGGAAGAGGTTGGTCACGTGATCAGTATGTACCATTTTGAAAAAAATTACAAATTTTAATTAGTCAATGAAACTTTAGGAAAAGTCGCAAAGTTTCAGCTCTTTATCTTTTGAACTGACGACATTACATCAAATAAACTTTGCCGCGGGCACTTTGTGCCCCCCCCCCCCGGTAGTAATAGGGTTAACTATACAGAAAGTTTCCGTTATATTTACAAAGTAGTCATTTAAAATTTCAGTAACTTTACTATCGTCTGATTCAACGACCATCCCCCCCCCTTTTCTAGAAGGGCGATACAAGAGCTACTTTGAATATTTTTCTAAAACAAAGGTTTTACAGCTTTCCAAAACTTCTTGTTGTCACTGACAACAAGATTATTTAGGCCGCCATCAGGTATTTTTTTTAGAGGTGCATGCTTATCTAGTATGCTTTTAACAGTAGAATTAAAAGTTTTCAAATCCTGTTTGATTAGAGGTTTTGAGTTGAGCTCTTCCCCAACCTTCTCTCTGAAAAAGGAGTTATCAAATTTACTGTAATCACGGTAGGTGATAATCTTAGTGATTTTTTTATGGAAACTACCTTTCAATGTGGTTACCACCATTGCATGAAAATCCGATAGACCAGTCTCAATTGCTTTAATATTAGATAGTTTTCTCTTGTCACTAGTTAGTATCAAGTCTAAGCAAGTTGGACTATCGGATTTAAAACAAGTTGGCGCTTTGACAAAATTTTCCAGGGTGTATTCATGCATGAACTTATACAAGGAATTATCATCTTCACTAAGATTAAAGTCATCAATCATTGCGAAATTGCGAAATCATCGTAACTGTCCGTGACTCTCTGTAAATGGGTGTGCATAAAAAATCGTGGAAACGTGGTTATAACACTTTATTTCGAAGAATTGGAAAATTTACGCGATGTCTGCATTTTAAGTTTTTTCCTTTGTGAAAACCTAAAACGCGGACATTGATTTCGCGGACATGGATAAAATCGCCAACAACTAACTCTCCGTGACTCTCTGTAAAGAGATGTGCATAAAGATCGTGGAAACTTGGTTATAGCACTTTATTTCGAAGAATTGGAAAATGTCCGCGTTTTAGGTTTTTCCCTAATGAGAACCTAAAACACGAATTTGCAAATGGCGCGGACATGTCCGCGATAATTGGTGATGTCTGCAGTGCCCGCGTTTTAGATCTGGCCTACATTTATTCATTTAGCAACATTTAGGCCAGGTATTGTGGACACGATCGACACAAATCGTGTCCACAATTCCCATGGTCATAAAAGGCCCTCATTTGCGCCAGGGTACTTTTTCTTTTTAGGAGCGTGTTCAGCCAATTTAGTGGCACATCTGTGACCATACCGTCAAAAGCACCATAGCTTCCGAGATCCGACGAATCAGACCGAATATGACCCATTAGGTCAGATCTGAAATCCACGGCACAATAGGCGCTATAGTCACGATAGGCAATTATCTTGGGGCCTCTCTTGCTAAATCCACCTTTCAGCATGCTAACAATCATGGCGTGAAAGTCAGATAGCCCCGTTTCAGTTGTGGTTGTATTCTGGAAATTATGTTTCCTATTAGTCAGTATTAGGTCTATGCAACGGGGATTATCTGACTTGAAGCAGGTTGGGCCCTTGATAAGATTCTGCAAGAATTTCTGCAGACTTTATCCTCCACCAAAAAACTTTTTTCAAGTGTATCATTGATTTTACATAATTCTGGAGCAAATAAGCACTCATAAATTTTTACATTGACACAGCCAATTTAGTAATTTGTTGGGGATACATGGTACTCCCCGTATTGTTTTTCAGCTTTGTTTTTTGGTCAACTTGACAGCCAATCAGCACGGGGACTATGAACGCATGCGCTGTGGACATAATTCAATCATTTAAATATCTGCAGCCGTTGCGAAGAAAGTTGCAGTGACAGCAAGCAGTCGGGGAAGATTCGCAGCTCGATGTGCGGGAAACTTAGCATATATTTTATCAATTCTTAACTGCAGTTATGTTTGATATATGCCCACAAGAAACTGCAAACAAAGATTTCATGATGGACCTTTCTGGAAGCTTGGCACAGAAGTAAATGTTGAACGGTTTTGGTCTTGCGTTGATAAATTGGCCTAGGCAAAACAAGATAGCGCTCCGTGTATGGAAAGCCCCGTTAAATTTCAAGGAGGCCATTTGAAGCAAACCAAGCAAAGTTAAGTTGGCATATAAATATCATTTCTTAACCAGATAAATACATTTCTTTGCCAAACTTCCATGAAGCGCTATCGCAAGCGATTCTGATTAAAAACCTTTCACCCATTGTTCTCTCGTCTAAAATTGATTGTTCTGTGGCGGATGTGGTTTCGTTTCAATGTCTGACTTCCAGTTTCCTTTCAAATGACTAAAAGTTCGTGATGAAAATAGTGGCATTACGTAATCGAATCAGCAAAAATTTACACACTACGCATGCGTTCATAGTCCCCGAGGGGATATCCACGTCCTCGTCAACTTGAGCTTGCACGTATCCCCAACAATAATGAGAAAATCAAATACCTAGACAGTAGCCACATGATTTGTTGCACACTTCTTTTATAAGCTTGATGACCTGGATGATGGCACTTCTGCAGTATTTTGACTCAACCAAACGCATACATTCAGATGCTGATTGCGTATCAAAACATCTCGTTGACTCTATGATAGAAAAAACAAGAATTCAAATAAGAGCTTTTTAAACGAAACACAAAAATATTGATCAACAAAAAACTTGAAAACAGCGCGAAAATGAATGACTGGTTAATGTCTTAAATACCGGTTAGACAATGGTTTAACCGCAGTTAATACGACCAGAAGGCATAGGTACCCCCTGCGCAGTTTCCAGCGCAGGCTTTTCCTCTGTGCAGGCCAGGCTGTTTGCCTCGTGAACTGCAGCTCTGAGGACTTCTCGTTATAAATTTGATGTCCATGACAGGTTCAAAAATTCATTTGGAGAGATCAAATTGTTTTCGTCAAGTTTATAGATTATTGTGCGCAAGAATTTATATTCTATTCTATTCTATTTTTACTTCTTTAGGCACGGTAGCCCCATCAGTACTAAAGAACTGCTTTTCAGGGGGCCGTGGCAAATAATTAAATACATAACATGAAAAACTGAATACCCAAAAAAATTTATTAAAACTAATTATTTATGAATTATTTTTCAATCTTCTTTTAAAAGTGGCAAGGGAGGGTGCCTGTTTTACGTCATTATCAAGCTGGTTCCATAATTTAGATCCACGAAAAGATATACCTTTTTGCCCATTGCTGGTTTTCCTTGAAGGTAACAAAAGATCAGTTTCCGTATTTCGCAATTGCCTGATATTTCGAGTAGAATTTTTGACGAACAATCTTGAAAGATATTCTGGAGCAAGACCATTTAGCGATTTGTACATGATTGTGGCAGTTTCACTCTTAATAATATCACTTATAGTTGGCCATTTTAGATTGTGTATCAATGGCTTAGCAGATGAATCAAAATTACTTCTTGTAACAATTCTAGCTGCTCGATTCTGCAGCTTTTGAAGGGTCTGCAGTCTTGTCACCCCACAGTTCCCCCATACGGAACAGCAATACCTAAAATGAGGCTCTACGATGCCCCGATACATCTTACTTAGGGTATTTTGAGGTAAAAATTTTCTGGAATATTTCAGAAACCCTATTCCACGAGAAACTTTAGTACGGAGACTATTGATCTGCTCGTCCCAGTTAAAGTTCTTGTCGATTATTACACCCAGATATTTTGTCTGATCTACATTTTTAACTTGAGAGTCCCCAATGAGAAACTGTGGAGGATTAAAAACTTTATCAGCAATTTTCCTAATTTTGGGTTTTGAACCCACAAGCAGGGATTGAGTTTTTAGGACATTCAAAGAAAGTTTATTGCCTAGCAACCATTGCTTCAAATGACCCAATTCGCTATTTAGCGTTTGATTAATATCTTCCAAACTTTTAGAAGAGTATGAAATACTGGTATCGTCTGCGTACATCGTCACGTTTCCTTTCTAATATATCTATATCAAGTGTTTAATCCTCGTGAGGTAGCATCTGGTGATTGAGAGTTTATGGTGGTATTTTCATGACAATTATCGAGCTTTGTGTTCGCGAAGACACAGCACGGGAAGATAAGATTAGGCCATTTATTTAGGCCGCATTATATTACATTAGCACGGAAGGAAGGAGACGTTTTTTCAAGTGGGGTGTTCCTGTGAGCCGTTCAAGTCGCTGGTATTTGTGGTGAGATTGCTCTATTTCAGAACGTACTGTGCTCCAATTATTGTTTCTGCCAAGATACTTGTGTGTGTATTTTTGACAAGCCTAGGCATTTATTTAGGCCATTTATTTAGGCCGCACTATATTAGCACGGAAGGAAGGAGACGTTTGCAAGTGGGGTGTTCCTGTGAGCCGTTCAAGTCGCTGGTATTTGTGGTGAGATTGCTCTATTTTAAAACTTACTGTGCTCCAATTATTGTTTCTGCCAAGATACTTGTGCGTGCATTTTTGACAAGCCTAGGCATTTATTTAGGCCATTTATTTAGGCCGCATTATATACGGAAGGACGTAGACGTTTGCAAGTGGGGTGTTCCTGTGAGCCGTTCAAGTCGCTGGTATTTGTGGTGAGATTGTTCTATTTTAAAACTTACTGTGCTACAATTATTGTTTCTGCCAAGATACTTGTGTGTGCATTTTTGACAAGCCTAGGCATTTATTTAGGCCATTTATTTAGGCCGCATTATATTAGCATGGAAGGAAGGAGACGTTTGCAAGTGGGGTGTTCCTGTGAGCCGTTCAAGTCGCTGGTATTTGTGGTGAGATTGTTCTATTTTAAAACTTACTGTGCTACAATTATTGTTTCTGCCAAGATACTTGTGTGTGCATTTTTGACAAGCCTAGGCATTTATTTAGGCCATTTATTTAGGCCGCATTATATTAGCATGGAAGGAAGGAGACGTTTGCAAGTGGGGTGTTCCAGTGAGCCGTTCAAGTCGCTGTAGGCAGGGAAATTCTCCAGCGATCTAAGGATCTGCCTAACCTTTGATTTTATGTTCGATTTTCACTAAATCGACCATGGAGATTCAAATAAGACTTGGAAACATTTTTTATTTTCACCGGAAGTGTCTATTTTGATGACGTCAACAAATGACACTTTTTACATCAAAAGTGGGTGTAACTCTTTGCATGTAAGTCTAATGTGATTGAAAATACTGCAGTTAGATTGCATTTGATTAGAGCTTTCGAATGATCTATAGTTTTTTGGATTTCGACGAAATTAGTAAAATTTATATGACGTCATCAATTCAATGACGTCATAATTGAGCATTTTTTAGAATGATTTTAGCTCAAATTGCTTCCTTGATTTGTACTAATTCGATCATGTAGATTCCAAATCTGCCATCAATAAACAATTATTTACTCAGAAATAAGGGTTTGGACCAGGTCATTTACCCAATGGGGCACCACAATGGGTGAATGGCAAGGTCCAAATCCTCATTTTTGAGTAAAATTTGTGGTGAGATTGTTCTATTTTAAAACTTACTGTGCTCCAATTATTGTTTCTGCCAAGATACTTGTGTGTGCATTTTTGACAAGCCTAGGCATTTATTTAGGCCATTTATTTATATATATATAATTGCAGTCACGCAGTCACGGCATGAAAGATTCATGTAGCTTCTGCTTCTGCTGCATTGCAAACTGTTTCTGAGATCTTTCTCCAAGCTTTTCGGTCTTGTGCTGTCAATCTTATCTGTTCAAAGTCATCCATTTTCTTCATAGTTGGTATTGGAAAGGCTTTTTTCTTCGTTCTCGCTCTGATGATGTCTTTGTTTAAAGTTGTTACGATACTTTCTCGAGGTCTGCCTCTGAACCCTTTTTCTGATCTTTCAAAGTAGAATTTCATCGCCTTTACTGCTGGTGTCTCATCAGATTAACGTAATATATGACCAAACAATCACCATCTACCTTTCAGGATATCTATTGAAATTGGTCGTTCTTCGCATCTTTTATACGAGTTTTGATTGGAAATCTTGTTTGGGTATCTTTTTCCAATTAGCTGTCTCAGTTGTTGTCTGTGAAAAGCATTAAGACTTTTTGTATCTTTTTGTGTCATTCCCCAAGTTGAGCTGTTATACATCAAGACTGGTTTTACAAGTGTTCTGTACAGCTTGAGACGAAGCCTTTCACTGACATGGTCTTTTCTGATCCAGATGTGATTTAATCTATTCATGGATGCTATGGATAACTGCTTTCTCCTTTGTATATCTTCTGTATCTCCTAACAGAGAACCGAGCTTTTTAGTTGTCCTCCATCGCTCTGTGTTTCGGTCTCCTCGAAAAATTTCAGTTTGCTCTGTCTTGCTGTGGTTTACTTTCAAATTATCTCTTAGTAGAATCTCTCCAATCTTATCTGTGATGGTGTTCTTCTCTTCTTCACTTGTCGTAAGGAAGTCAGCATCATCCGCATATATTGCTTCATGAGGTAAAAATGTTGGAGATCTGTTACCACTTTCTTCATCGTTATCACCATCCATCTCATGTCTAAAATTTCTTACTTTTTGAAGTGATTCTTCAAAATAGATGTTAGATGCCCATTTATTTAGGCCGCATTATATTAGCACGGAAGGAAGGAGACGTTTACAAGTGGGTTGTTCCTGTGAGCCGTTCAAGTCGCTGGTATTTGTGGTGAGATTGTTCTATTTTAAAACTTACTGTGCTCCAATTATTGTTTCTGCCAAGATACTTGTGTGTGCATTTCTGACAAGCCTAGGCTCTAAACAAGAAACCTTTTGGCACCCCATCTATTATTATGGGTGACAACAACGAAGATGTTACAGGAGGGGGGTCGGATGCTATGAGCAGGCAAGAGGCAATGGGGAGATTTGAGGAGCTAGACCAGTCTGTGAAGAAGATTTTTTATCTTCTTTCGGGGATGGACAGGTCAGCAACAATAGGGTACATCATCGCCCCCTGTTTCAACAAGCAGTAGTGGCTTATCAGGAGCTGGTTCTTCTTCATCAGGGTACGTCAAACCTTCCCTTGCCAAAGCAATTGCATCCTGCAACTGCTCCAGCTGACATCCAGGTTAATCGGCAAATAGCACCAACCACCTTGCCTGCTCAAAGCCCAAGCCAATTGTTTAGTGCTTTGTCTGGGGGGTTCCCTGCAGCAGCTGGGAGCGATCAATCAGTGGCTCTACTGCAGGCCATTCCAACAGGCCCTGCAGCTTCTGTGTCCCCAGCTCTTTAACCAGTTCCAGGATACCTGGTTGATAAGATCAAAGAAGGGAAGTTTGTAGACTTAAATCTACTAAGGCCATATAATCTGAAAAAGTTACCTACTGCGGAGCCCAACCAGCTCCAGCTTGCCAAACTCTTCCGGACAGATCTCAGGAAGATTCAAAATTTTGTTGACTGGGCTGAGGCATGGGCTGTCTATGCCAGCGTCATTGCCAAAGAGTCCCCAAAAAAGGTAGCCAGCCTCATCAGTTATTTTCTCCTGCTCTCAACGGCCCAGCGGGATGTACCTGGTGCGGGTTGGCTCGAATATGATGTTGCCTTTAGGAAGCATGTAGTGGATAATCCTTCCCCAGACTGGGGGGGGAGGGAGATTATTCCTACATTGTGGATGACCACAGTGCTGACTAGAGGCTCCCACCCCAAGAGTCAAAAGAGGGGAACTTTCAGAACAGCATAAAAGTGATCTCCCTCGTTTTAAATGGAATGCAGGAGAGTGTACCCATGCTCAGTGCCGTTTCCAGCACAACATGTGCTCTGGGTGCCGTGGTCCTCACAGGAGGCTGGACTGTAATCAGGGCAATTCACCGTCCTCTCAGCAGCAAGAGTCGTCAAAAGGTCAGCCACAAACCGACTCCGCTCAGACCTCACGCAAAAGAGCTTACCAGAAATGACTACCTAAAGACAAACAAACACGTTTGTTGTTTAGCTATGGTGTTGTGTTACATTTTGCAGTTGCTATAACTCCTTCTATATTATTAAAACGTGAAGCAAATTTTGTGTGGCGTGAAACTCGAGCACCGTTGCACTGATCCTCGCGAAACTTTCCAAATATCTTCGTCTTCCCTGTACGGGTGCAATAGAGATTTTGTTTTCTCATATTCGCCCCTAAATCAGGGTAAGGGGCGAATTCGGTAACATCAAAGGTTTGGCGGAATCCCTTTCAGTTTTCTGTGTACAAAAGAATGATCTTTAGATATATCGCAATTGCCGGACCAATGATAGATTGGAGCCATATAAATGATTGGAGCTTTATTTTACTCAGACTCTTTTTTTGAAAGGAGGAGAGGGTAGAGTTATACAGATCGAATTATTTTTCCAGCATAAATTTTGTTGGCCCGAGAGGAGAGTATAGGAGAGGTTTGAATGTGAAAGGGAGACCATTCTTAGCCGAGGGGGGAAACTCTTTATACACTCTTTTTTTTATAAGAATGTTTTAAATTTTGTCCAGCCTCGATATTCTTAAGAAAGTTTCGTTTTGAGCCTGAACGTATTCTTAAAGTATTTATGTCAGTCATGCGATTCTCTGTTATGAACATCACAAAACAGGCAACTGCTGAAAAATGAGACACAAATATGCCAGCTGAGGCTGGCAATATTTTTATGATATCCTTAAAAATTGGATGATTCTGAGGCTGAATATTCTTATAAACATTATTCTTATAAAAAGAAAAGAGTGTACGCAGATGGGTCTTCATATACGCCGAGGAATTTTCAGGAAACCCAAAAAATATCAGTTTAGCTTCATTACAACCCAAAAAAGCAGCTCATTTTATACATTGACATCTGTAGTGTAAATGAGCATAAAAGATCTGGAAACAGTGCAAATTGAGACAAGGATTGTCAAATATTTGATGACCAAAAATATCGAAAACATAATTTTAGTTTATTTGGACCCAAGAATATCACTTTCAGCAATATTCTGACCCAAAAATATCGACTTACATCCCCGTATGTGCATGTGCCGAGTTCCCCCCCCTGGATCCTTAACAGCATGGGACCGGAGATCCAAGGCTCCTATCGTTCCATACTCTGGTTCCACTTCTCCGGATTATACACCTACATCGCATGATACAAAGCAGAAAATGCTGTCAACGATTTCCTGTTTGTGTGATGTTGGTGTTGTCACGAAAGAAGAGTCATGTCATAAATAAGATCATGAGTGCATCCTTACAAAGGAAGGTTTCAGAGAAGTAGGAGGGGGGGGGGTCGAATGAAAGGGAGATTTATACTGAGGGGCATAGAGCTAAAAAGAGAGTATGGGATATAAATGGGCAATGAGATGCTAAAAGTAGATGTCTTACTCGGAGTTTCTCTTACTTTCACACGTTCTAGAGGAGAGGATATAAATATGCTCGCTGCAAAGGAGCCCTTCAGGGGAAGGAGAGTTGAGAAGTCTATTCTAAACAACGGATTATCCAAATATTTCCTCACTTACACGGTTGATATATGTTGTTAATTTGGGTACAACGGAGGAGCATTAGTATGTAAATTTCAGAAGAGCAAAGATTAAAGAAGGTAAACGATGGAAAGTAAGGGAGCTGTAGGGAACCCTTGCCAACACCCGTCTGTTAGTAGTCACGTGACTCAGTAGTAGTATTTATGTTTTGTTTGGGCCTATCCTTTTCATTCAGTCACAGTCTTTCGCAGTAAACTAAAGTTCAACCGAATATAGTAACTAACATTACTGTGACTGAATATTTCAAAATGGATGCGAGAGTTAAATGCTTTGATGGAATTGGCGACGTGAATGTTTTTCTCGAGAAGGTTTCACTGCATTCGTCATTGAAAGGATACGATGGGGAAAAAGCTGCCCAAAATTTGGCAAGCAAACTTGAGGGTCGTGCCTTCGATGTATACATGCGATTATCTGCAGATGACAGAAAAAAGGCCGATAAAATCAAGTCCGAGTTGCTAAAAGAATTTGAAAATGGAAATTTGGACAGAGAAGCGGCAATCGTTGAGTTAAACAATCGAACAAGAAAGTCAGATGAATCAGCACAAACTTTTGCCTATAAAATAATCGCTTTAGTCAAGCTTGCATACCCTTCTTTTAACGATGACACACGAAAGACAATCGCAAAGGATTACTATTTGAAAGGAGTCCACCCAAAGATGCAGATCGCGTTGAAATCCCTGCCAAGTTTTACTGATGCCGATATCGACAAGCTGGCAACGGAGACAATGAGACTACAATTGGCCGGAATCGATTCATTTGTTTCCAGTAAAGTTAAAGAATGTATGAGTGTTGACAGCCCAGCAGTGGTTGACGCAATTGCAGAAAAAGTGATTGAAAAATTGAAAGGTACATCGATTGACAATCACGGGGGTGACGACGGGGGTAAACAAGAAACCGCAACAGCGAATTTTGTTGGCAATCAATGGCGTGGGTACCAAAGAAGAGGAAAACGAGGTAATTTTCCAAACAAGTCTTATCAGCCTAGGGCCGGAAACCAGAGAAATAACCGCACATCGCAAAGAGGGAGAAAATGCCGTACCTGTGAAAGCCCTGAGCATTTTTTCCGCGAGTGCCCCCTTCGCTTTTGTCAAGCTTGTGGGAACAAAGGTCATGATGCTTGGGATTCATCTTGCCCCAAATATCAATGACTAACCGGTGTCGACAAAGAAGCTTGTAATTTTGCTGAAGAATTTTCTGCTGTCCTCAATGTTAAATTTGATAACAAGGAAGTAAACGCTTTATTAGACACAGGGGCTAGTTGCTCTTTGATTGATATAGGAAGCCTACAAACGCTAGGTTTAGACACAAAAATTGTCGCAACCGAACATAAATTAGTCGATGCATCTGGTAGAGAAATGAATATAATTGGATCTGTGCTAGTCACCATAAATTTAGGCGGTGAACTCATCAAGCAACATTTGAGGGTTCTCAATGCAAAAACATATAAACACGTATTATTGGGCCGAGATTTTCTTTCCAATTTCGGATCAATGGAGTTTGATATGGTCGCGAATAAAGTTAAGCTGGGTAAAGAATGGTTTATGTGTGTTTCTTCGAAAGGAAAAGAACCAGTCCGAATGCAAAATAATGTATCTTTGCCCCCACGCTCTGAAAGCATAGTTAATGTCAAATGCAGAATTTCATTATCCTTGATAACTGCAGACTTCGAGCCAAAGCCTTTAGGTGGAGTAATGGGTGTATATGCTACGCGTTGCCGAGTCATTCCAGACGTTGATGGTGTTTTTCAAATATCGTTATTGAATGTGACCAATGACAAAGTAACAGTCCATTCTAGGAAGTTCGTTGGGAATTTAACCAAAGTCAACGAAGCTGTTTCCCAAATTGATTTGATCGAGGATGAAAATCCAACAAGCCATCAGTTTGATATAGTCCATGGAAACGATATTTCTGATAATGAAAGGGATCAGCTAAAGGCATTAATTTCCAAGTACGGTGAGGTTTTCGCTTCCAATCCAAAGAAGCCGACCCCTGTACGGAATATGACGCACCGTATAATCACGAACGATGCGCAACCAGTTCGTAAAAAACCATATCGCATTCCTCATGCTTGGAATGAAGAAGTTAGTACTCAAGTGCAACAGATGCTTGACAATGGCATTATTCGACCATCTTCGTCGCCGTGGAACGCCCCAGTTATTCTCGTGAAGAAAAAAGACGATTCTATGCGTTTCGCTTGTGATTTCCGAGGGCTTAATGACGTAACCAAGAAGGATTCATATCCTCTACCGCATCTTCGTGACGTGATCAACAAAATGCAAAGGGCGAAATTCTGGACAACTCTAGATGCTGCCTCGGCATATTGGTCGATGCCAGTAGCAGAAGAAGATAAAGAGAAAACAGCGTTCTCTGTGCCGAGGGGTAAATTTGAGTTTAATGTCACACCATTCGGTCTATGCAATGCTGGAGCATCCTATCAGAGGATGATGGATATCACCTTGGCTGGTCTTCCTTCTGATCGAGTCTTGGCTTATATGGATGACATAGTAATCTTCAGTGGAAATTTTCAAGAACACCTCCACAATCTTGAGCAAGTATTCCAAAGATTGCAATCATCGCGAATATCACTAAAGCTTTCAAAGTGTGTATTCGCCAGCGACAAAGTCAATTTTCTCGGTTTTGAGCTTTCGCAAGGAGGAATTAAACCACAAGCCCGGCTAACAGAAGCAATTGATAACTACAAACGCCCGGAAACTAGAAAAGAATTGAAGGGATTTCTCGGGCTTGCAGGATTTTACAGATCATTTATTCAGAATTTTGCCGAAATCTGCCAACCCTTGAACAAGCTGACTAGCGAGAATGTTCCATTTCAATGGGATGATTCCTGTGAAGCTGCCTTTTCAGTTTTAAAACAGAAACTGTCATCTAAACCAGTTTTAAGTTTCCCTAAATTAGGAGAACCGTTTATCGTCGAGGTTGATGCTAGTAACCATGCAGTTGGTGGAGTTTTATCGCAAGTTGGAAACGACGATAGTCTGCATCCAGTAGCGTATTTCTCTACAGCCTTACAGCTTTCACAAAAGAACTGGTCGACAACAGCTAAAGAAGCATTCGCTCTTGTGTGTGCAGTCAGGCATTGGCAAGTTTATTTGGCAGGCAAATCGTTTGTTTTGAATTCTGACCACAATCCCTTGACACATCTCCGTGAACAGAAAGATCCACGAGGTAAATTTGCTCGTTGGTTAACTGAGCTGGAAGAGTTTGATTATTCAGTCCAATACATTCCGGGTAAATTCAATATCAAAGCCGATGCCCTGTCACGAAATAAAGCGGCAAGTGGGGCTCAACCACCAACAGAGTTTGAAGAAAACATATATGCCCTTTTCGGAAATAAAGATGGTTTTCGGGTTCATCTAAAGGAGGAACAATCGAGAGATCCTTCAATATCAGATGCTACCAAGTGCGTCCTAAATGGAGAAAAAATTTCGAAAGGCAAATTGAAAAGAGTCCAGTTGCAGTTGCGTGTCTGTGATGGTGTGCTTACAAAATCAGGCCGCCCTGTCATTCCTCCCTCGCTGCGGAAACTCATTGTGACAGAATTTCATAACATCGCTCATTTTGGAACAGACAAAGTTTATTCGTTATCGAAAGATCGTTATTATTGGCCTAGTATGTACAATTACGTCAAGTCGTTTAGCCAAGGTTGTGAAACCTGCCAGAAAACAAAGTGCGCCACATCTCCACCCAAAGCGCCACTAGTACCAATGTTCATCCCGAATGCACCTATGCAATTCCTATCCATCGACATAGCGTACTTACCTAAAGATAATAATGGCTATCAATATATTTTGCTCATTGGGGATATTTTTTCGAAATTCGTGCAAGCCGTACCCTTGAAAGATCAGACAGCGCCAAAAATCGTTGATGCCTTACTGAGAAATTGGATTTATATTCATGGCAGTCCTTTTTATCTTTCGTCTGATCAAGGCTCCAATGTCGACGGAGAAGTTATGGCAGAGATATGTAATGAACTCGGAATCGAAAAGCGTAGATCTTCGGCATATCATAGCCAAGGTAATGGGTTCGCCGAGAGAAATATTCGTACGGTCAAAGATTTACTGCGTGCTGTTTTGTTACATCGTCGTCTTCAACAAAGTAAATGGCGTTCCATATTGCCTGGATTAGTTTTCGCTTTAAACGCTAGCGAAAGCAAGGCAACTCGTTGTGTTCCGTACAATGTGGTCTTCGGAAGATCTGCCATCCTACCTCAAGACATTGTCTTTGATAATTCAGTTCCAGACCAACATGATGAGATACTACCGGCAGAATTCGAATACGCGACAAGCTCATCAATGAAAGATATCTTTTCTCGTGTAGTCGAAACTTTAGAGATTAGTAAGCGGAAAATGCAGCAGCAGTATAATAGAAATCTTCGTTTTATCGATTACTCTGAGGGTCAGAAAGTTTGGTTGAAGGTAAAACATTACAAGACAGGCGAAAACCGAAAATTGGCCCCCCGTAGAGATGGCCCGTGGAAGATCATCTCAAAGTTACCTAACGGTGTAAACTTCCAGATCGAGAATTCTCGCAAAGAACGAAAGATAGTTCATCACGACCGCCTTTTACCTGTTATAGACAATGGATTCCGAAACGATCGTATCCCAAATGCAACATCAAGTGAAAGTGAGCTTTCAGAAGATAGCGCTGATTATTCAGACTCGGATTCCGGTGCAGATGGAGAAGTCGAGAATGATGATTTAAACAGAGAGCGACCTAAAAGACAGAGACAACAAAGATTCTTACCTGACACCATTCCTTGGGGTGCATTACGTATTTAGTTGTCGTTTATGATTTGACTTCGTTTATTTAGGAAGGGGGAAATGTAGGGAACCCTTGCCAACACCCGTCTGTTAGTAGTCAAGTGACTCAGTAGTAGTATTTATGTTTTGTTTGGGCCTATCCTTTTCATTCAGTCACAGTCTTTCGCAGTAAACTAAAGTTCAACCGAATATAGTAACTAACAGAGCGGTTATTTTAATCCTGGGTACCAGCGCGGAGGATACTTTAACAGAATTAGACAGCATTTCAATTTTATACCCCATCTTGAATTTGCAAAAAAGTCTTATACCCCACCACCTTTCAGCGAAATGGTTTTGGTTAACAAATGGTTAACAAAAGCACGAGAGCGCAAGAGTCTCTTTTTGTGAATTTGAGCTTGTTGCCACTCACAACAACAGTGAACATTGCATTGCTCCCACCACAGAACTGCTTTTCCAAAAAATGAACGAGAAGTTTCAATGGTTTTGTCCAAAGGATCAAGAATTTGCTTCACCTGGCTTGCAATACCCTCACGGACACACTGCACTCAGCGATTGGCATTTCATTCATTCGACAAAGCGTACGGTAAACAACATTCTTGGCATTGTCAATGCTGGCAAGAAAAGCATTCATTTTGATTGATCTATTTTCTTGTTGATTGACGTCAATTACGATTTACATTATAAATAGTCTGTTTTTAGAACGCTCAAAGACAACAGCAGTATTGAAAAGTAACATTCCGCAGACAGCAAAATTGAAAAGGTTCTTTGTTCAAAACTTTCGCAAAGCAGTATGGGTCCTGATATAAAAGGGGAAAATCGCCACAACAATTTTCCCACATCACCTCAATGCTTTGCGTCACTGCGTTCCGCGAACAAAAATGACTGCTCCCTAACCGAACAAGAGCAATGACGGCAACTGTGGGAAATTTGGGGAATTAGGCAGTGCAACTTAGCAGGATAGATTGAAAAAATCTTGAGGGACTTTAAATTGCATGAAAATTTAGCAAAGAGAGGATACATAAGCAGTGAAAAGAGGAAGCAATGGGGAGAAATAGAGGAACAACAACGAACAGGTTCATCGCGCCTCTATCTTTGGAATTATAAAGAACGTTGGCAAGCATCAACGGAAATCAACACCGATTAAACCGTGCCTATATGTGATAAGACTTCATATTTCAAAAAATGAGTAGCTATGCAGAAGGAAGGACAACAAGAATAGAGACGGCTGCGAGAAACAATATATCAAATGCAGGTAAATCAACTAACAGTGCAAAAAGGTATCAGAGTAGACAGGTGAGACGGAGTGGAATTGAATTTGGTGCAAGGCTGGTGCAAAGAGCTGACCAGAGCTGATAAAACAGGATTCTACTGGGTTTTGAAAAAGGAGAAATTACACCAGAGACATATCCGATTGAACATGAAACATGTAAGAGAGACTGCAATGGATCTCAGCATACGCCACTTAGATGGAAGTGTTTCTTCTCTGCTTTTGAATTTCCCCATTTTCAACCATGGGTAGTTAGAAACTGCTGGTGTGCTTCTATGGAGGAGCGCTGGATCATATGTATCTGCGAAGGAAGTATTGTTTAGTACTGCGGAGGAGATATCGAAAGAACTTCCGCAGTACTAAACAATATTTCCTCCGCAGAGACATATTATCAAGCACTCCTCCATAGAAGCACACCAGCAGTGTCTAACTACCCATGTTTCAACTATTGACTTGCAAGCAGGTTGAAGTAAATTCTTATTAGAAATTCTAACAAGCTCTTGGAAAGAAAATAATGAACAATATATAATGTCATATGCTACCATTTAGAGAGCCGTAATTTTCTCAAAGAAACTGCCCTGGTATACAGTGTTGAGATATTCCTTCTAGTCAACCAAGGCCTAACAACGTGAAGGTCCAAGTTCAAGTTAGAATTTCCATTCTGCAAAGTTAAACTGGAAACAAATGCCTATCTCATCTGGGGCCAAAACATAGAATAGTCTTCCATCTGAGTTGAAATCAACAAACAATATCAATGCATTCAAACATAAGACCAAAGAGAACTTTTTCTAAAATATACAGAAAGAAGAAAATGATATATATGTCTTCTACTAAGGACCATATTGAAAACACACATGCAGCTCTGTATTTCCTTTTCTCCTACGTATTTCCGTTATACAGCATCCTCTAAGGGGATAATTATGGAAATAAGGTCAGCTTCGCCTTTTAATGCTATCCTTGCCACTATAAAAAGCAGTGTTTATCTTTACGTTTTGAACATTTAATTTTCCACTGTATCTATTTTTGTTATAAAACATCTAAATATTCATTGTGGCAAATTGATACATATAATACCAAAAAACCAATGGTATTTAATGTAGATTTAACCAGGAAGCGATTGGAATTATTAAATGAATGCTCAGACTTTATCGAGCACGAGGGACTTGATGAATATTTCATCTATGCTGATGTAAATTGTCGCCTCGCTGTTATGGACAGTAACAAGAAGTCCCATTTTTTCAACACAAAACATGAATTTGATGAAATCATGGCAAAATATTGAAAATTTATGATAGAATGACCTACTTGTGTTCTTAGGAACCCATTCACATCCAGCGACGCCAGGACGGTTAGGTTTGAACTTTCATGTTTGTTTTCTCTGTTTATATATCTATTTTGTTTGTATTTTGTTTAGAGTCAGGGCTCTCATAAAAATGGTAAATAATAGCATTACAACTGGGCTGATCTTCCAACTTCTTCAAGCAGGTAACCCATGGGCTCTGAAATGCCTATAGGCTTGTGTGAATGGCGTGCAGGGATAGGGTGTTTCAACTGTCTCATATTTGCCCCAGTTTTCTATCATTATTCTCCCTTAGACTTCGTTTGGCCTTTCCTAAATCTGCTGACTATTGTATGCTTATTTGTAATGGTTTTTCCCTTGTGTTTACTTATTGCACTAATGACTGTATCTGTCATTTCTCATATGCCAAGGCAGCTAAGGCCGCTTCTCGCAGTCGACGTATCAACATTATCTGTTAGGTTGTATATAAGATTGAAGCTTATGGTGTATTTCGTGCTTTTCCTAACCTATCGAGCTTGCAAGTCATATTGTGTTTACATTGTGCGATTTATCAAAATTGTAAACAAATTAGGTGGGAAAATCTTTGCAACCTGTTGCGTTTTGACCTTTGTTGTTTTGTATCGATCACCCAGTCAGAGCGTAGAACATTTCACTGAATTTTTGGATCGGTTTGAATCTCTTGTCACAAAACTGAAGGACCTAAGGCCACACAGCATAATAGTTACCTGTGATTTTAACTGCAGATCCTGTAAGTGGTGGTCAGATGACAATGAAAATGCAGAAGGTACTGCGCTCAGTGATTTAACTGAAGGCCTAGAGTTTACCCAATTAATCGACGAGCCAACGCATTATTGTCAGAACGCAAAGAGTTGTATTGATTTAATTTTCACAAATCAACCAAACCTTTTTGTAGAATCGGGTGTACATCCTTCATTACATGAAAGATGTCATCACGAGGTAGTCTATGGAATCATTAACTTACAAATTCCATCTCCACCCCCTTACAGGCGTCGCATATGGGAATATGATAAAACAGATGTAGACTCGCTTAAGGCTGAATTGAATCAAACAGTATGGGAAAATGAGTTATTGGGTCTTGACGTTAATGGTGCTACCGAATGTTTTTCTAAGATATTTCTTGGAGTTATTTCGAAATATGTTCCTAATTCAGAAATCACTTGCAACCCCAAGGAACCACCATGGATAACTAAAGGAGTTAAAACGGCCATTCGTCGTAAGCATCACCTCTATCGCAATTTTATTAAAAAGGGTAGAAAACAGGGAGATCTGGAAGGGGTAAAGGCAGCCCGTCGTGAAGCAGCAAAAACTGTGGCACAGGCGAAAGAGACTTATTACAAGAGTCTTGGTCAAAAACTATGTGATCCTAATATTGGAATAAAAGCATACTGGGAAACTATCAACAAGATATTGAATAGGAAGAAAGTTACATGTATTCCCCCACTGCTTGATAATGATATTTTTGTCTCCAATTTTGAACAAAAAGCAAAGCTATTTAATGATCACTTTGTCAAGCAATGTTCACTTATTCAGACAGACAGTAGACTACCGGCCACTCTCCCAATGAAAACCAACTGTCGGCTAGAGACTGTGCTCATCTCTGAGGATAAAATCGTCGAATTAATCAATCAATTAAATCCTACCAAAGCACATGGTTCTGATGATATATCCATACGTATGTTGAAATTATGTGCCTCGGAATGCAGTAAGCCTTTAAAATTGATTTTTGCGAAATGCATTGAGGATGGTCAATACCCAGCAATTTGGAAAAGAGCAAACGTGGTTCCGGTTCATAAGAAAGGTAATCGTCAAGTTATATCGAACTACAGGCCTATATCACTTCTACCCATTTGTGGAAAGCTTTTTGAAAAAATTCTTTTTGATGCCATTTACAAGCATCTATCTGATAATGAACTAATATCTCCCAACCAATCTGGCTTCCGCCCAGGTGATTCTACCATCAACCAATTATTGGCGATAACCCATGAGATATATACTGGCTTTGAGGATCGTATGGAAACGAGGGCTGTCTTTCTGGATATATCAAAAGCGTTTGATAGGGTATGGCATGATGGTCTCTTGCTAAAATTGAAATCTAATGGCATCCACGGGCCACTATACTCATTGATACAAAATTTTCTTGCTGACAGATATCAACGTGTTGTCTTGAATGGCAAGATGTCTTCTTGGGAGCGAATCGAGGCTGGTGTTCCTCAAGGATCAGTCCTTGGACCATTGTTTTTCCTCGTTTATATAAACGATTTGGCAGACGGCGTGGCCTCAAAAGTAAAACTTTTTGCAGATGATACTTCTCTTTTTAAGCGGGTCAGCAACATAAACGGGACAGCTGACGCCCTAAACAATGATTTGTCAGTTATTCAAAACTGGGCTTATAAATGGAAGATGAGCTTCAATCCAGATCCTTCTAAGCAGGCAAAAGAAGTAATTTTCTCCACAAAAACTTCCAAAAAGCAACACCCCCCTCTGATTTTCAATGATTGCCAACTTGTTTCTGAAGGAAGTCACAAGCATCTTGGTATGATATTGGACGAAAAACTTAGTTTTACTGAACATGTAAGAGCAGCAATTATTAAGGCCAAGCGAGGGATAGGAATTATCCGATTCCTCTCGAAATACGTATCACGAGATGTTCTTGATCAAATGTACAAGCTGTATGTCAGGCCACATCTCGACTATGGCGATGTAATTTACCATGAGCAAAGCATGCCTCTTTCCCGCAAGCTAGAGTCCACGCAATATCAAGCAGCCTTAGCCGTCAGCGGGGCATGGAGTGGAACTAATACTGACAGATTACTTGAGGAACTCGGCTGGGAATCACTCAGTAACAGAAGATGGTATCGAAGGTTGTGCCTCTTTTACAAAATTGTCAATGATCAAACTCCCCAATACTTGAGAGACTGTATCCCAGCAAGAAATGACACACAGTATAACTTACGACACCAAAGAGCTTTTAGGGAGGACAAGGTAAATACCACGAGATACTCCAAGAGCTTCTTTCCTTCTTGTGTAAAAATATGGAATGGCTTAGATTCTGAAATAAGAACCTCTACGACAATATCTCAGTTCAAAAAATCATTGATTTCCATTATAAGGCCTCAAAAAAACCTCATGCATGGAATCACTAACAGCCATGACTCAGCACTCATAACTAGACTTCGCGTTAGGTTTAGTGACCTGAACGAACATAGATTTGAGCACAATTTTGGCCGCAACAACCCAATGTGTACATGCAATGTGGCAGTGGAATCAATTGCCCATTTCTTCCTGCACTGCCAATCGTACTTACACCATAGGGATATCCTGCTTGAAGAACTATCTAACATTGTAAACAACGATGTAACTCAATTACCTGATGATCATTTATGTGATTTATTACTTTTTGGTAGCAAAACCTACAACACAATAGCCAACAAAATGATTCTACAATGTACTGTCAGGTACATCAAAAACACAAATCGATTTAGATAAGGAATCTAAAACTATATATTTTTACTTTTAGACAGGGGATGTGCTCCAGCGGTCTGGAAATTCGCCTAATGTTTGTCTTTGTGGCATGGGGGATTGGGCGGATTCTCGGATTGTTGGACTATTCTCCTGTCTATTTGCCCTGAATACGTTGTCCGTTGACTTCATTCATTTCTGTGTGTATAGTTTAACTTTCCTTTGCTTGAAAATATAAATATTGTAAATAGGGTTGTGGTGTGAGAGGCAACACGATAACCTTGGTTTTTTGCCTCTCACCCCAACAGTTTAAATTGAAATTGTAGTGTTTTGTTTAATGTATTTTAAATCTTATTTGTTATAGAAAAAAAAAAAAAAACATGACCCAATTAAACATTACCCCTATCCAGACTGGGCTTTTTGAGCTACTAGAAGACTGGGGGGGGGGCTCATTCAGCCCCCCTCTAAAATGGCTATTCCTTCACTTACGAAGACGAAACTCACCATCCAGGTAGCCGTGCTTATGATCTATCATTTATCGCAAAAAAATTCTTAAAATAGATATGACGTCATAATTATTCAAGACCAACTGGCACGTGTCCACGAAAAAAATGATAAAAACAACTTTTTTTTAATCATTATAATTTTCTAAGATTGATTCATGAAACCAAATTATGCCAATTAAAGCATTCTTAGAAGGTGAAAATATACTTATAAAGTGAAAAATGTGATTTTCGCAAATCCAAGATGGCGGACACAGAGATTAAAAATCTTGTTTTTCTGAAAAATGAAAAATGCAGCTATAAAGCAGAATTTCTCCATATATTACGATGAAAACTACTTCGATGATAAGTGATCGTTGCATACTTCATTTTTCCTTTTGAAACTTTTGTTTTAATTATTGCAAAAAATGCTGACATCAGCATTTTTTCGAGTAGTAAGCAAATGAGTTGGAAAGAAGAAGGAAGGTGGAATAAGGGGTTGAAGATAGTTATTTGGTGAAATTTTGATAATATCTTGACAAACTAAACACTTTCAAGTCAAAAAATTCTCACTGTAAAGCAAATTCTCAAGATATGCATGAAAACTGATCGTGAGTAGTACTATCTGAGGATACCCCCCGGGGAATCTTATACCGTTTGCGACCAATGATGCACAAAATTCAAACAAAATTACACAGCTTAGGTGGAAACAACCCTGTTGATCAGTTTTAGTCTATTTAATTGCCGCTGTAAAACATTTGGGGTCGAAATATCCTTGCAGATAGACCGCTAACTAATTGTTGCCATTTTCTTAAAGATGACGTCATTGATGAGGTCACGTGACACATAATTGTTCTATTGTTCCTGGAAAAAATTAAAGAGACCTTATAAATTATAAGTTCACAACTGAAAAAGGATACTATCAAAGGATTATGAGGTGATCTGGAATTACATCCATAAGCAGCTTACCTAAAAGTTGGCCCCGACCACTCTTAAAAAAACAGCCACCCCCCGGCCCCCTGAATTTTTTTTCAAAGTTTCACACAAATTCACACTTCAAAAGGATAGAAACTAAAAGTCAAACAACCATTTCCTGGTTCGTTGAACCAATTTGGAGCAGTGCTCAGTTAAGTAGGTTGGGGGGGCTGAATGAGCCCCCCCCAGTCTGGATAGGGTTAACCATGGCTGAGACGGCAACTATGATAACAATTGAGCATTTCATACAAACGCGTCTCCCTATCCCTGGTGAGCAAAGAACAACAAAGCAAACAAGGGAGAATTAAATCAACGAGAGTAGTGAAGGCACGAGAGCGCAATATGGGCATCTAAATCATTTAGAGTATAGTTAAAACTAAGAGAAAAAGAAAACAAGCAGAGAGCGCACGGAAGGCAGTAAGAGCAAAGCAGGCAAACGAGAGATAGTGAAGGAGTGAGAAAAAATGCGACAATGAGAGCAAGGAGAGAAGATGTTGGTCAACGAGTCAACTGGATAGATCGAGGAGATCTTAAGGGTCTGCAGAATTATTGAAAGTATTCAGCATGGAGCAAGAAGATATAAACAGTTAACAAAGGGATAGAGAGTACCAAATAGACCCCATCCTAAGGTATATTCAGGATATATGTGCTTAGGCTGGGGTACCAAGCATCAACCCAACATGATAATTCCTAGCATGAAAATAGTTGCCGAAAAATATTTTCTCTGACCCAACACTACTAAAATTCATGAAGTCAGCATCTTAAATCCGTGGACAAGTGCCCCAACTGATTAGATTGCTCATAATATATTTGGAAATTTCAATATTTTGATTTTAGTAATGTTACTTGATCTTACTTTGGTTTGTAAAAAATATTTTACCCGTTGTTTTACTGTCTCCCATATTTGAGACCTAAAACGGTAATTTAGAATTTGAGGAACCCAACAGAACAGAAGCCCCCCCCCCAACTTGGGAAAATAGATAGAATATATTTATATATATATATAAACTCAGAAAAAACACATTCTTTAAACGTTTCGGCGTAAGCCTTCATCAGTAATGACTGTTCCAATAATCAGACAGAGCTTAAATACACACCTTCAAATCTATAAACAATACAACAATAATAGTATATATATATATATATATATATATACACATCTCTCCCTTAGTAACTGGCGCACGTAAACTTAACTTTCCATACACTTGAATTTTAAGGAACTTGAAAAAGAGCCTGATGATATTTCTTGGTTTTGTAAAAAATGTACCATTGACATGTTTCCATTCGGCTCTTTAGAAAATGATGAATTCTTAGGACTTGGTGACGTTGACATACCCTCATTCATTGACTCTGCACCTTCGTTTGAAATTACTTCTAACCTTATGGACTTGCCCAATCTTAGTGATTATGATATTGATGAACATATGCCTCAAAATATTGATTCTCGCTACTTCACTTTACCTGAACTCTCCTCTTTACAATCGTCCTCTAGAGATTTCTCTATCATTCACACTAACATCAGAATCCTATCCCTTCATCATGATGAATTAGTTTCATTATCTGCTCACTCTAATCTGAATCTTGATGTTATTGGAGTGTCTGAAATATGGCATTCTATTGACAATCCCATTTCATCTAATGTTGATATTCCTGGCTATACCTTTGTTAAGACTCAGTCACTCACTCAGAATGGTGGTGTTGGTTTGTACATTAAAGACTCCAATACTTCCAATCCAAGAACTGATTTAGATTCTTGTACAAATGATTTTGAAACTGTATGGGTTGAGATTGAAAATAAAAATGACAAAAATTTCCTGATCTGTTGTGTTTACAGACATCCTAGCTCAGCTATTGATAACCTTACTTCTCATTTTCAGAACCTCCTCTCCAAAATTTCTTCAAACAAGCTAGTATTTATAATGGGTGTTTTCAATGTCAATCTTCTAGATTATGCTTCCCATACACCAACAAGTGACTTTGTCAACAATTTTTTTCACACAGCCTTCTTCCTTGCATTCATCATCCAACTAGAGTTTCTGAACATAGAGCATCAGTTATTGATAACATTTACACCAATGCTACTAATGCTAATTTAACAAGTGGTAACATTGTAAAGCAAATTACTGACCATTTCCCCCAGTTTTTGATTTTGAAAAATAGTCAGGCTAGTCATAATAAATCGGAATCATTCAAATATGATTACTCCAGATTTAAAGAAGATAAATATCTTGACGACTTCAATCAGATTGACTTTACTTATCTAGAAAATACTGACATGAATGTGAACAATAAATTTGATAGCTTTTTGAAAGATCTTACACTTTGACAAATAAACATGCTCCAATCAAAAGACGGAGTAGAAAGGAAATAAAACTGAAAGATAAACCATGGATAAATAATAGAATACAAAAGATGATGAGAATCCGAGACAGAATTTTGCAGAAACTAAAGAAGCAGCAGACTCCTGATAACCTGAAGCTGTATAAGAAGTTTAGAAACCGTGTATCAAATGAATTAAAAGAAAGTAAAGCGAGGTATTTCCATAATTATTTTTCTACCAACAGTCAAAATATGAAAAAATTATGGTCAGGTATCAAGACGATCATTTCTCATAAGCCTTCCACTTCTTCTTCAATTAACAAAATCAAAGGCAAAGATGGAAATGTAACGTCAGACCCTTCTAAAATGTCAAACGTTTTTAATGATTTTTATGTCAATGTTGCTGATGGCATAACAAAGACAATCCAAATGACTCCAAAGTCTCCTCTTGACTATTTATCTAACAGAACTTGCAATTCACTTTTTCTTACTCCAGCTACTTTGATAGAACTTCATGACCTAATCAATATTTTAAATCCTTCCAAATCTGTAGGTCCTAATAGTATACCTATAAAATTGCTTAAAATTATTGGATATTCTATTTCCCCACTTGTTGCTCTTCTTGTGAATCAATCTTTCCAGTCTGGTATTTTCCCTGATAAACTGAAAATTGCCAAGGTGATATCTCTTTTTAAAAAAGGAAATCCTGAGCTACCATCAAACTACAGGCCAATTTCTCTTTTACCCATCTTCAGCAAGATATTTGAGAAGCTAATGTACAAACGACTTTATAGATTCCTTGAAATTCATAAAGTTCTTTATTCTTTCAAGAAAACCACTCAATTGATCATGCCCTTGTGAGTTTGACAGAAACTGTAAGAAATACACTTGATAATAAAAGATTTGGTTGTGGTATTTTCATTGATCTACAAAAAGCTTTTGATACAGTTAATCATAGAATTTTGCTATCAAAATTGGAACATTATGGTGTTCGTGGATGTGCCCTTGAGTGGTTTAGATCATATCTGTCTGATAGAAAACAATATGTTTCTGTTAACGGAAGCAATTCTAACTTACTTTCAATTACTTGTGGTGTACCACAAGGTTCTGTACTGGGTCCATTACTCTTCCTTCTTTATATCAATGATCTACCAAATGCTTCTAAGAAACTTAATTTTTATCTCTTTGCTGATGATACAAACATCTACTACGAATCCAAAGATTTATCTCATTTGATTAAAATTGTCAACAAAGAGCTGAGATTAGTAAAGAGGTGGCTTGATGCTAATAAATTATCATTAACCATTGATAAGACAAATTATATGATTTTTCATTCTTCATCTTTCAAAGTTCCCTCTGCTTCTGATGTCAAAATAGGCAAGAAACATATTAAAAGAGTTAAGTGTGTTAAGTTCTTAGGTCTCCTCCTGGATGAGCATCTTAGCTGCAAATACCATCTCGGTGAACTCTCTAAGAAATTAGCTAGAACATGTGGAATGTTTTTCAAAATTAGGAACTTACTTCCATTAGATGTTTTACTTTGCTTGTACAATGCTTTGTTTCTGTCCTTCTTACAATATGGTCTTATTGTTTGGGGGCAAACTTATGCGTCATACATTGATCCAATTTTCAAATTACAGAAAAAAGCAGTCAAGCTATCTCATTTCAGCCTCACATGTCTCCCTCTCTTCCAATTTTCAATTATCTTAAACTTCTGAAACTTTCTGAGATTTTTTAACTCTGACTCTTAACTTTTGTTTTTGATTCTGTTAATAAAACCTCACCTAGTTGCTTTCATGACTTTTTCTTATTTAGTTCATCTGTTCATCAATATTCCACAAAACAGGCCAGTCAAGGTGATTTATTTATGTCTCGGAAAAACAGTCTTCAATATGGTCTAAAGTCAATTCGATATCTTGGTGCTAAACTTTGGAATACATTACCAGTGGAATTCCGAAATGCTTCATCAAAAATATCGTTCAAAACAAAACTAGAAATTTTCCTATTGAAAAATGTCAACCGATGAATCTACACTGCCACAATTTCTGTTAACCTGTGAAAAGAAAATGCATAATTATTTAAATTTATCTAAGCACACCTGATATTATCTTAGGATAGGGGGGGCTCTCTCCTCGATTAGTTTACCTATTGAGAGAGCTCCTCCTTTAAGTAATTCCCTGTATGCAATTTATTTAGTTCCTCCTTGTATTTATATATTGTATTAAGTTTTGGTATTACTGTATTAATTTTTGTAACTTATCTTTTATCGTTGTAGTTTAGTCATGTGTTTGTATAGTTAGTAGTTAGGACTATAAATTGTACATTGTGGAAATTAAAATATATGAACTGAATATATGAACTGAACTTGAATGCCAATTACGACGGCGGGCCAGCGCGGCACCGCAGGCGAAGCACGGCAAGCCTAGTTGTTGATTATTAAAGCGTGAAGCGAATTTTGTGTGGCGTAAAGCTCAAGCCCCGTTGCACTGATCATCGCGAAACTTTCCAAATATCTTCGTCTTCTCTCTACGGGGTGCAATAGAGATTTTTTTCTCAAATTCGCCCCCAAATCAGGGTACGGGGCGAATTTTGTGACATCAAAGGATTGGCGGAATCCCTTTCAGTTTTCTGTGTACAAGGAAATGACCTTTAGACATATCACAATTGCCGGACCATTAGTACATTGGATCTTTGTTTTACTCCCACTTTTTCTTTTGAAAGGGCAAGGGCAGAGTGTCATAGATCGGCCTCTTTTTCGAACTAAAATATCGTTGGCTTGAGAGGAGAGAACAGGGGAATTTTAATGGGCGCTTCCAGAAAGGGAGATAGGTGCAAGGGGCTGATATTCGAAGGTTCCTATTGTTCCACTGTTCCGGATTATACATTTTCAATTGCGAAGCAGCAGTCATATCCTGTTGTTTGTGTGATTAGACCACATTGAAATATTAGGGCCTTCGTCGTAATGGCTTTCAAAACAGTCGTGAGTATGTCGTTCATTTAACAAACATTTGAGCATTGTTAAATTTTGAAGCAATTAGAACAAGCTGATTGAATTTGAGTGTAGTCATTATTGTTTTAAGTATAAATTCCTTTCAAATGCGGCATGACAGAGCTTTTGTTCTGTCCCAAGACCACATCAGGCCTTTCACGGTCGACATCTGATAAGGCTTACAACATCATGGCAGTTATCTCTATTGAGTTGTTTTGACAGTCTTGCTTTCACCAAAGGTAACTGGGACTCATTGTAATTAGTCTGCAAACTGCCAGCCAAAAGGAATAGCTTTTCTGGCATTTATACCGTCTAACTGGACGCGACACTTCGCTTCACGCAGTTAAAAAACATAGAGCGAATGAAAGGAATCACGTCATAAGTCTACGCCAAGGCTTTTGAAGGCCTAAGGCCTACAAAGAAATCGAACAGAAAATATCATGAATTTCTTCTTTACCAAGAAAGGCTTCAGGGGGGCGGCGGGGGGGGGCTCAAATGGAATCGCAAATTTCTTTGCAGGGGCATAGAGCTAAAAGAAACGATCTTCTAACATTTCATTTGTTTTCAAATTGGTTCTTTCTCCAGAGATACCGCAGGCGGAGGCAGTAAAAGGGACATAAGGGCAGTGTTAATGCAGGACCAACATAAGTCGCACATAAGAAGCTTCCATGATTGTTATAATTCAAAAAATTCGTTTCGAAAGTCGGAGACGGTAAATTTAAGAACAAGAGTAGGTATGGGATCAATTTTTGACCCGAACTCTAGTCTGTTGCCTTTGGTTGCCCAGTTACATTCACTCACGAAAATTGTTTTGTACGTGGCCATAGAAATATTAAAAAGGACACCTTTCTTTTTGCTACGTGTTCTCCACAGACAGAAAAGCTCAATCAAATACTTTCTGCTCAGCTACAATTATTTTTTCATGATATGCATGACATTTCATACACTTCGATCACAATGGTATGTTACTGGTAGGTTACTTTTATTGAGCGGTGACATAGAGAAAAATCCTGGCCCTAATTCTTTACATTTTTGTACGTGGAATCTGAACAGTATAAGTGCACATGATTTCCTCCGAGTCTCCCTCCTTGAGGCTTATAATTCTGTCTATGATTATGATCTGATAGGTATCGTAGAAACGCACCTTAACAGTACTGTTGATGAAAGTAAGATAGGCCTTGATGGCTACTCATTCCATAAAAGTAACTATCCGCAAGATGTTAAACGTGGAGGTGTTGGGCTGTACGTTAAAGAATCGTTCCCTGCCAGAAGGAGACCTGACCTCGAGACTCAACCTGAATGCATAGTATGTGAGATCAAACTCAACCGGAAAAAATACTTTTTTGCCGTCCTCTATAGGAGTCCAAGCCAAACCCAAGTAGAATTCGAGGGATTTAGAAATAATTTTGAACTAATGTTGTCGAAGATGTCTGCCGAGAATCCTTTCAGCGTTATAATCACTGGAGACTTTAACTGTCGTTCCTTGCAATGGTGGGATGGTGAATTTGAAAACGAAGAGGGTAAAATCTTTGAGCCATTCACAGCTGACCTTGGCCTGAACCAACTGATCTCTGAACCAACTCACATTATGGGTGAGTCAAAGTCATGCATAGACTTGGTCCTTACAGATCAGCCCAATCTATTTCTTGAAAGTGGCGTCCACCCTTCTTTAGATGAACTGTGTCATCATCATATCATCTATGGCAAAATAATTGTAACAAATGTAGCTCCACCCCCTTATCGTCGTAGAATATGGTTTTACGATCGGGCAAATATCTTTGCAATCAGGAGGAGTATTGCCATGTTCAATTGGCAGGAAACCTTAGGTCAAATAAATTGCCCGGATCAGCAAGTTAAGTGTCTAAACGAGGCTCTGCTAAATATTTTCAGCAACTTCATACCTAATAGTCTCATAACAGTTAAGCCTCGGCAGGCACCTTGGATAACACAGTCAATAAAAAATTTTCTACGAAAGAAGAATCGCGCATATAGATCCTTTGTTCGGAGCGGCCAATCAGGAGAAAGATTAGAAGGTATTCTGGGAATGATATCACAGGGAACTAAAATGATCGAGGATGCGAAGCAGAAATACCTGATGAAAATTGGTCAAACACTTTCAAATCCGAATACAGGTCAAAAAACATATTGGTCATTAATAAATAAAATTCTTAACAAAGTTAAAATTCCCATTATTCCACCTCTTTTGGAAAATGATATATTTGTCTTGGATTTTACAACTAAGGCAGAAATATTTAATGACTACTTCATACTCCAATGTACCGTTATTGATACGGGCAGTGCAGTTCCCAATGATGTTCCTTTCCATGCTCCGACATTGACCACCTTCCATATTTCCGATGAGAAAATACTAAAGATCATCCGATCATTAAATCCTAACAAAGCTCATGGTTGGGATGATATTTCTGTGCGTATGATAAAATTAGTGAAGAGGCACTTGTTGTTCCACTTAGGCTCATTTTTGAAAACTGTAAAAGTAAAGGCATTTTTCCACAAATTTGGAAACAGGCTAATATAGTACCAGTTCACAAAAAAAGCAGCAAACAACTGAAGCAAAATTATCGTCCGATATCCCTACTCCCAATTTTTGGAAAAATTCTAGAAAAGTTAATGTTTGATAGTCTCTATGAGCACTTAAATGTGAATAACTTATTAAATCCAAACCAATCCGGCTTCCGTCCCGGCGACTCTACAATAAACCAGCTATTGTCAATTGTCCACACGATATTCACTGCTTTTGACTGTAATCCCACTCTAGATGTTCGATCAGTTTTTCTTGATATATCTAAAGCATTTGACAGAGTGTGGCATGATGGTCTTATCTATAAGCTGCAGTGTTGTGGTATTCGCGATGATCTACTTCTAATCATTCGAAGCTTCCTTGCAAACAGAAAACAACGTACGGTTCTGAATGGTAAAACGTCAAATTGGGGTTCAGTTACAGCTGGCGTTCCCCAGGGTTCAATCCTTGGTCCTTTGTTCTTTCTTGTGTATATTAACGACCTGACCGAGGACCTTAGATGCAATGCTAAACTCTTTGCTGATGATACGTCCCTTTTCACTATTGCACATAATTCAAACGCTACTGCTTCCGACATGAATCATGACCTAGATATCATAAAAGCTTGGGCGTCTAAATGGAGAATGTCATTCAATCCTGATCCAAATAAACAGGCTGTGGAAGTGACGTTTTCTACGAAAAGAGTCAAAACAGATCATCCTGATATTCTTTTTGGAGGTAACCCAGTGGTGAGAGTTGATGAGCACAAGCACCTCGGTGTTATATTAGATTCGAAGTTGTCATTTGCTATCCATATACAAACAGCTCTTACTAAATCTAGACAGGGAATAGGTATGATCAAATACCTCTCAAAGTACTTGCCACGTCACACATTAAATGAGCTGTACAAACTCTATGTTAGACCGCATTTAGATTATGGTGATGTTATCTACCATACCCCAGCAAAAATCTGTGAATTCAGTCATGATACTATCTTGAATACCCAAATGGAGAAGCTAGAATCGGTTCAGTACTCTGCTGCGTTGGCAGTAACTGGTGCTTGGAAAGGGACATCCCGTGAGAAACTGTACAATGAACTCGGATGGGAATCTTTGAACCTGCAACGCTGGAGCAGACGCCTTGTTATGTTTTACAAGATTGTAAATAACGTTACGCCAGAGTATACAAGGCATCCCATACCACAACTTGAACAGCCTATGTACTCTCTTCGTGAGCATCATGTCATTGGGCAAATAAAGGCAAGGACAGAGAGATTTAAAAACAGTTTTTACCCAAATTGTTTGAACGAATGGGACAAGCTCCATCCTGAAATTAGACAGGCATCCTCGCTAAGTGTTTTTAAATCAAAAGTATTAGCTCTAATTCGGCCCCCTTCGAAACCAGTATATGGGATTCATGACCCGAAAGGTTTAGCTATCCTTACACAGTTAAGAGTCGGCCTCAGCAAATTAAGTTCTCACAAATTTAGGCACAATTTTAGAGATACAATAGACCCGATGTGTCCTGCAAATGATGGTGTTGAGGACACGGAACATTACCTGCTGCTTTGCCAATCTTATGAAGAACCTAGACGCGAGCTTCTCAATGGTCTCAATGCAATATTGCCTCCTAGTGGATTTTCTAACCTCTCAAATGAATTATTAGTTGAACTCATTCTGTATGGCAATGAAAGGTTACAACCTGACGTTAATAAAAGAATAATCGAGGCTACTCTAAAATTCGTTCACGCAACAAAGCGCTTTTGATGTCTGCTGCAAACCCCCAATACATGGACACATCCTCCCTTTGTAAATGTTTGTATTAGTTAATTTTCTTCTTTAATGTTTAGATTTATAACTATATGTTAAATGTCCACAGGGTTGATATGTATTTCCATTCTCCTTGTGGCATCGTTTTTGTAATCTTTTGTAGTTGTTGTATTTTTATGAGATTATATAAAAAAAAAAAAAAAAAAAAAATAAAAAAATTTTAAGAACAAGTCCAGTCGGAGCTTTACCATAGCTAAGAGGGCAACTATTACAACACTGAGGCACTTGGAATCACCGTGCAACATGCTATGGAAGAGCCAAGATTGCAATGCTCTTTTTGCATTTGGAACTTTAAAACGCAAGTTTTCTGGTAACCAGTGCATCAAGAAAGATGGAAGTGATGTTTGATAAATCAAAGTGCCAGTAAAGAAGGGAGAAAGACTTCTTCTACGGCTTCAGAATCGGGTCAATAGTTGTGAAAATGACGTGGGCCCTGCTTAGGCGGCCCATCCCCGGGGGAGGGGGTACATAACATATTTAGGGTACGGGTGTGTGCCGCCCATATGGGTGGGTTTTTGGGCCAAAAATTATCTAAACAAGGGTCCATTTTCGGCAGATTTTCCATAAACAAGGGTGGGATTTCGCTGAGATTCGCAAAAAATTGTTAAAATGGGCAGTTTTCCGCCAAAATTCATCATAAAAGTGGGTATCAAAAGCAATTTTGGGTAATTAGAAGAGGGTAGCTTTCTGAAAACCTGGCGGCAGACCCCCGTCTATCCTCAAGTCATGTACCCTCCCCCCGGGGGCCCATCCCTCCAGAAGAGAAGATGATCCACATTTTCCAGGAGCATAGCCCAGGCCTAAATCCGTCAGATAAACACATGAAAGATCATTTCCCTTCATAAACATTGCAAAAACAAGGGTCTAGGGAGGGGTTTCCAATCAGGTAGAAATCAAGATAGATTTGAAACTTAGAAATGAATCAAAGGTTAGATGATGGACATAAAAAGTTTGCCTACATGTTCTCCCTCCCAGATTACTCCTCTGTTTGGTTGGTGTGGTTATAAGGAAGAAAAATAGATTTGCTGGTTGCTGGTTATATGCCACAAAGAGTTTGCCGTGGTAACACTAACATGAACAGGAAATCTGAAGTCTACAAGACTGTTTCATATTGATGTTTGTTGCAGTATTCGGTCGAAGATTTCCAAGGGCAAGGAATGTCTGTTCAGTCATGAAACTGCGTGTCTACACACAACAATTAATCTAATTGAAGCAGGGAGTAATTCTTCAAAGCTGCAGTATTTTTTGAAGCTATTTTTCTCAAGGCTCAGCATTGAACGTCTTTTCGAAGTGACAAAGTGTTCTCCGCGACTGGATACAAAATCAAATTGCAGGATTATTTGGGATAGATTTCAAAATCTACTTTTAATGGAAAATATATGTTTCAGCTGGTGTTTATGATGTTATTGCAAACTTTGATATGAGTGTCAAGGCAGTGAAAAAATTCCTTAGAACTTGTGAAGTAGCACAAAAACATTTCACATAAAAACATTGGTTTACTTTGACAGCACCAGAATACACCGGGTGTCTCCAAAAAAGTTCCGGCGTTTGATTGAACGCAGACAAACAAAGTTCTTATTCTGGCAATTTCAATTCATTCTAGGTACATGCTCGACATTTCAACTTACAGTTTGGCATATCGTAGGGAGAAATCAGTAATCCGAAGACTGAGTTATTAGTCCTAACATCGCATCTTCATGTTGAAGGCAAAACCAGAGAGATTTGTGCGCCTTCCTGCATCATCGTGGTGGAGGGGGAATCTCCGGATGAGCAACACAAAAACTAGGTTTAAACTTTCTTTCATTGCCTTGACGACACATGCTAGAGTTCCACTCATTGACCATATTTGAAGTAAGGTCTGAAAACCGAATCTAATAGGTCTCGGGGGAAAATACCAAATTCATACTTTGCCACTCAATTCCAACTGGATGTACGAACACAGAAATATGCATTACTGCACAATATGGCACAGGAGGTCGAAAAAGCAATTGAAACTATTCTTTAGTTGAGAAAAGAAAAGACACTTTATTTTACTCCTTGCCGTGTGAAACCGTGAAACAGTAAAATTCCCATTTGAAATTCCCAGTTGGTACAAGGCAACAATAACAGCAGTAAACAGTTTTCCCGAGACCTATTTGCTTCGATTCTTCGCACCTTAGGCTAATTCACACAATCAAAAATGGTTTGAATCTAAATTCTATTCAATTACACAGCAACGTTTTCTCTTGTGAATAACATTTCTGCCCGCTCAGGACGTCATTTTTAATTTCCAAACCATAAGATATTTAAATGAAATTTGGTCACAAAGTTCACCGAAGATGGGGCTTCAAAATGAATCTCTGCTTTTACAATTGGCTAAGCACAAGGGAATTAAGACCCTGATGTCTACATTTTTTTCCATCAAAATTTAATCATACAAAATCTGGAAAACCAGTCAACCTCCTTGAAAAGATTTAGATTCATTTTTACCACCTACAATGCCTGCCAAAAGTCTTGGAACACCTTTGCTATTGTTGCCTTTTTGCGATTTCCCCCTCTCCACCTCAAGATAAGGCTCAAATCCTTACTGGTTGTCAGAGCATGCGGAAATCATCCAATTTCATGCTTGTCAGCCAATGAGATCACCGCTTTCTAGCCCCTGGAGACAAAATCGGTCGTTTGAGGTAAATTTTCTAGTACCCTCACTAAAACTGAAATGGATGCTAGAATACTTCAGTTATTCGCAATTTTTTTTGATAAATCAGTTGTGGGGATGTCCGTCCAGAGTTGTTTACATGTTTAGGCACATAGCTTGTTTGGGGCCAGAGCTGCGTTCATTTTCCGGTTGAAGAAAATTGACCTTCGTTCAAATATCTATAGAAATCGCTACAAATGAGATATACAGATAAGAATTTCAGCAATTATGCATACTGACCTCAGCAATAACCCAAACTCCTTTACTGCTATCATATCTCAAAATTGGAGGCAATTTCTAATGATTTCTAGCAGAGATATCATTTAGGCCTAAGCTTGTCCTCGCTTAAAACTCATTCCATTGCACTTAAAAAGTAATGGTGAAATTCTAGAGCTGAATAATGCACTTACCCATGACTCAGGCACCAGTTTGACTTCGTTTGCCTTTTTTACATTAGCAAATTTTTATAAGAAACGACCAGTTGTGGGTGAATTGCAAAAACTTTCGTCGGCCCATATTTTTATCTGCACAGTCTCTCCGCTTCAAACAACAAACAGTGAACTTTGTATCATAAAAGTCTTGCATTACAAAACATTCCTATAGAACGATTCCATGCGCCTTAGCGAGGCACTCGTGAATTGTTTTCACGCATTTGGTTCAATCAGTCAATGCAAACAAACAAAAGAGCAAAATCGGGTATCTTTTTTAGCGAACCCAAAACAACGTTTTGTTCTTTTTATGTTTTTGCATTGATTGAAATAAGAGCGAAAAGAACGAAATGCGTGAATACAATTCACGAATGCCTCGCTAAAGCGCATGGAATCGTTCAAAAGGAATGTTCTGTGATGCAAGACTTTTATGATACAATGTCAAAGTTCACTGTTTGTTGTTTGAAGCGGAGAATCTGTGTAGAGAAAAATATGGACCGAGGAAAGTTTTTGCAATTCACCCACAACTGGTTGCTCCTTACAAAAAATTTGGCAAATTAAAGAAGGCAAACGAAGTCAAACTGGTGTCTGAGTCATGGGTAAGCGCATTATCTAGCTCAAGAATTTTACCATTACTTTTTAAGTGCAATGGAATGAGTTTTAAGCGAGGACAAGCTTAGGCCCAAATGATGTCTCTACCAGAAATCGTTAGAAATTGCCTCCAATTTTGAGATATGATAGCAGTGAAAGAGTTTCGGTTATTGCTCAGGTCAGTATGCATAATCGCTGAAATTCTTATCTGTATATCTCATTTGTAGCGATTTCTATAGATATTTCAACGAAGGTCAATATTCTTCGACCGGAAAATGAACGCAGCTCCGGCCCCAAACAAGCTGTGTGCCTAAACATGTAAACAACTCTGGACGAACATCCCCACAACTGATTTATTAAAACAAATTGCAAATAACTGAAGTATTTTAGCATCCATTTCAGTTTTAGTGAGGGCACTAGAAAATTTACCTCAAACGACCGATTTTGTCTCCAGGGGCCATAAAGCGGTGATCTCATTGGCTGACAAGCATGAAATTGGATGATTTCCGCATGCTCTGACAACCAGTAAGGATTTGAGCCTTATCTTCTCCACCTCGGAGCAATGTTGTTCCGTTATGATAAAATGGGGATGGCAGGACGATTCGCGACTTCAATGGAATGCTATGACAATAACCTTGCAAATCAACATTGTTTCGGGGGTGAGGGGGTGTTTAAACCTAATCGCTATGGTTAGAACTGCGGATTGTCAAAATATGGCCTAAGTGTTCCAAGGACTTTTGGCAGGCATTGTACATACTTGCATGAAGTCCAGCCAATTTCTTTGAGATAACTTTAACCAGTAGAGAATGAAAAATAATTTTTCGTGTACAATATTTTTTGCAAAATTTCGGCTATTTTTGGTTGCTATGGCAACATGAAAAGTGCCATTTTTAATTTTTCAGTCCAAAAATCTTACAATCATGCCTATGTACCATCTCAACGTGCTTATATACAGGTTACATACCCATATTCATAGTAATTATATGACAGAGAGGATGCTACCTTAAGGTAACTCTGCTTTCCGCTCTAGTGCACAGCGAGATGCCGTTTCGCAAAACCACTCTCTTCAGAAAACATTTAATTTCTCCAATGTTATTCGGTCTATCGAAAAGCGGTAAAAAGGATGATGTTCTGTATAATCTGGGCAATCAAAAGATGTATAAATCGCAATGTTTCCGTCAACCCTGGCTTCGCATATCCTTACTCAAATCTATTTGCTGATTTCAGAAAAGTGGATTTACCTCCAAAACTACTCGAAAAAGTTTCGATTTGTTTTCGTTCCATCTTTAGCTAAGTAGTTGATCTACAACTTTGCCAAGTCTGATTGAAAAAGCTAGGCTAGATTTCCTGCAATCGAATTTTACATTTCTGTTTACTTTTCGACATCGAGGGGGAAAAGTGTTGGTCAACCGTTTAGCCCATGCAGAATGATTTGAACGCCCGTAGAATGTTTTTGCAAAAAATTAGTTCTTGATCTAAGATCTATGCTCATTGTGGACTCTAAAATAAAATTGATAATTTGTGAATGCTTACGAAAGTCTCGAAAGACACCCAAAGCATGGTTTCGTGAAGCTGCTGGTAAAAATCAGTAAATTTTAATCAATAGATGCAATAGATGCAAAAGATACTTTTACAAGCGCACTAAGGATGTCTTTTGAGACCTGCGTATGGTATTCCCAAAAGATGACGTTCATTTGTTTGCCAATGGAAAAATCTCTGAAAGTTATTTCAAGCCTGAACTTTTGCCAGCGTGCTTCATAGCATGGTAATCTGTTGACCAAGGTTTCTCCATTTCGCTGTCGAAAAGTAAACAGAAATATGAAATTCGATTGCAAGAAATCTAGCCTAGCTTTTTCTAGCCTGCGTGCAGACTTTACTTTCCACTGCGAAGGAGAGCCAAGGCGGATCTTGTAAAGTCTGCGAATTAGCGCCCATTATTGAGTTCTGAGATCTTGCGCAATGATACTCGCCTTTGTCCGGCTATTGTCTGTTAGCCAATCAGTATCTAGTTTGAGATTCTAAGGACCCAATCAAAAGCCGACAGGATCGTCACGTTTTTCGCAACCCTTTGTGGTCATTGTTTGCGACACAACACCAAACCGTTTTCGTAAATTTCAAATTGAGGAAGTTGCTGTGCGTGGTAAACGAGTTCGCCGATGATGAAGTGTGCCACCCAGTTTGCCTGTCTTCGGGACTTGATAACTTGGGATGAAACTTTGTTTTGAAAGGAATTATAAACAGTCAAGCATATTCTCAAGGTGAAGGAAGTCTACAACGATCACGAGGCAATTCTTTGAAAGTTTCTCCGCTCCGAGGACAGAATGTTTACTTCAGGTCAGGCTAGGCCTAAACTTTCATTTGATGAGCTGATGGTGTGTTGGTAGTACCCTTAGCTTAGACATGTGTCAGCAAGTGGGGTTCTTGAATCACTGGTGAGTCTTTCATGCCTATTACCTCTGCAGTTTGCAGGCTCTGAAGTTTTGTGGGTGGCATGGGATTCTCTTCGCATGATAAGGATTGTTGTTCCTTCCTGTTTGAGGGGTCAATCTATTGCGCAAGATTGAGCTCCTCTTCGAAGGCGAAACTTTTCATTCAGAACTCGATAATGGACGCTAATTCGCAGACTTTACAAGATCCTCATAGGCTCTCCTTCGCAGTGGAAAGTAAAGTCTGCACGCAGGCTAAGCTTTTTCAATCAGACTTGAACACAGTGACATTTCGTTTCACAAACCGCTGACCACTCAAAATCACCAGTCTCACAGCTAGATTTCAAAACGAGCGAGACAACTGGCCTAGATGGGTCGGGTATCGGCTTCTGCATTCTAGCGTGAGCTCATCCGTTTGCAGTTAAATCCACTATTTGATTTTGATGGAAGAAAGGTTGGTGAATATTGGGAGACATCAATCGACGAAATTTTCTGATTAAAAAGCACTATTCGAAGACTTCTTGTGGCCATGAAGAAATGGCCTAATTCATACGCAGATTCCTGTTGATGAAAGAGGATATTTCTCCAAAACTACACCGTGCCACATCAAGACATTTACAGGAGTCCTTGCCAAGGATGTCAGGAACATGACCTATTAGGTGGGTTATTCACTGTTTTTTGCGTTACGACGTTATTCTATGTTTTTTGGACACTACTCTAGCACCATGTTAGGAAAGTAGCAGAAATAACCATTTCTTCCATATTTTGTTTGCATTGAAATACTCAAGCTGGAAGTCTGGCATTTGTTTATGTTGATAAAACTACCTATGGACCACTGATACCCAGAAGCTCACATTCGTGAGTGGTCGGAAAGGCAGGTAAAATGTTATTTATCAAACTGCAGTCTAAAATGGTTCTACGGTCGTCATCTGAAATTGCCCATTTTGAGGCATTTATTTCTCCAAATCGGCACCGTGCCACATCACCAAACTTTGCCAGTGCACTTGCAATGTCTTCAGTAACAGTGTGCCAGTGTCGGTATATGCACTGTTTTTTGCGTTAAACGTCAATATTCATATTTTTAGGGGAAGGTTTTGTTTACATCGTCAACGATTTGGGCAAGGAAAAGCTTTGTCCTTTAACAATCACATACGGGGCAAGTGCTGCATGTCATGTGTTATGAGAAGCAGCTACTTCAGTACCCGATACATCGTGTACAAGGGGATTTTTGTACTTAATGTCATAAGATTTACAATACAATCCAACTATTTACGTCTTTTTAGACAGAATGCAAGAAGTAACGAATCCTCAAATTAACAGTCAGAAATTTACTCATTCCTATTTGATGCAAAAACATGTGCAAATTGCTTGATGCATTGCTGAGGGCAATGTGTCATTGTAGTTTTAATTCCATTTTATATGAAGGGGGTCAGGAATGCTGGAAAGGGGGCATAGGGGTGACTGCCCTTGCTGCCATCTGAGAAATGACCTGACTATGTTGTTTTATATTGTTTTTGCCTTGTCCAACTAACTTTTGGCATCCCTGAATAGGTATTAATGTGAAAAGGGTGACAATTGTTTGTAAAATGGCTTATTCTTTTGTCTTGCAGATTCATGCACCTTCAATGCATAGAACATATGCAGTGATATTTTGCTTGCATATCCTTGACCCATCCAACTTGGTTAGCTTTTATACATAGATGGCATAAAGATGTAAAAACAGCACTGGACTATACAGCAGATGTTAACAGTTGCAGTTAAGATATTTCAGGGCTGTAGGATGCAACTTGAACTTGTGGGGCACAGAACATCAAGGAAGTTTTTCATCAAGCTAAAGAGACACTTCCTAAAGTGAAAAGGCACTCTTTTGTTTATTGCAAAATCTCAGGAAAGGGTTCCTACATCACTGAGAGGTTTGAAAGAAAGAACATTTCATGAACATTTTTAGCATCATTTGCAGAAGTACACAGTATTATTGCAGGATATCTTTAGCTAGATAACTGTATTTTAATTCTGAGAGGTGTTTTCAAGTTGCTTTCACTGAATTTTTCTGTTTTTATTTGTGTGTGTATCTGTGCAGAATGATGGTTTTATTTTCAATAAAATTCTATTGGTAGAAAAAGATGTTTTGGAGTAGGTCAAGGGTCACCAAAAAAAATTTTGACCAACATGAGCAAATTTGACATATTTCATGATTTTTTGGACAGTAATGCTAGTATCCTCAAGAATGTACACCTAAAATTTCAGGGGCAAGCAAAATCTGTTGAAAAATCAGTTCAAATTATTTCAAAACCAGTTTGTGAAGAGTGCATTCTTATTCTCATAAGAAACAAAGGCCCTTCCAAGAAGTTAAGAAACTCTACTAGTAGCAGTGATCAGAGGCAATGTTGGAAGTTGAGGTACCTTTCAAGTTTTGTTATTCCTGAAAATCATTCTAACAAAAAGTGTTAGATCGAATTGGATTAATTGACAGATTTCTGATTGCAAAACTAATCAACGAATTTCACGAATCTCTACTCAATTGTCAAAAATCTTTAACCAATCATTTGAACATGGAATCTTTCCAGACAAGCTTAAATTTGCATGTGTAACCCCGATTCATAAGGGCAACTCTAAACTAAATATGACAAATTATCGTCCAATATCAATTTTACCAACTTTTAATAAAATCCTGGAGAAATTAATGTACAAGAGACTCATCAATTTCCTAGATAAAAATAAATCTTTATTTCAACACCAATTTGGTTTTCAAAAAAATAAATCTACGTCACTCGCTATACTCGATATCTATACCAATCTAACAAAATCTATGGAAAATAACTATTTTTCGTGCTGTGTCTTCCTAGATTTTGCGAAAGCTTTTGATACCGTTAATCATGATATTTTACACTCAAAACTAGAGCATTATGGAATCAGAGGCGTAACAAATAAATGGTTTAAATCTTATCTTCATAATAGGCCTCAAACCGTTAAAATTGGTAACACAAAGTCAGAAGAGCTCTACAATCGGTCTGGGGTTCCACAAGGTAGCGTTCTTGGACCCCTATTATTTCTAATTTACATTAACGACATACCAAACTCGTCTAAATTGCTTAAGTTCCATCTCTTTGCAGATGACACAAGCATATTTCTATCGGATAAAAGCATAGACAAAATTGAAAAAACTCTAAACGACGAATTAAAAAACGTTTTTCAATGGCTCCTGTCTAATAAATTATCTCTTAACGTTAAAAAATCAAATTGCGTCATCTTCAGGCCAGCAAGAAAAAAACCTCCTCGTAAGATTAAACTAGAAATTAATGGTGATCAAATTGAAGAGTTAGATTCCACAAAATATTTAGGTGTAATCTTAGACCAAAAGTTAAACTGGAAAAAACATATTAGCCATGTGTCTACAAAACTTTCAAAATACACAGGACTACTTTATAAACTAAGACACTTTGTGCCAAAAAGTACCTTATCATCTCTTTACAACGCGTTCATCATGCCTCATATTAACTACGGCTTAATAAATTGGAGCTCAGCGACAAAGACCAATCTAACCCCCATAAAGCGTTGCTTAAAAAAGGCAGTTCGAGCTATAAACTTTGCTAAAACTCGTGATCACAGTCTGCCACTTTTCAAGAAACAAAATCTTTTATGCTTCGACGACATAATTGAACTAGAAATAGGAAAATTCATGTTCTCTATTGAAAATAGACTCTTGGATCAAACTTTCTTAGAAATGTTTAAAAAAACAAATGAACGGCACACACGATGTACGCGACAGGCTACCAGAAATGATTTCATTCTTCCAAAAACAAAACTAAATGTCGTTAAACGCACCATAACATACACTGGTGCCATCACCTGGAATAAAATTCCAAGCGAGATAAAGAATTTAAAAACAAAAACAATGTTTAGCAAAACTTTTTCTGAACACCTGCGAAAAAATTACTAATTTCATTACATGTCTGCAAATGTTATGCATCACCAGCCCACAAAATACTGTTTCTACCATTATTATCTTTTTTTTCTTTTTCTTCTTTTTCTTTGTTCCTTATCTTTGATGTTTTTGTATATATTTGGAAAAAAAATGTGATAATAATGATGATATTTTTGCTTAGAACGTATCATGTATGAGTGAATTTTCAAAATATGTAAGCTACCTCCTTGAAAAAGGGGTACTTGGCTCGACAGCCCTCCGGGGTTTCTCTAGAGAAGAACTTCTGTTGTTCCCTAGGGTATCCAAGTACCCTGAACAACTTTTTTATTCTTTATCTATTTAAATCTTTCAAACAAGTAGAAATGTAGTAGATTAAATTTGTTGTTCAAATGAAATTGAAATTGAAATTGAAATTGAAATTGAAATTGAAATTGAAATTGAAATTCACTATTTTTCTAGAAAAGCATTGAAGGACTTGTGTAGTGAGTCTAGTACTGCCCTTACAAGTATGACAATTTGCCTTTGCCTTGCCTCGATGTATCACGCTCGCAAAAGATAAGACGCCTCTGCTTCAAACCGAGTGTGCGTGCGCATAAAAAACGAAAAAACCCCATGTTTCAGACTTGGCAAAGTTGTAGATCAACAACCTAGCTAAAGATGGAACGAAAAAAAATCGAACATTTTTCGAGTAGTTTTGGAGATAAATCCACTTTTCTGAAATTAGCAAAAAGATTTAAACTAGGATTAGCGAAACCAGGGTTAACGGAAACATTGCGATTTATACATCTTTTGATTGCCCAGATTATACAGAACAATATCCTTTTTACCGCTTTTCGATAGGCCGAATAATATTGGAGAAATTAACTGCTTTCTGAGGAGAGTGGTTTTGTGAAACGGCATCTCGCTGTGCACTAGAGCGGAAAGCAGAGTTACCTTAAGCCCCCAGGAGGCTTATTTAATTTCGGACCCTCCAGATGGGGTCACATTCGAGAGGGGGCTTATTATAGAGGGGGCCTTATTCACAAAATCAAATGACAGGGATACAGATGACAGCTTTTTACATGATTTACACCGTATTTAGCGGATTCAACGTACAACTTTACGAGTCACATACATAAATTCGACACGGTTTCATCTCTCAAACCACATCAGAATTAACATGCAAGCTTATCTAGCTCAATCAATGGGAACTCTTTGGTAGCCACTATACTTTGACATAAGAGGGGGGGCTTAATACAGAGGGGGCTTATTTAACATTTTGGCTTAGGGGGGAGGGACTTATTAGAGAGGAGGGCTAAATAGAGAGGGGGGCTTAATAGAGCTTTTACGGTAAGTATACAGTTAAATTTTCAGGGTAATAGTTTATAAAGAGTGGAAAGAGCAATACAAAATGAAAAGAGAAAAGGAAAAAATAGATGCCATGTAGAGGGTGTTTACTAAGTTTGCAAAATAGAAAGCACAGCAGGGACATAATTCTAAGCAAACCAACTGTTGTTCGTTCTCGCATCGGCTCCCTCTTCCTTTAAATTTTCAAATAAATACAACAGAGCCCCTTGGAGAGTGGAATACGCCACAAACTGACTGCATTGATTTGTAACGCTAAATAGCTCTTCTTAACAAAGTATCAACATTTCACCTTGGTGTTCAAAGATACTCCCAAATTATACTTATGTCCCTCTTCACCAGTGTTCTTTTGAGAACGATATATTATGGATATAAAAAAGATGTATATGTATATTTTATCCCTTTGTCACCGGCGCACTAAGTTCAACTGTCCATACACCTGAATGACAAATACGACGGCGGGCCGGCGCGGCGCCGTAGGCGACGCACGGCAAGCCTAGTAATTGATAATTATCTGAAGGAGGAAGTTCAATATGGTTCAGTAGCCGGACCTTTTGATGTTCCTCCTTTGCCGGATTTACATATCAATCATTTTGGAATAGTTCCCAAATTATACCTGGGAAATTCAAATTGATAACTGATTTGTCCTTTCCTCACGAAAACAGTGTTAACAATTTGATTGACGACTCTGATGCGGAGGTCTCATATGCAGGTATACCTGAAGCTTTGGCCATGATAATGAAGTTAGGTCGGGACGCTATGCTCACCAAATTTGACATTAAGAGGGCTTACCGATTACTACCTGTTTCTGTAGCACACCACCCACTTCTTGGGATGCAATTGAAGGGGAAATTTTACATCGACTTGGCCCTCCCCTTCGGTATTAGGTCCGCGCCAAAAATCTACACGCGTTTTGCTGATAGTTTACAGTTCCTGCTGAATTCCATAGGGGGTGTGAGCAATATTCTTAATTATTTGGATGATATCTTTCTGGCAGCTCCCCCTGATTCACTAATTGGTGCAAGGAATCTCAAGACATGTTTCTCAATATGTGAGAAACTTGGGGTGCCAATCGCGGAGGATAAGAAGGAAGGGCCCTAGCACTGAAATTACATTTTTGGGTTTCACCCTGGATTCTCAAAAGCAAGAACTGCGGCTCCAGAACGAGAAACTGCTAAAAGTTCGCGCAGCTCTCTCTACCTGGGATAAGAAAAAGTCTGGTACAAAGCGCGAGTTACTATCACTTATTGGCTTACTACATCACTGTTGCCAAGCTATTGTCTTGGGAAGACCCTTTCTCAGGCGATTAATTGATCGGGCACACTCAGTGGCGGATTTACACCACTTTGTAAAGCTGTCTCCTTGGGAACGTGATGACCTGCAATGGTGCTTTCGACTGTTGCAGTCATGGAATGGCAAGAGCTTATTTTTATTTCCAACATGGGAACATGCGCCGATGTGCTCTGTAACGTCCGATGCGGCTGGTAGCATGGGCTTCGCTGCTATTAATGGCACTCAATCGTTCGCAGGTGTTTGGCCAAGTGGATAATAATAATAATAATAATAATTCATTTATTTACAGTTGGTGAAATGTCTAGTTAATACAAACTAATAAAAACCAACTATCTAATTACAAACCCTATTTACAAATGTTGCATCGGCATTGTTCTCCCTTCCAATTTTTGATCATTGTTTTAAACTGTTTTGTATTTTGTGCGGATTTTATGTTGTCTGACAAAGTGTTCCAAAGTATACTACCTCTGAACGATAGGGAACTTTGTCCATATGACGATGTCTTAACTTTTGGCACCTGGGGAGCATCCCATATTAACATTGCCAGCATAGAACTTATTCCAATCGTGCTGGCTGCTCACCTTTGGGGCCCCTCTTGGTCTTGCAAGCGCATCGCATTCAAATGTGACAATATGGCAGTTGTTCTGGTGTTACGCCAAGGTAGTAGCAAGGATCGTCACCTGGCATTCTTATTAAGAGAGATATCAATCTTAGCTGTCCTTCATCCGTTCACATTTACGGCTGTGCATATTGCAGGCTGTTGTAACGTTCAAGCTGATGCATTATCACGTTCTGATTTTCAGGCCTTCTTCAAAGCTGCCCCCGATGCGGATACAATCTCGTTAGCGATTCCAGAGAGGTTGCTGCATCAGCTAACTTTCCCGCCTTGGACAGTTGCTGGCAAGGATTATTAAGCAATGCCTTATCGAACAATACCAAAAGGACTTATTCTTCTGCCCATCAATAATTCATTCCAGAATGGTACTTTTCCTGACAAGCTGAAAATTGCTAATGTTATTCCAATTCATAAAAAAGGTGATGTAGCAATTAAGGCCCCGTCCACACGTATCCGGATCTTTTCGAAAACGCATCTTTCTTTATCCGTTTTGGGTTCGCGTCCACACGGAGACGGCGTTTTCGGTCACGAAAACGAAGCTTTTCGAAAACGCTCTCCAGAGTGGATCTTTTTGAAAACGCCGTTTTCCTATTCTCGTGTGGACGGGTGAAAACGGAGCTTTTCGAAAACGCTGACGTCACAGCCTCGACTCGACATTTCATCCAATATGGCGGACGACTTTGCTGAGAATTTTGAAATGCTGATGTCTGTACTGCCTAGTTTAATTGCCTGTTTGGAATTGCACATTGTTTTGTTTAATATCCAAATAGTGCTCACAAGAAGGCGTGTGGATGTTCTACGTTCTGTCGTCATTACAAGTAGTAGTCCACAACAAGGTTCTCAAAGGCGATACCAACCGTATCGCAAACGACGTTTTTGGGTACGACCAGGACGAACCAGCGCATGGTGGGACAATTTTGTGGACGAAATCGTCATTGCTGAAGAATGGCGAGAGAATTTTCGAATGTCGAGGACCTCACTTCTTTCTTTAAGTGACCTGCTGCGTCCTTATATAGAAGGAGAGGAAACCATGATGAGATCCCCAGTAGATGTTGTTAAGAAGGTTGCCTGTACACTTTACTACCTAAGCGACGAGGGGAGATTGCATAAAACGGCCAATGCCTTTGGAGTTGCGCGACAGACTGTATCAAAAATAGTTAGATAAGCGATCACAATCGACATGTTTGAGCATCTATCTATCTTCGGCAAAGCAAGAAGGCCTAGCCTGAACTGCCACTTTTCGCCACTTTTCGGCGCATGCGCTAAGATCTTTGAGTTTCCCGCCGGAGCATTTTGTTAATCTACGCATGCTCATAGCCGAAATTGGTCGTTTTCGAATGTGGCAGCGTTTTCGTGTGGACGGGGATATTTTCGAAAACGCTCCTCGTGTGGACGCGGATCTTTTTTTATACGGATAAAAAAAGATGCGTTTTCGAAAAGATCCGGATACGTGTGGACGGGGCCTAATGCAAATTACAGACTCATCTCTTTATTGTCAGTTTTCAGTAAAATCTTTGAAAAACTTATGCATCAGCGACTATATAGGTTCTTAGAACTCCATGAGATTCTCTTTGAGATGCAATTTGGTTTCCGTAGTGGCAACTCCACTGACCACGCATTGATTAGTTTGACTGAGAGAATGAAATGTACACTTGACTCCAATAAATTGGATGTGGAATCTTTAAAGACTTACAGAAAGCTTTTGATACTGTGAACCATCAAATTTTACTACAAAAACTGAATCACTATGGTGTAAGAAGTATTGCATTAAAGTTGTTTGAGTCTTACCTGACTAATAGACAGCAGTTTGTCTCCGTAAATGGGTATTCCTTTAATCTAGGAAAAATAACTTGTGGTGTTCCTCAAGGCTCTGTACTTGAACCTTTACTTTTCTTAGTCTATATAAATGACTTGCCTAATGTATCTAAAATCCTGTCTTTTTCTTATTTGCAGATGATACAAATATCTATTATGAATCTGAAAACATTAACAAACTAAACTATAAACTTAATAGAGAGCTTTTGAAAGTAAAACATTGGCTTGAAATAAACAAACTAGCGCTGAACATCGATGAAACAAATTTTGTCATATTCCGATCACCAAGAAAGAAATTTCCTGAAGAGATTAGTATAAAAATTGGTAAGAAGCCTGTGTCAAGATCTGAGTATGTTAAATTTTTAGGCGTTTTGATAGATGAAAATCAATCCTGGAAATATCATATTTCTGAACTAACTAAGAAACTCTCAAGAACATCTGGTATCTTCTTTAAGATCGGACATCTTCTTCTCCTTGATATCTTGAAAAATCTTTATCATTCTATTTTCTCTTCATTGTTGTGCGAAGGCTCAACAACCGAAGGTCTTTCCTATGATTCCTATCTGGAACCTATCTTCTTAGTACTGAAAAGGGTTTTGAGGTCTATATCCTTTCGTTCCTACACATCTCCTTCAACACCAATTTTTGCTTCACTGAGAATTCTCAAACTGAAAGATATGATTCATCAGGATGTTCTCAAATTTGTCTACAAGTCTCTCAATCATCTTTCACCCAGGGACCGCGCAGTGGTCTCAAAGTGGGGGGGGGGGGCTGAGCGGCGAGCAAAGCCAGCCAAAATGGGGGTCCGGGGCTTGCCCCCAGAAAATGTTTTGAAACCACGCCCTTCAGGACGTCGGAAAACGCCCTTTTCAATAAAAGACTTGACTATTTACATCCATATTCATATACAGTGTGAGTTTGATTCAAAAAAAGATTTCAATTACTATCAAAAGAGACATATCGTTACAACCAACACAATTAACGGCAAGCGTTTCTTCTCATAAAAGCTATTACTACTGAAGATCTGTCAGAGCAAACGCGTCAAAGTTGCGATGCCCATTCTAATTTTTAACGAACTCGTTAGCTATATCCAAGAGGGACACCGTGTTTGCTCGTTGTTTATGAAAGTTCAATATCGCTAGATTGCTGAAATTTGCTTGCTTCATATTTGAATAAAGTCAGCTCTTGAGACATCTAGCCATTGAGAAGGTCTCTCGACAAATGCAGCAGTTGCGTGTGTGAAAATATTGAAAGTTCTATATTTGTGAAAGATTTTAGACCTACCTTTGAAAAAAGTGAGGGGCTTTAGCCCCCCAAGCCCAATGGCTGCGCGCTCCCTGTTCACCTTCTCATTTTCACAACTCTTTTCAGTTCAGTAACGCTGTTCACAGCCATGGAACACGTCGGGCAGCTAGAGGTGATATTTTCCAACCTTCAAGGAATACATTTTTGTATGGTCTAAGGTCAATAAAGTATCTTGGTGTTAAACTCTGGAATGACATTCCAACTTTTATTAAAATGTCAACTTCTTTCAATATTTTCAAAACAAAACTGAAAGAATTCCTCATAACTGGTTATGATCTTTGATTCCTTATTGAACTCCTAAAAATTGTGGTTTCTATTTCCTCACTTAACCAGAAGTAAATTGTTCTTTAGAGGCTCTCTGGTTTCTTTTTCGTTTTTAACAAAAAATTTTGCTTTTCTTTTTAGTTTTGGATGGGGGGGGGGGCTCTCTCTCGATTAGTCTATCTATTAGAGGGCTCCTCCTTAGACAAATATATTTAAATACATAATGTTTTGTAATATTCTTGTAATTAAATTAATTTGTTAGTGTATATGTAAAAGTATCTTGTTTTCCCGTAGCATGTATTATTGTATTATTTATTTTAAATTAGGTAATGTATTATTGTTGAAATGTATTTACGTATATTAGTCAATGAAAACTGAACTGAACTGAGCCTAGCTTTTTCAATCAGACTTAGCAAAGTTGTAGATCAACAACCTAGCTAAAGACGGAACGAAAAAAAATCGAACATTTTTCGAGTAGTTTTGGAGATAAATACATTTTTCTGAAATTTGCAAAAAGATTTGAACTAGGATTTGCGAAACCAGGAATGACGGAAACATTGCGATTTCTACATCTTTCGATTGACTAGATTATACAGAACAACATCCTTTTCACCGCTTCTCGATAGGCCGAATAATATTGGAGAAAATAACTGTTTTCTGAGGAAAGCAGTTTTGCGAAACGGCTTCTCTCCCTGCACTAGAGTGGAAAGCAGAGTTACCTTAAACGAATCAGAAGAACTTTAAAACGCCTCCAATCCCTTCTCGAATTTATTAACCCTATCCAGACTGGGCTTTTTGAGCTACTAGAAGACTGGGGGGGGGACTCATTCAGCCCCCTCTCTAAAATCGCCACTCCTTCATTTACGAAGACGAAACTCACCACGCAGGTAGCTGTGATCTATCATTTTGCACAAAATAATTCTAAAAATAGATATGACGTCATAATTATTCAAGACCAACTGGCAGTTGTTCACAAAAAATGAAAAAAATCAACTTCTTTTTAACCCTATCTGACCTGGGGGGTGGGCGGAATCCGCCCCCCCCCCCTAGTACATTTTTGCTTACACCGTTTTCCACACATGCATCAGGCTTCTGATACTTCGTAAGTTTAACTTTGTATCATAGAGCAATAACATTGCAACAATTTGGACATTCTATTTTTAGCCTTGTTTCCATGGTTACCAATTTTTCATACTGCACTCTGTGAAAAACATACTTTGTATCTCTTTTAATCATGTTTAATTGGTCCAATTAAGTCTAAATTAAGAATTCATATATATTTTAATCTATATCTTTCATTTTTTTATGAAAAATAAAGTTTCATGACCTTTTAGCAACCTTTCATTTATATGACGTCATATGACATCATAATGATCATGATGCTCTAGCAACAACAACAACATCGCTAATTGGATTATGATTTCAAATTTACATTGTTTACATAATGAACTACCTTTGTGCCAAGTTTGGCTGCCATATCTCTTATGACAACAGAGATAAACAGAGGGGCGGAATCCGCCCCCCCCCCAGGCATTGAGTGTTTCAAATCAAACAGGTCAGATAGGGTTAAATCTTTATAATTTTCTAAGATTGATTCATGAAACCAAATTATGCCAATAAAAGCATTGTTAGAAGGTGAAAATATACTTATAAAGTGACAAATTTGATTTTCGCGAATCCAAGATGGCGGACAGAGAGATTAATAATCTTGTTTTTCTGAGAAATGACAAATGCAGCCATAATAGAGAATTTCTCCATATATTACAATGAAAACTACTTCAATGATAAGTGATCGTTGCATACTTCACTTTTCCTCTTGAGACTTTTGTTTTGAGCATTTTTCCCAGTAGTAAGCAAATGAGTTGGAAGGAAGAAGGAAGGGGGAAATAGGAAGTTGAGGATAGTACTTTGGTAAAATTTTGATAATATCTTGACAAACTAAACACTTTCAAGTCAAAAAATTCTCACTGTAAAACAGATTCTCAAGATATGCATGAAAACTGATCGTTAGTAGTACTATACAAGGATAACCCCGGGAACCTCATACCGTTTGCGACCAATGGTGCACACAATTCATACAAAATTACATAGCTTAGGTGGAAACAACCCAGTTGATCGGCTTTAATCTATTTATTGCTGATGTAAAACATTTAGGGTCGAAATATCCTTGCAGAGAGACTAATTTTTGCCATTTTCTTAAAGATGACGTCATTGATGAGGTCACGTGACACATAATTGGTCTATTGTTCCTGGAAAAAATTAAAGAGACCTTATAAATTATAAGTATAGAAAGTAAAAAGGATACTATCAAAGGATAATGAGGTGATCTGGAAATACACCCATAAACAGCTTACTTAAAGATGGTCCCGACCACTCTGAAAAAGAAACAGCCACCCCCCAGCACCCTGAAATTTTTTTCAAAATATCACACAAAATCACACTTCAAAAGGATAGAAACTAAAAGTCAAAAAACCATTTCCTGGTTCGTTAAACCGATTTGGAGCAGTGCTCAGTTAAGTATGTGAGGGAGCTGAATGAGCCCCCCCAGTCTGGATAGGGTTAACGACAAATAGATTATGTAGATGGGCATTGGATTTTGTTATTTTTAATTGTAAATATAACATTTTCACATTTTCACGACCAACAAATGTCTTGAAGCAATGGGCAAAACAAATCAACGACGAGAATTCAATAATTACAAAAGACAAAGCCATGCCTACATCAGCTTCATCCCAACAACTGGACTCATCTATACCAATTGCAGTTAACGCAAATTCTACACAAAGCCAAGCTTCAGCAGTCCCCAAACCAAGTCCGTTAAAGCAGCTACCGCCAAAACAGCCACATCAAAATGCTCCACAACAACAGTATGCTGAAAATCTGTCTGTTTTTTGCGTCCTTTTTTAGTACCTATTAACATTTTCATGTACATTTTGTTTGTAAAAAACTTCACTTGTATAGATTCTCGGCTGGCCAGAAAAGTTGTACACTGATGAAGATTTTTAATCAAGACATATGCTTACGAAAACAGTTCAATTTCTATATTTCATATTCTGTTTTCTTAATGATAGTTTAGTTTTCATAATAATAATGATAGGTAATACGAATGTTCTAACAGTATTAAGATTCCAAAAATGTATTGCTGTTTTCAATGCTTGTCCTGAAAAGCCAGCTGGTAGAGCTAGTAAAGCCAGCTAGAAAGGGTTTGAGACTATAGATTTCCTTGGAAACAGACTCTGGTCGACTTTGCCAAATGTAGTAAAGCAAGCAAGCACCAAAACCTAACTATACCGCAATAACACTGGGGGCAAGGAGCGTCCTTTGAAGAACAAAATATTCAATGAAACAGCAGCAAATTTGAGATGTTATAAGAAATACTCATTATGAACCTCAAATTTTAGAGCGCCTTTATTTTTGATTTGTTCCAGTATCATTTTGCTTGGATGGTAGGGTACCTGAGTAATCCCTAAAAATTGAAAGTCTTCACAAATCTTTATTGAGAGACTAATTGAGAAGGAATAAGGCTTACCGTATCCAACAGGAAAATTCATTACAATAAGCATCAAGCAAGGGAACAGAACATTTAAATTCTTCAAGTTTATGAAGCTGCAGCAAGACATGCTCGGGAAATCTACGGGAGAAAGAAGTGATGAGTCAGTTGAGCTTTTAAATTACCGTAAAGGCTCCATTAAGCCCTCGGGGGACTTATTTGATTTCAGATACTCTCGAGGGTTTTAGAGAGGGGCTTATTAGTGGGGGGCCTTTAAAAAATCAAATGACAACGATAAATATGATAGCTTTTCAGTCCTTGTACCCCATATTTTGTAGATTAAACATAGCTACATTATTGCAAGTCAAATCACACACACTGTATGACATGCATTATTGGTGAGTTGAATGACAATGGTCCTATCGTGCTTGCTGCATTTTGATTTGGTGTGTGAACTGTGAGGCTTCCTCCTGGGCATGGGTCTTGCATTGCCCTGCAAGGGAAAAAGTCTCCCAGTTCTCAAAATCAGGATGCAGCAAGCACAGTAGGCATATTTCAAGCAAGACAACAAGCAGAAGGCAAGATGAATAAAGGTAAGACCAAGGAATCTTTGAATAACTGCGGCATTTCTTGCAGCGCGTAGTCAAATACAGAACTTTGAAAGAGTTTTATCCCAAACAATATCCAAATTCACAAGCCAACTTGTTTAGCTAAATAAAATAGAAAATCTTTGGTAACTTCTGGACTTTGAAGTAATTGGGGGGGGGGGGGCTATTCAAAATTCTGGCTCAAAGAGGAGGGGGTAAATAGAGCTTTTAAGGTGATGTCAACGGTGTCCATAAAGTGTTCAAATATTAAGACTGGATTCTACGCAATTTCTTATAAGAAATCATAGACTCGTGCCACTACTGAGAGTTTCTTAAAATTATAAAATTATGAGAGCTCAAAGTTTCTAGAGACATTTCCTAATGTATTGAACTGCCAGTACTTGTAAATCAATTTGCAATAAAGCCAAGAAAAGTAATATTGTAATTTGTACATCATGCTAAACAGTTTTGATGAATCTGAAGTATATTTTTGCTAATAAAGTATTTCAGTAGCACTTAGTCTTCTTGATGGATTTGCAATTATTGATGAAAAGTATTTTTCCCTGTTTCCAATTTAAGTCTCATTGTAGGCATCTTTCTCGCACAAAATATATCAAATAAGGGCGTTGCCCCTCTTTTCCGAGAGTCTAGAGGGCGTGGACGCAAACCCCCCCCCCCCCCCACTCAAGGACTGGGTACGCCTCTGTAAACGCTAAACCATAGGCTACGAACATTTTCACTACAGGTGATGTGACTGAGCTGAAGAGTGTAAGGATTGTGATATATGACTGATTTTCTATACAAGGACAAGAACAGGTATAACTTTGGGTCTGATTCACACATTTCATGCAGTTATTGATCATTTTTTTTATATATGAATTCTCCTAAAATTTGCAATCTACTAACAAACATTAATATTACGAGACGATAGCGCAAGGAGCATGAAAATACATTGTTGCTATAAAGTGTATATAGAATCATAGTCACATGATGGATTGTATGAACGGGATATGGACTGCCTGTGCAGCCAAGACCTTTTGTTATATTCTTAATGTTGTTTTGCTATGGTTGTGAAGCGTAAGCGACAAGGTGTGTTTTTATTTAGCTGTTCCTCTCACGTTCTATAATATGAATTAGGGGAATATGACATGGCGACGAGGATAAATACAGCATGGCCTTAAACCTCAAACCGTTACCGGAATTCAACCCTGATGACGAGGTTGGGTCGAGTTTATCAGCACGATGGCGTCTCTGGTTGAGAGACTTCGATACATTTCTCATTGCAAGTGGAATACGCGATGCTACACGGAAGAGGGCATCACTTTTATACCAAGCAGGCTCTCGTGTTCGAGAAATTTTTCACCAACTTGACGATGTTGGAACTGATGCTGAGTACGACACAGCAAGGGACAAACTTACTGCCTTATTTCAAGTCTCAGAAAAATCAACGATAAGAGGTATAAAAATTTAGCCAAATCCGTCAGGAGGAGGGAGAGACACTGGATAAATTTAATACCAGATTACGAAACCTCCCTTCGAATTGTGAATTTACAAATGCTGATTTTGAAATCGAGCAATAGATTCTGACTGGTGGTTTGTCTTCTAAAATACGAAGACGTGCTCTCAGAGATCCAGATTACAAGTTGAAAGACATGTTACTAGATGGTCGTCGAGATGAAATGAGTTCATATCAAGCAAACGGTATAGAATCTAAAGGAAAAACTGTCGCTGAAACAAATAGAATGGAAACCAAGAAAGTTTCCAAATGTTATTCGTGTGGGAGAGCCTACCCTCATAAAGATAGGCACTAAATCCTTACTGGCTGACAAAATTGATACGTGACACGCTCTAAACCAATCAAATGAAACCGACAACCAACCGGGAAATTTGAAATGTCAGATTTTAGGCCACTTTTTTGGATTTTAGGCCGATTTTGGATGATTTTACCACCCTTCACCAAAATATAAATCGACAGAAGGAGCATGAAGATTTTCAAATAATTTCTTCACGGACCTGTTCCCACTACTCTAATACACAGTGAATCATCGTCACTACAAATTATTTCGAAATTTGGAGAAATGCCAAAGTTTTGAATTTGACCTCACTGACCTCACTGTGGCTTGCCATAGTAAAGATCTCAGTAATGGCTGAAACGTATGCACATGGAGAATAAATACTTTGCTTCGAAGGTCTTATTCTGTGTGTTTAAGTATCTCCAAAACTCCTCAAAAGATGAAAAATTTAGAGCAGTATCTGGATCTGTTTTCAGTTTTAAATTAAGACATAGATACATCAAAGATTTAATGCTGAGGGGTAGGATGCACAACAGGAAAAGTGAAATTTACGGGCCTGACAAAACACCGCACCGTCGTTATAAATTAGGGACGAATTTAACAGGTACTTACTTTTCTATCTCGCAAGAAGAGGACCACCAACTGAAAATGTGAACATACAATTCCAATCACATTTGAATCAAAACAAACATATGACTTTGCCACGCTCAAGAATGGCAAGAGCTGTAACATCCAACGTGGCCTGAACAAACAATTTCGTGATGTCCTCTTCGATAACCAAACCCTTGCTCCCAATATTTTATCCAACTCTGCTCTCATCGTTACGAGATCGCAAGAATATCGTGTGCATTGCTTTTGGTGCAAGAAATGGCTATTGTCTCGTCCTTCAGTGTAGCAGATACATGCAATAGATACGAAATGCTGTTGCTGAGTTCAATGTACGTAAGAATAAAATAACAAAACGGAAGAAATGTACATCTTGTTTTAAATATGAAAAATATATTGGCCACTTCGTCAAAATAACATTTTAAATACTACTTTTAAAGCTCCTTCATATCAATTTCATTTTTGAGCGGATATCAAAAGAAAAATATTCAACTTTCCACTATTTGATTTGATGTCATCCATTAAAAACTCTCCCTTTTACGGCCAAACAACACAGCAGCACTGAGCAAAGCTGGACATTTGTATGGCACTTTGTAGACTCACAAGGACGTAGGAAGCATCTCAAGGGCACTTTTGTCATTAAGCTAAAGGGGCACTTCCTGAAAATAAGAAGGGCACTTCTTTGTTTATTGAAAAATCTTGGGGGGCACATGCTCCCAGTGTTCATACAGTTCAATGTTCAGTGTTCAATGTTCCCAGTGTTCAGTGTTCATACGTCTCTGTAGACTAGTGGAAGCATACACATATTTTCTGTAAGATGGTGAAACTTTGACCCACACCAGCATTCAAGATTTTAATATTTTGTTGATCTGAGAGCCCCTGAGAGCTCAACTTATTGAAACGAGTTTCTTGCCATGCAAAAATCTCCGAATAATTAAAATTAAGAATATTGGAGTATATTTTCTGTTTTTCTCATTTTTCTGTCGGGCTTCTTTTGCTTGGCATGACTTCATAAAATTTGAGATCTCTTGCCGATGAAATGTTGCCTCTAGTAGAAACTCCTATGGAACTTTTTTGCACTCGGTGTGTACTCAGATAATAAGAATATTTAAGAAACTTTCGATAGTGTCTCAAAGTTTTATTAACTTACAAAAAATATGTGTATGCTTCCATAATGGATTACCTCAAATGCAAGTAGTCGAAAGATAGATATTATTATATGGATATCCGCACAAAACGTTAAATCGATAAGAAGGAGCTTTAAAAATAGAATTTCAAATGTTATTTTGCCGAAGTGGCCAATCTATTTTTCATATTGAGAACAAGATGTACATTTCTTCCGTTCGTTATTTTATTCTTACGTGCATTGAATCCAACATTTCAAATCTATTTCATGTACCTGCTACCCTGAGGACGAAACGACAGCCATTTGCTGCACCAAAAGCAAGGCACACAATTGATGATGTATAAGAGGTTTTGCAAGGGTGGGCATGTCACACTGGGAAACATGGTCCTACATTTGTCCGAAAACCGGTAGTTCATGAAAACATTTTGCACCACCTTTGTCCCAAAAACTTTTAGTTTTTTATGGCTAATTTCCACTGTTATTTTCCTTCAATTTGAAGGACAATTTTTAACAATATGTATCACTGACGATGTTTGTCCCCAAAACCGGTAGTTTCGACCTACTATTGTTTTCCAAAGCAAGTAGTAATTATAGATATGAAAATACAAGTGTCCCAAACCCGGTTGCCGGACAATGGTAGGACCGCTTCGGTGAAAAAATTAAAATTCTGGCCTTCTTTTTCGGAAATTTGCCGGACAAAGGTAGAACCGCTTTAGTGAGAAATTGTAATGACTGGTCTTTTTTGCGTAAATTTAGCGGACAAAGGTAAAACCACGTATGTGAAAAATTTGAAATAGCACTAGTCTTTTCTGCCTAAATTTGGCGGACAAATGGAGAACCAGCTTACAGGTAAACTTTATAATTTTGATTAGATAGGAGGTTGGGAAACTTGATTTTTGTGACAAACTGATGGAATAGGAAGAATGATATTCAAATTTCACCTTTGTCCCAAAAACTGGTTGTTTTTGGGCACGAAAATCGTACTATTTCATAAAAGCACCGGTTATTTTTCCAATTCCTCTGGACAAACATGAGGTCAAATATTTTACAGTACTTGCCCGCCCCTGGTTTTGGCTAATGTAATTGCCGAATCCCATTCTTACGATCTCGCGAAGATGAGATGAGTCGCAGAGTTGGATAAAGTATTGGAAGCATTGGTTTGGTTATCGAAGAGGACATCACGAAATCGTTCGTTCTGGCCGCGTTGGATGTTACAGCTCTTGCCATTCTTGAGCGTGGCAAAGTCATATATTTGTTATTGATTCAAAGTTCATTGGAATTGTAAGTAATTTGACGATGGCTGACATTTAGCTAATCATTGAAGTTGTTGCACTCTTCTTGTTGACAATGTTGTTGCAAGAGGAAAAATTTTGAACGATTTGCTGGTGGTAAAACAGGCAGAAGACTGCGGTAGAAAAGGTGGACTTTTACTATCAAAACCAGTTAAAGTACGATTAGCATTTGTGCTGCTTACATTTTCAGTTTGTGGTCCTCTTCTTGCGAGATAGAAAAGTAAGTACCTGTTAAATTCGTCTCTTATTTATAACGATGGTGCGGTGTTTTGTTAGGCCCGTAAAGTTCACTTTTCCTGTTGTGCATCCTACCCCTCAGCATGATGTATCTATGTCTTAATTCAAAACTGAAAACAGATCCAGATACTGCTCTAAATTTTTCATCTTTTGAGGAGTTTTGCAGATACTTAAACACACAGAATAAGACCTTCGAAGCAAAGTATTTATTCTCCATGTGCATACGTTTCAGCCATTACTGAAATCTTTACTATTGCAAGCCACAGTGAGGTCAGTGAGGTCAAATTCAAAACTTTGGCATTTCTCCAAATTTCGAAATAATTTGTAGTGACGATGATTCACTGTGTATTAGAGTATTGGGAACAGGTCTGTGAAAGAATTTTTTGAAAATCTTCATGCTCCTTCTGTACATTTATATTTCGGTGAAGGGTGGTAAAATCGTCCAAAAGCGGCCTAAAATCCAAAAAAGGGGCCTAAAATCTGACATTTCAAATTTCCCGGTTGGTTTTCGGTTCCATTTGATTGGTTTAGTGCGTGTCACGTGTCAATTTTGTCAGCCAGTAAGGATATAGTGCCTATCTTACCCTCATACCGGTCCATGCCCTGCGCAAGGAAAAGAATGCAACCATTGTTGTGGTAAAAGAATCACTTTTTCCAATGTTTGCAAAGACAAGAAACAGCAGAATCATAAGCCTGAACCAGGCGCGGATCCAGTGGGGGGGCCGGGGGGCCATGGCCCCCCCCCAAACTTTAAAGATTTCTCTTAAAAACCATTGTCTTAGAGAAAAAACGAATGAGTTTCAAACCATTACTTCCTAAAATAACCATGGCACAGCTACACGATAACTCAGCTAACTACAAGCCAGTCAAACAAAACTCACAAACTAAAGTACAATTCATCAAAAAGTATGAAAAGATGCGATTCTGAATAAAAATTTCATTCAGTGGAAATCGAACTTGAAAATCATTTGTTTCATTCACTTTGTCAAATTGTCGCTGCGAGTTAGGATCCTCCAGTGAACTTAGCTGTTGACGTCCAGTCGCTTAGGGTAAAAATCGTGACAGGGTGGAACAAAGCACCAAATTTTCCAAGATGATTCCTAGGGGTATGGAGAACATTTCCAGAAGGGGTGCCGCTTTCTATCGATTCCGGGGGGTAACCTACAGACAAAAGTCTTATGACGTCATAAACAAATTTCCAGAAATCCTTTTTGGGGTACTTTAAGTCTGATTTCACCAGTTGAGAGAGTTTAGATTAATCATTAATCCTTGTAAATGAACTATCTGTGAACCTTTTTTTAGTCCTTAACCAAATACATTCAACATTTCTCAAAACCGGGGGTCAACACATAACTTGAGTCACTAAATTTGAACGTAACCAGCGTAACATAAACCTCGTCTCAGATTTAGAACGTAATAACTCTTCCAAACATTAAAACGTGCTCAAGCTAAGGCATCAAATGAACATTGTCCGCAGCATAATTTTCTACAGTAAAAAAATAAACCTCGAGTTATGTCGGTATAGTAATATAAACTTTTTTAACATGTTGTATTACATCGGTACAGACCTGCACATGAAAGCCCTGCAAGATGACATTACATCTTTGCAAGCAAATAGGAAGGGGCCCTACAACCACATTTGATCAATTCTTTGCATGCTTTGCTTGCCTCTGGTAGCCCTGATAAAAAACAAAGCCATGTTGTCTCATCTAAATAAAGATAAGATGTATATCATATTAAGAAATTCATGAGAAAACGTGACTGATAGTTTGATGGTGTGGGATGGTGTTCGTCAAGTTCCACAACAGCTTGATGACCAGATTTGTACGGAGTAATCAGAGGATGATGAAACTAAAAAAAAAACTGCTTCATTTCGGAACAACAACGATTGAGAAACGATCATATAGTTGAAACTGTTCTGAAGTAACATATTGCAATTGAGTCTAATTAACTGGATTTATGCTTTTTTCTACAACAAACTTTGCATAAGCTGTATTCATACTAACTTGCTGTATTTACAGGTGATGTGTATCATATTCTATAAAACTGCCTTTTCTCATTCTCAAAAAGGGGCACATCCTGAAATGAAACGGTAATTTTATGTTTAGCATTACATCTTTTGGAACACATACCCAAAGCCCAAAGTAACCAATCCCCCTTACCTCCTGGTTCCTGAGCCTATGACATTCAGTTTGTTCTTTATAGTAGCACATCATGAAAGCCAGATATTTCTTTCATTCCTCTGTGACTATGCATCATTTTCGTTGATCAATGTTAATTGTAAAAGACATCAACCTGAGTTGGTTAAAGACTTTCAAGTGAAGGTACCTTCTATGAAAGCAGATCCTGTTTGAACTCATTCACATTGAGCCACGCAGTTTCGTGTAAGAGCAGATTGCGGGAGAATTTCTCCGGTAACCTGAATGTTTGAGAGTCAGCTTGGATTAAATTAAATGACCAGTTTACCACATGCAAAAAGGCTTGAGTAACGGGGGTGAAAGGCTTCAACGGTTGCCACGCTACCTTCGTATTTTCATTCTAGATCTGTGATTGTGTATCGCATCCTGAAAATGCCAAAGCTTCGCATTTTTTTGGCCTCTCTAGTTTGTGACACAGCTTATTGATGCTGTAAAGCTTGAAGTTCTTTCCCATATCAAGGGCAACGATCAATTCCATATGTGTGTGTTCATCAAGAAGTTTGAAGAATTCACCAATTCAAATCCTAACCAAATCTGCATCCACAATTCGAATGAGGCATTTCTGGCTACCATTTGCCAATGCGTGGTGGAAATTCAGTACCAACACACGTGTCTGCTTCCTTGTGATAACAGTCTGGCATCACTTTACTAAAATTGACTGTTTCAACAAATGATGCTAAAAGAGAGCCAAACAATGTAAGATACCTAAAGTCGTTGAAACAGAATTTTGGTTCAGAACAATATACTTCATCTAAAATTTCCATGAAGAACATCATAAATTATCTTCATTTGCGTCAACTCAAATTTATGTAAAGTGATTATTTATATACAATGCATAGAAGATAATATATACAGAGATCGTGTACAATTATGGACACATTCGTTCAGGGATTGATTGGGAGAAAGGAGGCTCCAAATTTCCACAGGTGTTTCTATGCTATCTCCACTATGAAGACAGTTTTAAATAACTGCTTAACTTGAATAATTGAATTCTCTATGAAATAACATTGTATGGAATGTAACTTTGCAACAAGAATATAAAAATAACTTGTATGGATCAGCATGGCTCTCATTGGCATCATTTTTGGTTTGCAAGAGGAGAACGGTCAAGCGTTAGGCGTCTCTAAAAAAACGCGAATAGGACGCTCTAGAAACAGCCCATGTCAACGCAGCTCTTGGAAAATTATGGTCAACAAGATACTTAATCAAAGGCTTTCGAACTTTGGATCCTTACCTGATGTGATGACAACTTTTTTCTTGGTGCATATTGCGTTACTGATACATTCGTTGAAAGTATGTTAAAAAGTTCTTCTCCGTTCTTTGGTGTACGAGAACCTTGAAATTGTTTGGCAATTGTATCTGATTCTTCCTTATCAAGTCTTTCCCATGCTCTTCTCTAATAGATTCTTTGATGCTGTCTGGTTTATAGACATCCCATATTATGTCCATTCTCTGGCAGCTTTGAAGCTGCTTCTTTAGGCATATGGTATAAAGATCTTCTCTATGTATTCATCACACATGGAAGCATCGTCGATGGGAAGGGAGTGTGCCACCGCTGCACCATCAACAACTTTGACACCACATAAAAAGGTCGCTGTTACGTCTGTTGTCCGAAATACCTGCAGTAAATCTGACTTCTACGCTAGCAGACGGAGCATTCCTTGCTGAGAAAGAGAGGGCTGCCAAGCGTGATTTCATGTGCAAATAATTTGTCTGTGTCTCTCCTTTTTTAAAGTGGCTGGCGATGTACAGGTGACTGGCTAAATTGTAGTCACTCTTCAAATTAACCACCATTTCTTTAAATTTTGAGATTTTTGTGAGAGCTTGAAAAGAGGAACGGAATTCTTCATTGTGGAAATCTCATCGATACTGACAAGGCGTTCTGTTTCCCCATGGTTTCAACTGATCGAATTGCGAAAACAACACACTGTTTGCTATCTCTATATTGATATAATGCAAAATTTGGATAACTAGACCGACCAGACACTTGGTTATTTTCTCCTGTAGAAAATGATGCTGCGGACTATTTTCAATTGATGTCACTTCAACACCTTAGCTTGAGCATATGTTTTATGTTTGGAAAAGTTATTACGCTCTAAATTTGAGACATACCTTTAGCGGTGTGTGTTACGCTGGTTACGCTACAAATTTAGCGAGTTATGTGTTGACCAAATCTTTAAAAAGGTCGATGTAAAATTCTATCACAGTTTTCTTTGAAATGAATGGCTTGGAAGGAACTTAGGGTGTTTTGCTGTCAATCTGCCGTGGAAATTTATTGATATCTTGATTAGTTTCAAAATGGCGGCATTCATCAAATTTCTGAATGCAAAACCAGAAAAGCTACAGATTTCTGCTTGCCACCAGATTGTAGACCTTCATTAACTATAGTTTTCTTGAAGGTTATATCAATTTTGCTCTATTGGTTTAGAATTTACGATGATTGAAATTTTTTCAAAATTTTCCATCAATTTTTTCAAAAATAATTAAATTGCTGCCATTTTGAAAAAAATCAAGATATCAAAAAATTTCCACGGCAGATTTATAGCAAAGTACCATAAATTCCTTTCAAGCCATTTAATTCAAAGAAACATGTCATAGAATTTTACACCCACCTTTTTAAAGATTTGAAAGATTTGAGCCCTATGCTGTGTTGACCCCCTGTTTTGAGAAATTTCAAATGGATTTGGTTAGAAACCTGAAAAAGGTTCAAAGATGGTTCATTTACAAGGATTAATGATTAATCCCAATTCTCTCAATTGGCGAAATCAGACTTAAAATACCCCTGAAAAGGTTTTCCGGAAATCTTCGTGTGACGTCACAACATTTTTATCTGTAGGTTACCCCCCGGAATCGATAGAAAGCGGCACCCCTTCTGGAAATGTTCTCCATACCCCTATGTATCACCTTGGAAAGTTTGGTGCTTTGTTCCACTCTGTGACGATCTGACCAAAAATTGGAGTCAAGCGACTGTTCTGTTGTTAGAGTTATAAAGTGTCAATCAAGTCATTTCAATTTTAAGGTACATAGTTTAGTATACAAGTGAAGCTTGTAGAAACTTGTTGAGCTATGAGAATTTTTATAACTTACTAGTGACTACAATTATGGAATTTACAATTGGACATTTCTTTCACCTAACATGGAAATGCCTCTGATTTGTGAATTTGAGATATATCTTGTTTTTATGCCAGTTTTATTTCAATTGAGGTGGAGCATATTTTGGCGATAAGCATTCTGAAACTGGTGCTTATGATCATTGGTCCCTCACTTTCCAAATGATGGCTCGTTAGCTTATGCACAAAAATGCCAGTTTGTATTTGAGGGGAAGCATAATTAACTGATGGGCTAAATGATCTAAGATGAAGCAAAAAGGGCGTTTCCCCACGTTTTTCGAGAGACTGAAGGGCGTGGTCACGAAAAATTTTCCTGGGGGCTACGCCCCCAGAACCCGATTTTCCTTCAGATGGCCCTCCCCAAAGTCCAATGCTGGATCCGCCACGAATAAAAGACAGGAAGAAAGCAGTTCACCCTCTCAATACTGAAGAAAGCTCCAATTCATCTTCAGAGGACTACATTTACGCAGTGGACAATAAGAAAAAAAACAGCCAAACAGTAGATCTCACGGTTCACGGTCATGCGTTTAAAATGACTGTAGACACTGGTGCAACGATTAACCTCATAGATCAAAGTACCTATGCAAAGATAAAAGAAGCTGATTTTAAAACAACAAGCATAAAAGTTTTTGCTTACAATAGTCCAAAGCCTGTAATGTTCCTTTGAAAATTCGATGCTGTCGTCGAGACAAAGAAACGTAATGCGCTAGCAACGTTTTATGTACTCAAGGGAACAAACAGTGGGAATCTATTGTCACTGTCAACAGCTCAGGATCTTGGTTTGATTAGCCTGCATTTGCATGAATTGTCGACAAAATAGGAAGTGTGATTGAGGCCAAAAGTAAAATTTGATCATTGTAAAGACAAGTTGATAGTCTAAGATACAAGTTGATCAAGATGACTGTATTTGATATTTGATACTGCATTTGTACAATGCTACCTTGCTGGTCTCACACACAAGCCAGTAAGCTAAACTGACTCCTTTTTGACTCCTTTTGATTCGTGTAATTGGGTCTGTAACATCCCGATTGAAAAATCTCAGCTGATGCATTGGTGCCATAATGCAAACGCTTCTAACAATATAAGCCAACGTGCGTACTAAGCGTAGTTATGTAACGACTGTTTTCATCCAATTCCAGTTGATGATACGCTTGCGAGAAATCGAGTTTTGTAAAATATTTTGCACCATTTAACTGGAAACTGACGTCATCAAAGGTCGGTATGGGGTGACGCACACGCTGTATAACCTCGTTCGCAACTCTCATGTCCACGCAAATTCTGACTCCTCCTTTTTTTTTAGGAACCACGACGATCGGGGATACCCAAGGTGTTCCTTCATTTTCAGGCACCCTTTCGAGAATATCCTCCTATTCTAGCTGCGCTAGGGCTTCTTTTACTTTTTGTCGTACGTGGTACGGAACCTTCCGTTGAGGCTGCGCATTGGGCGATTTTGTTTCATCGATACTCAGCGTGACTTTTGATCTTTTCAATTTTGCCATCCCAGTAAATACTGATGCATGTTTGTTTATTATCTTAGATAGACCATTGTCTTTTGTTATGAAGTGTGATTGAGGCCAAATGTACAATTTGATCATTGCAGAGACAAGTTGATAGTTTAAGATACAAGTTGATCAAGATGACTGTATTTGATACTGCATTTGTACAATGCTACCTTGCTGGTCTCACACACAAGCCAGTAAGCTAAACTGTAACTTGACAAGAGTGTTTGCAAGTCGAATCCTGCAAAGGCAAGTTGATTATTGCACATGCAATTCGATAGGCGAAGCGAACGCGAACGCATGCAAGTTGATAAGCAAACATGCCATTTGATAAATGCAATGAAGACCAGGCGGAGAAAGAGGGTATCGTCCCCAAGAGGCGAAATTTATGAGATAGGGTGGACTTGGTCAATTGTTGGGTGATGATTTCGAAAATCGATGTTATACCGGCAAATTCTGGGGCTTTCAGCCTCATTTTGATGTTCAAAGTCTCGTTTTCAAGCCATTGAACAATTTCTTTCTTTAGTTGTCTTAAAACATGGCAATTGCTATTTTCAATGACTAAAAGTGATATAAGATAGAGCCCGTGGGTAGATAGAGTGTTACTGTAACTTTTGTAGCAATATTTGTCTTTTTATAGCCTCGCTTTCCTTTTTAGATTCAACATTTGTAAGATAATCAATCTCCTTTCATATACATAGGGTCATTTACCAATAAAAACCATTCAAATTAGTTCAGAGAAGGATCGAAGTACCGATAGCGATTTTTCAACTTCCTTTTGATTGTTGTGAGTGAAAAAGGACCAGGCCTCGTTTTCATGTGGTAGTATAAGCTGCAAAAGGAATCTGGCAATCACAAATTCTTCTTGTGGTATAGATTTGCAACCTTTTCTTGGGAGTTTTGCAACTTCGTATTGAAATTCTGGAATGGTTCCCAAAATTAATCCTAAGTTTTAAATGATATTTCAAGAACACATTCAACTTATAATCACAATAAAATTGATTGCTTAGCAGTATTGCACGTATTGGTGCATACAGTTCAAATAAAGTGTAGCTTTCCAAAGATATCATAACAGGGTGTACATCCTCATGTCCACCCCATCGATGTAGTCAGGTGTTGTACTCCCCAATAATATACAATTCCTTCTAGCCACCGTCGCAGCCGGAGCATCAACCAAAGAACCTGGGATCTGTTTTATTCTACATAATAAATGAATAAATCAAACACTTCTAAAGTCATACATGAGTATCCATGAAGACCAAGCAAAGCATCGCCGTTGTTTTCGTTGAGTGTCGATGATGCTGATGCAGCATGATTGTTCGATGTCAATAAGGACGCGAATTCTATTGAAATCTTCTGGACATATCGGCAATCAGTATCCCACGACAAACGGGGCCTCACCATCACATGGTCAACAGAGAGACATCAGCAGCATGTACATACGAGGGAAAACAATTGGTGTCTGCTTACTCTTCGTCGCGGCCAATATTTCCATACTTTTTCAGGACTATATTTTGAGCCACCTATTAGTTGAGAGAAGAATCGAAGTACCGATAGCGATGTTTCAACTTCCTTTTGATTGTTGTTTGTGAAAAAGGACCAGGCCTCGTTTTCATGTGGTAGTAAAAGCTGCAAAAGGAATTTGGCAATCACAAATTTTTCCTGTGGTATAGATCTGCAACCTTTTCTTGGGAGTTTTGCAACTTCGTATTGAAATTCTGGAATAGTTTGAAAATTAATCCGAAGTTTTAAATGATATTTTGATAATACATTCAACTTATAATTTTTTTATAATTGTGTATGTAGGTGTAATTTAGTTTATGTTCTCTATGTAATGACCCTGGGGGTAGTCATATATTCTTGCTTCCCGTTTCATCATCCTTGTTATGCAGTTAGGTAGTTTGTAAGTATAAATGGTGTCCCAAAAAAATGTGCCTCGTTGCCTGAAGATTGAGACAAAACGGCAAAAGATTCTCGCCCAACATTTGCATGATGTTGCTCTTTAGATAACAGAAATTCAATTAAAGATTGCTACCATCCCCATAAAAATCCGTTGAAAATGATGGAACTATAACCTTCAGGAAACCAAATTTGCCCGATGACCGAAACCAGCGGTCGACTATTTTGTTCCACTATTTCTGACCTCACAGAAATCATTCCTTACCTCACGTGAAGCTACTTATCACTGCAAAATAGCAAGACAAAATGGCCGACGGCTGGTTTCAGTCATCAGGCAAATTTGGTCTTCTGAAGGTCATAGCTCCATCATTTTTTAACGGATTTTTACGGGGATGGCAGCAAACTGTACTTGAACATCTGAAAGGCAACATCACATAAAAATTTGGCGTGAATCCTTTGCCCTTCTGCTGCAATCTTTAGGCAAACCGGGTACAATTTCTTGGACACCCAGTAGTCTTAAGTATTTTGTTTTTGTTAAACTCTTATATTGTATATAAAAAATTTATAATCACAATGTAAATCAAATTGATTGCTTAACAGGCAGTATTGCACGTATATGACCATACATTTCAATTGAAGCATAGCTTTCTAAAGATATCACAAAAGGTTGTACATCTTTGTGTCAAAAAGGGCAGATTTTGTAACAATAGAACCTTTGGTTTGTTTCCATATGACGCCATCTTGGTTGACTAGCCAATCAGAGAGCTCTATTTCTATGGCGTCATCTGATGATAATGGCGGAAGGAGGGGTTTGCTGTGGAGAAAACCACACCCTCGTTTTTTCCTCGCGACGAAAATATACTTTCGCAAAAACTCAAACTTTTTTGCACACGTATAGAGCGATAAATTGTACATACTTTTTTGTTGGCACTAAGCTCTGCGTCTTCTGCTCTTCGCGCGATCGTTCGCTGTTGACACCCCTTTTTGCACGTCTTCCACGCTCCTCCGACGGCTTTGCCCAAACCCAACAAATCACACTTCCCGATCAAAAACAACAGTGTAACTTTAATTTGTCCTGCCATCAGATGAAAGAAAATTTCAGAAAAGGGTTTCAAAATGTTTGAAAATCAATGTTCATTATCAACCTTCCGAACTGGTGGACATTGCAGCCCCCCTTTCCCCATCCCCACAACGACTAATTGTTTCAGGGCGAGAGGGCGAGAGGGCGAGACGAGTCGGGGACGAGAGGGTTCATGTTCTGAATACATGTAAATTACAGACCAAAAATCTTTGAAAATGGTAAAATACCAACCTTCCATAAAACGTACGTTATATGCAAAGTATTAATCCTCAAAAAGTAGGTGACTTCCTGCTCCAATCGTCATGTATGGTCATGAATTGTCACGAATCGTCTTGATAAGATAAGTTAGTTGAGCATGGAGGCCTTCTTCTCAGGCTCGATCTCTCTCCTGTTTGACTACTGTTTGACATTATCCAAACATTATCAACTTGATTAACAAATTGTTGCTGTATTAATCACACTCAGAAATATACTAATGTAAACTCCATCACTCTATAATCCAGAAATGATTCTCCTTTCCGAAGTTGGAGTCAAAACAAACCTTTAAATGGAAACATTTTGTTCGTGCGGTTTACTAAAAGTGACTGCAATCTGCATGTCAAGTGAAGAGTGGCCGAAGAGTGGCAGAACCCAATGGTTTCAATGTCAAAACTGTTTACACGCATTTTTGATCAAAACTCAAGTCTCAGGTCGCCAAAAAATAAAGAAGCTCCAGTAATGAGAAACTATAAAGTTGAGAAACCATTCATTCTAATAAGTACTGCAGGAAATCTTGATCATAGTTATGCTATTGTTCACTTGTTTCCGGTATCATATTACTCAAAAGTTACTTGAGCAATGTCTAAACATTGGAAAGGCTTCAAAAATTTTACTTTTGAAATGTTCACGATGGCAAAGTAGTGACCTTTAAGTTTGTAAGAAAACCTTTACAAAGAATTGAGCATACCACTCGTTCGCTGTTTCTTACAGGATTACATTTCTGAACTTCTTCTCTCGACTCCGGCTTGTCCACCGATTCGGAAAATTGATGTTGAAAATTGACTTTATGACATTTTAAAACTCTCTCTTAAAATATTGTTTTCATCTGCTGGCTTCGCGATTGAAATCACTTTGTTGTTTTTGATCGGGAAGTGTGATTTGTTGGGTTTGGGCAAAGTCGTCGGAGGAGCGTGGAAGACGTGCAAAAAGGGGTATCAACAGCGAACGATCGCGCGAAGAGCAGAAGACGCAGAGCTTAGTGCCAATAAAAAAGTTATAAAATTTAACGCTCTATACGTGTGCAAAAAAGTTTGAGTTTTTGCGAAAGTATATTTTCGTCGCGAGGAAAAAACGAGGGTGTGGTTTTCTCCACAGCAAACCCCTCCTTCCGCCATTATCATCAGATGACACCATAGAAATAGAGCTCTCTGATTGGCTAGTCAACTAAGATGGCGTCATATGTAAACAAACCAAAGGTTCTATTGTTACAAAATCTGCCCTTGTTCTTCGTGTCTGTTTCATCGATTTTGTCAGGTTTTGTCATCTCAATGATATCAAATTCTTCCTCACTGCTATTATCTGCTATTATACAAGGCGCTCTAACTCAAGAAGCAAATTGATTATTAATCGAAGCACGTACGCCAGCCATTTATGTTTAAATTGTTTTCATTGATTGAAAATACAAAATACAATAGATTATTTAGATTGCCCCAGTTCCCCAGCTAAGCTATTTATAATGTCGTAGATTTACGTCCAAGCATCACTTGCAGTTACTACAAACTTCTTCCTTCGTGACAGAACCTAGGCTTGTGTGGAATGTTCACTTGGTCTTCTGAAGCAGGAGCATGAGGATTCTTGACTGCCACAGAGCGTCTGTAAACGGTGGACTTCATTTCATGAATATTGTCTTCTGAAGTCATAGCAAACACCAGACAGTACTAGTTCCACAAAGCGTTACGAATTAAACCTTTTTCAACATCACACTTCAGTGAAACCGACGATTTAATATATTTAGAAACATCATCATCGCAAAATGCTTCTTGATGACAAAGCAAAAGTGAGAAATTGAGAGCGATCCGTAAAAGGGTCAGCCTTGAATCCTCAGGAAAAGCATGAAGGTGGCTCAAAATATAGTCCTGAATTAAAGTATCGAAATATTGGCCGCGACGAAGAGTAAGCAGACACCAATTGTTTTCCCTCGTATGTACATGCTGCTGATGTCTCTCTGTTGACCATGTGATGGTGAGGCCCCGTTTGTCGTGGGATACTGATTGCCGATATGTCCAGAAGATTTCAATAGAATTCGCGTCCTTATTGACATCGAACAATCATGCTGCATCAGCATCATCGACACTCAACGAAAACAACGGCGATGCTTTGCTTGGTCTTCATGGATACTCATGTATGACTTTAGAAGTGTTTGATTTATTCATTTATTATGTAGAATAAAACAGATCCCAGGTTCTTTGGTTGATGCTCCGGCTGCGACGGTGGCTAGAAGGAATTGTATATTATTGGGGAGTACAACACCTGACTACATCGATGGGGTGGACATGAGGATGTACACCCTGTTATGATATCTTTGGAAAGCTACACTTTATTTGAACTGTATGCACCAATACGTGCAATACTGCTAAGCAATCAATCTTATTTGGATTATAAGTTGAATGTGTTCTTGAAATATCATTTAAAACTTAGGATTAATTTTGGGAACCATTCCAGAATTTCAATACGAAGTTGCAAAACTCCCAAGAAAAGGTTGCAAATCTATACCACAAGAAGAATTTGTGATTGCCAGATTCCTTTTGCAGCTTTTACTACCACATGAAAACGAGGCCTGGTCCTTTTTCACTCACAACAATCAAAAGGGAGTTGAAACATCGCTATCGGTACTTCGATTCTTCTCTGAACTAATTTGAATGGTTTTTATTGGTAAATGGCCCTATGTATATGAAAGGAGATTGATTGTCTTACAAATGTTTAATCTAAAAAGGAAAGCGAGGCTATAAAAAGACAAATATTGCTACAAAAGTTACAGTAACACTCTATCTACCCACGGGCTCTATCTTATGTCACTTTTAGTCATTGAAAATAGCAATTGCCATGTTTTAAGACAACTAAACAAAGAAATTGTTCAATGGCTTGAAAACGAGACTTTGAACATCAAAATGAGGCTGAAAGCCCCAGAATTTGCCCGTATAACATTGATTTTCGAAATCAGCATCCCAAGATTGACCAAATCCACCCTATCTCATAAATTTCGCCTCTGGGGGACGATACCTCCTTTCTCCGCCTGGTCTTCGAAAGTCGATACTAATGTGCAAACAAAGCGTGCAATAGACCTCTAACCGATGCAAATTAGTGTGTGATGAACCTCTAAGTGATGCTACTTTGGTCAATGGACCTTGGATAGATAGACCTTCCAATTAAAGATGACAAGCTCTCATACCGTGAGCATACAGATGAATTGCAAGCAAATCGTCACTGCAAAGAAATTTTATTTTAAGGTTACTTCAGATGAAAAATTCTCGATTTTTCGTTTTTGTCATAATCTGATAGTATAAGTATTTGAAGACTGTTTAAACCAACTCACTTCCAGAAATAGTCACAATTACTTAGAAATTTGAGCATTTTAAAAGGAGCAATCCTGTTTCTCAAAAATTGCGAGAACATACATTAGGGGATTAAAGTAAACTCACTTGACCTTGCAGCTATGTTTATTACATCCCGTGCTGCTATGTTATTGACATTATTATTATTATTATTATTATTATCAATTTATTTAAAGTAGGCCTACATATATATACATACAAGACATATATACATACGGCAATATTTTTGGACTGACTTTTTTCACTTTTGAACGCCCTTGGGAACGAGGCTGCTATACACAGCCATGTACAAAGTATACAACAAAATACAACGCCATTAGAATCTCTGCAAATTCGATTGATTGATGTTGACCAACGGAAACTCGAAGCTCAAAGCAGAGTTTCAAGGAGCTTGGCCGGACAAAAACAAAGTCTTACGAACAAGAGGACCATGAAAACAGTTGGCGACAATATCATATCTTTGTATGTAGGTACTATTTTGCTGCTTTCGCTAAGCATTAACTGATTTATTGTGAAGTTTTCAAATCAATGTGTTTCATTTGAAAACTACAAATGTTTGTGCTTTTCTGAGAAAGGGAGAAATTTGCAAATGACAAACATGGCCGCCAAAAGTCACGTGCAACGTGTTGCTGCGGTGGGATAAGAAAGTGATGGCCAACTCGAAACAAAATACTCACAAATTGAATTTGGTAACATGGAATGCACTGTTCATGGAGAGTGCTGGCAAAGGATTACCGCAATCATGAATTAGTAATCTTTTCACAAGAAAAAAATTATGAGCATGGAGTACCAACAACTTTAGGAAACACAGAATTTTGCTGCTATAGTGGATAGAATATATTGATGGCTAAAACTATCACACAAAACTAGGTATTATTAAGATTATTATATCTCAAAATCAAGGCTTGGCCACATGGGTAAGCGAAAAATGGCAAATAGAGTTTTTCTTCAGCTTTCTTTTGGTATAGATGGTTTGTTTCTAAAAATGTATATATGGTGCTGCGAAATGTTTATATTGCTAAGAGTTTCGATGTTTATCAAATGTTGCGAAAATCCTTCCCCCTCCGTCAATGAAATACCATGGTTTTTAAATCGCTCGTAGCGAAGAATCAAGGTTTGGCCACATGGGTAAGCGAAAAATGGCAAATAGAGTTTTTCTTCAGCTTTCTTTTGGTATAGATGGTTTGTTTCTAAAAATGTATATATGGTGCTGCGAAATGTTTATATTGCTAAGAGTTTCGATGTTTATCAAATTTTGCGAAAATCCTTCCCCCTCTGTCAATGAAATACCTTGATTTTTAAATCGCTCGTAGCGAAAAATCAAGGCTTGGCCACATGGGTAAGCGAAAAATGGCAAATACAGTTTTTCTTCAGCTTTCTTTTGGTATAGATGGTTTGTTTCTAAAATTGTATATATGGTGCTGCGAAATGTTTATATTGCTAAGAGTTTCGATGTTTATCAAATTTTGCGAAAATCCTTCCCCCTCTGTCAATGAAATACCTTGATTTTTAAATCGCTCGTAGCGAAAAATCAAGGCTTGGCCACATGGGTAAGCGAAAAATGGCAAATAGAGTTTTTCTTCAGCTTTCTTTTGGTATAGATGGTTTGTTTCTAAAAATGTATATATGGTGCTGCGAAATGTTTATATTGCTAAGAGTTTCGATGTTTATCAAATGTTGCGAAAATCCTTCCCCCTCCGTCAATGAAATACCATGGTTTTTAAATCGCTCGTAGCGAAGAATCAAGGTTTGGCCACATGGGTAAGCGAAAAATGGCAAATAGAGTTTTTCTTCAGCTTTCTTTTGGTATAGATGGTTTGTTTCTAAAAATGTATATATGGTGCTGCGAAATGTTTATATTGCTAAGAGTTTCGATGTTTATCAAATTTTGCGAAAATCCTTCCCCCTCTGTCAATGAAATACCTTGATTTTTAAATCGCTCGTAGCGAAAAATCAAGGCTTGGCCACATGGGTAAGCGAAAAATGGCAAATACAGTTTTTCTTCAGCTTTCTTTTGGTATAGATGGTTTGTTTCTAAAAATGTATATATGGTGCTGCGAAATGTTTATATTGCTAAGAGTTTCGATGTTTATCAAATGTTGCGAAAATCCTTCCCCCTCCGTCAATGAAATACCATGGTTTTTAAATCGCTCGTAGCGAAGAATCAAGGCTTGGCCACATGGGTAAGCGAAAAGTGGCAAATACAGTTTTTCTTCAGCTTTCTTTTGGTATAGATGGTTTGTTTCTAAAAATGTATATATGGTGCTGCGAAATGTTTATATTGCTAAGGGTTTCGAAGTTTATCAAATGTTGCAAAAATCCTTCCCCCTCCGTCAATGAAATACCTAGTTTTTAAAACGCTCGTAGCGAAAAATCAAGGCTTGGCCACATGGGTAAGCAACAAATGGCAAATACAGTTTTTCTTCAGCTTTCTTTTGGTATAGATGGTTTGTTTCTAAAAATCTATATATGGTGCTGCGAAAAGTTTTTATTTTTAAGAGTTTCGATGTTTATCAAATGTTGCAAAAATCCTCCCCCCTCCGTCAATGAAATACCTTGATTTTTAAATCGCTCGTAGCGAAAAATCAAGGCTTGGCCACATGGGTAAGCGAAAAATGGCAAATACAGTTTTTCTACAGCTTTCGTTTGGTGTAGATGGTTTGTTTCTAAAAATGTATATATGGTGCTGCGAAATGTTTATATTGCTAAGAGTTTCGATGTTTATCAAATGTTGCGAAAATCCTTCCCCCTCCGTCAATGAAATACCATGGTTTTTAAATCGCTCGTAGCGAAAAATCAAGGCTTGGCCACATGGGTAAGCAACAAATGGCAAATACAGTTTTTCTTCAGCTTTCTTTTGGTATAGATGGTTTGTTTCTAAAAATCTATATATGGTGCTGCGAAAAGTTTTTATTTTTAAGAGTTTCGATGTTTATCAAATGTTGCAAAAATCCTCCCCCCTCCGTCAATGAAATACCTTGATTTTTAAATCGCTCGTAGCGAAAAATCAAGGCTTGGCCACATGGGTAAGCGAAAAATGGCAAATACAGTTTTTCTACAGCTTTCGTTTGGTGTAGATGGTTTGTTTCTAAAAATGTATATATGGTGCTGCGAAATGTTTATATTGCTAAGAGTTTCGATGTTTATCAAATGTTGCGAAAATCCTTCCCCCTCCGTCAATGAAATACCATGGTTTTTAAATCGCTCGTAGCGAAAAATCAAGGCTTGGCCACATGGGTAAGCAACAAATAGAAATACAGTTTTTCTTCAGCTTTCTTTTGGTATAGATGGTTTGTTTCTAAAAATGTATATATGGTGCTGCGAAAAGTTTTTATTGCTAAAGGTTTCGATGTTTATCAAATGTTGCGAAAATCCTTCCCCCTCCGTCAATGAAATACCTTGGTTTTTAAATCTCTCGTAGCGAAAAATCAAGGCTTGGCCACATGGGGAAGCGAAAAATGGCAAATAGAGTTTTTCTTCAGCTTTCTTTTGGTATAGATGGTTTGTTTCTAAAAATGTATATATGGTGCTGCGAAATGTTTATATTGCTAAGAGTTTCGATGTTTATCAAATTTTGCGAAAATCCTTCCCCCTCTGTCAATGAAATACCTTGATTTTTAAATCGCTCGTAGCGAAAAATCAAGGCTTGGCCACATGGGTAAGCGAAAAATGGCAAATACAGTTTTTCTTCAGCTTTCTTTTGGTATAGATGGTTTGTTTCTAAAAATGTATATATGGTGCTGCGAAATGTTTATATTGCTAAGAGTTTCGATGTTTATCAAATGTTGCGAAAATCCTTCCCCCTCCGTCAATGAAATACCATGGTTTTTAAATCGCTCGTAGCGAAGAATCAAGGCTTGGCCACATGGGTAAGCGAAAAGTGGCAAATACAGTTTTTCTTCAGCTTTCTTTTGGTATAGATGGTTTGTTTCTAAAAATGTATATATGGTGCTGCGAAATGTTTATATTGCTAAGGGTTTCGAAGTTTATCAAATGTTGCAAAAATCCTTCCCCCTCCGTCAATGAAATACCTAGTTTTTAAAACGCTCGTAGCGAAAAATCAAGGCTTGGCCACATGGGTAAGCAACAAATGGCAAATACAGTTTTTCTTCAGCTTTCTTTTGGTATAGATGGTTTGTTTCTAAAAATCTATATATGGTGCTGCGAAAAGTTTTTATTTTTAAGAGTTTCGATGTTTATCAAATGTTGCAAAAATCCTCCCCCCTCCGTCAATGAAATACCTTGATTTTTAAATCGCTCGTAGCGAAAAATCAAGGCTTGGCCACATGGGTAAGCGAAAAATGGCAAATACAGTTTTTCTACAGCTTTCGTTTGGTGTAGATGGTTTGTTTCTAAAAATGTATATATGGTGCTGCGAAATGTTTATATTGCTAAGAGTTTCGATGTTTATCAAATGTTGCGAAAATCCTTCCCCCTCCGTCAATGAAATACCATGGTTTTTAAATCGCTCGTAGCGAAAAATCAAGGCTTGGCCACATGGGTAAGCAACAAATGGCAAATACAGTTTTTCTTCAGCTTTCTTTTGGTATAGATGGTTTGTTTCTAAAAATCTATATATGGTGCTGCGAAAAGTTTTTATTTTTAAGAGTTTCGATGTTTATCAAATGTTGCAAAAATCCTCCCCCCTCCGTCAATGAAATACCTTGATTTTTAAATCGCTCGTAGCGAAAAATCAAGGCTTGGCCACATGGGTAAGCGAAAAATGGCAAATACAGTTTTTCTACAGCTTTCGTTTGGTGTAGATGGTTTGTTTCTAAAAATGTATATATGGTGCTGCGAAATGTTTATATTGCTAAGAGTTTCGATGTTTATCAAATGTTGCGAAAATCCTTCCCCCTCCGTCAATGAAATACCATGGTTTTTAAATCGCTCGTAGCGAAAAATCAAGGCTTGGCCACATGGGTAAGCAACAAATAGAAATACAGTTTTTCTTCAGCTTTCTTTTGGTATAGATGGTTTGTTTCTAAAAATGTATATATGGTGCTGCGAAAAGTTTTTATTGCTAAAGGTTTCGATGTTTATCAAATGTTGCGAAAATCCTTCCCCCTCCGTCAATGAAATACCTTGGTTTTTAAATCTCTCGTAGCGAAAAATCAAGGCTTGGCCACATGGGGAAGCGAAAAATGGCAAATACAGTTTTTCTTCAGCTTTCTTTTGGTATAGATGGTTTGTTTCTAAAAATGTATATATGGTGCTGCGAAATGTTTATATTGCTAAGAGTTTCGATGTTTATCAAATGTTGCGAATATCCTTCCCCCTCCGTCAATGAAGTACCTTGATTTTTAAATCGCTCGTAGCGAAAAATCAAGGCTTGGCCACATGGGTAAGCAACAAATGGAAATACAGTTTTTCTTCAGCTTTCTTTTGGTATAGATGGTTTGTTTCTAAAAATGTATATATGGTGCTGCGAAATGTTTATATTGCTAAGAGTTTCGATGTTTATCAAATGTTGCGAAAATCCTTCCCCCTCCGTCAATGAAATACCATGGTTTTTAAAACGCTCGTAGCGAAAAATCAAGGCTTGGCCACATAGGTAAGCGAAAAGTGGCAAATACAGTTTTTCTTCAGCTTTCTTTTGGCATAAATGGCTTGTTTCTAAAAATGTATATGTGGTGCTGCGAAAATTTGTTATTGTTAAGAGTTTCGATTTTATCAAATGTTGCGAAAATCCTCCCCCCTCCGTCAATGAAATACCATGGTTTTTAAATCGCTCGTAGCGAAAAATCAAGGCTTGGCCACATGGGTAAGCGAAAATGGCAAATACAGTTTTTCTTCAGCTTTCTTTTGGTATAGATGGTTTGTTTCTAAAAATGTATATGTGGTGCTGCGAAATGTCTTTACTGCTAAAGGTTTCAATGTTTATCAACTGTTGCAAGAATCCCCCCCCCCCCCCCCTCCTCTCTCTCTCTCCGTCAATGAAATACCTGCATTTCAAGATCATTCGTAGCAAAAATCAAGGCTTTGCCACATAGGTATGACCAAAATGGCAAAAACAGTTTTTCTTCATCTTCCCTTGGGTTTAGATGGTTTGTTCCTAAAAATGTGTTTGCTGTGTTGCGAAATGTTCAAAATAATGTTGTGTCAATCAAACTTCCCTGGCCATGATGATGAAACCCTTCAGCCTGGGTTTTATCTTTGTTTTAATCAATTGTGTGAGAACATAAGGTGCATCATATCGTTAAAATTCAGGATACTTATGAGCTGTTGTTACATCTAGTCGTGTAAAAATATACTCGTGGCGAAATCGGGATGTAAATTCCTTGTTCATCTAAAAAGCTGGAATTTGTCTTCCGTTGGTGGGTTCTTAACATGGTTTCTCAAGAAATGATGATCATGAGCAAAGTTTGAAAACTTAACTTTATTTCTTGCTTGCACGTATCATTTTTTTAAGAAACTCCTTATAAGAAACTCAATACCGCTTATACGGTATTTATTTGTAATAAAGGAAATCCTCAGCACACTTTTACTTTTTTTCGCTTGTCTCCTGTGCCATATAAACAGGGCTTCAAAAGGTTGTCATTGAAAGTATTCACGAGGGCATAGGTAGTAAACATGAAGATTAAAGCCCCCCTCCCCAGTAAACCCCTCCTTTCTGAGCAGAAATCTTAGATAAGCCCCAGCCCCTCTCTATCACGCCCCTTCACCACTTACATGCCGGCAGTTGCCAAAGATATCCATCTACTGTATGTAGCAATAAAAAAACTGCGTCGAATTTGCGTACTGGACTCGTAAAAATCTATGTTGATTCTGCAAAATATGGCATAAAAAACTAAAGAGCTATCATTTATTTCTACGTTACACGTAGCTTTTTTTATAAGAAACTGCTTCTAAGAAACTCAACTCTCAGATCGCCACAAAATTAAGAAACTCCAGTACTGGGAAAATATAATTTAAGAAACTATTTATATTGACAAAAGAAAGCCTAAATATATTTTTACTTTATTTTCACTTGTTTCCTGTGCCATATTACTCGGAGGGTATTTATGTCTAAAAACTGAGTAGGCTTCAAAAAGCATTGTTTTGAAATATTCACAGGGGCACAGGTACCCTGGGTGCAAGAGGTTTTCTTATTTTTGTCTCTCATTTGTTGTTAATTCTCTGGCCTGTGCAAGCACCCATGGTAGGGCACAGGTAGTGAACATGAAGTTTGTCATGGAACTCGCAAGAAACTCTGACTACTCAAAGTCTGATAACTCTAAGAAACTTTCAGTATTGGCCCAAATTCTTAGCTTCTTATAAAAAAATATGTGCACTTGATTTTGTGAATAAGCCATCAAGATCGCACAAACCGTTACACAAATCACGAAAGAAGAAAATCTGATCTTTGTAATGATGCATATAACTCTTCTCTGGCAAAATTGCAATGTGTTGTACTTTTTCTGTGAAATACGGAAAATTATCTTTTGTGGAAAGGGTCTTATAAAGGTTTCAGTTTGTTAGACACTTGTCAGACGCAAGGTTGAGAGGAGTTTGCAGGTGATTTTTAATTTTCAATCTAAGGCTTGCCACATGAGAAACGACAAAAGAAAGTAGACAATCTGGAATTTTACTTGATGTATGACGTTTTTTCTGGCAAAACTGTAGAGTATATTCATTATTCGTCGGAACTATGGAAAATTATCATTTGTGGTGGGCGGGTCTTATCAAGGTTTCAACTTGTCACGGACTTGTAGCCGTGAAGCCCAAGTGAAGATGTGAGCAGTTCGGAGTTTGTAGTTGCTTTTAATTATAATCAAAGGCTTTACAAAAAGTAAGAGAGTTGGGCTTTCTTATCATGTATGTCGTTTCTCTGGCAAAACTGCAGTGCCAATGTGGCTTCCCTATTAATCTTCATTTATCAACGAAATTGAAATTTTTCGCGTTGGCCTAACTTGATAGTTTCAGATGTGTGTCGTAAAATATCCTAATCAACACATTCGGAGGATACCTTTACGATAGAGAAAACATTTGTGCGAGTGCAAGCCATCTTGGATCAATAAAAACCTCGAAAAACAACAAATCGTGGTCTCTAATCAAAACGAGGCTATAACAAAATGGAGTTAGGGGGTCTAAGCGATAATTCAGTACACTCCCCCAAATCAAGGGTCTTTACTCTTGATTTAATAACTGTGCCTGTACTTTCAATAACTCTTCAGCTGCAAAAGCTGCTACTCTTCTTGGCTTGACTTCTTTTGCTTGAACTCGCTCTTTCTGAGTACGTTGCTCTTCTACTTGTGCTTTTATCTCTAAGGGGCATATTCCTTGAAGTGGTCTTTCCATTACAATCTTCCGTCCTTGAGACACCGCATCTAATCTAACTGCTCGAACTACATGATCTCTTCCTTTTATGTAACTGGAGATTTTGGCTAACTTCCAGAAACGTCATTCAATGGTAGTGTCTATGATCAATACCAAAGTTCCAAGCTCTGGTAATGCTTCTCCTTCTTTAGTCGTGCGATGATATTCGCGAAGACCTAAAAGATACTCATTTGACCATCTATTCCACACATGCTCTAGTTTAGCTCTCAAGAACTGCATTCTCTTGTTCACGTTCTTGTCATCAAAATCTGCATCGTTGTCATGCTTGACATCCCCTATCATTGCTAGTCGATGACCATGAATCATATGATTTGGAGTGAGGGGCTCTTCCTCTAAATCTGATGTTTGATAGGTAAGTGGTCGATTATTTATCATTCCTTCAACTTCTATCAACATGTTCTCCAGCTCTCTAAAGGTTAATTTTGCCTTTCCCATGGTCTTGAATAATGCTGTCTTGGTTATTCCAACTAATCTTTCAAAGAAGCCGCCTTGCCACGGTGCCTTGGCTACATTGAAATGCCAATCAATGCGGTTGGCCAACAAAAAATCCTGCAATTCTCGCTCTACACATATCTTCTTCAAGTGCTTTGCAGTGGCAAGGAATGTCTTTGCATTGTCACTTATTACTGTTGCAGGTGCTCCACGTCTGCTGATGAATCTTCGAAACATTCCTCTTTATTCATAGGCTGTCATATCTTCTGTGAGCTCTAAGTGTACTGCACGGGTTATGCCGCATGTGAATAGTGCGACATATGCCTTCTCTTCATTCTTCAAATATATCGGTCCTGCAAAGTCAACTCCGGTTGTACTAAACGGGTTGCCTTGAACCACTCTCTCTGCTGGTAGCTGACCTGATTGAGGCGGTGCACATGGCTTTGCATTTCGCTTACTGCAAATCATACATTGACGCAATTGTTGCTAATGTTGTATTCACTCCCCCATGTCGTGTACGCTTGTGACACTCTGTGATCAGCAAACTTGTGAATCTGCTATCCTGGGGTAACAGTATTGGGAACTTTCTTTCAACTGGTAGTGCTGTGTTTTTTAGACTGCCTTGGCAGTGTAAGATTCCATTGATATCTATCACTGCAAGCTGTGTCTTTATTTGTGAGTAACTCTTTCTTCCTTTCAACATCACTTGTGTGTCTTTTATCCACAATTCTTCTGCCTCCTGGATCTCTTCTACACGCAACAGCTGAGTATCTGGCTTTTTCTTCTTCTTGAGGCATCTAATAAAACGAAGCACAAGAGCTGTAACTCTCAACAGTTTGCCATATGAGCCATAGTTTTCTGCAGGCACTAAATTGTTGATTGACAGACTTGGCTTTTCGTCAGCAATTGGAAGTACACTCTGTCTTTCTTCAGCCTTGCTTTCCACTGTTTCGATCATGTGAGGCTGGTGGGGATAATTTCCATCCACTATGAACTCTGGTCCATTCCACCAAAGCTTGCTTTGCTCTAATTGCTGGGGAGACAATCCTCTTGTGCCCAAATCTGCAGGATTCTCTGCTGTGGGCACATATTTCAAATTTACATCCTTTGTCAATGCTTGTATCTCATCTACTCTTCGCTGGACAAACTGTCTGTATTGACCTCGATTCTCTAGCCAATGTAGAACTGTGCTGCTGTCAAACCACAGCACTAACTCTTCTGGCTCCCAGTTCTTCAGAGTTTCTCTGACTGTTTTCAACAAACGTGCTGCGATCCTTGCTGCTGTTAGTTCCAATCTAGGTATTGTCATCTCTTTCTTCAGCGGAGGCAACCTTGTCTTTGCAGTAACAAGGTGTGCGCCTGACTGGTTTTCATTGTGCCATACAAGGTATACAGCAGCGCAGTATGCAACCTTGCTTGCATCACCAAAAACATGAAGTGAAATCTTCCTTGGTCCACCGCTTGCTGGCATAATGCATCGCGGAATCTTGAGGTCAGTCAACCTTGAAACAGCTTGCATCCATTTCTTCCATCTCATTTCAATCTCTGGGCTTACTGGCTCATCCCAATCTTTGTTTTCCTTGCAGATATCTTGGAATACCAGCTTTGCAGTAACTGCAACTGGGCCCACCATACCCAGTGGGTCATATACCTTTGACAGTCTGCTTAGGGCTTCTCTCTTCGTCACTTTACAACTCTTCACATCTAGCACTGCTTCCATACTAATTCCTAGTGTGTCCTCTTCTGGATTCCATTTTAATCCTAAAAATTTACTTTGTGAATCTTTGGTACCTAGGCTTTCCTTTGCATACGTCACTGCAGTTGAATCTTTTTGGTCACTGTTCTCCTTTATGTGCTGTCTGACCTCCACATGGTTGGTCTTCCACTTATGGAGTTGGAAACCTCCTTTTTTCATAATCTCTGTAATTTTATCTTTCAACTCTATGGCTTGCGTACCGTCAGCAGCTCCACTCACAAGGTCATCGCAATACATGTTTGGTAAGACATTTTGGACAACTGCTGGTTCTTCTTCTTCGTACTTCTTGAGGTGCCTTTGCAGTGTTGCATTTAACAAATATGGACTCGGTCCACTTCCAAAAATCACTCTAGTAAACCTGTACTCTTTAACCACAAGTTTTTCATTTGCGACATCTTCCACCCATAGAAATCTCATACTGTCTCTGTCCTTCTCATCAACTAAGATCTGATGGAATGGACTCTTGATATCACCAACAAGGGCCACTGGAAACATCCGGAACCTCAACAGCACATCATGTAGCATAGGTAGCAATGATGGTCCTGTGTATAAACACTCATTTAAACTCTTGTCTCCTTTTCTTTCTTTTGCTGACCCGTCATACACAACTCGGACTTTTGTGCTCTCCGCATTCTCACGTATTACTGGATGGTGTGGTAGGAAATGGATTCTTTCTCCTGTTGGATGATCTGGCACTTCCTCAATTATACCCTGTTTTATCTGATCTTTAATGACATCATCATATTTCTTTAATATTTCGGGCTCCTTCTTTAGTCTTCTGAGTTGCGCATTTAGCCGCCTTTCACAAAGATTTCTGTTTGTTTGCAAATTGACTCTATCTGATTTCCATGGCAACTGCACACTGTACCTCTCTCCATTGAAAGTTACTGTGCCTTCAGATTCCTCTTCCACTGAGTTTTCTTCCCTGATCCCTACTGTCTCCCAATCCCACAGTTTGGCTATCTGATTGCTCAGGTTTTCCTTAACAGTTGTCAACAACAGTGGACTTGAACAACTTTGATCCTCTGCTGAGTTTGTTGGTCCCATTAGAGTCCAACCCAGTGTTGTTTCTTCTGCAACAGGATCACCAGCATTTCCCCATTTCATGTTTCCTGTTTTCAGCTTGCAAAGGTCTTCCAATCCAATGATGACCTCAATTTCAAGTTCTCTGTCACTTGAAATATCTGAAAATTCCAGGTTCTTCAAATGGTTGAACTTTTTCTTTAATATCTGGGGCTTCACATTCTTGACAGATGTCAGCTTGCTGAGTGTGGACACCTCAGTTTCAAATTTCAGCTTTTCTTTCATGTCTTTTACTTCTATCTTGTACACTGAGCAGATATGTTGCTTTTCTCCATGCACAGTGTCCAGGACTTTTCTTTCCTGTCTTAATGGCTTTGATTTCAGCAAATTGGCAGTTTTCTGCAACATGTATGTCTTATCACACCCTGTATCCAACAGACATCTGCAAGTAATACTTGGCTTTCCCTTGACATTCACTTTGGCTAACACAGTTTGATAAGCAGGGGCGAAGCTAAAGAAAATTGTTGGGGGGGTGCAGACACCCCAATTTGCCGACAAAAAAACGAAAATACCATTATATATCATCAAAGTTTGAAACGTATAAGCAATGGATGATTAAATTCAAAATGTAGACACTTGGCATAGTATTTCAGGGGCATACGCAGCACTTGATGAGTGGGGGGGGGGGGGGGGTTATGGGGCGTGGGCTAGAAAATTTTTTGTGACCACGCCCTTCAGACGCTCGGAAAATGAGGGAAACGCCCATTTTAGTTTTATTTTGCATCGTAAAAATGGCTGCAATGAACACAAAATGGGCAGGATGTTTTATTGAATTTGCATTGAGAATTTATACCCATCTTAGCAAGTTAATCTAGGAAAGTAAACGAACATGTCAGAGTACAGCTAGCTCTTCAAATTATTTTGATGAAATTGCTTGAAGGAGCAGTAGCAAATAGGGAACCCTATAGCCAATGACACGCACAGGTTAAGACAAATGGGATCTTGAAATAAGTAGGTCTGGGGGCAAAGCCACCAGGAAAATTTTGAGAATATGCATTCTACTTTGGCTTAGAATGCCTCTCCCAAGACCCAAGATCGTTCAGTCATTCAGTTCAAAGAAATCGGTCACTGAGTTTCACACCAACCTTTTGAAAGATTTGGAAACTGTATTCGCCGACAGACACTCAGTAGTACCAGTACCAAGGAAACGTTTTTGATTTGCCGACAGATATTATCAATTTGCCGACAAACTGAATGTTGGGGGGGTGCGGCACCCCCCCCCCCCGCACCCCCCCTTTGGCTACGCCCCTGCCTCTTCTTCACTTCAGTGACAACAGAACAGTCAGCACTATTGTGCTCTCCAAGACAGAAAGCACAAGTTGCATTGGTGAAATAGCAAATGCTTTCCCTTTGTTAGGATTCCTCTCTTCTCTTGAATTCTGCACTCTTGGTGTAGCTTCATCCATACCCCTGAACAGAAGTTCCTCTCTGAGCTTGTTCAAAAATTCACCCATGGTCCAATCATGGTCTACAGACATTGTTCTTCTGATGGAAAGTTCAACATCTCTTGGTATCTTCTTCATTAAATCTGGTACAATAACTAAAGAATACTGTTCTTCAGAGGAACCTAATACAGATAATGCTTTTACATGCATATCAACAAGTTCATACAACTTTTTTAATCCATCTAAATTTTTAGAATAAGTTACAGCAACAACAGCTTTTAATGCAGACATGTGAGATCCCTTCAATACATTAGCTTTACCATATTTCTCTTTTAAAATGTCAACTGCAGGCGCATAATTGTCCCCAGTAGTTCGCAAATCCGCAATCGCATGACAAGCAGTACCCTTAAGAGAAGCCTTAAGATAAGACATCTTGTCAACATCACACAATGAAGAATTCAAATGAATATTCCTTTCATCATATTCCCATCAAATGACTTCAATTCAAGTTTTGGTAACCTTAATTTACTACTCAAATTTTCCCCAGGGTTTATTCTTCCCATACTTGGTGAATACTGAGGTTGCCAGGGAGGTTGTGGGAAATAATTTTGCATATGGGGATTAAAAGGTTGCCCCAAAGGTTGGTACATAGGATATTGTCTTTCAAACCCCCCAACAGGATACTGGCTGTGTCCTTGTTCATTTCCAAAACTTCCTCCATGGGGTGAATTCATTGAGAAAAATGAATTAGTAGTAGTAGGCTTACCAGCTGCTTGTCGAGAAGAATCATTCTGTTTCTTCTTTGAACTATTTTTGCATCATACGAACGACTTGTTGTGTACTCTCTTACCAATTCTGACTTAAAATTCAATTTCTTCATTATCCCTTGAATATCCTTCGACACTGATTTTATATCCATCAACATAGGCTCTACAATCAGCTTTAACTCCATTATTCTTGACTCGATTTGTTCATCAATACCATCATCAATTTCCGAAATATCCTTTAACTCAATAATAAAATCTTTCATTGCCACCATTATCAGTTCACGATCTTCAATAAGAACTTCTAACTGATTCTTCAAACTATCTTCTGGCCTATCAATACCATAACTATCAATTTCTTGTGACGATTCATCGCCTCCTACACCAGCGCCAGTTTCTTCGTCCTTATCACCTGTAGATCCCATTGCTTTCAGCACTCCACTTCTCAATAACATAACACGGACATCCAATGTCCCGTCGGAGGTGCCACTGTGTCGTAAAATATCCTAATCAACACATTCGGAGGATATCTTTACGATAGAGAAAACATTTGTGCGAGTGCAAGCCATCTTGGATCAATAAAAACTCGAAAAAAAAAACAAAACGTGGTCTCTAATCAAAACGAGGCTATAACAAAATGGAGTCAGGGGGTCTAAGCGATAATTCAGTACATGTGTAAAATCCCAAACAGTTTTCTTGTTACTCTGTCATTGCGATGGTTGCAATAGAGCTATACTTTTCTTAGGCAAGACAATTTCAAATTTCAGAAGCTTGAACGACATGACCAGTCAGCTAGAAAGACTACTCTGCCCTCCGCCACAATGTCAATATTTGCGAGTGGACAAACTTCGATTTATCGCCGCAACATGCAACATCAAGAATCTTGAACATCGTCGCTCTTGTGCCTTGGATCCCTGTGGAGTTGTTGCGCATGTGCAATGCAAATTTCTCCCTTGTTGCTTTTCTGCCTAGGCCCTTATCGAAACGAGGCAGGCATAGTCATTTCAAAATAATGGCGTTTGATTATGAGTCGTAGTTAGGAGCGTCCGGCAGTATTTCAATAGCGATAACTACGACCATATCATCAGTCTAGGGATTCCTAGCATACCAATCAGATTGCGAGATTTGGCAAAGAACAATCAGTTTCGAACCTTCAATTCGATTGACGCAGTTGACTAAATTTGAAGGAAGTTGCTGCAGCAGTTACTTGAAGATTTCTCTGGTTTTTCTTGGTCTTAAAAACATGGAAATTGCAGCATTAAAAGACTTATTTTGCACTCACCAGGTAAAGTGAACTTTCTTCTTCAGATGAATACCAAGTTTTGTTGATTAAGTGTCTGCTTACCGTGGTTTCTAACCCATTTCCTTTCTGAGGAGTGACTGTTGAACAGAGCCGAAGCAGTCGTTCGATCCAGATTCGATCAATCGAATGCATAAGATAGGGTCAGGTTTTTAACTGTTTCATTATGAGTCCCTGTGAGCAAGGTACCGCAGGGATACAAGGGACTCATCGTCATAAGTCTACATATTTACGGCAATGTCTATAGGGTCACTTAATTCGTTTGTTAAATCATCAAAGGCCGGCTTAAGTCGGACTGATGCAACTATGACTTACTGTCAAAATATGACAGAAATTCTCTCTAGAGCCAGTTTCTTGCCATTGCTAATATCCTTCTTTCTTCTAATATAGTTCTGATGTTGTTCTTTCCCCTTTCCTGTTCACAGCAAGCTGAAATAGCAGGCTTCTCTTTGCAATGTCTCCAGATATCCAGTAGGACCCATACAAATGTTTATGCTTCTTGGGACCTACCAATATGGCGGCGGTCAAAAATCGCGGGTTTCAAAATCAGTCCGGGGCGAACAATAGGTTGCTCGATCCAGTCTTTTTTTAGATTAGTGGACGTCACATATGCTTGCACAAATAAACATGTGCTGAATGTTAGCGGCAAGGGATGGATAAAAGAACAGTGTTCCAAAATGAGACAGAGAATCACCCAGAAATACGGGTATAAGCCAACAAATATCTACATTGGGTTTTGAAGTTTTTCTGTGATTTTGTATCAAATAGGCCATGAACCACCCAGCCTGCCTATTGCAGTGATTGCGAGATTTGATGGATACAGAGGGCCTTCTTTCAATGGTCAAGAACCATCATTGGTTCCAATCTGCCCAGTGACTGCAAGAGCAAACTCAAATATGTTTCATGAAAGGCAATAGTTGCCCTTACGACTTGCGTGGGCCTTCACAATTCACAAAAGTCACGGAATGACCTTGTCAAAGGCTTGAGTAGACACACATTGGAAAGTCTGAGAGAACAGTTGGAATGTCAAATGTAGCTTTAATTAGAGTGAAAACATTATCATCACTTGTAGTCGAACCAATGAGCTTTGAGCGCCTTCAAAAGATTTGATCAGCTGGAACATTTCGGTACAGATTACAAGAACAGGAAAGATTACAAAGATAAGGTGACGAGACTGCAACATCTATTGAGTAATTTTGGACCCATTGTTTGCATTGTCAACTAATTTAAATTTATGGACTGCCATAGTCCAATCAGGCAAGAATTCCCTTGTAAATTCTTTTTTTCTTTAACAGGGGGAGCGGGACGAGACAAAAAGAAGAAAGAAGACAAAGCAGAAAAGTGAAGAGGAAGAGTTAAAATCAGCTTTGGATGGCACCTCACTATGAAAATGGCTACAGGGAAACAGGTAAGAATTGATCTTTATTCAGTGTAAGAATTGTTGTACATCAAAATTGAAGTTTCCTTTCCTGCGGACAGGCTGCCATCTTTGATTTTGCTGGATAGATTCTGCACAATGGCATGAAAGGCTAGAAAATAGTGTTCCACAATACTTCTTATTGTGTGTTTCAGTTGCTTGGCCTGCAGCTTACCCTTACTATTTAATATCGTAAACGTACATTGCACTAAAAATTTTGCAACTCATTAACATTCCTCATTTCAAATTGTCTAATTTTAAAACAAACTTCTTAATCAGAATTTGCACCAAATGTAACAAAAGGTGATCTTGATACTTTGCATTAGACAGAATGTTGATTGATTTTCATGGATGGGCTTGTCTTAAATTGCAAAAGGTCCCAGGTGTATTTAGTCAATTACTGTTTACAAAGAGTGCCAACATTTGCTGATGTGTTGATGCATGGCCATTTCCAGAATATCTCGCACATATGATTTTCACACTGAAAGCTTATCTGGTTTTTCTTCTGTTTCAGGAGTGAAAGATTGTCTGTTAAAAAGTTAAATTCTTGTACAGACCAGCATTAGATCAGTGTGACATTCTTCTTGAAACAAAAGGCAGCATTATATTCTTCATATGACCTTAATTGAAACAACGTGTTGTAGCATGGACAATTGAACAAGTTAGAGCCAAGCATTGTGCATTTTACACTGTTTCCATCAAATGGAATGAAGCGTTGAACAATTTTTTATGATGATGCAGCCGTTTGATTATCGTTACTGATTGTTCTTTTGTCATCGTTCTTGCCCTCCTGCAATTTATTTTAATGTTTCACCATTATTGAATCGAGCATGAAACAGTTTGTTATGATGGTGCACCTGTATGTTTATTGTTGCTGATGCGATCAAAACATCTTACGTTACACACTATTGACACTATTGAATCAAGAACGAAACAGTTTTTTATGATATGTTGCAGCTGTTTGATTGTTGTTGCTGATGTGATCAAAATATCTGATGTTACACACTATAGACGCAAGCATGAAACAGTTTGTCATGATCTGGTGCAGCTGTTTCATTATCATTGCTGATTCTGGTTAATTCTGTTGGAAGCAAACCTTAGATCACAAGCTCATCACAAAGAAACGATCAGAGCCATTGCTGAAAATATGACTACTTCTCCTATTTAAAAGTTAATGTCAATGTTGATCTTTGGCCACATAACAGGCCCAATCATGTGAGGTACCACCCAGAGCAGTACAAACCTGTGAAGTCCAAAGGAACTTTGAACATGAATGATAATTGACTGTTTCTGACTGAAAATTGCAATCTAATGCTTCAATGAGACCAATATTGTATTGATTATGATCAATGTTGTAGTCATACTAAACTGTCTTTGAAATTTGCAAACAGTTGTCATTTTTTAATCCTATCAAACTCTTAGCATTTGTTTCTCAAAGCATTTGAGGAGAATTAATTGCGTTTGAAAACCTCTGGGCTGCAATCATTTAACTATGTTAACAGCTAGTAATAATAAGGGGAATAGGGTGCAACAACAAGAATTGAATTAATCCACAAATCAGCACCACTAGGCACGGCAAAAATCAACAGACGCAAGTTCTTGATATCTAAGGAAACTAGATTTGACCCAATATCTTGCACATTACTCTCATTTTTCATGAGAAACTAAGGTTCGTCGATGGGAGGCAATTTCTCCAATTTTTGGGCCATTTTGCACGCAAAAGTTTCTTATGGGTTTCTTATATATTTAACCCTATTTCACCTGGGCTCTTTTGATTCACTCATCACTTTGATTCACCCCCCTAATAATTTCCAAAATCGATAGGGCTATGAAGTTGCAAGTTGGCACACAGTATCATCAACCTCTTGTGGTTCTAATTAAATTATCAACGTTTAATTAGTCACGTGACTCGTTGCTAGGCAACTAGCTATGTTGTGACCAGTCTGCAATAAGGTTATGTTTGGTAACTGCAACAATGTCCTATATTTTAGCGAAAACAAACTTTATTTTTATAAACGGTTAATACTCTTGTACAACATCATAGTTACTCACAAAATAATGCATTAACTTTAATTTTTTTATACACATATTCAAACAATGACGTCATACATATATATGACGTCATATGTCTAAAAAACTATAAACATTAATGAAAATTAACAAGCTATATATCATATGAAATCTCGTAATGAGAGCAGTTCAATGACACTAATCGTGAAAAAATCGAACAAGGATTTGCCAAATTAGAAACAATTTAGTGTTTTCTTTTGTGACATCTCACCAAATAAGGCCATTCAATGGTCACATGACTCATATAATTAAAACAAAATTTATAGAATCGTGTAGAGCATTAAATTCTAGGAAAAGTCACTTGGTTCCAGCATTTTGTCTCATATACCGGGATAGTCAGAAAAAACGTGGGGTGTTTGGCGGACTGTGACGTCGCGTTTAGCCACCCGACCGTTGTGAGCTATATCATTCCGTGCAGCCATAAATCTAACTTAGATCATAAACTTTTCCCTATCGAAATCGGTCATGTGATTCATTATTTAAAAAAGCTTTTCTTCCTAAAACCGTGTATGGGAGTCTTGCAAACTGAGGAAACCTTTAACCAAGTCCCTTCAGCATTTTAGCCTTGCCAAAGCTGCATGTACACGTGGTATTATCTGGGGAGCATGAAACAGTTCGGAAATAGTGTTTTCTCCTCTGGGATGCCTTGTCACGTCATAACTTGTCCTGCAAAGAGAATATGTTTGAGAGACAGTAAAAACGCATGCTTCTTTGTGTTGTAAAAAAATCTATTTCAACAAGATCAACGCGATGTTTCATGACAAAAACTATTTCTTTCTCCCCTGATAATACCACGTGTACCTGCAACTTGGGCAAGGGTAACATGCTGAAGGGGCTCTATCAAAGATTTCATAAGTTTGCAAAACTCCCATACAACGTCTTACGAAGAAAATATTTTCTGATTAATACATCAAGTGACCGATTTCGATGGGGAAAGGCTTATGATCTAAGTTAGACCTTTGGCTGCAAGAAAACAATTAGTTCGCTACGATTGGGTTGCTGAACGCGACGTCACAATCCGCCAAACACCCCACGTTTTTTCTGACTCACCCGGTAGTTAAGCAGCTGTATATCAATGTTTGGTTGGGGGGCCATTATGCCCCCCAGGTGAAACAGGGTTAATCCCAGAAGTGTGGAGTTAATCGTTTTTGTCTAAAGGGCTCCCAAATTACTTGGTAAGATCTCAAAACAAGTAAATAACATAATGCGCAATCAAAATAATGTCTAAACAGTTGCTATAACTGCACACTGTCAAAACATTTATGAGTGTGATAGGAAAACTAAAATTGTAAATTGCAAAAGTTCCTTAGCTTTTTCAATTCAGGTAGCGTTGTTTCTTAACGTTCGAAAAATGGAGCCTACCGTTTCTTTTAAGCGGTTTCTTATGCAAAAATACGTTTAATTCAAAATGTTAATTCATTGTGTTGGGTATATTTTTCTTTCAATGCTTGTCCTGCAAAGTCAGCTGAGACTATATCTTCCCTTGGAAACAGAGTTTGGTCGACTTTGCCAAATGCAGTGAAACAAGCAAGCAGTAAAACCTTTCTACACCAGAGTGCTCCCCGAGAGGCAAGATATTTCGTTTGAAAGAACAAAATATTCAATGAAACGGCTGCAAATTCGAGGGATACATGTATTTTTTAGAGGAATACTCATTATGAAACACAACTTTTAGAGCGTCTTTATTTTCAGTTTTTTTTCCACTATCATTTTGCTCGGATGGTAGGGTACCTGAGTAATCTCTAAAAATTAAAAGCTTCACAAACCTTTAGTGAGAGATAAATTGGAAAGGAATAAGGCTTACCGTATCCAACAGGCAAATTCACTACAACAAACATCAAGCAAGGGAAAAGAACTATGACATTCTTCAAGTTTATGAAGCTGCAGCAAGACATGTTTGGGAATTCTACGGAAGAAAGAAGTGATGAGACAGTGGAGCTTTAGATCCCGTTTACACTGTGCCGGATAAATTTTGTCCACTTTGCCCACCCGTTTACGCTATGCCGGATAGCTGCAGTCTCCTGACCAAAATCATATGCAGAACAACATAAACTCACACCAAGAGTACAATCATCAAAAACTGTATACAACCTGCTTCTTGTTCGCAGTCAAGGACAATTGTAAAAGCACAGCACATTAGTTCGGTTATAATTTGTTGTTGAAACCTCAGAGTAGCTGATATGAAAAGACAGGATGGAAACCTACTGATAAGGACACCAAAATATGACTTAGACTGACCAAGAACGATCGTCAGATTGGTGAAGGTATGATTTAATTCAAAAGTACGATCTTTGTTGACAAGGAACGGGATTGCTGCCACTTTCCAGACTCATCAGTTGGAATGCCCCTTATTGAAAAAGCCTCTTTGTAGATTAAAATTAACCTCGTAGTGGATGTGGATAAAATTTGTCCGGATAAAACCGGTTACACTGTAATAGCTATCTCAACTAAATTAATCCACTTTCCTAGGTGAACTAATTTTGTTAGGATAGCCGCTCTCAAATTCGTGCGGATAGCGTGGGGCTAGTGTAAACGCGACGCCTATCTGAACAAATTTTGATGCGGAAAATATTTATCCGGCACAGTGTAAACGGGGTCTTACAGTTACCGTAAAGGATCTAGTAAGTCCCCGTGGGATTTATTTAATTTCAGATACTCTAGAGGGAGGGTGTTAAAGAGAGGGGATAATTTGGGGGGGCTTTAAAAATCAAATGACAACGATAAATATGATAGTTTCTCTGTTCTTGTACCAAGGGCCAAAGGACGACATGATAGCTAATCTCTGGCCAGCATCGGAGGGAGGATGGGTCTGAAATGCGCTATTTCTTATTATTTCTTCGTCTACCAAGGCTTGCAACCCAGCCACTACCATATATGGAAGCGTGTCCTGACACCTCTCAATTTTGATTGGTTGCTGTATTGTTGCACGGGCTTTTTCAAACAGAATGAAGGTATTATTATCATTTTTATTATCATTGTTTCAGCTTACGCTCTGGCTGTTGGAATTGCCGTCATTCCTCCTGTTTTGGCGGGTCATAACAAATGACCAAGGGCTAACAGGAAATATCTCTCTTACATCTCTAGCACCTTCCTCAGGATCTGTGCAGTTCCTAACAAGGCAGTCTTTTTTGCAGCTCCGACTTCACTCGGTATCCCCAACTTCTCAATCCACCTGTCAAATTCTTTTGTCACACTTCCAAGGGCACCTACAACTACAGGAACAACCTGCACCTTTCTCAATTGCCACAGTCTTCCAATTTCCCTTCGCAAGTCCTGGTATTTCTCCACCTTTTCTCTTTCCTTTTCGTGTACTCTTCCATCGGCGGGTACTGCAATATCCACAATTATACAGCTTTTTTCCTTTTTATCAATTATAACAATGTCTGGCCTCCTTGCCTCTTTTACATTATCGCATTGTATATTTATATCCTACAACAATTTTACACTTTCATTCTCTGCCGCTCCTTCTGTATAATGTTCATCTTTCCTTATGTTGTAATGCATATAGTTCCCAGTGAATTTTCTTTGCTACATTATCGTGGCATCTCTTCTATTCTTTCTGAGCTAATTTCCCACATTCACTTATTATGTGTTGCACACTTTCTCCTCTCTTTCCACACTTCCTACAAAGAGGATTGTCAATACTCTTAACAATGTGGTGTTTTACATAATTTGTTCTGATCGCCTGTTCGTCTGCTACACATAACAACGCCTCCGTTTCAACTTTTAAATCACTTCTGACTAACCAATTCCAGGTTTTATCTTGTCTGTCTACTTCTCCGGCATTTCTCTGATGAACTGTCCATACGTCCTTTTCCCCTTCCACTTGTCTTTAAGCTCCTGAGCCTTCTTTCGTTTGAATTCACTCTTACTGATGGTACTTTCTGTCTCAATCGTCCCTGATGTACAAACCCCCTGAATTAACTTTTCTGCAGAATTCAATACATACAAGCCTAAGCTAATTTCCTCTCCTCTAGCATAATGTTCTATGCCTATCAAACCTCTGCCTCCTTCAGGCCTCTTCAAAGTACAGTCTGTCCACATCACTCTTAGGATGAAACGCACCATACATTGTCATCGTATTTCTTGTTGTTCTGTCTAAGCTTTTCAGTTCACTTCCTTTCCAGTCCATGATTCCAGCCCCATATCTGAAGATAGCTACTGTCCATGTGTTCATCGCTGTAATTTTGTTTCTACCATGCAACTTTGATTTAAGGATCAACCTGAGCCTTCTCTTGTATTCCCTTATGATTTCCTCTTTCATCTCATTTTCTTTTATCTCATCCATTTCATTTTCATTTCATTTCTTTTAAGGAGGGTTGCCCTTCAGCAGAAGCTGGTTTTCAAGGGGCCTTCCGATAAAACATTACTTACAATCTACAAAAGTATTAAATTAAAAGCTATTAAACAAATTAAAGTATAAAACCCTATTTACAATATTCAAAACATATGTACAATGATATTAAAAAGTTTCTAAATAAAAAAAAAAGAAACCCCTGTTTTATGCAGTTTTCTTAAAACTATATAGAGAGGATGCCTGCTTTGACTGGGCTGAGAGGCTACTCCACAGTTTTGCACCTCTATACGAGAAACATCTCTGACAATTTGCTGACCTTTTCATCGGTAATCTCAAGTCGGTCCCCGTATTAAGTAGGCTATATGATGAGCATTGCGAATTGCGGGTGAAGAGGTCACAGAGGTATTGTGGAGCCAGCTCATTCAGGGACTTGAATACCATTGTCTTAGATTCACCAGTAATCAGTTCGCCAACGGTCTTCCATCCCAGCCCTTCGATTAGAGGTCTGCTTGGGGCGTCAAAGCTGCTATTCGTAATAATCCTAGCAGCACGGTTTTGAAGTTTTTGCAAGTGACTAATTTCTGTCAAACCGGCGCAGCCCAAAACAAAACTACAGTATCGAAAATGCGGCTCAACAATACCTCTGTAGAGCGTTTGCAAAGTTTCCTTCGGTACAAAAGACTTTGCATGTTTCAAAAAACCAACTGCCCTAGAGACCTTGGTAGAGACTGCTTTGATTTGTTCTTTCCAATCCAAAGAGCAGTCAATTTGCACACCAAGGTATTTTGTCTTTTTGACAACGTCGAGCTCATTGTCGCGTATTTTCAATGTCAATTCTTTATTTTGACCTTTGAGAATGTTCTATCTCTGCTTGGTGGAAATAAGCATGGAATGAGTTTTTGCTACATTCAACGAAAGCTTGTTGCCTTGCAACCATGTATTCAGTTTCTTTGAGATCACTGTTAATAGCCTCATTCAGCCGAGTCAAATCGTGAGACTGGTAGTACAAACTGGTATCATCAGCATACATGGACACGCTAGAATCTTGGACAGCCTGTGGGAGATCATTAATGTAGATGAGGAAGAGAAGAGGGCCAAGACACGAACCTTGTGGCACACCAACTTCTATGTCCCCTATATTTGAATCAACACCATTAACTCTACAAAACTGCTTACAGTTGGATAGGTAGGATTTAAACCAAGCAAGCTCGCGCTGTTGTACACCATAAAGCTTGAGCTTTTTGCAGAGAAGTTGGTGATGAACAGTATCAAATGCCTTTTTGAGGTCAATGAACACTAGACCCACAAGCTTACTAAGATCCATTCCATTGTACGAGTCATCAGTATTTTTAAGCAAGCATGTTACTGTTGAATGAAGGCGCAAAAAGCCAGATTGGCCAGATGAAAAATGACCGTTATCATTCATATACTGGTACAGCTGGTTTGTCATTAGTTTTTCAAAGAGCCTTGAGATGACGGGCAAGACTAATCTTGGTCGATAGTTAGACTTTTCAGTCTTGTCTCCATCTTTGAAAATTGGAGTAACTCTAGCTACTTTTCATGAGTCAGGAAAACGACTTGTTTCAATGGATGTATTAAACAAGAAAGCAAGCGAGTTTCCAGTGCGTACGGGTGGTTTCCAATAAAAGGCAGCGCAAGCTTCAGAAAATAGCTAGAGATGTTGTCAGTCCCAAAGCTCTTTGCTGTCTTAACCGTGGCAAATGCATCCCTGATCTCCTGCACTTCAATAGTTCTGAAGTGGAATGATGCCTTATTTTTGTTAATTTCATAGTCACCTGCAAGAAGGGGATTTGGGGCTGGATAAATTTTTTCAGCAAGATCCTTACCTACTGAGCAAAAGAAACTGTTCATTGCATTAGAAATATCTTTTTTGTGAACTGTTTCTGAACCAGACTCTTTAAGACAATCAATGTTGCTAGACTTTGATCTCTTGTTGAGCAGTTCATTGATTGCCTTCCATGACTCTTTCATGTTACCTTGACATGCAGAGATCTTATGAGTATAATATTGCTTCTTTAGTTACACGTTGAGGACATTGACCTTATTGCGGACCTGTCTGTATGCGTCCATAAGGAATTGGGACTTTCTTTTGGCTGCAGCCTTTTTTAGCCCATCTCTGGTCTGCATAAGTTTTCTAAGGTCATGATCAATCTTCTTCCTACGGCCCTGGAGTGTAGCAACACAGTCTTTTGCAATTCAACTGTCCTGGTAGCTATCCCAATTTCCTTCAGTCTCTTTGGCAATGCTTTTGGTGTTGTTCCTAGCTCCCCAATTATAACTGGAATTACTTTCGCTTTTTTGTTCCACAATTTTTTGAATTCCCTTGCTAATTCTTGGTATTTAAACATCTTTTCCCTTTCTTTCTTATCAACCCTGGTATCGTATGGGACAGCGAAGTCTATAATCTGGCACTTGTTGTTTTTCTTGTCAACTATGACCATATCGGGTCTTCTTGCCTCGATAACGCGATCTGTTTGTATTGAAAAGTCCCACAGTTCAGTTCAGTTCATTTTAAAAATCCATCAAATACATTTTTATAACTCTACATACCTACCTATCTAATTAACAAAGATGAATTTAAAATAAAATACAACATATAACATTGAAAAAACACAAGATGGTACTTAACCCTAATCCACATGGGGGGGGGGTGGATTCCACCCCCCCCCCCCCCCTCAAGGTTTTATTTGCCGCGTTTTTAAACGACGTTTGCTATGTCCCCCAGACTCCCTGACTTTTACTAATTATCTATTAGCCACATTTTGGTGAAAAAATTTTTGAACAATAGGACTCACAGGTCACGTGACATGCCCATATTTGGAAGGAGGTAGCAGCAAAATCATTGTTTTCCATGATTTCAATGGAATTATTTGATTTAATTACGAAGTATTATACCGCAAATGAAGCAGCAAACAAAGGGCTTCAATTTGATACCGGAATTTCTGGAATTTGATGATGTCAGCATTTTTTGGTTGATTGCGTCATTTTGGCCGTCATTTTGGACTAATTAGCAATTTTTTCAAGTTTTTTCGAACTTTTTCAATGAAAAACACTCTAATGATACATTTGTTATAGGTAATCACCATTTTGCAGGACTTTTAGTCTTTTTTTTTACATAGAATAAATTAATCGCACAAATGACGTTGAAGTTCGTCGATAACGGGAAAGAAAAATGAGCTAACCTCGAGGCTCCTGGATTTAGTCCACCATGGCCTAGACCGATCGGTGGCTAATGAAGACAGTGATGCCGGAGGTGATTCAGATGCAACTGATTTGATTTGATTTGATTTCACATATTTAGGGAGGGTAGCCCTTCAGCAAGTGCTGATTTTCAAGGGGCCCTCCATCTAACGATACAATACAATAATAATAATATAATACAAAGGAAAGAGAAAACCTATTTACAATATGTCAAAGTCTAATTAATCTATTAAAAACAATGTTAGAAATAATGATCAGTGTTGAAATCAATTTACAGGGTATCTAAAATATATTATCTACACAGCAGTCTACGCTAAATATGGCTCTTGAAGGCATTGACCGAAGATGCCTGTTTAACCTCAGTTGAAAGGCTGTTCCAGCTTTTTGCACCCTTGAATGAAAAGCATTTTTGTCCATTAGCGGAACTTTTCAAAGGCAGCCTCAAGTCAGTGTTTGTATTTCGTAGGCTACGCTCGGTGCAATCAGCTTTTTTGGTGAAAAGATTGCAAAGATAGGTAGGAGCAAGGTCGTTGATGCATTTAAAAACCATTAGTTTCGTCTGTCTATCTATCAGCTCCTTGATCGTGTGCCAACCTAAACTTTGTATCAAGGGTTTACTTGGAGCATCGAACTGACTATTGGTCACAACACGAGCTGCTCTGTTTTGAAGTCTCTGCAATTGTAAGATGTCGGTGGAATTGCAGCAACCCCAAACAGAACAACAGTATTGGAAATGAGGCTCCACGATGCTGCTAAAGAGAGTCTTCACAACTCCAGCAGGAAGATACTTTTTAGCGTATTTCAAGAAGCCGATAGCTCGGGAAGCTTTCGCAGTGACTGTTTTTATTTGCTCCTTCCATGTGAGATTTTCGTCGATTTGAACACCTAAGTACTTAGTATTACTTGCAACTTCGACTCTAGTCTCGCGAATGGAAGGTTGGAAAGTTTGATTTGAAATCTCTAGATGCTTCATCTTATGTTTGGTGGTAATTAGCATAGAATGGGTTTTAGTTACGTTGAGGGATAGTTTGTTCCCCTTTAACCACGTATCAAGTTTCCGTAGATCTTCATTGATAGCCTCGGTCAACTGAGTAATGTCTTTCGAAAAATGATAAATACTTGTATCATCAGCATACATAGACACTTTAGAGTTCTTTATAACGCATGGAAGGTCATTTATGTACACTAAAAATAGGAGTGGACCGAGACAAGAGCCCTGTGGGACTCCCACCTCGATGCTCCCCATTTTAGAATCTACACCATTTACTCGACAATATTGCTTTCTGTTAGCGAGATAGGGCTTGAACCAAGATAGCTCCCTACTTAGTACACCATAGTGCGCGAGTTTTTGGCAAAGGATTTCATGATCAACCGTGTCAAAAGCTTTTTTGAGATCAATAAAGATCATGCCAGTCAAAAGTCCCTTATCCATGCCGTTATACCAATCATCTGTGCATTTCAGCAAGCAAGTTATAGTTGAGTGTAGAGCTCTGAAACCAGACTGGTCTGGTGACAGAAATCCATTCTCATTCATGTACTGGTACAACTGGTCAAAGATAAGTTTCTCAAATAGCCTAGATATGACAGGCAATACAGAAATTGGTCTATAGTTCGATTTTTCTGACTTTTCCCCTTCTTTGTAAATCGGAGTAACTCTAGCAATTTTCCAAGCATCGGGAAAGGTACTGGTTTCAATAGAAACGTTAAATATTTGCACTAAACTACTAGAAATTACTGGAAATGCAATCTTTAGAAAGTATCCAGAGACGTTGTCATTGCCAAAGCTTTTCTTTAGTTTGATCTTAGCCATTGCTTTTTGGATGTCTTCTTCGTTAATTGCCCTCATGTTAAAAGTCTTCTCACCGTCATTAATGTTATATTCTCCCAACAGAAGCGGATTAGAGGTAACATCAATATCAGCGGCTAATTTCTTCCCAACAGAACAAAAGAACTCATTCATATTGTCCGAAATTCTTTGTTTATCGAAAACAGTTTGGTTAGAATCTTTCAAACTATCTATGTTTGTCGACTTTGACTTTTTATTGAGTAGCTGATTGATAGTCTGCCATGATTCCTTCATGTTACCCTTCTGCTGTAAGATTTTATCAGAGAAATATTGCCTTTTCAGCGCAACATTCAGGGTATTTACCTGATTTCTACATTGCCTATAAGAACTCATCAAAGCCTGTGATTTGTGTTTCACTGCATATCTTTTCAGTCGATCTCTGGTCCTGATCAGTCTCTTTAGATCAGCATTCATCCACGGACAATACTTTTCTGATACTCGAATTTGACGAAGAGGGGCGTGCTTCTCTATCACAAGGGAAAACACATTCGAAAATGTCTCAACAAGTTCATTAACTTCGTCAGAAGTTCCTAAAGCTTGCTCCCAATCAATAGAAGCAATGTCTTGCAAAAAATCCTCTTCTGAAAAGTTTTTCATGTTCCGTGTTCCGTGTTCCGTGTTCCGTGTTCCGTGTTCCGTGTTCCGTGTTCCGTGTTCCGTGTTCCGTGTTCCGTGTTCCGTGTTCCGTGTACACAGGAAAATGGAGAAGGAGAGCCAAAAGACGTTAAATGTACTGGAGGAAATATCAATGAAAATCGCTTTGATGATTCATTTTTTCAATTTCTGGATGGACTTTCAACACCCAAAAAACTTCCATCCAACCCAGTTTCATCACAAGAGCAAGCTTCCCGACCAGTCCGCGGGGCTACTATCGGAAACGATGGTGGCATATTAGCCTCATTTAGCAAGATGGCTGAGAATATCACTGAGCTACACAAGCTTCTTCTTGATGAAAGGGTTAGAAATTAAAAATTATTTCAAGAAAATTTTGGCCTAAAAATGGAAATCGAAAATCTACGCACCATTGAACGTGGGGCGAATTCCAAAGCCATTGTATCTGAAACCATCGTGGACAATAGTGCCATTGAAAAAGCTGAATACCCATCTAACAAAGATGCATTGTCTCCTGTTGACCAGCAACAGAGCGCGCATCAATCGAGGAATTCGGAATTCACAAGTCAAGAAAAAGAAAAAGAAGAAAAACAAGCGTAGTGTAAACAAACCAACTCGCGGTAATGTTACTGATGGGGAGACTGTTCATCAGCCTGCTGACCGAAGAGTTTGTCTGTCTGATCCCAACTCGAGCTCTGCTCCTGCGATGTCTTCAACCACGCATAATAAAAGTAATAACAACCACAGCGATGCTAGTAATAGCAACCACAGCGATGCTAATAAAGTCGGTACAGCTCTTCACTGCTCGGTGCAGTCAAGCTCTGCTTCAGCTTTGCCCCCACCCCCCGCTGTTAATAATAACATCAACAACAATAGCGACGACAAAAACATTCGAAATGAGGTGCCACAACCTGAAAGTCCTGAATGTTGGAAAAAGAACACTGTATTGATCGTTGGGGACAGTATGCTGAAGAACATCAACGAGTGGACCCTCAGTAAGAGATACACCACAAAAGTTCGCTGTTTTCGCGGCTCAACTGTAGGCGATCTCCATGATTATATTAAGCCACTCCTACGGAAAAGGCCGGATAAGATCATTCTGATAATTGGAACCAACGATATTGAAAATAAAGCAGTTGCAGATGTCCTGAAAGGAATTAAATCTCTTCTTGACATGATTCTGGAGAAACTGCCAAATTGTCACGTAGTGGTTTCAGAGATCATAAAGAGGGCTGGGAAATGCAAAGCAAACACCAATGGTAAGATCAACGAATTTAATAGTGAACTGAAAAAGATGAACATTGATATCTTAAGACAGCAAAATATTTTACCGGAACACATCAACCAGAGTGGCCTTCACCTCAATCAACATGGAGATGGCCAATTAGCAAGAAACATCATCAGTAAAATAAGATCGTTCTCTTCTTTATGAGAGAAAGAGACTGGACAGGAGGCTAAAACTGTTAACAACCCTAGAACAGAGAGTATAGATATAACAGATAGAGATACAATTCCCGGTCTTCCTAGTGGGGGGCAGGCCCTTGGTCGCCGAAAAGGCATGGCAATTGGTTCCATCAATGTAAATAGCCTGCTACTTCATATTGATGAAGTCAGGCTGTTGATCAAAGATGAAGGGTTTCATATACTTGCAATCAATGAAACCAAACTAGATGGAACAATTGCCGATAGCCTTCTTGGCGTCGAGGGGTATGCACTACACAGGGAGGATAGGGATAGACATTGGGGTGGGGTTGCTGTCTATGTCCGAAACTCAGTTAAGCATCATAGAAGGACCGATATTCCCGAAGGGGCTCTAGAATTTGTTGGTATAGAGGTTGAGCCTATCAAAGCTAGGCCATTTTTCGTAGCGGCTTGGTATAGGCCCCGTTCAGATCCTGTTGATTCATTTACAAAGCTCCAAAGAAATCTGGAATTTTTTGATCGTGAAAACAAAGAAATAATTTTTCTTGGTGATACAAATTGTGATATATCTTTATTGGAAAGTTCTCCAGACAGTGCTACAAACAATGTTAACGCTGCCGTACATATGGCTGCGATCTATGATACGTTTGGTTTGGCTCAACTTATTCAGGAGCCAACCAGGGTAACTTTGGACACTGCCACGTTGATAGATCACATAGCAACTAGCCATCCTGAAAACATTCCTGAATCTGGGGTACTAAAAATTGCACTAAGTGACCACTATGCTGTTTACTGCATACGAAAATTTATGGGCTCCGTTAAGCATCAACATAAAATTATCACCACTAGAAAAATGAAAAACTTTGATCAAGAAAGTTTCCTGTCAGACCTTTGTCAAGTGGACTGGGACCAAATAATTGATTCTAGTAGAGATGTAAACGAGGCAGTGAAAAATTGGTCTGCTCTTTTATCATTAATAATAGAAAAACATGCTCCTATGCGAACGATGAAAGTCTCAGATAAGTTGACCCCGTGGTTGACCACTGAGTTCAAAAAACTTGCCAGAACAAGAGATAAGCTCAAGATTGCAGCTGTAAAAAGTAAGTCTACCATTATTATGGAATCATATAAGCAAGTTCGCAACAGAGTTAATAATCTTAATAAGAAACTCAAGAAAGAATATTTCTCCAAGAAAATTGCTCACAATAAGGGCAATTTGAAAGACACTTGGAAAACAATCAACTTGTTGCTGAATAAAAGATCAAAGACCACAAATGTAGACAGTCTTAAGGTAGATGGTCAGGATGTCGTAGATAATGCTGAAATAGCCCAGTCTATGAATAAGTTCTTCTGTAGTGTGGGTGAAAAACTTAGTGATGACATTCCACAGCAGCCTAACCCCCTATTATCTAATGACTATCTTGTAAATCGACTTAGTACGCAATTCAGGTTTGAGACCGTCAATCCCGTTGGTGCAGAGAGAGCTCTGAAGAAAATGAAAACTTCTTTTGGCTTTGGATCGGACGGTATCGCTAGCCATTTTCTCAAAGTCGCATTTCCGGTCATCTTTAGTTCTCTATGTTGGATTTATAATCTTTCCATGGAGACTGGGGTGTTTTCGGACAGTTGGAAGGGAGCACGTGCAGCTCCTATTTTTAGAAGTGGCAAGGCCGATGATCGTTCGAACTATAGGCCAATATCTGTCTTACCTGTTGCCTCCAGGTTGTTTGAAAAACTCATATATGATCAACTTTACAAGTACCTCGATTCTAATAAACTTCTGTACTCAGATCAGTATGGCTTTCGACATTTACATTCGGTTGTTTCCTGTTTGCTTAAATGTACCAATGATTGGTACTTCAATATAGACCGGGGTAAATATACTGCGATGATTTTCATTGACTTAAATAAAGCATTTGACACAGTAGACCATCAAATTCTCCTTGAAAAAATGCACCATTACGGGATTGATGGTCTCGAACATCAATGGTTCAGCTCTTATCTTGACAATCGCAGGCAGTGCTGCCAAGTCAACGGTATCACATCCGATACAGTAGAAATTAATATAGGGGTACCACAAGGATCTTGCCTTGGACCTCTCTTATTTTTACTTTATATAAATGACCTTCCTTTCGCTTTAAAAAAGGCACAAGCGACAATGTACGCAGACGATACAGCGATCTCCTTCTCTTCGGATAGAATTGAAGAGATTGACGTTGTTGCCAATGCAGAACTTGCCTGCCTTGAGAAATGGTTGCAGGGCAATAAGCTTTCCTTGAATGTCGTCAAAACACAAGCCATGATAATTGGTTCAGCCCAAAAGCTGGGGAAGATAAACAAAACGTCAGAAATCACCCCTTGCTTTCAAGTTAATGGGAATGATATTGATCTTGTTCATGAAACGAAATATCTTGGTGTAATGATTGATGAAAATTTGAAATGGGGAAGCCAGGCAAAGTTTCTTCAAAAGAAAGTCTCACGAGCCCTCGGGCTTTTGAAATATGCCAAACAATTTGTCCAAGAAGAGACCCTAAGAAACATGTATTTAAGCATTGTTGAGCCTCATTTGAGCTATTGTTGCTCAGTGTGGGGATGCTGTGGCAATACCAAGCTGAATACCTTGCAAAATTGCAGAACAGAGCTGCAAGAATTGTCACGAGCAGCCCTTTGGTTTCATCGGCTGCTCCTTTGCTGCAAAGATTAGGATGGCTTTCAGTTGACAGGCTAGTCAACAGAGAAACATCTACCATCGTATATAAGTCCCTAAATGGACTTGCACCCGACAGCCTTTGTCAGATTTTCTCCCGATTATCTGATGTTCACAATCGGGTGTTACGCAACACTAAGTTGGATCTAGCCATACCTCGAATGAGAACAGCTTATGGCCAAACTGATATTAAATTAGCCCCTTCCATCCAGTCATTTAAAACCAAGCTCAAAAGCTCATAATTGATTAGATTCAAGGAAAGCTGGTTTTACATTTTTATTTTTATTTTCCATTTAAGTTTTTGATGAATATATATATTGTACATTTGTAGGTTTAGTTCAATATTGTAATTAGGTTAGTTTTCATTGTAATTAGGTTAGCTTTATTTTTAGTTGCAGGGTACATTGTAAAACAGTTACTTAAACTGAATTGTAACCCTGGGTAAACAATTTTAAAATAAATAAATGAAAAAAACGTCAAACGAAATCGGCAAATTTCTGCCAAAATATGACTCCAAAATCGTTGTTTTCAATAAAATAATATTTTATCATCACATATGTTGACAAACTGAACCAAAAACTGCATAAAGTTCATTCAAAATCTTCATTAAACTTGAATTCAACTTAGAAGCCTGATTTTCACAAGATAGGCACTAAATCCTTACTGGCTGACAAAAATGACACGTGACACGCCCTAAACCAATCAAATGGAACCGACAACCAACAGGGAAATTTGAAATGTCACATTTTAGGCCACTTTTTTGGATTTTAGGCCGCTTTTGGACGATTTTACCACCCTTCACCAAAATATAAATCGACAGAAGGAGCATGAAGATTTTCCAAAAATTTCTTCACAGACCTGTTCCCAATACTCTAATACACAGTTAATCATCGTCGCTACAAATTATTTCCAAATTTGGAGAAATGCCAACGTTTTGAATTTGACCTCATTGACCTCACTGTGGCTTGCCATAGTAAAGATCTCAGCAATGGCTGAAACGTATGCACATGGAGAATAGATACTTTGCTTCGAAGGTCTTATTCTGTGTGTTTAAGTATCTCCAAAACTCTTCAAAAGATGTCAAATTTAGAGCAGTATCTGGAGTATTTTTCAGTTTTGAATTAACATAGATACATCAAAGATTTGATCCTGAGGGGTAGGATGAACAACAGGAAAAGTGAACTTTACGGGCCTAACAAAACACCGCACCGTCGTTATAAATTAGAGACGAATTTAACAGGTACTTACTTTTCTATCTCGCAAGAAGAGGACCACAAACTGAAAATGTGAACATACAATTCCAATTAACTTTGAATCAATAACAAATAACGACTTTGCTCAAGAATGGCAAGAGCTGTAACATCCAACGTGGCCAGAACAAACGATTTCGTGATGTCCTCTTCGATAACCAAACCCTTGCTCCCAATACTTTATCCAACTCTGCTCTCATCGTTACGAGATCGTAAGAATGGGAATCGGCAATTACATTAGCCAAAACCTCTTATAATTCATCAATCGTGTGCCTTGCTTTTGGTGCAAGAAATGGCTTTCGTTTCGTCCTCAGTGTAGCAGGTACATGAAATAGATATGAAATGCTGTTGCTGAGTTCAATGTACGTAAGAACAAAATAACAAATGGAAGAAATGTACATCTTGTTTTAAATATAAAAAATATATTGGCCACTTCGTCAAAATAACATTTGAAATACTATTTGTAAAGCTCCTTCATATCAATTTCATTTTTTGAGCGGATATCGAAAGAAATATATATAACTTTCGACTGTTTGCATTTGAAGGCGATTTGAGGTCATCCATTAGAAACTCTCCCCTTATTTATGGCCAAACAACACAGCAACACTGAGCAAAGCTGAACATTTGTATGGCACTTTATAGACTCGCAGGGACGCAGGAAGCATCTCAAACTTGGGGGGGGGGGGGAGCATGGCACTTCAAGGGCACATTTTTCATCAAGCTAAAGGGGCACTTCCTGAAAATAAGAAGGTTACTTCTTTGTTTATTGAAAAATCTTGGGGGGGGGCACATGCTCCCAGTGCCTCCTGGTTCATACGTCTCTGTAGACTCGTGGAAGCATACACATATTTTCTGGAAGATGGTAAAACTTTGACTCACTCCAGCATTCAAGATTTTAATATTTTGCTGATCTGAGAGCCCCTGAGAGCTCAACTTCTTGAAACTTCTTGAAACTTCTTGAGTTTCCTGCCATGCAAATAGCCCAGAATATTTAAAATTAAGAATATTGGAGAGTACAGTTTCTGTTTTTCTCTTTTTTCAGTTGGGCCTCTTTGCTAAAAACTAAGATCTTGGCATGGCATGACTTCATAAAATTGGAGATCTCCTGCCGATGGAATGTTGCCTCTTGTAGAAACTCTTATGGAACTTGTATGCACTCGGTGTGTACTCAGATAGTAAGAATTTTTAAGAATCTTTCGATATTGTCTCAAAGTTTTATTATCTTACAGAAAATATATGCATGCTTCCATGAGTCTATAAAGTGCCATAGAAATGTCCAGCTTTGCTCGATGCTGCCGTGTTGTTTGACCGTAAAGGGGGAGTTTCTAATGAATTACCTCAAATGCAAGTAGTCGAAAGATAGATATTTTTCTATGGATATCCGCACAAAAATGGAAATCGATATGAAGGACCTTTAAAAATAATATTTCAAATGTTATTATGCCAAAGTGACCAATATATTTTTCATGTTTAAAACAAGATGTACATTTCTTCCGTTTGTTATCTTATTCTTACGCGCATTGAATCCAACATTTCAAATCTATTTCATGTACCTGCTACACCGAGGACGAAACGAAAGCCATTTCTTGCGCCAAAAGCAAGGCACACGATTGATAAATTTATAAGAGGTTTTGGCTAATGTAATTGCCGATTCCCATTCTTACGATCTCGTAACGATGAGAGCAGAGTTGGATAAAGTATTGGGAGCAAGGGTTTGGTTATCGAAGAGGACATCACGAAATCGTTTGTTCTGGCCACGTTGGATGTTACAGCTCTTGCCATTCTTGAGCAAAGTCGTTATTTGTTATTGATTCAAAGTTAATTGGAATTGTATGTTCACATTTTCAGTTTGTGGTCCTCTTCTTGCGAGATAGAAAAGTAAGTACCTGTTAAATTCGTCTCTAATTTATAACGACGGTGCGGTGTTTTGTTAGGCCCGTAAAGTTCACTTTTCCTGTTGTTCATCCTACCCTTCAGGATCAATTCTTTGATGTATCTATGTTAATTCAAAACTGAAAAAACTCCAGATACTGCTCTAAATTTGACATCTTTTGAAGAGTTTTGGAGATACTTAAACACACAGAATAAGATCTTCGAAGCAAAGTATCTATTCTCCATGTGCATACGTTTCAGCCATTGCTGAGATCTTTACTATGGCAAGCCACAGTGAGGTCAATGAGGTCAAATTCAAAATGTTGGCATTTCTCCAAATTTGGAAATAATTTGTAGCGACGATGATTAACTGTGTATTAGAGTATTGGGAACAGGCCTGTGAAGAAATTTTTTGAAAATCTTCATGCTCCTTCTGTCGATTTATATTTTGGTGAAGGGTGGTAAAATCGTCCAAAAGCGGCCTAAAATCCAAAAAAGTGGCCTAAAATGTGACATTTCAAATTTCCCGGTTGGTTGTCGGTTCCATTTGATTGGTTTAGGGCGTGTCACGTGTCATTTTTGTCAGCCAGTAAGGATTTAGTGCCTATCTTGATTTTCACAGATTTTCAACTTCGTGACGTGACTGTGACGTCACAAGGCGTGGCAGCCGCACCCAAATTACGCTACGAGCTACAAATTACCTGTTCTATAACTGTGCTAAGTTGTATTGAATTCGGATGAGTCTAAGGCAGTTTTCATAGGGGGGGGGGTGGAAAGCACCCCTCCCCCCATAAATGGTAGCTCGAAAAAAGCCCATATGGATTAGGGTTAAGGCTAAATGTAAACAGACTAAATAGGTAAGTATGAAGAGCCATAATGAGATTAGGGGAATTTCTTCAAGGAGGAGCTCCCTCAATAGGCAAGCAAATCGAGGAGGGAACACCCCCTATCTAAAGAGAAAATTGACTTTTCTAGATGTTATTTAAAACTGGTGCAGAAAGACACATATAATAAAGTGTGAATTACTGGGTGTAATTGTGGCACAGAAAGTAGATCTTTACCTTGGCTTTGAATGAAGCTTTCGAGTGAGAGTTTCTTAATTCAACAAGGATTTCATTCCAAAGCTTAGCTCCTTTATATCGAATGGAGTTGAGCCCAAATTGAAGGGTGTTCTTACGAGCAAGAAACAAAAAAACCCTTGCTAGCCTGTCTAGTGTTATACTGATGCATGGATGAATTCAATAGGAAAAAGTCATGGAAGCAACTCGGTGATGATCTATATACAGTTTTAAAGACGAAAGTGAGAAGTTTAAGCTGAAAAAGATCAGATAGTCTGAGAATTTTTAAAAACTTAAATATTTGAGCAGAAGGAGAAAGAGCAGGCCAGCAAACAAAGGGCTTCAATTTTACACCAGAATTTCTGGAATTTGATGATGTCAGCATTTTTTGATAATGACGTCATTTTGGCCGCCATTTTGCACTAATTAGCAATTTTTTCAAGTTTTTTCAAGCTTTTACAATGAAAAACACTCTGAGGATACATTTGTTATAGATAATCACCATTTTTCAGGTTGTTTTGGTCTCTTTTTACATAGAATAAATTAATCGCACAAATAACGTCATACGGATCGGCTAATTTCTGCCAAAATATCACTCTCAAATCGTTATTTTCTATAAAATAATATTCTATCACCAACTATGTTGACAAACTGAGCCAAAAACTGCATAAAGTTCATGCAAAATCTTCATTAAACTTGAATTCAACTTGGAAGCCTGATTCTCACAGATTTTCAGCTTCGTGACGTCACTGTCACACCCAAATTACGCTACGAGCTACAAATTACGTGTTCTATAACTGTGCCAAGTTGTATTGAATTCGGATGAGTCTAAGGCAGTTTTCAGAGGGGGGGGGGGGTGGAAAGCACCCCCCCCCCCACCCATAAATGGTAGCTCGAAAAAAGCCCATATGGATTAGGGTTAAGGAAAGCAGCTGAGTATCTCAATACAGGAATAGCCCACGTATTAATACCCTTTATGACATTTCCCCCATTCAACTTTGTCTCCAGAATCTTTCTCACTCTTCTCTTGTATTCCTTGCCGACTTTCCCTTTCATTTCTTTTACCTGCACTTCATCTGCCAGCAATACACCCAAATACTTGTATTATTATTATTATTATTATTATTATCATTATCACGCAGAGAAAACAAGACTAGTTTGTTTGAAAATTTTCGATCTATCGTAGACCTTCATCAGTCAATTAATGTTCGAATAAATGTTTTACAATCTAACGTTATCAAATGCGAATGTTGTGTTCCATAAATAAAAGGAGTCTACAATTCTAACAATGAAATAGAGAACGGAGAACGATTGATGTGACGAAACTTTATTAAACTGCTACACATGCTTGTATAGTTTATAATATGTCTTTCCGAGCTCATTAAGGCTAGAATTTAGTCCGTTTGGTTCTCTGGAGTCTAATCGTGATATCCACAATTTTTCGTAATGTTCTAATTTATCACGATCTCCCTCTAATCTCTGCAGGATAAGTACCTTTAAATCCCTATCAAAATTGCATGATTCACTCTCGTGAAAATGTTTGCCCAGTTCCGTTGCATCCGGATCATGCTTTGCATCACTCCGGTGCTTATTAAACCTTTGGCTTAAAGCTGTGGATGTATATCCGATGTATAATAGCTGATGCTTCATACATTCAGCGGCATAAATCACATTTTTGCTGTTGCAGGAACCACCGTCAATACGACATGTTTTGCCAGTCTTTGTATTTGTTATGTCATTTGTTTGTCCCATGTGGCAACACAATTTGCATGGACGTCCTCTTTTCTTTGATTTTTCTAACGTACAGCGCACAGAATAGCCGCCCTTTTTGTTCTTTTGTCGCTTTGTTTGAACCAGATGATTGTGCAAGTTTGGATTTCTTCGGTAGGAAATTATTGGTGGTTCTGGGAATACTTGTTTGAGATCTGGATGTTCAATTATCATGAAATGGTAGTGTCTTTGTAGTATTTGGGAGAGTCCCTTAAACTTCTGGTGCCAATCAATTACTAGAGGAACTCTGTTTTCTTTATTCTTTTCAGTAACTTTCTGTTTTAATAGACAGTTGCGATCTCGTGCTTCTACTTCGGTTGCAACTTTTGTTAGTGTTTTCACGGAATATCTTCGGTTTGCATAAAAGTTTACGAATTGCGTTGCATGTTTTCGATAGTCAGTCAAAAGGTGACAGATCCGTCTTATTCTTATAAACTGAGACAACGGATTTGAGCGAAGTGTATGCGTTGGATGGTCTGATAGTTTGTGGAGGTAAGTGTGCGTAGCTGTTGGTTTGCAATGTAATTCTGTTATCAATGTTCCATCATGCTTCTTTACTTTTGTGTCTAGAAAAACAACATCAGATTTGGAATATTCCATTGTAAATTTAATAGTAGATCTGTAAGAATTCTTTGCAGCGAATGAGTTTCAATAAGACAGGAAATGTTTCAGCTCTTCTTGATTATGATCCCATACAAAAAATACATCGTCTATGTATCGTATCCACATAGCAGGACCTTTATGATATTCTCTCTCATAGTCGTGTAGCAAATCAGTCTCAAATTTTGACATAAATAAGTTTGCAAAGCTAACAGCCATGGGTGTACCCATTGCAGTCCCTTTGATTTGATGGTAAAATTTGCCGTCGAATGATAGTGTGTTGCTTTTTAGGATGAAGATTAGGAGGTCGGCTATAACATCGCTAGGAACGGACTTATTTGTGCGTCTTTATTATTATTATTATCATAATCATTATTATTATTATTATTATTATTATTATCATTATTATTATTGTTATCGTCATATCGCATACTGTGTAAATGTCAGTAGAGTTCTTTTTCTTGAGGTTCGGTGACAACAAGTCTCCTCAAATCTCAAGAACTTTCCTGAGGATCCTTGCAGAATACAAGATGGCACTTTTCTGCAATTCCACTATCTTCGTTTGTATGCCAATGTCCTCCAGTCTCTTTTTTAAAAGTTTTGGAGTCATTCCTAAAGCTCCAGTTATGATAGAGATGACTTTAACTCGTTTGTTCCAAATCTTTCTTAGCTCCCTGGCTAAATCTTGATATTTTTCAATATTTTCCATTTCCTTTGCCTCCACTCTGCTATCACAAGGCACCGCGAAGTCAATTATCTTGCATATATTGTTCTTTTTGTCTGTCACGATCATGTCAGGCCTTCTCGCTACAATCACATGGTCTGTTTGTGCTTCGAAATCCCAAAGAATGTGGAAATCATTGTTCTCACTGACTGCATCTGGCTCATATTCGTACCATTTCTCTTTAACACCAAATCCACACCGTTTACTGACTTCCCAATGCACCTTCTTCCCAACCCAGTCGTGTCGACGCTTATATTCCTTTTGTGCCATCTTACTGCACTCGCTCAGAATATGATTGACACTTTCGTCAGCTTGACCGCACATTCTGCATTTGCTTTCTTGCTGGGTCTTGTCTATCTTTGCCTGGATCAAAGTAATACTGATTGCCTGCTCTGATTATCATTATTATTATCATCATTATTACTATCATTAGTATCATTATTATCAATTTCAATTTATTTAACGTTGGCAATTCATATAACTACAACAGCTAAATCAAGTCAACAAATTAAATACAGAAATATATAATATAAAGATGAACACAAAAATAAGACGACTTGGAGTTCTTCTACAATTTTCTTTTATTCTCTTCTTCAATCTCTACGCGTTTCGACTCTATGGTCATCGTCCCCGGCGGGTCAGCTCTAGGGGTCCAAGTGTAACCATGCTCGTCTACGAAATCTCTGAGAAAGGGGGCAAAATCTTCATCAAACCTAGGACAGAGAAACCAGGAAAAAGGGTAGTTTTTTTGAGAGAAAAATCCTAGATTTTCAAAATAAGGGGTAAAAATATATTTCCAGCATGTTTCATCATATGTTAAAGATAAAATCACCAGAAACCAATAACAACTGCAACATCAATTCAAGTCAAGTGATGATATCTTTTTTAAATTACAGGTCTTGCATGCATTGACACCACTGTTGTCTTCACTAACAATTATTTGGAAATTCTTGGAAATTCTGAATGAATTTTTGAAGTCTTTCTTATACCCCTCAAGAATTCTTGTGTGCATTGAGAACACTTGAAAGATCCTTGAGAATTCTTAGCTAATGCAGATGGTGTTGATGCACACAAAAAACAAGTGCAATCACCTTGCAATGCAGAAACCAATTCTATCTTCTTTTTAGAAGCACTAATTGTTAGCCCATTGCAAGTTGAAAATGGAAACATAAACAATTTGACATAAGAACCAGTAAAATATTAATATTCAGTTATTCAACATAGAAGTAATGGAATATTGTCTGTCTCCCACAGCTTTTTGCAGTACCCCAGTGAAAAGGAAAGGGTGTTGCAAATATTATTTCAAACTGGCAACAAATTTATTTGTTCATAGAATATCAGCAACATGTAGCATAAAACCTTGCTGGATATGCTTGATGCTGATCAGTGATAGTAATGTCACTGCACATTTGTTTTTTTGACTATTATTACAATGCAACATTTGCCATTGCCATTATTGCCAAGTTTGGAATTCCAGATTTTTTTTCTTCTTCAATTCAAAACAAGATCGTTTATCCTTATTTGTGTGTCTGATGTGCTTTATATGTTCACTGCAAATACGACTCGACTGTAGGTCAAATGATCTAAAGAAAGTGACTGTTTGTTGCTTAGTTTTGTCTCGTGTGTTATTCTCTGTTACTGTCAGTCAACAATGTCAACTGGCTGCCCTTTGTTGGGCCTAAAAAGGCAATTAATTGCACAAAACAACATTACCAACCATCCGCTTCAGCTTCCTTCTTTGCCTTTCGCCAGGGTAGCTAATTATCGACTTTTAGCAATGCCTTGGACGACTTCTATTAAAGGAATAGAAATCTTACATCTAAGTTCTTGTCTTCATTCAGGAGTACTCTGGTACTCTGGCACTGTGTGGGGCGCTTTGGTTTTTCGTGCCAAAACTGTTAGTTGTTGTAGTTGTTGCTTCTATTTGGCCAAAGAAAGATGGCAGTGGATTGTGGATGATAATGTTATATTGGAGAGAGAATACCTCTCTTTTGAGCTTGGTTGAAGTTATAGGTAAGAGTTCACTTTTGCTTTGAAATCTGCCGTTTAGTGTAGGAAGCCTTAGGTAGTTCATCGCTGATAAATGTGCCCGTTATTTTGCAAATGCCGGTAGATATTATTATATGGCCTAAGTCAAAGCTTGGTTGGTTTGGTTGATTGAATTTTTGCTTTTGTGGAGAATAATCATATATGCTACCTAAATAATCCTATCTCTGCCATTAACTTTACATGTTTACCAACTGAAGTTAGATTCGCCAACACAACAGTTGTATTTGTTGTTGAATAAACTACATATATATTTGCAGATCAGATGGAATTGTGTATGTTCTTGCTTCACCTCCTAGTAATTTGCTGGAGCAGTAAAGATTTCCCAAATAATGTTACATATCGTAAATGTTTGTTAAATCAGTTGTATCATTATTTTTTGGTTAACTGCAAGTGCATAGTCACAGTCATACCAATTTTGTTATTTTAACAATTTGTCAACAAATGGTTTTTTTGCAGTCTAGCCATTTTCTATCATATAAGCAAACACGCTGGCATTTGTTATTCAAGTATCACCCATTTACAAGTTGTAGTACAGGCCATGTACACAATAACATGACAGGAATTATGTACATTATGATAAGACTTCCAGTATTCTTGAGCCACACAAAGACTTTAAATGTTTCTGAACAATCCTTAGGCAAGAAAACATGTTAATGTGGGCAAGGCCTGTACTGTAGTAGCATTATGTAGAGCTTGATATATATGTTCACCACGCTATTTATCACCCCCACTTGAAAAGTCCTATCTTATAGATTTGTCAGAGAAATCCTGTAAAAATGGCCATTATTTTCCAAATTTGTCAGAGAAAAGCCCGTGAAAGGGGTTGTTTTCTCCATCCAAAATCAGAGAAAAGGGTCAACTTGAAAAGTTGCCAGACAAGCATGGTTACACTTGGACCCCTAGAGCTGACCCGCCGGGTCATCGTCAGGAGAATGAATATTTACGTGATGGTATGCCCTTTTTATAGCCTGTTAGCGGTCACGTGATTAAAAAGGGGTCACGTGATGCGTAGTTGGGGTCACGTGATGCAAAATATGGCGTCACATGAATCCTTGATTGGATTTTAAAGCTACGTTTTATGTATAGAAAATGATAGGCCGCAGGGAAACAAAGTATTGAATAAATGAGCGAACGGAAACAAAATGGCCTATCCATTGGTTTTTTGAGGATTTTTTTGCTAATATTTGTCTGGGTGGTTAAGTTTGTTATTTAGACCTTTTGGTGTAAGAGTCTGCAGTCGCATAATCCAGTGATCTTCGTGAGTTTCCAATAATTTTGTTTTATTGTCGGCGTCTTCTTTCTCAATTCGTTCGATTATTGTAAACCTTGCGTCCCTTGCAAAAATATGGTGTTGTTGTTAAAAGTGTTTCTCTACGGGAAGGAGCTTGTCGTATTGAGTTGATTTTATTCTAGAACGATAGTTGTTCAATCTGTAGTTAAAAGGCCATTCAGATTTACCGACATATTGTATGTTACAGCGAACGCATTCAAGGAGGTAAATGACATTCATGCTCCTACAGTTTGATTTATGAAAGATCTTGTATGTTTTTTTGGTGGTTGCACTTATAAAAGAATTAGTTTTGATGACATGATTACAGCAAAGGCTTCTACTGGTGTTACAAGGTGAGCAATATTTAGCTTTTTGGTTTCTCGCTTTCTTTCTGAAAACTTTATTAGTTATGGTGTTGCTACCAATAATCTCTCGGAGGTTGTTGCATCGACGGAATGCGATAATTGGGGGTTCTGGGAAGAGTGCCTTTAATTTTGGTTTTATATTTAAGATATCCCATCTTTCTCTTAGGACCTTACCAATTTGGGGAAGTTTAGAGTTGAAAGTAGTTGCTAGGGGGATTCTTTTTGTTCTTTCTTTCAAGGTTTTTTGTAGCGTAGTTTCTCTCGGGGTTGCGATGGCTTGTGGATCTGCTCGTGGAGTATTTCTCTGTGAAATCCACGGCGTATAAAATTTGCTTCCATTTGTTTGCAGTGACTCTTTAATTCACTATCTTAAGTGCATATTCTTCGGAGTCTAACTGCTTGAGAATATGGTAGACTGTTCTTTAAGTGCCTGGGATGAGCTGATTTGTAGTGGAGGTAGTTGTGTGCAGGCCCGTAGCACCTATTGGGGCCGGTCGGGCCCGGGCCCCCCCAATAATTTCCAGAAGTTGAATTTTTTCATTCTTCATAATAACATAGAAAACTGATCATCAGTGCCCGGGGGGGGGGGGGGGTACTTAGTATATTTGTCCGACGGGGATGTGCCGTTTTTAAGGGTATCGTTTTCACCAATTTTTTCTAGCACAGGGTATCAAAATGAGGCAATTTTTCTAGAGCAGGTTGTCAAAACATGTCAAAGGGGAATATTCTGCTAGATCGGGTCGTTTTTCGGTCAAATGTCATGTTTTTGAGTATACTTTTCATCAATTTTTTCTAGAACAGGTTATCATTTTGAGCGAAAAATTCTGGAGCAGGGTAAAAGAAATTTTTTTCGTGGGCACACCCCCGTACAAATTTAAGTCAAGTACCCCCCCGGGCATCAGTGACAGGCCCTTGGCAATGAAGCGAGTCAAGACCTATCAAAGTTCACCAACAGCAAACTACCGCCTCGACCATCTGAAGGTGAAACATGTGCACAACGACAGAGTTGATAAATTCAACCTTGTCAGCATCGTAAGCGAATTTGTCATAGATTCCAATGCAAGAAAATTTAACTTTGGACAGCTCAACTCTTTTGACATCAGAAGCACTTCGTCAAGAGAGGCGAAAAGTACCCAGACTTCAAGAATCAATAATCATAGCTAAACTAACGAGCAGTGGCGTGGTCCTCGAGATCCTCGAAACCGAATAGAAAAAAGCTGGGTATAGCTGGGAAAGAATATTCCAAGAAATGTCAAATCTTCCATTTTAGCATTTGCAAATATGGAATCAGGGGATGCATTCTAAGCCAAAGTAAAGGATGTTTCTTCAAACATTTTCCTCATGCTTCAACTCATAAGAGAACTGTCACAACGCTTTCAAAGATTCCTTGTCGCTAATGGCAAGCATGATATTGGGAGATGCATTCTAAGCCAAAGTAAAGGGCATGGCCCCAAAAATTTTCCTGGGGCTTCCCCCAGACCCCCTCATTTCAATTCCGCCCATTTAATTTACTCTGGCCATGCCATGGCTTTCGTAGGACGCCATGAAAACTGTGTGATGACTTTTGTAAATCAAATATCAATTCTTATCCTATTGTAGTTTGATTTTAGCTAACCTGTTTGAAATATATTTGGATTCGTAGATTTCCTATTTTTCTTCAGGACCTCCGATCAAAAAATGCCCTTTCAGCAATGTACAGAAGGGCATTGCCAAAAGAAAAAAGGGCATTGACCGAGCAATTCTTCCGGGGGCTTAGCCCCCGGACCCCCGGAACCTTTACCCCTTCGGTCTGAATTAGTGCCCCTCCAATCTGAAAAACGCTCCTACGGGCCTGGTTGTGTGTATCGGTTGGTTTGGTGAAAAGGGTTGTTTGTAGTTGTAGTTGTCCATGCAAGGTCCTTTCATCTTGTTTGTTGGTATCGACCCCCAACTGCTGGTGTTGATTAACATGCATTTGAAAACCTAAGGGGATTTTAAAAGAACTAGATAGGGAAGAGAAGGAAATTATTTTCATCGGGGACACCAACTGTAATTTCAAATGTAGCAAAATCGCAAATGCTAAGTAGCTCAAGTTGGTTTACTCCGAGTGCCAACTCGAAAAGTTAATAAAAAGTTATACGCGGGTTGCTATGACAACGACAGAATCTGGACAGCAACGAACAAGCAAAACACTCATTGACCATTTCTCTTCCTCCAATTCCAAATACATCATAGAAGCAGATGTAGTTAAGACTGGCTTGGTGGACCACTATCTGGTGTATGGAATTCGGAAAATCAATGCTTGGCGAAGATTTAAGAGTAAGAAACCAAACGTAATCGAATCTCGCAATATGAAAAAATACGACAAAGCGCTTTTCCGAAACGACATTCAGCTTGTAGACTGGGAAGCTATCCTAACTCCGTTTACTGATAATAGCGCGGGTATGGCGGCCACGTTTCAGGAGGTATTCGAATCTATTTTGGATCTTCATGCACCACTAAGAAGAAAAAGGGTTCGCAGTGAATTTGCTCCATGGCTTACCCCCTCTTTGAGAAATTTAATGTTTGAAAGAGACAGGCTGAAGGTGCAAGCGGAGAAATCTCCTGAAATATGGTCTGCCTACAAGAGGAAGCGTAATCAAGTAACAAATGAGATGCGCATTTCTATCAGGGATTATTACCATGGGTTAATCGAAGAAAATATAGGAGACCCTAAGAAAATGTGGCGGACAATAAATAAAGTCCTAGATAAAAATGTTAATACAGTTTAACTCTCAAGTTTGGAAATAGATGGTAGATATCTAACACGAGAGCGTGATGTAGTGGGCAATGAACCATCATTTTGTTTCGGTTGGTCCAAAACTGGCGGAGAAGATTATTTCTACGCCAGGTGATGATTGCCTCCGGTACATCAATTCAGAGTCAAATGAAATGGTATTCCAGTCTGTAGATGAAACTTATATGGCGAATGCTATTAGAAAGTTGAAGAATGGAAAAGCAGCAGGTCCAGATAAGGTCTCCACAACTATCATTAAAAATGTAGGGGATCTGGTATCAATACATCTGACAATGATTTTTAATTCATCGCTTATGGGTGGAGTCTTCCCAGATATTTGGAAAATTGCCAGAGTTACTCCTATTTTTAAGTCAGGTGCTAAGAAAGATGGTAATAATTATAGGCCTATATCAGTCATTTCGGTTTTCTCGAGGATCCTGGAGAGAATAGTTCATGACCAGCTTTTTGAGTTCCTGGCGGCAAATAAAGTGATCACAAGAAACCAATCTGCATTTCAAAAACTATACTCCACTGTGACATCCTTGATTTGTAGCACCGATTCTTGGTATGAAAATATCGACTACAAAAAACTGAATCTGACGATTTTTCTGGACCTTAAGAAAGCATTCGATACGGTCGATCACACAATCATGATTGAAAAACTGAGAGCATACGGCATCAAAGGGATCCCTGGAAACTGGTTCAAATCTTACCTTGATAATAGACAGCAATACTGTTCCCTAAACGGTAAAAAATCTAAGGCGAGAGAAGTTCAATGCGGCATACCCCAAGGCTCTTGCTTAGGCCCCCTTCTCTTCATAATATATCTAAATGATTTTGAACGAAGCCTAAAATTTCGAAGGCAAATATCTATGCTGATGATACTAATGTGACAATAGCATCGAATGACATCGAAAAACTAGTAGCGGATGCGCAAGAGGAGTTACTTAACATCTCTGAATGGATGAGAGTAAATAAGCTAAGTCCTAACCCCTCAAAAACAGAGTACTTGGTCATAGGCCACCCTCGGAAAACAAAAGCTGTAAATATACCGAATGGGTTAAAGTTGAATGACTCTGAAATAAAACGAGTTTCCAAAACCAAATCATTAGGAGTAATGGTTGATGCAAATCTGAAATGGGACGAGCAATTTAAAACTGTTAAGAACAAGATTTGTTGGGGACTTACTTCACTGAAGAAACTGAAAAATATTCTCCCTCAGTCGAAGCTATGTAGTGTATATTACGATATTATTGAAAGTCACCTACGCTACGCAGATGTAACCTGGGGCAGTCTTCCAACAAGAAAGCTCGAAACTCTCCAACGATTACAAAATAGAGCCCAGTCGATAATCGAAAGTGCCAGATGAAATGACAATTTGTCCTGTGATTGGCTGAACGTCAATAATCTTACTTCTTTTGATCGGTCAGTTATGACCTATAGGATTATGAGAAAGCTAAGCCCCAAAAGCTTTTGGGATAAGTTTGAGCTAAGATCAATGCACTGAAGCTATGTAACAAGAAACTGCCATGATCTTCAGATCCCAAGACAAGACAATATGGAACGATACGCTTGTTGACATACGAGAGGCCTCAACTCTTGGTTGCTTTAAAAAAAAATTGAAAGCACACCTACTGGCTGATCAAAAACGTTAATTTCAAAACACGACCCCCTGGAAGAACAGGAATATTAACAATTTAGATACTACATTGCCTTTGAAATATAAGATTGTATATATGTATTATTAGATGATGAAGGGTTTTTTCGAGTATAAATATTTATTCACATCACATCACATCACATCACATCACATCACATCACATCACATCACATCACATCACATCACATCACATCACATCACATCACATCACATCACATCACATCACATCACATCACATCACATCACATCACATCACATCACATCACATCACATCACATCACATCACAGCACAGCACAGCACAGCACAGCACAGCACAGCACAGCACAGCACAACACAGCACAGCACAGCACAGCACAGCACAGCACAGCACACCACACCACACCACACCACACCACACCACACCACACCACACCACACCACACCACACCACATCACACCACATCATATCATATCATATCGTCATCATTTTTTACAATTTTTCTTTGCAAAGCAAAAGCTATTCGACCATAGAATACACTAAAATTGGACCCATGTCCTTATTGCCTTTCGTTTTCTCACAATCAACGATTTAGAATTTTTAGTATTGAACCCTATTGACTTTGAAAATTCTTTATTGTGACGTCATCAGCATGTCACGTGACATAACTAAAAATAGATTTCATTTTTGGGTTCAGCTCATGATTTACTATGCACATGCCAAGTTTCAAGGCTCTACATCTTTCAGAACGGAAATAAAACAGGGGGCTGAATCAGCCCCCCCAGTCTTCCTAGAGCATCAAATACCCCAGGCTTGATAGGGTTAAACATTCCTATTTCCCGTATTCCTTATTCGGCTTTCCAGATTCTGCATTTTAAAGATAGCCGACAAAATTTCATGAAGACAGCGAGCCTGGTAATAGCAGTGGGAAAAAATTCATCGTTTGTTTTGTGGAATGCGTAGTTGTATTGTTTCAAAAGGGTCATCGAAGCAATTTTTTATGCATGCCTGAAAAGAGATCCAACTGCAGCATGCGATGATGATGAGATAAAAAAGGGCATCGATTTCGTAATGCAGGGGTTGCCAATCACTTGTTGACTGTCCCATACGCTCCTTATATCTCTTTTCGAAGTGCATAATTCAAATAGTTGCTAACAATCGCTGGTACTGACACATCTATAGCATTGAGACCTCCGAACTAGATATTATAAGGACTGCCTCCTCAAAATGGATAGCGACGTATTTGATGAAATGTTTCTAACAGAAATAAGAATCACAAATCTAGCTCCTCTCTGTTCGTCCTGTAATATTCGTACAAGCACAAATGCTTACCTTTGTTTTGTAATTAGTATCACCCCATCACATAAACATCCCAGCACTTCGGTGCTTAAAATGACAATTTCAACTTCATGCGATCCAATTTACAATATGATAGAGCAACTACTGTACTACAAAAACTACCTTATTTTCGGTTGCCTTTCATCCTCATAGCTTATTTTCGCATTCTACATCGGACGAGCATTTTTCATTTCCTTCTTGCTCAGTCAACAACTTCGACGCCATTTTTTTCGGCTGTCAGATAACTCTTCGTGTTTGTTGAAGGGAATGTGCAAGATCAAAAGATCTTCGTATTTTGATTCAAGCATACCTCATAAAATCACAGAAGGAAAGCAAGAAAATAATATAAAGCATGATACCTGCTGCAATTACACGAAAGTTTGCTTCTCTTCACCGCGTCTATTTACATTCAAGACGACAACAAGTCATGCACTCCTTGCTCTCCCGTCATAACAACATACCTTCTATTATGTCGTAAAAGAATTTGGCATCAAAGGAATGTTGATACGAGCAGTCTTTTTAAAACGCGCATCGTGGACTGATGGACTACTGGGCTATTGGGGAAACCTGGACAAACCAATTACCGCTTATCTTTTAGGAACATCTGCTGATGAGAAACGGTGCGGTAGTTGCCTCTTCCAAAAAATCACGAAACTCTGCGAGATGTTATGAAACTCGAAGTTACGAAACTTTTTCGATTTAGCATTGCTTTAATCACTAATCAGCAAGAGGCAAGATTTTGTTTTATGCTTGCGCATGTTGCAGAGCCAGTGCGAATGTTTGTATGTCATTTTTTTCAATCTTGAATCAACAGGTGCAAATGCAAAATTCTGCAAATTCTGCACCTCATGGTTCCTAACGTTGAGTAAGAGGATGCCAAAAAAAAATCCAATCAGCACAGAACAAATGCATTCGCTTCTATCTGAATTTAAAAAACACAGCATATGTTTCGGCTACAGAATTCAAAGATAAAAATTGGCTCCCAACACAGAATAGAGTTGATCAAAATACATGTGCAAACATAATTAATTTCTTCACAGGAACAGTGGCGCTGCCAGGATTTTTTATTGGGGGGGGGGGGGCGAAAGAGAACGGGGTCTGGGGCGGAGCCCCAGAAAATATTTCTTGGACCACGCCCTCTACTTTGGCCGTAAATGCGGCCGACGCCCCTTTTTAGGTTGACATAAAGATAAATGAGTCTGTTGAAATAACACAAGTAGGGTACCACAATTAGAAAATGACGTCCTACCGGCGACCGAACGACGAACTTCGAATTTCCAAAAATTTCCGCAACGAATCTAAAACGTCACTCTGTTATGGAATTATCGAAGGGATGTCAAGTTCTCTCAGATTCAGAAATCTGAAGTATATGGTTTGTGAAAAAGAGGGCATCGGGACCAGCAGAAGCTTCAAAGTTCAGTATATATTCAGGGGCGGATCTAGCCGGATTTTTTAATGAGTTCCCATGATGAGATCGAAGGTGAGCGAAGGTAGGTGGGTGTGGGGGTACTCCCACGAGAAAATTTTTGCAGCCACGCCCTTTAGATTGCCTTAAAATGCTGTCAAATTTTTCTTAACTAATTAATAACTGATAAAATTTTGAAATGAAAAGCATCCCACGAAACCAATTTTGGACCTTCATATGATCATAAGGCCTAAGTTTACCTCAAATGTTTCTCCTTCAGCCAGCCACATCTTGCCTTATTGACACATATAAGGGGCCTAGTTTGTAGCCCCTTCTATAAGCGCAATTGAACAGATTTTGAAATCGTTTGTTATTTTCATCGCGGATCTCATTTCATAATTATCGTAATTCTATTCTCAGAGACAAATCTATCTATGAAATCTTGACTAAGTTCTCAAACTCATGGAACTAATGGAACTCATGGAAAATTTTCGGGGACACGCCCTTTACTTTGGCTTAGAACACTTCTACCGATTACATGTTACCTGGTGGTGAAATAGAATTGTTGATCATTTCGTAACAGTTGTTTAAATTAGCTTACCCTGGAAACTATTTTTGTAAAAATATGATATTCTTTGGTTTAGAATGCATCCCATCTTTACTAGTGCCCAATTGAAAACTTTCATAATTAGGTAACAGTATTTTTATGAATTACCACCACAGGAAAATTTTTGCGCAAACACACTATAATTTGTCTCAGAACCGTTCTAACAATCCAATTTGCCTGGCCTCAAAATTGAAATTTTGACAGTTCTGTGATAGTTTGTCGGAAATTTTTCAAAAATCCAACCTATTCATTGGCTTAGAACGACTCTCCCATTCACTTTCCATCATTTCTCCGAAAGAATCTTACCCTACTACCCATCCTATACAGAACGACTTTCTCCTCATTTCGCTTGTGAAAAAGATCTTGACTTAGATCTTTCACAAGCTATGTTGTTGAGATGTGCAAGCTCGAAGGGCACATAGAATGGGGGTCTAGGGTCTTCGCGACCAGAAAAAAATTCCGAGTCAGTGCCCTACAGATCGTTGGAAAATGCAATAAGACAGCAAGATTGTACAAACCGATACTCACATTATAATTGCCAAAGATCATCGGCCTTACCCCCCCCCCCCCCAATAATTTTACACCGGAATTAGACGAATTAGAAAAGTGGTCCTGGAGAATATTGGGGGGCGACTGCCCCCCTTGCCCCCCCTCCCGGCGCTTCTGCAAAGGAACGGCTCCTGCTCATACTGACGAAATATTCCTGCCAACTGACCAAAGCCGAGTAAAACGAAGATCAAAGTTTAGATTAAACCTTCCATTTCACAAAAGTGACACTGGCCAAAAATGCCTGTCGTATTTGGGGCCAAAAATATGGAATAGCCTCTCTTCTGATTTAAAATCTACAAAAAATATCAACTCGTTCAAACACAAGATCGAAGACAATTTTTTCCAAAACGACATACACGTATTTTCTATAAGAAACTAAGAATTTCGGCCAGTACTGATAGCTTCTTAGAATCATCAGATTTTGAGTACTCAGAGTTTCTTACGACTTTCTTAGAGGTTCCATAACAATCTTCATGTTCACTACCTGTGCCCTCCGTCAGCATTTCAAAACAATATTTCTTTAGCAGCCTTTCCAATGTTTAGACATTACTGAAGTACCTTACGAGTAATATGATACAGGAAACGAGTGAAAGTAAAGAGAAATATGCCAAGGACTTCCTTTATCAAAATAAATAGTCTCCTTCCAACGTATACTTTCTCGGTACTGGAGTTTCTTAATTTTTTGGCGATCTGAGAGTTGACTTTCTTATGGGCAGTTTCTTATGAAGAATATACGTGTATACATATGTTCTACAAAAACCACGCGTCCTCCCTCACATTCATGATTCCGGCCTTACTAAATTATGCTTTATCCAAAAGCACATTAACATCTATTGATTATTATGTTTCTGCAACCACCTTCAAGATGACCATTATGGAATTAACTGGGTAAAAAAAATTATTTTCGAGCCCCCCCCCCCTGATTTTCTCCGTGAATATAACAGCTATGGCAATGAAACTTGCACTGTATCATAATTGAACAAAGGAGAGTCTAAAAATGGCATCAAACAAACAATGGTCACGTCATTGGTTGCTAGGCAAACAAAAGCAATGAAAATTTTGACAAAATCGAGCTATTTGCAAAAAGGACCAATTATTAGCAAATAGCCGGTTAAATTGGCAAAAATCATCCAAATGCCTGCTTGATACCATTAATTTGTATTTTCATTTGGTTTCATCTTGATATTTTTGGTTGCTAATTAATTAAATAAATGAATAATGAAACTTTGATTCAATGCAAAATTGTTTGCTCAATAGTTATGATTAAAAGCCATTTATTTCGCATAATATTGGTGAAATCAAGTACCTCCATCGATATTTGAAGTCATTCGATGAGTTTTGCATGCAAAAATTTCGAATTCATTAGGAATATGACGTCATAAAGATCGATGACGTTATAGAAATAGTAAACTGCTGATGTAAGCAAATATAAATAAATTATATATCAAATGAAAGTACTTATCGAGGCAAATCGAATTGTATATATATATATATATATATTGAGATTTAGTAACAAAGAAAGAAATTAAATTTATTTGTGCCCACTCTCCAAATATGGGATGTGGTGGTCACATGGTCCAGAAATAAGTATTAACATTTTCATTTTCTGATAGCCAATAAAGTTTTAGTAAAAGTCAAAGAGCTTGAACTTCATAGCTAGCATCTTTTGGAAGCTATTATGAAAAATCCGGTAGGGTGGCGAAAAACAACCCCTCCCCGGAAAGCCCTATTTTTGAGTACCAATTCCACTTTGTAATCTAAGAAGAGGCTTAGATGTCAGTCAGTGAAGCAAGAAAATAAGAAGAATGTAAGGTAGTCACGCTCGTGAAAGCAATTGATTAACGTTTTACCTTTGCTAATTAGCACTGAAATAAAGAAAGCGCACAGAAAGCGCACTCAAGTCAGAAGTTTCCCGCGTTCCTATAGCAACATTTGACGTCGGTTATTTCATGCAAGACAGATTTGACACTATAAGATGGATAAATCACCATGATGTTTAAACTGGCACAACAATAAATTTACCCAGAATTAGCACGTTCTTGACTTCATTAGCAACTTAATTATCTTAAAACAATAGTTTTCTAGAATGAATGAATCATTAGTCACTTATTGATAGTACTCATTATGCAAATAAGTGAACTTTAGAGGGTGATGTAACTGGCGGTCTGCACAGAAGTTAGCGCTAGCAGCATCACCGAAAATAGAATGACCCCTCTCCAACACGGCCACAGATGCAAACGTCGCAGGTGAAGTTGAGAGGAAAGGTGCAGAATCCCAGCAAACAATGACGCCATTGACTGGGGGGAAGGCATATGATCACACTGAACCAAAACATCTTCATGCATACGATTCTGCACAGAGGTTATCTTCGTGACTGCTTGTCTCAAATTAAATACCCGTGAATAGCAACAATTGAAACGCTCTGTAGGGCTCGGCATAAGTAATTTTGCATTATCGTAAATCTCACATAACATCTAATTCGAGACAGATGCATCAATAGTTTCATGCACAAACTAAGCAAACTAGGGGTAATTACTTTTGATTTTTTGCGTATCATTCTCGATAGATATAAAGATCAAAATATTGCTTTTCAGGCGATTCAAGTCCTTATGAAAGGCGCTTGGTGTTTTAATGAAGGCGACTTTAGCAGCAACAATCATCTCTCTGACTGTAGCTAAAAACAGCATCAACGATCATTCGGGGTCATGAAGCCATCAATATTCAGTTATTCTTATGCTTGCTTAGCTCAGGACGGACTTTGTAATCATCCAAAAGGATCTTTTTGTTTTGTTTTTCTAGGCTGTTCCACAGTTTAGCTCCGCGATAACTTCTTTTGACCCCTAACAGGTTTTAAGGTTTTAATGCACCTTTTCAACTAATGACGGGTGTCGGTCTCGATACCGCACGAGGCATGGGGCGAGAATTTTGATGTAAACTTCCTAAGAAACCACGTTGTTTACACTGCTTCAATACGGATTGCTTTGCTCACGCTGTTTCTTATTGCCAATTTTGCAGCACCTACTTCTGAAACTGACCACAAAATACCTTTATACACCTTTTCAAGTTTCAACTAACCGCAGCCTCAACGCCACGCAGGATACAGCTGTGGGTGTAAAATTCCTAGGAAACAAGGTTATTTACACTGCTTCAGTACGGATTGCTACGCTCCCGCTGTTCCTTATCGTCGATTTTGCAGTCTGTATGTATATTTAATTTTTCTTCATTCTGGTGGCCTGTTACTTTAGGAACAGTTTTCTAAAGGCTCTAGCAAGTGCTGAGCTCTGATAGGCAAAGGAACTTGAATAATATTGCTGTCCCAATTTGATTGAATCTTGCGAAAACATATGATTATTTAGTAGCTACATGTGTGGTATGTGCTACAAATTTCAGTTCAAACGAAGCGAGTAAAAAATTAGCGAGACGTAGGTAATTTAGCTTACATTCTTTCCCAGACGCAAATTCATATATTTAAAGCGTTACATAAGTCAGGTTTATACGTTTCAATAAAGGTGCTTACATGGACGTTGTACACACTTGATAAAAGAAGCGAGGCACTCGTTAAACATTAAACCATGAGAAATGGGAATAGAAGTGTGACTAAAGTTAGTTTGCAGCCTTTTTTGGCTTGAAACATGCCCAGATGTCATTTTGTTGAACACATGACATCACATGACATCCGGGCATGATTCAAGACAAAAAGGATGTTACCTCACTTTACTCGCATTTCCATATGCACTCCCAAGTGTAATGTCTAACTAGCGCCTGACTTATCTTATCAAGTTTGTACAACGTCCATGTAGGCACCATTATTGGAATTGATAAGCCTGACTTACGTAACCCTAAGCATTTGCCCTGTGTACCATGTCACCAAAACAGGACTGCAAATGAAACGCAATTCATACAAGGCAGGTGCCGTTGGGATGACAGTTCATGGATGTTGATCCATTACCTTTTTGCAGTTTTGGAAATGAACATTACTGTATTCTTAATGAATACAGCTAGAACTGTATAATATATTGACTACGAAAGATCTAATAAGTTCCATTCTTATCGAGCAGAGAACAAATGCTTCTTTCATGAAGGCAAGTATTTTTAGATTATTGAAAATATAGAATTATGTTGGTTTATTCTTTGAATCAAACTCCGTCAAAGACTGGAGAAGCTTTTAAGAACAAAAGCTTTGTTAAGAAATCCTGTTTCAGCTTCTTAAAACTACATAGTTTGCTACTTTACTTAGTGAAATGTGAACTGACAGATCATACTTCAAACTTTGGAGAGGATTTTTGCGAAGAACCCTTTGCATCTAAACTAGGAAAATACGAATTCAAAACGATACAATTCTATCACATATCGTAACTAACAAGGTAACTGTAGGTGCATGTGATGTGCTCGTGGGGTGCTTATTACTTTATTGAAGTGAGTTAAAATACTTGCTTAAATTGTCTTGCTTCGTTTTAAATCCACCTTGCTGTTTCTTCTTTGTCCTTCTCCTCTTCTTGACAATTGCCTTTGCGATGAATAGGCCTAAAGTTGTGGCTAAAATTGCATTGAGAAGAATCATGCCATGAGCAAAGGTAAACGAGCTTTTCACATCCCTCTGCTTGCCAGAACCTAAAATGATTGAATATATTGTGATATAATTTACCAGTTGCGTTATTCTGCATCACAAATAGTAAGTAGGCCGTTTTCTGCAGTGAAGGAGGGCCGAGGGGATGGAGGGGGGCATTATTTTTAGAATAGTAAACTTTTTTGATGATAGTAATTACTATCTTGCCTGAAAGTCCCTAACATCTGATCTGTCCTCAGTGTCAAATACCCAGACATGGATTGTATTTGGTAAAAGAGTAAACTAAAGAAGCTCTAAACAATGGTTTTAAAATGAAGCTGTAGCCCTACAGCACTGATGCTGCCCCCCCCCCCCACCGCAGAATAAGATTTCCAAAAAACGATCAGCTTGTTGGAAAACATCGTTTCCATAGCTTGCATACATATTTCTTATATACATAAAATTAGAAGGGTCGACTGGATTTCCACCATGAGCATGATCCACGTTGCTTAGTTACGCTGTTAGAGAATCCAGCTCTTCATCCGAAACTGAATTATGCATACCAGAGTGCTGTCGCCAATTATGCCCATGTCGTCGATAACATTTGAATTAGATCGTCAAGGAGCTTTTTATCAAAAATCCGAGTAAACTGGTAATATCACTAACTAATTGAGAAAAAAGTGTGACCTTTTAAATCAGATGACTCAATTCTATATGAAGACTTTTGAAGTTTTGGAAGGTGGGGGTGAAAAGGCATTTTCTCTCGGCGTCACCCATTATGACCGATTAGCAAATAAATCACACTGCACAGCGGTGAAAAGTTTTTTATAAGAAGAACTGTTTATTCGCTGTAACTTGTCTATCACTGAGCACTTTAAAAAAACAAATTCAATAAGAATTGACCTGAACTTTGAATTTTGGCAAATCAAATGCATGGTTCGACTTGCTGTAAATCTTTCCTTATCTCTTGGGCAAGCACGGGTGAGTTTTTGGCGTACACTTCTATATAATGCTGCGTTTTTGGGGTTCAAAGACGGCATCTAAATACTTAGAAACATGAAAACTGACAAATCTAGCAGATTCGATTAGAGATGTACACACAATATCTTGCTGGGTTTCAATGATTGATTACTAGTTCCTAGTGCCCTTAAATTCATTCTCCTGCTCATCGGCCATAATGGGCGACACTACTTTAGGCCTTCTAGACCATGGACAACGGCGCATCGATTTTCTGGGGAAAGGGAAGAAGAGAAAAGCAGAATTTTCTATGAATGCCAACTATCATAACTGTATCTTTCCTGATCAATTTGACTTTGAGTGAGAAAAATCAATGGTGAATCCATACAACGTTGTTTTCTTTCACCATGCCAGTTCTCTCTGGTTTCTACCGCATAGGCCGCCACGAACTGACTTATGAACTCAAATGATCCACAATGATTAAGATAAGAAAACTGGACATGTAATGGGTACGAAATTATTTCATTTTTGTCTTCATTTCTGATGAAATCGGTGGATCATCGCTAGTGTTTAGATCATTTAGCATAACGAATTTCAGATTAAATATTTTTGTTGATTTATGCACGACTTACCTGTTGCTTTATCTTTGCTTTCTACAAAGGGTCCAATATTGAGACTGTATGTTTTTGAAGGTGGATAATCGTTGACTTCTTCTTCCTCGCTACCTCTCGTCTTCAGTGACCTCAATCCTATGTCATCTGATTCCAACAATACCGACCTTCGAACTCGTTTGATGTTGTTTCCTTGACAACCAGATGTGCAGCGAGAGTCAGATGTTTGCTTGTGACACATGAAAGTCTGACAATGAAGATACACGTATGTATACCCGAAGAACTTGAATGACATGAAGCTGAATCTCATTTTGTGTGATGGTGTCGCAGAAATGAATTGAATTGTAGTATCAGAAGCACATCTGTAAAGTTAATAGAAGCAATGATGATGCTTACACGTGGAACTACCTTTTTGGCAACATGTATGCCGGCATTGTTCCCAGCAAACGTTTTCACTGTGTCCATGTGTTTGTATCCTATCTCGAAAAATTTTGATATCGTATTTAACGAGAGTGAAAGAGCATGTTCATTCCTTCAAAGATGATGAACGGAATCTAGTCAATAAATACAGGTCTTTCAAATCACGTGATCATCTTAACATGGCTAAGGTTTTATTTAGTTAAATGATCAATCATTTAGATAAAATTTAACATTTACTGGACATGCGTTTGTGCCATACTCTTCTTTTTAAGAAGGGCAATATGGCACAGAGAACTTTATCATTCCTTCAACGTTGCGTCTTGAGAGAGAACAACTAATGCCCGTAGTGACCCATCTAAGTACTAATGGCCCATATAAGTACTTCATGTATGTGGTCCTGCTAAGATACAATTGTAAATACTCTCGATCCATGACATATAGTTTGGCTAGGTGTCGGATATGCGTAGAATAGGCAAGTAGGAGAGTGCATATCGGGCAAGATTAGTCTTTTACTCAGTGAAAAATATTCCAATACAGTCTCAAAACATCTAATAACAAATGTATTGATCCATCCAACAGTTTACATTGGGTTTCCTTGGTTTGTGTGAAATTAAATCTTCATGTGCCATTGACTCTTCCAGGAACTTGAGGTATGTGGGGCTAAGTTGTTTTGGCTTTCAGACCAATAGCAACGGGGTAACAATCATAGACAAATAGTTCCTCTGCCTTTATGTTTTACAATCATTGACCCAGGCATACACATGGCAGACATATTGAAATACTCCCATTTTGCTCATTTTGATAGGGAGAAAACTGAAGTTGTTTGAAGACGGTACATAAAGGGACCTTCCCTGAAAGAAGAAAGAAATCGCTTTAGCATTTTCAAAAATAATGAAATATGGTTAATTTGTACTGTCAAAAGACAATTTTTTGAAGGTGTTATTTTTACAATTTCTGCTTGCTGTTTTACCGTGTCCGCTCTTGAAAAGGTGACCATATTGTCTCAAGGTGTTATTTAAGAACAAGCTCATGGAATTAATCTCGCATCTTGACTTCCCGGAAGCGCCAAATGACCCAGTGAAAAATTTACCCTATATTTGTCTTGACTTCGAATTTGTTTCAAAAGCCTTCAAGCTACCCCCTAATGAACTTAACATTTCATGAGTTGAATTGTTAACCGATCTCTTGATCATTCGGGCATGAAGAAGTAATGTTCTGAATACAAAAATGAAGAAGAATACCAAAAATTCTTAAGAGTATGGTAGTATGGTCACATGAATTGAAATGGCAAAACAAATTTTTATCAATCAACTCTATTTGGACCGGGTTGAAATTTTGATAGTTTCGACAGGGGGAGTTTGTCGCCGCCCCCCTCTTTTTCACAACTGCAAAAGATATAACAACCAAATTTAAGCAAATTGTGCTTCGGGAAATTAGCTTTACAAAAACAACGATAGAGGTCTTAATAGAAACGTTGCTTGTTGCTAGGCAACCAGAACAATGGTAAAATGGACAAAATTGAGCTACTGACTTTAAGAGCAAAATTCTTTCAGATTAACATGAGATAACAGGCAGAATTGTAGCCAGAAGTAGTAAATAAGAATAGAGAATGATATTTACACAAACAAAATCCAATTTGACTTGCAATTCTTGCTGATTAAGATCAATCAGCAATTGAATAGATTAATTGAGACTTCTATTGTGAATTATTTTCTATTTTTAGACTCCTAATTAGTGAAAATAGCTAATAATAAAAAATCTGCCACTATTTTACACACGTTTAGGGCAATATTTTCCTCATTCATTCATTCATTCATTAATTCATTCATTCATTCATTCTGTGACGTCATAAAGATAAATAACGTCATGGATATCAAAAGTTGTTGATGTTAGCAAATATAAACAAACTATATATCAAATGAAAGTACTATTCAAGATCAACTGAATAGTGTATATAACTTTATATTTAGCACCATTTGCACGAACAAAGCGAGGATTTTAAGATTTTCTTTGGGACCAGTCTCCAAATAAGGGCATCAGGAGGTCACATGGTACAACAATGGACAACGAATCTTTTAAAATTTGATGTCCAATTCAATTTTAGAAAAAGCAATAATTTGCAGCACTATATCTACAACAGAGGTAGAGGTATTTGAGAAAGTTAAGTTGAAACGTGATGACAATTTCTAAATGAGGTCGCATGCTCGTGTCTATTGAGCATGAACATCAAATGTGGGAAAATTCAAATCCATATGACCTGAACATTTTTATTGTCTTATCTTATGCAGTAAATGAAAATTACTTTTTGAGTCAAGACTTTTATTAATTGCACGGCAAGAAAAGCTAACGTTTCTGCATAGTTTTTATGTCGGAAATGTGTAAGAAACGGACAGTTTCTGAGGATTTCTCAAGTTGAGATTTGATGGAAACTCGACATTTCCGCTTTGATTTCTAACATAAAAAATCAGCCGAAAGGCACATTTCCGTTTCCTTTAAGTCTCATAGCAGAAATTTGGACATTTCTAACATTAGAAACTATCGTGAAATCTCCCGTTTCTGTCCAAAATGTTACAGAGACTGCGCGTTTCGGACGAGAAACGACACGTTTTCTTACAGCAGAAATTTGGACATTTCAAATATCAGAAACTATCGGGAATCTTCCGTTTCCTTCCAAAACGTTACAGAGACTGAGCGTTTCGGACGAGAAACGACACGTTTTCTTATTAAATGTGAACATTGCCACTCAATATTTTCAGCGGGACCAAACTAAAATTTGCCTCAAAGTTCAGTTCAAGCAAGGCGTTGAAGGATCGTACATAAACTGTAGATTTCATAAATAGAAGAGATTGAATGATGCAAATATGATGATGATAAGTAATCAATTATTGAAAATACGATATCATAGAAAATACTAACATTTAAATTAAAGGCCTCCTCTACACATACATTCAAAGTCAAAAGCTCTGGACATTGAAAGCTTTGGGGAAAATTGCTGGCTGTATCTTTTCTCGCAATACTTTTAATTGTAACATTCAGAGTAGATCTTTGATCAAAATCAGGCAAATTAAAATCTAAAGGCAGCCCTTTTCAAGAGAAACGTCTGAACAATACGCTGCATAGAAGGAATTATCTTTCCCATGTTTCCAGGAGTGGCCAAAATTTGTTTGAACCGAAGTTCAGATATGCCAAAGCACATCTTTAATTGTACTTTTACATTCAGCCTGAGCTGCACGTGTTTCAATTTTTCTTATACAGCTGGTACCCGCAAATAAGAAACCACTTTTTAAATTGAGCCTCAGAAAGTTTCTTATTTAAAGAAACTTTGCATTATCAGGGTCAAAGTTTCTTATACATTTGTACCATCATGTCAAGTCAAGGTTGTTGTGTGAAGGCTGTTTTGAGAATGCTACATTATATCACGGTCATTTATAGGAGTATTCTTTGGCAAGGAACAAACTATGCCAAACCTGAAAATAAGAAACTTTTCAATTTCAGACTTAAAATTGTTTCTTATTAAAGAAGCCTCTATTGAAGAATATCAGGCCCATTTCTTATAGACGGGGGTTTCTTATTTGGGGATTTGGGCGATTCGGTAAATTCTGGAAAAGGCCTTTTACCAAAAGGCAGAGGAAATTTGTGACTTTTTTTACCAATGACGGTCCAAATAATGCCATCAAACATTATTTTTGTAGTGATAGACATTCGTCGGAGCCGCCGAGTTTCCGAACTGGCTCTGAGGGGTACTGAATAAAATAGAAATATGGTAAATGGTAATGCATTTTCTTTCCCTTCCCCGTTCCAATACTACGTGCAGGCTAAAATGCTACTTTAGAATTTTTAGCGACATTCGTTGTTTTCCTTTCACATATTCTACAGAGTGTCTCAAAAAAGTACTCCTGTTTGTAAAATCACCAAAATTTGATTACACGACCGATCTTCCAATTTTCTTTTTTGTCAAGTAAATCAAGGGCCAAATCATTTTCCCAGACTAGCTGATTTTGTAATTGGCTTAAAAATGGGCAACTTTAAGCTCTTTTCTGAGTTTCTTGGTTTTGAATCATACTGCAAAAAGCACTGATGATTGCCAGATAAATTTCTTTGTGGATGTAAAGCATCTTGTTTGGTCATAAATGACTGAGGTCACAAATGACTGAATTACATGCGCACTATCATTGGAAACTTTAATGATGATAAACATTCTGAAAAATTAGACTCTTAAGGGCAAGATTGAGTATTTTGCTTATACAGCTCAAAATAGGTTTTCAACGTGTAATTTTTCTACCTTGCTGTATCAAAAGCAAACATTTTATTATCTATGAATATTTTCGGGTCATTGACAAAACAAGTCAAAAAGAACATTTTATCAAAGGTTTGATAATTGATTTTTGGGGATTTTTCAAACAGGAGTATTTTCTTATGGGACACCCCGTACCTTTGTCCAGCAAATTTACGAGAGAAGATGCAATGCAACCAAGTCTACCAGTTTTGCATCATGTATGTTTTAAGAGATATAACCACTGTACCACCTGCTTTTGGATGCCAGATCACGCATTTCACTAAAACTGTCGATCTATGGGACATACATCTTCAGAATATTATGTTCAGAGATCATTTCGGAGTTAGTGCATACAGTAAAGATTTTGTTGGCAAGAAGACTGCCAGTTTCGGGACAGTTGTACTGTACATTATAACCTGCTTTTAACAAACGATTTTCACAAAAACTACCAGGTTCTGAGGCAAACATCATCAGCGATGATTTCATTCACAATTGCGGCCAAACTGAAGAAAAATCGCAGCAAAAATTTGTCAGAGATTTTGGGCTAATGGTGATGTGCACACAATTTCAGCAAACTACTAGTATTGCACAGAGGTATGACCATTGACCCCAGTGTGACATGACAACCCTTAGACTTTTGGAAATGACTGTATGACTGGGTGTCCCAACAAAGTTTGCCCTGTCTGTACTACAATGTTGCAATTAATTGTATGATTGTATGGTTTACTCAAATAAGGTCCCAAACATTCATTTGAAACCTTTCCTATACAGCAGTCTCAGAAAACAGACAACTGAAATTACAGCTCTTCCCCACAGGTGGGGCACAGGTCTTTTTTAGGACACTCTGTATCAGTTTTTACAGCGTTGATTGATTTTGTTAATTCTGCAAATTGTGGGTTGAAACATTTGAAATAACCAAAGGATACATTAATAACATTTTGTACAACAACTTGCTCTTAACTTGCATCAGGACCACTGCCATCCCAAGTTCTCCTTCTGCCAATGTTGCAGTTTCATCAGTTAATCATCACTGCTCCCAAAATTTACCAATGCATTCAAACAATCTTTTTATCAGGCATCAGTGCTTCAATGACATCCATATAAATAGGCATTACTTTAGCAGCAAATGCTCGCTCGTTGCTCAAACAGCTAAAAGCAAAACAAAGAGTTTACCAGACCATATAAACTTTTCTACAAGAGAACTACAACCTCTTCAAACAAAAACAAGACAGAAACCATTTCTAGTTGTTTTAAAAGTGCCACAACAGTCAGAAGGTCTTCTTCCTTCTTCACTAGGGTCATTCTTCTTTTAAAAGGTTTAATCATCTGAGTAAGCTTAAAAAGAAAACCAATGTACATATATAGTATCAGCCAGGTTTTATGCACAGTGCGTATATTCTTATGGAGGTGTTTTGAAAATAGGGCAAAAGTCCTGAGTGCTTATATTTGATTTGAAGTACACATACCAACACCTATGGTCAAAAGATTATCAAACACATTTCAATTTGATGGATGCATTACTGCCAGGGATCCATCACCATATTCTACTCTTCTAACTAAATTCAATTATGAATCATATCAATGTAGCTTCTATCGCTGCTTAAAACAAAGCATTTCATTAATTGTTTGTAATTCTTTGTCTCCTTAAAGTAAACAAATATGTATGTTCTATTTCCAGACACTAGTACTTTTTCCTTTGACCCTGGTCATTCCAGACTCTCTGTTTATCACAATTTGAGAATGAGAAATGTTTCATCCATCCCATTTATTCTAGCACCGAGACTTAAGAGCAATCTTTGTTGTGCAATAAAAGCCAATTTTAAGTCCATAGATTTGGCACTTGGCATCTATATGTTCAGTTCAGTTTAATTTTAAAATTCCACTATGCAAAAAATCCTTCTAAAATACATACAATTAACTAGAATAACAAACTGCAACAGATGGCAAAAATTACAAATTTTACAATAGGAGTACATAGAATTTCGTATGGAGAGGAATTTCTTAAAGGGGCCTGTGCAAGATAGAGCCTTTGCGCGCCGACGTTCGACTTTCTGATTATCAGAAAGTAAGATGGCTACCGCACAGCAGCAAGTTTCTTGTTTTCAGCGTTTTCCGTATTAGAAATAGGAGTCTGACACTGGCAGTAAGCTTGAAAGACCAAAAAGGGGAGCAAATGGACCTGTTGTGTATTTTTCCGAGTTGATATAAGTTCTGGATGAGAGCAAAACAGTAAGTTCAAATTCAAACCTTGGTGCTTATAAATATAAAGGTGCTTTATCTGCGAAACCCCAAATTTTGGTGGTCTAAAAAGGCACAATCTATAGATTTGCTGGTATGTTGGCCGTATCATGACGATCGAATTCCAAGCTTTATTTGCGACAGAGAAGATCAGGCCATGTTTGTCTTCAAAAGGACTGTATTTCGATGTAACGTGAACACAACAGAACGCTTTTTGTGAATAAAGGGTTTAAACGATGTTGGTTAATCTATGTTGAAATGTTCAGCAATATTTCCATCAGTTATTGTGTAACTTACTCAGTTCAAATCAATAAAGACAATAAGCATAACAGTCATGCAAATTAGCTTAATTTTGCTCAGTTGAACGAAACAAAATTGATTTGTGTTCACTGTACCGAAAGGCCAAGTATTTGTTTTGATTGCATGCACGCCCGCAAAGGCTCTATCTTGCACAGGCCCCTTTAAGGAGGAGCTCTCTCAGTAGGTAGACTAGTCAAGGAGAGAGCACCCCCTAAGCTAAAAACTTATCATTCAATTTATGAAATCTTTGAGTGATTAGATTGATCAATGTAGAAAAGTTATCTTATCAAGGTATTCAGGATTGGTACTTAGTTAAGAACAGATGTAATATCAGATCACGACGGAAAATCACTACTGAGAAGTAGATTGTTTGATATTGGATGGAATGTCATTCCAGGATTTAGCGCCTGCATATTTAATAGATCGTAAGCCATATTGCAAAGTATTCTTACGTGTCATAAAAATATCACCTTTGCGAGCCCGCCTTGTATCATACCGATGAACGGTAGGCAAAGTTTAAAAAAAAGTGTGTTTCTTTGGATCCTGATTAACACTGTGTGAAACTGCTCCTGGTGTTGCAAATGGGCCTGATAACTCTTTTGGTTGTTTCTGTCCTGCACGTGCATATAAAAATTAGTGTAGCTCCTGTGCAATTTCAATGAATCAGAACCAGGCTGATTAATATCCTTTCAAGAGAAAGAAGATGGGATATTTGCAGCATCAAAGTCTTAAAATCACATTTCAAAGTAATTCCTTCTTTTCTGTGCCCTGCTTGCTTTCAAAGATGTTTGAGACCTGAGACCAATCAATGAAGGTCCACGATAAAAAGTTGCTTCAATATTTTGTTGCTTTTGACACTAAAATATCAGGAAAAGCAAATCAAAGACAATTGTGAACTAACCAGTTTTCTCCTTGCTGTGCAGTCACAACTTGTCATGGCTTGGAGGAGGAAAAAGAACACCTCATTTGTAACTAATTCAAGAATGCCAAAAGTGAAATGTGGAATGAAGATTCTAATTGCATGGTTGAAAACAAATTGCAATGAGTGCTGACCACTTGAACAAGTTCGTGCATTCAAGACGCAGAACTGTTTCACATATTGAAAATATGCTGGTCTAGCATTCCACTCCTTGTCTCTACCATCAACAAACATTTTATGTTTGAAATTATCATCTTAAAGAAAGTGAACATAAGGAATGAAGATGCTACTTGCATGGTTGAAACAAATTGCTATGAGCGCTGACCACTTGAACAAGTTTGTGCATTTATTGTGCACTAGTTTGTGCACTAGAACTGTTTCGCATATATTCAAAACTAAGAATGGAAATTGAAAACATGCTGGTCTAGCGATCCACTCTTTGTCTCAACCACCAACAAAAATTTACATTTGAAATTGTGATCTTACCCGCTTTGCTCTTTCATCTTCTTTATTCTTTCCTGATGTCAATAATCAAGCTGGAGTGCTATGGTTAAAGGGAACAAGTTAGAAACCTGAGGGGGCTTGACAAGATTTTGGTTAGGCATTTGCCATCCAAGTTTCAAGAACATACCTGTTTCTTATGCCGTTTTTTTGAAAAAGTATGCCCTACGCAACCAAAATCATGGAAATTGATACCCTTCCTGAAGGCTCATTCCCATAAATAAAACATCTCTATTTCACCCTTTGGGTTAGACTAGCTACACTAGTCCCTCGATTTCGCTGTTGTTGTTGTTGCTGATGGCCAGCTCAATGAGGGACTAGTTGCCAGAGAGTGTCTCAAATCGGAATTTTCAGAACGAAAAACCTGATTGTAATCTGATTGGAGCATTTCGGCTAAAACAATAGAAAATTTTTTTGTAGCCAATCAACTTTTTCTCTCTTTACTTATTTTTACTGGAAAACCTCCCTTTGAAGTAGAGGCCCGTTTGGTCTGAGTTTTTCAAGAATGGCGACCGGCGCTGTCGTCGCAGCTTGATCGACCTGAAGAGCAGAAGTAAATGAAGCTGAAGGAATTTAGCTAGCCATTTGGCATGATGAAGTGGGCACTGGGAAGAGATATTTGTTTGTGCTCTAACAGGAAATGGCAAAATGTAATGCTGTTGTGATACTTGAGAGGCATTTTCAAGACAGCAGTGAGTGTCAGTCTGTCAGTACACTGCAGTGTAGTGTAGGCCTACTCTAAGTTCAGGTTAGTGATTTTTTCGTTTACATTTGGCTCGTGTATTTCAATTTCAGGGCCTCCGATGACTTGGGGACCGGGGGGGCCACGCCCCCCCACACGTTTGCAAATCATGCCGTTTTGAAAGGCAGCTCATCATCATGTTATTGTGTTGTGGTAATTTTTTGTATCAAGTTTGGCCTGCCCCCCCCCCCCCCCACTTTTCTGATCTCGTCGGGGGCCTTGAATTTCTAATATTATCTAACTGCAAGCATGTTACTTGGCAATGTTGGGCTGTTGTACTTTATCACCTTAACAGTTGTTTTGGTTTGAATGCATTTGATCCAGAGGCGTACGCAGCACCTTAGGAGTGAGGGGGTCTGGGGCGTAGCCCCAGAAAAATTTTTGTGACCACACCCATTAGACGCTCGGAAAATGAGGGAAAACGCCCTTTTTACTTATATTTTGCATCGTAAACATGACTGCAATGAACACAAAATAGGCAGGATGTTTTGTTGAATTTGCATTGACAATTTATACCCAGCATATCAAGTACGAATTACAAAATCGCTTTTCTTCTTTACTGTAAAATTTATTTGGCTCTAGTTGTTGTTATGATATTCAGGAAATGCCTCTTGTCGCCACTTCATCGTTGTTTAGTCAGTAAATGGCATCTTTTGCAAGAATCTTTTGAAAACAGGAAAATTTTGAAAACAGACATTCTACTTTGGCTTAGAATGCCTCTCCCAACATCGTTCAAGCATTTCTTAGAAACGCAAAACATTGCTCCACCAAACCTTAGACAAAACCATTCTCTCCTTGCTGTTCAAGAATTTCGAAGACCACCGCCTGAAAGATCTGCCTGACCCCCCCCCCCCCTGAGGTACAAATTTTATTGCATTTTTGTACAAATCTCGAGGACCATCTTTTTGAAAAGTGGGGGGGTCCGGACCCCCCCATTCCCCCCCTTGGGTACGCCACTGATTTGATCTGCCAAATAAAACAATCTTAGATATTTTAGAAGTTTAGAATCTTTATAAGTTCCATATGTGATCCAACCCCCCCCCCCCCCCCACCCCGTGTTTGGATCACATACGAAAAGGAAAGGGTGATATAATTTTTTGCTTGTGATTTAACAAGTACTTGTTACTTTATCACATTGATGTTGATGTTCTTAATTCATAGGGGTTTGTTTAAAGCAAGATATCTGCTTCATTATTATCAGACCTCGCATCAGTATGCATTTAGGTGGCACTTTTCTTGGAGAGAGTTTGTCTATCTGATGCAGCAAATCACTTGGAGCAAATATAAAGAACAGTTCCCTTGAAAATTCCTTGTACTTCAGTCCTTCAGATACCACTTAACTGATTGCTAATGATAATGTATAATGATGATGAAATGTCTAATCTTGTCAAGTCTTTGGTTCCTTCCTTTATCTTTGGTCACTCTGAACTTTGGTCACTTTATCTTTGGTCACTTTGATAGGGGGGGGGGGGGGGGGGGCTCTCTCCTCGATTAGTTTACCTATTGAGAGAGCTCCTCCTTTAAATAATTCTCTCCGTGGTGAATTTATATATATATATGAAACTGAAACTCCTCTGAAATTTCAAATTTATGTTCACTGTCCATGCTCAATTTTGTCAGAGTCATAAACTGTCTAAAATTCTTTCAAATTCACATGAATGAAACTTGGTATCAATGTGTTGTTTTCTTGAGTCATATTTTGATGATTACTGATCACAGCAGCAACAACAACCAAAATACTAATTCCGTGGTCCGCGTTTTACGCATGTAGCGCTTATGAAAACGAGGCTATCAAGTTATTCCGATTTCAGACACTGTTTGGCAACAAGTCTCTGTATTAGCGACAAATCAGTTCTAAGGAGCATACAGAGATTGTGTAGCCAGTCTAAAAAAGTAAGAGTTGTGAGCATTCTGAAAACTGTTTACTGTTTTGCATATCAGCCAGATAACTCTTTCGGTTGTTGTTGTTCAGCTTCACATGAAAATGAGTATAGCTCCAGTGCAATGTCAGTAATAAGAACCAGAGGCCGATCAATATCCTATCAAGATCAAATGATCCAGGATAGTCTACAAATCAAACTTTTCAACATATTTCATTCCTTTCCGTGTCCTACTTGCTTTCAAGAAAATTCAGATCAATAAAAAATTTCCACGAAAAAGAGTAGACCGAAACCCATGGAAATTGACATGGAATATCCATAGGCCAGTCCATGACAACTTGGGTTTTGTGGAATGGTTTTGTGTCAAGTGGTTGCAAAAATAGTTGCCTTCCTGTAAAGCAATGCCATTCTAATGTTCTTCCTTCCACTGTTTATGTGAATTTTAATATTCTGTACAACAGGCCTTACTGGGAATGGCGTGCGATCGCTCTCGCACGCCTTTGCGCACGCCTTCTCTTCCCAAGGAGTGCGATAGATCACACGCCTTGTCTTTCCAAATGATGATTAAAATCTTGTATATCTCTGGAAGCAAATACCAACCAGGAAGTCCTAAATCCAGAACCCTTGATGATTTGCTAGTTATCATTAAATTGTTTACAAAAGATAATCCTTCAGGATGTTATATCACTTTAGATCACTTAGGTTGAAGAGTTATTTCTTTGACCTTATGCTATTTCTTGAAAGATCAGTTTCTTTCTTGCTTGCTTTCCAAGGGACTGTTGAATCATTTAATTAACATAACAACTTCTTTAAATCAAGGTTCAATACTTAACCACTGTCACAAAAAGAATCAGTATGACAAATTTTCAGATGTCTTTTCTCTTCATTAGAAACAGGCAAATATCATTACCGGCTAATTTTTAGTTGCTATCAGGGCATTTTCCAAACTTCATCCCCTTCTTGCTGGTCAGTTCCAGAAATTAGTAGATGTTCGAGAAATGAGACAGAATTCTCCAAAATACTAAAATTCTGAGTGTTTGATTTGAGTTCGCCCCATAGGCCCAACAAAATGATTAGGAATCGTTAGAAATCTTTTGAAAGAGCTCTAGATTGTAATATTGAGATATCCGTAAGAGTGAACAAGGCTTAGATCTCTCTATAGTACTATGGAAGGATTAGCAGTATCAAGCATCTTAGAGCCTCGATAGTTCAGACAAAGAATTTGAAATTGATAAGAGAGCGTTTCATGTTTGAGGATCTTCATTACAAATGATTACAGAGTGTAAAGTTTATTTCTGATGAAACGGCAGCGAAACATAATTTAAGTACTATATTTTCGAATCCTTTATTGCATTTATTTAATTGACAGAAAAGAGCTTATGATTTATCGTTATATGATTAAAGTTAACTCAAACATTGTTTAACTCGGACAAGTCGATATTTCGAACAATCAAACATGTCTCTTTCAATGGTTAAAGACGGGGATAATTTTGGAATGGTCAAATGGTTGAGTAAAAACCCCAAAAGACATGCTTCTGATGCACGTTATGGCAAGTTTCAACTGCACTCCATCGCATGCCTGGAAAGCACTAGGAGTGCGATTTGCCACACTCCTACCAGAATATTCCCAGTAAGGCCTGGTACAATGTAGATGATAATCCACTAGGACTGAATTTAATCTTGATATCTTCCTTGCATCACACAACCATATAAATGAAAAGAGCATAATCAAAATACTGCTTTTTGATTCATTTAGTTATTCCTCTCATCTTCACATTTTCAATCTTTGTTTCTCCCTCATCCTTTCTCCATTCCATTTTACATTCTTCCTCTTCATCTTTTTTCTTTGAAGAAACAAGAACTTCCATCCAAACTTAATTGTTTCATTTCTTTCCCTTCATTCTCTTCCCCTTTCTCTCTTTGCTCCCATTATCTTCCTTCCAGGCAAACAAGCCTCCTGTGAAGATGCTTCACAGGTTCAGACACTTTTTCCTGCTCTGTATTATGCCACAGACATTACCATGGTTTGCCATGGTTGTTACGTTCTTAATCATGATTTTTTCATGCCAGTTTCAAATCACATTACGGTAAGGAAACTGTTTTCATTTCACTAGACACTCTAACACCGCACTAGTGCCATATGAACAATTTTAGTGCTGTGTAGAAACTTGAATGCCCATGGCTTTTAATGGATGTCCGTGGAGATTTATGCAGTGGCGGACACCTGGGGGGCGAGGGGCTGCGATGGCCCCCCAATGTTGGCTAGAACAAAGATCTTTTGTTCGAAAACAATAGAAACAAACAAAGCTTTTTAACTGAAACAATGGCTTCGCCCCCCCAATATTTGGCAAAGTGTCCGCCACTGGATTTATGTTGACATTAGCCAGGGTTTCAACAACAAAATTTGAGTCATGGAAAAGCTGATGGACATCATTGACCCTCCAAAGAAATGTGTGTGGGTTTGAGAACCTCCCGTATGATAAGGTCCTTCAATGTTTTGATAATCAAACATTGGGAAAAAAACAAATCAAAGAGAATTATGAACTAACCGGTTTTCTCTTTTTGCTTTGCAAATACAACTTGGCAGGAGCTTGGAGGAGGAAAAAGAACAGCTAATTTGTAACTAACTCAAAAATGTTAAATGTAAAATGAGGCATGAAGATACTGCTGCATGGTTGAAAACAAATTGCTTTGCTTTGATCGCTGACCACTTGAACAAATTCGTGCATTCAAGACGCAGAACTGTTTCACATATATTCAAAACTAAGAATAGAAATTGAAAATATGCTGGTCTAGCGTTCCGCTCTTTGTCTCAACCACCAACGAACATTTTACGTTTGAAATTATGATCTTACCCAAAGTGAAAATGAGGAACTACTTGCATGGTTGAAAACAAATTGCTTTGATCGCTGACCACTTGAACAAGTTCGTGCATTGAAGACGCAGAACTGTTTCACATATATTCAAAACTAAGAATAGAAATTGAAAATATGCTGGTCTAGCGTTCCACTCCTTGTCTCAACCACCGACAAAAATTTATTTTGGAAATTGTGATCTTACCCGCTTTTCTCCTTCCTCCTATTAACTCTTCCTGATGTCAGCAATCAAGCCAGGGAGCTATGATGAAAGAGAACAAATTAAAAACCCTCATTTTCTGAAAAAAAAGCAATTAAAAATTGAAATATAACATTGGTAGCTATATGATGGGAGCAAAAATCCATGAAATTTTGTCATCGTCTGTTGTTTGAAAGTCGTGCCCATTCATGCCTGTATATCTCTCTATTTTTCAGTTTCAGAAAGGAAGCTAGAACGGAAAATCTCCTTGAAGGCCAACACTTCGCCCGCCACTTTCTCGAAGCCATCAATTTAGGCCCAGGCTAGACTAGTAGTTTAGCTACCTTAGGCTTAGGCCGTCAGAGATCCGTTCGAAAAAGTAAGGCATGCAAGATAAGAAACTCAACAAACCTGCTCATATTATTTCCGTAGAGACTTGTCAATGCTTGACTTGTAGCCTTTTTCCGGTGACTTCTTGATTTCATACACTTTACTGGCTTGTTAAGTCTGTACGCTGCTTTGAGAAACCCTCCATTGTCGCTGATCTTCACAGAAAGAATGATTTTGAGCGCCAAAATGTTAAACGACGTCTAAACAAAAGACCCTTCGTCATAGGCAGAGAGCCGGGAACGAGTACAGGGGAATTTCTTCCATCGGAAATCTTGAGAAATGTTGAGTGTGAATTTCGTTTAACTGGAACTGATCAGAAACTCCCCGTGTACATTTCCCATTATGGAAATCCATAGGAAACTGTGAGTGTGAATTTCCCTTTCGGAAACTAATAAGAAATGTGAGAATCTCCCTATTCAGAAATTGGTGGAAATTTGCTCATTTCTTGCTGTGAAAGTGGTTGCAATTCTGTGCGGTAAGACCGTACCAGGTCCCTGTGACTTAATGCGTTTGGGTAAAGGCAATATCGGGCAATGTTTAAAATTGTAGAAAAAGCAAGAATTTGCAGCACTATATCTACAACAGCGGTTGGGAAAGTTAAGTTGAAACGTGATAAAATTTTTTAAATGAGCTCGCATGCTCGTGTCTTTTGAGCAAATGTGGACAGAGTGAAATAAGAATTGGGGACCATTCAATTAAAAACACTGATAAAGAAAATTACTTGGAGTAGTATTTGATAATCATCTAAAGTTTGATCATCACATATAAAAAAGATTTGTAGTGAAGCTGGGAAGAAAATAAGTGCCCTGGCCAGAATTGCACCTTGTTTAGAAGTAGAGAAGAGGAAATTGTAAATGAAAACATTTATCACTACCTATGTTAATTATTGCCCCATTGTCTGGATGTTTTGTAGCCGTAAAATGAACAATTTAATTAACAATGTTCTCAAAAGAGCACTAAGGGTAGCATATAATGACTACGATTCCTCCTTTGAAGCTCTGCTTTCTAAAGATCATGCCTCCGCAATATACATCAACAAAACCTGCAGAGACTCGCCCTTGAAATGTATAAAACGAAGATTACCCAAATTCAATTTTTTTGAATGATATTTTCAGATTTCAGCAATCTCCATATGACCTTAGAAATGAAGCCTTTGCTACTAGAAACCAAACACAGTTATTTATGGAACTGAAACAGTTTCTTACAGATGCAGTCAGATTTGGAATAACATACCAGCAGAAGTAAGAAATGCAAACAACTTAGAAATCTTCAAAAGACAAAAAAAACAAATTACAATTCCATGATCCTGCAAATTATGCACCCAGTATATACCAAACCTGGGATACATCACATAGATTAATTTTCATCTTAGTTTACACGCGTTATAGTATATATTTAGTTTCTAGCTGCTGTTGTGTAAGTTGGTTTCAATTAGCTGATTGTATTTATTTATAATTAAGCTAGAATATGTATCCAACGTTAAATAAAGTAACGAAAAAAAAGCATGAACATCAAATGTGGGAACACTCAAATAAATATAAGGTGAAAATTTTTATTGCCTCATCTTATGCAGTAAACGAACATTTCCTTTTTGAGATTAGACTTATATTTCTTCAGAAAATAGGGTTGAACAGTCCCAGTTTGCTTCGAAAAGTGGTTGCAACTCTGCGTGATGAGACCGTACCAGGTCCCTTTGACTTAAAGGCAATACCGGGCAATGTTTTGCACATGAAACCGCAATGATATCATGATGAAACCACAATGAAACCCTGGATAACGGTCAAGTTTGGCTTGTTTATTCACCCGTTTAATCGAATAAGACCAAGGAATGTTGCTCCTGGTTTTCTAAATACTTTAAGAAAACTAAATTTAAAATATTATTAAATTTTCTTCTCTCTTGCAATGTGGTAAAACTCAATTTGGAATGTTGTAACGACGGCAGGTCTCGTAGCAACATATTGCTATCCCACACACAGCCAGCCCAATGTTTTGAAACAGCAATTAATAGTCTGTGTTCTAAAAATTTCATACAGGATGTCCCAAAAATGTGTCCGACTTTAAATTTGAATATGTACGAGAATATTTAATGCATATGAACTATTTGGGCAATTTTTGAAAGCTGAAACATTTAATGCTCTGTTGAATCTATTGCTGCTTGAATTTGGGAATTTTTAGGAAACCCAAAATTCGTTCCTTAAAATTCACGCAAATTTTTAAGTATTTTTCACTCTTTACTCCACTATTCTAGTTTCTAAAAATGACTTGTCTAGATAGACCAGCAAAAACAATGTAAACACTTTTAGAAATTTGAGAACGTAATTCATTAAGATTGCAAAAAATTCCAAATCTTACAAGTTGCTTGCAAGACGGGGGGTGGGGTAACCGAAACCATAGCTATGAAGAACACAGTTTTTCTAGCCCGTTTGCAGTGAACATATCAACTTTGTCACAGTTTGGTCCGTTATGCAGGTTTCCGCTTTGAAATTGAATGCATCTCAGAACATTAAGCAGCTTCTTTAATGGCCTTCGCAAAGTTTGCTTAATCGTTCATTAGAAACAAGGCATTAAACTTTTTTTCTCCACCTCTGTACGTTTCAAGGTCAATTTTGACCTTATGCATTGCTGCGGTATCTGAAGTAACATACCTCCCTATCAGTGGTAGCAATTAGATTTCTGGTAATTTGAGTAACTCATGTTCAAAGGAAGAAATTTGAAACCTTGTTTTCCACTATGAAGAGGGCTAGTTTTGCTTTCCAACAGTAACTATCACCGTAAATGCAGACAGTAGTAGAGCAAATGTGAAGAAACATGCAAAAAATTGGCTATAACTGTGAGAGCCACCCTGGTTTCCTAGTATCTAGTACTGCAATAGACTCAAAAGGAAATTACACGTGTCGTCTCTCAATTAATACCAAAACGGTTCATATATATAAAATATTTTCAGATTTATTCAAATTTAAAAGTCGAACGCTTTTTTGGGACACCCTGTATATTTGTTGTTTTATAAAGGGATCAATTTTGGAACTTCATGGGACGAAGGCCTTCAGAGGCGAACAAACATTAACCGAGGTTATGAATTCGATGATTTTAGGCGGTTCTCACTTCTACTATAAGAGTGATCAGATATCTTAGGCTGATAGACTCAATAACAAGATTGAAATTGATTTGGAATTATTTTGATCGTGAAATAAAATGTGAAAAGCAAACCTTTCATTTATGAGATCGTAGCTTGATACATGATTTCTGTCGGTCGTTGGTGTTGCAGAGCATCTCTCAATTAAAAGAACAAGGTTGGTGTCATTTGTGCCGACCTGCACTTCGAAGTAAAGTCTTTGGTCTAATTTAACAGCAGCGGGGAAAATGCTTTGTAGCGTTGTGAACGTCTTATCTTTAAACATCGCCATTGACACTGTAAATGTTCCAAATCCAACTAGAAAGGAAAATCGATACAACAGTGTTCTTAAATGACAAAATTCAGTAGCATCAATGATTTCATAATTTAATCTAATCGTTTAGAGGGTCAAAGATTTCAAACAAAATAAGTTGTAAATTATGTGACAGATGGCAACATATATCATGTTTACACTCTACCGGTACAACTTTTCATTTGTAACAGAAGTTTATCGAATCGGCATCCTAATTACAATGTTCTTGCTAATCAATAGCCCTTTGATCATTCTACCCGTAGAATGAATTTGCTCGGAAGCAGTGTAAATGCTTTTGAACTGTAAACATTTTGCGAAATTTTACTGACGCAATTTAACTCTATAGTGGTTGGGCTATCTGACATGTCCTATTTTGGTCGGGGGGGGGGGCAAAAAGGTCCAACCCTTCCTACCTAACTCTTGACTGGAAATAGCTAGAGCAACCTGATTTGGTATACTGATAGTCCCAGACATGTACTTTATGACAATATAAAAATTAACTTCAAATTAGTAGTCACTAATGCTTGCGTCAGCCTTTTTCTTCGTGTGGTCAAGAAAAGCCTAAAAATCGGTCAAAATCAGGAAAAATGCGATAAAATCTAATTTGGAGCACAATTTCCATTCAAATTCGAGAATTATGAGAGATTACATCAAATAGCACTACCCTGCAAAATATCTTTGCAGAATATTGCAATTTGCTACTTTTTTTGCGAAAATTGATATTTGCGAATTGGCGATTTGGACAGATTCAGGTCGGGAAATTGTCTCTCCTCCCCCCTTCATTTGTCAAAATATCTTATGAAACTTCTTGAGTTGTCGCATAATAAGCAGCAGCAAAAATTCAGAAAGTTTCCGTGCAGTAATTGTTGTTCTGGCAGAGTTATAACAAAAAGTCTACTAGGGGGGCAGCCAAAATAGGGTTAAACGCGTTTAAGTATTTAAGATGATTCTGAAGACCTTGATAAATCCAAAATATCCAGCGATCCAATGCAAAAATTAATTCAAGTCAAACAAATAGACTTTTTACTTAAGCTTTAAAAAGAAGTACTGTGAGGCAGCTGGTTGGCTCCTGTAAATAACGGGATCTTATTGTTAAACAAACAGTCCTCATTTTGCACATAAAATAAAAATTGCGACTGATTGTACTCATTTGGAACTTAATATGTAAGGAGCCAATTAGCTGCGTTAGTACTGGAATGGTTAAGGTGCTAGAAGAAGCCCTTATGACACACCAGATGTAATTTCCTGCAAGCTGCCAAAAGCACAACCTATTTTCACTCTTCGACTTCCAGGGGCGGACTGGGGCATCAATTCCTTACCGGGAAATTAGCTGTTAGGGGCCCCATATTTTTAGAAGTTCAAATTATATTTGTAAACTAGCTAGCATGTTTGAAAAGCTACTTCGTAGTGTTTCTAATGGTGTAGCCAGATTTTTACCTCAATGGAGGTAACTTTGGGCAAATCAAGTGAAACGAGGGCCTGGGCCTCGGTCTAGGAAAATTGTTAATTGTACAATTTTACCCTTTTCTTTACAATGTTGCTGAGCACCCTTATTTTCGAAAAATCCTCCCGCAATTGGATATGGGGTGAGCCTTCAAGCAGTCAAGTGAAATGAGATGTTTTGGAAAAAGTGAATTAAGCTACGGAGACTTTCGTGGCAGCTTTAAACAAATTATAGTTTTTTATCTAATTTGCGTCAGATGATGGCACAGCTAAAAAGAAAGAAGCAAGCGAAACGAGCTGAACATTTAAAGTACCACTTCGTTTAACTTCCAAGAAAATGTGTTCATGTGCGGACGTAACGAGAGCCTAAATAAAGCATTCAACAGCCATGACAAATTAAGTGGTAGGGTATTGAAATAAGGGGGTCTGGGGGAGAAAATTTGCAGAGGATACGCCCTTTACTTTAGCTTAGAACACTTCTCGCATAGCGGTGCTAAAACAGAATTTGATCATTTCGTAACAATTGCTTTTTCAAATTAGCATCCGCAGTAAATTTTTTGAGGAAGTAGATTTTCTATTTTCTAACTTTCTTATTTCAATGCTATCATGGTTTGTCATAATTTATCATAGTTCATCTGGGAAAATTTTGTAACAGGTGTACCTTTACTTTGGCTTAGAGCGACTCTCCCAATGCCCTCAACTAATCTCCGGTATTTTTCGGATAGATTCCTACCCTTCTCTACCTATAACCAATTTCTCCTCGTTTTTGAAAGAGTCTCGAGGATCATCTTTTGACAGAAGCAGGGGGTGGCAAATGGCCCCATCCCCATCCGTGGCCGCGCCACGCCACTGGCATACAAAGTTGCACAAAGTGGCCGACAGTAGCCAGGAATACAGACGTCTTGAAGTGCGAGCGAAGCGAGCTGAAAAATTTCAGGCATATTCTACTTAGATGGGCTTGAAAAGTATTAAGATATCAGTTACAATTGCAAATCTTTTTTTCCTGTGGTCCGCCAGCAAGCATTTGTGTCCAAAAGGCCCAAGACAAAAAGTGGCTATTGTCTTGACAAGGGCCCAACGGGAAATTTCCCGGTATCCCGGTGGGCCAGTCCGCCACTGTCGATTTCTTTCAACGAGGTAGCTGTGCACGAGCTTCAGAGTGTCCAAACTGAAGGCCCATCGGAGCAATAAAGAAGTCATTGGGGCACGCAGTCATATGTATTCGATAGGTCCATCACAACAGTTTAGTTTATACCGTACTGGTCGATACATCTACGGATTGTCTCGATGACTTGGAAAGAGCATGTTGCGTTTTGTGTCCCTCTCTAAATCAACACAGGAATATTGGAGAATTTTGGTTCCATAAACGAAACCATTGACTTTTTCCATTATTTTTAAAAGGCGAGAAATTGCTGAACTGTGTTACTCGGAACACATTCAACATTATGCTTTAACTTTCATTGCTCATCTGCCGGGTGCGCTAAAATAAACTATGCATATTTGGCAGGCCACGATATATCTTACACTAGACCAACTTTGAAGATGTATGACTTAATCTTTAGCAGAAAGCCTGAATTAGATTGTTGGAATTTTTTGGAAATTTTTTGCTTTTATTTTTTAGAGCTACAAACGAGCCTCTTAACCCTATCTAGACTAGGCTTTTTGAAACTCTTGGGAAACTACGGGCGGCACAAAGTGCCCCCTTCTATTTTCTAAGAACCATAAGTGCTAGAGACTTGAAACTTGGCACAAGTAACAAACACAATAAGGCGAACATGGTGACGTAATTTGTTTTTGTTAATGTCACGTCATTAAGTGCTGACGTCAGCAAATGTTGCTAATTTGGGTGTAAAAGCACATCGACTTCGTCACTTCGTATCTCCAAATCGATAAAATATATTGATGTGAGAGTTTAAAAATAGAAGGATTATATCTTTGTAATTCTTATTTTGAAATTTTTGCTTCGTAAGAATAATATTTTTGCTGATGTCAGCATCCATTTATTTTGAACGCAAAAAAGAGCAATATTTGTCTAAAATTGATTAAAAATATTACTTTGAAAAATAGCAAAAAATGCTAAATATGCATTAAACCTGCTGCATCATATGATGTTGCTCATTTTTCGAACAATGAAGCCTAACATGTTTTTTGTCAGTACACATGCGCAACAGTGGATTATTGATGACATCATCAAACATCAATGATCTATATATCAAAAGAAAGCAAGTTCCGTATCGTGACAAGGAACAACTCCATCCTTAACAAGGGTAATGTTATCAATTGAATCTAAACATTTATCATACATTGAAAGCTTGGAAGTAAAGAAAAATGCTTTCTCGTTACTTAACTCTGTCAGATCAAGGTTCATGAAGATTTTTACATCCTTGCTTAGTTTATATTACCAGATACGTTAATCGGTGTGGGTTGTATAAGCATTTTAGCAACCCCCTTTAGCCTGGTCGTACCTTGATGAAACTGAAAATTGAAAGTAAATTGACTCTAACTAAAATTCACAAAAACATTTCAAATTAGCAAAGAATGTTACCTTCTGTGGCAGTGATAAATGTTTTAACTGGTTCTAGACAGATGGTTGATGTATTTTTGGTACGTTCAAGTAAACATCTAAATTTAATTCTTTTGCCAGTCGATCGGACCAATTTTGAAGTAGTATTCCCAAATGTCCACATTACTTCATTTTCATAAACAATATGTGTCGATTTCTCTGTTCTCGTTGTACCACATTTGTCATACGTGGTAGCCAGTCCATACTCATTATTTGGGAAGTACCGTTTGCCAGTACAACTGGTATCATTCAATGTTATCGATGAGCCATCAAAAAGCTGTGTCCGGTTATCCAAGAATATTGCCATTGAAGTTTCATTGCAAACGACTCTATTTGATCCATCTGTAATGAAAACAGCTGCGATTACTGCGACAAACAAGGTTGATATGACACTAAAGGTAGAGCAAAGGACATTGGACGGACCATGGGCCTTTGATTGACTTTGAGGGTACCTTAAAAACTCTATCTGGCCATCTCTCTATTAAGCTCTCCTCCCTAACAAGCACCCCCTGGCCTTCCAATACGACGCATTAAATATCAAGTATCAAATGAGTATCAAATAAGGCCAACTCGCGGTTAAGCTCCACCCCAAATTATGTCAAATGCCAGGCGCGGTTAAGCTCCTCCCCAAATTATGTCAAATGCCAGGCGCGGTTAAGCTCCACCCCAAATTATGTCAAATGCTAGACGTTAACAGATAATGTCCATTTATTTATCTAAACAAGTTGGCATGTTAATTTTGATTTGGTTTGGGATAAAAGCTGTGTCAAATATGTGAATTGGCCAGGTAACATTTTATGTTGATACTTGGGGGAAAATGGGGTAAAAAACTAAGAGCTATAATCTATATCCTTCTTATTTGACTTTGTGAATCACCCCGCCTCTAAAAATCCTCCCTCTCTCTGTAGCACCCTTCGGATTCTCCAGGAATAAATGAGCCCACCCGGGCATCTATAAAGGGGCTGTTTTATAGAGAAGTTCTCGTATATCACTTCATGAAATATGTTGCCTTCTTGATAATATCATTAAAACAGAGGCTAGGTAGATATATTTGGTGTTATAAAAACCAACAACTAACTGATCACACAAACTGGCAAAAAATTTATGTTGAGCAGCCTCAAAAGCCTTTTTCAACTGCGCAGGGACGGTGGTAATCCAATTCAATAGCCTCCTATCTTAGCTGCCTCAGAAATTTTACGTCTTCAAAGAGTCATTGTCGCCTAGGGTCCTTTGAAGGCATAATCAAACTTTGCCTTAGCAGAAGTTGTAGATCAGTACTCCTAAAGTTAAAACGATAACAACATTTGAATTTATGTGAATTTCGATAAGTTCTTCTGATTAAGCCAAATTTGATTTCAGATTCAGGTTCTTTAAATGACTCACTCGGCCAATACACAAGCAGTTTGGGCATGCGAAGTGACAAATTGCAAATCAATATTGTATCTTCTTCGTAAAGGTTGAATAACAATGTCTGGAAGCAAGGCTTCTCTGCAGTGACTGCTGCCAACCAAGTACATCCAATCGGCTATATTTGCATAACAGCTTTAGCTTCCTTACCGTCACATGATGTTCCATTTCCAAAATAGCCAAATTTACATTGACATGTATATGATCCATTTGTATTTGAACAAGCACCATTGATACTACATTGATGTTGTCCCGTCGTACACTCGTTTATGTCAGTGCAAGTAAATCCGTCGCCACTGAATCCACTCTTACATGAGCAATTGTATGAGTCATTGCCTGGATGACAAATAGCATTTGGACTGCATAGCTTTGGTTTACATTCTAGGAGAAAATTGAAGAGAGGTCAGAACGAACATTCATATGACGAGGATCGGGAAGACATATCTTAGAAGCATCAATTCGGACAGGTTTGGTAAGAGAATAGCACCTGTTGGTTTTGATTTAAACCGCATTTCAAAGTGATTAGCGATCACAGGCAAAAGAAATCTTTCAACCTGTGATTCGAAACAAGCAAAGCCTCAAAAGTTGGCCTGAAACCCAGGTAGCTAGGTCGCTCGTAGTGCGTCCCAGAAATTGCTTTCAAGAACAAACATGAGCATAGATGGAGAGAAGAAGGATAAATCTACACATCTGCCACGGACATTGTGTGCTTTTTTGGTTCAAAAGCCGATTAGGAGCCAATTCAGTTCTCTTATTTTTTGGTGTAATTAAAACTTCTGAACCAAAGAAATGAAATGCCAGAGGAAGTTGTTCAGATATATCCTTCCTATTTCGATATACGTTCATGTTTCCTCTTAAAAACAATTTCTGGAAAGCACAACGAGCGCGCTAGTATACTTTGGTTACAGAAAAACCATTGCGGCTTTGTTTGCTTTGAATTTCTGGTGGAGAGAATTTCCTTCATCTGTAGGCACTAATCGATTTGAATTCAAGTGTCAACAAAAGCAGCTCATGCTATTGTGTTACAAAATTTGTTCTTGTTAGAAGCTTCCGTTGTCCGCGTTTCATTGATGGTATCCTTCTAAGAAGAAAGCTTTTCACGGAAACATTTAATGTTCAGCATTGTAGAGACTTTGATCCGTTCTTCAGCTGACCATTTACTTCCAATCCTTCATTTGGCACTTACATTGTACCGGGTGCGCCAAAATAAACTATGCACGTTTGGCAGGCCACGATAAATCGTACACAAGACCGATTTTGAAGATTTATGACTTGATCTTTAGCAGAAGGCCTGAATTAGATTCTAGGATTTTTTGCAAATTTTTCTGTTTTCAGTTTTTAGAGCTACAAGCGAGTTTCTTAAAATTTTTGTTTTCGAAAACACTGAAAACGATCAAAAACCGTCGATCAAGCTTTCTAAAGAATCGACATGAATGGACAAAGAGAACATTTTTTCGTGGTGATTTGGGATTTAGAAATCGACTAATTGTAAATTGCTGTACGAGAGTTTGCACTATCTTGTGAGCAATGTAATAATATTTTCAAGAATATAAAGAAATGTCTTTTCATTTGTAATGTCATTGAATTTATGCTTTGCTGCAGGCTGTGTTCCTGTATCAAGGGGGTTAAAAGACAAGCGAGGAAGCGTCATGGGGCCAGCAAGCATGGAGTTTTGTTACATTTTTGATTTTGTGACTGCTTTTGGGGCGGCACTTTATTGTAACTACTACAGAATTTCGCAACAAGCCAATCTTTGAAATAACACTCGTGCAGAAGTTTACAATGATCAATTTCCAAATCCCCATATCACGCTGAAAACGTTTTCTCTTTGTCCATTCATGATGAGTCTTTAGAAAATTTGATCAACGTTTTTTGATCATTTTCAGTGTTTTCGAAAACGAAAATTTTAAGAAACTCGCCTGTAGCTCTAAAAATTGAAAATGGAAAAATTTGAAAAAATCTTAGAATCTAATTCAGGCTTTCTGCTAAAGAGTAAGTCATATATCTTCAAAATCGGTCCAGTGTACGATTTATCGTGGCCTGCCAAACGTGCATAGTTTATTTTGGCGCACCCGGTATCACAACACTCTTTGCAGGTTGCATAAAAAAGCCACATGTAGCAAAGTGAACTCTGTCTGGAACGTAAGGTTGACATGAATGAAACAGTGATTCTGCGAAACCCCACTCAAGTGCTTTCATTTGAAGAAAGCTTTTGCAATTCATCAATAATACAATAATAAAGAAGCTTCTTAGGTTCATCACAGAATCAGAACCATAACAAATTCACTGAATAAAAATAACAAAGTGTCCTCCTTCCTGCAAAGATACAACTACCTGGTGTGTCAAAAAAGAATCCCTGTTTGAAAGACCACATATCCGTCGATATCAAGACAATAATGTTGGAAAATATGACATTCCATAGTCACGCCCGACAACCCCTACTGACGTATGACGTCACATTGAAGCCTCGAAGCTCTGGAGGCAGGTGGAGGTCATGTGATTTTTGCGCGCCATTTCTTACATTTTATCACGCGTACACGCAAGAAAACATTTAATATTTGCAAAACTATATGCTCAGCTTGTTTATTGATAAAAACTGTGAATGTTTATTGATAAAAACGATGAATTCCAAGAAAGAAACACATTTTGTGGCTGCTTGCAAGTAAGTGCATCTTCGTCGATTTCATTCAAATCCAGTAGGCCCGGGATTTCAACTCAGCACAATTCTTTGAATTTCTTATTTATGTTCTGTAATATTTCGAGGATCTTTGATTTTGTTAGGAAGAACGTGCTTCACTAACTCCGTTTATTTTTGTTCGGGATATTTTGTGATGAAATTACCCATTTTCACACAGCGTTTAGTTCGATGGTTCCCTTCAGATTTTCTTGCGCTTGATACGACGAAAATATATATTTTTCATTCAGGGGTGTTTTCTCGAGAAGTGACGACTTTCCTTGAGAGGCGAACTATCCTATGCCACGCAAAATTTATTTTCCTTTCTTCTGACATGGCACTTTGTATGTTTTTGGCTTCCGTTTCAGAGCGTTTGAGTGAGGCGCGGGTCAACTTCGCTTTGCAACTCCATTATTTTTGCTAGGCCAACCAGTCTCCACCTAGACTTTTTGTCCCATTCTTAGTCAAAAGTTCTCAATTTCGTCGATAAATTGGCATTTTCCGTAACGATATTAATACTTTCTTTCAAAAATCAATCATATTGGGATCCTTTAACTTTTTTGTGAATTCAGAGTTGCATTCAACCTGCACGTTGAATTACCGCAGATCCGTTTCTTGAATTTTACCAAAATTTCACTATGACATCCAGGGCCAATTTTCTTCAAAAAGCTACGTCCTGTGAAAAAGAAAACCCTCCTATGCCACGCAAAATTCATTTCTCTTTCTTTTGAGCTTAAGTGTGGTACATTTTTTGTTGTAGTTACAAAGCCAGGCGCAGGCTAACTATCAATTTTGCACCCATTATTTTGGTTAGGCCATTGAGTCTCCACTTCCATTTTTCAACCTTTTCACGGCTCTTGCCTGCCTTGCCATCCAAAATTTCTCGATTTTCTGTTAGCATATTCATATCTTCATGCAAAAATCACCGCTCCCATGAAATTTTAGCTTTTTGTTGTTTCTAGGGTTTCATTCAACTTGCACGCCATACATTCCCCGATCATTTCGTCAAATTTTACGGAAATCCAACTGTTTCATTAGGAGTGTATTTTTCTTGCAGAAATGACAGGATATAGAATAGTGAAACCTTCTAAGCCACGTAAAAATTATCTGCCTTTCTTTTGATGTAAATTTGAGATGCTTATCATTGGAGTTTGTGAGCCTATTAACTAGGCGCGGGACAGGTTCATCTCTCGCCCCCTTCATTTTGGTTAGGCCAGACAGAATAGCAGATCTGATATATTACATAATCCTCGCGGCATCTTTAGGTGTCTCATCTATCTGTGCTCGTTTGAGAGTCAAGCAACTGCCATAAGGTCGAGGGAGTTCTTCTTTCTGAGACGCCTGTGCTGTTCTTTTTCTTTCTTTTAAAAAAATTTGATGTAGATTTCACCATTGATGTAAGTGGCTGCCGTAGTTGGAACTCGATGACATCATGTCCTTTCCAGCTATGGCAGCCACAGAATATTTATATTTCGTTGTAGTTAGTTGTTTTTATTTGTGATAAAAAAAAAAAAAACAGTCTCCGCTATAACTTTTAATGCTCTCTCATTGCTCAGAGGTGTTTTCTTGGCCTGTCATTCATGTATATATCATCATTCACCTCATAGCAGAAAATAAGATACTAAAATCCTAAACTTTGTAACTCCTCGGGTCATATTTTAGGACAATTCAGTCCTCTGACAAGAAATCTCTCTTCCCGAAACGGCTTGTCGACCTGTTTGATGTTTGGAAAGTTGTTCCTAATAAGGGTAAATCAATACCATGCATGGGGTTCGCCAGAAAAAATTATGACCGGTGTTCAAAAACACTTGATACCCGACCTTTTAAAATTTTGTTATGAATACAAAGTTTTGGTACGGAAAATCTCTGATAAATTTTCTACAAGTGTGGCTCAGGTATGTTGACACAGGTTATATTCTTCTTTCGCAAAAATCAGGCCAAAGTTCGAGAAAAAATGCTGCTCCTATAGAAATACTATTACCGTCAGAACGAGGCTACGAAAGTCGAATGAGGGGTTGTCGGGCGTGCATAGTGAACATGTTCAAATATATTCTAAATTTTACCTGCCTGAAATCGGCTAATCAGTTCTCTTAAATTATAAGAGATTTTATCGGGAAGCCTTTCCAAGAAACGTCCAAAACTGCATAAAATCACGACCAAATTTCTCGTATATCTATGCCTTATAGCAATGACCTGTACATGCTTTGGGATTCTTTTTATTGACTCACACGATACAAAAATTGTTGAAGAAATGATAAAATACCTCGTTTTGACTTACTCCTATTGTGTCAAGTCGTGTCAAGTGAAGACATACGAGCCAGGGTTTTGAAAAATAATTTTTGATGTTTGCATGTGACGTTTCGTTCCAGAGACAGTAAAAGTTTACCGAATGAAGCCCTTTTTGATACCTGTGCTATACACTCTGTACTGTCCAACTGTTCAATCTTTCCAGCCAATGTTTTTGCCATTATTTATAAAAATAATGTTACAAGGAGGGTTTATCAAATTTTAACACAATCGTTGTTTCTGAAATAAATTGCGGCTTGGTTAGCATAGGGCTCGAGTCTTTGCAAAAATTATCATTCATATAAAACCTTATGATAATGTATCAAAAATGCAAAAGCCTATACTGCAAAAGCTTCTCATATAATGAAAGAACACGAGTTAGGCTTTCGGAGAATCACTCTTTCAATCATTTCAACCGTTCGTTGTCGGAGTATGTCGGAGATGTTCTTACCAGTTGGCCAGAGTCGGATTACTCGAAGATCTAAAAACAAATTAAATCAACCTTTTCGAAAGAGCAACATAGGTCAAAGTGGCCTATCTTACCTAGGACCTAAAATCTGGAACAATCTGCACTCTGACGTAAAGTCTGCTAAAAATGTTAACAGTTTCAAACATAAGATAAAGGACAATTTCTTTAAAGACCTCCAAAATCAAGAAAACAGTCCCTATATATATTATTAAATTTATAAAAACTGCATAAACAACAGGCCAAACAGGCTGTTTAACTTTCTTAGGAATGAGCCATTACATTCTACTTTTGACACAAAATATTTTTGTCTCGCTTTTCATGAAAACTTTTCTTTTCTATAATACCCCTGGAGGGACGATTATGGAAACAAGGTTGTACTGACCTTTTAATGCTATCCCTGCCATTTTAAACTAGGGGTGTTTTTATACTAGATCTTAGTTTTTATCATATTGTACGCATGTAAATAGCCTTTCTTTCATTTCGTTAATTTTTAATTTTTGATTTGTATGGCAAAAGTGCCAAATAAAGGATTAAAAATAAATGGTCAGCTAAAGACAGGACCAAAATCTCTACAAAATCTGAACAGGAAATATTTCTGTGAAAAGCATTCTTCAATTGAAGTGATGAAAGGCAGCTTTACGTAATTTACCATTTTCGATATCATCATTATTTACATAATTACAGCATTTATAAGATTCCCGATAGTTCTGAAGTTGCGACGTCATCTGACAGGACAGGACTATAAAGCCCCGTTAAAACGCTCTCAACATTGCACTGAACATCGCTCTACATTTGTAGAGCCATATTCAGCGATGTTGAGTGGTGTTCAGTGGGGGTGTTAAAACGCTCTCAACAATTTGACTGAACATTTGTTGAGCGACGTAACTTCTCACTTTCGGAGACCCAAGACGAGGCAAACCTCTATTTGGGTGCAATCGTTTTGGCGCCATATACAGTAGTTTGTGTTAGTTTGTGTTCAAAATGGCCACAGAATATCGATAATAGAATATGAATTGAAGCATGATCGTCCTGTCCGCGGTCCTGCCCTTCTTCTTCAGATTGCTCTCCGTCTTGCTGCTTGAAATTCATGATGTCTTCTGATTCGCTCTCACTGCCAGCTGAATCCATGTTTTCCGTAGCGATATGCCATAGCGATTTTTGAAATGAAATTAAACTTCTCCCTCGTAACTTTTCGACCACGCTCTCGATATGTTCTGGAAGTTTATTTGTTACTTCCTTTCTTTGGCGCGAAAAGTAATGCCTAGTGCGCTTGCGCCGACTGAACATTGTTGGATGGGGTGTTAAAATGCTCTCAACATCGCTCAACAACACCTAGAACAATAGAAATGTTGAGTCGAGCCACTGAACATTTTTGACTTCTTTCAAACTCCACTCAACATCGCTGAACACCGCACAACATCACTGAACATCACTGAACAGGGTGTTAAAACGCTCTCAACATTTGCCCTCTACAAATGTAGAGCGATGTTCAGTGCAATGTTGAGAGCGTTTTAACGGGGCTTAAGACTTCATAAGACTTACAGATAGACTTATTGCAGTTGACGAAATAGACTTAGGGCAATTCTAGACTCCAGCCATGGACGAAACGTTACATGTTTGCATTTTGAAATGCGATACAACTAGCACGGGAACTAGCAATGGCAGGCTGTAAGGAATTTCCTGGTGGATATGTAGTACTTGTAACTTTATTGAAATCTTGTTTTTTTAATAGTATCATAAGGTGCGAAAATTGTCATCGCCCTTTTACTGGATTACAAAGTATATTCTGCTGTACATACTAAAGTCTGTAGCACATGTATTCCAAGCTGTTACTTTCATCATCAGTTTCAAGATAAAGAAATGGTTTCTAATAATTTAAAAACCTTGGTCAAACATTATTAGACTAATGTCTTTTAGTCTGTGAGTTCTCCAGTGTGTGATTCTGAAAATACAATAACAAAAAAAGTCTCGTTTGTTTGTTTGTTCGTAATTTTTTTGTTTTGTGCAAAGACGTTCACAACTGAAGCTGATCTCTGGTCAGTCTTTATGATCATGTCCTGAAAGGAAAATACAGTTTCTTTTTGTGTCTGATGATTTTCAATGAATTTTCAGGGTATTAAGCTTTCAATGTAATACTAAATAGAATGTCAGTTTACAATTTTAGCCAGATTTTAGTAAAGACTTGGTCGAAAAAGTCCAAAAATCCATCACTCTTAGATTATCTTCAATGTCAAAACTGATACAACATGCAATTACCATTGATTAGAAATATGGTTGGCTGCATAAATTCCGAAGCATCAACGCCATAGGACCATGAAGACATAGGGCTAATGGGTGTTACAATTTTTTCAAAAGTTTTAATGTTTTTTCACCACTTAAGCTGGTATTTCAAGCTTCCCCTTCGTCTTCAGTATAGAGATCCAGGAAATTTAGAGATCAAGGAAAATAGTTTTCTAACAGCTCTTTAACCATATTGTGGTTGGGCTTTCTGACACGTCCTATTTAGATTGGGGGGGGGCAAAAAGCCCCCCTAACTAACTCTTGACTGGAAATAGATAGAGCAACCAGATTTGATGTACTAATAGCCCCAGGCATGTACTTTATGAGAATATAAAAATTAACCTAAAATTAACCGCAACTATTGCTTGCGTCAGCAATTTTCTTTGTGTGGTCAAAAAAAGTGAAAAATCGGTCAAAATCAGGAAAAATGCCATAAAATATAATTTGGAGCACAATTTCCATCCAAACATTAGAATTATGATAGATTACATCAAATAGCACTACCCTGCAAAATATATTTGCACAATATTGTACGTTTGTTACTTTTTTGCGAATATTAATATTCGAGAATTGGCAGTTTTGATAGAGTCAGTTCCGGAAAATTGTCTCCCTCCCCCTCACTTGTCAAGATATTTTTATAAAACCTCTTGAGTCGTTGCTTAATAAGTAGCAGCAGAAGGTCAGAAAGTGTGCAGGCCATAATTATTCTCCTGGTAGAGTTATAACAAAAAGTTTACTAGGGAGGGCCCCCCCAACCAAAATAGGGTTAAATCTAACTGAGGATAGCGCTTAGTTAAAACTTTTTTTGTCTTCAGATTTGCCTGCAGAGATGAAATAATTGTTTGATATCTAGATACCAAGGCCAACTCTCTTGTCTCTCTGCTTCAGCTTACCATAGCTAGATTTACTGCTCCCTACTGTAAGGGGGTGGGGGGGGGGGGGTTGCAATGTTTCAGTTTATCGATTAATACCAATGTGCATTCTCTTTCCAATGTGGTCGTGATATCTGATGCCGTATGCTTCATTCCATGCAGTTTGTTCTTCTTAACTATTGAGTAAGATCTTTACACCATATCAATATATCCCATGGCTGTACGCTCTTTTGAAGTTGTACTCCCACTTCTTTCATCGGTATTCTTTTTTTAACCATCGTTGCAGTGTAGTTATATTGGTTTAAAAGCAAATATAATCGTCAACCCATCAGGCCAATATTGAAACTGTCCGCTTCTACCCAATGGGTACTCCCATTATGGCCAAATAGGGGTCCAGTCAGAGTTGATGAGGGTGAAAGCAAAATTTGGAAAATTACCCTCAAATGATGGTATGATTGTACAAAAAAAAACCACCAAATGATGGAGCCTAAATGGCAGCATCCACTATTTCCTACAAAGTAGGACAAGGTTCAAATGTAAAAGATCATACCGGGTGTCCCAAAAAAACGCAACAGATTCAAAAATTTCTGACGGAAGCTGTTTCAAATTAATAATCAAATGATTATTTTTATCTAAATCTGCAATGATTAGATTAAATTTTGATATATTTTTCAGAATTTTTGGTGACTTTGTTCAAGAGTTAAACATCAACAAACTTCAAATTTGCTGTCAGGGCAAAACCAGAGCAGAGCTACCAGCATATTTTAAAAGACCGAAAACAATCTTTCTGTTGGCTTTAGGTGTTTTCTCTGCAAGAAAGTCGTTGGGTCCTAGAACTAGAGAAGCATTCCATGAAGACTTTTTCACTGAATTCATTTTTCAATTCTCATTACAATAAATTTAATTCCTCTTGTTAGATGACCAATCAGTAAGGGACAGTGAAAGAAAAGCCGCTTTGCCTCATTGCACGACGTATGAGGTATCTACTGTTTGATGCGTATGTACTTGTGATCTATCACACTTCAGGGGGTTGCTAATCTCTAGTGTTTTTCACTCAGTACTCTACTATTCTCAAATGTTATTCTTATTTCCGAATAGACTGCCTAGATAGTCTAGAAAAAACAATTAATTTGCTAACTTGCGAAATTTCCAAGTCCTAGATGTTGCAAGACGGGGGTACACCTGAAACTTAGTTATAAAACACAGTCTTTCTAGCCCGTTGGTAGTGAACATGTCAGTTTTGTCAAGTTTTGGTCCGTTATGCAAACATTTAGCCTACGAGTAGACCCATTATCCTACAGAATAGAGGGTCTACGAAATAATGAGATAAAGCTACCCTGGGTACCAGAGCCAAAAAATGATAAAATAAAAAAATAAAAAAAAAGTAAAGAAGGAAAAGAAAGTTGGCTCTGGTCAAATGGTGACATCGATTGTAGGAATTGACCAATGAGAAGCCTTTATACCCAAACGGGTATATAGATTTGGTTAGATTTGATTGGGTAGCGTGAGTCACATGACAAGGTTACGATTGTGATCAGAAAATATGATTCGGGCGGTTATCAGTCATATGATCGATTGCTTGATCACAGCAATGGCGGACGATTTGAGGCGAGCTGTGGATGTTGTACTGGTAAAGTTTTTCAGCAAAATCGAGAGTTAAACTCCACAGCAGTTTAAAATATTATTTGTGCAAGTCAAAGATACATTTGCTATACTGCCTAATGGTCATGGAAAATCGTTGCCGTTTAAAGTTACACCTTTGTTGCGAATGAACGCTAGAGGGCCTACGTATACAATAGGTCAAGTGGAGGCGAGGGAGATATGAGTTGTAAATACCTTGACCTTGGTAACTGAAGTATTGTGATTGTTGTCTCGCCATTATTGGTAATCATGTGCAATCAGGCGAAAGAACTTAATATTGGAATTAATTACCGCTTGTTGCCTGCACGGCGTATCAGTGTCACTAAATTCGAAGGAATAAGGATGTGATTGAAGGAAAATTTCATATCGTCTATTATGGCGCTCCCAAAGCATGGACAGTGGACACAGGGCAGGGGCAGTGGTGGAAAACGTTACAAAACAAACAAAACATATTAAAAAAAAGTCCTCCTTATTGTTGCCGATGAGGCCCACTGCATTCCATAATGGAAGGAATTGACAAACTTATTGCTGTCTGGTTTTTGTTTGAATAAAATTTACCATGGTATTTACATCATAATATAGCTTGGGTTGGGCCTACCAAGGAAAGCTTTGAATTGATACCTGAAGGTGTTGTGGCGCAGTGGTGCAATCCTCTGACATTGCAGGCAGAACAGTCAAGCGGATAGGGTTCGATTCCAGGTAGAGCCCCATCACTTGAATGTGATGACAAAATGGGTTGCAGACTCGAACTCAAATATTCTACTTCTGCAGTCCCAGCAGCACTTGACACTAAAAACTGCAACTTTACCTTTGAAATAGCCAGCTGTGAATTTTTCACTGTTAGGACCCCTTCAGTATATTGGAACATGTATGTCACTGAACCAAAATGAGAAAAAAATGTGCCTCCACGATCACTGAATGATTTACTTTGAAACAACGAACAAAGGGGGTACTTTTATCTTAGATTTACTTACAATCATATCTTCTGGTAGTAATGGGCAATTAAGGGGGGGGGGGGGCTTTACCATTACCCATCAAGGAAACTTGTTATCATGAGCAAAGTATTATTGAATCTTGAAAGGCTTGAGCAGGGGTAGGGGCAGGGGCATCGTTGTCTGTTTATTATAGAATTCATATGGTTTGACTCGACATGTTCCAATATACTAATGGGATCATAATGAAAACAGTCATACGAGACAGTTCCTTTGTTGTCCTTTTCCTTGATGATTTATTCGTTAATGCTCTGCAAGATCATCACAGCAGTTTTAAGGAACTCTATGTTGTAAGTACAGTAGGGCTCTATATTGTATTGAAAGATACACTACTCATCTAAATATGATGAGAAGTTTGTGTATACTGAATGTCAATTGTACAGAATTCACCTCATTTTGAATAGGTCTTAGTGGGAAACATTGTTGATACAATGTTAGTCTAAATTTGGGGAGTCTCGGTTAGGCCTGAGTTGTTCATTGCAAGGCCCAAGGCTTTGTCAGATTGCATGGCATAAATCATCAGCAGTAGTTCTTGCATCAGATTTAAGCTGATGCAACCTTCATCCAATGGCTTCTAGGCTCCTAATTCCTTTTGGCCTTATTTGGGTAGTACAGAATCATATATATATGCTCCCCACAAGGTATTTCTCATTCTGGAGGTCTGATGCCATCTGCTAGTGCCAGCTATGCCTAAATATTGTTGAATTTTGTTAACCGCCCTCCCACTCCACTCAATGCCATATCTGCAAAAAAGCAAGGGAGGAATATTTACATAATGTTGGATGACATGCAAGCTAAATATATCTTATTTCTATGTATAAGTAGTGTATCAGTTTCATGTATTGTATTGTTAGTAAGTGTAACATGTGGTTTTCTTGTGATGAACAATTTTGCCCCAAACCTGGATTTCTTTTGGCTCTCCTTATTTAGAAGTTCTTTCTGAGGTCATTCAACCAAATTATCAGTGACCATACATTAAGTGGTGCATGCAAATTTCTCTCAAATTTCTGAAAATGTTCATGTTCTCTTCCAGGATTCAGCTTAAACACTTTCTTAGATAGCAGATTTTTAACTAGATTGTCAAGATCAGCCTTTTTGCTTTTAACTTTGTGATGTCCTCCAGGCATTACCATTATTAGGTCTTTCTCTGTGGACTCCAGCATTTTCTGCAAGAAGTCCAATGCATGTGATTCATGCTTTGCATTTTTCTTTTCATGAAGGTTTACACCTAGATTATGGATTGCAGCTCTTTCGTGAGGGATTTCAAAACAATGTTTCTAACCATTTCCAGTGTTTAGACATCACTCAAATACCTTCCGAATAATATGATGCAGGTAACAGGAAGCAAGTGAATACGAAGAAAGAATATGCAAAAGTATTTCCTAATTTTCTTAATTTTTGATGATTTGAGTGTTGTGATTTGAGTGTTGAGCTTCTTATAAGCAGTTTCTTAAAAAACTACACGTATTTTTTTATAAGAAACCGCTTATAAGAAATGGTAGGCTCAGTTTTTCGAAAGTTAAGAAACAACCCTAACTGAATTGAAAAACTAAGAAACTTTTGTAATTGACAGATTAATTCTCTATCGCGCTCAAATATGTTTTGACACTGTAAAGCTATAGCAACTGTTTGGAGTTGGACATTATTTTGAGTGTGAATTCATACGAATGGGTCAAAAATTTCATGATATTCATGCAAATAGGCTCGAAATTTTTTAATATTCCGTCATACGAATGGGTCCTTTTCTCAAAGTCCAGATTCTGGTCGAATCATGTTCACAATGAAGTACCCCCCCCCCCCCCGGCTGCAAATTACAAAAGTTTTGTATTAGCCTTTTACCACTAAGTCTGGTTCTTCATTTTTTCAAATTGAGCCTACAGTTTCTCATAATAAGAGTTTTTTTAAAGATGCAACAATTTCGTACCGACTCGTAAATGTAAGTTTAGCAGGGCTCCAAACATAGCATTGCAAATTCTCCTATTTTTTCTCCTCTGGATATCGATCGTCTTTGACCATAACCAATGTATAAATCTTGACTCCCATCGTAAGGAAGTTTATTCCACAAATGCGGCATTCTGAGTCTGCATTGCAGCTGATTTTTTTCGACAAACTTTTACCGGTGTTCCTCCTTGATTGTTGATGGATTTTTGATGGATGTTTCTTCAAAACAAAAGGATTTTTGCCAAACGTGGAAACAAGTGAAAATAAATGGAACAAACAAATCACAAGATAAAGATCTCATTCTTATGTTTCCCTTTGTTGACTTTGTTTGAAATTTCTTACACAAAATACGCATAGCAACATCCCAAAACATAGATAACACATGCAAGCATGAGTTCCTCAGTCTAAATGTGATTAATCACATGGTTAATCACATCTTTTGTTGATCACCATGATTGGAGAATGGGTGATTGAAGTGATTCATATCAATCAAATATAAACCAAAACGAGGTTGTGTTATCATTTGACCAGAGCCTCCTTTCTTCCTTCTCTCTTCCTTTTCCAAATTTTCAATTTCTTTCTAATTTTGAGGCTCTGGTACCCAGGGTAATAATGTGTGAAACCCATCTAAACAAAGGCTGCATAAATTAAAGGAGCTCTGTCACGCAGGTGATTGGTTTAGAGAACAAAGCTTAAACAAAGGAAAGGAGCTAGATCCCAGACTCTTTGAATTTTTCGCATGATAAAAATGCAGTTCAATTCGAAACAATCTCTTTTCCAATTCTTTTCTGATAATCCCGCCATACAAATCTTTAATCCCCTTATACAATCTTCAGCCAATTATGAATGAGACAGATTGCCTTTAAGTTCTAGAAACCTGGAACTGTAGTAGCAAGCTTTTGCTCATTAATTCGTAGACCTTTTCTCCAGTTGGATAAGGGGTCTACACGTAGGCTAGCAAACATTGCGCTTTGAAATTGAATGCATTTTGGACAGTTGTGCAGTTTCTTTGATGGCATTTGCAAATTTGTTCAATAGTACGGCAGATTTAGGGTTGGAATGTTCATTTTGTGATAAAAGCATGAAACTTGGTGAACATAGGCAGTTTGACACGCTGAACAATATTGGATATAGAGCCATTCCAAAAAATGCCCCCAAATGCTATTTTTAGACGGGGGTACTGGAGCCCAATCCCCAAAACTGAGAAACTGGTGTAACTAATGAAACAAGTGATGAATAAATATATTACTTCGTAGTCTTAGCAAGTTTGACATGCTGAAAAGCATGGAATATAAAGCCATTCCAAAAAATGCCCCCAAATGCTATTTTTAGATGGGGGCACTAGAGCCCAATCCCCAAAAGTGAAAAACTGGTTTAACTAATGAAACAAATGACGGATAAATACATTACTTCTTAGTCTTAGCAAGTTTGACATGATGAAAAACATGGAGTATAGAGCCATTAAAAAAAATGCTCCCAAATGCTATTTTTAGATGGGGGCACTAGAGCCCAATCCCCAAAAGTGAAAAACTGGTGTAACTAATGACACAAGTAACATTACTTAGTAGACTAAGCAAGTTTGACATGCTGAAAAACATGGAATATAGAGCCATTCCAAAAAAATGCCCCCAAATGCTATTTTTAGATGGGGCACAAGAGCCCAATCCCCAAAAGTGAAAAACTGGTGTAACTAATGACACAAGTAACGAATGAATACATTACTTAGTAGACTAAGCAAGTTTGACATGCTGAAAAACATAGAATATAGAGCCATTCCAAAAAAATGCCCCCAAATGCTATTTTTAGATGGGGGCACAAGAGCCCAATCCCCAAAAGTGAAAAACTGGTGTAACTAATGACACAAGTAACGAATGAATACATTACTTAGTAGACTAAGCAAGTTTGACATGCTGAAAAACATAGAATATAGAGCCATTCCAAAAAATGCCCCCAAATGCTATTTTTTGAATTTTATATACCTCGTTTTATAAATGAAATTTTCTTTCCATAAACCTAACAGCATAACCTCCAAAATGATCGCAACTTTAGTCCCTCTAGTCTACCCAAAATGAGATAAGTCATGTATGGCCCAGAAACTGTTTGATTTAGGGTCCACAGTTATGGGATAAGCTTCTAGTCTTGATTAGACAGTCAATCAGCCTGACTCAGTTTAAGGCCAAAATCAAATCCTGGAAAAGAAATGAGTGCCAATGCCAGTGTAGAGTTTGCCGAAATCTTGTACCGTATTTAGGGTTTATATAATATTTCTATCAATGATAATAATAGTAATAATTTTAGACGGGAGCACTAGAGCCCAATTCCCCAAATAGAAATCTGGTGTGTATCTAATGGAAGGAGTGACAGCTAAATACGTTACTTGGTAGTCTTGCAGTCTTAACAAGGTTGACGGGCTGAGAAGTATGGATCTACGGACATTCACAAATGTTCCTCAATGCTTTATTTACACTGTGGCACTTGTGCAGGATTCCCCAAAGCGAAAGTTTCACGTAACTATTGAGATATGCGGCATCTTGTTACACACAATTCATTATGCAATGGCAATCTCCAAAAGTTATTTGCATTGGTTCATTCGAAAAAGAATCCTATATGCTATCCATTGAAAGAGAAAGGTGACTGATAAGATAGTGAAATAATTTGCTTAATTGTATAACTAAAGTGAGCGGCCTACGATGGGTTCAGCAGTCTCCATCATATCTGTTGACACTTTTGCACTGTCCACCACACCTTTACTTATAGGAGCATTTTATCAGTTCCTGGCAGGCCACCGATGCATCAGGAAGAATAGTCCATAAGTGAAACCGCGAACTGTTCTGATCACGTTGCTATCCCCATTTATCAGGGCACGGGGTTTCTTGGAGTTTGACGAGAGACTCCCCCCAAATATGAGCTCCTTGGTAGATGACGCATTGAATGTGTTGCGTCAGTGCATCCCTTGCAGAAGGGATACCATCAACCTCCCTTCGCATATGAGAAAACAATTCCTTCCTAGCTGCTTTTATGGATCGTTTCGTATAAGAAGAGAAGAGAAACGCTCGATTGCATAAATATGAGCATCTGACAGGGAATTATGGCCTTGTGACAAGGTTATGAATGCATCTGCAAATGATGGGTGAGGCTTTTCGTGCCGTTTTCTTACCAGTACCTGCAAATACATCCACTTAGTTGATTGAGCAATGCAAACACTTTGCGTTTTCAGGGCTAATAGTCAATGCCAGTTGATGAAGAATGAAGCGTGATCAGAACAGTTTATGGTATCCAGTTTGGACTATTCTGCGAATAATAGATTATGAATAACAAGAGATTTGAATATTTCAATAGTTGTGTCAAACGTTCGCTTTTGGGATATTATGGCCCAGTGCCCCAGTGTGAATAAAGCTCTGAGGAACATTTAGAAATGGTCATGTATTCCACGATTCTCAGTTCGTCAAGCTTACTGAGACTAACAAATAATATCTTTAACCATCGCTAATTTTCTTTGGGGATTGGGCTCTAATACTGCTGCCTTAAAATAGCAATTGGGAGCATATTCTTAGAATTGCCAGTTTATTCCATGTTTTCAGCATATCAAACTTGCTAAGACTACAAAGTAATGTATTTATCCGTCACTCGTTTCATTAGTTACACCAGTTCTTCACTTTTGGGGATTGGGCTCTAGTGCCCCCATCTAAAAATAGCATCTGGGGGCAATTTTTATACTGGCTCTATATTCCATGCTTTTCAGCATGTGAAATTTGCTAAGACTACAAAGTAATGTATTTATCCGTCATTTGTTTCGTTAGTTACACCAGTTTCTCACTTTTGGGGATTGGGCTCTAGTGCTCCCATCTAAAAATAGCATCTGGGGGAATTTTTTAGAATGGCTCTATATTCCATGTTTTTCAGCATGTCAAACTTGCTAAGACTACAAAGTAATGTATTTATCCGTCATTTGTTTCATCAGTTACACCAGTTTTTCACTTTTGGGGATTGGGCTCTAGTACCCCCATCTAAAAATAGCTTCTGGGGGCATTTTTTGGAATGGCTCTATATTCCATGTTTTTCTGCATGTCAAACTTGCTAAGACTGCGAAGTAATGTATCTATCCGTCACATTTAGGGCCTGTTTATATGAGGCGGGCCAGCCCGCCTAACCGGGCTGGCTCGCCTAGGTGAGATCTGAGTGAACAAAGACATCCTTTGTTAAATAAAGTTGTGTTTATATGAGCAGCGGGCCAGCCCGGTCAGCCGAGATCTGTGAGTTGGGTAGGCGGGATCCCGGTGAAGCGAGCTCATATAAACAGCGTCAGGCGGGCTGGCCCGGTATAATTGATTGATTGATTTGCGTAACTGATTTGCGTAGGCGAGATTGCATTGTTTAATTTGAAAGTGGTTGTCTGGCCATTGTCTTTCAAAATCCCTTGATACGTCATAACATGCAGCATTACGAGGCCAGCCCGTCTGGCCGGGATAGTTTTCACTCATATAAACACAAACTAAAATCATCCCGCCTAGACGAGCCAGCCCGGTCAGGCGGGCTGGCTCGCCTCATATAAACAGGCCCTTAGACCAGAAAAATATTGCTCTCCCCAGATCCTTTCTAAATGTCAAAATGGTCTATTGTAGATCATAGGTCAAGAAAACATGTAAAAATTGGCTATAACTCTGAGAACTCCCTGGTTTCTTTGCAGTTTTAAAATGTGAAGTGCAATAGGCTCAAAAGAAAATTACATGTAACAGCTCTCAAATAATATCAGAAAGGTTAATATACCGGGTGTCCCAAAAAACGCAACAGATTCAAACAATTCTGACGGAATCCGTTTCAAATTAATAATCAAGTGATTATTTTTATCTAAATCTGCAATGATTAGATTAAATTTTTATATATTTTTCAGAATTTTTGGTGACTTGATTGAAGAATTAAAAATCAACAAACTTCAAATTTGCTATCAGGGCAAAACCAGAACTATCAGCATTAGTGCAAAGTATACTGTAAAGTTAAAAGAATGGCAATATCTGAAACTTTACATGATTGCATTAACAAGCACACAACTACATCAAGAAACTGCAACAAAGGGATCAACAGATTCATAAGTTATCCATTCTTGAGGGAGCTTTCAGAGTTCATTTATAATTATAGATCTAATAATGACCTAGTCATTTAGAAAAAGCAAGCAACTATCATGGACACTTAAGAAGCATGGCAGTGTTTTGACAAAAATCTTTATGAAAGTGTCTGTTGAATGTTCAATTAAATTTTGTGTTTGCGTGTTTGTCAGCAATTCTTTGCAATTGCAAGGATTTTCATGTTTTACAATTTGACATTATAATTCACCATTGTTAATGCAGCAGCTCTGGTTTTGACCTAGGGGCAATTTTGAAGTTTGCTGACTTTTAACTCTCCAACCAAGTCACCAAAAATACTGAAAAATGTATCAAAATTTAATCTAATTATTGCAGATTTGAAGAAAAATAATTGTTGGATAATGAGATTGAAACAGATTGCAGTAGAATTTTTCAAATCTGTTGCATTTTTTTGGGACACCCGGTATAACAAAGCAAGAGAACAAAACACAGTGACATTTCGTTTCACAAACCGCTGACCACTCAAAATCACCAGTCTCACGGCTAGATTTCAAAACGAGCGAGACAACTGGCCTAGATGGGTCGGGCATCGGCTTCTGCATTCTAGCGTGAGCTCATCCGTTCGCAGTTAAATCCACTATTTGATCTTGATGGAAGAAAGGTTGGTGAGTATTGGGAGACATCAATCGACGAAATTTTCTGATTAAAAAGCACTATTCGAAGACTTCTTGTGGCCATGAAAATATGGCCTAATTCATACGCAGATTCCTGTTGATGAAAGAGGATATTTCTCCAAAACTACACCGTGCCACATCAAGACATTTACAGGAGTCCTTGCCAAGGATGTCAGGAACATGACCTATTAGGTGGGTTATTCACTGTTTTTTGCGTTACGACGTTATTCTATGTTTTTTGGACACTACTCTAGAACCATGTTAGGAAAGTAGCAGAAGGAACCATATCTTCCATATTTTGTTTGCATTGAAATACTCAAGCTGGAAGTCTGGCATTTGTTTATGTTGATAAAACTACCTATGGACCACTGATACCCAGAAGCTTACATTCGTGAGTGGTCGGAAAGGCAGGTAAAATGTTATTTATCAAACTGCAGTCTAAAATGGTTCTACGGTCGTCATCTGAAATTGCCAATTTTGAGGCATTTATTTCTCCAAATCGGCACCGTGCCACATCACCAAACTTTGCCAGTGCACTTGCAATGTCTTCAGTAACAGTGTGCCAGTGTCGGTATATGCACTCTTTTTTGCGTTAAACGTCAATATTCATCTTTTTAGGGGAAGGTTTTGTTTACATCGTCAACGATTTGGGCAAGGAAAAGCTTTGTCCTTTAACAATCACATACGGGGCAAGTGCTGCATGTCATGTGTTATGAGAAGCAGCTACTTCAGTACCCGATACATCGTGTACAAGGGGATTTTTGTACTTAATGTCATAAGATTTACAATACAATCGAACTATTTACGTCTTTTTAGACAGAATGCAAGAAGTAACGAATCCTCAAATTAACAGTCAGAAATTTACTCACATTCCTATTTGATGCAAAAACATGTGCAAATTGCTTGATGCATTGCTGAGGGCAATTTGTCATTGTAGTTTTAATTCCATTTTATATGAAGGGGGTCAGGAATGCTGGAAAGGGGGCATAGGGGTGACTGCCCTTGCTGCCATCTGAGAAATGACCTGACTATGTTATTTTCTATTGTTTTGCCTAGTCCAACTAACTTTTGGCATCCCTGAATAGGTATTAATGTGAAAAGGGTGACAATTGTTTGCAAAATGGCTTTTTTTTTGTCTTGCAGATTCATGCACCTTCAATGCATAGAACATATGCAGTGATATTTTGCTTGCATATCCTTGACCCATCCAACTTGGTTAGCTTTTATACATAGATGGCATAGAGATGTAAAAACAGCACTGGACTATACAGCAGATGTTAACAGTTGCAGTTAAGATATTTCAGGGCTGTAGGATGCATCTTGAACTTGGGGGGCACAGCACATCAAGGAAGTTTTTCATCAAGCTAAAGAGACACTTTCTAAAGTGAAAAGGCACTCTTTTGTTTATTGCAAAATCTCAGGAAAGGGTGGCATGTGCCCCCAGTGCCTCCTGGTTCCTACATCACTGAGAGGTTTGAAAGAAAGAACATTTCATGAACATTTTTAGCATCATTTGCAGAAGTACACAGTATTATTGCAGGATATCTTTAGCTAGATAACTGTATTTTAATTCTGAGAGGTGTTTTCAAGTTGCTTTCACTGAATTTTTCTGTTTTCATTTGTGTGTGTATCTGTGCAGAATGATGGTTTTGTTTTCAATAAAATTCTATTGGTAGAAAAAAATGTTTTGGAGTAGGTCAAGGGTCACCAGAAAAAATGTTTGACCAACATGAGCAAATTTGACATATTTCATGATTTTTTGGACAGTAATGCTAGTATCCTCAAGAATGTACACCTAAAATTTCAGGGGCAAGCAAAATCTGTTGAAAAATAAGTTCAAATTATTTCAAAACCAGTTGGTGAAGAGTGCATTCTTATTCTCATAAGAAACAAAGGCCCTTCCAAGAAGTTAAGAAACTCTACTAGTAGCAGTTATCAGAGGCAATGTTGGAAGTTGAGGTACCTTTCAAGTTTTGTTATTCCTGGAAAATCATTCTAACAAAAAGTGTTAGATCGAATTGGATTAATTGACAGATTTCTGATTGCAAAACTAATCAACGAATTTCACTATTTTTCTAGAAAAGCATTGAAGGACTTGTGTAGTGAATCTAGTACTGCCCTTACAAGTATGACAATTTGCCTTTGCCTTGCCTCGATGTATCACGCTCGCAAAAGATAAGACGCCTCTGCTTCAAACCGAGTGTGCGTGCGCATAAAAAACGAAAAAACCCCATGTTTTAGGTTTCCTCGAGAAGCCTTACATCTTGTGACAAAATCAAGAGCAAATTTGTAAATATTTCTACCTTGCAGCAAAGAATTGAGCACGCTGTTGCAAGGGCTATCGTTTGTGAGAATGGAAAAGGTCCCCCTTCAATTGTAAAACATCTACTTTAGGGGGATTGCTCTCCCAAGAAGACAAATCATATGCTTATGTCATTGCAATTAGTCAGGAAGAACAACTGTTTTAAGTTAAAGGGCCCTGGTCAACATCGATGCTTTGCGCGCATAATTCGCCCTCGATACCCTGTGTTCTTGAGTTTCTGATGTTCAGAAACTAATATGGCTGCTCGCAGTAAATGGGATGGAGAAGGGTTACAGTAATTCAGAGCATACAGTAAGAATTTTTAATGGAATGGAGAATCAAACGAACAAATTGCAACGATTAATGAACTCTGAAACCACCAGGGTATCGTGTTATTCTTAGTTTTTTATTTTTTCAATTGACCTGTGCGGTTTCTTTTAAATCGTCGTTTTCTCTCGTTTTGAAGGTTTTTGAAAGGATCTTTATGCAAAAAATGTTTGATATCCACGAGAAGGAACGCCATATTACAGCCAGGCAAATTCCTGAATCTAATTGACCATATTGGCAATAAAACAAGGTATTTTTCAATGTAATTGCTTTAATAATCAGGACTATGACGTGATAAACAACAAAACTCTTTGAAACAACTCAACTCTCAAGCTAGTTCTGCAAGAATCTTTTCAAACTTTAACCTTCATTAAGATTTTTTTGCATGTGTATCATTGATTTAACATAATCCTGGAACAAATAAGCACTCATGAATCTTCACATTGACAAAGCCAATTTAGTAATAAGAAAGTGAAATACCTCGACAATATCCACACGTTTTGTTGCACACAATGTACATGTCGTCGGGCGAATCGATGCAGAAATCATTCTTACGGGCAGCCATACACCGATCTGCTGACTCCATATCAAAACATCTCAATGACTCTGTGAAAAGAAAAACAAGAATTCAAACAAGTACTTTTGAAACGCAACACAAAAAGATCGATCGAAAAAGAAACTTGAAAACGGTGCAAAAAAGTGAAGTGAATGACCGTCCACGTTTTAACCTGGATTGCTCCTAATTTCAATTTGTCACTAATAACTACTACCGGCTGAGTAACAAATAAACGATCCCTGCTTGAAAGGCCACTAATCCCTTGATACCATGATGCTCGGTAAAAAATCGAAAATAAAGACGATGAAAAATTATAGACAACTTCACATCTATTCTAAAATTTAGTGACTGAAATCGGCCACTCCAGTCTGAGATTATGGGGGATTTTCTCAAGAAGGCTGCTTCAAAAAAACTTCAAAATAGGTTTAAAATCATCACCAGATGTTCTGCCTTACAGCAATAACTTTTACATGCTTTAGCAGGTGCTATAACTTTGAAGGGATTGTCGTTGTTGTTGTTCATTTATTTTGATTCCAGGCATTGAACCCCTAAATGTTATTTTCTTTTATGGTCCGTAATATTGAGTTTTGCATTGTCAGGGATAAACCATTGTCGTCCGTTGACGTAGGTAGGAAGAACTCATTATCTTTTGTTGGAGAACTTTTGTTGCTGGTTTGTTGCAAACCGCAGCCGTGAGCTGGCCCGTCTACATAGCCAGGCAGGCAGCGCAGTGGCGCCGTCAGGATTTTTTATTGGGGGGGCAAAACTCGGGGTCTGGGGTGGAGCCCCAGGAAAATTTTCTTTGACCACGCCCTCTACTTTGGCTATAAATGTGACCAACGCCCTTTTTATAGGCTGACGTTAAGATAAATGAATCTGTTGAAATAACACAATTATGGTACCACGATTAGAAAATGACGTCCTACCGGCGACCAAGCAACGACCTTCGGATACCCAAAATTTTTGTGACCTCTAATAAAAATAAAAAAATAGAGTTATCGTAGAAAAATCTGAAGCAATGGCACTGCTTCAGAAGATCTTTTATTGGGGGGGAGGAATAGGTTCCCGGAAAAAAAATTAATTATAGTTGCTATGAGTTTTTGGACAATTTATCCGTGCAATTCTCAGCTGCTGACTTCGAAAAGAAACTTCTAATTCTACAGTGTCATAAACAATTTGAAGAGCGTATGTATTTAGTATAAGTCCCATCTTCTGGGAGCATTGTCACTGAAACGCTTTACAAGTTCTTCAACGTCCAAAGACTTTGTAATATCTGATTCAACGGACATCAGCATTAAAGAGTTCAATCTGTCCTGCCCCATTGTGGATCTAAGTCTGTTCTTTATTATCTTGAGCTTTGAGAACGATCGCTCGGCGGATGCAGATGTCAGGGGCAATGTCAATGCTAGTTTGCACAATTTGCCGATGGAGGGAAAACATTCCGGCTCCTTAAGGAGGGCACAATGCAGATCATGCAAAGACGGTTTTTGTCTTTCTGCTCCTGCTTTTTCGATGATCTCTTTCACGAGAAGCGATTTTCGAATAAGTTGGTCATCAGGTCAAGTATCTAAACAGAGAAAAGAGCTTGGTAAGGGTCGAGTTGGACAAAAAGTTGAACTTCCTTTGAATTAAAGAAAATATTTTCAACATTGAAATTTTGATAGGAAAGAATGCAAAATCCTTCCTCTTTACATGATTTTATGAAACAATACGCAACAAAGAATGGAGATTCTTGTTTTAAGCTCAAAATTTCCACTTATTTTGCCTTTGGAAATTTACAGCAGACGTCACCTTATGTTGGGCAGGGCTAAAGTGTTCTGGTGTTCTGTTTGCAACATTGAATTTTTTTGGATACAATCATTGTCATGGAATCTCGGGCATGGCAATGAAATAAACAAAAACTTTTAATTAACACTTACCGAATAGAAAAAACCGGCTCTAAGTTGATCTTTGTGAGGTAATTGGATTGCTGTCTCGGGTCGGTCATCTATCCTCTTTGGTAATTTCATCCGTCTCTCCTTGCCAGGCATTCTAATTTTCAATTGGTCGCTTGTCTCCGTTGACTTATCCCAAAAGCGCTCAAAACACGTCTCGTTCCGCATTTCTTTAACTGCCACGAGTAGATCTTCGACTCTATCACAACCAGTTATGATGTCAAGGTCTTCGGACTGCAGTTTGTCTGATACTCCTTTGCTCAAATTCAGAACATGATCGAGTACCTTGTAAAATAAATTTAATCAGCATTCAGACATCTTACACCCAGAGTGCACAGTCATTCTTTTGAAAGAACTTGGCTCTGAACTCTTTAGCAGAGTTCTTTAATTTTATGGAAGAGGTTACAATACCCTCCTTTTCTTTCTTATCTTTCTCTTTTTTTTTTGAGAGGCTTTGGTTGATTGTGAAATCAACCGTTCATCGATTTTGGATTTTACTACAAAGATAACCAATACCAGGTGTCGCAAGAAAGTACTCCCGTTTGAAAAATCACTAAGATTTGATTGCATGACTGACCTTCAATTTTCTTTTTTTGTCAAGTAGATCAAGGGCTAAATTATTTTCCCAGACATGTTGATTTTGTAATTGGTTTACAAATTAGCAAATTTAGCTCTTTTTACGCCTACCTGGCTTTGAATCATACTGCAAAAAAGCGCTCATGATTGCCACATCAATTTATTTGTGCATGTAAGGATTCTAGTTTGGTCATAAATGACAGAGAAATTCGCACTATCATTGGAGACTTCAATGATGATCAAAAATCTGAAAATTCTAACTCTTAGGCAAGATTGAATATTTTTCTTAAAAGCTATAGCTCAGAGTAAGGTTGTTCAACGTGTAACTTTTCTACCTTGTTATATCAAAAGCAAATATTTGATCATCTATAAATATTTTGGGTCCTTGACAAAACAAGTCAGAAAGAAATTTTTATCAAAGGTTTGATATTTGATTTTTGGTGATTTTTGAAACAGGAGTACTTTTTTGGGACACCCGTTAGATAAAAGACTTACGTTCAAGGAGAGTATAAAGTCAAAGTCGATGCTGGCCAAGAGACCTTTTGCTTCAGCTGCAATGTTTGCCTTTCTCTCTGTCTCGTGTATGTGCAGGAGGGTTCGATAAACTGCTTTCAGCGAAGCATTGATAGTGTTGATGGCGTCTGCTCTGCATGCCCAGCGGGTCTCACAAAGGCTCTTTAACGTGCGCACTTGAAATCTCTTTGGGTTCTGGTCTTCTTCATGGATATCTGCTTGTTTCTTTGCGTATACTGCATGGCGCTTTGTACACGTTTGGATGAAGACGTACAAATTTTGGAGGACTCCAAAAAAATCTCTTGCTGTTCGATTGCTGGTGATGGTGTCGACAATCACAAGGTTGAGCACATGTGCATAGCAATGGACGAACATCGCTGAGGGTGAAAGCTCTTTTAGCCTCGCCTGAAGACCCGTGTGGCTACCAGATACGTTGCTCGCTCCGTCGTAACACTACCCTCTTAAATTGTTCACGTTGATGTGGTGCTCATCAAATGTTTGGCAAACCGTTTTGAACAACGTTTCGCTCGATGTTTCGTCTACTTTCTTGACTGAAAGCAGTCTTTCTTCAACGTTTTCGCCATACACATAACGGACAGTGACTGACAGCTGCTCTTTATGGCTAGTGTCCGGTGTCTCATCAACAATTAAGGCAAAGAAAACTGCCTCCTTGAGGCGACGAACGATTTCGTCAGAAATCGCTGTGCCAACTACATCAATCATCTCATTTTGGACTTGATGGCTCAGATATGTAGCATTACCTATGAAAAATAACTTTACATCAAATTTGATATGCCACCCTTTGAATTCACATAATGGGTGAGTCAGAAAAAACGTGGGATGTTCAACAAGTCAAATTTTTCGGAAAAACAACTTTGAAGGTTTAAGATGCAGGAGAAAAATTACTTTTGTCATAAAAATATTATAGCTATCTTAATGACAAGATATCATTTTTATAAGAACTGCTTCATAGAAATGAAAAGTCCCTTTGGTATACAAAGTTTCATTTTTGGCAGAAAAACAGTATGTTTAAAATGGTTTAGCAGTTCAAGCATTCACGAATATGGATCTTATTGATGGCCTATATTGATGGATGTAAAAAGTAAATGCCAATGATGCATAAGTGCATAAGGGGACAAGAGTGAGATACGGTATAACTTTGAAAGTCTCGAGACATACCTTTTGCATTCTGTAGGTGATATTCCATTACTGAGTCGTTCTGTGCAAAATGCTCAATGATTTCCCTAAAAATGCCTTTGTTGAGGGATGTTTGGTCTTCTCTGTGACCTCGGAACGGTAAATTCAGTCTTCCAAGAAGTCGGACAACGTCATTGATTCGCCCTATCACAACACGTCTGCATTTGACCTAAAGGAGGAAGTGCTAAAGTTATTAAACTTTCAGAAGACTTACGTCAGGGGCAGACCACGCACGGTGAATTTGAAAGAGGTTTATGCATGATACATACATCAACTTATTCCTATTCTAATTTATCATTTCGTTCGTGATATATCGAATTTCCTTTCTGTGTCTACCTCTCCCAAAACAGTAGGAACGGTTTTCAGCAAAGTATGTTAGGCCCAGTTCACTGGTGCAACACACTTACTTTATAGGTCATGTCATAGTAGAGAAACGAACTACAAAGTTGGCAATGTTACCTCATTTTCTCTTGCTGATGCTTTTCTTGCTACCTCTTGGTCTAATTGCTGGTCGATAGGTCTCTTTTGTAACCAAGTGCGATGCGCCTCAAAAGACATCTTATGGGAGTCACTCATTTGGTGCTTTGCAAAAACTTCCGCTTTCTTCCAATTGGAAAATCCATTTGTTATGAAGGCCTTGCCGGACTTGCACATAATCTGTAGGAAAAAGGAAGCAAGTATAGATTTCTTAACGACACAACTAAATGCCGGCCGAATCAACTGAGAAGTGGCGTTCCTTTATGTTCATGTCATGCTTGTGTTGGGATCATCGATTATCTTATCATACGTCTAATTTCTCAAAAATGTAGAACTTTCATTAACGTTTTGCTTTCGCTTCATTAGAATTTTTAGGGGCCTACCTAAGCCTAAATTACAATGGGGTAACAAAATTATGTGACAATTAACATATTTAGCCCCAAATTATTGTACCCTTCCATACCCAATCCTAGCATATTGTAAAACGATAAATCATTATCACATATCAGATGGAGGTATCCAAATAGATATAAAGAGCTTGATTGATATAGATACAATAGTTTCTTACCTGACGGTTAAAGGTTCGACAGTAGAAGCAGAATGCCTTGTCTGCTTTCTTTGAATATTCCAGCCACTTAAATTTTTGGTACCAGCTTGATAGAAATTTTCTTCCATTTTTGTCCTTCGGAAACTCCCAATCTTTTGGCTGACAAGGCCCTTTCGCTATGAGATATTCTCTTGCATCCCGACTTACTGGTAACGGCGTGTGAGGATCGTAATCGTATCCACAAAGATCTTCTGGTGGTTCCATGTCCATAGCGATATCAATGTTCAAGCCAATGATTTATTTCTTTTTGCCTCTCGATATGTCTGCATGTATGATCGGTACGAAACGATATGTCTTACTTCAAACATTCAACACTAACATATAGATGATACTTGACACTTCAATTGCTGAAACAATGTGTTTTGATATGTTTTGATAAACGTTTTGACACAAAATTAGTATTCATTTTGTATAGAAACATGAATCAATAGAAAAGTACGTGTCATTAAAACATCCCCTGTTGAAAGCGGTGGTACTTTGATTGAGGAATTCTGAATAGCAATCCCATGATAAAGAAGACCGTACAGAGAAGAACTGTCACACGAGATATTTAGTGTTTGTAATTTTTTCACATTTGAACTCAACCACCCCCCCCCCCCCCATTTTTTCTCATCGAATTTAGAAGAATTACGAGGGCCATCTTTTTCAACATTGGGGGGGGCGACCGCCCCCCCTTGCCCCCCCCCTCCCGGCGCTTCTGGCAGGCAGGCAGGCAGGCAGGCAAGCAGGCAGGCAGGCAGGCTAATTTTGCTTGCTGATTGAAGAAGAATAGTAATGCTGCCTTCGGCAGCAAATATCTAATTAACATTACAATACGATGTACAAACACTTGTTTTACTTTAAATAACAACGAAAACCAACAAATTAAAATCTAAAGGAAACGACATTTTACGATACGACTAAGTTATCAAATACAAAAAACCCCGTCTCTAAAGTGGAAGTCCTTTCGATCTTCAATTCCCCCCTTCCCTTCCTTTTCCGTAATCAATTGATACCCCTGGGACTGGAAGCCCTACTCTCGTGTTGTTGGAGCCAAGAACCACCGAGAAAAACATCCATTCAATGACCTTCCAAGGATTTGCAAAACGGCTAAAAACTATTTTAGCCACTGGTAAATCCTGGATGGCAAGATAGGGGATTCCAGCCCCATTCCATCCTACTACGATGTGCAAATAACACAAATTCAAAGGCTGGATTGCCCCGCCCAAGTAGACCCAGACTCCTAATTTAAGTGTAAGGGCAGAATTCATGCCGACCCACGCGGAAACATATCGAGCTCAATATCTGCTGCCCTCTCGTTTAGGCCCGCATGTACGAACGTCCCAAGTTTGTATTGCCAGAATAATTCTTTTCTACGAAGTGAGTAGACATCCTCTGCTGTGTCGATAATTTTGATGGTAACAGAAGAGTTGCCCCCGTGTTGTTCATCGAAAAAATGACTGAAAAAGCCAGCTTTTGGAACAGGTTTCCCTGTCCCCAGAGTGCCCTCGGTATGTTTGCTTACGTATGTCCTGAAATACGATTTATAAACATTAAATCTTTGCCTAAACTTGGTTTTTTGTGCTGCCTATGTACTTTTTATTGCAACAGCTACATTGCACCATATAAACCATACTTTCTGTGTTGCAATAAAAGGCCCCTGAAAATATTTTAAATTATCTGCATTTTCAAGAGTATCCCCCCTCCCCTTATGTATTAGAGGACAGATTTGACAACTTCTTCTGGCATTACACCTAAAAATGCCCTTTTCCACCAACTCCGCCTCCAATGGCTAAAACTTTGCCCGTACCAAATTATCCTTTAGACTTTTTGCCTTCCTAAAGATACAGAGATTTGTCCCTGAAAACATTTTTGTGCCCCTCATCTACGCAAAGAAAAGCTGGATGGTGCGTCAAAACCAATGTTATCCGTGTGTCATCCTTTGGTTGTTTTTGCCGAGAAAGTAAGGAAGCACGATCCAGTCCTTTAACCCTGTCGACCTGCCCATCTATCTCCCCCTCTGTGTTGTAACCCCTATCTAAGAGCCACGTTTCAACGTCTGCAACCCTGCTTACGAAAACCTATCTTCTGAACGAATACGCTGCATTCTAAGGGCTTGACTATACGTTATACCCTTTTTTGTATGGTATATCGTATTTTGTATGTAATAATAAGGGAAGTAGGTGTAACAACAAGATTTGAATTAATCCAAAAGGCTTTTGATACTGTTAATCATAAAATTTTGTTATCAAAAGTGGAACACTATGGTGTGCGTGGTTGTGCCCTTGAGTGGTTTAGATCCTACCTATCCGATAGAAAGCAATATGTTTATGTTAATGGAAGTAATGCTAACTTACTTTCAGTTACTTGTGGTGTACCTCAAGGCTCTGTATTAGGCGCTTACTTTTTCTTATCTATATCAATGATTTACATACTGCTTCTAAGAAGCTGACTTTTTATATCTTTGCTGATGATACAAACATCTTCTGTGAATGCAAAGATTTACAAAATTTAATTAAAACTAGGCTTGCCGCTATATCGTAATTGGCCGTCGTCGTAATTGGCATTCAAGTGTATGGAAAGTTAAGTTTACGTGCGCCAGTTACTAAGGGAGAGATGTGTATATATATATATTCTATCTATTTTCCCAAGTTGGGGTGGGGAGGGGGGTTCTGTTCTGTTCCTCAAATTCTAGATTACCTTTTTGGGTCTCAAATATGGGAGACAGCAAAACAATGGGTAAAATATTTTTTACAAACCAAAGTAAGATCAAGTAACATTACTAAAATCAAAATATTGAAATTTCCAAATAAATTATGAGCAATCTAATCAGTTGGGGCACTTGTCCATGGAATTAAGATGCTGACTTCATGAATTTTAGTAGTGTTGGGTCAGAGAAAATATTTTTCGGCATCTATTTTCATGCAGGGAATTATCATGTTGGGTTGATGCTTTATACCCCAGCCTAAGCACAAATATCCTGAATATACCTTAGGATAGGGTCTATTTGGTACTCTCTATCCCTCTGTTAACTGTTTATATCTTCTCCATGCTGAATACTTTCAATAATTCTGCAGACCCTTAAGATCTCCTCGATCTATCCAGTTGACTCGTTGGCCAACATCTTCTCTCCTTGCTCTCATTGTCGTATTTTTTCTCACTCCTTCACTATCTCTCGTTTGCCTGCTTTGCTCTTACTGCCTTCCGTGCGCTCTCTACTTATTTTCTTTTTCTCTTAGTTTTAACTATACTCTAAATGATTTAGATGCCCACATTGCGCTCTCGTGCCTTCGCTACTCTCGTTGATTTAGTTCCCCATTTTTTACTTTGTTGTTCTTTGCTCACCAGGGATAGGGAGACGCGTTTGTATCAAATGTTCAATTGTTATCATAGTTGCCGTCTCAGCCATGGTTAATGTTTAGTTGGGGCATGTTGCAGCTACGAATCTTATTTTCATTCAGGTACGTAGGAAGCATCTCAAATTTGGGGGGGGGGGGTGCACAACACTTCAAGGGCATTTTTCATTAAGCTAAATGGGCACTTCCTAAAAATAAAAAGGGAACGTCTTTGTTTATTGCAAAATCTTGGGGGCATGTGCCCCCAGTGCCCCCGGTTCATACGTCTCTGTTTTCAGTTTGCCGGGAAAGTCTTCCACTGACGCTTAGAATTGATCCCATATTGACTTTTCAAAACAACCGATGCTAGGGCCTATACTCAACCTTTCGCTAAGACTTCATGACAATGGTTTTTTGGTATGTTATGTATCAATTTGCCACAATGAATATTTAGATGTTTTATAACAAAAATAGATACATTGCAAAATTAAATGTCCAAAACGTAAAGATAAACACTGCTATTTTCAGTGGCAAGGATAGCATTAAAAGGCAAAGCTGACCTTATTTCCATAATTGTCCCCTTAGAGGATGCTGTATAACGGAAATACGTAGGAGAAAAGGAAATACAGAGTTGCATGTGTGTTTTCAATATGGTCCTTAGTAGAAGACATAAATGTCATTTTCCTCTTTCTGTATATTTTAGAAAAAGTTCTCTTTGGTCTTATGTTTGAATGCATTGATATTGTTTGTTGATTTCAACTCAGATGGAAGACTATTCTATGTTCTGGCCCCAGATAAGATAGGCATTTGTTTCCAGTTTAATTTTGCGGAATGGAAATTCTAACTTGAACTTGGACCTTCACGTTGTTAAGCCTTGGTTGACTGGAAGGAATATCTCAGCACTGTATACCGGGGCAGTCTCTTTGAGAAAGTTACAGCTCTCTAAATGGTAGCATATGACATTATATAATGTTCATTATTTTCTTTCCAAGAGCTTGTTAGAATTTCTAATAAAAATTTACTTCAACCTGCTTGCAAATCAATAGTTGAAACATGGGTAGTTAGACACTGCTGGTGTGCTTCTATGGAGGAGTGCTGGATAATATGTATCTGCGGAGGAAATATTGTTTAGTACTGCGGACGTTCTTTCGATATCTCCTCCACAGTACTAAACAATACTTCCTCCGCAGATACATATTATCCAGCGCTCCTTCATAGAAGCACACCAGCAGTGTCTAACTACCCATGGTTGAAAATGGGGAAATTCCAAGGCAGAGAAAATACACTTCCATCTAAGTGGCGTATGCTGAGATCCATTGCAGTCTCTCTTACATGTCTCATGTTCAAACGGATATGTCTCTGGTGTAATTTCTCCCTTTTCAAAACCCAGTAGAATCCTGTTTTATCTGCTCTGGTCAGCTCTTTGCACCAGCCTTGCACCAAATTCAATTCCACTCCGTCTCGCCTGTCTACTCCGAGACCTTTTTGCATCGTTAGTTGATTTACCTGCATTTGATATATTGTTTCTCGCAGCCGTCTCCATTCTTGTTGTCCTTCCTTCTGCATAGCTACTCATTTTTTGAAATATGAAGTCACATATAGGCACGCGGTTTAATCGGTGTTCATTTCCGTCGATGCTTGCCAACGTTCTTTATAATTCCAAAGATAGAGGCAAGATGAACCTGTTCGTTGTTGTTCCTCTATTTCTCCCCATTGCTTCCTCCTTTCACTGCTTATGTATCCTTTCTTTGCTAAATGTTCATGCAATTTAAAGTCCCCAAGATTTTTTCAATCTATCCTGCTAAGTTGCGCTGCCTAATTTCTCAAATTTCCCACAGTTGCAGTCATTGCTCTTGTTCGGTTAGGGAGCAGTCATTTTCGATCCTGGGTTACCAAGGCGGAGGATTTTTGACAGAGGTATGAGAATCTTTCCCATTACTGTTTGGGGGTATCCAAATATCAAGGGAAATTGGTATGAGGTGCAAAAACTATTTTACTTGAAAACTATTTATGTGAAGTCATCAGTTAACATTTAACCCTAATCCTACCGGGCTTTTTTTGATCTAGCATAGCCGGGGGGGGGGGGGGTGCTTTCCACCCCCCTATATAAATAGCCGTAGACTAATGGGAAATCATTGAAACTTGGCAAGGGCGTAGTCCTAACTATTCTTAGCCGATTGGTAGTTTTGGGCGTAGCCACCTCATTAGGTGACGTCACTATGACGTCATAATGCTGGAAAATGTCAAAATATATGGTTTTCCGGCTTATTTGTTCTAAAAACGGAATAAAGGTAATCTGAATGACTTTTTCCATTCTTATTTGGCGTATTATTCATTTGCAGTTCAAATATGATGCATATGGGTGTTTTTAGACCGTTATTTTGGAAGAAAATGACAAAAATTGATGACGTCATAACTAAAAACTGTGTTTTTTTGCCAAGAATTGATAACAATTGGCTCAAAAATGCTTTTAAAGTATTGAATAACGCAATTCTGTGCATTTCTAACAAAATCTGTTGGGAAAACTTCAAAATTCGCCAAAATGACCCAAAATGGCGGCCCGAGTGACGTCATCATTTAAGAATGCTGACGTCAGCAAATTCCATTGTTATTGACAACAATAGAAAGCTAATTGTTTGCTGATTCTTGAAAAGTACAATAGTCAACATTTGGAATTAATTCCGGGAGTAAAAATATCAAAATCATTAACTTTTCCAATACCTTGCTCCAAATATGGTAGTGTCACCTGTCAAGTGACACCATTGTTCAAAAATTTAATTGTCAAAATGTAGCTAATAGATAATTAGTAATTTTCAGAGAGTTTGAGGGTCATAGCTTTTGTCGTTAAAGAATGCTCTGCAAAAAACCGACAGGGGGATGGAAAACACCCCCCCCCCCCCGGTAGGATTAGGGTTAAAAGTAAAATTGAAAGACAACCGGAAATGATGAATCACTGGACCTGTATGCAAATTGCCTGGAATAAATTGGCATGCATGTGTATAAATTTTATACATCACATCCTGGAAGGCTTCTGGATGGGGTACAAAACCATTTCGCTGAAAGGTGGTGGGGTATAAGACTTTTTCCAAATTCAAGATGAGGTATAAAAATGAAATGTTGTCTAATTCTGTTAAAGTATCTTCAGCGCTGGTACCCAGGATTAAAATAACCGCTCCCTTACTTTCCATCGTTTACCTTTTTAATCTTTGCTCTTCTGAAATTCACATACTAATGCTCCTCCGTTGTACCCAAATTAACAACATATATCAACCGTGTAAGTGAGGAAATATTTGGATAATCTGTGATTTGGATAAGCCTAGGCCCCCGTCGTTACCTGCAAATATGACATTGAATAAGAAACTGCTAGCAATACCCCCAGGGGGACGGTTACTTATTACATTTGTTTTCAGGGTATCGTTTTCACCAATTTTTTCTAGCACGGGGTATCAAGATAAAGCAATTTTTCTAGAGCAGGTTGTCAAACACCAGCATGCCAAAAAGGGATCTTTTGCTAGACCCCCCTCCCCCCGGAGAAAACGTAAGCTTCATTGAAAAGAATAGCTTCTGACTGATTAACGAACGAACGAAACAGTCAATCGTTATCGCAGCACTTGACCCTTTCAGCAAATTCTGTTTGTTGAAACTAACTGTTTAGAATAGACTTCTCAACTCTCCTTCCCCAAAATATGCTCCTTTGCAGCGAGCATATTTATATCCTCTTCTCTAAAACGTGCGAAAGTAAGAGGAACTCTGAGTAAGACATCTACTTTTTAGCATCTCAGTGCCCATTTATATCCAGTACTCTCTTTTAGCTCTATGCCCCTCAGAATAAATCTCCCTCTCATTCGACCCGCTCCCCCCCCCCCCCCTACTTCTCTGAAGCCTTCCTTTGTAAGGATGCACTCATGATCTTATTGGCATGATTCTTTTTTCGTGACAACACCAAAATCACACAAACAGAAAATCGTTGACAGCATTATCTGCTTTGTATCATCCAATGTAGGTGTATAATCCGGAGCAGTGGAACCAGAGTATGGAACGATAGGAGCCTTGGATCTCAGGTCCCGTGCTGCTAAGGATCCAGGGGGGGGCACTCAGCACATGCACATACGGGGATGTAAGTCGATATTTTTGGGTCAGAATATTGCTGAAAGTGATATTCTTGGGTCCAAATAAACTAAAATTATGTTTTCGATATTTTTGGTCATCAAATATTTGACAATCCTGGTCTCAATTTGCACTGTTTCCAGATCTTTTATGCTCGTTTACAGATGTCAAGGTATAAAATGAGCTGCTTTTTTGGTTGTAATGAAGCTAAACTGATATTTGTTGGGTGTCCTGAAAATTCCTCGGCGTATATGAAGACCCATCTGTGTATATGAAGAGTTTCTCCCTGGGCTAAGAATGGTCTCCCTTTCTCCAGAGATACAAAAATACTGCACACCCACACACCTGGTTTGGAGGAAGCTTTGAGCAAAAGTTGAGGATGGTTATTTCAAAAGATAAGAATATTGGGAAATTGGATTTGCAAGGCTGGGAGAGTGGTTCTAAGCCAACGTAAAGGTTGATTTTCCGAAAAGTTTGTAACTGATGTTAATTAATGTAAGAAATGTCACGAAATTGTAATATTTTTCATTTTAGCATTAGCAAAAATTGGATCGAGAGAGGCATTCTGAGCCAACCAAAGGAATATTTGCTCAATTTTTTTCTGAAGATTGTGGTGATTCATATAAAATTATTACACATTTTTCAAAGTTGCCACTCTAGCACTGGCAAACATGAGGTCAGGAGAGCTGTTCTAAGCCAAAATAAAAGACGCGTCCTCAAAAATTTCCCCTGGAATAATAGACCCTTCATTCCAACGTCCTTGGTTAATTTACCCTGGCTACGCCACTGCACAATTCACTGACATTCTTGAAAAAATCATCAAAAATAGTTCTGGTTAAAGCTTTGACTGGGTGTGCGAACCAGCTTTTAAATTTCTTTCCAGCAGGCAAAAGATTATAAGACATGCAACGGTCCTGATAAATCATGGAAAAATCAATCAATACTTTTCTTGACGTATAAAGGCTCTTTCCCCCTTTATCGCAAAACTTTGAAATGAGGAAGGTCAGTCCTTAAAATCCAGGTTTGGAAGAAGGTCTGAGACTTTTTGCAACTCTGCCTTTCTCATTCAACCCTCTCCTATACTCTCCTCTCGGGCCAACAAAATTTATGCAGGAAAAATAAGTCGATCTGTATAACTCTGCCCTGTCCTCCTTTCAAAAAGAGAGGCTGAGTAAAATAAAGCTCCAATCATTTCTATGGCTCGTTTACAGATGTTAAGGTATAAAATAAGCTGCTTGTTTTGGTTGTAATGAAGCTAAACTGATATTTTGTGGGTTTCCTGAAAATTCCTCGGCGTATATGAAGATCCATCTGCGTATATAAAGAGTTCCCCCCTTGGCTAAGAATGGTCTCCCTTTCTCATTCAAACCTCTCCTTTACTCTCCTCTCGGGCCAACAAAATTTATGCTGGAAAAATAAGTCGATCTGTATAACTCTGCCCTCTCCTCCTTTCAAAAAGAGAGTCTGAGTAAAATAAAGCTCCAATCATTTCTATGGCTCCAATCTTTCATTGGTCCGACAATTGTGATATGTCTAAAGATCATTCCCTTGTACACAGAAAACTGAAAGGGATTCCGCCAATCCTTTGATGTCACCGAATTCGCCCCTTACCCTGATTTGGGGGCGAATTTGAGAAAACAAAATCTCTATTGCACCCCGTAGAGGGAAGACGAAGATATCTGGAAAGTTTTGTGAGGATCAGCGCAACGGTGCTCGAGTTTTACGCCACACAAAATTCGCTTCACGTTTTAATAATATAGATATAGATTGTTAACAAAGAGCTTAAATCAATAAAGAAATTGCTTGATGATAATAAGCTATCACTAAACATTGATAAGACAAATTATATTATCTTTCATTCTTCTTCTGTGAATGTTCTTTCTGATTCTGCCATAAAAATAGGGGGAAAAAGTATTAAAAGGGTTAAGTTTGTTAAATTCTTAAGACTCCTCTTAGATAGATGAGCATCTAAGCTGGAAATTCCATCTCAGTGAACTTTCTAAGAAATTAGCTAGAACATGTGGAATCTTATTCAGAATAAGACGCTTACTACCATTAGATGTTTTACTCTCCTTATACAATGCTTTGTTTCCGTCCTTTTTACAATATGGTCTTATCGTCTGGGGTCAAACATATGCATCACACATTGAACCAATTTTTAAACTACAGAAGAAAGCTGTCAGAGCCATATCATTTCAGCCTCGCTTGTCACCCTCTCTGCCAATCTTCAAAGATCTTAAACTTCTCAAACTTTCTGAAATTTTTGAACTCCGACTTTTAACTTTTGTTTTTGACTCTGTTAATAAAACTTCACCTAGCTGCTTTCATAACTTCTTCTTATTCAGTTCATCTGCTCATCAATATACTTAACAAGAAAAACAGTCTTCAATATGGTCTAAAGTCGATTCGTTATCTTGGGGCTAAACTCTGGAATACGTTACCCGTGGAACTCCGAAACGCTCCATCAAAAATATCCTTCAACAAGCAACTGAAAATTTACTTATTTAACAAGGCTATTTTTTGATAATTGCACAACTTCTATTTGATAGCATGAAAAGCAAATGCGTGTATTCCCTGGAATCATTCAAGTCCAACCAAATTCATTCGAAATTATTATAGGTTAGGGGGGGGGGGCTCTCTCCTCGATTAGTTTACCTATTGAGAGAGCTCCTCCTTTAAATAATTCCCTCCATACAATTTATCTCGTCTCTCTGTATTTGTATATTGTATCAATTTTCCGTATCAATGTATTAATTATCTGCAATATTGCCTTATTTCTTTGTAGTTTAGTTATTTGTTGGTATTGTTAATTATGAAATTGTATGTAGTGGAATTTAAAATATGAACTGAAACTGAATCCAGAAATCAACACTACTAGGCACGGCAAGAATCATCAGATATCTTGGATGTTACTTCCAAATGTTAATTAATTGGTGTTGTGTGTAGCATTCCTCGTGATCATCATAATAATAATAACAATAATAATAATAATAATAATAATAATAATAATAATAATAATAATAATAATAATAATAATAATAATAAAAACACAACTGTTAAAATCTTGGAACGTTTCGATTAAAAATCTTCGTCAGCACTAATAATAATAATAATAATAATACGAATATTCTAGCAGGATTAAAGCTTCAACAAAAATACTGCTGTTTTCAATGCTTGCCCTGCAAAGCTACAATCCTTGCCAAAACTCTTGAAAAAAATCACATACTAATAATAATAATAATAATAATAATAATAATAATAATAATAATAATAATAATACGATTCTAAATTATTCTGCACCCAAGCAAATGGCAAAACCTACTGCTTAGTTAATATATACAGAATGTTTGCTGGCTTTACAGTTACCGTTAATAAACGCCATGGTACAAACGGTGAATAAATTTATCACTGAGTATCAAAGATGAACAGAATGGTACTTGATGTGGGCTTAAAAGCCAGGTTTATCAAAAGCAGACCAAAACGAAAGGTGAAATGGAAAGAAATCAGTGACTCAATTTTTTCACCCTGTGCCTCCAGATATAGTTCGCTCCAATAATATTAGAAATCGAGCACCAAGCTAACAGTTCCTTTACTTTTCCTTTTCCAAAGCCAATATTCCGCAATCGTTCATAAACGTCCTCTTTGATACAGCCAAGCGCACCAAAACACAGAACATGAAGAGAAGGGTTCCATCCATTTTCACGAAGAACGTCACACAGGTCCTGGTAGCGATCACACTTCGCTGGAAACGAGAATCCAAAGTAGAGATCAAAACAAACTGTAACTTCTGCTATGATGATATCTCGTGAAGTTTTATCAATAATAACAATGTCCGGTTTCCGATGTTGAAGCAAGGTCAGCTCTTCTCGATATTCTGGCAACAAAGTTTCTAGTAACTTGTTTGTATAAACTTTCTTGCTCGAACATAATATCAACTTTATTTCATCGAAAAGTTTTTCAACAATCCGATCGTGCCGGCGACTGTAGAAATTATGAAATTCCTTGCATCCATTAAACAAATGCGCAATACTTTCTGTGTGGCTAAAACAAAGCGGACAACACGGATCATTTGTCCTGTTCCAAATATAAGTTGTGAAATTTGTTGGGAGTAAACTTAAACGCGCTTTGATAGCAAAACGAACCAAATCATCGCTTATCTTCCAGTTGTAAAAGATAGAATGAGACGCTTTTACCTGAATGTCATTTAGTCCAAGAAAAGGACCTTGGATACTAAGTTCTTTGGCCTTCTGAAGATCTCTATCTATGGTAATGCGAAAAAGTATATTCTGAAGTTTAGGGGTTTCGTCCAGAGTTAAATCGTTGTAGGTTATTTCTGCTTTTCCGTTTCTGAAAATCACTTTAACGCCCAACTTACGAGCATATCGTAACATGTCTGGCCAGTCTGACTGGCACCCGAATCGCGTTCTCGTATTCAAAAAACCATTAGAATTCAAGTCATAGCCAAGAAAGTTATCGCTACTCTCTGACAGTAATACTCCCCTTTTGTCCATATCTAACCTCAAAGACTCACGAGCCATATTTCTGAACTGTGGCACATCATGATTCAGCATCTTGACTAGAAATGCCAGTCTTGTAGTCCGATAAACATCAGACACTCTTTTCACTCCAATACCACCATACTCCCGTGGTAAATAAATCACAAGATTGGTTGTAGTAGTGTATAATGCATACATTTCTCTGACAGTCTTAGTAACTGACCTGTCAATAATAATGATAATAATGATAATAATGATAATAATAATAATAATAATAATAATAATAATAATAATAATAATAATAATAATAATAATAATAATAATAATAATAATAATAATAATAATAGTAATACGAATATTCTAGCAGGATTAAAGATTCAACAAAAATATTGCTGTTTTCAATGCTTGCCCTGCAAAGCTACAATCCTTGCCAAAACTCTTGAAAAAAATCACATACTTTACTCAGCTCTCCCCCCTTCCCCCTTACCATGTTGGTCCCTTGTGCGATTACGCATTTCTCACGGGCACAACAACGCAACCAAAGCAATTTTCTTCATATTTGGTGATCAGTGCTTCAGACCAACATTTTTCAGGGGGGGGGGGGGGGGGGGCGAGGAAAGAGCGTAACGATAAGTTTCCTGCAATGTATTTTGGATGCTTCGTCAGACAAGAAAGCAGAGAAATGACATGTTTTTTTCAAGTTGTTTTGGCAAGGATTGTAGCTAATAGAGCTAGCACAGCCAGCAAGAAATGATCTGAGACTATATCCTTCCTTGGAAACAGTGTCTGGTCGACTTTTCCAAATGCAGAGAAACAAGCAAGCAAGCACCAAAACCTTACTACACAAGAGTACCCCCTAGGGGCAAACAACTTCCTTGAAAGAACAAAACATTCAATGAAACGGCAGAAAATTCGAGGAATACACATATTTTCATGAGGAATACTCATTATGAAACACAGCTTTTAGAGTGCCTTTATTTTCACTTTTTTCCTGTATCATTTTGCTCCGATGGTAGGGTACCTGACAAATCTCTAAATATTAAAAGGCTGCACAACTCTTTGTTGAGAGACTAATTGAGAAGGAATAAGGCTTACCGTATCCAACAGGCAAATTCACTGCAATAAACACCAAACAAGGGAAAAGAACTATGACATTCTTCAAGTTTATGAAGCTGCAACAAGACATGGTTGGGAAGTCTACGGAAAAAAGAAGTGATGAATCAGTTGAGCTTTACAATTACTGTAAAGGATCTATTAAGCCCCGGGGGACTTATTTAATTTGAGATACTCTGGAGGGGGACGTGAAAGAGAGGGGCTAATTAGTCGGGGGCCTTTAAAAAATCAAATGACAACGATAGATATGATAGCTTTTCAGTTCTTGTACCCCATAGTTGCCGGAATCAACATTACGAGTCAAATCACGCGCTGTATAGGAAATGCGCTAGTTGGTGTGTTAATTGATAATGGTCCTATCGTACTTGCTGCATCCCCCATTTTGATTTTGTGAACTGTAAGGCTTCCTCCCAGGCAAAGGGTTGCGGGCCAATTATGAAGCTACTTGGATTTTAGCTTCACAATAGGCCTCGCATTGCCCTGCGAGGGAGAAAGACTCCCAGTTCACAAAATCAGGATGCAGCAAGCACGATAGGACTATAGGACTATTTGAAGCAAGACAATAAGCAGACGGCAAAATGAATGAAGACGAAGGAATCTTTGAATAACTGCCGCATTTCTTACAGCGCGTGCGTGGTCAAATACATAAATTCGACATAGTCATTATCCCAAACAATATCCAAATTAAGATGCGAACTTGTTTAGCTAAATAAATGGAACATATTTGGCAAATTCTGGAATTTGACACAATTGGGGGGGGGGGGTTTATAAAAATTTCTGGTTCAATTCCATTGATTGATCATGAATTCATACTACATAAAATTCTACACTGTTACATTACAAATATATATGATACTACCGGGTGTCCCAAAAAATATCAAGCGTTATTTAGGCCATAATCCATTTCTGCAAATAAGACTGCAATTATAAATTTTTATTCCAAATATGAATTCTAAATTTCCATTCTTTTATTTGAAATCAACAAATATTATCGTTAATTGTCATTATTATTTTAACGTTTAAAAGGAAATTCGAAACAACATGCACATTACAATACAAGTATATCCTTTTCAACGACACCAAACAGAAGTTGCAGAGTGAATTGCTGCTCGTCAACTGCAAAGTGCAAAGCAAAATTCAATTTCCAAAATGCTAAATTAAACCTGGACAATACGTCATAAAAAACGTAACTTTGGTATGGACTATTGCGCAATACATTATAGAATCATCATTCTGTACGACGTGTTGATTTCGTATTGTCTATTGCGCAATACGTCATATAAAATGTAACTTTAGTATGACCTATTACGCAATAGTCAGACTTATTACGATAAGTACTAAAGGCAGCAAGTCTACGCAATAGCTACGTTTTGGCGGAAAACTTAACCACGATGCTGGCCTAGATTGATTCATGGTTTCAAACTTCACCTTCTTGCCGGATGGATCATCGAAGTGCAAGTGCTGCAAGGGAAACTGGAACTGGAGAGAGCAAGGAACGATCCATTGCCAAGCGAGATGGATATCAAAAGGCCTGCCGACGACCAGGCATCGATAAGAGATGCTGTAAATCGGATTTATCATTTTATCCGTAAAATCTAGATCATACCAACTTCCTCTCGAATTTTTTTCAAAAATTGCGTTCGCTGCTTGTATGAAATCGCTAACTGCTTCGTCTGGATTGTTCCTTGTTCTCTCCAGTCTTTCTCTCGCAGCACTTCGATGATACATCCGGCAAGAAGGTGAAGTTTGAAAGCATGAATCAATCTAGGCCAGCATCGTTGGTTAAGTTTTCCGCCAAAACGTAGCTATTGCGTAGATTTCCTACCTTTAGTCCGTTTACTGGGGCTCATCGTCGTAAGTCTGGCTATTGCACAATAGGCCATACTAAAGTTACATTTTATATGACGCATTGGGCAATAGACCATACGAAATGAACACGTCGTACAGAATGATAATTTTATGACGTATTGCGCAATGAGCCATACAAAATAGTCACGATGTATTGCGCCAAAGGACATACTGAATGCAAAACACCATTCGAAACGAATGTTGGCATTCAAAATAATATGAAGACCATACTGAATAGAGCAGTTAGTATTGAAAAGACTTCTTATATGAAAGAAATTTAGGGTTTAGGATAAGAACATGTCAGTTTGTTTGTAATAAAGACGCAAACGACGCTCCATATGGATCAGATATCAGATCTGCAATTCAAAATGTTTTTTTGCGATTAACATTTGTTCATAGGCGTAGGAGACAGGGGGCAAAGGGGGGCTGCAGCCCCCCCAGCGTCGGAAAATTTTGCAAAAATCAGCCATAATCGGGCAGAAATCCGCCTTAAGTCGGGCAAAATTTTCCTAAACAATGGATTTTTTATCGGGCAGCCCCCCCAAATTTTATTTCCCCCTACGCCGATGCATTTGTTTAGACAATTGTCTCCAGAATCACTCAACCCCTAAGCGATACTTTTTCAGTACTGAAGCCTAGTGTTTAATGAGCCGCTAAGTGAAAGTCTAAACTAAAACTCTAAACTGAAATCCCATTTTGATTCTTCAATCATAATCCACCTTTTCAAGGTAAGAGGCGCGAAAGCGGAAGTTTTTTGCTATTTGAGATATTGCATTTTTGAGGCAAAAATCTTGTTCTGCGTGCAAATTTTAGCAAAGTAGCAAATTTTCACATTCATATATGTCTTGATTTCAAAATTATGACAATTTCAAGAATTTAAAGTCATAAGGGCTTCGACCTACCCTGGGTACCAGCCTCTCTAACATCTGTTTTTATGTTAGACAGGGGCGGATCAAGCATTGGACTTTGGGGAGGTCCATTTGAAGGAAAATGGGGACCTGGGGGCGAAGCCCCCAAGAAAATCTTTCGTGACCACGCCCTTCAGACTCTCGGAAAACGTGGGAAACGCCCTTTTTGCTTCATCTTAGATCATTTAGCCCATCATTTAATTATGCTTCTCCTCAAATACAAACTGGCATTTATATTGTGTGCAAAAGCTAACGCGCCATCATTTGGAAAGTGAGGGACCAATGAAATGTTTATCATAAGCACCAGTTTGAGAATGCTTATCGCTGAAATAAGCTCCACCTCAATGGAAATAAAACTGGCATAAAAACGAGGTATATCTCAAATTCACAAATCAGAGGCATTTCAATGTTAGATGAAAGAAATGTCCAATTGTAAATTCCATAATCGGAGTCACTAGAGTAGCGTCGCCCATTATGGCCGGCTAGCAAGAGAAATTAAATTTCAGGGGACTAACGACTAGTAATAAAAAATTGCAATTGCGCGGAAAATCTTCGCAGACATCTGTTTTATGGTGATTTGACCTTCAATGAAGATTCAGTTCATTTGCATTGAAACCCGACGAGATGGTTTGAGCATATCTCTAATTGATTTTTTCAAGTATTGCAAATTTTATGATTCTATTAACATTCGTTCCTTCTTTTTCGTTCGCTCGGCACCTTGCGGTTTGAAATTTTTCAAATATGCTTTGATTTTTCAGAAGTCCTGTTTCTTGAGAGGAAATCTACAATGAAACCAAAGCAAAGTGACTTCTGATTCAGATTTAAGGTTATGAAGTCTGAGTGCTCCTAATTGCTATTTTCGTCGCCCATTATGCCCATCAGTTTACCAGAGAAGTTTCCAATCGCTTCAAAACATTAAAATGCAACATTTATCAAGAAAACACCAATTTGGGTTAAAATCTTACTTACTGACTTGGAAAATCATTGAAACGCAAAAAAAACGCAGCATTATATTAAGTCTATTTTCATTTTAGAAACATGCCAAAACTCATCCATCCAGGCACAAGAGATAAGGCAGGATTTAGAACAACTCGAAGCATGTATTTCAATTGCCAAAACTCGAAGTTTAGGTTAATTCTTGTTGATATTTTTGGGTTTAAAGTACCAAATGATAAACAAAGAACAGTAATTAAAGCTGTTTTTCTTATCAAAACTTTTTACCGGAGTGTTCATTGTTTCTCTTGCGGCCATCATGGGCGACGCTAGAAGAAAACGACGTTTTTACCCCCTTCTTTAAAATCTTCTATAATCAGTATAAAGTGTTTACGTAAAAAATCAATACTCTGTGATCTTTTTCTCCATTAGTTGGTGATATTATCTGGCTATTTGGTTTTTTCATCAATTGCTCTTTTTGGATCTAACTCAGAACTTCGCGACGACATGGGCATAATGGGCGACACCACTCTAGCAAGTTATAAAAATTCTCATAGCTCACCAAGTTTCTACAATCTTCACTTGTATTCTAAACTGTGTACCTTAAAATTGAAATGACTTGATTGACACTTTATAACTCTCGCAACAGAAAATATGAGTCTTTGTGCGAAATCTATCATTTCCACTGAATGAAATTTTTATTCAGAATCGCATCTTTTCATACCTTTTGATGCATTGTGCTGTAGTTTGTGAGTTTTGTTTGACTGGCTTGTAGTTAGCTGAGTTATCGTGTAGCTGTGCCATTGTTATCTTAGGAAGTAAAGGTTTGAAACTCATTCGTTTCTTTCTCTAAGACAATGGTTTTTAAGAGAAATTTTTAAAGTTTGGGGGGGGGGGGGCCATGGCCTCCCCGGCCCCCCACTGGATCCGCGCCTGGTTAGAGAGGCTGGTACCCAGGGTAGCTTTGACCGTGAAATCAAAGTTTGGAGAAACTTCTGTCCAAAAACTCCGATTTCCACGGTCAAAGCCCTTATGAATTCAAATTCTTTATATCATCGTTATCTCTAAATGAAGACAGATATGAATGTGAAAATTTGTCTCAAGACTAAACTTTGTACGCACAATCAGATTATAGTCTCAAAAATGCAAAATCTCAAACAACAAAATACTTCCGCTTTCGCGCCTCTTACCTTGAAAAGGTGGATTATGATTGAAGAATCAAAATCGGATTTCAGTTTAAAGTTTTAGTTTAGACTTTCACTTAGCGGCTCATTAAACATTAGGCTTCAGTACTAAAAAAAGTATCGCTTAGGGGTTGAGTGATTCTGGAGACAATCGTCTAAAAAAATGTTAATCGCAAACAAACATTTTGAATTGCAGATCTGATATCTGATCCAGGTTTGATTTAGCATTTTGGAAATGGACTTTTGCTTTGCACTTTGCAGTTGACAAGCAGCAATTCACTTTGCAACTTCTGTTTGGTGTCGTTGAAAAGGATATACTTGTATTGTAATGTGCATGTTGTTTCGAATTTCCTTTCAAACGTTAACATGATAATGACAATTAACGATTATATTTGTAGATTTCAAATAAAAGAATGAAAATTTAGAATTCATATTTGGAATAAAAACTTATAATTGCAGTCTTATTTGCAGAAATGGATTATGGCCTAAATAACGCTTCATAAAAAAAGAGTAACAGATTTGATTGGGGCTAGCGATAAGAATTTAAGTTGAATCGCCCCCTGATAAGTTGTGAAGTACTCTTAGATAGTTAACTTGAAGATTGATACAGTCTTTGTTGATATTGGTGCATCAAGAGTTAGAATATTAATCTTGAAAGTCCAAATTTGCCCCCTACTCCAAACCAGAGCTTTTGGGGTTTGGCCTAAGCTTTTAACTCGCTGTGCTGTGGAATCTCCTCAATTATAGCCAAGAACAAGAAACCTCGTGCTTAGGAACACATTTAAGTGGAAATCTGACTCTGAACTTTACAATCAGATTCAAGAATTTAGCCCAGAAGAGACCCCTTTCTTGATTCTACAAAAACTTTAAATTACACCTGCCTGAGAAGAGTTATTCATCAGCGAAATAAGTCCCGTAGACTTTATCACATAGAATATCTTGAAATCTTCATTGCATTGCTTGAATGAAATATTTTTTTCCATGATCTCTCACAAAATTATTACGAAACAAGCAATCGTATATGCCCATGGGAACATAAAAATGCTCATTCGTGCTTGGCTTGGTGTACTTTTGTAAATGAATTTTGACTGTAGAAAAATATTCCATGGTGACTATATTCATTAATTTGTTTGTTAGCTTTCAGGGTTTTACGTTCTTTTCAAACGGGTACCCAAAGGATCGATCCTTGTCCAAAAATGACTTTGACTGAGGATGTACCGAATTTGTAAAATTTGTCAAGGTACACCCTCATAAATTGTGGCAGGATCGCCAGATGTACCAAATTTTTTAGGCACACCGTCACTAATTAATTGTAATAATCCCGAAAATTGTCTTCTCACGCTCCCATTTTGTAACAAACTCAGCACGCTCACGAAAATTCTAACTGCCTAAAACTACTAGGTCCCAATCCTAATCTAAACTACACGTCATAGATGTACTTTGCGGACTAGCGCAACGGAACGAACAAAACAATGTCGCAAATAATTAACTAAAATCCGTTCACAACTCCCCCTAAAATTTTAGTTCAAAAACCTCAAATTTTATTACCATCCATTGTTCCATTCTCAGTCATTTTCATTGTCCTCCAATATCATCTTTGTCTTCATAGCGGCATTCATTGCAGCATTCCTCTTCGGTTTCTTCTCATTGCTTCTCTTTTCAGTTGCTTTTTCTTCAACTCTCTCATCTGTAACTTCCTCAGCAACGCAATTTCTGATTTCTAACGGACATACAGCTTGTAATGGTCTTTCAATATTGTGTCCTTTGTGTAGCAATGTGACTCCTCTGACAATTCCATCTTTTCCTTTTACATGGCTGACGACTTTGCCTTTTTTCCATTTACCTCTGTTCCTCTCTTCTCCTAAAACGAGTACGATCTCCCCCAACTTTGGAATGCACGTGTTAGACTTTGTAATGCGATGCACTCCCATAAAACTATATAAGTATTCTTTCTTTCATCTCTGCCATACATGTTGTCTGGCGTTAGTATTCTTTCTTTCATCTCTGCCATACATGTTGTCTGGCGTTACTTAATCTTCTCTGCATCTTCGTCAGATCGTTCTCCTCTACATCTATATCTTCTAAATGTGACAGTTCTTTCCTCACATAATCATACTTGGTGTCAAAACTTGGCTTTCCTCGTTGTCTCCTTCTACGTGCGTCAAAGGACGATTATTCATGTGTCTCTCAATATCCATGACGACTGTTTCCAACTGGTTGAAACTAAGTAGTGATTTTCCAACTGTCTTGAAAAGTGCTCTCTTTAGATCTTTGATTCAACGCTCGTACATCGAGCCCCACCAGGGACTTGTCCATTAAATTAAATCTCCAACTGATCTCTTGTTTTGCTAAGTAATTCTGTAACTTTTCACTCTTTCGAATTCTCTATATCCAATTTGCAGTTGTTTTGAACACTTAAGCATTGTGAGATACGAGTAACTTTGGTCTTGTCTTCCGAGTGATAAATGCATTCAACTCTGCTTGAAATTCCTCAGCTGTTTGCGATCGTGTAACTTCAAAATGTACGCCTCTCATAACTGCACACGTGAATATTATAATGTATCCTTTCTCTACTTTGTTCTTGTTAACCCGCTATACGAGTAGAAACAGTCGAGCAAAATCGACTCCAGTTGTTTCAAATGGCCAGCTGACATTCGTACGAAATGTCGGTAAAGGTGCAGTTGATTGTCCTTTGTAAGGTTTTGTTGAAAACACCTTGCATATTACACACTTTCTCTTCTCTCGTTTAATCCACCAGCTTTCTCTGATGGCAGCCATCGTATCTGCAACCCCAAAATGCATAATCTCTTGATGGGTATGACTAATTAGCTTCTCTGCAAATAATCCCATTTCTAGGTAGGTTGGATTGTAACCCTGAATTCTCCCATAATATTTCAAAATACCAGTCTCCTCTCCTTTCGCAACTCTGTACCCTGGTGTCTGTTTGATTTCTGTTGTCTTGCTTTGTTCCTATCTCACCCAGTAACCCCTTTCACTTAAATCTCTTCTGTTTTCAGTTGCCCGTTTGTTAGTTTTCCCCTTTTCACCTTGGCTAGACAGTTTTTAACAAATCTCAGCCCCCAGGCAGGCAGTTGTTCTTAAAGTCTGCCAATATGTTATTCTCTCTAAAAGTTGTTCCCATTCATCTGATTCCACTTCATTTGCATGACTGTTTCTTTCATTGACTTAAATTCACTGTTTACTGCTGAAGAACTCTTTAAATCTGGCTGATCTGGCCAATCTTTCTCTGAGCGTAGCCACTCTGGTCCTTCAAACCACTCCCCCTTGACCATCCTTTCAATATTTGCCCCCGGCTCCCTATGTCTGCAATGTTACTGTTTGATGGACAGTATTTCCACTTGATATTAAGCTTGTCTGTTATCTCTGCAATTTTCCTTGCTCTGTTTGCAACAAAGACTTTCCATGACTTCCCTGGATTTGTAACCCAGAAAAGTGCTACCATGCTATCCATCCATATATTTACTAAGGTAATAGGCAATCCCTTAAGTGCACTATGAACATTAATGGCCATATTGGCAGCCATTTGTCCACTCACTAGTTTCAGCCTTGCAATGGGTGTATTTCGCTTTGATATCCTTGACTTCGATGTCAAAAGGCCTTTCACAGTGCCTGTTTCATGTTGTATTAATGCAATTGTTACTGATGAGCATGCAACTGCACTTGCATCTGCAAATATATGGAGATTTATTCCTTTCACTTTTCTGTTTTCTTTAATTAAACTCCTAGGAACCTTGACATTTTTCAGTTGCTCTACCCAGTTTAAGTAATCTTTGACAAGAGGCTTTGATATCTCTGAACTCCATCCTTTTGTTTCATCACAAGCTTCTCTGTACAATCTTTTTCCTTCTACAAGTGTTGGTGAGACAATACCAAGTGGGTCATATACTCTGCTCAATTGACTTAGCATACTTGCTTTGGTTACTGGATTTCTCTCTGCATTTTTGTTGATTTCAATTTCTGAAATATCCTCTCTTTTGTCCCAGCTTAGACCTAAAATTGTGGATGGGTTTTTCATCTCCTCACTTTCAAGCTCTGCTAAATTTGATTCCCATTTATGCACAGGAAACTTTGCATCTGCAAGAATTGCTGTTGACTGTTGTCTGAATTTATGTAAACTCTCACAGCTTTCCCCTGTAGCCATCAAATTGTCTACGTAAGTGTTTTCTCTTAGCATTTTGACAGTTTCTTCAAGTTCTAGTGTGTCACAATGATCACAATGATACACAAGTGTAGCTCCTAGCATGAAAGCACTGGCTTCTGTGCCAAAGGGCACCCTCAGGAAACGCAAGTGTTCCTCTTTACCTCCCAAAGTGAACAAAAATCTGAAAGCATCTCTGTCTTCACTTTTGATTCCTATTTGCAAAAATGCTTTCTGCACATCTCCAAGGAGTATGTATGGTGACATTCTTGCTCTTATCAATATGTCTCATAGTTGTGGTTGTATTGCTAAGCCTTTGTATATACAGTCATTGATACTATTAGATGAATGATCAGGTCTTGCACTTGCATCAAAAACCATTCTGACCTTTGTTGTGGTTGCACTTTCTTTAACAACAGGCTTATGAGGCATATAATACACTTTGCTTCCAGTTGCTGTTTCTGGCACTTTCTCTATAATTTCATCCTCTAACTGTTCTTCTACAATCTTTGTATATTCTTGTTTCAAGCTTTCTTTGTTTTCTAATTTTCTCTCCAGATTTTGCAGTCTCCTTTTGCTTTGAAGTTCATTTGTTTTGGTTAATTTGGCCCCAGGTACCCATGGTACATTTATTTCATACTGTTGTATTGCTATATTGTTATGTTGCAAAATGGACGCTAGAACCCAGACTTCTTATATACGCCCTGTACATAGAGATACGATTCATGAGAGTTTTCGCTGCCGGAAGCTTAGAAATAAATGTTGTCTTTATAGAACTAAATCTAATGCGGGATACAACAAATGGCGACGAGGATGAAACATAGTTAGAGTTTAGTTAGTTAAAGTCTTTTCACGGTAATGGCTACGTCCCCGGGGGGTCTACTAAATACTATGACCACCCGGGGATGTGCCTGCCAATAGGGTGTCATTATCGGCAGAAAATTCCGGGACAGGATTATACCTTTTGCACCTTTATTCCGGGACCGGTGTGTCCTTTAGAGCTACTTTTTCCAGGACAGATCAGATCATCATTCAAAAAGATACTCCAATTCATGAACTTATTAAAATAAAATATTAGTAGTACTTTAGTACTTTTAGTAATATCATTTTCAAAAGAACCAGCAGTTTCCCCGATCTTATTCCAGGACAGGTATTATGTTTTCACAATTTTATTCCAGGACAGGGTCATAAAATTTTGTTCTGGCAGGCACATCCCCGTTGTTTTTCTCCAAGGTAGACCCCACGGGGCTACTTATCTGGTTCAAGGATTACCACCGTTTGATCCAGATATCGATGTTGAAGCATCGGTAGGCCCGCGATGGAGAACATGGCTGGCTGACTTTGAAACGTTCGTGATCGCTAATGATATCACTGACGACAAGAGAAAAAGAGCACTGCTTTTATATCAGGCTGGCTCCAGAGTCCGTGAAATATTTCGACAACTCCAAGGTACCGGAGAAGATAAAGATTACAAAATAGCCGTCGATAAATTGAATGAGTATTTTGAACCGCAGAAAAACAAACTGTATGAAGTCTACAAATTTCGCCAAGCAAAACAACAGGAAGGAGAGACACTTGATCAGTTTCATACTCGCCTTCGCAGTCTGTCACAAACATGTGAATTTGCTGATGCATCTCTTGATTTTGAAATCATGATACAAATCGTCATAGGGGGACGTTCAAGTCGTCTTGGAAAGCAAGCTTTTGCGAGACCCCAAGATAACATTAAAAAGATTTACTGTTGGAGGGAAGGCGTGCAGAAATGAGTGAATTTCAAGCCTCGGAAATCGAGAAAGATTCAGCTCAACAGAGTGATAAGATTCATGCAGTGAAGTCAAGGAAATTCGCTGCGAAATCCAGAGGCGCCGGAGGCTCCATGATGCGGCGGGGGCAGGAATCACAGAAAGGGCACCTTAGGGTGTCAAAATTTGCCGTTGAAAATAATCGGGAATCTTCATTTAGGATATTGTGCTCAACATCTATTTCGAAACGGGTGTCGCCAGCCCAAAAAGCTGGGGCGGAAAGGTATAAGGGGGTCTGGGGGCTAGAAAAAATACTCCTGGCCGCGCCCTTTAGACCCTCGGAAAACGTGCGAAACGCCCTTCAGACACTCGGAGAACATGATGGGAATGCTCTTTTTATTATTTTGATCTATTTAGATATTTCTGGAAAAGCAACCATCTCAAGCAGTACTTTTTACAACAGCGGGCATTTTGGTGCAACAAAAATCGAAACAGAGAAGAACATCATATATTTATTTACGAGGAAGGAATAAATATGGTTAGAAACAGCGGCGTGGCCAGGGCAAATTAAGTGGGAGGGGAATGTAAAAATAGGGGGTCTGGGGGCGAAGCCCCAGGAAATTTTTTGGGGCCACGCCCTTTACTTTGGCTTAGAATGCATCTTCCAATATCATGCTTGCCTTTAGCGACGAGGAAACCTCTGATCGTTTTGTAAAAGTTATCCTATGAATCAGAGCACGAGAAAAACAATTTTGAAGAAATATCCTTTACTTTGGCTTAGAATGCATCTCCCAATATTATGCTTGCCTCTAGTGACAAGGAAACCTTGATCTTTTTGTTACAGTTATGCTATAAATCAGAGCACGAAGAAAATTTTGAAGAAGTATCCTTTACTTTGGCTTAGAATGCATCTCCCAATGTCATGCTTGCCAGTGGTAAAATGGAAGATTTGACATTTCTCGGAAAATTCTTACCCAACCTATACGCAGCTATTTTCTCCTCGGTTTTAGAGGAATCTCGAGGACCATCTTCCGACAAAAGTCAGTTCTTGCACAATTGTGCAACACAGTAATTATCTCAAGCTTTAACTATTGCCCATTAGTGTGGATGTTTTGTGGCAAAGATGCCAACCATAAAATAAACCGTACCCATAAGCGTGCTTTAAGAATACTCCACAATGATTACGACTCTTCCTTTGATACACTTTTGGAGAAAAGTGACACTGTAACGATCCATATTAAAAATCTCCAAAAATTGATGCTAGAAATCTTTAAGTCAATGAACCAGCTAAATCCATCATACATCTGGCACCTTCATGAAAGGAAGGAGATTCAGTATGACCTCAGAACTAAGCATCTGTGTGAATTGCCGATTACGAGGACGATAAAATTTGGCATGGAGTCGCTCTCATTCAGAGGAAGCATATTGTGGAACAATCTTAACGATGAAATAAAGGAGCTATCAACGGTTGCAAGCTTTAAAACAAAGATCAAAACCTGGACGGGTGAACAATGTAATTGCCGAATTTGTAAATAGCCTGTCCACTACGTTATGTATATTTCTTAGACATTTGTAAATTATATTGTAAATAGTTGGTATAAATTAGTTTCTTCTTTAAACTATGTAACACCAACTTTCAAGAATGTTAAAAAAAAAAAAAAACTACTCTCTGAGCATTTAGTGAAAAGTTCCCCTAAATATTGAGGAGCAAGTGAGTTCAATGCTTTATAGGTCAGCGATGCTGTTTCTTTTCTGATAAGATCTTTAATTGATGGCCAGCCAAGGTTTTTGAGCAGAGGGACAGCAGAAGCATCGTAAGGACTATTTGTAGTTATTCTTGCAGCTCTATTCTGGATCTTTTGGAGAGAATTAAGTTTGGTTTCACTACAACAACCCCAAACCGAGCAGCAATAACTAAAATGTGGCTCAACAATTCCTCTATACATTCTCTGCAGATCACCTGATGGAAGAAATTTCTTGGCATGCTTAATGAGACCGAGAGCTCGTAGTGCCTTAGCCTTAACTTGTTCAATATGGCGATCCCATTGGAGTTTGTCATCAATTTGAACCCCCAGATACTTTGTATCGGTTATCATATTGATCTTTTGATCACCTATTTCAAAACTAGGCTTAGCGTCAGTCTGCTTTTCGATCTTTAGAATATTTGGTCTGGATCCTATTATCAGAGACTGTGTTTTTACAACGTTTAGAGACAGTTTATAGCCATGTAGCCAGTCCTGTAAATTCACAAGATCCCGGTTTAAATCATCCTGCAGTTCAGAAAGGCATTTCGAGGCTCCGGCGCCCTTGGCGAAATCCTTTCGTAATCATGGTCAAACATCAAAGTGTCGCAGTTGTGGGGGCGTGTTTCCTCATAGAGAAAAGCCATGCCTGGTGAAAGGAAAAACATGTCATAAGTGTAATAAGTCAAATCACTTTGCAAAGTTTTGTTTTTCCCAACCCCAAGTGAACAAGAAAACAGGGAAGGATGGCAAGAATAATATCCGTCCTATTCAAACAGAGGAAACGAGTGATCCCGGCGGGGGGGGGGGGGCACTCCCATACTTGACCTGACGGGATGTGCCGCTCAACAGGGTGTCCTTTTGCGGTAAAAATTATGCGACAGGGTGTCATTTTCTAGCGTAAATAGGTGAAAAAATTATGCGACAGGGTATCACAAGCAAAAATTGCGTTCTGCACTGTATTTGAGAGGCAAAATTTTTATGCGACAGGGTATACTTTTGGCCTATTTTTTGTGCGACAGGGTGCAGGGTGTGGAGAGGTTTTCCGCACACCCCCGTCACTTCCCTAGTCAAGTACCCCCCTCCCCCCCGGGCGAGTGATTCGGAACAGTCGGAGTATACACCTTTTCAACTAACCGCGGCCTCGATATCGCGCTGGGGCATGGGGCGAGAATTTATGTGTAAACTTCCTCCTAGGAAACCACGTTGTTTACATTGCCGCAGTACGGATTGCTTCGCTCATGCTGTTTGTTATCGCCGATTTTGCTGTTTGTTCGTGTATTTTTGCTTCGCTCTGTGGTCTATTATATTTTAAAAGCTCTAGCAAGTACTTAGCTCTGATAGGCCACAGAAACCTGAATTATATTGCCGTTCGCATTCGATTGAATCTTGGGCCTAACTAACCGCACATAAAGATGGTGAATGGCAACTGCGCTGTTTTCAACTGCACGAACAGTCAGTATATAGGATAAGGAAGTGGAAGAAAGAAGCCTGTCAAAAGCACGATGGTTTGTCACACAAAGAATGCCCCTGCCCACGACCATTCACCTTGCACACATTTCCAAGTGTTTTGCTGAACTCGGACAAGAGACGGGAATGGATAAGGCTTATGAACAGGACCACTGTCAAGAACAGTGCATGGTGCCCTGGTAAGACCTGGTAAAGCCTAGGTAGTTTTCAGAAAGGGATTCAATTTCAGTTTGTTTCATAAAGCATTCATGGCAAGGTTCTTTTTCAGGAACTTCCTCAGGAGCTTCTTCAATATCTGGTTCTCTGTCCTTTCTTTTGAATGGAGAAAGCTGACGGCGATGGAGCTCTCTTCTTGTTTTTTGCAGGCTTTTCATAGCTGAGATTGAGGACTGGATTTGGGTTTGCCAGTGTTGGTCTCTTGTCAATAAAGTGATCAGAACAGACAACATCACTCTTACCAGGACACCATGCACTGTTCTTGACAGTGGTCCTGTTCATAAGCCTTATCCATTCCCGTCTCTTGTCCGAGTTCAGCAAAACACTTGGAAATGTGTGCAAGGTGAATGGTTGTGGGCAGGGGCATTCTTTGTGTGGCAAACCATCGTGCTTTTGACAGGCTTCTTTCTTCCACTTCCTTACCATATATACTGACTGTTCGTGCAGTTGAAAACAGCGCAGTTGCCATTCACCATCTTTATGTGCGGTTAGTTAGGCCCAAGATTCAATCGAATGCGAACGGCAATATAATTCAGGTTTCTGTGACCTATCAGTGCTGAGTACGTGCTAGAGCTTTTAAAAAAGCTGTTCCAAATATAATAGACCACAGAGCGAAGCAAAAATACACGAACAAACTGCAAAATCGGCGATAACAAACAGCGTCAGCGAAGCAATCCGTACTGCAGCAATGTAAACAACGTGGTTTCCTAGGAAGTTTACACCCAAATTCTCGCCCCATGCCCCAGCGCGATATCTAGGCCGCGGTTAGTTGAAAAGGTGTATTCTTACGCTGTAAAGTCAAACAAAGCAAAACGTCCAATTGTTATGTCACAGTCCAAGAGCATAAGTTTCCTATTATGATCGACACAGGATCTACAATAAACATCATTGATAAGTCGACATTTGAAAAGATGAAAACCGTTCAGTTGAAGCCAACAACAGGGGCGCAAATGCACATTTTTTTGAGGGGAGTGTGTGTTCAAAGGACCGAGTTTCTTCCACGCGGGACCGATTTTTGCGAAATAAATGTTGTTGCAAATGTATGAAAAATAAAGTTTTCCTATCTGCCATAATTTACCCAAAATACAACAATAACCGACATAGTGTTTTCCCAACGATCGAAACGGAATTAAACAGACAGTTTTCGACATCAAGTTGTCTCTGGCTATCATCTTAGCCATCTGCCCTGAATGATCCAGTCAGAATTTCACAGAAAGCCATGTTTTTAGGCATGCATGCTTGCTCATATGGAATCAATAAGTGGCGTGGCCAGGGTAAAGCAGGGAAATGCATGGGTCTGGGTGCCAGGAAATTTTTTTGGGCCACACCCTTTACTTTGGCGTAGAATGCATCTCCCAATATCATGCTTGCCAGAAGCAGTGAGGAAACCTTGATAGTTTTGTGACAGTTATCCTGTGAGTTATCCTATAAATCGGAGCACGAAGGAAATTTTGAAAAAAACATCCTTTACTTTCGCTTAAAATGCATTTCCCAATATCATGCTTGTCATTAGCAGCGAGTAAACCTTGATAGTTTTGTGATACCGGGTGCGCCAAAATAAACTATGCACGTTTGGCAGGCCACAATATTTTGAACACTGGACCGATTTTGAAGATTTCTGACTTAAATATTTAACAGAAGCCTGAATTAGATTCTAGGACTTTTTGCAAATTTTTCCGTTTTCAGTTCTTAGAGCTAGAAGCGAGTTTCTTAAATGTTCGTTTTCGAAAATATTGAGTACGATAAAAAAACGTCGATCAAATTTTAAAAGTTCCGACATGAATAAACAAAGAGAGAATGTTTTCAGGGTGATTTGGGGGTTCAGTATGAACTCTGGTACAGCAGATTACAATTGGTCGATTTTTAGATGGCAAATCACCACGAAAAAGCTCTTTGTCCATTCATGTCGATTCTTTAGAAAATTTTATCGATGTTTTTTTATCGTCTTCACAGGGGGTCCAGTAATGTCAGTGAAGACTACTGTAGTTTTGGTCTCTTGGCTCCGTGGTTCTTGGTTCCTTCGTTCCTTGGTTCGTCATGAAAATAACAGCTGTGTAATTTGATACCGATTACATCATCCTTGTCTGCGGTCGGCCTGCTGTTGTTTCATTTGTCATGTGAGAGCTCTTCTCTCATTGGCTGCCGTTTGAAATCGCGGGCTTTTAGAATCCTGCGCCTCATAACGGTAACTTTTAACGGTACTATATTCTACTGTAACAATAGCAGGCTGACCGCACACAAGGATGATGTAATCGGTATCAAATTACACAGCTGTTATTTCATGACGAACCAAGGAACGAAGGAACCAAGAACCACGGAACCAAGAGACCAAAACTACAGTAGTCTTCACTGACATTACTGGACCCCCTGTGTCGTCTTCGGTGTTTTCGAAAACAAAAATCTTAGGAAACTCACTTCTGGCTCTAAAAACTGAAAATGAAAAAATTTGCAAAAAATCTCGGTATCTAATTCAGGCTTTCTGCTAACGAATGAGTCCAAAATCTTCAAAATCGGTCCAGTGTACGATTTATTGTGGCCTGCCAAACGTGCATAGTTTATTTTGGCGCACCCGGTAGTTATCCTAAAAATCGGACCACGAAGAAAATTTTCGAAAGAACCGTCTCTACTTTGGCTTAGAATGCATCTCCCAATATCATGCTTGCCACTAGCAACAAGGGAACTTTGATAGTTTTGTAACAATTATCCCATAACTTGGAGCACGAAGAAAATTTTCGAAGAAACATCCTCTACTTTGGCTCAGAATGCATCCCTTATCCGACTTATCATTATCATCATAACTGCTATTATGCACTACATAAAATTATGTATGGCAGCGATCTATATATATATTTATTTAAACTAATTTTTAAAGAAAACTAAACTCTATAATCAACCAAATTAAATGTAACAGGAACAAAATATGTGAATAAATTCAAAACGTTAAGTAAAGGGTGTGTGTATATCCAGGCACAAATCCATCCATATGGTGTTATCTGGCCAGAGTTTCCCTAATATGGTTGGCTTGAACGAGGTACTTATACCCAGCCATTCTCTCTACGGTTGTAAAGGAATCTCGAGGATTTCTTTCTGTAAACTTAGTTTCTACGAAAAAACAAAAGACAGCTAACACAGAAATCTTTGCATTTCGAGTATCGACGTCCTGAAAAATTCAGGTTCAAGTTCAGAACCGGATCGGGACCGATTTTATCACTATAAAAAGCGATTGGGACCGAGTTATGAAATTATTGGGGGGTGTCACACCCCTCACACCCCCCTCATTTGCGCCCCTGGCCAACAGGTGTAAAGGCATATCCATACAATTCCACTGAACCGGTGAAAATGCAAGGGAAATTCGAGACAGTCATAGAAACAAAGAAGAGATTAGCGACTGCACAATTCTATTTCGTCATTAGCCTACGTCATTACGTAGTTGTAAGAGAGAGAGAGAGCGCAGCGCAGGAGCCAACCAGTTGCGAAGCTCTTGATGCCGACCAGACCACATTTTTCGACAAGCAAAAAAGTTATCTGGAAAATCAATTTATTCTTGGTGCATCCAAGTCATCAACCCGCTGATACACGTTTCAGTCAACGAAAAAGATCAGATAAGCTTAATTTTTGTTTTTATTTTTTGACTTAGGTCCACAATTTCGGCGTTTTTAAAAAAAAAACTTGTCCACGCTCCCACTAGGCCGACATGGCCTCCCCCATGGGAGATGAATCTACAACGCCCAAAGAGGCTGAAGGTGATATTCATACATCTGGTACTGAAACTAGTGACGTTTCCCCAGATATCATGCAGATGATATCATCTATGAAGGCCAATATGGACCAAATAAATAATCTTTTGGCAACATTATTGTCGGAATGAAAACGACCACCACCCGCCTGGACTTTTGATGGAAATCAGAATCCCTCATTTAAGCGTCTAATGACCGAAGATGAGTTTGAATCTGTAGCATTCAAGAATGCAACTTCGGGGGCTGCACAGACAGCAACTTTCACAGCTGCACAGACATCAAATTTCACAACTGCACATGCAGCAAATTTCCAACCTGCACAGAAGGAACCACATTTGAGTCCACAGAGACTTTCATAGACCCTATCTATTCTAGGCTCAGATCTTTGCAAGAAGATGTGTTAAGGTAACTCTGCTTTCCGCTCTAGTGCACAGCGAGATGCCATTTCGCAAAACTACTCTTCTCAGAAAACAGTTAATTTCTCCAATATTATTCGGCCTATCGAAAAGCGGTAAAAAGGATGCTGTTCTGTATAATCTGGACAATCGAAAGATGTATAAATCGCAATGTTTCCGTTAACCCTGGTTTCGCAAATCCTAGCTCAAATCTTTTTGCTAACTTCAGAAAAGTGGATTTACCTCCAAAACTACTCGAAAAATGTTCGATTTTTTTTCGTTCCATCTTTAGCTAGGTTGTTGATCTACAACTTTGCCAAGTCTGATTGAAAAAGCTAGCCTAGATTTCCTGCAATCGAATTTCATATTTCTGTTTACTTTTCGACAGCGAAATGGAGAAACCTTGGTCAACAGATTACCATGCTATGAAGCACGCTTGCAAAAGCTCAGGCTTGAAATACCTTTCAGAAATGTTTCCATTGGCAAAAAAATAAACGTCATCTTTTGGGAATACCATACGCAGGTCTCAAAGGACATCCTTAGTGCGCTTGTAAAAGTATCATTTGCATCTATTGATTAAAAATTACTGATTTTACCAGCAACTTCACGAAACCATGCTTTGAGTGTCTTTCGAGACTTTCGTAAGCATTCACAAATTATCAATTTCTTTTTGAGTCCACAATGAGCATAGATCTTAGATCAAGAACTAATTTTTTTGCAAAAACATTCTACGGGCGTTCAAATCGTTCTGCATGGGCTAAACTGTTGACCAACGCTTTTCCCCTTCGATGTCGAAAAGTAACAGAAATGTAAAATTCGATTGCAGGAAATCTAGCCTAGCTTTTTCAATCAGACTTGGCAAAGTTGTAGATCAACTACTTAGCTAAAGGTGGAGCGAAAAAAAATCGAAACTTTTTCGAGTAGTTTTGGAGGTAAATCCACTTTTCTGAAATCAGCAAAAAGATTTGAGCTAGGATTTGCGAAGCCAGGGTTGACGGAAACATTGCAATTTATACATCTTTCGATTGCCCAGATTATACAGAACAACATCCTTTTTACCGCTTTTCGATATACCGAATAATATTGGAGAAATTAACTGTTTTCTGGCGAGAGTGGTTTTGCGAAACGGTATCTCGCTGTGCACTAGAGCGGAAAGCAGAGTTACCTTAAGTCTTTATGGGGGAAAGGAGTTTGACAATCAGGGCTCTGATTTGGAGGAGGAAGTTGACAATGATTCCCTTCTTAATGATCTAAGTGAATTGTTACTGCCATCTGAGGATCAAGGGCCACCCATATCAGAACAATTGGCTAAAATTGTCAATGCAAAATTCTCAACTGAGTTTGACCAACAAAAGCGCAAGACGATTCTTGAAAAATATAAAATACCAAAAAATTGCGAATCCCTGCTTGTCCCAAAAGTCAACCCTGAAATATGGGCCAAGTTACCTGCCAATAGTAAACGGGGAGATATAAAGATGTCCTCCTTGCAAGACTCTGTAGCCAGGGTAACTGGCATTATTTCATCAACTATTGATGATTTACTAAAGGCAAGAGAGAAAAAATCTCAAGTTGAGTTCAAAGCCATTATTGCACAGCTCCTTGATTGCACTGTTTTGTTGGGTCATGTTAGTCAGGAGATGTCTTTTAAACGTAGAGACTCCCTTCGCCCACATTTGAACAATGATTTCAAACAGGCTTGCTCTAGAAATATGAAGCCAAGCAAAATGCTATTTGGCGATGACCTCCCCAAAACAATTGAGGCCTTAAAGGCAACAAATAAAGTTGTAAATAATGCATTCAACTCAAATGGACCAAGACAAGGTCAGCGTTTTCCTGCACCCTCAGGATATGCCAACAATGCTGCATATAAAGCATACTACCCTAGTCGTGGCGGATACTCAAATCGATCAAAATCTTTTTTAGGGGCAAGGGGGAGGATGTCATCATATTCTCCCCGACAAGCTTACACACTACGACCCATAAGCGTACGGGGCGGGGGGGGGCGGGGGGGGGGGCGGCAGCCCCCCAATTTTGGAGAAATCGTCGAAAATCAGCCCCAATCGGGCAAAAATCTGCCCTCAGTCGGGCAAAAATGTTGGTAAACAATGGACTTTGTGTCGGGCCGCCCCCCTAGATTTTTTCTTCCCGTACGCTTATGCCACGACCACAGCAACAACACCAACAACACCAACAACAGCGAAAATGTATGAAGCCTTAGAACATTGCAAACAGCAGGTATATAAATTTGATAAACATGTTATTGAAGCTATTACTGACTATTTAGTCTACAAAATTGCAAACTTTAAAGCAGGTCAAATATCAAATTATTATGACTTATGGTGTACCATAACCTCTGACCCCATTATTTTGGAAACAATTATTGGGGAAAAATTGAGCTAATTGATCAAGCGCCACAACAAGCTGGTTATCAGGTGAACTCTATAAATAAGGAACATGTGCATGAGATTGGAAATGAAATCCAAAAGCTGTTGAATAAAGGTGTCATCGTTGACAGCCATCATGAAAAGGGGGAATATATTTCACCCATCTTTTCTGTGCCAAAGAGTGATGGCAGTATTCGTTTAATCTTAAATCTCAAAAAGTTTAATGAGTTTGTAAAATTTACTCATTTCAAAATGGAAAATATCCATACAATCTTAGACCTGGTTACACCTGGTTGCTGGATGGCCTCTATTGACTTAAAGGATGCCTACTATAGTGTCAAAATACACCCTCAATCTCAGAAATATTTGAAATTCATTTATATGAATCAACTCTATATGTACACTGCATACGCAAATGGACTCTCTAGTTGCCCTCGGAAATTTACCAAAATCATCAAGCCAATTCTATCAGAACTGCATCTAATGGGTCACATTGTTGCTGACTATATTGATGATTTTTATCTACAAGGTGACTCATACAAGAGTTGTGTACAAAATGTGATTGATACAATCATAATGTTTGACAGGTTTGGTTTTGTTATCCACCCTGAAAAATCAATGTTCATCCCAAAGCAACAAATTATTGTTTTGGGTTTCGAGATCAATTCAGTGACAATGAAAGTATATTTAAAAGAGGAAAAGAAATCAAAAATTAAAAGCCACCTTTTATTTACCTTGCATAACCCAGATAATCTCTCAATTGAATATGTAGCAAAGATTATTGGCTACCTTGTTTCCAGCCTACCTGCTGTTCAGTTTGGAGCTTTGTATTATAAATCAATTGAAAAGGACAAAATTATGGCACTGAAAGCTAGCAAGGGAAATTTAAAGCTAAAATGTCCTTATCTACAAAAGCAAAATATGAATTGAAATGGTGGGTTGATAACATAGATCATGCATTTAATTTGATAAGGAAGCCTGCCACTGAGTTTACATTGTATTCTGATGCCTCATTGCAAGGATGGGGTGGAGCATTGGATAAATGTTTCTACTGGCGGACAATGGTCTGCAGAAGAGTTTGTTGAAAATATCAATTACCTTGAATTACGAGCAGCCTTCCTTGTAATGAAAACATTTATCAAAGAAATTTCAAACAAACATGTTAAAGGCACACTGTCCCCTTGATGAATGAAAGAAATCGATAAAGATCTCTATTGAATATTCCACAAATTTACGCTAATTTCCTTTATTCAACTAAGGCAGGATCATTCATGCGTAATTTTCATGGCCATGAAAATTATGCTTGAATGACTTTGCTTTCTTTGGATAAAGCAAATTATCGAGGGGACAGTGTGCCTTTAAAATCATGATTGATAATACATCTGCTGTCAGCATTATCAATAACATGGGCACTTGCAAGAGTGAAATTTGCAATGACATTGCAGTAGAAATATGGCAGTTTTGTATTGATAATAATGTTTTAGTCACTGCAGCACACATCCCAGGTGTTGATAATGTTGTGGCAGACAAGGAGTCTAGAAATTTCCACATACAGAACGCTGAATGGAAATTGGATCCATCAGTTCTACATGAGACCTTGAAAGAAATCAATTTTACTCCAAACATAGACTTATTTGCCTCACGTTTAAACAATCAGTTTGAGATATATTGCTCTTACAGACCAGATCCAGGGGCAGCCTTCGTTGATGCATTCTCTATTTCTTGGAGTGATTTCAGTTTCTATTGTTTCCCTCCGTTTAGCTGCATACTGAGAGTATTACAAAAAATCAGGCAAGACGGGGCAATTGGAGTGATAGTGGTGCCGAGGTGGCCAACACAAACCTGGTATTCAATTCTAATGACCATGTTAGTACTACCACCCATAATCCTCAAGCCCCCCCCCCCAAAACTGTTAACCCTACCAACACTGCCGTTGGAGAAACACCCTCTGTACAAGAAAACAGTGCTTCTTGTATGTCTGTTATCAGGACAAAACTCTCTGAGCAAGGGTACCCTGACTCAACAATAAGCATTATTTTAGTCTCTTGGCGTGACTCAACAAAAAGCCAATACCAATCTAGTTTAAATAAATGGTTGGATTTTTGCATTGTCAAAGGTGTTGATATCATTGCTCCATCCATAGTAGAGGCAATGGAATTTCTCACATCTTTATATGAAAGAAACTTATCATACAGCTCTATCAATGCAGCCAGGAGCGCCCTGTCCTCCTTTTTACAAATTCGATCACCTACACCGTTTGGCCAACTGCCTATTGTAAAACGATTTATGAAGGATATATATGAATTAAGACCATGCTTCCCTAAACATAATTCCATCTGGAATCTAGCAACAGTATTTGATTATTTTTGAAATCAAAAAAGTGCTGCTGAACTTCCCCTGAAGGATCTTTCCTTAAAGGTAGCTTTCTTGTTATGTCTACTCAGCGGTCAGAGATGCCAAACCATAAGTTTCTTAGACATACAAGAAATGGATTCCCTTGAAGATAGATACGTTTTTCGTATTAATGAAAAATTGACGCAGTTTCGTGCAGGCCATCATATAAAACCACTTGAATTTATGAAATATCCCACGGAAGAAAGACTTTGTATATTCACTCACCTGCAGGAATACATTAAAAGAACAAAAAATATACGCTTATTGAAAACCAAACTGTTAATCAGTTTCATTAAGCCACACTGCTCTATCTCTAGGGATACATTAGCTCGCTGGGTAAAATCTGTTTTGTCATCAGCAGGAATTGACACAAATAAGTTTACAGCCCATAGTACCAGGGCAGCATCCTCATCCCATTTGGCTCAGAGGAATTTCTCCATCACAGATATCATTGACGCAGTTGGATGGAAAAGTGAACAAACATTTCAAAAGTTTTACAACAAATCGCAAGAACGTTTTAATTTTGGTAATTGTATTTTAGAAACTGTCAACAGTAGTACGAACTCAAGAAGTAGTATTGATATTTAGTTTGAAATGCTTTTCAAGTGTTGTCTTATTGCCTTTATGAGCCATGAAGAATCTTTAGTTCTCCAAAAATGTCTCATTTTCTTCCCAGAACTTTTGTGAATTTTCACAAAAAGGGGGGGGGGGGGGAGAACTACCTTGGAAAGGGATACACACACATTGATGTATCTGTACTTTGATGTAAAGCACCTGCATCTGTGCACGTGTTTACTATATGATTTCAGTTTTTCCATTGGCTCCGTCTCGGCTTTGAAATCTCGTACAACTACGTAATGACGTAGGCTAATGACGAAATAGAATTAGAAATTAAAGGAGACTTACCTGTAAGTTGAACTTTGATTGTAATTCTATGAGTCATTAGCCAGGAGTGAAGGAGTTGGACGCCCTCCCATGGCAATCTTGTTTTGGGGTTACAAAGATTTCCCCTACCCGACTCCGTCACAGTTTACGAGACTTACGCCAATGAATATCTTTTAAGTCTGGTTGGCTCCTGCGCTGTGCTCTCTCTCTCGTCCAACTCCTTCACTCCTGGCTAATGACTCATAGAATTACAATCAAAGTTCAGCTTACAGGTAAGTCTCCTTTAATTTCTAATTCTACGTCACTGATCACAATGCTGTTTGCTTGTTGAGTGCTTAAGATCTAGGCCTGATTACTCTGCATGTTAATCAAGTTCAAAAGGCCGCTAAGGAGAAATCAATACGAGATGAGAACGTCGCCAAAATTGTAAAGAAGTTTCCTACAGTTTTGGAAGGGATAGGAAAACTGAAATACAAACAAATCGAATTGGTTATTGATCAAGACGTGCAACCAGTTGCCCAGCAACAGAGGAGAATCCCTTTCCATTTAAGTGATAAAGTTGAAAAACAACTACAACAACTTCAACAAGAAGATATCATTGAACGTGTGCCCGAAGATGAAAAAACTGATTGGGTATCACCCATAGTCTGCGTTCCTAAAAAGAATGACGAAATTCGTATTTGCGTAGACATGAGAGCTGCTAATCGTGCAATAAAACGAGTAAGACACCCGATTCCTACTGTCAATGACATTGCCCTTGATCTAAACGGAGCAAAAGTATTTTCAAAGCTGGATTTATCACAAGCATTTCATCAATTAGAGCTCAGTCCCCAAAGCCGAAATATCACTACGTTCACAACTCATATTGGCCTGTTCAGATACAAACGTTTGAACTATGGAACTAGTAGTGCAGCAGAAATTTTTTCAGTTCACGTTGCAACAAGCACTCAGTGGTTTAAAAGGCGTTCGAAACATAGCTGATGACGTAATCGTTCATGGTCGTGACATCAAAGAGCAAAATGAAGCTTAGAATCGTGCTTAAAACGACTTGTAGAACTTCACGTGACACTCAACATCGAGAAATGTAAATTTTTGAAAGACAGTCTTGATTTCTTTGGTTTCACGTTTTGCAAAGATGGAAAGAAACCCGATCCAAAGAAAGTGGAAGCTTTTGTCAACGTTGCCACACCCACAAATGCCAGTGAAGTCAGAAGTTTACTGGGAATGTCCAACTATTCGTCACAATTTATTCCTGATTACGCCACAATAACAGAGCCTCTTCGAGCATTAACACGGAAGAACACGCGTTTCGAATGGACTCCTGAATGCGAAGGAGCATATCAGAAGCTGAAAGATGTATTGACGAAAAATCCAGTCGTTAGTTATTTTGATATCAACAAGGAAACGTTAGTAATAGTTGATGCAAGCCCCGTTGGACTTTCTGCTATTCTCGCACAGAAAGAGCCTGGGAAAAAATGTCCAAATATAATTGCTTACGCAAGCAGAGCGCTGTCATCTGTAGAGAAAATATATTCACAGACTGAGAAGGAAGTGCTGGCAATCGTCTGGGGAATTGAACATTATCACCTTCATTTATATGGAGCACCATTTACATTGCATACGGATCATAAGCCTTAGAGATGATATACGCGAATCCATGTTCAAATCCACCAGCAAGGATTCAAAGATGGATGTTAAGACTCCAACAATACAATTTTACAGTCGTTTATAAAGCCGGTATTTCAAACCCTGCTAATTTCCTCTCAACTTGAGAGTCTCAAGACATCCGATGCAAACAAAACATTTCAGACCGAATGTTGCTGAAGATTACATCAATTTTGTTACAGAAGCTGCTATACTTCCAGCGTTTACTCTGGAAGAAATCAAATGTGCTACGGAGGAGGATAAAGTCTTACGTGGACTTCGAGCTGCACTTCAAACAAGCTGTTGGAACTGCGATATCGTAAGTTCTTTCAAAAATATTTGTAATGAAATATCTGTTGATCACAGACACAAAATATTATTACGCGGTACAAGGATTATACTCCCGAGTTCATTTAACGTCGAGCAATTAAGATCGCACATGAAGGTCAACAGGGAATTGCAAAAACAAAGGCACTTTTACGTGAATATGTTTGGTTTCCAAACTTAGAAGAGATGGTAAAGGAAGAAATAGATAGCTGTATTCCATGCCAAGCTGCGGGAAATCCTGAACCCCCAGCACCACTCCAAACATCACAAATGCCTGCAGGACCATGGAAAGAAGTTAAAATGGACTTTCTGGGACCTTTTCACAGGGGAGAGTATTTATTAGCCGTGATTGATTGTTACTCAAGGTACCCTGAAGTTGAAATCGTTTAATCAACAGCTGCACCAGTGGTACTACCAAGCTAGATGTCATATTTGCCAGGCACGGAATACCAGATAAAGTAACATCGGACAATGGACCACCGTTTCAAGGAAAAGAATTTGAACGTTACATGACATTGTTAGGAATAAATCATGTACCAAGCACACCACTATGGCCTCAAGGCAATGCACATGTAGAAGCATTTAACAAACCGTTAGGGAAGGCACTTCAAACAGCTCATGCAGAACATCGAAAATGGAAACAAGAGTTACAGAAATGTTTACTCAATTAGAGAACAACGCCACACACGACTACAAAAGTACCTTCAGCTCAGCTATTGTTTAACAGAGTCGTAAAAGAAGAACTCCCAGTTTTGGAGAGAAAGTCAAAAGTTGTCAACCGACACCCAGAAGCAACACGAAACGACGAAGCGAGATAGGAATCTGCAAATATTTACGCTGATTCGAAAAGACGAGCTAAACACAGTGAAATACAGATTGGAGATCATGTTATACACTTACCTCACATAAGTATTGCACTTACTCAAAATGGCGCCCAAAAGTGTCTTTTTGCCCAATCAACGAAATTTGCATAACAAAGGCATCAGCATTTAAGGGTTTCTCTACCGGGTGTTTTGGCCGGAAAATAATTGTTAATTCGTTTGCTTTTCATTCATAAGTAAAATGAAACCTTATTTTGTTGGTTTCTTTGATAAATTAGCAAAAACCTTCGCACAACATTGAACAAGATTTCGGCAGCCTTGAAGGAGGAGTAGGCCAAAACAAAATGATGAATGGATAGATTTCTTAGAGCAAAGAAAACAACATTTTAATGTTTTCAAATTGAGATTCAACAAACTTTATCACCATGATAAAAGTTTTCCACTTCGAATGTGATAAAAGAAGAAAATTCAAATAAATAACAAGGCCATCACTGAATGTAACTCAACTTAAATTTGTCGAAGAAGGAGTCAGGTTTAAGAAAATACGCTCCAGTCGCTTGCTAAATTTCAAATTACCTTGAAACTAAATTCAAGCGTAACGAGTTTGTTAAATACATCAAAATCCATATGTTGAAGTGTCAACCATTTGCCTAAAGTCTTCCAGGAAGCAAAATTAATTTTAATGTGATGAAAGTAATATCAAGGATATTCTTACCTTGGAATGGTTTCTTTCCGTTTTCCCTTTGTGTTTATCCTTCTTGCCTTCCTCACGGAAAACTTTTGTCATAGCGATAAAGTTCGTAGAATCCTAATTTGAAAACGTTAAAATGTTGTTATCTTTGCCCCCAGATATCCGTTTCTCATTTTGTTTTGGCCTACTCCTCCAGCTATACTGCCAAAATCTTGTGCAGTGTGTCCGGAGGTTTTTGTTAATTTATCAAAGAAACAAACAAAATAACATTTCATTCTACACTTACCTCACATAAGTATTGCACCACCTTACCCAAAATGGCGCCCAAAAGTGTCTTTCAGCTCAATCTACAAAATTTGCATAACAAAAGCAGCAGCATTGAAGGGTTTCTCTACTGGGTGTTTTGGCAGGAAAATAATTGTTAATTCGTATGCTTTTCATTCATTAATAAATGAAACGTTGGTTTGTTGGTTTCTTTGACAAATTAGCAAAAACGTTCGGACAACACTGAACAAGATTTTGGCAGCATAACTGGAGGAGTAGGCCAAAACAAAATGAGAAACGGAGAGATATCTGGGGGCAAAGACAACAACATTTTAGTGTTTTCAAATTTGGATTCTACAAACTTTATCGCTGTGACAAAAGTTTTCGGTGAGGAATGCCAGAAGAATAAACACAAAGGGAAAACGGAAAGAAACCATTCCAAGGTAAGAATATCCTTGATATTACTTTTATCACATTAACATTAATTTTGCTTCCTGGAAGACTTTAGGCAAATGGCTGACACTTAAATATGTGGATTTTGATGTGCTTAACCAAATCGCTTAGTTTAATTTAGTTTTAAAATAATTTTGAAATTTAACAAATGACTGGAGCATGTTTTTTTTAACGTGACTCCTTCTTAGAGAAATTAAAGTTCAGTTACATTGAATGACGGCCTTGTTACTAATTTGAAATTTCTTTTTTTATCACATTCAAAGTGGAAAACTTTTATCATGGCGATAAAGTTTGTAGAATCCAAATTTGAAAACACTAAGACTTTGTTGTCTTTGCCGCCAGATATCTATCCGTTTCTCATTTTGTTTTGACCTACTCCTCTAGCTATGGTGCCAAAATTTTGTTCAGTGTTGTCCGAACTTTTTTGCTAATTTATCAAAGAAGCCAACAAAATAATGTTTCAGTTTACTTTTGAATGAAAAGCAAATGAATTAACAATTATTTTCCGACCAAAATACCTGGTAGAGAAACCCTTAAATGTTGATGCTTTTATTATGTAAATTTTTTTGATTTGATTGAAAGACACTTTTGGCCGCCATTTTGTGTTAGGTGGTGCAATACTTAAGTGAGGTAAGTGTATTTATGAATGAAAAGCAAACGAATTAACAATTATTTTCCTGCCAAAACACCCGGTAGAGAAACCCTTAAATGCTGATGCCTTTGTTATGCAAATTTTGTTGATTGAGTTGAAAGACACTTTTGGCCGCCATATTTTGTGTCAGCTGGTGCAATACTTATGTGAGGTAAGTGTATGTAAACAAAAGAAGCAAAATAAATTGTCAACGAGATTCGATCCTGTTCCATACACAGTGATAAAGATCAAAGGAACAAGAGTAACTGCGAGAAATAACAACAAATTCATCACTCGAAATATATCATTCTTCAAGAGAATATCAGACAAAACCGTTGTGGAAGAATCAGAGGATGATTTACGTCGTACGTCGAATGAGCAAACGAACATTCAACAAACTGTAGTTCCAAGACGTTCAGAAAGAAATCGAAAACAGACAGAACGTTACGGAGACTCCATAGACTCATCAGTCATTCGATAGATTGATTGACTATTTTTTTTTTATTTTTGTAAAGAGAAGAGTAAATGTTGTATTGCTATATTGTTATGTTGCGAAATGGAGGCTAGAACCCAGACTTCTTATATACGCCCTGTACATAGAGATATGATTCATGAGAGTTTTCGCTGCCGGAAGCTTAGAAATAAATGTTGTCTTTATAGAACTAAATCTAATGCGGGATACAACACAAACCATCCTCTTTTCTGCAAATATTTTCATGAAATCCTGTCATCACATCAAGCTGATCATTTTCACCTCTATCTTCCACCCCTAAAACATCTAAACTGTAAAGCCTTTCATAGCCACTCATTTCTCTGGTAAACATACATTGATTGTCTGAAAATTCTCCTCCTTGAATCACCCAACCAAAAGTTGTCCCTTCAACTTTTGGGTCTTCTGGTTTGCCTTTGAAAATATCTTCTGTTTTAATTTTGGAGTAGAATTTGTCTCCAAGAATTAGATGAATTGTGTACTTCCTTGAGGATTTCATGTAACATGCTTTGTCTCTTGTGTGTTTATACATAGTTTTTAGCTCCTTCAAATCTGGCCTAGTTATTGTTGTGAAATCTCTTAGGTTTGCTCCTGTGACTTCTATCTCTTCTGATGCTTTGTTATCTACTGACTTCACAACTACTTTGTATATTGGCAATGCTTGCTTATTTGTTCCATTGGCAGTCATAATATTCTTTGTTTCATGTCTAATTGGTTTCAATTTAAGCATCTTGATGGCATCAGTTGAAATAAAGTTTCTCCCAGACCCAGTGTCTAAAAATGCCCATAATGTTTGATACAACATGTATAATTGGTGGCAGTGTCTCTTCTCGAGATGGAGAGAAGCCTGTAAGCACGCAACCTTTCTTTTCTTCTTTTTCACATAAGCTGCTATGTTGTTTTGCTTTGCAGTAGTAACATCCTCTACTAAAATACTTATTTTCTCTGTGTCCCTTTTTTCCACAATTAAAGTATAACTTGTTATCTCCGAGGGGTGTATCACGAGCCAAAAAAGCGTACGAGATTTCCCGGATTTCTGAAATCCCTGACAATTTGGTAAGGATTTCCGGATTTCTGGTGGGATTTCCCAGGATTTCTGAAAATAATTTTTTCGAGCTTTTTCACTACGTTTTCAAGGATTCCGTTCAAAATAAGCTCAACCTTGTGAAATGTGTCTTTTTTGCGACAAAAGGATGGCCTTCCCATTCAGTTTTTTTACATTGTGTGTGACTTGGATGGTGCAAACCTGTAGGAAAATACAAGGCCATGTAATAGCCATGTACAAGCCTTGTAGTTATGGCCTTGTAACCTTGTTCTAGCCCAGAAAAGCCTTGCTGTAACCTAGTGGTTCGACAAATGTTAATTAGACTTGTTGAAACCTTGTGGAAGCCTTGTGATAGACTGGTTGTAACTTAGAATCTTACTGATAGCCTTGTAATTTTCTTCAAGGTTTGTACAAGATCATAACAATGTCATAATCCCTGCTACAAGGCTAAAACTTGGCCTGTACAAGGCCAAGTTTAGCCTTGTATTTTTGTACAGAAAGCTTTCGTGCCAGTTAAGGGACTGACTGTTTCCCCTTAGGTTGACATCGAATAGTAAGGTTGGGTAATCCATTCTGCAATTTTCTGAAATGTGCGACCGGTAGTAATATGGAGTTCCTCCGGCTGGCATGTAGACTTGCCTCAAGTCTATCTCTTCAGTCCGTCTTACCATTCCCTTTATGGTAGTTCCTGGATCCGTCATTTTCCTGGATCCACCATTCCAGCATTCCGTCAAGAGAGCTGGGGAGAGAGAGAGATCTCCCGTTGGAATGTTGGACGGAATGTTGGATTTAAAAAAGACGGACTGAAGAGATAGACTTGGGACAAGTCTAGCTGGCATGCAGGCAAAACACGGCTAAGGAAACTAGCAAAATGTGGTGTTGTTTGTTGGTATGTTGCATAGCAACTGCTCTTAGCAGCCTCGTAATAAAAATATTGAAACACGAAAAGCCTCATTTCCATTCTACTGTCTCGTTTTCAATTTGAGACTTCACAGGCTGGAGATTTTGACAATTTTGAAAAGATTTGAAAGATTTCAAGAGATTTGGACAGATTTCTCTGGATTTCATAAAAATCCTAAGGATTTTAAGGATTGCATCAGGATTTCCGGGATTTGCTGGTTTTTAGAAGGATTTGGTGGATATTTAAAATTTTGAAAAGATTTCCGGATTTGATTTTGTATTTCTAAGCAAGGTGTACGAGATTTCCGCTCGTGATACACCCCTCGGTTATCTCTAAATATTGTTTTCTTTCCTCTGTTGTTTCATATTTGTCACACTTGTCTGACCAGTGCTCTACATCACAATAAATGCACTTTGGCTTTCTCTTTTCTTTGTTTGAATCTCCAGCATACCAGTGCCTTTCTCTTCTTTCTGTCTCTGCCTGTGTCATCTGGTTTGTTTCTTCTCAGCCATGCATGAATATTCTCAATTAGATCTTGCATTTCCCATGTTTCCCACTTCTCATCTATTCTCACTATATCTGACTTTATGGCTTGAAGCTTATTCAAGGTTGTCATCACAAATCCCCTAAAAACCTCTTACTCTCCTAGTGTCAATAGGGCATCACAGTTTTTGCTCAGTTTCTCATAGAAATCTTGAATTTTTTGGTAAGTAGCTGATCTTATAACTGGTAAATTTACAATTTTTCTCAATGTGTGTGTTTATAACAGTTTGTGTGTTTGTCCATATTTTTCTTTAATCTGTCCCATGCTATCTTTAGACCTTCTGAACCTGGCTTCAAATTTGCAATTTTTTCTCTGACTTTTGGATTCACCATTTCCAGCAAGTAGCCAAATTTGATCTCATCACCAAATCCTTTGTTTAATACTTGTGTTTTTAAACATATTTTCAAATGTCGCCCAATCTGACAGAGTGCCTTTAACCCTATTTTAACTGGGGGGAGTTTTTGCCCCCCCCCCTATCGGATTTTTTTTAATAGCTCTTAAATGATGCTACCTACAATGCTGAAACTCCTTGATTTTTCCTAAAATTTAGTTGCCAGTCAGAAAATACAACTTTCAGCACCTATTGTTTGACCACGTGACCACCACATGCCCATATTTGGAGAGTGGTCACAAAGAAATTCTCTAAAACAGCTCTAATTTCTTCCTTTGTCACTAAAACTAAATACTATATATACCATTCGATTTGTCTCGATGAGTAATTACATTTGATATATAATTTATTCATATTTGCTGACATCAGCAGTTTATTATTGCTATGACGTCATCAATCTGTATGACGTCATATTCTTAATGAATGAGTAATCTTTCCATGCAAAACTGATGGAATTACCTCAAATATCGACGAAGGTACTTGATTTCACCAATAATTTGCGAAATTAGTAGTTTTTAATCTTAATTATTGAGCTAACAATTTTGCATCGAATCGAATTTTCATTATTTAATTAGTTAATTTATTAGAAACCAAAATCATCCATATGAAATCATATGAAACTACAAATTAATGGTGTCAAACAGGTATTTGGACGGTTTTTGCCAATTTTATTTAGCCATTTGTTAATAATGGGCCCTTTCTGCAAATAGCACGATTTTCTCAAAATTTGCATTGTTTTTGGTTGCCTAGCAACCAATCACGTGACTTTTGATTGATTGATGCTATTTTTAGATTCACCTTTGTTCAATAATGACACTGGGCAAGTTTCATTGTCATAGCTGTTAAACTTGCGGAGAAAAATAGGCGGGGGCGAAAAACGCCCTCACCCCCCCCGGTAGAAAATCACTCTTTTTTTTACCCGGCTAAAATAGGGTTAAACTGCGTAACCCTAAGCTCTGGCAAATTTTGAATAATTTGCTTTAGCTCCAGCTGCCAACTCCAATTTTCTTTCTGCTAATTTCATTTCAGCTTCCATTCTCTTGTCCCATATTTACTGCTCTCTTGAATATTTTTCCTCACTTAGTTTTCTTTCAAAATCTGCTTGTAATCTCTGGTGTGCTATAAATCTTTTAGCCTGCGTGCAGACTTTACTTTCACTGCGAAGGAGAGCCTATGAGGATCTTGTAAAGTCTGCGAATTAGCGTTCATTATCGTGTTCTGAATGAAAAGACCCCCCTGCGAAGAGGAGCTCAATCTTGCGCAATACATTGACACCTCGAACAGGAAGGAAGATTAATCCCTATCATTCGAAGAGAATCCCATCCCACCCACACAACTTCAGAGCCTGCAAACTGCAGAGGTAATAGGTCGGGTAATAGGTATGACAGACTCACCAGTTATTCAAGAACCTCACTTGCTGACACATGTCTAAGTTAAGGGTACTACCAACACACCATTACCCATCTGATGATCAGCTCATCAAATGAAAGTTTAGGCCTAGCCTGAAGTAAACATTCTGTCCTCGGAGCGGAGAAACTTTCAAAGAATTGCCTCTTGATTGTTGTAGACTTCCTTCACCTTGAGAATATGCTTGACTGTTTATAATTCCTTTCCAAACAAAGTTTCATCCCAAGTTGTCAAGTCCCGAAGACAGGCAAACTGGGCGGCACACTTCATCATCGACGAACCTGTTTACCACAGCAACTTCCTCCAACGGTTTCGTGTTGTGTCGCAAACAATCACCACAAAGGGCTGCGAAAAACGCGACGATTCTATCGGCTTTTGATTGGGTCCTTAGAGTCTCAAACAAGATACTGATTGGCTAGCAGACAATAGCCGAACAAAGGCGAGTATCATTGCGCAAGATCTCAGAACTCAATAATGGGCGCTAATTCGCAGACTTTACAAGATCCACTTTGGCTCTCCTTCGCAGTGGAAAGTAAAGTCTGCACGCAGGCTATAAATCTTTTTTCTTGTAAATGAAATTCTCTCTCTTTAGCTCTATTCTCCTTCTCCTTAATTTGATTCTCGTTCTCTTTCAATGCAGCAATACGCTTTTTTGTCATCAAGCTGCTTTAAGAATCTCTCTTTTGTTTCCTTCTTCCATTGTCTTACTGCCCTGGCTGATTTGCCTTCATCTATTTTTAGCTCTTCAAACTGCAGTATCAAATCTGAAATCTTTCCATGAATTTGTTCTATTCTCTTAGTCACAATCACAATCTCCCTATAATCGTTACCCTCCAATTACTCGTTTGGTTGATCAGTGAAATACGTTAATTTCGTGATCTCTTTCTCGATTTCAAAATCCCTTGATTTCTCAATCTCCTCTGAAGTTGGCCTAACTTCTTCTCCTTCTTGTGCCATGATTTCTCAAGCTCTCGTCCTGGCAGGATCGCCACAAATGTACCGAATTTGTAAAATTTGTCAAGGTACACCCTCACAAATGGTAGCAGGATTGCCAGATGTACCAAATTGTTTAGGCACACCGTTGTTTATCGACCACTTTTTGTTGAAAATATTGAGTTTTCAGGAGGAGAGCCAAAGTCAGCAAAAGTCAATGGTTTTAGTGTTGCCTTGCAACAGATCATTTGACTAATCAGCATATGATACTATTTCTAGAATCAAAATTGCTTGGTCATCATGTGTACCAAGTTGTATTGCCATATAACTTTGCTCTGCTTAGAAAATCTGGAGCCCCCCCCCCCCCCCTCCATGAGAAAGTGGTCCTTGATTTACCAATGAAGAATAGGGTTAACAAAGGTTCAAATTAAACGAGCGGATTGAAATAAAGAGTACCATCAGTTTATGAAATCAAATAGATCTTTCTCATATCGGTCGTTTCACCTTAGAAAATTCAAAACCTTGTTAAGCATTCTTATTTCCCATATTCCGTATTCCGCTCTCCGGATTCTGTATACCGCTTTCCGGATTCTGCATTTTAAAGATAGCCGACAAAATTTCATGAAAACAGCGAGCCTGGTAATCGCAGTGGGAAAAAAATCCTCTTTTGTTTTGTGGAAAGAGTAGTTGTATTGTTTCAAAAGGGTCACCGAAGCAATTTGTTATGCATGCCTGAAAAGAGATGCAACTGCAGCATGCGACGATGATGAGAAATTAAAAGCATCGATTTCGTAATGCAGGGATTGCCAATCACTTGTTGACTGTTCCATACGCCCTTTATAAATCTCTTTTCGAAGTCCATAATTCAAATAGTTACTAACAATCGCTGGTGCTGACACATCTTTAGCATTGTGCATCAAGACCTCCGAACTAACTAAATTCACATAGGTATTTAAGTCGAAAGGAGATATTTTAAGGACTGCTTCCTCAAAATGGATAGCATATAGCAACGTATTTAATTAAATGTTTCTAACAGAAATAAGCATCACAAATCTACCTTCTGTCTCTTCGTCCTGTAATATTCGTACAAGCACAAATGTTTACCTTTGTTTTGTAATTAGTATCACCCCATCAGATAAACATCCCAGCACTTCGGTGCTTAAAATCACAATTTCAACTTCATGCGATCCAATTTACAATATGACAAAGCAACTACTATAATTACTACCTTATGTTCGGTTGCCTTTCATCCCCATAGCTTATTTTCGTATTTTATATCTGACAAGCATTTTTCATTTCGTTCTTGCTCAGCCAAAAACTTCGACGCCATTTTTTGGCTGTCAGAATACTCTTTGTGTTTGTTGAAGTGAACGTGCAAGATCAAAAGATCTTCGTATTTTGATTGAAGCATACCTCATAAAATCAAAGAAGGAAAGCAAGAAAAATTGTTACTTATGATATGAATATTATAAAGCATGATACCTGCTGCAATTGCACGGAAGTTTGCTTCTCTTCACCGCCTCTATTTGCATTCAAGACGACAACAAGTCATGCACTCCTTGCTGGCTCGTCATAACAACATACCTTCTATTATGTCGTTTCAGAATTTGGCATCAAAGGAATTTTGATAAGAGCAGTCTTTTAAAACTCGCATCGTGGACTGATGGACTACTGGGCTATTGGGGAAACCTGGACAAACCAATTACACTCATTTTTTTTATAAGAAACCGCTTATAAGAAACGGTAGGCTCAATTTTTCGAAAGCTAAGAAAAACATCCCTACCTGAATTAAAAACTAAGAAACTTCTGGAATTTACAGTTTTAATTTTCCTGTCGGACTCAAGAATGTTTTGACACTGTACAGTTAAAGTAACTGTTTGGACATTATTTTTAGTGCGAATCATGTTATTTACTTGCTTTTGAGATCTCACTAAGTAATTCAGGAGGCGTTTAGACAAAACGAAATTAACTCTACACTTCAGGCATTAAAAATATAAGAAACACGTAAGAAAATTTTGGCAGCCAAATGGCCCAAAAATTTAAGAAAGTGCCTACCAGCCCCGGACCTTAGTTTATTATAAAAAAAATGAGTGTATCGCTTATCTTATAGGAACATCTGCTGATGAGAAACAGTAGTGGCCTCTTCCAAAAAATCAAGAAACTCTGCGAGATGCGATGAGACTCGAAGTTAAAGGAATTGAGTCCATATAAATAGCTGAGCTATAACACTATACTGACAAACTGCTGACGGCCTTTTAATTGTTATCGCACAATTGTGCTAAAGTCATTAGTAGTGGAGATCAGAGACTTCCTAATCCCCCCCTAATGCAAGTCTTTGATTTCCACTACTAATGACTTTAGCACAATTGTGCGATAGCAAAGGGCCGTCAGCAGTTTGTCAGCAGAGCCGTTAACGCTCAGCTATTTATATGGACTCAACTCCTTTAACCCTATTTGTACTGGGGGGGGGCGTTTTTCGCCCCCCCCCTACCAGTTTTTGCTGCGTTACGCTAATACGACAAGAGATATAACCACCAGTTTTGGTGACTTTTACTCAAATTTCATAGGCAATTAAATTCTAAACATTTCATTGTTCTACCTCTGATCATGTGACCACAGTAATACCATATTTGGAGAGTAGTCAACAAAGAACAAGCTTAAAATGCTCGCAGTTTTCGTATCGTTCACTTGGTCGATCTCAAACATGCACCATTCGATTGCATTTGATGAGCACTTTCATTTGATATATACATTTTTATATTTGCTTATGTCAGCAAAATTTAATATTTATGACATCATTCACATTTATGACGTTATTTCTCTAATAAAGAAGTGTAAGATATCAATTTTTTTAGTCTAAATTGCTTCATCTTATTAATTTGATTCATTTTGAGTTCATTTTTACCAGATAAAAGGACAGGACTGGCAAAAACCTGCGATGAAAGTAAATGCATGCAACAAAAGGCTAATTTAAGGCTAATTGTGCTAAAAACAGAAACAAACAAATTTTGAAAAGTATATATTTTTGAACTATAACATGTTTCCTACTATTTGAAACAAATTTGGAGAAAATCGGTTGAGTGGTTGATTAAATAGAATTTTTCTGGGGAAGAAGGTATAAATTTGCCAATTTTCGTCAGTTTTTCGGTTGCCTGACAACGAATCACGTGACTTATTAATTGTCATTGTTATATTTGAATAGCCAATTGTCTAAAGAACAATAGGGGTAAGTCTTATTGTTATATATTTTGTAGCTTTGGAGAAAAAGAGGGGGGGGGGGGCGAAAAAGGCCCCCCCCCCCAGTACAAAATACCTAAAAAATCGCCCAGTACAAATAGGGTTAAGAAGCTTTTTCGATTTAGCATTGCTTTAATCACTAATCAGCAAGAGGCAAGATTTTGTTTTATGCTCGCGCATATTGCAGAGCAAGTGCGAATGTTTGTATATCATTTTTTTTTAATCTTGAATCAACACAACAGGTACAAATGCAACATTCTGCAAATTCTGCACCTCATGGTTCCCAATGTTGAATAAGAGGATGTAAAAAAGAAAAAAAAATCCAATCAGCACAGAACAAATGCATTCGCTTTTATCTGAATTTAAAAAACACAGCATATGTTTCGGCTACAGAATTCAAAGATATAAATTGGCTCCCAACGCAGAATAGAGTTGATCAAAATACATGTGCAAACATAACGAAATTCTTGAAAGGAACGGATTCAGCTCATACTGACAAAATATTCCTCCCAACAGACCAAAGCCGAGTAAAACGAAGATCAAGGTTTAGATTAAACCTACCATTTCACAAAAGTAACGCTGGCCAAAAATGCCTGTCGTATTTGGGGCCAAAAATATGTAATAGCCTCTCTTCTGATTTAAAATCTACAAAAAATATCAACTCGTTCAAACACAAGATCGAAAATAATGTTTTCCAAAATGTACAGAGAGAGAACGACATACACGTATTTTCTATAAGAAACTAAGAATTTCGGCCAGTACTGATAGCTTCTTAGAATTATCAGATTTTGAGAACTCAGAGTTTCTTAAGAGTTTCTTAGAGGTTCCATAACAATCTTCATGTTCACTCAGAGGCGTACGCAGCACCTTAGGAGTGAGGGGGTCTGGGGCGTAGCCCCAAAAATTTGTTTGTGACCACGCCCTTCAGACGCTCGGAAAATGAGGGAAACGCCCTTTTTACATATATTTTGCATCGTAAACATGACTGCAATGAATACAAAATAGGTAGGATGTTTTGTTGAATTTGCATTGAGAATTTTATACCCAGCATATCAAGTACGAATTACAAAATCGCTTTTCTTCTTTACTGTAAAATTGATTTGGCGCTAGTTGTTGTTATGATATTCAGGAAATGCCTCTTGTCGCCACTTCATCGTTGTTTAGTCAGTAAATGGCATCTTTTGCAAGAATCTTTTGAAAACAGGAACATTTTGAAAACTGACATGCTACTTTGGCTTAGAATGCCTCTCCCAACATCGTTCGAGCATTTCTTAGAAACCCAAAACATTTGCTCCACCAAACCTTAGACAAACCATTCTCTCCTTGCTGTTCAAGAATCTCGAAGACCACCCCCTGACAGATCTGCCTGACCCCCCCCCCCTGAGGTAAAAATTTTATTGCATTTTTGTACAAAGCTGGAGGACCATCTTTTTGAAAAGTGGGGGGGGGGGGGGTCCGGACCCCCCCATTCATTCCTCCCCTTGGGTACGCCACTGTGTTCACTACCTGTGCCCTCCTTCAGCATTTCAAAACAATATTTCTTGAGCAGCCTTTCCAATGTGTAGACATTACTGAAGTACCTTACAAGTAATATGATACAGGAAACGAGTGAAAGTAAAGAGAAATATTCCAAGGAATTCCTTTATCAAAATAAATAGTCTCCTTCCAACGTGTACTTTCTCGGTACTGGAGTTTCTTAATTTTTTGGCGATCTGAGAGTTGACTTTCTTATGGGCAGTTTCTTATGAAGAAAATACGTGTATACATGCTCTACAAAAACAACACGTCCTCCCTCACATTCATGATTCCGGCCTTACTAAATTATGCTTTATCCAAAAGCACATTAACATCTATTGATTATTATGTTTCTGCAACCACCTTCAAGATGACCATTATGGAATTAACTGGGTAAAAAAAAAATATTTTCGAGCCCCCCCCCCTGATTTTCTCCGTGAATATAACAGCTATGGCAACGAAACTTACACTGTATCATAATTGAACAAAGGAGAGTCTAAAAATGGCATCAAACAAACAATAGTCACGTCATTGGTTGCTAGGCAAACAAAAGCAATGAAAATTTTGACAAAATCGAGCTATTTGCAAAAAGGACCAATTATTAGCAAACAGCCGGTTAAATTGGCAAAAATCATCCAAATGCCTGCTTGATACCATTAATTTGTATTTTCATTTGGTTTCATCTTGATATTTTTGGTTGCTAATTAATTAAATAATTAAATAATGAAAATTTGATTCAATGCAAAATTGTTTGCTCAATAGTTATGATTAAAAGCCATTTATTTCGCATAATATTGGTGAAATCAAGTACCTCCATCGATATTTGAAGTCATTCGATGAATTTTGCATGCAAAAATTACGAATTCATTAGGAATATGACGTCATAAAGATCGATGACGTCATAGAAATAGTAAACTGCTGATGTAAGCAAATATGAATAAATTATATATCAAATGAAAGTACTTATCGAGGCAAATCGAATTGTATATATATATATATATATTGAGATTTAGTAACAAAGAAAGAAATTAAAGCCATTTTAAATAATTTCTTTGTGCCCACTCTCCAAATATGGGCATGTGGTGGTCAGATGGTCAATAAATAAGTATTAGCATTGCTATTTGCTGATAGCCAATAAAGTTTTAGTAAAAGTCAAGGAGCTTCAGCTTCATAGCTAGCATCTTTTGGAAGCTATTATGAAAAATCCGGTAGGGTGGCGAAAAACACCCCCCCCCCCCCGGAAAGCCCTATTTTTGAGTACCAATTCCACTTTGTAATCTAAGAAGGGGCTTAGATGTCAGTCAGTGAAGCAAGAAAATAAAAAGAAAGTAAGGTAGTCACTCTCGTGAAAGCAATTGATTAACATTTTACCTTTGCTAATTAGCACTGAAATAAAGAAAGCGCACAGAAAGCGCACTCAAGACAGAAGTTTCCCGCGTTCCTATAGCAACATTTGACGTCGGCTTATTTCATGTTAGACAGATTTGACACCATAAGATAAATAAATCACCATGATGTTTAACCTATCTATCTATCTATCTATCTGTCTGTCTATCTATCAACATAATCAGTAAAGCCCACAGTGGGCATCACACTGATGAGGTTCTGATCACTAAACCCGCAAACAACTTATGAAACAAAACTTGAAATGAAAACAGCTATGATTTACCTGATTATGATGTTTGCAGGTTGAGTGATCAGTCCCTATGCGGCTAAACATTGACATTACAAATTAATAATAATAACAATAGATTAATGGATTCAATTTTTTTTATCGGACGAGTTACCACATGCCGCAACAAACATTCATAGCAAGTACAAAGAAAAAAAAAATTATTCTAATTTTAAATCGTCTCAATGCTGATTTAAACAAACTCAGAGTTTTCTGGCTTTTAAGTTCTGGTGGCAGCATGTTCCATTCAACGATTTTTCTTGCGTAAAAGGAAAATTTGTAGCAGTCTAAGCGTGGTTGTAGAGGAATAAAGTTCCTTGAAATTGCTCCGCTGCTCCTTGTAGCCCTTCTCTGTTCCAAGATGTATGATGGAAGTTTCATGTCAATCTCATTGTTAATAATTTTATAGAACATAACGAGACGCATATATTTCCTACGTGTCTCCAAGGTCGGCCAGCGTAAGTCCTCTAGCATTTTGGTCATTGTGCCTACTTCTCTGCAGTAATTATTCTCCACAAATCTTGCAGCCTTTTTCTGTACTTTCTCGATTTTGTCTTTCTGGCCTTTCAAATATGGATCCCATGCACATGCTGAATATTCTAAATGTGGACGTACTAGGGTAAAGTATGCTGCACATTTTATGTTCTTTGGGCACATCCCAAGATTTCGCCTTAAGAAGGCTAAGGATCTGTTGCCTTTGTTGACTATTTTTGTGACATGATGCTCCCATTTTAATTTACAGTCAACCTCAATTCCAAGATAGGCCTGATGAGCTACCTCTTTCAGAATTTCACCATTCAACTTATATTGGAACACTGGATTATTTCCCTTTGGTCTAGTTGACATGTGGTAACATTTAGAAACATTAAATGACATTTGCCATTTCTCTGCCCATTCTCCCAATAGATCAAGGTTCTTTTGTAGGCTTTTAGCCATAACTGAATCATTCACTTCCTCATATAAAAGGCAGTCATCAGCAAATAATCTTAATTGGCAATCTATTTGCATAGTTATATCATTTATAAAGAGCAGGAATAATAAGGGGCCCAGTACTGTCCCTTGCGGCACCCCTGACTCAACTTTGACAGACTTTGAAGCCTCACCATCAACAACTACTTGCTGCTTTCGGTCCTGTAACCATGCATTGATCCATCTTCCAATATCAGTTGATTGTCTTATTCCATAGTAGTCTAACTTTGACATTAGTCTTCTATGTGGAACAGTGTCAAACGCCTTACTGAAATCTAGAATCAAAATATCAACATTGCTGCTCTTGTTTCTTTTCCTTGCTATGTCTTCTAGTGCTGTAATTAACTGTGTTTCACATGACCTCCTAGAACGAAATCCATGTTGCTCATCAACAATAATTCCTTGACTATCACAATGGATCATGATGTGCTTGAATATTATGTGCTCTAGAATTTTACAGCAGACAGAAGTTAGAGAGACTGGTCTATAGTTAGCTGCCTCTTGTTTTGATCCCCTTCCCTTGTAAACTAGTACAACATTTGCATTCTTCCAGGCTTTTGGTACGCTTCCTGTTTCTAATGATTTAACAAATATAAGCCTTAAAATGGGGGCTATTTCTGTGGCTGCCTCCTTAAGAACTCTTGTTGGTAACTGATCAGGGCCATTGGCCTTCTTTCGATCCAAATTAGATAGTAACTTAGCAACACCTTGGCTTTCAATCTCAAGGTTGCTGATCATTGGAATCTGTTGATTGCCTATGTTCTGTGTACTATTTGCATTTTCCTTTGTAAATACAGAAGTATATTGCTCACTTAGTACTTCTGCTTTTTTCTCAGAGTTGGTAATGTCTTTTCCTTCTTTCCGTAACACTCCTACCCCTATCACATCTTTTCTTTTTGAGCGAATGTAAGACCAGAACTTATTTGACACTGAGTAGCTTTGCACAATTTCATCATTCGATTCCTTGATGTCAAGTAGCCCCAATACATAGCCATTATGTGCCTTTGTTAGCTCAGCCTTTATTGCTTTTCTCAGGGACTTAAATTTCTTCCAGTCTTCTTCTCTCTTTGTTTTCTTTGCTCTTTTGTACAGTCATTGCTTTTTTCTAATCATCCTACGAATTGGATTTGTTATCCATGGTATGTTCCACCTTTCTGACATCATTTTTGATGATATGTTTTCCTTGATTGAGTTCAAAAGTTTGGATGTAAAAATGTTCCATAGATCCTCCACTGATTGGTCTCCTTGAAGCTCATTCAGTAGTTTCTTCATGTCATCCTTCACATTTTCCATATTCCCTTTACAGTAGATATAAATCTTGCGAGCTTTTTTCTTGGATAATTTCACATTAATTTGAATATCTGTCAACAGTATCATATGATCACTCATGCCCTGACAAGCATCTAAATTTTTTATCAGATCTGGATTTGTTGTAAATAGCAAGTCCAAAGTAGCCTCTAGCCTAGTTGGATTTTTTGTTTTTTTGTACGAGATAATGGTCATTCATAATATCAATAAGTGCTTGGTTTAGCTCATAACCATATTCAGGATTTTGGTTTACTTCACAGTCACTCCAGTTTATATCAGGGGCATTAAAATCACCAGTCAGCACTATATTTGGAGCACTTTGACTTGCTTGCATTAAACTTGTCAGTGATCTGTTTAGTTCAGTTAGGGGCTTTATGTCTCTACTTGGTTGTCTATAAAAGCTTCCAATGAACAATGGTTTGGAACCTTGCAGGGAAACCTTAACCCATTTTCCTTCACAGTCAGATTCAAAACCTATCTCTTCAGTTGCCAACAATCTTTTGTGTGTGGCTATAAACACACCTCCCCCACCTTCAACTCTATATTTCCTAACTATGTCAAACATGTCTGGAAATACTTCACTTGAACTGTAGTACATGTCAAGATGTGATTCTGTACCACATATTATGTCTGGTGCATGTTGTGTGATAAGTTCTATCAAATCATTTCTTTTCTTTTCAGATCGTAGGCTCCTGCAGTTCACTGTCATTATTGTAACATACCTTGGTTTATCAGCTTTACTCTTTCCTGGCTTACCTTTTTCACCATAGTTATGATGATTTAGGCCAGATGTAGTACTTTGCCTTGTGTTTTCCTCCTCTTCTGTTGAATTCAGTACACTGAATGAATTTTCTGATTCAATAAGTTCATCAAAGAAACTATTTGAGAAATTTGGGCAACTGCACTTGTAGCAAATCCATGCAAAATTTGTACCTTGTAACTTCTCGTAATCTTTACCAGATAGGGCTATACATTTAATATGCAACCGAGATTCACATTCATCACAGTTAATTGCCCTGTGGTTTGATGCCACTGCTTTTTCACAGACTCCACATGGATATTTAACTGGACCTGGATTTAGATTTATATCACCGCATTGTAAAAGTATCGACATCAAGAAATATCTTTGTCGATTCCTCGTTGTTTTCCAGTTAGGCCGATGTTTGATTCTTGAGTAATGCCCATTTAGAGATTCAATTCCAATTCTGACTGATTCTGGAGCAGCAAAGAAGATGTTTGTAAGCTCACCATGTCTTGGAAAGTTCGTTTGTACAACTTCATATGCAAATCGATAGAATGATATTGCGATACACACAATTATTATCGGAGCAAGAAACTTTTACGTCCGCCATATTTGATTCGCCTCTCTCGCCAATCCCTGGTACAACAATGCACAACAATAAATTTACCCAGAATTAGCACGTTATTGACTTCATTAGCAACTTAATTATCTTAAAACAATAGTTTTTTAGAACGAATGAATCATTAGTCACTTATTGATAGTACCCATTATGCAAATAAGTGAACTTTAGAGGGTGATGTAACTGGCGGTCTGCACAGAAGTTAGCACTCGCAGCATCATCGAAAATAGAAGGACCCCTCTCCAACACGGCCACAGATGCAAACGTGGCAGGTGAAGTTGAGAGGAAAGGTGCAGAATCCCAGCAAACAATGACGCCATTGACTGGGGGGAAGGCACATGATCGCACTGAACCAAAACATCTTCATGCATACGATTCTGCACAGAGGCTATCTTTGTGACTGCTGGTCTCAAATTAAATACCCGCGAATAGCAACAATTGAAACGCTCTGTAGGGTTCTGCATAAGTAATTTTGCGCTATCGTAAATCTCACCTGACATCTAATTTGAGACAGATGCGCCAATAGTTTCATGCACAAACTAAGCAAACTGGGGGTAATTACTTTTGATTACCTACGAATTGGATTTGTTATCCATGGTATGTTCCACCTTTCTGACATCATTTTTGATGATATGTTTTCCTTGATTGAGTTCAAAAGTTTGGATGTAAAAATGTTCCATAGATCCTCCACTGATTGGTCTCCTTGAAGCTCATTCAGTAGTTTCTTCATGTCATCCTTCACATTTTCCATATTCCCTTTACAGTAGATATAAATCTTGCGAGCTTTTTTCTTGGATAATTTCACATTAATTTGAATATCTGTCAACAGTATCATATGATCACTCATGCCCTGACAAGCATCTAAATTTTTATCAGATCTGGATTTGTTGTAAATAGCAAGTCCAAAGTAGCCTCTAGCCTAGTTGGATTTTTTGTTTTTTTGTACGAGATAATGGTCATTCATAATATCAATAAGTGCTTGGTTTAGCTCATAACCATATTCAGGATTTTGGTTTACTTCACAGTCACTCCAGTTTATATCAGGGGCATTAAAATCACCAGTCAGCACTATATTTGGAGCACTTTGACTTGCTTGCATTAAACTTGTCAGTGATCTGTTTAGTTCAGTTAGGGGCTTTATGTCTCTACTTGGTTGTCTATAAAAGCTTCCAATGAACAATGGTTTGGAACCTTGCAGGGAAACCTTAACCCATTTTCCTTCACAGTCAGATTCAAAACCTATCTCTTCAGTTGCCAACAATCTTTTGTGTGTGGCTATAAACACACCTCCCCCACCTTCAACTCTATATTTCCTAACTATGTCAAACATGTCTGGAAATACTTCACTTGAACTGTAGTACATGTCAAGATGTGATTCTGTACCACATATTATGTCTGGTGCATGTTGTGTGATAAGTTCTATCAAATCATTTCTTTTCTTTTCAGATCGTAGGCTCCTGCAGTTCACTGTCATTATTGTAACATACCTTGGTTTATCAGCTTTACTCTTTCCTGGCTTACCTTTTTCACCATAGTTATGATGATTTAGGCCAGATGTAGTACTTTGCCTTGTGTTTTCCTCCTCTTCTGTTGAATTCAGTACACTGAATGAATTTTCTGATTCAATAAGTTCATCAAAGAAACTATTTGAGAAATTTGGGCAACTGCACTTGTAGCAAATCCATGCAAAATTTGTACCTTGTAACTTCTCGTAATCTTTACCAGATAGGGCTATACATTTAATATGCAACCGAGATTCACATTCATCACAGTTAATTGCCCTGTGGTTTGATGCCACTGCTTTTTCACAGACTCCACATGGATATTTAACTGGACCTGGATTTAGATTTATATCACCGCATTGTAAAAGTATCGACATCAAGAAATATCTTTGTCGATTCCTCGTTGTTTTCCAGTTAGGCCGATGTTTGATTCTTGAGTAATGCCCATTTAGAGATTCAATTCCAATTCTGACTGATTCTGGAGCAGCAAAGAAGATGTTTGTAAGCTCACCATGTCTTGGAAAGTTCGTTTGTACAACTTCATATGCAAATCGATAGAATGATATTGCGATACACACAATTATTATCGGAGCAAGAAACTTTTACGTCCGCCATATTTGATTCGCCTCTCTCGCCAATCCCTGGTACAACAATGCACAACAATAAATTTACCCAGAATTAGCACGTTATTGACTTCATTAGCAACTTAATTATCTTAAAACAATAGTTTTTTAGAACGAATGAATCATTAGTCACTTATTGATAGTACCCATTATGCAAATAAGTGAACTTTAGAGGGTGATGTAACTGGCGGTCTGCACAGAAGTTAGCACTCGCAGCATCATCGAAAATAGAAGGACCCCTCTCCAACACGGCCACAGATGCAAACGTGGCAGGTGAAGTTGAGAGGAAAGGTGCAGAATCCCAGCAAACAATGACGCCATTGACTGGGGGGAAGGCACATGATCGCACTGAACCAAAACATCTTCATGCATACGATTCTGCACAGAGGCTATCTTTGTGACTGCTGGTCTCAAATTAAATACCCGCGAATAGCAACAATTGAAACGCTCTGTAGGGTTCTGCATAAGTAATTTTGCGCTATCGTAAATCTCACCTGACATCTAATTTGAGACAGATGCGCCAATAGTTTCATGCACAAACTAAGCAAACTGGGGATAATTACTTTTGATTACCTACGAATTGGATTTGTTATCCATGGTATGTTCCACCTTTCTGACATCATTTTTGATGATATGTTTTCCTTGATTGAGTTCAAAAGTTTGGATGTAAAAATGTTCCATAGATCCTCCACTGATTGGTCTCCTTGAAGCTCATTCAGTAGTTTCTTCATGTCATCCTTCACATTTTCCATATTCCCTTTACAGTAGATATAAATCTTGCGAGCTTTTTTCTTGGATAATTTCACATTAATTTGAATATCTGTCAACAGTATCATATGATCACTCATGCCCTGACAAGCATCTAAATTTTTTATCAGATCTGGATTTGTTGTAAATAGCAAGTCCAAAGTAGCCTCTATTCTTATGCTTGCTTAGCTCAGGACGGACTTTGTAATCATCCAAAAGGATCTTATGTTTTTTTTTCTAGGTTGTTCCATAGTTTAGCTCCGCAATAACTTCTTTTGACCCCTAACAGTTTTTAAGGTTTTAATGCACCTTTTCAACTAATCACGGTCTCGATACCGCACGAGGCAGGGGGCGAAAATTTGGATGTAAACTTCCTAAGAAACCACGTTGTTTACACTGCTTCAGTACGGATTGCTTTGCTCACGCTGTTTCTTATTGCCCATTTTGCAGCACCTACTTCTGAAACTGACCACAAAATACCTTTATACACCTTTTCAAGTTTCAACTAACCGCAGCTTCAACGCCACGCGCGATATGGATATGGGTGTAAAGTTTCTAGGAAACAAGGTTGTTTACACTGCTTCAGTACGGATTGCTTTGCTCACGCTGTTTCTTATTGCCAATTTTGCAGCACCTACTTCTGAAACTGACCACAAAATACCTTTATACACCTTTTCAACTAACCGCGGCTTCAACGCCACGCAGGATACGGCTGTGGGTGTAAAATTCCTAGGAAATAAGGTTGTTTACACTGCTTCAGTACGGATTGCTTCACTCCGGCTGTTCCTTATCGTCGATTTTGCAGTCTGTATGCATATTTCATTTTTCTTCATTCCGGTGGCCTGTTATTTTTGGGACAGTTTTCTAAAGGCTCTAGCAAGTGCTGAGCTCTGATAGGCAAAGGAACTTGAATAATATTGCTGTGCCAATTTGATTGAATCTTGCAGAAATATTGCATTATTTAGTAGCTACTTGTGTGGTATGTGCTACAAATTTCAGTTCGAACGAAGTGAGTAAAAAATTAGCGAGACGTAGGTAATTTAGCTTACATTCTTTCCCAGACGCAAATGCATATATTTAACGCGTTACATAAGTCAGGCTTATACGTTCCAATAAAGGTGCTTACAAGGACGTTGTACAAACTTGATAAAAGAAGCGAGGCACTCGTTAGACATTAAACCATGAGAAATGGGAATAGAAATGTGACTAAAGTTAGTTAGCTGCCTTTTTGGCTTGAATCATGCCCGGATGTCATTTTGTTGAACACATGACATCACATGACATCCGGGCATGATTCAAGCCAAAAAAGGATGCTACCTCACTTTACTCGCATTTCCATATGCACTCCCAAGTTGTAATGTCTAACTAGCGCCTGACTTCTCTTATCAAGTTTGTACAACGTCCATGTAGGCACCATTATTGGAATTGATAAGCCTGACTTACGTAAACCTAAGCATTTGCCCTGTGTACCATGTCACCAAAACAGGACTGCAAATGAAACGCAATTCATACAAGGCAGGTGCCGTTGGGATGACAGTTCATGGATGTTGACCCATTACCTTTTTGCAGTTTTGGAAATGAACATTACTGTATTCTTAATGAATAAAGCTAGAACTGTATAAAATATTGACTACGAAAGATCTAATAAGTTCCATTCTTATCGAGCAGAGAATAAATGCTTCTTTTATGAAGGCAAGTATCTTTAGATTATTGAAAATATAGAATTCTGTTGGTTTATTCTTTGAATCAAACTCCGTCAAAGACTGGAGAAGCTTTTAAGAACAAAAGCTTTGTTAAGAAATCCTGTTTCAGCTTCTAAAAACTACATAGTTTGCTACTTTACTTAGTGAAATGTGAACTGACAGATCATACTTCAAACTTTGGAGAAGATTTTTGCGAAGAACCCTTTGCATCTAAACTAGGAAAATACGAATTCAAAACGATAAAATTATATCACACATCTTAACTAACAAGGTAACTGTAGGTGCATGTGATGTGCTCGTGGGGTGCTTATTACTTTAATGAAGTGAGTTAAAATACTTGCTTAAATTGTCTTGCTTCGTTTTAAATCCATCTTGCTGTTTCTTCTTTGTCATTCTCGTCTTCTTGACAATTGCCTTTGCGATGAATAGGCCTAAAGTTGTGGCTAAAATTGCATTGAGAAGAATCATGCCATGAGCAAAGGTAAACGAGCTTTTCACATCCCTCTGCTTGCCAGAACCTAAAATGATTGAATATATTGTGATATAATTTACCAGTTGCGTTATTCTGCATCACAAATAGTAAGTAGGCCGTTTTCTGCAGTGAAGGAGGGCCGAGGGGATGGAGGGGGGCATTATTTTTGAAAATAGTAAATTTTTTGATGATAGTAACCACTATCTTGCCTGAAAGTCCCTAATATCTGATCTATCCTTAGTGTCAAATACCCAGACATGGATTGTATTTGGTAAAAGAGTAAACTAAAGAAGCTCTAAACGATGGTTGTAAAATGAAGCCGTAGCCCCACAGCACTGATGCTGCGCCACCGCCCACCGCAGAATAAGATTTCCTGAAAAAAGATCCGCTTGTTGTTGGCACATTGTTGTTGTTGTTGAGCACATTGTTTTTATAGCTTGCATACATAGTTCTTATATACATAAAATTGGAAGGGTCGACTGGATTTCCGCCATGAGCATGCTCCACGTTTCTTAGTTATGCTTTTAGAGAATCAAGCTCTTCATCCGAAACTGGATTATGCATACCAGAGTGCTGTCGCCCATTATGCCCATGTCGTCGATAACATTTGAATTAGATCGTCAAGGAGGTTTTTATGAAAAATCCGAGTAAACTGGTAATATCACTAACTAATTGAGAAAAAAGTGTGAACGTTTAAATCAGATCACTCAATTCTACATGGGGACTTTTCAAGTTTTGGAAGGTGGGGGTAAAAAGGCATTTTCTCTCGGCGTCGCCCATTATGATTGATTGGCAAATAATTCACAGTGCACAGCGGTGAAAAGTCTTTACAAGAAGAACTGTTTATTCACTGTAATTTGTCAATCCCTGAGCACTTTAAACAAAACAAATTAAATAAGAATTGACCTGAACTTTGAGTTTTGACAATTCAAATGCATGCTTCGACTTGCAGTAAATCTTTCCTTATCTCTTGTGCAAGCACGGGTGAGTTTTTGGCGTACATTTCTATATAATGCAGCGTTTTTGGGGTTGAAAGATGGCATCTAAATACTTAGAAACATGAAATTGACAAATCAAGCCGATTCGATTAGAGATGTGTACAGAATATCTTGCTGGGTTTCAATGATTAATTACTAGTTCCCAGTCCCCTGAAATTCATTCTCCTGCTCATCGGCCATAATGGGCGACACTGCATTAGGCCTTCTAGACCATGGGCAACGGTGCATCGATCTTCTGGGGAAAGAGAAGACCAGAAAAGCAGAAGTTTTTATGCATGCCAACTATCATAACTGTATCTCAGTTGATCAATTTGACTTTGTCTAAGGAAAATCAATGGTGAATCCATACAACGTTGTTTTCTTTTGCCATGCCAGTTCTATCTGGTTTCTACTGCTTAGGCAACCATGAACTGACTTATGAACTCAAATGATCCGCAATGATTCGGATAAGAAAACTGGACATGTAATGGGTACGAAATTATTTCATTTTGCCTTCCTTTCCAATGAAATCGGTGGATCATCGCATGCGCTTAGACCATTTAGCATAACGAATTTCAGATTAAAGATTTTTTTTGATTTATGCACGACTTACCGGTTGCTTTATCTTTGCTTTCTACAAAGGGTCCAATATTGAGACTGTAAGTTTTTGAAGGTGGATAATCGTTGACTTCTTCCTCGCTACCTCTCGTCTTCAGTGACCTCAATCCTATATCCTCTGATTCCAAAAATACCGACCTTCGAACTCGTTTGATGTTGTTTCCTTGACAACCAGATGTGCAGCGAGAGTCAGACGATTGCTTGTGACACATGAACGTTTGACAATGAAGATAAAGGTATGTATACCCGAAGAACTTGAATGACATGAAGCTGAATCTCATCTTTTGTGATGGTGTCGCAGAAATGAATTGAATTGTAGTATCAGAAGCACATCTGTAAAGTTAATAGAAGCAATGGTTATGATTACACGTGGATTTACCATTTTAGCAACATGTATGCCGACATTGTTCCCAGCAAACGTTTTCACTGTGTTCATGCGTTTGTATCCTATCTCCAAAAATCCCGATAACATATTTAACGAGAGTGAACGAGCATGTTCATTCCCTGAAAGATGATGAACGGAATCTAGTCAATCAATGTCTTTCTAAGGGTTTTGTTTAGTTAAATGATCAATCCTTTATATAAAATTTAACATTTACTGGACATGCGTTTGTGCCATACCCTTCTTTTTAAGGAGGGCAATATGGCACAGAGAACTTTATAATTCCTTAAACGTTGCGTTTTAAGAGAGAACCACTAATGCCCGTAGTGACCAATCTAAGTACTAATGGCCCATATAAGTACTTTGTGTATGTCATACTACTAAGATACAGTTGTAAATACTCTCGAGCCATGACATATACCGGGTGAGCCAGAAAAAAGGATCCCCGTTTGAAATGTCACGGCTCCCTGGATATCAAGACAATGATATCGGCAAATATATAGTTTCTTGGTAGACATATTCAAATCCATTTTAAAATCTACCTGACTGAAATCGGCCACTTCGTTCTGAAATTATGAGGGATTTTCTTCAGAAAGCCTCATCAAAAAACCCTCAAAACGTGCCCAAAAGATTTCCCTAACATTTCTGCCTTACAATGGCCTTACAGCAATGACTTGTGAACACTTTAGCACGTGCTATCCTCTTGGGAGGATGAACAAGTCCTCCCCCTGGTATCGACGACCTATTCAGGGGGATTCCATTCCCCCAAGAGAACAAAATACATGAATTTATGCGAGTGTCATCATTCATTCATTTTCATTCATTTTTATTTATTTAGGCACGGTAGCCCCGTCAATCCATATGAACTGCTTTTCAGGGGGCCGTGGATCAATTTTAGGGAGGAGAATGTGCTCATTGTTTTCATTCGTTTTTGCAGGATTTTTGAAGGGGCTTTCTGCAGGAATCACCCATATCCACGGGAAGGTATGGCCGATTAAGGCCGAATAGATTACTGAACCTAACTGAACATATTGGCAATAAAACAAGACATTTTTCAATATTATTGCTTTGAAATTCATGGAGCAGTGGCCTTCCAAGCGGGGATCCTTTTTTCTGACTCACCCGGTTGTTTGGCTAGGTGTCTGGTATGCGTAGAGTGGACAAGTTGGAGAGTGCATTTCGGGCAATATTAGTCCTTTAAGTCTAGTGCAAAATATTCCAATACAGTCTCAAAACATCTAACAACAGATGAATTGATCCATCCAACAGTTTACATTGGGTTTCGTCGGTTTGTGAAAAATCAAATCTTCATGGGCCATTGGCCCTTCCAGGAACTTGAGGTATGTGGGCCTAAGTTGTTTTGGATTTCAGACCGATAGCAACGGGGTAACAATCATAGACAGAATCTTTCCTCTGCCTTTATGTTTTACATTCATTGACCAAGGCATACACATGGCAGACATATCAAAATACTCCCATTTTGCCCAATTTGATAGGGAGAAAACTGAAGTTGTTTGCAGACGGTAAAAAAGGGACCTTCCCTTTAAGAAGAAAGAAATCGCTTTCAGCATTTTCAAAAATAATGAAATATGGCTAATTTGTACTGTCAATAGACAAATTTTTGAAGAAGGTGTTATTTTTACAATTTCTGCTAGCTGTCTTACCTTGTTCGGTCTTGAAAAGGTGACCATATTGTCTCAAGGTGTTATTTAAGGACAAGCTCATTGAATTAATCTCACATCTTGACTTCCCGGTAGCGCCAAATGACCCAGCGAGAAATTTACCCTAGATTTGTCTTGACTTCGAATTTGTTTCAAAAGCTTTCAAGTTACCCCCTAATGAACTTAACTTTTCATGAGTTGAATTGTTAACCGATATCTTGATCATTCGGGCATGAAGAGGTAATGTTATGAATACAAAAATGAAGAAGAATACCAACAATTCTTAAGAGTATGGTCACATGAATAGAAATTTCAAAACAAATTTTTATCAATCTATTTGGACCGGGCTGAAATTTTTATAGTTTCGACAGGGGCGTTTTTCGCCCCCCCCCCCTCCCTCTTTTTCACAACTACAAAAGATATAACAGTTAAACTTAAAGGGGCAGTCAGACACGAACTGTGGTAGCAGATTCTCCGTGTCACAATCCAATTCGTATAGGCCTAGATACCAAAACATGTCTACTGTATCTCTTTGTTCGCTGTAATTCTGATGACATTAATTGAGCAATGAATCCAGTAGTGTTTGAGAAGGTTCTATTCACCTGTCGGTCACCAAGCATCATAAATCTGACTCAAAAACCATATTCTTTGGTGAGTTTCTTGCTCACTTCGACTTGTAAATTATCTCTTCGCAGCTTCAAAGTTGCTTTAGCAAGATCACTGTTTACGACTTTCAGCAATTTATGACAGACAAAACAACTTTGCTAATGCATGAAATCGACATAGATGAACAACATCTGTGAATTAAATCCTTGACATTGTCAAGAACAACGTCGATGGAGATGAATTGAAATGTGTGATAATCCCATTCAAAATCTTCATTGACGAGTCGATGCTAAGCCTAAGCACTCTTCATACAAATACAATGAAAATGTCCCGCACAAAGTCACGTCTGACTGCCCCTTTAAGCCAATTGTGCTTCGGGAAATTAGCTTTACAAAAAAACGATAGAGGTCTAATTAGAAACGTTGGTTGTTGCTAGGCAACCAAAACAATAGGAAAATTATCAAAATTTAGGTACTGACTTAAAGAGCAAAATTCGCCCAGATTAACATGAGCTAACAGGAAGGGTTGTAGCCAGAAGTAGTAAATAAGAATAGAGAAAGATATCTTCACAAATAAAATCCAATTTGACTTGCAATTCTTGCTAATTAAGAGCAATTAGCAATTGAAAATATTCATTGAGACTTCTATTACGAATTATATTCTATTTTTAGACTTCTAATTAGTGAAAATAGCTGGTAATAAAAAATCCTGACACTATTTTACACACGCTTAGGGCTATATTGTCCTAATTCATTAATTCTGTGACGTCATAAAGATAAATGACGTCATGGATATCAAAAATTTGTGATGTTAGCAAATATAAACAGACTATATATCAAATGAAAGTACTCTACAACACCAATTTAATGGTGTATATAACTTTATCATTAGCTTTATCATTAGCGATATTTGCACGAACAACGCGAGGATTTTAATATTTTCTTTGTGACCAGTCTCCAAATAAGGGCATCTGGAGGTCACGTGGTATAACAATGGACAATTAATCTTTTAAAATTTGTTGGCCAATTACATTTTAGAAAAAGCAAGGATTTGCAGCACTATATCTACAACAGCATTGGAGGTATTTGAGAAAGTTAAGTTGAAACGTGGAAACATTTTTAAATGAGGCCGCATGCTCGTGTCTATTGAGCTTGAACAAACATCTAATGTGAGAACATTAAAATCAATATGACGTGAACATTTTTATTGTCTTATCTTATGCAGTAAACGAAAATTAAGTTTTTGAGTTAAGACTTTCATTATTTTTTCAAAAGATTGGGCTGCTTCGAAAAGTGGTAGCAATTCTGTGCGGCAAGACCGTACCAGGTCTCTGTGACTTAATGCGTTTGGGTAAAGGCAATATCGGGCAATGTTTTAAATTTTAGAAAAAGCAAGGACTTTCAGCACAATATCGACAACAGCAGATGGGCAAGTTAAGTTGAAACGTGATGAAAAGTTTTAAATGAGTACGCATGCTCGTGTCTATTGAGAAGGAACATCAAATGTGGGAACATTCAAATATGACGAAAAAATTTTTATTGTCCCATCTTCTGCAGTAAACGAACATTTCCTTTTTGAGATTAGACTTTTATTTCTTCAGAAAATGGGGCTGAACAGTCGCAGTTTGCTTCGAGAAGTGGTTGCAACTCTGCGTGGTAAGACCGTACCAGGTCCCTGTGACTTAAAGGCAATACCAGGCAATGTTTTACACATGAAACCGCAATGATCTCATGATGAAACCGCAATGATCTCATGATGAAACCACGATGAAACCCTGGATAACGGTCAAGTTTGGCTTGTTTATTCACCCGTTTAATCGAATAAGCCCAAGGAATGTTGCTCCTGGTTTCCTAAATACTTCAAGAAAACTAAATTTATAATATTATTAAATTTTCTTCTCTCTCGTCAATGTGGTAAAAATCAATTTGGAATGTTGTAACGACGGCACAAAAACAGTTCTCGTGGTAGCATATTGCTATCCCACACACAGCCAGCCCAATGTTTTGAAACAGCAATTAATAGTCTGTGCTCTAAAAATTTCATACAGGATGTCCCAAAAAAGTGTCCGACTTTAAATTTGAATATGTCCGAGACTATTTAATGCAAATGAACTATTTAGGCAATTTTTAAAGGCTGAAACATGTAATGCTCTGTTCACTCTATTGCTGTTTTGAATTTTGGAATTTTTAGAAAACCTTAAAATTCACGCAAATTTTTAAGTATTTTTCGCTCTTTACTCCACTATTCTTGAATGTTGTTCTAATTTCTAAGAAAGACTTGTCTAGATAGACCAGAAAGAACAATCTAAATACTTTTAGAAATTTGAGAACGTAATTCATTAAGATTGCAAAAATTCCAAATCTTACAAGTTGTAAGACGGGGGGGGGGGGGGGTTGAGGTAACCGACACCATAGCTATGAAAAACACAGTTTTTCTATCCCGTTTGCAGTGAACATATCAACTTTGTCACAGTTTGGTCCGTTATGCAGGTTTCCGCTTTGAAATTGAATGCATCTCAGAACATTAAGCATGCTTCTTAGATGGCCTTCGCAAAGTTTGCTCAATCATTCATTAGAAACAAGGCAATAAACTTTTTTTCTCCTTTTCATTACATTTCAAGGTCAATTTTGACCCCCTATGCATTGCTGAGTTATCTGAAGTTAAATACCTCCCTATCAGTGGTAGCAATTAGTTTCCTGGTAATTTAAGTAACTCATGTACAAAGAAAGAAACTTAAAACCTTCTTTTCCACTATGAAGAGGGCTAGTTTTGCTTTCCAACAGTAAATATCACCGTAAATGCAGACAGCAGTAGAGCAAAGGTGAAGAAAACCTGCATAAAATTGGCTATAACTTTGAGAGCACCTTGGTTTCTTAGTATTTAGTACTGCAATAGACTCAAAAGGAAATTACACGTCTCAGCTCTCAAATAATACAAAAACATAATATTGTCAGATTTATTCAAATTTAAAAGTTGAGAGCTTTTTGGGACACCCTGTATATTTGCTGTTTTATAAAGGGATCAATTTTGAAACTTCATTGGACGAAGGCCTTCAGAGGCGAACAAGCATTAACCGAGGTTATGAATTCGATGACTTTAGGCGGTTCTCACTTCTACTATAAGAGTGATCAGATATCTTAGGCTGATAGACTCAATAACAAGATTGAAATTGATTTGGAATTATTTTGATCGTGAAATAAAATGTGAAAAGCAAACCTTTCATTTATGAGATCGTAGCTTGATACATGATTTCTATCGGTGGTTGGTGTTGCATAGCATCTCTCAATTAAAAGAACAAGGTTGGTGTCATTTTTGCCGACCTGCACTTCGAAGTAAAGTCTTTGGTCTAACTTAACAGTAGCGGGGAAAATGCTTTGTAGCGCTGTGAACGTCTTGTCTTCAAACATCGACATTGACACTGTAAATGTTCCAAATCCAACTAGAAAGGAAAATCGATACAACAGTGTTCTTAAATGAAAAAATTCAGTAACATCAATGATCTCAAAAATTTAAATTAATCTTTTAGAGGGTGAAAGATTTCAAACAAAATAAGTTGTAAATTTTGTGACATATGGCAACATATATCATGTTTACACTCTACCAGTACAACTTTTCATTTGTAAAAGAAGTTTATCGAATCAGCATCCCAATTACAATGTTCTTGCTAATCAATTGATCATTCTTTCCGTAGAATTAATTTGTTCTGAAGCAGTGTAAATGCTTTTGAACTGTAAAGATTTTGCGAAACTTTACTGATACAATTTAATCCTGTAGTGGTTGGGCTATCTGACACGTCCTTTTTTGGAATGGGGGCAAAAAGCCCTCTTCCCCCCTACCTAACTCTTGACTGGAAAAAGATTGAGCGACCAGATTTGGTGTACTAATAGCCCCAGGCATGCACTTTATGACAATATAGAAATTACCCTTAAATTAGTCGTCATTATTGCTTGCGACACCATTGTTTTGTGTGGTGAAGAAAAAATGACAAAATCAGTCAAAATCAGGAAAAATGCGATAAAATTTAATTTGGAGCACAATTTCCATCCAAACTAAAAAATTATGAGAGATTACATCAAATAGCGCTACCCTGCAAAATATCTTTGCAAAACATTGCAATTTGCTACTATTTTGCAAAAATCAATATTTGAGAATTGGCCATTTTTACTTCAGGTAGGAAAATGGTCCCCCCTTTCATTTGTCAAAATAGATTATTAAACTTCTCGAGTTGTTGCGTGAGAAGTAGCAGCAAAAAGTCAGAAATTTTCCGGGCAGTAATTGTTCTCCCGGAAAAGTTATAACAAAAGGTCTACTGGAGGGGGGTGGGGGCAGCCGAAATAGGTTTAAACACATTTAAGTATTTAGGATGATTCTGAAGACCTTGATAAATCGAAAATATCCAGCTATCCAATGGAAAAATTAATTCAAGTCAAACAAATAGACTTTTCACTCAAGCTTTAAAAAAAAGAAGTACTGTGAGGCAGCTGGTTGGCTCCTGTAAACAACGGGATCTTATTGTTGAATAAACAATCCTCATTTAGCACAAAAGATAAAAAAGGCGACTGATTGTACTCATTAGGGAACTTCATATTTTAGGGAGCCAAGCAGCCGCGTTAGTACTAGAATGGTAAGGTGCTAGAAGAAGCCCTTGTGACACACCAGATGTGATTTCCTGCAAGCTGCCAAAAGCACAACCTATTTTCAGTCTTCCTTTTCTTTCAACGAGGTAGCTGTGCACGAACTTCAGAGTGTCGAAACTGAAGGCCCATCTGAGCAATAAAGAAGTCATTGGGGCACACAGTCATATGTAGTCGATAGGTCCATCACAACAGTTTGATTTATACCTTACTGATCGATCGGATTGTCTCGATGACCTGGAAAGAGCCTGTTGCGTTTTGTGTCCCTCTCTAAATCAACACAGGAACATTGGAGAATTTTGATTCTATAAACAAACCATTGACTTTTTCCATTATTTTTAAAACGCAAGAAATGGCTGAACTCTGTTATTCGGAACACATTCAACATTATGCTTTAACTTCCATTGCTCATCCACTGGGTGCGCTAAAATAAAATATGCACATTTGAATGCCACGATAAATCTTACACTAGACCAATTTTGAAGATGTATGACTTAATCTTTAGCAGAAAGCCTGAATTAGATTCTTGGAATTTGTTGCAATTGTATTACTATCTTATTGTAATATAGTAAAGACAGCCTTTCATTACAAGCTCTTATTCAAACACCATCTCTTGGTTGTCACAATTTTCATGACCCAAAAATGGCGACAACAAAGCCCACACAGAGATGGCATCTGCAAGGTGTGCCAGTTGAACAAGAGCCTTTAATCGAAATTAAATATATAGGAACCAAATTTGCACGCAACAGGAACTTTTTGAAGTTGCATGATTTCAGGACTTTAGAGGATTCTGGCATTAATACAAGTTGCTGTTGACCACAATCAAAGACACACTAAGCACAGTATGATCTACGCAGCATACCCTGAATGTGTTATCGCTAGCTAGATTTCTCAATGCGTTCCGTATCTTGACAAGGAACAGCTCCATCCTTAACAAGGGTAATGTTATCAGTTGAATCTAAACATTTGTCATACATTGAAAGCTTGGAAGTAAAAAAATGCCTTCTCGTTACTTAACTCTGTCCGATCAAGGTTTTTGCATCCTTGCTCACTTTATGTTACCAGATACGTTCATCGGCGTGGGTTGTATAAGAATTTAGCCTGGTCGTACCTTGATAAAACTGAAAATTGAAAGTAAATTGACTCTGACTAAAATTCACAAAAACTTTTCAAATTAGCAAAGAATGTTACCTTCTGTGGCAGTGATAAATGTTTTAACTGGCTCTAGACGGATGGTTGATGTATTTTTGGTACGTTCAAGTAAACAGCTAAATTTGATTCTTTTGCCAGTCGATCGGACCAATTTTGATGTAGTATTCCCAAATGTCCACATTACTTCATTTTCATAAACGATATGTGTCGATGTCTCTGTTCTCGTTGTACCACATTTGTCATACGTGGTAGCCAGTCCATACTCGTTATTTGGGAAGTGCCGTTTGCCAGTACAACTTGTATCATTCAATGTTATCGATGAGCCATCAAAAAACTGTGTCCGGTTATCCAAGAATATTGCCATTGAAGTTTCATTGCAAACGACTCTATTTGATCCGTCTGTAATGAAAACAGCTGCGATTACTGCGACAAACATGGTTGATATGACACTAAAGGTAGAGCAAAGGATATTGGACAGACCATGGGCCTTTGATTGACTTTGAGGCACGGGGGGGGGTTCTTGGCCAAATTTTGGGTAGGGGTCTGCCGCGAGCATCTTCAAAAGGGTACCGTTGGCTAGACTAATTTTACGAAAATGGTACCCTTGGCTAGACCAATTTGACCATTGTTTTAACCAATTATTACGAAAATGGTACCCTTGGCTAGACCAATTTTGACCATTTTATCGACCAATATTTTCAAATTTGTGCCAAATATGATGTCATGACCGTTTGCTAGACCAATATTGTCAAAAATGATACCCTCGGCTAGACCGTTGCTGGCCAAAATTGCAAAAAAGGATACCCTTGGCTAGACTAGAAGTCCGAAAAACTATACCCTTGCTCGCGGCACATCCCCAGGTACCTTTACTATGGAAGAACCCCCCCCGTGCTTTGAGGGTACCTTAATAACTCTGTCTAGCCATCTCTCTATTAAGCTCTCCTCCTAACAAGCACCCACTGGCCATGTAATACGACGCATGAAATATCAAGTATCAAATGAGTATCAAATAAGGCCAACTCGCGGTTAAGCTCCACCCCAAATTATGTCAAAAGCCAGGCGCGGTTAAGCTCCACCCCAAATTATGTCAAATGCCAGGCGCGGTTAAGCTCCACCCCAAATTATGTCAAATGCTAGAGGTTAACAGATAATGTCCATTTATTTATCTAAACAAGTTGGCATGTTAATTTTGATTTAGTTTGGGATAAAAGCTGTGTCAAATATGTGAATTGGCCAGGTAACATTTTATGTTGATACTAGGGGGAAAATGGGGCAAAAAACTAAGAGCTATCATCTATATCCTTCTTATTTGATTTTGTGAATCACCCCGCCTCTAAAAATCCTCCCTCTCTCTGTAGCACCCTTCGGATTCTCCAGGAATAAATGAGCCCATCCGGGCATCTATAAAGGGGCTGTTTTATAGAGAAGTTCTCGTATATCACTTCATGAAATATGTTGCCTTCTTGATAATATCATTAAAACAGAGGCTAGGTAGATATATTAGGTGTTATAAAAACCAACAACTAACTGATCACACAAACTGGCTAAAAGTTTATGTTGAGCAGCCTCAAAAGCCTATTTCAACTGCGCAGGGACGGTGGTAATCCAATTCAATAGCCTTATATCTTAGCTGCCTCAGAAATTTTACGTCTTCAAAGAGCCATTGTCATATAGGGTCCTTTGCAGGCACGCTGCAATATCAGATTTTCTGAAAATCAAACTTTGCCTGAGCAGAGGTTGTAGATCAGTACTCCTAAAGTTAAAACGATAACAATGTTTGAATTTATGTGAATTTCCATAAGTTCTTCTGATTAAGCCAAATTTGATTTCAGATTCAGGTTCTTTAAATGAATCACTCGGCCAATACAACAATACACAAGCAGTTTGGGCATGCGATGTGACAAATTGCAAATCAATATTGTATCGTCTTCAGTGACTGCTGCCAACCAAGTACATCCAATCGGCTATATTTGCATAACAGCTTTAGCTTCCTTACCGTCACATTTGGTTCCATTTCCAAAATAGCCAAATTTACAGTGACATGTATATGATCCATTTGTATTTGAACAAGCACCATTGATACTACATTGATGTTGTCCAGTCGTACACTCGTTTATGTCAGTGCAAGTAAATCCGTCGCCACTGAATCCACTCTTACATGAGCAATTGTATGCGTCATTGCCTGGATGGCAAATAGCATTTGGACTGCATAGTTGTGGTTTACATTCTAGAAAGAAATTGAAGAGAGGTCCGAACAAACATTCATATCACGAGGATCGGGAAAACAAATCTAAGGAGCATCAACAAGGACAGGTTTGGTAAGAGAATAGCACCAGTTGGTTTTGACTGAAACCGCAATTCAAAGTGGTTAGCGATCACAGGCAAAGGAAATTCCTTCAACCTGTGATTCAAAACATTGATTCAGGACATTGGACGGACCATGGGCCTTTGATTGACTTTGAGGATACCTTAAAAACTCTATCTGGCCATCTCTCTATTAAGCTCTCCTCCTTAACAAGCACCCCCTGGCCTTCTAATACAACGCATTAAATATAAAGTACCAAATGAGTATAAACTAAGCCCCACTCGCGGTTAGGCTCCTCCCCACTTTATGTCAAATGCCATTGGTTAGCAGATAATTTCCATTTATTTATCTAAACAAGTTGGTATGTTAATTTTGATTTGGCTTGGGATCAAAGTTGTGTCAAATGTGTGAATTAGAGAGGTAACATTTTATGTTGATACCTGGGGGAAAATGGGGTAAAAAACTAAGAGCTATCATCTATATCCTTCTTATTTGACTTTGCGAATCAACCCGCCATTAAAAATCCTCCCTCTCTCTGAAGCACCCTTCGGATTCTCCAGGAATAAATAAGCCCCCCTTTGGTATCTATAAAGGGGCTGTTTTATAGAGAGGTTCTCGTATATCACTTCATGAAATATGTTAACTTTTTGATAATGTCATTAAAACAGAGGCTAGGTAGATATACTAGGTGTTATAAAAACCAACAACTAACTGATCACACAAACTGGCTAAAAGTTTATGTTGAGCAGCCTCAAAAGCCTTTTTCGACTGCGCAGGGACGGTGGTAATCCAATTCAATAGCCATATATCTTGAAAATTTTGCGTCTTCAAAGAGCCATTGTCTCCTACGAGTCCTCTGCAGGCACGTTGCAATCTCAGGTTTTCTGAAAATCAAACTTTGCATGAGCAGAAGTTATACATCACTACTCCTAAAGTTAAAAAGATCAACAATGTTTGAATTTATGTGAATTTTCGATAAGTTCTTCTGATTAAGCCAAATTTTATTTCAGATTCAGGTTCGTTAAATGAATCACTCAGCCAATGCACAAGCAGTTTGGGCATGCGACGTGAAAAATTGCAAATCAATATTGTGGCCCCGTTTACACGATGCCGTTTTCATTTCATATTGGATTGGGGCTGGCAATCCGATACGAAAATTGTTCTGTTTACACGATACCGTTTTCATTTCATATCGGATTGGGGTTCTTTTTACACGACACCGTTTTCATTTCATATCGGATTGGGGGTTGTGTTTACACGGAAACGCTTTGTCATGTGCTGCAAAGGATTTCCTTTGTTTTAACACCCGCTGCGCAGTGCGCCAGATGAATAGGAGGCTCGTAGAATTGATAAGAGGTTCCGTTTTGAGTTTATACCGGATGCGACCGTTTACACAATATCAGATTTGTTTCATGCCACTTTCAGAGCGTTTTCATTTGAAAACGCGAAAACGGTATGAAGCATATCGGATTGGTGCGTTCTCGTGTAAACAGGAGCCATTCCGATATGGAGTGAAAACGGTCTCGTCTAAACAGAAGGCCAATCCGATATGAAATCAATCCGATATGAAATGAAAACGGTATCGTGTAAACGGGGCTTGTATCCTATTCGTAAAGGTTGAATAACAATGTCTGAAAGCAAGGATCCTCTGCAGTGACTGCTGTCAACCAAGTACATCCAATCGGCTATATTTGCATAACAGCTTTAGCTTCCTTACCGTCACATGTTGTTCCATTTCCAAAATAGCCAAATTTACATTGACATGTATATGATCCATTTGTATTTGAACAAGCACCATTGATACTACATTGATGTTGTCCAGTCGTACACTCGTTTATGTCAGTGCAAGTAAATCCATCGCCACTGAATCCATTCTTACATGAGCAATTGTATGAGTCATTGCCTGGATGACAAATAGCATTTGGACTGCATAGTTGTGGTTTACATTCTAGAAGGAAATTGAAGAGAGATCAGTATAAACATTCATGTGATGAGGATCGGGAAGACATATCTAAGAAGCATCAACAAGGACAGGTTTGGTAAGAGAATAGCATCAGTTGGTTTTGATTGAAACCGCATTTCAAGGTGATTAGCGATCACAGGCAGATGGAATCTTTCAACCTGTGATTCAAAACAAGCAAAGCCTCAAAAGTTGGCTTGAAACCAAGGTAGCTAGGTCGCTCGTTGTGCGTCCCAGAAATTGCTTTCAAGAAGAAACATGAGCATAGATCGAGAGAAGAAGGATATATCTACACATCTGCCACGGACATCGTGTGTTTTTCGGTTCAAAAGCCGATTAGGAGCCAATTCAGCTCTCTTATTTTTTGGTGTAATTAAAACTTCTGAACCAAAGAAATGAAATAGCAGAGGAAGATGTTTCTCTTGGTTCCATAATTATTTTTATTTTTTATATTAATTATAATTATCAAACCGAATGATAGGACCCCGGACAACAGAACAGGGCTACTGGTTTTCAATGTAATCCTTTAAAATACGCCGATTTTGTGTTGTATTGTAGTATAGTAATTAGGAAGTATAGTAGGTAACATGTAATGTAACATTTTTCTGAATAGAAAAAAAAATTGTTTGATTTCTTCTCCACTTGCCTACAGCATGAACTTCATTGTTTGAGTCAACTTGTCCAGTAATCACTTTTAAAGAGAATCAACGGAGATAAAAGCCCTGGGCATTCTATTATTAGCCTATTGTATTTGATGATTTCGAGCTGTTCGTAGATATTGTTTAGCAAGCAGAACAATAGCGTGCGTAGGAGTTTCCTTTGTCCTATTTATAGATTGCATCTACTAAGCTCCGTTCATTCACTTAAATTGGGCTGTTGTGTTTTCAGCTGACCGAGCAATATCAATACATCTATTTAAAGTAAGTTTAGGTTCTTGCAAGAGCTTTTGTTGCTGCCGAAGGCAGCCTTACTATTCTTCTTCGATCAGCGAGCGAAATCAAGCTGTCTGCCTGCCGTCTGTCTGCCTGACATTTGGCTATGTAGACTGACCAGCTCACGGCTGCGGTTTGCGGGCTCGCGGCTTGTGAGCATTTTTCCAACAAACAACAAAAAAGTTCTCCAACAAAAGATAATGAGTTCTTCCTACCTACTTAACTACCTAACTACGTCAATGGACGACAAAGGTTTATTTCTGACAAGGCATAACTCAATATTACGGACCACGGAACCATGGACTACAGAACTACGGAACCAAGAGCCTTGGACTAAGGAACTAGAAACCGGCGGAGGAGAGTAACTGAATATTCTAAATCATTTACCTTTTGAACCATTACCCAACTGTAAATTCAAACATAATACACGTTTCCTTAGCGATAATTATTCACTTAAATTTCAATAAAATTGACCTCGCTACAGTCGCATTTGGTACAAATACTAATCGGCAGCACTCGCTGACTGTTGTTATATCTAGTTGTACTTTAATATTTGAAATTCCACACACAATTCTGTCTCGAATAAGCTCATCTCTCAAATTGCTAAAATTGCATGTGCCAGCCAGGGCAAGAAGTGCAGCAGCATAAGCATCAATAGATTCATCTGGTGTCTGGCTTCGATGATTGAATTTAAATCTTTCATAAAGGACATTTATCTCTCGTAAGCAGTAAGCATGCCATAAATGAGTATTTTGTCAATTTTTTGCTTGTCAACTTCGCTCCCAAAAGCAAGGTCATAGAGTATATCAAGTGCCTCTAGGCCAATACAAGTTATGAAGGCAGCAACTCGAAAGGGGCTTGACTGTGAAGTCAAATTGGTTACAGTTTCGTATGCAGTCCAGACTTGGCGCCATTTTGTCCAGTTTTGTGCAATGTTCTCTTGTAATTCGAGTCTTGGAGGCAATGGAACATTTGAGATGAAAGCTGTTGGCTGTGTTTCAGCAATGTGAGCTGTACTATGGGCTCCTTCAGGTTGAGTCATGGTGAAAATATGATTCACACCACGCTTGATACCATGTAAGATTGTGCAAGATACAAGAAGAGTAACTAATCGCGTGGCCTAGTCCCCCATGAATATTCGAATGAAAAACATAACAACCGCAACAACAAATATATACACATAACAGCAACAACAACATGATATAATAACGTCACAATCATCAGGCTCGAAAATTGTCATCGCTCTTTGACTGGACTCTATTTGTTGCTATTTGTTGTACATATTAAAGTTTGTAGCACTGATGACCATGGTTTCAAAGTTATTCAAAGCTTTTACTTTCATCAACATTCTCAAGATAAAGAAATTGTTTCTACTATTCTAAAAAAACCTTGGTCAAAAATTATTAGATTAATATCTTTAAGTCAGCGAGCTCTCCAGTGTATGATTCTGAAAATACAACAGCAAAGACAGTCTCGTCTGTTTATTTTTTGGTAATTTCTTTGTATTGTGCAAAGACTTTCACAACTGAAGCTGATCTCTGGTCAGTCTTCATGATCATGATCATGTCCTGAATGGAAAATATAGTTTCTTTTGTGTCTGATGATTTTCAATGAATCTCGAGGGTATTAAGCTTTCAACGCAACACTGAATAGAATGGCAGTTTACAATTTTAGCCGGAGTTTAGTGAAGACTTGGCCAAAAAAGTCAAAAAATTTCCCTCTTAGATTATCTTCTATGTCAAAACTGATACAAGCAAGCAATTACCGTTGATTAGAGAAATACGGTTGGCTCAATAAATTCCGAAGCATCAACGCCATAGAACCATAAAGACATACAATCTTGGCGAAAATACTTGGGGCAAATCATAAAATTGCAATACTTCGGTCTTTGATTACGTTCCCCCCACTCCCCCTGTTTCAAAATTGCTTGAATAAAACGCCTTCGACCTTCTCAACATTGAAGAAGGGGGGAAGGGGGATTAGCAGACTCTAAACGTATGCTTTCTCCTCGATATTTTAGGAAACATCATGAAGACACTGAAATTTGCCTGTGTCCCACTTTCTTTGGCCAGGATTGTCTGAAAATGATTGTTAACAAATAATAACTCATAGCTTGAGAACCCATAGAGATTTCTGTGTGAAATTTTAACACCGTCATCCACAACACAAGAAGTGAGTTCTCGGCTATCTATGCCAAAATGGGCGTTGTTCTCTAAATTCGCTGAGCACCTTCTTAAAAATGGGCGTGGCAAAACTGCTGCAATTTTCACTCACATAAAGTTTCCCTTATAAAAAGTGACATACATTAGGATTCTGAGCTTTCTTCCGCTATCGTAAGATTGTGTACTCCGCTGCTCGTTGAAAATGACTTATCATTGCAAGAAATCTTTTGGGGTTATTGTTTGAGGTCCGGTTTCTTGTTTAATTCTTCGGTTCTCCCAAAGACGCTCCAAAGAAGAATGCCCCATAATTTTGGGATAAGTCACGCTTTTTTGGTAAATTCACTTGATTCCACATTTGAACATCAACGTCTTCCTATTCATGCAAATACCAAGTAAAAATTGCCTGGAAGGTGGAAATCTCACTGGTTCCAAAATTAAAAAACTTAAAATAAAAAATTCCGGTTAAGTTTCTTTTGAACTCTTTTGAGAACAGTCAGAAATCATATTTCACGAAAATATCGATGCAAATACAAACTATAAGCTAATAAAGCTCATTTTTCTCATCAGAACGAGACAAAATTTGTTAGGATAGAGCAAACGTTGCCGACGTTATCTATATTATTCAAACGTGAAGCGAATTCTGTGTGGCGTAAAACTCGAGCACCGTTGCGCTGATCCTCGCGAAACTTTCCAAATATCTTCATCTTCCCTGTACGGGGTGCAATAGAGATTTTTGTGTTCTCAAATTCGCCCCCAAATCAGGGTAAGGGGCGAATTCGGTAACATCAAAGGATTGGCGGAATCCCTTTCAGTTTTCTGTGTGCAAGGGAATGATCTTCAGATATATCGCAATTGCCGGACCAATGATAGATTGGAGCCATAGAAATGATTGGAGCTTTATTTTACTCACGACTCTCTTTTTGAAAGGAGTAGAGGGCAGAGCGGGGCAGAGTTATACAGATCGACTTTTTCTCCAGCATAAATTTTGTTGGCCCGAGAGGAGAGTATAGGAGGGTTTTGAATGAGAAAGGGAGACCATTCTTAGCCCAAGGGGGAAACTCTACATATGCGCAGATGGGTCTTCATATACGCCGAGGAACTTTCAGAAAACCCAAAAAATATCAGTTTAGCTTCATTACAACCCAAAAAAGCAGCTCATTTTATACCTTGACATCTGTAAACGAGTATAAAAGATCTGGAAACTGCAAATTGAGACCAGGATTGTCAAATATTTGATGACCAAAAATATCTAAAACATAATTTTAGTTTATTTGGACCCAAGAATATCACTTTCAGCAATACTCTGACCCAAAAATATCGACTTACATCCCCGTATGTGCATGTGCTGAGTGTCCCCCCACCGTGGATCCTTATCAGCACGGGACCGGAGATCCAAGGCTCCTATCGTTCCATACTCTGGTTCCACTGCTCCGGATTATACACCTACATCGGATGATACAAAGCAGATAATGCTGTCAACGATTTCCTGTTTGTGTGATTTTGGTGTTGTCACGAAAAAAGAATCATGTCATAAATAAGATCATGAGTGCATCCTTACAAAGGAAGGCTTCAGAGAAGTAGGGAGGTGGCGGGTTGAATGAAAAGGATATTTATTCTGAGGGGCATAGAGCTAAAAAGAGAGTACGGGATATAAATGGGCAATGAGATGATAAAAATAGATGTCTTACTCAGAGTTCCTCTTACTTTCGCACGTTTTAAAGGAGAGGATATAAATATGCACACTGCAAAAGGAGCCCTTCGGGGCTTCGGGGGAACGAGAGTTGAGAAGTCTATTCTAAACAGTTAGTGAATTGAACGAGGAATTTGCTGAAAGGGTCAAGGGGTGCGATAACGATTGACTGTTTCGTTCGTTCGTTAATCAGTCAGAAGCTATTCTTTTCAATGAAGAATACGTTTTCTCCGGGGGGAGGGGGGTCTAGCAAAATATCCCTTTTCGGCATGTTGGTGTATTGACAACCTGCTCTAGAAAAATTGCTTTATCTTGATACCCGGTGCTAGAAAAAATTGGTGAAAACGATACCCTGAAAACAAATGTAATAAGTAACCGTCCCCCCGGGTATTGGTAGCAATTTCTTATTCAATGTCATATTTGCAGGTAACGACGGGGGCCTAGGCTTATCCAAATCACAGATTATCCAAATATTTCCTCACTTACACGGTTGATATATGATGTTAATTTGGGTATAACGGAGGAGCATTAGTATGTGAATTTCAGAAGAGCGAAGATTAAAGAAGGTAAACGACGGAAAGTAAGGGACCGGTTATTTTAATCCTGGGTACCAGCGTGGAAGATATTTCAACAGTATTAGACAACATTTCATTTTTATACCCCATCTTGAATTTGGAAAAAAGTCTTATACCCCACCACCTTTCAGCGAAATGGTTTTGTACCCCATCCAGAAGTCTTCGAGGACGTGATTTATAAAATTTATACACATGCATGCCAATTTATTCCAGGCAATTTGCATACAGGTCCAGTGATTCATCATTCCAAGTTGTCTTTCCATTTTACTTTTAAATGTTAACTGATGACTTCACATAAATAGTTTTCAAGCAAAATAGTTTTACACCTCATAACAATTTCCCTTGATATTTGGATACCCCCACACAGTAATGGGAAAGATTCTCATACCCCTGTCAAAAATCCTCCGCCTTGGTAACCCAGGATCAAAAATGACTGCTCCCTAACCGAACAAGAGCAATGACTGCAACTGTGGGAAATTTGGGAAATTAGGCAGCGCAACTTAGCAGGATAAAAATCTTGAGGGACTTTAAATTGCATGAACATTTAGCCAAGAAAGGATACATAAGCAGTGAAAAGAGGAAGCAATGGGGAGAAATAGAGGAACAACAACGAACAGGTTCATCTTGCCTCTATCTTTGGAATTATAAAGAACATTGGCAAGCATCGACGGAAATGAACACCGATTAAACCGTGCCTATCTGTGATAAGTCTTCATATTTCAAAAAGTGAGTAGCTATGCAGAAGGAAGGACAACAAGAATAGAGAGGGCTGCGAGAAACAAAACGGTTGAAGTTTTAAGATACAGGGTGCATATATCAAATGCAGGTAAATCAACTAACAGTGCAAAAAGGTCTCGGAGTAGACAGGCGAGACGGAGTGGAATTGAATTTGGTGCAAGGCTGGTGCAAGAGCTGATCAGAGCTGACCAGAGCTGATAAAACAGGATTCTACTGGGTTTTGAAAAAGGAGAAATTACACCAGAGACATATCCGTTTGAACATGTGACATGTAACAGAGACTGCAATGGATCTCAGCATACGCCATTTAGATGGAAGTGTATTTTCTCTGCTTTTGAATTTCCCCATTTTCAACTGTTGATTTGCAAGCAGGTTGAAGTAAATTCTTATTAGAAATTCTAACAAGCTCTTGGAAAGAAAATAATGAACATTATATAATGTCATATGCTACCATTTAGAGAGCTGTAATTTTCTCAAAGAAACTGCCCCGGTATACAGTGCTGAGATATTCCTTCCAGTCAACCAAGGCCTAACAACGTGAAGGTCCAAGTTCAATATAGAATTTCCATTCCGCAAAATTAAACTGGAAACAAATGCCTATCTTATCTGGGGCCAAAACATGGAATAGTCTTCCATCTGAGTTGAAATCAACAAACAATATCAATGTATTCAAACATAAGACCAAAGAGAACTTTTTCTAAAATATACAGAAAGAAGAAAATGACATATATGTCTTCTACTGAGGACCATATTGAAAACACACATGCAGCTCTGTATTTCCTTTTCTCCTACGTATTTCCGTTATACAGCATCCTCTAAGGGGACCATTATGGAAATAAGGTCAGCTTCGCCTTTTAATGCTATCCTTGCCACTGTAAATAGCAGTGTTCATCTTTACGTTTTGAACATTTAATTTTGCATTGTATCTATTTTTGTTATAAAACATCTAAATATTCATTGTGGCAAATTGATACATAAAATACCAAAAAACCATTGTTATGAACTCTTAGCGAAAGGTTGAGTATAGGCCCTGGCATCGGTTGTTTTGAAAAGTCAATATGGGATCAATTCTAAGCGTCAGTGGAAGACTTTCCCGGAAAACTGAAAACAGAGACGTATGAACCGGGGGCACTGGGGGCACGTGCCCCTTAAGATTTTGCAATAAGCAAAGACGTTCCCTTTTTATTTTTAGGAAGTGCCCATTTAGCATTAATGAAACATGCCCTTGAAGTGTCGTGCCCACCCCCCCAAATTTGAGATGCTTCCTATGTACCTGAATGAAAATAAGATTCGTAGCTGCAACATGACCCAATTAAACATTAACCATGGCTGAGACGGCAACTATGATAACAATTGAACATTTGATACAAACGCGTCTCCCTATCCCTGGTGAGCAAAGAACAACAAAGCAAAAAAGGGGGAACTAAATCAACGAGAGTAGCGAAGGCACGAGAGCGCAATGTGGGCATCTAAATCATTTAGAGTATAGTTAAAACTAAGAGAAAAAGAAAACAAGCAGAGAGCGCACGGAAGGCAGTAAGAGCAAAGCAGGCAAACGAGAGATAGTGAAGGAGTGAGAAAAAATACGATAATGAGAGCAAGGAGAGAAGATGTTGGCCAACGAGTCAACTGGATAGATCGAGGAGATCTTAAGGGTCTGCAGAATTATTGAAAGTATTCAGCATGGAGAAGATATAAACAGTTAACAGAGGGATAGAGAGTACCAAATAGACCCCATCCTAAGGTATATTCAGGATATTTGTGCTTAGGCTGGGGTACCAAGCATCAACCCAACATGATAATTCCTAGCATGAAAATAGATGCCGAAAAATATTTTCTCTGACCCAACACTACTAAAATTTATGAAGTCAGCATCTTAAATCCGTGGACAAGTGCCCCAACTGATTAGATTGCTCATAATTTATTTGGAAATTTCAATATTTTGATTTTAGTAATGTTACTTGATCTTACTTTGGTTTGTAAAAAATATTTTACCCGTTGTTTTACTGTCTCCCATATTTGAGACCCAAAAAGGTAATCTAGAATTTGAGGAACCCAACAGAACAGAACCCCCCCCCCCCCCCAACTTGGGAAAATAGATAGAATATATATATATACACATCTCTCCCTTAGTAACTAGTAACTGGCGCACGTAAACTTAACTTTCCATACACTTGAATGCCAATTACGACGGCGGGCCAGCGCGGCGCCGCAGGCGACGCGTGGCAAGCCTAGTTAATGTTTAAAGTAGGGAGAAGCGTTGACAAATCTGATCCCTTTCTTAATGTCCCAGACAGTGCAAATCCGCCTTGCTGCTATGCAACGAGTATATTCTTCTTCAACAAAAAGTTCTGGAATACAATTCATCGGGCACAATAGACCATTCAATGCCGTCCAGGGTGAATGCAAGTTTGGTGGAGCGAATTTGATCTCGTTGAAAATGAATGAATACTAAGAGAATTGGCTAACGGTACATTTGAAAATAAGACAATTGCACTGCGGAGGCGCAGAAATTGCACTGATTCGAAAGGAACTTTGCTTTCCAGTTTTCTTTGATAACTGTGATGTTTTCAAACGAAAATCATTGGCAGGTTTCGTGCACAAGAGAAGTTTCGCTGAATGTAAAGGGAAAATTTTGCATAATTTGATGACGTCATAATTCTGATGGATGAACCAGTAACAATGAAAACATTAACATCTGAAGTACTCTGGAGTTAAGCCCACAGTTATGGCTATCCATTCATAGTAAAAGAAATTGTCTGATACAAGTAGATTTGGATTCATAGAAACATATATGATAGGTAGTGATAGCAATTTTTCAGACAATCTTGGCCAAAATATTTGGGACAAATCATAAAATTGCACTACTTCGGTCTTTGATTACGTGCCCCCCGCTCCCCCCGTTTCAAAGTTGCTTGAATCAAACGCCTTCGACCTTCTCAACATTGAAGAGGGGGGGGGGGGGGGATTAGGAGACTCTAGACGTATGTTTTCTCCTTGATATTTTAGGAAACATCATGAAGACACTGAAATTTGCCTGTGTCCCAGCTTCTTTTGGCCAGGATTGTAGTAAATGCTACAATGTGTTTAAAATTTCTAATGCTTTTTCACCAGTCAAGCTGGTATTTTGACCCGGGGGGGGGGGGGGTCACTACCATATGTACCAGTACGGGATGTGCCATTTTTTGGGGTACCTTTTTCAGGCTGAAAATAAATTTTAGGGTGTCATTTTTGGTAACATCACAAATGAACATAAATTTTTGGGTGTCATTTTGGAAGAGAACTGCTTGAGGGTATTCAATTTAATCTGATTTCAGGTACTTGGTTAGAATTTCGAATTTTGTTCACAATTTTAGGGTATCTTTTTTGAAAGGCCCGTAAATTTTGGGGTATGGTTTTTGAAAAATTCATATATTTTAGGGTATGATTTTACAATTGAAAATGGCACACCCCCGTCATCTGCCTATTGAAGTGACCCGTCCGGGTATTTTGAGCTTCCCCTTTGTCTTCAGTATAGAGATCAAGGAAATTTAGAGATCAAGGAAAATAGTTTTCTAACAGCTTTTTAGACCTAACCGAGTATAGCACTCAGACAAAACTTGTTTTATCTTCAGATCTGCGTTCAGTGATGAAATCATTGTTTTGTATCTAGATACCGAGGCCAACTCTCTATCTCTCTTTAAAACATGACAATAAAATATTCGATTGCAAAAATGGTTACCTGAAGGATTGGAGCTCTTCATCAACAAATGCATTTATTGCAGGGATCATTATTGATACAAGCAGTAGCCTTTCAATTTGGGCTTATTGACTCACACGGTAAAAGGACTGAATTTGTCTCCTTACCTGCACCGTTTAAAACTATGACTGAAAAGTTTCCTTCGTTTATCTTTTCAAGCACTTGCTGTAGCTTACATCCTTGTTTGTTCTTGTTCTAAGATAACTGGCGAACCAAGTCAACCCATAGGAAACAACACACTTTGCACCTGCTTCAGCTCACCATAGCTAAATTTACTGCTCTCTAATGTAAGGGGGGGGGGGGGGGGTTGCAACGTTTCAATTTATCTATAATAACAATGTGCTTTCTCTCTCTAATGCGGTCGTGATATCTGATGTCGCATGCTTCAATCCATGCAGTTTCTTCTCCTCTACTATTAAGTAAGATCTTTACACCATGTCAATATATGCCATGGCTGTACGCTCCTTTGAAGTTGTACTCTCACTGCTTTCATCGGCATTCTTTTTCAACCATGGTTGCAGTGGTAATTCTATTGGTTTAAAAGCAAAAATAACCGTCAACCCATCAGGCCAATATTGACACTGTCCGCTTCTACCCCAGTGGGTACTCCAATTATGGCCAAATAGGAGTCCAGTCAGAGCTGATGCGGGTGAAAGAAAAATTGGAAAATTTCCCTAAAATGATCGTATAATTTTACAAAAAACCACCAAATGATAGAACCTAAATGGTAGCATCCACGATTTCCTAGAAAGATTACCAAGGTTCAAATGCAAAAGATCATATAACAAAGCAAGAGAACTTCAAAACCAATTGACGAACATTGCTGCAACTACTGTGGATTGATGTGCCATTGCTTTGTGGATATTCGACAATATTGTTGTGTTGAGGAGAATACTGAGTTGAAATCTTATTATTGGACAAGAATCTTCAAATACCCATGAAGTGTTAGCATGTACTTTATAAATACCGTAACAGCTCTATAAACCCTAATCCATATGGGCTGTTTTCGAGCTACCATTTATGGGGGGCACCCCCCTCTGTAAACTGTCTTAGACTCATCCGAATTCAAAACAACTTTGCACAGTTGTAGAACAGGTAATTTGTAGCTCGTAGCGCAATTTGGGTGTGGCTGCCATGCCTTGTGACGTCACAGTGACGTCACGAAGTTGAAAATCTGTGAAAATCAGGCTTCCAAGTTGAATTCAAGTTGAATGAAGATTTTGCATGAACTTTATGCAGTTTTTTGTTCAGTTTGTCAACATATGTGGTGATAAAATATTATTGTATTGAAAATAACGATTTTGGAGTGATATTTCGGCAGAAATTAGCCGATTTTTATGACGTCATTTGTGCAATTAATTTATTCTATGTAAAAGGAGACCAAAAGAACCTGCAAAATGGCGATTATCTATAACAAATGTATCATTAGAGTGTTTTTCATTGAAAAAGTTTGAAAAGACTTGAAAAAATTGCTAATTAGTCCAAAATGGCGGCCAAAATGCCGTCATTATCAAAAAATGCTGACATCATCAAATTCCAGAAATTCCAGTATCAAATTAAAGCCCTTTGCTTGCTGATTCATTTGATGTATAATGCTTCATAATTCAATCAAATTATTCCATTGAAATCATTGAAAACAATGATTTTGCTGCTAGCTCCTTCCAAATATGGGCATGTCACGTGACCTGTGAGCTCTATTGTTCAAAAATTTTTCCACCAAAATGTGCCTAATAGATAATTAGTAAAAGTCAGGGAGGCAGGGGGACATAGCAAATGTCGTTTAAAAATGCGGCAAATAAAACCTTGGGGGAGGGAATCCAACCCCCCCCCTATGTGGATTAGGGTTAAGCCTATTGCACCCGGGTTGGGGGGGTCAAAAAATGCCCCCCAACCAAACTTTTGATTATAAAACCAAGAGGAAATAGAAAAATGACCTGAAACTTCCATGATTTTTCCTAATTTTTAAATGGCAATTAAATTTTAGACTATCTATTGTCATAATTTAAGTCACGTGACCAGTAGATACCTGTAATTGGAAGGTAGTCAGAAAGAAAATCACAAAAACAGTCATAATTCCTTTGTCTTAACCTTGACGAAGTTGTGATTGGTACCAAACGATTCCCCCTGCAAAGTACTTTCGTTTGATATATACATTGTTTATATTTGCTGACATCAGCAAATTATAGATTATATGACGTCATGCAAATTGATGACGTCATATCTCTAATAAAGAAAGACAACATTTTTAGATTTTGATATAAATCGATGGATAAACATATTCTCTTCATTTTCAAATAGTTTAGTTAGGTTTTCATACATTTTATTTGAATTAATTAGCACTTTATGTGTTTTCAGTACTAAAGCTTATATCTGACATGGTCCCATTGTTTGGTCGCTTGGCAACGAACCACGTGACTAATTAGCATTAAAATCTATAATTAGACTCCTAATAGATGTACTTACTATTGTACGAAATTACAATGGCATACTATTTATGGTTTTGGAGATAATTAGGGGGGCATATTTTGCCCCCCCCGGGCAGTGGTCTGACCAAAGGAGCCCGGGTAGAATAGGGGTTAAAGGTGATCTGAAGCAAAAATTTTAATTGATGCAAATGAACAGCACTGTCGAATAATAAGAGATCCTGTTTTAATTTCTTTGATATCTCATTTCGTTTTCGAGTCATCCACTGATTTTATTTTTCAGCTGATGGCGTCATATTGTTTGCAAATGAGGTTTTGACGCAACTGTTATTATATGGCGATAAAAACCTTCCAAAGGACCTCAACAGAAATATACTCGAGTTGACTCTACATTACATCCAAGCAACTGGTCGCTTCAGTTGAGATCACCGTAAATCTAGTTAAACGTCACCAAACCACTAAGTCCATTTTCGTAAAGTTTTCTTGTCGTAGAGTCCTGTCCATATATTCCTTTGCAAGCCTGTTTCACATTGGATGTTAGGCTTATATTAGAAATCCAGACACGATAGCGGTGTCTCGAGCGATGGGGACCTTGGGTGGGGAGCAGTGACGGGGACAGTTGTTGTCGTTGTTGTTTCCTCGGCCGGCGTTCCGATTGTTCACTATTATATTTTGGCCTGATATCTAATGTGAAACCGGCTCAAATATTTATTTGTAAAATGTTTTTATAATTAGAATTTCTATCTGTATTAGTTGTAGCGTATGTATAGTAGTTAGTATTAGTTGTATTTTAGTTTATATTAATTCCAGGGGGTAGACATGACATTTTGCTCCTCCTGGTCCCCGTCCTTGTAGTGTGGTATAGTAGATTGTAGGTAGTGTTTAGGTAACTTTGTTGTAAATTTTTATATTGAATAAAAAAAAAAAAAAAAAAAAAAAAAAAAAATGACTACAATCCTGGTCAAAAGAAGCTGGGACACAGACAAATTGCAGTGTCTTCATTTAGTGTCTTCAGTGTCGTAATTATGTTTCCTAAAATATCGAGGATTAATACTTACCTCAGGAAAATGGGCTATCAGTGCATCAGCCTCTCGCCCCCGCAGGTTGACCTGACTGCGAAGGAGACCGCACTAGGCCCTTTTGCCTGAACTGGATCACTTTTACGGTCGGTGATAGACATGGAATACGAAATTCCGGCTAATGCACCTGTCAGGAAGTCCGACTGGACAACCGAAAAAACTAAAAAGTAACCCAAAGAATGATACACGCAATAAAACAAAATTAAGAAGGGACAGGGAGGGCGGGAGAAACTTTGTCTTGATTGAAGGCTTTGAACAACGAACTGAGTGATTCAGTCCATGATTCAGAATATATGCATCCTAATCGCTATTTACGTGACGTATTCGCTGCCAAGAAACTAGAGATCAAACAGCGCGAACGAGACATTCGGAATACTACATAGGCGGTCCGATGACTTGCCTTATGATTTATTACATACACTCATGCCAAGTATTTAATCTCTTATGAATTTAGATATGGCACGATGACAACTATCCTAGAGGAATGAAATACGAAAGTCTTAGTGATCTGCAAATTCAGTTCCATGTTTTAGGCTGGAGCTGGATCTTGGAGCAGGAGCTGAGATCCCAGAAACAAACCGAGTAAAACCTTCCTGAGCAGTATTAACCCGGCTTAAAATTGCATTTAACCCCCATGAAAACATACGATTAGAGTCTCCAAATCCCCCTCCCCCCTACTTCAATGTTGAGATGGTCGAAAGGCGTTTGATTTAAGCAACTTTGAAACGGGAGGAGCGGGGGGCACGTAATCAAAGACCGAAGTAGTGCAATTTTATTATTTGTCCCAAGTATTTTGACCGAGAATGTTCAAATGAGGAATCAAACGAATTTACCAAAAAAGCGTGACTTATCCCAAAATTATGGGGCATTTTTCTTTGGAACGCCGTTGGGAGAATCGAAGAATTCACAAAAACCGGGCCTCAAACAATGACCCCAAAAGCTGTCTTGCAATGATGAGTCATTTTCAAAGAGCAGCAGAGTACACAATCTTACGATAGTGGAAGAAAGCTCAGAATCCTAATGTATGTCACTTTTTATAAGGGAATCTTTATGTGAGTGAAAATTGCAGCAATTTTCCCACGCCCATTTTTAAGAAGGTGCTCAGCGAATTTAGCGAACAACGCCTATTTCGGCATAGATAACTGAGAACTCACATCTTGTGTTGGGGATGACGGTGTTGAAATTACACACAGAAATCTCTATGGGTTCTCAAGCTATGAGTTATTATTTGTTAACAATCATTTTCAGACAATCCTGGCCATAAGAAGCTGGGACACAGGCAAATTTCAGTGTCTTCGTGATGTTTCCTAAAATATCGAGGAGAAAACATACGTTTAGAGTCTCCTAATCCCCCTCCCCCCTTCTTCAATGTTTCATTCAAGCAACTTTGAAAAGGTGGGAACGGGGGGCACGTAATCAAAGACCGAAGTAGTGCAATTTTATAATTTGTCCCAAGTATTTTGGCCAAAATTGTCTGAAAAATTGCTATCACTACCTATCATATATGTTTCTATTAATACAAATCTACTTGTATGAGCCAATTTCTTTTACTATGAATGGATAGCCACTAACTGTGGGCTTAACTCCAGAGTACTTCAAATGTTAATGTTTACATTGTTACTGGTTCAACCATCAGAACTATGACGTCATCAAATTATGCAAAATGTTCCCACTACGTTCAGCGAGACTTCTCTTGTGCACGAAACCTGCCAATGATTTTCGTTTGAAACCATCAAAGTTATCAAAGAGAACTGAAAAACAAAGTTCCTTTTGAATCAGTGCAAATTCTGCGCCTCCGCAGCGCAATTGTCTTATTTTCAAATGTACCGTTAGCCAATTCTCTAACTATTCATTGATTTTCAATGAGATCAAATTCGCTCCACCAAACTTGCATTCACCCTGGACGGCATTGAATGGTATATTGTGCCCGATGAATTGTAGTCCACAACTTCTTGTTGAAGAAGAATATACTCGTTGCATAGCAGCAAGGCGGATTTGCACTGTCTGGAACATTAAGAAAGGGATTAACTTTGCCAACGCTTCTCCCTACTTTAAACATTAACAACGTCGGCAACGTTTGCCCTATTCTAACAAATTTGATCTCATTCTAATGAAAAAAATGAGCTTTATTAGCCTATAGTGAGTATTTGCATCGATATTTTCGTGAAATATGATTTCTGACGGTTTACCAAAGAGTTTAATAGAAACTTATGCAGAATTTTTTATTCTAAATTTTTAAATTTTGGAGCGCCGTGAGATTTCCAACTTCCAGGCAATTTTTAATTGGTATTTGCATGAATAGGAAGACGTTGATGTTCAAATGTGGAATCAAGTGAATTTACCAAAAAAGCGGGACTTATCCCAAAGTTATGAGGCATTTTTCTTTAGAGCACCGTTGGGAGAATCGAAGGATTCACAAGAAACCGGGCCTCAAACAATGACCCCAAAAGCTGTCTTGCAATGATAAGTCATTTTCAAAGAGCAGCGGAGTACACAATCCTACGATAGCGGAAGAAAGCTCAGAATCCTAATGTATGTCACTTTTTATAAGGGAATCTTTATGTGAGTGAAAATTGCAGCAATTTTCCCACGCCCATTTTTAAGAAGGTGCTCAGCGAATTTAGTGAACAATGCCTATTTCGGCATAGATAACTGAGAACTCACTTCTTGTGTTGGGGATGAAGGTGTTGAAATTACACACAGAAATCTCTATGGGTTCTCGAGCTATGAGTTATTATTTGTTAACAATCATTTTCAGACAATCCTGGCCAAAAGAAAGTGGGACACAGGCAAATTTCAGTATCTTCATGATGTTTCCTAAAATATCGAGGAGAAAACATACGTTTAGAGTCTCCAAATCCCCCTCCTCCCTACTTTAATGTTGAGAAGGTCGAAGGCGTTTGATTCAAGCAACTTTGAAGCAGGGGGAGTAGGAGGCACGTAATCAAAGATCGAAGTAGTGCAATTTTATGATTTGTCCCAAGTATTTTTGGCCAAGATTGTAGCTTCAGGGAAACTTTTGCGGCTCTGTTTGTTTTGAATTACCGGTTGAGAGAATTTACTTTGTTTGCAGTCGCTAACTGCTTCAAATTGGGGGGGTTAATCAAACGCAACTGTTGCTCTTATATTACAAAATCTTCCCTTGTTCCTTTGGCTATCATCCTGGGAGAATGGAAAAGATCGCCATTCTAGAAATTTTGAAAAGGATCTTTAAGCAAAAAAATTTCCATATCCACGAGAAGGAAAGCCATATTAAAGTAGGCAAATTACTGAATCTAATGGAATATATTGGCAATAAAAGAAGGCATTTTCTGATATCACTGCTTTGATATTCAGGGAGCAGTATTTTTTTCCAACGCAGTGCAGTTATATCTTTATGACATCACTGTGATCAAAGTACGACGCGATAAACCAGGGCATCTTTTAAGGAAATTTGACTAGTGGGCCAAACTAACCACTAGGGCCCATTTCCCGCGGCAAAAAAGATGGTGCAAATATACGAATACAGCATACAGCGTGACCATGTGCTATTCAGGGATCATCTTACGGAAAATTTAGAACTGCCCAATTTCATTTCATTTATGAATTCTTGATGAGGATTTCCTCAAACATCTTTCATATAAGTGATCCAATAAATGTGAAGCTCATTGATAAAAAAAGAAAAACTTTGTAAACATGCGAGCGAAGCGAGCGAAAAATTTTGGTTTCTGATACTTAGATTTGCTTAAAATCGGTTAGGGAGAAGTTTGAAATTGCTTATTGCCCCTGTGCTACTTTCTTAAAGGATTTTGTAGAAGTCAAAGAGCTATATTTGTGCGATCCGAGGAGAGCGGTCCCTTGCCAACCTTGCCCACACTCGAATGGGCTCTGTACTGTGTGAAATACCATTAGCATTGCATTAATCAGCATTTAGCGAAAAAATATGGTTCATGGTGCGAAATTTTCTCAAACAAGCATTGCAGAGAATGTTCGGAAATTTTTTGATGACAGCAAACTTTCGAGTAAAATATCCCAAAACTGAGGTTTTAGAACTCCCCATTTCGTTATTTAGAACAGCCCAGAACTGAGTAGTTAGAAGGTGAAGTTACGGTTCTTAGCACAAAGCCAAGCGCTGGGATTGTAGAAACAACGAAGAACTAATCCAATGGGAATCCAATATGCAACCCCTCCTTGTCATGACGTTCAAGTGGTGGGGCCCTTCGTGGGATCGAGCCCAGTCGAGTACTGCGCTACAGCACTTTCTGTCAGTGTTGGAGAATGGAAGACCCAAGGATGACCCCTCGGTAGATTGTACAGCAAGGTCTTTCTAATACGTCTAGAATGCTCAAACAGAAAGGTGCATCTAACGTGGAGTGACCATGTCTCTCAGTTGCACTAAAGTGGTAAAATGACAAAATAAGTTGAACGAAAAGGGCCCAAACTAGTGGGCCAAAAACGGGGATTTTTGCTCCACTACTGGGCCAGGAAGAGGGCCTACTAGGCCAATGGCCCACTAGTTACAATGTTAAAAGATGCCCTGCGATAAACAGTTCAATTCTTCATTCAACTCCTGAAAACTATTTCAAGCTCGTTCTGCAAGAATTTTTTCAAACTTTATCCTCCACTAAAATGTTTCTTTCAAGTAATATCTTGATTTTACATAATTCTGGAACAAATAAGCACTCACAAATTTTCACATTGACACAGCCAATTTAGTAATGAGAAAGTCAAATACCTAGACAATATCCACATGTCTTGTTGCACGCGATTGCCATGAGCAGTTGCTCCGAATCGCTGCCGTTGCAATACAATAACCCGGCTTCACGCACACACTCAGCTGCTGAAATCTTATCAAAACATCTCATTGACTCTATGACAAAAAGAATAAGAATTCAAATAAATACTTTTGAAACGAAAAACAAAAAGATTGATCAACAAAGAAACTTGAAAACGATGTGAAAAAGTGAAGGAAACAAGTCCATGTTTTAACCTGGGTTGCTCCTAACTTCAATTGTTCACTAATAACTGCTACCGGATGAGTAAAAGATAAAAGATCCCCGCTTGAAAAGGCCACTACTCCCTGGATACCAAGACGCTAGTTTGGGCAAATACATTATTTAATGATTTGCATATTCAAATCTAATTTATCTGACTGAATTCGTCCCTCTAGGTTGAAATTCTGAGGGATATTTTTGAGAAAGCCCGGCACTCGAATGATAATACCGGGTGTCCCAAAAAAGGTACACAGATTTGGTTGACTCCAGCAATGTGAATCTAGCTTTAATCAGTGGCCAATCACTCCCAAAAGTTCCACGATCGCTAACTTGAACATAGATACCTCGTGTGCTGGTATTGATGCTTGGAGAGCAGATATCTTGAAATCTTGAAAGCTCAAATTTGCGTCCAACTGCAATCAAGAGCTTTGGCCTTTTGGCCTAAGCAAGTTCCTGACGCACATCAAAATTAAGAACTGAAATTAATGAAAAATTAAGAACCTGCCCAATGGGTGACTGGAGAGTGACTTCTGGAAAACAGCTTAACACAAGATCTAATATCGTTCAAATTTTATCAAGGCTATCATTGATTTATACGCTGTGCCTTAAGAATTTGCTTAGGAACAAAGGCTAAAGCTCTGGTTTGCAGGATGAGGCAAATTGGAGCTTTCAAGATGAACATGTCTGCTCTCAAAGCACCAATACCAATAAACGAGGTACCTGTGTTCAAGGATACTGTCGAGTAACATTTTTAGACATTTGACTGAAGCTAAATTCACATCGCTAGAGTCAACCCGCTAATAACCAACCTCGTTCCCAGGCCCACCATTGTCTTCCTTAGGTCATCGATGTTGGCCCTGGTACCGGTTACCGCAAAAGTGGCCATTTGGGCGCCATTTTGTTTTGCATAAATTATCAATTGCAGTTTATTACAAACACTCTATTGTCTCCATATGGCAACTGAGCCTGACAGATTTGACAGAATGTCAGCTGATTTTGATCCATAACATACCATGTAATAAGTCCGGAAAATTGAGGAAAAGTATGAAAATGCGACGAAAAATGGCCGTTCCTCTAACGCTAATAATGCAGTAGATGATTCGAAATACTGAAAACGAACTTTTGGAGGACGTTATTTCAACCCTTTTAAAGGTACTTAAGCATTAATCCGGGGTTAGCAAGTGCATTTAAAAGGAAAACGAGCACGATCCGTTTGGGTGGAAAAAAGAGCCTAAGTGGAAATGTTCGAGAATTTCCCCCACAGCTTTGAAAAAAGAAAGGGTCGTTATTTTGCGAATTTTAGAGATGAATTCAACATTAAAAGTGTTTTAGTGAAAGAATACGGTTTCCCGTCGATTTTTGGCATGCCAAAGCCGTTTTCTCCTCGCAAAATGGAGTTACGGCCCAAAATGGGCTAGGCCAAAATTTTGCCCCATTTTTGTGGCGCCCGCGCACAGCCCCTGGGGGCGATATTGAACCCCAAATTGCGTTATTAGACTCGCAAACAAGTAGTCTCTTGTAAACTTTTTACTGTTTTGAAATCAGACTAGTAACCATCAAGCAACAAGGCCAAAAGTAACCTCGGGTCGGAAAATCGCAACATTTTTTTCCAACCCCCTTTCATGACGTCATAACGACCCCAAAACTTCTTGAAACCCCATAATTCGGATGCGCAGTGGTCTTTTACCTCCAGTCAAACCTTCATCTGCCCCATGATTGTTACTGAAGTTTTGAAAATAGCGATCAAATGGAGGCCACTTTTGAATGGGAATCAATAGGAATGGGCCCCAAAATGACCAAGTATGGCAAATTTCTCCCGCAAGCGCAGAAGGATGGGGTTCAAACCCCATCAACTGGGGCACATTATATGACTTTTAAGGTATACCAGCAAACGGTTTTCAATTCTTTGTCCCGTTTTCCCGTGACAGCGACACAAAGTTGACCGATTTTCTGCCAAGCAATTAGTCTTTGGAATTTGGAATAATTATTGGACCCTTTGTTATTGAATAGCCAATCAAATTGCGAATTTGACCTGCCCGGTACCAGGGTCAGTACTGACGTAGGAAGCTGGCCCTTGGAACCAGGTTGGCTAATAACAGCAACAATAGTAATAATAATAATGATAATGATGATAATAATAATAATGCTAATGGAAACTTCCATTCTCATAAATAAAATTTTACAGCAAGATAAAGATTTGAAATATAAAACTTACTTAATCATAAATTCTGATATGATTTGACAAACGAGAGCTAACTAAGATGTCTCAACGTCAAATGTTTGTCCAGCATACTCATAAAATCAAATTTCAATCTGTCCGTGAATCCCTTTGCATCTGTTTCGCCATATTAAATAATAGGTACTGGGAGGAAAACGGACACAAACAAACAGACACATTTTTCAGCACACTGAGGCCTTTCAAACTTACGTTATCATCAGAGTGTGACTAACTGTAGAGCTAGAGCGTTTTTACGATTTATAAACTAAATAGAGGATTACCGACAGGAAATACAGGGTGTCCCAAAAAATTTGTTCCCCGTTTGCCTAAAAATGGCGACTAAACGGCAAAAGATTCTAGCCAAACTTTTGCATGATGCTGCTCTTTAGATAATCAATTAAAGTTTGCAACCATCCTCGTAAAAATCCATTGAGAAATGATGGAGCTATGACCTTCAGAAGACCGCATTTGCACGATGACTGAAACCAGCGTTCGGCCATTTTGTCTTACTATTTTGCAGTGATAAGTATCTTCACGTGAAGTAAGAAATAATATCTGTGAGGTCAGAAATAGTGGAATTTTAGCTACAATAGCAACTAGTCTAATTTGATTATTTGATAAAAATTAATAAATGCTTTAAATAAATCATATGCAGGATTAATTTCGAAGGCATACATTGCATCTGCAGGTGGCCCCATCCCAGCTCTTGATTAGCCTTTTGAATTGGACCAGATTTTCTGCTGATTTCATATCATCTGGCAGACGGGTTCTTGTCTCACAAAGGAGATGGATGTAAATTTCGCATTCGTTAGAATCGAAGTAAGGTTTGGAGGTTGCTTCAATGCAAGGATTGGTGTTGTATCGTTAAATATTCTCTTTGAGTCCGGGTCAGGATAACTTCTACATCAAGGAAATTTAGCGATTCTGTATTGTTTGAAAATTTCACTCCTCCATTGTAAACGTGATAGCAGGGTGTAGTTCGTTCAAGGCTGTTTTAAAGAGGGCCGCGTTTATATTTACAGGTAAGATTATAAAACCATCATCCATGTACCGGAGGTAGTTATTTTGTATGTACAAACATGAATTTTCGTCGAAGTATTTCCTTAAGATCATTGAAAAAAGGATGGCTTCCTCGAGGTATCCCATTGTTAAACATGCATACGGCGGTGCAAACTTTGTTCCCATGGCGGTGCCTGATATTTGGGTAAACATTCTGTCGTTAAACATGAAATTGTTATTTGTAAGTACAATCTTGGCGGCTTCAAAAGTATAAACGACGGTCTAGCATTAATCCAATAATCAATAGCCTCAAAACCGAGTGTGTGTGGGATGCTTGTATATAAGCGGAAGGACGAAAGGTTGATGATTTTAGCGGCAGGAGTGGAGGAGGTCTTGGATATTTTAGGCCTTGGTAGTTTTTTGAAACAGTAGTGTTGTAAGGTTGATGTTGGAATCGGTGGAAACTCTGGTGTTTCCAATCGTTGGAAACCCTGGAAACCCTGAAACCAATCGTTGAAAACCCTGGTGTTGGAAACCTTGATAAATATGATGGCAATAATATTTATCGTCATATTATGTTTCCACATATCATATTAGACACACTGCACCGTTTCATCGTAGACTTTGTCTCCTCACTCGAAAGTCCTAATCCTCTTAAGTTCTTTCTCACATCTTCATGAACAGTTCCAAGCGATCCAAAGCACACTATTCTTATATTTGTCTTTATCCCATTCCGATTCAATATGTTTTTGAGTTGTTGGTACTTCCTATCTTTACTTTTATATGACTCTGACATGTACAAATCGAAACATAAAGTTACTTCTATAACCTGGCATTTTTTTCAGCTTTATCTCTAGCAAATCAGGCTTCCAGTCATTGATTTGCTGCAGTTCAGTTCGTAAATGTGGAAATGCTGTTTCTGCCATTCTGTTAACAAAAAAGGTTGACGATTCATTGCACCGACGAATCTTTTCATAAATGGCTTCTACTATCCTATCATGTCGTTTTGAGTAAAGATCTTTAAATTTTTACAAGAGTTCATTAAATGGGCTACTGATTCTGTTTGATGGTTACACAAGGAGCATTCCTTCTCAAGATCTCTATTCCAAAAATTTACCAGCTGGTTGCAGGGTATTTGGTTCATCCTTGCTCGAAGCACAAATTTTACTAAGCTATCTGAAAGCTTCCATCGGTAGTATATCTGATGTGATATTTTCCGATCAATGTCATCTATTCCTATGAATTTCCCTTGAAACCTGAGTTCTAAGCATTTTGCTATGTCCATTTTTTCAAATTCTCGCTAGATCTCTTGCTTCAGATTTCTAAGATTGAGGTCCTTCCCATTAACAACAACTTTTGCCAAATTTTCCTCGTATACGACACGACCTTTCAATTTATTCACTTGGAAAAGAAGATCCGGCCAATCTGAATTTCCACCGTATGTTTTATTTTTGACCAATCTGTCATTAACATCTAATTCATAGCCTAAAAAGTTTTTTTCAATTTGTTGCTCTTACACCCCGCGATCTTATATCCAAACTTAACGATTCTCTTGCTATATACCTTAGATTTTCTTCTTCGTGGTTTAGCATGTTGACTAGATTTGAAATTCGTGTAGCTCTATAAATGTTGGATGGCTTCTTGATACCAAGACTCCCTTGTAGCCCTCCAATGAAAAACACTTTATCTGTTGTTTTAGGATACAATCCAAACATATTTTTTACGACATAGCTAACTTTACTGTCCATCTCTCCTGTTTGTTGTTCCTCTATTCTTGTGTTACTTGTGTTATCAAAATGATGTAATATTTTAGCTATAGCCATGTTGTTGAATGCGCTAAGTTTTGGAGGGATTGGAAGAGAAGAGCACTCGATCTTATTCCAAGTTTCTTTAAATTCTTAGATAAAGGCTTCAACTTGCTTTGGGTCTTCACCACAAATGCTAAGAGATTTACAGAGATATTTCTATACCTGCAATCTCGTGTATGTTTCAATCTTTTCTCCTTGAATCTCTATCACTGGTTGTCTATCATTCTTTCCTTTATACCAATTATTATCTGAACGCCTTGTTGCGTACAAAAATAACTGTTCTTTATAATTGTCAAGGGACACATTTTCACGTTGTTTACGCGAACTGTATTTCGTGACCTGACTTGAACTTTGAACCCTATGTGTCAGTCACGTCACACGCATTTACCATATTTGTAATGTTTTTCATAGCTTTTTTGTTGGGGAGATGAACCTCAGCCTGCATTGTTCAAAACAATCGCAGATCGCGTAAGTCCTAACCAATAAAAATTTCCGTCATTGGAACATGCGCAGAACGTAGTATTTCGTAGATTGATTACTTGATTCTGAGTTTCGTCCTTGCGCAGTAAATGACAAAGGTCGCACTAGCCGGTTTGAAGGAGCGATGCCGTTGACTCATAGTAATCAGCCTATCAGTCCCAGCAAAATATGAACAGGAAACGAGTGAAAATTATGTAAAACTATGTGATAGATTCCTTTTGTCAAAACAAATATTTTCTTAAGCTATATTTTCCCAGTACTGGAGGTGGGCGTTTCTTATAAAAGATTCGTTCTTCAAAAATTGTTCATAGTAATCAGTCCCAGCCAAAGCAGCGCGTGTTCTTAGGCCAATGTTCAGTCGTGTTGATGGTTTCATCTATCTGGTTTGATCAACAAACCATTGATAGCGGTAGGCCTAGGGGGTTGGTTTTGTGGTGGTTATTGGCTAAATGTACGCATCATGTCGGGGTTTTGGGTGCAGGACTACTACAAATTCTGCTGTAAAGGCACAAGGAAGGGCAGAAATTGTGAGTACACGATTTTTTTTATAAGAAACGCCCACTTCCAGTACTGGAAAATATAGCTTAAGAAAATATTTGTTTTGACAAAGGGAATCCTTCACATATTTTTACATCATTTTCACTCGTTTCCTGTTTCATATTACTCCGAAGGAACTTGAGTAAAGTCTAAACACAGGAAAGGCTTGGAAAACTTCAATTTGTCAAACGTGCAGGCATTTTTATAATCATTGAAAATGTTACAATAATACATGTTACATCTACATCATACAATACTTTCTAATTACTTTACAGACTATACACAACACTACAGGGACGGAACCACAAGGAGCAAAAGACAATGACTACCCCCCTCCCCCCCCCGTGTCCATTAACATAAAGGCATGCAAAAAATAGCAACTAAATAAACAACTACAAAAAGCTACAAATACTATAAATTACTGAAAAAATACTAGAATCCGTTTCACATTGGATCAGGCCAGCATAGTAGTATGATGCTGAGCAATAGGAACCCCAGACGAGAGAACAACAACGACAGCCGTTGCTACCGCTACAGATCCCCCCCCCCCCAGAGTCCCCAACGCTCAACAAATTGCGCATATGCTGTCAGCTCTGGGTTTCTGATTCGCAATATCAATGGTCCGAAATACTGTTGATTTTGTGTGGATGAATTTTCATTCACCCTTGATGTGCCTAACATCAAATGACAATGTGAAACAGACTGACAAAATATACGGGGAAAAAATGTACATAGTGGTTGTGTGGCGTAAAACGATTGTTTGAAGTTATCCAAGCCGACCTGCTTTGTGGATGAAACTTAGAGTCTGTTCGAGTATATTTTTATTCACTTCGTCAGAAAGTTCTTCATTATCATACAATAAGTATTGAACCAGAACATTTTTTGGAAGGGCGTCGATTTGGTCAAATGGTCGCAACAATTCTGAAACTCCAGCGAGAAGATCTTGTCGTTGAATGTCGAATGAAGGGCAAAGCAACGTTCAGGCCTGGGGCTCAGGGGGTGTACCTTCATCATCATCATAAAGCTAAAATGCACTACCTATATTACAAGGTATGGCAGCTTAAAGAACATAACAAAAAACAGGTGAACTGAACTAACTAAAGAAAGCAAGAAACAAACAAACAAATAATAAAAAGTACCCCGGGAGTAATCAAAATTTGATGATTTTAAGAAACTTTCAGTACTGGCCGTAATTCTTAGTTTCTTATAAAAATAGGTGTACTCAGAATGCAAACATATTTTTTCCCAATAACCATATGAGAGGTTTAATGGCAGCCAGAATGGAGAAACACACAAAATAGAAGCATGTCCATGATCTTTGAAGGTTTTGGAACAGTTGAGGCTGGCTCTTCATATGTTACCACTGGTTAGAACTCCACTCTTGATACCCACATTGTCTGGCCACAATCAATAACACCACTTGCAAGTTGTGAATCTGTACCAACAGGCAGTGTGGCATCATCATCATCATCATCATCATCATCATCATCATCATCATCATCATCATCATCATCATCATCATCATCATCATCATCATCATCATCATCATCATCATCATCATCATCATCATCATTTAGCTATTTCATAAAATAGGCTAAATAAAAACAAATAGCTAGAAATTACAGCTCATCAAGGTCTGCACTTATTTACATAATTTACAAATCTAATCTAAAAATATTACAACAGAAGATATTCCATCAAAGACATCAGTAACAGTCAATTCTGATGTTAGTCCTGCCCCGTAATGTACCGGGTGAGTCAGAAAAAAGGATTCCTGCTTGGAAGGCCACTGCTCCATGAATATCAAAGCAATAATTTCTTGTTTCATTGACAATATTTTCAATTAGGTTCAGTAAATTACCCGGCCTTAATCGGCCATTCGTTCCCGTGGATATGGGTGATTTTCTGCAGAAAGCCCCTTCAAAAACCTGCAAAAACGATAAACGAATGAAAAAAATGAGCGCATTTTCCTTCCTAAAACTGATGACACTCATAAATTCATGCATTTTGTCATAAATTCATGCATTTTGTCTTCTTGGGAGAATGGAGTCCCCCTGAATAGGTAATCGATACCAGGGGGGGGGGGGCTTGTTCATCCTCCCAAGAGGATAGCGCGTGCTAAAGCGTTCACAAGTCATTGCTGTAAGGCATTGTAAGGCAGAAGTTAGGGAAATCTGTTCATGATTTTGGGTAGACTAGCTACACTAGTCCCTCGATTTCGCTGTTGTTGTTGTTGCTGATGGCCAGCTCAATGAGGGACTAGTTGCCAGAGAGTGTCTCAAATTGGAATTTTCAGAACGAAAAACCGGCTTGTAATGTGATTGGAGCTTTTCGGCTAAAACAATAGTAAATTTGTTTGTAGCCAATCAACTTTTCCTCTCTTTACTTATTTTTACTGGAAAACCTCCCTTTGAAGTAGAGGCCTGTTTGGTCTGAGTTTTTCAAGAAGAAGCAATGGCGACCGGCGCTGTCGTCGCAGCTTCTTTTTTTTTCTATTCATAATAAATTAAAACTAAACTAAATACATTACTACTGTACCGATCTTGGTGAAAGAAGACACAAGGTCATCTGGCCTACACCAAGAACGGTACTTACAATTTGCAAATAACTTCAAGATATAAAAAAATAATAATAATACAGCAATACGAGGGAAAAAACAAAACAAGAAAACAACACACCAATAAGGAGACTGGCAGTTCCACACCAAACCATGCTATGGGTCTAACCTTTTATATTGTAGACTTCTATCATCCCTGTACCATCACATAGCTACTGGACGGTACAATGACGAGGGAAGTCAAGCACTATGGGAAAATTTGGGTGGTTTGGTGCTGAACTGTCTGGAAGAAAGGAGGGAGAGCTGCTAGATCATTGCGTTATTTCAAATTGATTTCATATTGATCCACGGATACCAACGTGCCCCCCAAGGGAAAGGACGAAAAAAACCTCACCCCCTCGCCCAGGCAGCACTCCAGCACCCACGGTCAATTCAACCTGTTTGTTTTTTCAATGTATTCAATTGTTGCTTCAATAATTATCCTGTTGTCAATAATATTCATATTAGAACTGCCGTAAAGAAGCAAGTTGCACAAGGTTTTTGAATCCAGGTTTGCGATATCAATACTCCGACACTTCTGTGACAGTGCCAAAGAGATCCATTCCATTCGCAGTTGATTAAAGCGGGAGCAGCAGTGCTCGTTGTCTTCGTTAGGAGATAATGACATCTGAGACTTGACCAAGGAGATCTTGGCGCTGAGCTGTAAACTGGGGGCAGTGCAGGAGGTCGTTGTCTTTTGCTCTTGAAAACTGCGTTAGCTGTACCACAATTACATATAGGCCTAAGACACTCAAAATTATGATGAAATTTGTAATCACGTCGCAGCTTGATCGACCAGAAGCAAATGAAGCGGAAGGAATTTAGCCAGCCATTTGGCATGATAAAGTGGGCACTGGGAAGAGATATTTGTTTGTGCTCTAACAGGACATGGCAAAATGTAATGCTGTTGCAATACTTGAGAGGCATTTTCAAGACAGCAGTGAGTGTCATTTGTCAGTACAAAACTGCAGTGTAGTGTAGGTGTAGGCCTACTCTAAGTTCAGGTTAGTAGTGATTTTTTCGTTTACATTTGGCTCGTGTATTTCAATTTCTAATATTATCTAACTGCAAGCATGTTACTTCGCAATGTTTGGCTGTTGTACTTTATCACCTTAACAGTTGTTTTGGTTTGAATGCACTTGATTTGCCAAATGAAACAATCTTTAGATATTTTAGTAGAAAATTTTTATGGTTTTTTGTGAACATGACCAAAAGTCCCCAGGTACTTTTACTATGGAAGTTCCTTATGTGATCCAACCCCCCCCCCCCCCTCCCCGTGTTTGGATCACATAGGAAAAGGAAAGGGTGATATAATTTTTTGCTTGTGATTTAACAAGTACTTGTTACTTCATCACATTGATGTTGATATCTTTAATCCATAGGGGTTTGTTTAAAGCAACATATCTGCTTCATTATTATCAGGCCTTGTATTAGGATGCATTTAGATGGCAATTTTCTTGGAGAGAGATTGTCTATCTGATGCAGCAAATCACTTGGAGCAAATATAAAGAACAGTTCCCTTGAGAATTCCTTGTACTTCAGATACCACTTAACTGATTGTTAATGATAATGTGTAATGATGATGTAATGTCTAATCTTGTCAAATCTTTGATTCCTTTATCTTTGGTCACTCTGAACTCCTCTAAAATTTCAAATTTATGTTCACTGCCCATGCTCAATTTTGTCAGAGTCATAAACTGTCTAAAATTCTTTCAAATTCACATGAATAAAACTTGGTATCAATATGTTGTTTTCTTGAGTCATTTTGATGATTACTGATCACAGCAGCAACTACAACAACCAAATATTAATTCCGTGGTCCGCGTTTTACGCATGTAGTGCTTATGAAAACGAGGCTATCAAGTTAGTCCGATTTCAGACACTGTTTGGCAACAAGTCTCTGTATTAGCGACAAATCAGTTCTAAGGAGCATACAGAGATTGTGTAGCCAGTCTAGATTTTGGGCACGTTTTGAAGGTTTCTTGAAGAGGCTTTCTGGAGAAAATCCCTCATAATTTCAGAATGGAGTAGCCGATTTCAGTCAGGTAAATTTTATAGTAGATTTGAACATTTCTACCATAAAACTATATAATTGCCGATATCATTATCTTGATATCCAGGGAGCCGTGACCTTTCAAACGGGGATTCTTTTTTCTGACTCACCCGGTATTTTTCTTCACTATTTAGCCCCAGAAAAGGTATTGTTGTGAAGAAAAGCAAGGTGTCAACTCCCATGTCTTCTAAGCCAGGAAACGTTGTCTTCTCTCCACAAGGCATTTCACCTTTACAGCATAAAACTGCCATCTCTTCCCATGCTGATCACAACAAAGCAGTATCAAATAACAGAGCAAGTATAAGTGTTAAAGTCAAGGCTCCCACTGAGTGTATAATTCCTCACTGCCAAAGTACAACAAGGCTAAAATCATTACTTAGGAAAAAGCTCATTAGTGGAGGGAGTAATGCTATTGATTGAAACAGAACTTTAATAATCATCATCATGAACTACCTAATGTACAGGCATGGCAGACTAAATTTAAGTACTATTCTTCAGATTACCTACTTCAGATTAGTAGCCAATGATGATCCCTCAAATTTCTCACTCTGTCTTCAGCATTGGAAATAAGTGGTACCATTATGATTACAATCTATAAAAATCATTTGAGTCAAAACATTCAGGAAGAAAATAGATTCTAAGGTCTGATGAATTCAGCATCACAACACAAAACTTCATCACAAAATGTACTGCTCAATATTAAATGGCTCAATCTCTTTGAGAAATCTGATTTATTAGCAAGACTTCTAAACTAATTCCTCTCTTCAAAATTTGAGTAGAACTTACTCATTTCCTCTGAAGTAGTGAAACATCATCTTGGTAATGATCTTAGACTTCTATTGCAGAATTATTTTATTGACAAGAATTTAAATGGAAAATGTCCTTCTAAGACATTACAAATCATTAATTCATACTGTTTGGAAACAGCAAACATCATTGAACATCATTCTGAATGTGATACAATTTCAGTCCAAGAAACACTTTCCAAGAGTTGACTGCAGCAATGGCAGATGAAAGTGATTTAAGAAAATTGATCAGAAATTTTTGAGAAACCTAATATCAGCAAATTTTGCATGGTACTTTGCTTCAAAATTTCTTTGTGGCCTGGGGCTTTGTAGAGCATCAAACAGCATATGCTAATAGCAGGCTTCCAGAATGTGACAACGACAACATCATTGCAACAAAAATTGTTCTAAGTGTTGTTGACAACCCCAAAGACCATCAAATGGGCTTTTTTCAGCAATAATAGACCATTTCGCAATTTGGAGAAAGAGACTGAGGAGAGCGCGACCCATTCTGACAGCCTTGGCAACAGGGAAATCTAAGGAATCCCTAGACTTATTACAGTTCGTCCCTAGTTTTCGCTCGCTATTGAGTAGAATTACTAATTGAATTGAATGGAATCACTCGCTCAAACAGGGACTGCATAATCAAACTATCTCAAAATCAGGACAAAAACTCGTTTTCACGTCAAGTCCTTGACGTTACAATCAGATTGCAGCATTCGGGGCTGCTCGGCTGTGATTAGCTCATTTAAATTTCCCGCGTAAATTTTTGAGTTTTCTGTAAAATTTTAGGTAGTTTTCGGAATTGTCGGTGCCCACAGAGTTAGTTGCCCAGTCAAGAGGACAGCGCTTCACGTTGCTTTTTGCCAAAATGGAGGTTGTTAGCATCGCAGCTACGGACAGAATAAAGATTATCTCCAAAGGCACTGTACGAAAGATTTTTGAAGGGAAAGGATGCATTTGTTTGTTTGCCAACTTGCTGTGGGAAGACTTACTGTTTGGCGAATTTAAATCGTGAAGCACAGAATTCCTTTTTGGCCTGAGCAAAACAAAAAAGGAGCTTGAGGTAAGCACTTCGACCCGGCAAAAAGTTTAGAAAAAACTCACACATTTGATGTGGAAAAGATACCCGAAATTTCTTGAAACATTCCTCTATAAACAGCAGAAGTATTCGTATTTGAAATTCTATGCAAATTATAGTATATTTGTCAAAGAGGCTTGAACCTTGAAAACGTTTCTTCGTTCTTGCGAAGTGCCGATCAATTTATCTTTCCTCCTGAAGTCTAAAATAACAGACTACAGTACAAAGCTGCTTAAACAGAAACTATTTTTAATCTTACGAAAAAATGTATCATAAGAGTTTCGTGGATAACTATATTATTTTTAGGAGAATTATTTACAGTTTTGAGAAGCCTTTTTGGGTGTTTTTCTTTGCGAGAATAATTTGCGTTCGTTTCTTGAGCTTCCCAGACCGAAGAACATTCTAGAAAAAATTGCGAAGTTCTCCTGAAGATAACGCCAGAAAACTCGCACATTTTAAGATAAATAATAACCGAAACTTGATGAAACGTTTATGCTTTGCTAACCATAGTACACGTTGTTTTTCATAAGAAACTGGTTTATAAGAAACTAGTACTACGAGGACCAAAAAACTAAGAAACTCTAGTACTACGCTCAAGAACAGTTAAGAAACTCTAAAACTTTATTTCTTTGTGTCTCTCTTATTCTATGCCTTTATAACAAAGGTACATTCGTCTTTTCTTGACTTTTAACTGCAAAATTGGTAAATTTTTGCTTTGATGTGCATGGATTCTTCTTGATGACAATGTCAATGCAAAATGGAAGCCCTTTCTCGAGAAGAAGGCTCAACTTCGAACAATACCGCAATTTTAGGCCCAAAAAATAAGAAACTGATTAAGAAACTGATTAAGAAACTTTTACAACTAAAACACCGAAATTTTCATGCGAAATTAAGAAACTTTTAGTACTAAGTCCTGATCCAAGTTTCTTATAAAACAAAACGTGTATTAACAGCAGAAATATCAGTGATTGAAACTATTAAAAAATGGCTCGTGCATGTTTTTTTGCGTAAAACACCTCACAATAGGTTGCAGAAGGCTTCAGCAAAAAGTTTCTGAAATATACCTTGGGTTCCTTTGGCAATCAAAACAATCATGATTGTATTGTATAAGATTTTATCATTGTTTCATTTGAAAGAAATTAGATCCCGCTGACTGAATTTGAAAGAAATCTTGATTGTTTTGATTGTCAAAGGAACGCAAGAATAGTTTGTTGAAAAGCAAGTAAATTTTATTTTGGGAAGAAATATTGATAACATCATCAAAAGTGCATCCATTACCAACTCAAAAAGAAATGAGGGGTACTTCGGGGTTTGCGGTATTGCGGTATCGGGGGTAAATTTTGTGCGGTATTGCGGTAATGACGGAAAAAACTTGCGGTATTGCGGTATCGAGCTTTCACAGCGCGGTATGCGGTATTGTACGAAAATTAACATCCAAACTTCATGCAGTACCATTTTCCTGTTGAAGAAGAAAGCATCTTCGAGACGAACTGATAGAGGAAAGAAAAACGAAGAAGAGGGTGGTCCCTTATCCCTCTCTCCTTGTGCCTGCTCCACCTGCTCAACCTTGAAAAGGTGCCTGCGGAGAAGAGCACGCAACATTCTTATCTGAAGAAAAAGAATCAAAATATTTGCACGACTCAAAACTTTAGATGTAGGAAATCACCAATATTTTCAAATCAGGCAATCCGACAATGTTGGACAACTATACGCCTATCACGGTAATTCCTGCTCTATCAAAAGTTATAATAATAATAATAATAATAATAATAATAATAATAATAATAATAATAATAATAATAATAATAATAATAATAATAATAATAATAATAATAATAATAATATAAGTAATTAAGGGAGTGGATGTCAGGTAAGATGTCAGGTAAATCATTTATGTACAGTACAAAAAGCAATGGTCCTAGCACACTTCCCTGTGGTACACCGCTTAATACGTTACTCCAATTCGATTTGTAACCGTTTAGAACGACGCGTTGTTTCCGATCACTTAGAAAAGATGATATCCAGGCAAGGATCTTTCCGTCAATTCCGTAACATTTCAGTTTGAGTAATAATCTTTCATGTGGTACCGAGTCGAATGCTTTCGCAAAATCAAAGTAGATAACGTCAACGCATTTTCCTTGATCTAACAATGAAGTTACTTCTTCAAAAAATTCGAGCAGTTGCAATACGCAGGATCTTTTACAACGGAATCCGAATTGATCAGGTGAAAAAAGGTTATGTTCATCTAAATGATTTACGATACCGTTTTTTATTATTCTTTCCTTCACTCTACATATAATCGAGGTAAGGCTAATCGGTCTATAATTTTCTCTAGCATGTTTGTTACCTTTTTTGAATATAGGGGAGACATTGGCTAATTTCCACGTGTTGGGAAGAACCCCTGTGTCAAGGCTACTTTTGAAAATTAATTGCAATGGATGGGCGATGACATCCGCAGTTTCTTTTAGTACTCTAGGATGTATGTTATCTGGTCCAGGAGATTTCGATGTATTCAGAGATTTAATTATTTCGAGAATCGTTTCTTCACTAATTTCAACATTGTCTAAGACAGAACAAAGATCGGAATTCGTTACGTTTGGCAGGCTTGATAAATCTTCTTTTGTGAATACTGAAGTAAAGAACTCATTTAAGATATCGACTTTCTGTTGTTCCGAGGATGTGTAAGAATTATCATCAGTTTTCAAATCAGGTACTTTTGACTTTGTTTCTAATTTAGAATTTGCATACTTCCAATATTTTTTGCTGTTCGATTTTATCGTAGTAGCGATGTTTTTCTCAAACTCCTTTATCTTTTTGCGAACTTTTGACTTTATATCGTTTGAATGTCTTTTAAACCTGTCGCAATCTTTTCCTGTTTTTGTTACAATCCATCTTTTGTAGGCATTATGTTTCTTTTTCAACGATTTGAGAATGGATTTGTTCATCCAAGCTGGCTGTTTCTTATCTTGGTCCTTTGGAATGCTACTGTACTTTGGGATGAATTTGTCCATTAAAAAGTTGAGATTTGATTCTAGGTATGACATCATAGAGTCTGGAGTCATACCCACGAGTTCTTGGTCCCAATTAATTCTCTTTAATTCATCGTTCAAAGACTTGTAATCACCTCGATCATACGCGTATCTATTCGAATCTGATGCTGGATTATGTTGTCTAACCACCTCAATTGTATATACCATCTCAACGGAGAGGTGATCACTTGATCCCAAGGGTTCCTTGTATTCTAATTTTTGAACAGAATTAGAATCATTAGTAAATATCAAATCAAGGCAGTTTGATCTTTGGCCTTGTCGATGTCTTGTTTCCATGTCAATGTGCTGTGAAAGTAGGCAATCATCGGTTGCCTCGAGGAATGCATAAGCTGGATGAGTTACATCTGTATTGGTTAGATGGTTTCCCCAGTCAATTTCTGGGTAGTTGAAGTCACCGAAAATTAATACACTGCCATTAGACTTATTAGTAGTCACCGTTTTCATTAGATCGATTAGGGACATGTGATTATCGAGTGAGGGGCTTATCTAGAAGATCATTTATAATCAACTGTCCCAGTACCTTGAATCGAATAGCCTATTGTGCCTACCCCGGGGGGGGGGGTTACTTGACCAGGTTTTCGTCGGGGACGTGCCATCGAAGCTTCAAAACATACCCGTTCCTTATACCAATTTTCCGAAAAAGCATACCCGACATTATACCAATTTTCCGAAAAAGTACACCCGACCTTATACCAATTTTCCGAAAATGTATATCCGATCTTATACTTTAACCAAAATCGCGAAAATCGATACCGTTCCTTATACTAAAATCGTGAAAATCGATACCGTTCCTTATACCAAAATCGCGAAAATCGATACCCTTCCCGATGGCACGTCCCCGTACCCAAAATATGTGAAGTACCTCCCCCGGGGTGCCTACATCAGTTTGTGTTTAGACAAGGGAGATCTACGCAACATGCAGTTACCTCACTGCAGGCCCGATACCAGCCTTAATTCTTAGGGGGGCAAAGAACCAAAATTTTCCGATGCTATAAAATCAACAACAACAACAGCAACAACCCCAATTTTGGGAAGATCCGTTAAAACATGCACGAAAGGACTGATGTGCTCCTTTAATGACTAGATTTTGGAATTATTTTATAGTTTCAAGGTTGGAGCCTTCAAAATTGGTCAATATGAAGAAAAAAATGCTGTGGATTCAAAATTCATATCAAAATTTATCCTCGAAAGTCAATAAATTCATGTTCTTTGCATCATTTTCCCAGTAAAATCTTCTAAATGTGGGCCTGTAACAACAACAAAAATCCGACAAGTGGAGTGAAATTTCCGATAAATGGCCTTCTGGGGGGGGTGCTCCGCCCCCAGCCCCCCCCCCCACTGGCTTCGGCCCTGCCTTACTGTCAGAAAAGTTTAGACAGAACGTTGAAAAAGGGCTACTTAGTGGTGCTGTCTATATATTGACCTTCGTAAAGCCTTCGACACAGTACGTCATGCAACCTTGCTGGAAAAATTGCCAAGTTATGGTATAGATGATGTGGAATTACAATGGATAGGTGATTATTTCTTTAATAGGAAACAATACTAAATATTTGATAAAACCAGCTCATGCGAAGAAAACGTTACATGTGGTATACCACAAGGATCCATCCTGGGGTCCCTTCTCTTTGGGCTGATAATCAACGCAATCCATATTCCGCTCACTGATGCTGGCATTATATTATATGCCAACGATACTGTTTTATATTGTGCAAGGAAGAACTCAATTGGCAAAAAGTTGCATTGAAAAAAGGTAAAACTGAATTTGTGCTATACATCAAAAGTTGTCCAAACAGCCAAACATTACAATATGACAAGCAATGAACACAGGAGATCAAAGATATTCTCAACAAAGACAACAATGTGGAAGATGTGGAATGAAAAATCCAACGATACTGTTTTATATTGTGCAAGGAAGAACTCAATTGAAATACAACATTTACTTAACAGTGAACTGCAAAAAGTTGCATCCAGACCGGCTTCATGAAAATAACTTGTTCATTTAACTTGAAAAAAGGTAAAACTGAATTTGTGCTATATGGATCACATCAAAAGTTGTCCAAACAGCCAAACATGGACATCAAAATCTACAATCAAACTATTCATGAGACAAAATCATACAAGTAGATTTTGATAACCATCTGAACCTACACCGACATTTGGAAATGGGTAAAAAAAGCTTCAGCCAGAATAAACTTTTTATCTGGTATTCGCGAAAAAGTCAGCCCTTGTGTAGCAGAATCGATATTAAAAAAGAATTGATATGTTCTACATCTTCGTAATTTCTGCTGTCAATGCAGTTTTACTGAAAGCACATCAATGAAACTTTTCCCGCCGTTCTCACGTCACAGTTTTGTCTGTAAAATCTCTAACTACGATCTAGCTAATAGACCAAACTACAAATTTTGATGAAGGAAGGTGGATTTAGGTCGGAATCAAACTGCTACAGACCGGTATACTGTATTAACAGCGATGTTTTTAGTTTTCTAGCGTTTGTGGTATTTTGCTATTTTTGGGTGCGGTATTGCGGTATTTGGTGTAATTTTCGTGCGGTATTGCGGTATTGGGACCCCCCCCCCCCCCCGAAGTACCCCTCAGAAATTTGTGACTGAAAAAAGAGACGAAGGGTCCAATTGCAGACTTGTTCGCCTGAGCAAAATATAGGATTCAGCGATTCACAAAGCAAAGTTGACCCTTCCCTTCCCCTGAATTCAAATTCTCCAAAACTGAAGAAAAATAAAAGCCACAACAAAGGAAATAAAAATAGATTTTGCGTGATTTACTGTGGTTATTTTTGCTAGAAACCTTTTGTTGCTGCAGAAATACCCCCGGATGGAAAAATAATTCATAAACGAAAGACAATCAAATACATAAAAAATCAGTCGCAAAATCATCAAACTAAACGTTTTTGTGTCAACATGAGTCAGTTTGTCTCAAAATATCCCAATACACGTAATTTTTTATAAGAAACTAAGAATCGTGGCTGGCACTGAAAGTTTCGTAAAATTATCACATCTGTGTCCTCCTGAACATTTCAAAACAAGATGTTTTTTAAGCCTTTCCAATGTTTTGACATCACTCAAGTAATATTAACTGAAAACAAGTGAGAATAAAGAAAAACATCAAAAGTTTTTAATATTTTTGCGATCTGAGAGTCTGAGTTTCTTACAAGCGGTGTGGTCCGTGGAGGAGAATTCCGAGGAGACCGAGGAGAATGAGGAGGCGAGGAGGCTATTTTTTAACCCCGAGGAGCAGGGCCTTTTTTAACATTAGAACTGGGGGGGGGGGCAATTGCCCCCCGATCCCTAGACCTTGACCCCCCCAGTGTCGAAATTTTTGACCCCAGAAAATTATCCCTTATTTCAAGTAAGTGATTTTCAGAAAGTAAGCTATTGCCGCCACCACTGCGTAGGCAACCTGCAAAAGCCATGTGTAAATGAATGGAATACGATAACAGGACTGTTTACCACCAGAGACAGGATGTTTCAGCCAAAGTCAAGTATGTTTTTTCAAAAATGTTACTCACGCATAGGATAAATGTCACAAAACTCTCAAAGTTTCCTTTTCACTAATGACAAGCATGATATTGGGAGATCCATTCTAAGCCAAAGTAAAGGGTGTGGCCCTGAAAATTTTCCTGGGGGCTTTGCCCCCAGACCCCCTCATTTCACCTGAATTAAAATTTCTGGCCACGCCGCTGCTCATGAGGATTCGCGATGAGCTTTGTAAATCGAATATGCAAAATATCAAATAAGTCTTACACAACACTCTTGACAAAGTATTCTTGTCCTGTTGTAGTTTGATTTTAGCTGGGCCGTTTGATATATATTTGGATTCATAAATTTCCTATTTTTCTCCAGGACCTCCGAGCATAAAATGCCCTTTCATCAGCAATGCACAGAATGGCGTTGCCAAAAGAAAAGAAGGCATTGACCAAAAAAATTCTGACCCCCTAACACTTTATGCCTTCGGTGCGAATTAGTGCCCCCCCCCCCCCATCTGAAAACGCTCCTACGGTCTAGCCAATCTGACTAACATATCCCCTTTTTAGGATTTGCCTCCCCACTTAAAACCCCTTAAAAAAGGATCTGCGAGGAGCCGAGGATTGGCATTTTTCATGCGAGGGAGGAATCCCAAAATATTGCTTAAACCAATGAGGTGCGAGGAAAAAATGAGTTTAGAGATTGAAAATCGAGGAGCTCAGGTTCCTTTGCATTGAAAAACGAGGAGGAACAACGATCTGAAGACATGTCGTCAGAATTTCTTGCCCGAAATCTGATACAATTACGCTGCATTGCGCATAGAGCTGCACAGTATCATTTGTATGGAAACGAGCCTCCAAAAGTTCAGTGATGAGTTGTACATATTACTCTTGGTACTTTTGTCTAAAGATTGTCCTCGAGATCCCTCGAAAACTAAAGAGAAAAAGCTGGTTATAATAACCAATCCAGTGTAAGATCATAACCCACCCAGTATAATATCGTAGCCCACCCAGTATAGGATCATACACCCATTTAGGCGCATAGGTTTCATAGCGTGTATAGGCTGGGTAAGAATGTCAAATCTTTCACTGATGATGGCAAATATGGAATCAGGGATGCATTCTAAGCCAAAGCAGAAGGATGTTTTTTCAAAAATGTTCCTCATACTCCAATTGATAGGATAACTGTCACAAAACTATCAAAGTTTCATTGTCACTAATCGCAAGCATAATCTTGGGATATGCAAAGTAAGCCAAAGTCAAGGATGTTTCTTCAAAAATGTTACTCTCGCATAGGATAACTATCACAAAACTATCAAAGTTACTTGTCGCTAATAGCAAGCATGATATGGGAGATGAATTCTAATCCAAAGTAAAGGGCGTGGCCCTAAAGATTTTCCTAGGGGCCCTGCCCCCAGAGCCCCTCATTTCGATGTATTCCCATTTAAAATTTACTCTAAATCACCGCTGCTTACGAGAATTCACGATGAGTTTTGTAAATCAAGTAAGTTGAATATTAAGTAAATCTTACACAACAATCTTGACAGAGTATTCTTATCCTGTCGTAGTTTGATTTTAGCTAGCCTGTTTGATATATATTTGGATTGGTAAATTTCCTATTTTTTCTCCAGGACCTCCGAGCATAAAATGCCCTTTCAGCAATGCACAGAAGGGCATTGCCAAAAGAAAAGAGGGCATCGCCCAAGAAGATTTTCTGGGAGCTTCGCCCCTGGACCCCCGTAGTCTTTACGCTTTCGGCGCGAATTAGTGCCCTCCCCCTTAATCTGAAAAACGCTCCTGTGGGCCTATGGAGTTAGAAGATAAACCAAGTAGAGAACAAGAGAAAAAAGGAAACGAAAGGGTAATGATTGTTATCTGCCAAACAAGAAAAAGAAAAAGAGGGAAACATAAAATGTATTTATTTATATCCAAAGGATATTTCTTTCCAAAAATTTTCCAGCATGAAAACTCCTGTTTACATAAAAATTTACATGTTTATTTTGGATCTAGATAAGGGCACATTCAAAAGTCTCATTTTCAAATCTTTTCATTTTACGCCGGTATTTAGCGTGTCCTTGATTTGTTACATTTGTTTCGTTGTGACATCGAGGAGCGAACTTACTAATTTTTGTAATGCGAGGAAGAAACAAATGGAGAAAAACGTATTTGCGAGGAGAGCTGACGGCGTTAAATGCGAGGTAGGGAGGAGGGGTTAATTTTTCAAACCCATGTACACCCACAGCGGTTTCTTCTATAAAAAATACGTGTAACCAGAAATTGATAACATTGTTGAAAAGACCGTCTTTTAACCTTATTTTAAACGGGGGGGGGGCTTTTTTCGCCCCTCCTGTCGGATTTTTTTAAATAGCTCCCAAACGATGCTACCTACAATGCTGAAACGTCTTGAATTTTCCTAAAATTTAGTTGGCAATCAGAAAATAAAAATTTGAAGACCTATTGTTCGACCACGTGACCACCACATGCCCATATTTGGAGAGTGGTCACAAAAAAATTCTTTAAAATTGCTCTAATTTCTTTCTTTGCTGCTAAATCTCAACAATATATATACCATTCGATTCGTCTCAATGAGTGCTTTCATTTGATATATAATTTATTCATATTTGCTGACATCAGCACTTTATTATTTCTATGACGTCATCAATCTTTATGACGTCATATTCCTAATGAATGAATAATTTTTCATGCAAAACTGGTGGAATTGCCTCAAATACCGATGAAGGTATTTGATTTCATTAATAATATGCGAAATTAATGGTTTTAAATCATAATTATTGAGCAAACAATTTTGCATTGAATCCAATTTTCATTATTTAATTAGTTAATTTATTAGAAACCACAAATATCCGTATGAAACCATATGAAACTACAAATTAATGGTGTCAAGCAGGTATATAGATGGTTTTTTGCCAATTTTAACATGCTATTTGCTAATAATTGGCCCTTTTTTCAAATAGCTCGATTTTCACAAAATTTGCATTGTTCAAGTGACTACTGATCGATTGATGCTATTTTTAGATTCTCCTTTGCTCAATTATGACACAGTGCAAGTTTCATTGTCATAGCTGTTATACTTGCGGAGAAAAACAGGGGGGGGGGGGGTGAAAAACGCCCCCCCCCCCCCGGTAGAAAATCACTGTTTTTTACCTGGTTGAAATAGGGTTAAAGATAAACATGGATTAAATATGATATAGATTTATTATCAAGCAAGGTAAGTCGAAAAATGAAAGAATGGTGTCGAGTGAACGCCGAATCGCGCCGAATCATGCCAAGCCAAGTGAATTCTTGTGAAATCGGTGATTTCCTTCTTCCAGCTTTTATCCCATGCAAATCTTCAAGTTTTGATCTAAGATATTTATCGATGAATATCATGCGATGGAAAAAATGTTTGCGAAAGGTAAAATTTGTCTGGTTCACTCATTCCAAAAATTTTGAAGGCGCAGAAAAGTCACATGATCTCCATCACAGCTGGGAAGTTTCCCTGCGGTACGACCAATCAATCAATCAATCAATCAATCAATCAATCGAATCAATGAATCAATCGACCGACCGACCAAGCTTCCACAGTGATCCAGAGCATGGAATAAATAGGAAAACATGAAGTTTCGAAAACATGCAAATTTTTACATCCCCATTAAAGAGGGTATCCTTGGGCCTAACAGAAAGCAAAAATTTTCAAAATCGGACTATCCAATGATGAGAAATGGAATTTTGAAGTTTGTCAAAATTTCAGGTTGTTGTTTACATTAGAATTTCCGGTGCAATGTAGCGTTTTGAGCCAACTTTAACGTGTCATAAATCAGCCTATAAAAGACCGATTTTCGTGAATTTTGTACGAAATGGTCAGCAATTTAGTTGTGCTTAACATATGTAAAAATGTGGTATATTGAGTGTAAGATCATGGGTAGATGGACACTATTTTGATGCCGACTTTTTACGACAAATTTCGTGAAAAATTGCTACTCAAAGTTGAAAACAAAAAATCTATGTAATTCTAGGTGCTAGATATTAATATAGTAAATTACTAAAACCTATTTGGAGCATTCCTGCCAAAGGGCCCGTTTCAAATCGTTCTAATTTTGTCGCAAAAAAAGGTTTGAAGATTGCATGTGACATAGGTTTTTCTTCCTGATTTCCTTTCAAAACTGTAACAGTGCCTTGACTGTTTCTTCAAGGCAAGAGCTCTAGATTTGCGAAATTGGTTCTCAAGAATTCAAAGAGGTATTCTCGACGCAATGATAAAAACAACAGCCAATCTTTGTGAGACAATAGCTTAATGCTGTGAAACAATTGACCTACATTGGAAAACAGAATCTGTTGTCTCATTCTTTCTACAAGATCCAACCAATTGAGATATGTTTAATACTTTGATATATGCTATGTTAAAATTCGTTTGATATCTAAATCTAGAAAAACTAATAGAGTCAAAACAGTTTCACTGTCTCAAAACCGAATTGTTTCGTTCAAAAAAAGTACATCGAATCAATCACAAGGCTATCATTTGTTGCGTCAACGTATGGTTCAGCAGACTGACGACTTTTCTTGAAGATATCGTGACGGGATTTTGCCACAAGTGGCCATGAGGTTATCAATATCCACACAATATTGTCTCCGAGATTGGCTTTAACTGAAGTATGCCTGGCCCTACACTCAACTCCACTTCGAAAATTCCTGATGTGCTTGTTCCTGGCCTCCAAACCACTTTCCGACCAAACTGCAATTGGTCCACCCTCAAGCATCTCAAAAGAGCTCCCATTGGTAGCAGATGAGTTAATTCGGACCTATGGAAAATGAAGACACTTGTGTATAATTCTTATCCTTCTTAGCCAGTTTAATGTTTGCCTCGCTGTTTCGGAAAGTGCCTGCAAAAAGCAATATCCTTGACGTCAACTGTTTCAAGCAGCACTGCCATGATACGATGATGATGATGATGATCGTTTTATGATCGCTCCTTGAAAATAGTACAAGGAAACTCATCCACTGAATCAGACATTCTATCCGTTGTGAATGCAAATAACATTCGAGCATGTAAACTCGTCCGCAAGTGTGTAGACAGGCAAGCATGTGATATTTTTCAAGGGTACTTTGAAGTCCAAGAACACGAAACGAAGACAAGGAATAATCAATGTTTGCTAAAACTCCCCAAAATTAAGACTGAATATGCTCGCAAGTCCTTTCGCTTCATGGGTGCTAAAATCTATAACAAACTGCCTATTGACATAAGAAAAACTGAATCTTTCAACGAGTACAATAAACTTCTCAAGAAACATTTTGGCTGAACAGTTTTGAATTTTTATGTAATACATCTTATCACCGTTGTAAATAGCTCTAAACCAATACCAATGTAAGTTTTTTTTCTACTTTAATTTAATCAGGACACACGTTGATAACAGCATTACATGTTGAAGTGTAAATTCCTGTATAAAGATTCGTATTATTATTATTATTATTATTATTATTATTATTATTATTATTATTATTATTATTATTATTATTATTATTATCATTATTATTATTATTATCCACCTATGTCTTCATTTTCCATGGGTCCAAATTATCCCATCTGTTCATCAAATGTTGGCCCATAACTGGGAGCTCTATGATATGCATGAGGGTGGACCAATTGCAGCTTGGTCGTAAAATGGATTAGGGGGATGGGCAAGCACATCAGGAACTTTCGAAGTGGAGCTGGGTGTAGGGCCAGGCTTACTTCAGTTAATGCCAACCTCGAATACATTATTGTGGGGATGTTGATAACCTCATGGCCACTTGTGGCAAAATCCCGTCACGATATCTTCAAGAAAAGTCGTCAGTCTGCTGAACCATACGTCGAAGCAACAAATGATAGCCTTGTGATTGATTTGATGTACTTTTTTTGAACTAAACAATTCGGTCTTGAGACGGCGAAACTGTTTTGACTCTGTTAGTTTCTCTAGATTTAGATATCAAACGAATTTTAACATAGCATATATCAAAGTATTAAACATATTTCAATTGGTTGGATCTTGTGGAAAGAATGAGACAACAGATTCTGTTTTTCAATGTAGGTCAATTGTTTCACAGCATTAAGCTATTGTCTCACAAAGATTGGCTATTGTTTTTATCATTGCGTCGAGAATACCTCTTTGAATTCTTGAGAACCAATTTCGCAAATCTAGAGCTCTTGCCTTGAAGAAACAGTCAAGGCACTGTTACAGTTTTAAAAGGAAATCAGGAAGAAAAACCTATGTCACATGCAATCTTCAAACTTTTTTTGCGACAAAATTAGAACGATTTGAAACGGGCCCTTTGGCAGGAATGCTCCAAATGGGTTCTAGTAATTTACTATATTAATATCTAACACCTAGAATTACATAGATTTTTTGTTTTCAACTTTGAGTAGCAATTTTGCACGAAATTTGTCGTAAAAAGTCGGCATCAAAATAGTGTCCATCTACCCATGATCTTACACTCAATATACCACATTTTTACATATGTTGAGCACAACTAAATTTCTGACCATTTCGTACAAAATTCACGAAAATCGATCTTTTATAGGCTGATTTATGACACGTTAAAGTTGGCTCAAAACGCTACATTGCACCGGAAATTCTAATGTAAACAACCACTTGAAATTTTGACAAACTTCAAAATCCCATTTCTCGTCATTGGCTGGTCCGATTATGAAAATTTTTGCTTTCTGTTAGGCCCAAGGATACCCTTTTTAATGGGGATGTAAAAATTTGCATGTTTTCGAAACTTCATTTTTTCCTATTTATTCCATAATTTCGTTGATCTGGATCACAGGAAGCCCAATCGCGTATTATGGCGGCCTAAGCTAATACTAGTAAAAGAAAATAAAATTCATACCGTAAATGGCTGATTGTTATCTCGGTTATCTCTGTCTCGATTGTGTCTTTCTTCTTGTGCTCTTGTACCCCTGAAATGATTGAAGCATTCTGCCACCATGGTAACAGAATTGATGTTGTTGCTGTTGTATTGAAATAACGACGCAACATTATAGGTTGAAGTGTGTATACATATAAGAAAGAACAAGGACTGAAGCTTTCTTACTTACATAAATCTAACAACAGTTTTATCCTCGCTCAATCTCGGTGAATTTTGCATCAAACGCCCAGTTCTTTGCATGAAAATGTTCCCCAGCTTTTAAACTTCGTACTCAATGCATTTGTCTTCACTTTCCTCCCCGAAATGATTTAAAACAAACGCGAAACAAAGCGTATCACTTTGACAGTTTGAAATCTACTCAAGCTCCGTCCACCATCGTGGCCAGGATAAAAGGTGCCGACGTTCGAAATTCGTTCGAAATTAGTACAAAACGAATTTCGAACGTCGGCGCTTTTTATCCTGGCCACGATGGTGGACGGAGCTTGAGTAGATTTCAAACTGTCAAAGTGATACGTTTTGTTTCGCGTTTGTTTTAAATCATTTCGGGGAGGAAAGTGAAGACAAATGCATTGAGTACGAAGTTTAAAAGCTGGGGAACATTTTCATGCAAAGAACTGGGCGTTTGATGCAAAATTCACCGAGATTGAGCGAGGATAAAACTGTTGTTAGATTTATGTAAGTAAGAAAGCTTCAGTCCTTGTTCTTTCGTATATGTATACACACTTCAACCTATAATGTTGCGTCGTTATTTCAATACAACAGCAACAACATCAATTCTGTTACCATGGTGGCAGAATGCTTCAATCATTTCGGGGTACAAGAGCACAAGAAGAAAGACACAATCGAGACAGAGATAACCGAGATAACAATCAGCCATTTACAGTATGAATTTTATTTTCATTTACTAGTATTATAGCTTAGGCCGCCATATTACGCGATTGGGCTTCCTGTGTCTGGATCACTGTCACTGTACTTCGGTCGAATTCTCATACAGTAGTTTTGTCCTCGTTTTCACATAGCTTTTTATGAGTCGTAGATTGAGCGAAAAGGTTAAAATCAAAAATATAAAAAAAGAGCGAAATTTAGGACGAATTGTAATCAGTCTAAGGAATCCCCTCTTCTGCAGTGCAAAGTGTACGGTTGGCGGTTCGATTGCGTCTCGCTCCAAACTTGAGTTATTCTCGATTTATTTGCAACTTCCAAGAGTTATGCGATGCTTGTTTAGTATGGTAAATGTTGCCTTTGGATTATTTAGCCGTTTTGCCATCTTTTCGCTCATTTTTTAGTTTGTAATTTGAGCCACTTTATTTCAAGTATTTTCCCTCGACTTTGAAACGGCTCAGTTTATAGGCCTAGCCGACCTACAACGAAGTTTTGCTTGTTTACTAAATAATCGAACGCATTTACGGCAATGCAAGCTAATGAAAAGCATTGTTTGGAATCATCTAAAGATTCACAATGAAATTTTGTACTGTTTTGATCAATTCAACAAGCAATAACAGGTCAAACCAAGTCAATTGAAGTAGAGGAAGATGATGCAAGATAAATAGGCCTAACTTGAGCCGCCTCAAACTCGAGGGAAACAACTGAAATAAAAATGGCTCAAAATACATTGACAAATGAGCGAAAAAATGGTAAAAAGACTAAATAATCCAAAGAAAACACTTACCATATGAAACAAGGATCGCATAACTCTTGGAAGTTGCAAATAAATCGAAAACAACTCGAGTTTGGAGAGAGATGCGAGCGAGCCGCCAACCGTAACCGCATGCCATTCAGAAGGAGAATGAGAAATATATTAAGACTGAGAATGGGATTGAGAATGAGATTGAAAAAGGGCCTAATTGCTCAATTTCAGTTTTACGTTATCTAACACATAGCCATTTCATAGATGATGTAAAGCTTTACCAAGAAAACCATGCTAGACTAGAAGTTGCGAATGAGACAATAGTGCAGGCAAGTCTAGACACAGGAGCTTGCTATGGCGTCAAGAGATGTGCTGAAATAGTGTTTAAGAGAGGTAAGATGATAAAGGGAGAAGGACTTAGTGTTATCGAGGAGAAGATGAAAGCTTTAGATCCGGAGCAAAGAGAAATTTATAAATTTCTAGGATGCGAGCAAGCAGAAAAGATAGATATGGAAAGAGTAATGGCAAGGGTAAAGGCGGAAACAGAGAAAAAAACGAATGTTTTAGTTCAGCAAGATCTATACGATAAGAAATTCACCAAGGCTAGAAACAGAACTGTGATCCCAGTCGCTGGATATGTGATGAACTTTTGCACCTTCACTAAGCAGAAGTTGGATGAGCTTGATAAGGCAATTAAAAAAAAAATTCAGAGACAATAAAATGCATGGAAGGCAAGCCAGTGACCAGCGGTTGTACATGAGGAGGGAAAATGGTGGAAGGGGTCTGAAAAGTATGAAAGATCTGTACGACGAAACTAAGGTGAGAGTTGCCTGTTATATGACTCACTCGGAAAGTGACTAGATAAAGACAGTTTTTGGAAAAATGAATTCCAGAAAGAAGGCAAATCTATCAAAAGTGAAGCAGAGGATGCATTGAGAGAATTTGGAGAAATGTTCAATTTTACCTGGATCATGTAAAAATAAAAGGCATAGCACAGGCAGGAGATTGGAGGAAAATTTAGAAAAAAATTAAAAAGAAACTCAAGGAAACGAGAGAAGAACTGCGAATTGAAAAGTATAAGAGCAAGAATATGCAAAATGAGCATCATAATGGATTTGACATGAAGAGTCGTCAGTGGTTAGATTAGAATGTAACTGGGAATCCAAACCCGCGCTGCGCGCGGGTTCGGAGTTCCAGGCTTCTGCGGAGGGCTTAGGCATCTTGGGCGCCCGGGCCGCCTGCGGCGGCCACTGTCGCACTTCGCGTGCCACAATATCGGTACTTTCAGTGTTATTTTCTTCGTTAGTGTGCTTGCTTTATACTTGCTCTTGTTATCCGTCATTGTGATAGTTACCCAGGCTGATATAGTTGCATTGGTAGATGAAGTGAGAATAGTTGCCGCATAGTCCGGTAGCAGAAGGGGGGGTAGTACCACCAAACGAGGTAATTTGTGAGACCAAGTGATTTTGGTCAATTTTGGGGCGTAGAATTCGAATATTGATGTTCTTTTTGTGGGGGAGGGGCCGTTTTTGAGATATGGGGGTAAATGCCCCCAAAATTGAAGGAAAATGTGTTATTATTAAGACTCTCGATGTACCCCTTTAAAAGTTCATTTTTAGCTTTAGAACATTGATAATGGCCCCATCTAGCTCATAAAAGGTACTTTTGAGGTTTTGGATCATTCTGGGGTAACCCTGCCCCCAAATGGGGGCAACAAAGCAAGATGATTCAAAATTCACTAAAAGTACCTTACCATACCAATTCAGGGGTGTAGAACCCGAATTTCGATGTTATTTTGATGGGAGAGGAACAGTTTATGAAATATAGGGGCAAATGCCCCTAAATAGGGGTCAAAGGTCAAATTCTTTTGGTAACCTTTGGTGCTTGTCATTTCAAGTCTTGTAATGATTCTCATAGAAAGATGTTATTTTAACAGGAAAAGGGAGCTTTTCAAATATAGCGGCGACTGCCTTAAAAATGGGGTAAAGTTTGTTGTTGTCGAACGCCTCACTCAAAGCATAAACATTTTGATCTTCAGCTATGGGAAATGGAATTTGGGATCAGTAAATTCATGAATAGCAATAGCTTAATCTATTTTTTCACAGGTTGTTACCTTCTTCTAACCCCGAAATGTTACCCTGAATTTGGGGGCAATGAGAGAGATTATCTGTGTCCACTTCATGGTCGAAGTGCCTCATCCTATGAATTTCCGACAGTAACATTGCAACAGAGAGCCTTGTTTGGTCCTACTGTGTTTACGGTTCAAACTTTATACCTACTTATGGTTCCTTTCAATCAAGGGAAACATTGGATGGTGCCCTCAGCCATGATCCTATAAAGAGGCTCTGTTGCAACATGTTGAATGGATCGTTAATAGACCAGTTCAGTAATGAACAAATTCTGTAATTACTGCAAGTTCATGTTACTCTATTTTTTACATTTATGGCCAATTTCCAGTTCCCTTGGACTTCGAATTCGCATCCAAATCCACACTTCAAAGACATTAGGACGATGGCTTACCATTAAATCATCCAATGAAATTACGCGAATCTATTCATGATGCTCTCTTGTAAAGGATAACAATGGTGGTGTGCCCGTTTGCACTTTCGGCTGCATTATTGTGATTTGCATCTTTCGTTGAGACTTTTCCGTTTGGAATCCTTCCTTACATGTCAAAGTCGGATGCAATTGCCTGCCGATCGGTGAGCAAAAGATTCGGATGCAAATCCTAAATCCAAAGGAACTAGCAATGGGCTAACAAATCAGAACTTAAGATATTGTCATCATCCTCGACCATCTCTTCCATTGCTGGCATTAATCAGCAACTCTGCTATCCTTTCCTGGACTTAGGTGCAGCCTAATGTTTAGATGGGCTTATTTCATGGATAGTGCCCAATATGATGGCTTCGTTGCTTTAATAGTGCTTGAATCGCGCCTGAAGTGAAATAACTTTTGCCTGATTAGAGGGGCTATGCAGCACACCCCAGCCACCCGACTCTTATGCCAATGCCAATGTATCTGTTCTGAAGACACTTCCTCTGTCCAATTTTATCATTATATCTGGTAATCAGCCTGATTGGCCTGGATAACCCAGCGATCAGGATTTGATGCATTTCACCACATTTTGTAACAAAGTTTGCTGTCTGGTATGGTGGAAGGAGAGACAAGTCAATGCCATTTTCATATTCTTTCAATCTCCTAAATATATTTTTCATCACTTTGTTTGATGAATACTGCTGCTTTCTTTCAAAACGTCTACCTAAAAGAAGTGCCAATCCATCCAGCTCTGGTCAGATATTATATCTTGCTTGACTGTTCCCTAAACAGCGAACAAGAAATGTACCTTTCATATGTATCCACCAAAACTGTTTTCCTTTACGAAGAATACCGTAAAAGCTCTTGCAAAGAATACCCGGGAGGCTTGTGTAATTTTGGAAACCCGAGAGGGGGCTCGTTAGAGAAGGGAGGGTTATGCACCTTGCCAAGGATATAAACAATAGCTTTTTAGTTCCTATGCCCCATATTCTGTGGAGTCAACAGACAATTTCACGAGTCAAATGCCTTTTCGTCGTGGAGGAAAGCTTCTGTGGCATTTGTGTTTTCGTGATCATGCTCAATTTCTTTCACACGTCAATCGATGTTCCATTCTTGGCCTTTATACAGGACATATCTCATGCCATAAAAGTGAGCGTCTAATGAGTTAATGACTGGTTTCAAGCCATACATGTTTCATCGGCCTTGAAATTATTTCTTTCCTTCCATTATTTCTAAAAATTTGTTAATGTCAGCAGGAATACGAATATCGGGAGTTCATATGCCAAATTTATCTTCGTCACAAGAAATACTGTTCTATAAATGTGTCTGGCGTTCTCATGATACCGTTGATGTTAGCAGCCATATCCAAAATATATGAGATGTTCTTCGCGCTCTTGAGCAGTGAAGTCCCGGCTGCATTTAAGATTTGTCTCCCTGTTTTCCTCCTCCCGTTTTTCGACCAAAATGGCAAGTTCATCAATGGTGTGAGGGTAAAGTGCAAAATATTCCTACCGGAAGAGATATTGCTGCATAACATCGAAACTCAGATTCTACACCCAAGAATAACTGGAAATTGATAAGATCATGTGTTTTTAGTGAAACAGCAATCGACTTCCTTGGTTGCTCCCATTTAGGACAGCATTGCCTCGGAGAGGAATATGATGACTTTAAACCTAAACAGCGCTATGGACCAGCATTTTAGTACGAATATGATAGTAAGATTTGTGATTTAATTAGGGTGACAAACATCAAACTTTACCAAAAGATTTTGACCTTTGACCCCTGTTTGGGGCATTTGCCCCTATATTTCAAAAATAGTTACTCTCCCATCAAAATAACATTGAAATTCGGGTTCTACACCCCTGAATTGGTATGGTAAGGTACTTTTAGTGAATTTTGAATCATCTTGCTTTGTTGCCCCCATTTGGGGGCAGGGTTACCCCAGAATGATCCGAAACCTCGAAAGTACCTTTTATGAGCTAGATGGGGCCATTAACAATGTTCTACAGCTAAAAATGAACTTTTAAAGGGGTACATCGAGAGTCTTAACAATAACACATTTTCCTTCAATTTTGGGGGCATTTACCCCCATATCTCAAAAACGGCCCCTCCCCCACAAAAAGAACATCGATATTCGAATTCTACGCCCCAAAATTGACCAAAATCACTTGGCCTCACAAATTACCTCGTTTGGTGGTACTACCCCCCCTTCTGCTACGGGACTAGCAGTTCTTCACGTACCTGAAGTGTGTTAGTAGTATGCTTTAATTAGTAGTAGGCCTTCTTAGTAGGCGTTAATTAGCTCTCGTAGCCTTAAATAGCTGTAATTGTAGCTATTTATTTTTCAGCCTACTTTAAAAAGATATTTGATAATAAAAATGATAACAAAAATAATAATGTCTATAGTTATTGCAGCTAACTTTATTCTCTTCTTTTTTCATTAATTCACATTTTTGTTATTGTTTTCTAGCTATCCTCTTGACTTTAGTGGCGTTAGTAGCCCAAGGGGAGGGAGGAGGGGGGGCGGTAGTTTCCATTTAATTTAATCCATAATTTTTAAAGAAAAATCCATCAAAATTCCCTACAAACCCCATTGTTTTAAAGAGTCCCGGAGCCTTTTTGGGAAGAGAGATAGACCCCTTGGCTTCCTCAGGCAGCTTTTTTTTTTGTTTCAGTAGGGTTGATTTAGTTGCCTGGTATTTGTTCACAAAGGTTTTTGTTTCTTTTGTGGCGTTAGTAGCTTTCGTTGTTGGAGAAATTAGTTGTCGCCTTTTTTTAGTGTATGCGTTATTTGTTTGGTAGAAATGATGTGGTCGTAATTCTTGGCTTAGCGGCCATAGTAGCTTTTTTGCCGTTATTGATGGTAGGATTGTTGTTGTGGTAGCATTGTTCATTTGGTCGCCCAAGTAGCGTTTGTTGCACTCATCCCTTGATTTAATGAAGTTGCTCTTCTTGCCTCGTTGCCGTAAGTTGCAGGTGCATTTCGTGACATTGTGATTATTATGACCGCTTCGGTAGATCTCCAGTCTCCCTACTCGTAGAGCTTTATTCGTTTCAGTGGAGTTGATCTAGATTCCTTCGTTGCCCCAGTTGTCTTTCTTTCTTATGTGGCGTTGGTAAGCATTTGTTGTGGGAGAAATTAGTTGCTAACTTCGTTTCGGTGTGTGTGTTATTTGTTTAGTAGAGATGATGTAGTTGTAATTGTTGCCATAGTGGCCATAGTAGCTTTTGTGCCCTTAGTTGCCTTCCTTCCGTTATTAGTGTTAGTTGTGCAAGGTAAACCTCGCTGTTGTGGTTGCGTTAGTTGTTGAAATTCCTCCCAGTAGCTTTAACTCCGTCCATTAATGTAGTTGCTCTTCTTGGCAGAGTTCCCTTAGTTGCATTTGCTGACGTTGTTGTTATTTTAGAACGTTTCCGTAGATCTCAGCCTCCCTTGTGGAAGATAACATCAGGAAGGAAGACTGCAAGAGTTATACTGAGCCCTTCGAGGAAAGTTTTATGGAAATAGTGAAAGAAATGGACTGCTCATGCGCAGGGGCATTTGTGGGGGAAATTGGCACATAGCCAAATGACGTCACATAATTTGGGAAAGTGCCAAGTCACATGGCCGCAACTTGGCACCGTGCCAAGTCACATGACCAATTTTGGAACTTTGCCAAGTAATTCACGTGACATGGGGGCAGACACGTGACTGCCCCCTACAAAAGTGAGATAGTGTGACTACCCTCACAGTGTAGCCCCTGTTTGTATGGGATAGGTCATTTAAAATTAGCCAATAAGAGTCGGCTATTATATTTAGTAAGTTCAGTATGGAGTTTGTACCAATTGAAATTAGCCAATGGCAATCTGCCTATGATAGATGGGCTCGGTCATTTGAAATTAGCCATTAACAGTCGGCTTTCATCTTTAGTAGCTTCACTATGGGGTAGATCTCCAGTCTCCCTTCTCGTAGAGCTTTATTCGTTTCAGTAGAGTTGATTTAGATTCCTTCGTTGCCCCAGTTGTCTTCGTTTCTTATGTGGCGTTGGTAGCGTTTGCTGTGGGAGAAATTAGTTGTTAGCTTCGTTTCGGTGCGTGCGCTATTTGTTTAGTAGAGATGATGTAGTCGTAATTGCTGTCATAGTGGTCATAGTAGCTGTTGTGCCTTTAGTTGCCTTCGTTGCGTTATTAGTGTTAGTTGTGCAAGGTAAACCTCGCTGTTGTGGTTACGTTAGTTGTAGAAGTTCATCCCAGTAGCTTTAACTCCGTCCATTAATGTAGTTGCTCTTCTTGGCTGAATTCCCTTAGTTGCATTTGCTGACGTAATTATTATTTTAGAACGTTTCCGTAGATCTCAGCCTCCCTTGTGGAAGATAACATCAGGTAGGAAGACTGCAAGAGTTATACTCAGCCCTTCGAGGAAAGTTTTATGGAAACAGTGGAAGAAATGGACTTCCGCCAAACGCAAAAAGCCGTTGGATTCGAGGTCTGGGTTAGAGAGAGAGTCTCCTTTCTGTTACGAGGCTTATAGGTCATGAGACAGCTTTTCAGGTACATTTAGACAATTTATTTCGCTATTTTTGATCGTGAATTTGAAATCAATAGATTTGTAGAGTTCAATTTATCGTTCGTGAAAGCCCTATGGCAGCCATTTACCAGAAAAATATTGCTCTCCCCACACCCTTTTTTCAAATGTCAAAATGGTTTATTTGATACACTGCCTCCTTTGAGACCGATTTGCAGTGGATATAATTATTGTACAGCAAAAGTTTCAGAATGGGTCGATAGCTTTATAAAACCAGCAGCCATGAAGACTAACTCGTACATCAGAGACACCACTGACTTCATTACGCATATCGAAAATGTTGATATCAGCGCTTTTTCAAGTGAAGATTTTTACCTAGTTACGATGACGTTTGTTCTCTGTACCCTAACATAGACCACGAAGAAGGAATTAACGCATGCAAAGAAGCCTTAGAACAACGTAAAGACAAATCGGTACCATCGGATTGTATTTCAGAATCGATAAACTTTATATTGAAAAGCAATACATTGTCGATCATGGATAAATTTTTTCACCAATTAAAGGGTACTGCGATGGGGACACCAATGGCAGTAAACTTTGCAAATTTATTTATGTCCATATTTGAAACAGAAATGTTACACGGGTATGAAAGAAACTATGGAAAAAGGCCACTGTCTTGGTTACGTTATATAGATGATATATTCTTTATCTGGACTGGGGATATCAAAAGCCTTAATCACTTCTTATCGTACTGCAATTCGTTTGCGAGATAAAACGATTTTAGATCAAAGATTACTTTTACATCGGAATTTTCTACAGAGAACGTAGTGTTTTTGGATAGAAAAGTAAAAATACATAATAGTCAACTAACAACTGAACTATTGATTTGATTTGATTGATTTGATTTCATATATTTAGGGAGGGTAGCCCTTCAGCAAGTGCTGATTTTCAAGGGGCCCTCCATCAACGATACAATAAAATGATAATAATATAATACAAAGGAAAGAAAAACCTATTTAAGATATGTCAAAAGTCTAATTAATCTATTAAAAACAATGTTAGAAATAATGATCAGTGTTAAAATCAATTTACAGGGTATCTAAAATATATTATCGACACAGCAGTCTACGCTAAATATGGCTCTTGAAGGCATTGACCGAAGATGCCTGTTTAACCTCAGTTGAAAGGCTGTTCCAGCTTTTTGCACCCCTGAATGAAAAGCATTTTTGTCCATTAGCGGAACTTTTCAAAGGCAGCCTTAAGTCAGTGTTTGTATTTCGTAGGCTACGTTCGGTGCAATCAGCTTTTTTGGTGAAAAGATTGCAAAGATAGGTAGGAGCAAGGTCGTTGATGCATTTAAAAACCATTAGTTTCGTCTGTCTATCTATCAGCTCCTTGATCGTGTGCCAACCTAAACTTTGCATCAAGGGTTTACTTGGAGCATTGAACTGACTATTGGTCACAACACGAGCTGCTCTGTTTTGAAGTCTCTGCAATTGTAAGATGTCGGTGGAATTGCAGCAACCCCAAACAGAACAACAGTATTGGAAATGAGGCTCCACGATGCTGTTATAGAGAGTCTTCACAACTCCAGCAGGAAGGTACTTTTTGGGGTATTTCAAGAAGCCGATAGCTCGGGAAGCTTTCGCAGTGACTGTTTTTATTTGCTTCTTCCGTGTGAGATTTTCGTCAATTTGAACACCTAAGTACTTAGTACTTACTTGCAACTTTGACTCTAGTCTCGCGAATGGAAGGTTGGAAAGTTTGATTTAAAATCTCTAGATGCTTCTTCTTATGTTTGGTGGTAATTAGCATAGAATGGGTTTTAGTTACGTCGAGGGATAGTTTGTTCCCCTTTAGCCACGTATCAAGTTTCCGTAGATCTTCATTGATAGCTTCGTTCAACTGAGTAATGTCTTTCGAAAAATGATAAATACTTGTATCATCAGCATACATAGACACTTTAGAGTTCTTTATAACGCATGGAAGGTCATTTATGTACACTAGAAATAGGAATGGACCGAGACAAGAGCCCTGTGGAACTCCCACCTCGATGCTCCCCATATTAAAGTATACACCATTAACTCGACAATACTGCTTTCTGTTAGCGAGATAGGACTTGAACCAAGATAGCTCCCTACTTAGTACACCTTAGTGCGCGAGTTTTTGGCAAAGGATTTCATGATCAACCGTGTCAAAAGCTTTTTTGAGATCAATAACGATCATACCAGTCAAAAGTCCCTCATCCGTGCCGTTCTACCAATCATCTGTGCATTTCAGCAAGCAAGTTATAGTTGAGTGTAGAGCTCTGAAACCAGACTGGTCTGGTGACAGAAATCCATTCTCAATCATGTACTGGTACAACTGGTCAAAGATAAGTTTCTCAAATAGCCTAGATATGACAGGCAATACAGAAATTGGTCTATAGTTCGATTTTTCTGACTTTTCCCTTCCTTTGTAAATCGGAGAAACTCTAGCAATTTTCCAAGCATCGGGAAAGGTGCTGGTTTCAATAGAAACGTTAAATATTTGCACTGAACTACTAGAAATTACTGGAAATGCAATCTTTAGAAAGTATCCAGAGACGTTGTCATTGCCAAAGCTATTCTTTAGTTTCATCTTAGCCATTGCTTTTTGGATGTCTTCTTCATTAATTGCCCTCATGTTAAAAGTCTTCTCACCGTCATTAATGTTATATTCTCCCGACAGAAGCGGATTAGAGGTAACATCAATATCAGCGGCTAATTTCTTCCCAACAGAACAAAAGAATTCATTCATATTGTCCGAAATTCTTTGTTTATCGAAAACAGTTTGGTTAGAATCTTTCAAACTATCTATGTTTGTGTTGACTTTGACTGTTTATTGAGTAGCTGATTGATAGTCTGCCATGATTCCTTCATATTACCCTTCTGCTGTAAGATTTTATCAGAGAAATATTGCCCTTTTCAGCGCATCATTCAGGGTATTTACCTGATTTCTACATTGCCTATAAGAACTCATCAAAGCCTGTGATTTGTGTTTCATTGCAGATCTTTTCAGTCGATCTCTGGTCCTGATCAGTCTCTTTGGATCAGCATTCATCCACGGACAATAATTTTCTGATACTCGAATTTGACGAAGAGGGGCGTGTTTCTCTATCACAAGGGAAAAAAAATTCGAAGATTTCTCAACAAGTTCATTAACTTCGTCAGAAGTTCCTAAAACTTGCTCACAATCAATAGAAGCAATGTCTTGCAAAACATCCTCTTCTGAAAAGTTTTTCATGTTCCGTGTTTTTATGGCTTTATGTTCTTTTTTGAAGGAGCCATTTAATATTCGAATACAGTACACAATAAAATGGTCACTCATCGAAATCTTCAAAACCCCAGATTCAACTACGTTATTGGGACATGTCGTAGCAATGTGGTCTATCAGCGTAGCCGTTTCCAAAGTAACCCTAGTTGGCTCCTCAATAAGCTGAGTAAAGCTAAACAGATTGTACATGCTGTGAAGATGTCTTGCATTGTTGTCACTGCATTGCCCCGCAGATTTGCTTGCAAAGTCACAGTTTGTATCGCCAAGGAGGATAATTTCCTTACCCTCTCTGTCTAAAAAAGAGAGGATAGTCTCAAGCTTGCTGAAGGAGTCCACCGGGTCACTTGGACGACGGTACCAAACAATGACAATATAAGGTCTACTTTTGGGGGGCTTTATTTCTACACAAATGAGCTCAAGATCGTTTTCAGGCAGATCCATACGGCGAGTGTATTGAATGGGCTCTCTTATATACAGTGCAACTCCACCCCCATTAGCAGTTCTATCTTCACGCTCATGTTGATACCCGTCAATATTTGTAAGTTCTTTAGGGTATGAATTGACCAGTTTTGTTTCATTCAAGGCAAATATATGAATACCCTTTTCTTTTATAAGGGATGAGACCTCATCAAGACGGCTTCGAAGACCATTAACATTTAGGGCCGCAAGAGAAAGACGTTTCTTGTGCCCAAGATGCTAATGATGATTAGGCCTATCAGAAACGGTACTTAATACAGAACAATTAAGATCTGAACTACCCTCACCTCTAATTTGTGAAGAATCTAAGTTTAATGCCTGGCCATCAGTCGTATAATTGATGTTAACCCAAATCCTACCGGGCTTTTTTTTATCTAACATAGCCGGGGGGGGGGGTACTTTCCACCCCCCTCTATAAATAGCCGTAGACTAATGGGAAATCATTGAAACTTGGCAAGGGCGTATAGTCCTAACTATTCTTAGCCGATTGGTAGTTTTGGGCATGGCCACCTCATTAGGTGACGTCACTATGACGTCATAATGCCGGAAAATTTCAAAATATATGGTTTTCCGGCTTATTTGTTCTAAAAACGGAAAAAGGTAATCTGAATGACTTTTTCCATTCTTAATTGGTGTATGATTCATTTCCAATTCAAATATGATGCATATAGGCGTTTTTAGACCGTTATTTTGGAAGAAAATGACAAAAATTGATGACGTCATAATTAAAAACTGTGTTTTTCTGCCAAAAATTGATAATAATTGGCTCAAAATGCTTTTAAATTATTGCATAATGCAATTCTATGCATTTTTAACAAAATCTGTTGGAAAAAACTTCAAAATTTGCAAAAATGACCCAAAATGGCGGCCCGAGTGACGTCATCATTTAAGAATGCTGACGTTAGCAAATTCCATTGTTATTGACAACAATAGAAAGCCAATTGTTTTCTGGTTCTTTTAAAATACAATAGTCAACATTTGGAACTAATTCTGGGACTAAAAATATCAAAATCAATAATTTTTCCAATACCTTGCCCCAAATATGGTAGTGTCAGCTGTCACGTGACACCTATTGTTCAAAAATTTAATTGTCAAAATGTAGCTAATAGATAATTAGTAATTGTCAGAGAGTTTGAGGGTTATAGCTTTTGTCGTTAAAGAATGCTCTGCAAAAAACCGACAAGGGGGGTGGAAAACACCGGTAGGATTAGGGTTAAAGACTACGTAGTTTAGATACTAGTTTCGACGTGAGTTTGCTTGTACCTTTAGCGTTCAAATGTAATCCTTTCTTACTAATGTCACCTCTGGAAATATTGCTGTTGTTGATAGCCTCAATTCCAAGATCAATAATCTTTTTGTTTAGAGACTCTACAATCTTTCCATATTCTTCATTGTCAAACCGTTTTGCAGGCATTGATAATACAACCATGCATCCTGGTACCTGGTCTTCTATGTCCTTTTTAAAATCGAGTAAAGCATCTAGGATTTGATCAGGATTTGCATTTTTCAAACTGGCATTATTGGTACCCACATACAGGATTACCTTGCTTGGCTGTTTGCGTAACAGTGGTTTGATGTAATAATCCTTTAAATCTTCGATCGTAGTGCCAGAAAATACTCTTACTTTTACCAAACCATTCTGGCATATCTTTCTTTCGTCGATGCCATAAAGGATGCTGTCCCCAACAATTAGCGTCGTTCCTTTTCTCCAGGGATGTGTTTCGCTGATGTTATCAGCTTTGTTGCTCGATTGCGCGTTTGTTTGCTTGGTGTCTGTCTTAGGAACGGTGTTGTTAGTAGTAACTTTAGCCGGCTTTTGGATCTCTCCAGACTTTTGTTTTCGATTTTGGGGGCTTTCTTTTGTCCTAGAAGTTGTTGACCGCGATTCGGTCAACATATACTGCAACTATACTGCAAGCCAACAGCTACCCACACCTACCTTCATAGACATTCAGATCATCCAAGTCATACCATTCGCTCTAACCCATTGTCGCAGCTCATAAGAATTCGCAGAATGTGTACTCTAGTCCAGGATTATCGTAGTCATGCTACTGATTTTATTCGATTTTATGTCAATCGTGGTTATTCCGAGCAAAAGCTAGTTCAAATAGCAACAGAAGTTGAAATGAGAGACAGAATGGTATTACTAAAACCGGCAGAAACTAAACGGAACACTTCAAATGAAAGAGTACCATTTGTAATCAATTGGAATACAAAATTTAAGGGATTATCTAATAAATTGCACAGAACCTATGAACACATGATAAATGATCACCCTGAACTAAAAGAAACATTTCCAGAACCACCAATCGTTTCGTACAATGATAATAATAATCTTATTCAAAGTTGGTCTATTTACAATAGTAATATAATCACTAATTTATACCAACTATTTACAAAAACAACTTTAATAGAAAATATACAAATTTACAATTCTGGCTATTTACAAATCCGGCAATTAAACTTATCGCTAAGCCAGTGCTTGATCGCTCTTTTGAAAGCTGCAACTTTTGGAAGTGCTTTTATCTGGTCACTAAGGGTGTTCCAAAGGAGGCTTCCTCTAAAGGATAATGACTCTGTTCCAAATTTTGTTGTTCGTGTTTTTGGCAATCGACATAAATTTTTTGTTCGTAGGTCGTATTTCAAAACCTTTTCTTCATGAAATTCCCAAATATATGAGGGGTTCAAGTTGTTCATTGTTTTGTAAATTTTGATCATCAGTTTCTGGAGATTTTGAACATGTATTTTCAAGCTTTCGCTTTTCTCCAGTAACTCATCAAAGGAAGAGTCATAGTCCTTGAAGAAGATCCTTAGTGCACGTTTGTGTGTGCGGTTTATTTCGTTATTAGCAGCTTTCGTAGAAAAAAGCCAGATCAACGGGCAATAGTTGAAATTGGACAGTATTACTGCATTACATATCAACATGGCCTGTGGTCTTGAGATATAAGTATTTAGCCTTGACAAGGCATTTATCTTTCTATTTACCTTGGAGCACAAATTTTGTATATGGGCAGTGAAAGTCAACGCGTTGTCAATCTCTATGCTCAACAATTTAACCTTATTCGTAGTTAGTATTTTGTTATCATTGATATTGAGACGCAAGGTATTTTTTTCTTTCAATCCAAGAAACATCACTTGAAATTTGCCAGGGTTTGCTACCATTCCGTTTTCAAAAAAACCATTCTATAAGTGCGCTAAGGTCATTTTCCAGCCTTGGGACAATTTCGTCCAGACTACAGCCACACGCATAGAGTGTGGTATCATCTGCAAAATTGCACAAGTCTGAGTCTAATTTTAAGAGAAAGATGTCATTGATGAATATATTAAATAATACTGGTCCCAAAACAGAACCCTGTGGGGTTCCCGCCCTAACGATTTGTTGTGAGCTCTTTACCGATCCAATTTTAACCCTTTGCATCCTATTTTTTAGATAGCTATAGATCAAGCACAGGCTATTTACACTGAATCCATAGGCCTCCAGCTTAGCAATTAGAAGATGACGAGGCAAGCAGTCAAACGCTTTTGACAAATCCATCAATGTAGTCCCCACTATTCCAGATGAATCCAAACAATTCCTCCAATTTTCAATTACTCTGATTAAAGAGTGCTGGGTGCTATATCCTTCACGAAACGCAGAGAGAAGATTTGAGAATTTGTTGTCAAAAAATTTGATCATTTGATCTTTTAAAAGTCTCTCATAATTCTTAGATGTTGAAGGAAGAACACATATGGGCCTATAATTTTCTTTAAGAGTTGCCTCGTCCTTTTTGAATATTGAGGATATATCAGCTTCTTTTAGTTTATCTGGAAAGGCTGACTCGTGGATGGCACAGTTTATACAGTCTGTCAGGAAAGGGCAAATGACATTTTTGGTTGCTTTGAGCAAGAATGTTGGAATAATTCCACTGTGCGATTTCTTTACATTTAAAGAATCAAGTGTAATATTGTAAATAGTCATGTGACCTTATTATCCCGCTGATATTGTAGTTGTTGTTCTGTACATAGTCAGATATGTTGTGTTATGTTACTTGCGAAGACCACTCGTTATTAATGTCTCCCTGAGCTCCAAAGATATAACATTGGCGACGAGAATGAAAAATCGATAAATGAGTGAGCAAGCAAGTGGAACAGCATGCCCCAGTGCCAGCCCCAGTGATACAAATGGCACAATCCGTCTCAATTCAGCCTATGCCTGTCTTCCACCCAGAAGCGGAAGTGGGAGCAAGTCTCGCCACACGATGGAAGAACTGGATCGCAGATTTTGATATGTTCATCACTGCCAGTGGGATTACTGATCCAAAAAGAAAAAGGGCACTCCTTCTGTACCAAGCTGGGCCAAGGATCAGGGAAATCTTCAAACAAATTCCAGATACAGGAAACGAAGATGGTTATAATTTGGCAAAAGAAAACATTGAGAGAACATTTCGAACCTCAGAAGAATCGCAGGTACGAAGTATACCGATACAGGAAATCAACACAGGAGTCACAGGAGACGTTAGATCAGTTGCACACAAGATTACGAAGTCTTGCAGAAACATGTGAATTTACAAACATTGAGTTTGAAATTGAAGAACAAATAATTATTGGAGGCACTTCATCGAAGATAAGAAAAAACGCCTTGAGAGATCCAAACTACGATCCTAAAGTCATGCTCCTAGAAGTACGTCGAGATGAGCAAAGCACGTTCCAAGCCAAAGAAATCGAAGGGAAAGAGGAACACTTTGCAGAAGCAAATAAACTCAAATCGACATCCAACTTTAAAATGTCATCAATGCGGAGGACTGTTTCCCCATGATAACGTTTGCCCTGCAAAAGGAAAAGACTGTTTGAAATGTGGCAAGAAAAACCATTTCGCAAACAAATGTCGCAGCAAGGGAAATCACCAACAAGCAAAACAAAATAAATTGCGTAAACCAGCCTTGCATCCCCTCAACGATGAGAATTCTAGCCAAAATTCTGATGAGAATTATCTCTATGGAATTCATCGTGAGCGTACAAAAAGCCCACAAGTAAATGTCACGGTATGTGGACATTCTTTCAAAATGGTTGTGGACACATGAGCGACAATAAATGTCATTGATCAAGAAACATTTTCCAAAATGAAAAATGTGAAGCTACAGAGCACACAAACAAAACTCTTGGCATACGACTGTACAAAGCCAGTACAATTCACAGGAAAATTCGATGCAACCATAGAAATGGATGCAACGAACGAAACAAAGAAACGCATCACCGTAGCAAAATTGTACGTTGTGAAAGGTTCAAACAACAGCGGCAATTTAATGTCTCTTTGAACAGCCCAAGGGTTAGGATTGATTAGTTTGCATATCAATCAGGTGACGAAAAAAGATGGCAGCATAGACAATATCTTGCAGAAATACAGCAAAATATTTGAAGGTCTTGGAAAATTGAAAGACAAATAAGTCTCGTTAAGCATTGACGTCAATAAAGCAGCGAAAGTACAACCCCAGAGGAGAATACCGTATCATGTACGTCAGAAAGTCAAAACTGCATTGAAAGAGTTAGAAGAACAGGACATTATTGAAAAAGTACCGGACAATGAAGGAACACCATGGATATCACCCATACAATCTTGGCCAAAAGAAGCTGGGACACAGGCAAATGTCAGTGTCTTCATGATGTTTCCTAAAATATCGAGGAGAAAACATACGTTTAGAGTCTCCTAATCCCCCTTCCCCCCTATTTCAATGTTGGGAAGGTCGAAAGGCGTTTGATTCAAGCAACTTTGAAACGGGGGGAGCGGGGGGCACGTAATCAAAGACCGAAGTAGTGCAATTTTATGATTTGTCCCAAGTATTTTGGCCAAGATTGTCTGAAAAATTGCTATCACTACCTATGATATATGTTTCTATGGATCCAAATCTACTTTTATCAGACAATCTCTTTTACTATGAATGGATAGCCACTAACTGTGGGCTTAACTCCAGAGTACTGCAGATGTTAATGTTTTCATTGTTACTGGTTTATCCATCAGAACTATGACGTCATCAAATTATGCAAAGTTTTCCCATTACGTTCAGCGGAACTTCTCTTGTGCACGAAACCTGCCAATGATTTTCGTTTGAAAACATCACAGTTATCAAAGAGAACTGGAAAACAAAGTTCCTTTGAACCAGTGCAAATTATGCGCCTCCGCAGTGCAATTGTCTTTTTTTCAAATTTACCGTTAGCCAATTCTCTTACTTTTCATTCATTTTCAATGAGATTAAATTCGCTCCACCAAACTTGCATTCACCCTGGACGGCATTGAATGGTATATTGTGCCCGATGAATTGTAGTCCAAAACTTTTTGTTGAAGAAGAATATACTTGTTGCATAGCAGCAAGGTGGATTTGCACGGCCAGAAACACTAAGAAAGGGATCAAATTTGTCAACGCTTCACCTACTTTAAACATTAACAACGTCGGCAACGTTTGCCCTATTCTAACAAATTTTGTCTCATTCTCATGAGAAAAATGAGCTTTATCAGCCTATGGTTAGTATTTGCATCGGCATTTTCGTGAAATATGATTTCTGCCGGTTCTCCAAAGAGTTTAAAAGAAACTTATCCGGAACTGTATATTTTAAGCTTTTGAATTTTGGAGCGCCGTGAGATTTCCACCTTCCAGGCAATTTTTACTTGGTTTTTTTGCATGAATAGGAAGACTTTGATGTTCAAATATGGAATCAAACGAATTTACCAAAAAAGCGTGATTTATCCCAAATTTATTGGGCATTTTCTATGGAGTGCCGTTGGGAGAACCGAAGAATTCACAAGAAACCGGACCTAAAACAATGACCCCAAAAGCTTTCTTGCAATGATAAGTCATTTTCAAAGCAGAGCCTTTTTTAAGGGGTTTTAAGTGGGGAGGCAAATCCTAAAAAGGGGATATCTTAGTCTGATTGGCTAGCAAAGCAAGCTAAAAAACAGGCTTGTAGGAGCGTTTTCAGATTGGGGGGGGGGCACTAATTCGCGCCGAAGGCATAAAGTGTTCGGGGGTCAGAATTTTTTTTGGTTAATGCCTCCCTTTCTTTCGGCAACGCCATTCTGTGCATTTCTGATGAAAGGGCATTTTATGCTCGGAAGTCTTGGAGAAAAATAGGAAATTTACGAATCCAAATATATATCAAACGGGCTTGCTAAAATAACTACTACAACAGAACAAGAATACTTTGTCAAGAGTGTTGTGTAAGACTTATTTGATATTTGACATAATTGATTTACAAAACTCATCGCGAATTCTCGTGAGCAGCGGCGTGGCCAGAAATTTTAAGTTAGGTGAAATGAGGGGATCTGGGGGCAAAGCCCCCAGGAAAATTTTCAGGGCGACACCCTTTAATTTGGCTTAGAATGGATCTCCCAATATCATGATTGATATTAGTGAAAAGGAAACTTTGAGAGCTTTATGACATTTATCCTATGCGTGAGTAAAATTTTTCAAGAAACATCCTTGACTTTGGCTGAAACATCCTGTCTCTAGTGGGAAACAGTCCTGTTATCGTAATCCATTCATTTACACATGGCTTTTGAAGGTTGCCTACGCGGTGGTGGCGGCAATAGCTTACTTTCAGAAAATCACTTACTTGAAATAAGGGATAATTTTCTGGGGTCAAAAATTTCGACACTGGGGGGGGGGCCAAGTCTAGGGATCGGGGGGCAATTGCCCACCTAGTTATACTGTTAAAAAAGGCCCTGTTTCAAAGAGCAGCGGAGTACACAATCATACGATAGTGGAAGAAAGCTCTGAATCCTAATGTATGTCACTTTTTATAAGGGAATCTTAATGTGAGTGAAAATTGCAGCAATTTTGCCACGCCCATTTTTAAGAAGGTCCTCAGCAAATTTAACGAACAACGCCTATTTCGGCATAGATAACTGAGAACTCACTTCTTGTGTTGGAGATGACGGTCTTAAAATTTCACACAGAAATCTCTATGGTTCTCAAGCAATGAGTTATTATTTGTTAACAATCATTTTCAGACAATCTTGGCCAAAAGAAGCTGGGACACAGGCAAATTTCAGTGTCTTCATGATGTTTCCTAAAATATCGAGGAGAAAACATACGTTTAGAGTCTCCTAATCCCCCTTCCCCCCTATTTCAATGTTAAGAAGGTCGAAAGGCGTTTGATTCAAGCAACTTTGAAACGGGGGGAGCGGGGGGCACGTAATCAAAGACCGAAGTAGTGCAATTTTATGATTTGTCCCAAGTATTTTGGCCAAGATTGTAGTAGTAGTACCGAAGAAAGATGGTGGAGTAAGAATTTGTGTCGACATGCGACTTGCAAATGAGGCTATTCAAAGAGTACGTCATCCTATACCTACAGTCGATGATGTAAGATTTGAACTGAATGGCGCGAAATTCTTCACAAAATTGGATTTGTCTCAGGCTTACCATCAGTTGGAGCTTGACGAAGCTAGTCGTTCAATCACCACATTTAGCACACATTTAGGCCTTTATCGGTACAAACGTCTAAATTACGGAACAAATGCAGCAGCAAAAATATTCCAATACACATTGCAAACACAGTTACAAGGACTAAAAAGCGTTAAAAACATAGCAGACGATATTATAGTTTTTGGTCAATCGCGAGAAGAGCAAGATGAAAATCTAGATATATGTCTCGCACGTTTGAAATCCAAGGGACTTACGCTGAACAAAGGTAAATGCACATTTCTGAAGGACACGTTGGAATTTTTCGGACAAGTGTTTTCGAAACATGGGACACGCCCCGATACGAAACGAGTTTCTGATTTGTTGAATGCACCAATCCCCAAGAATGTACAAGAAGTGCGCAGTCTACTTGGAATGGCTAACTATAGCAGTCAATATATCGCCAATTTTGCTACCATCTCAGCCCCGTTACGAGAACTGACGAAAAAGAATGCTAGATTCGAATGGAAGGCGGTACACCAAGAAGCTTTTGATAACTTAACACATTCGTTATCGTCATCTCCATGTATGTCATATTTTGATCCAAAGAAAGAAACATATATCGTTGTAGATGCTAGTCCTGTCGGACTTTCGGAAATTCTGTCACAAAAGTCGAAAGATTCAGAAGACACGAAAGTTGTAGCGTAAGCCAGCCGATCGTTAACCGATGTTGAACAACGCTATTCACAGACGGAGAAGGAAGCCTTGGCAATAGTTTGGTATGTGGAACCTTCTACATTTTTTTTGTATATGGTCATGAATTTACACTAGTTACGGACCAGAAACCTCTCGAGATTATTTACGGAAGTCGTACGTCGAAACCATCAGCACGCATATAACGTTGGGTTTTACGATTACAGCCATATTCTTTCAGAGTGATATATAAATCTACAGCAGATAACCCTGCCAATTATTTATCCAGACATCCTCCGTCAGTTTGCAGAAAACAAGAGAAAATGACAGAAGAGTACATAAATTTTATAGTTCGTAATAGCGTTCCTAAAGCCATGACACTTGAAGAAATCTCAGAAGCTACTGATCAAGATCGAGTTCTTAAAGGACTTCGAGCAGCTATACGTTTAAATCAATGGGATTACGACCTGGTGAAGCCATATCGCCTTTTCAAAGATGAACTTACGATTGGGAAGCAGAACGTAGTTCTTAGAGGATCCAGAATTGTAATTCCAGAGTCGTTACAAAAGAAAGCTGTCGATATAGCACATGAAAGTCATCAAGGAATTTCTAAGACAAAAGCCCTTTTGAGAGAAAATGTCTGGTTTAGAGGAATCGATGAACTTGTTAAAACAACTCTTGAATCATGTTTAGCATGCCAAGCAGTAGGAAAAGCAGCACCTCCAGAACCAGTTCGACTTACAAGTATGCCCGATGCACCATGGGACTTGGTACATGTTGATTTTGTTGGACCACTCTCATCGAGTGAATACCTGTTAGTAGTCATAGATAATTCTTCGCGTTATCCAGAGGTAAAGACAGTTCGTTCAACGAAAGCATCGAGTATCATACCTAAATTGGATAAAATATTTGCTACACATGGTATTCCATCTATTGTTAAATCAGACAATGGACCACCATTCTCGAGTGATGAGTTTAGCAATTATTGCACAGCACTTGGAATAAACCATGGCCCAGTAACTCCGTATTGGCCCCAAGCAAATGGATAAGTGGAGAGATTTAATCAACCACTAGAGAAAGCGATACAAACAGCCGTTCTAGAAGGAAGAGTCTGGACACAAGAAATAAATCGTTTCTTATTGCAATATCGTACAACTCCCCATAGTGTAACCAAAGTTGCACCTTATGAACTATTGTTCAACCGTCAAGTACGAGGAAAACTGCCGAGCATTGAAAGAAAGCTTGTTGTTAATAGACATGCCGAAGCACGTGAAAACGAGGCTAAAAGTCAAGCTTATCACAAGCAATATGCGGACAAACGTAGCAATTCGAAAGCAAAGCCGTTGGAGATAGAGTATTTGTGAAACAAATTCGTAGAAACAAGTTATCTTCACGTTTTAGCCATACACCATACATCGTCATCTCAAGAAAAGGTAGCAGAGTTAGGGCTAAGAATAAATATGGACACTATATAACACGTAACGTATCGCACTTCAAGCGATTTGCCGGAAACACTGATTTTGATGATTCCGAAAGCAAAGATAGTACAATTACTACTACACGCAGAGAACACGAAGATGCACACGCACACGCACACGGACATGGACACGTTGATCACCAGCCTGATCATGAAGCATTCGAAGAAAATGAACACGAACCGAATCGTAGATCGGTCAGAGCTCGAAAAGCACCAGAACGTTTTGGTAATCCCATCCCATCAAGCTTGATACATTAAAGACAAATCTATATTATTAAAACGTGAAGCGAATTTTGTGTGGCGTAAAACTCGAGCACCGTTGCGCTGATCCTCGCGAAACTTTCCAAATATCTTTGTCTTCCCTCTACGGGGTGCAATAGAGATTTTGTTTTCTCCAATTCGCCCCCAAATCAGGGTAAGGGGCGAATTCGGTGACATCAAAGGATTGGCGGAATCCCTTTCAGTTGTCTGTGTACAAGGGAATGATCTTAACACATATCACAATTGTCGGACCAAGTACCTTGGACCTTCGTCTTGGTACCACTTTCTTTCTTTTGAAAGGGCAAGGAGAAGAGGGCAGAGGGCAGAGTAGACTTGCTCCAAGTCTATTCAGTGGACCATCAGCAATAAAATAACATAATTTCTTCTGCGGGGGCGTAAGCTACTAAGGTGACGCTGCGAAAAAATGAGAACGAAACTGAATTTCGTTCGTTCTCATGTCTCCTTCGCAGCTACACCTTAGTAGCTTACGCCCCCGCAGAAGAAATTATGTTCTGTTATTGCCGATTGTCCACTGAATAGACTTGGAGCAAGTCTAAGGCCAGAGTTAAATAGATCGGCTTCTTTTTCAAGCAAAAATATTGTTGACTAGAGAGGAGAGAACATGTGAGTTTTAATGGGGGCGTGGAATGAGAATATCTTCAGCAGCAAGGCCTCCATATCGGGAGAGGGGATGGAAGAACATGTGGTAGGAGTACGGGAGGAAATGTGAAATCCAGGGGGGATAGACCTCGCAGGGCAGCATCTATGGATGCGCGTTGGCGTACACGACTTATGCTTGAGGTTTGAATGAGAAAGGGAGACCATTCTTAGTCCAGGGGGTACACTCTTCATATACGCAGATGGGTCAGTCCGAGGAATTTTCAGGAAACCCAAAAAATATCACTTTAGCTTCATTACAACCCAAGAAAGCAGCTCATCTTATACCTTGACATCTGTAAACGAGCATAAAAGATCTGGAAACAGTGCAAATTGAGGCCAGGATTGTCAAATATTTGATGACCAAAAATATCGGAAACATAATTTCAGTTTATTTGGAGCCAAGAATCTCACTTTCAGCAATATTCTGACCCAAAAATATCAGACTTACGTCCCCGTATGTGCATGTGCTGAGTGCCCCCCCGGATCCTTAGCAGCACGGGACCGGAGATCCAAGGCTCCTATCGTTCAATACTCTGGTTCCACTGCTACGGATTATACACCTACATCGGATGATAAAAAGAAAATAATGATGTCAACGGTCTCCTGTTTGTGTGATTTTGGTGTTGTCACGAACAACGGATCATGTCATAAATAAGATCATGAATGCTTGAGAGAAGTAGGGGGAGGGGTAGAATGAAAGGGGGGATTTATTCTGAGGGGCATAGAGCTAAGGAGAGAGAACGGGATATAAATGGGCAATGAGATGCTTATAGTAGATGTCCTACTCAGAGTTCTTCTTACTTTTGCACGTTCTAAACGAGAGGATATAAATATGCTCGCTGCAAAGGAGCCCTTCGGGGGAAGGAGAGTTGAGAAGTCTATTCTAAACAGTTAGTGAATTGAACGAGGAATTTGTTGAAAGGGTAAAGGGGTGCGACAACGATTGACTGTTTCGTTCGTTCGTTCGTTAATCAATCAGAAGCAATTATTTTCAATGATGCTTACGTTTTCTCTGGGGGGAAGGGGGTCTAGCAAAATATCCCTTTTTGGCATGTTGGTGTTTTGATAACCTGCTCTAGAAAAATTTCTTTATCTTGATACCCCGTGCTAGAAAAAGTGGTGAAAACAATACCCTGAAAACAAATGTAATAAGTAACCGTCCCCCTGAGGTATTGCTAGGAGTTTCTTATCCAATGTCATATTTGCAGGTAACGACGGGGGCCTAGGCTTATCCAAATCACAGATTATCCAAATATTTCCTCACTTACACGGTTGATATATGTTGTTAATTTGGGTACAACGGAGGAGCATTAGTATGTAAATTTCAGAAGAGCAAAGATTAAAGAAGGTAAACGATGGAAAGTAAGGGAGCGGTTATTTTAATCCTGGGTACCAGCGCGGAAGATACTTCAACATAATTAGACAACATTTCATTTTCATACCCCATCTTGAATTTGGAAAAAAGTTTTATACCCCACCACCTTTCAGCGAAATGGTTTTGTACCCCATCCAGAAGTCTTCGAGGACGTGATGTATAAAATTTATACACATGCATGCCAATTTATTCCAGGCAATTTTCATACAGCTCCAGTGATTCATCATTTCCAGTTGTCTTTCAATTTAACTTTTAAATGTTAACTGATGACTTCACATAAATAATTTTCAAGCAAAATAGATTTGCACCTCATACCAATTTCCCTTGATATTTGGATACCCCCACACAGTAATGGAAAGATTCTCATGTCCCTGTCAAAAATCCTCCGCCTTGGTAGCCCATGATCAAAGATGACTGCTCCCTAACCGAACAAGAGCAATGACCGCAACTGTGGGAAATTTGGGAAATTAGGCAGCGCAACTTAGCAGGATAGATTGAAAAAATCTTGAGGGACTTTAAATTGCATGAACATTTAGCAAAGAAAGGATACATAAGCAGTGAAAAGAGGAAGCAATGGGGAGAAATAGAGGAACAACAAAGAACAGGTTCATCTTGCCTCTATCTTTGGAATTATAAAGAACGTTGGCAAGCATCGACGGAAATGAACACCGATTAAACCGTGCCTATGTGTGATAAGACTTCGTATTTCAAAAAGTGAGTAGCTATGCAGAAGGAAGGACAACGAGAACAGAGACGGCTGCGAGAAAAGAAACGGATGAAGTTTTTAGATACAGGGTGCATTATCAAATGCAGGTAAATCAACCAACAGAACAGTGCAAAAAGGTCTCGGAGTAGACAGGCGAGACGGAGTGGAATTGAATTGTTGTAAGGCTGGTGCAAAGAGCTGACCAGAGCTGATAAAACTGGATTATACTGGGTTTGGAAAAGGAGAAATTACACCAGAGACATATCCGTTTGAACATGAGACATGTAAGAGAGACTGCAATGGATCTCAGCATACGCCACGTAGATGGAAGTGTATTTTCTCTGTTTTTGAATTTCCCCATTTCCGACTATTGATTTGCAAGCAGGTTGAAGTAAATTCTTATTTGAAATGTTAACAAGCTCTTCGAAAGAAAATAATGAAATTATATAATGTCATATGCTACCATTTAGAGAGCTGTAATTTTCTCAAAGAAACTGCCCCGGTATACAGTGCTGAGATATTCCTTCCAGTCAACCAAGGCCTAACAACGTGACGGTCCAAGTTCAAGTTAGAAATTCCATTCCGCAAAATTAAACTGCAAACAAATGCCTATCTTATCTGGGGCCAAAACATGGAATAGTCTTCCATCTGAGTTGAAATCAACAAACAATATCAATGCATTCAAACATAAGACCAAAGAGAACTTTTCTAAAATATGCAGAAAGAGGAAAATGACATATATGTCTTCAACTAAGGACCTTAGTGAAACCACACATGCAGCTCTGTATTTCTTATTTTCCTACGAATTTCTGATATACAGCACCTCTAGGGGGACCATTATGGAAATAAGGTCAGCTTCGCCTTTTAATGCTATCCTTGCCACTGTAGATAGCAGTGTTTATCTTACGTTTTGAACATTTAATTTTGCATTGTATCTATTTTTGTTATAAAACATCTAAATATTCACTGGGGCAAATTGATACATAAAATACCAAAAAACCATTGTTATGAACTCTTGGCGAAAGGTTGAGTATAGGCCCTGGCATCGTTTGTTTTGAAAAGTCAATATGGGATCAATTCTAAGCGTCAGTGGAAGACTTTACCGGCAAACTGAAAACAGAGACGTATGAACCGGGGGCACTAGGAGCACGTGCCCCCAAGATTTCGCAATAAACAAAGACGTTCCCTTTTTATTTTCAGGAAGTGCCCATTTAGCTTAATGGAAAATGCCCTTGAAGTGTTGTGTCCCCCCCAAATTTGAGATGCTTCCTACGTACCTGAATGAAAATAAGATTCGTAGCTGCAACATGACCCAATTAAACAATAACCATGGCTGAGAGGGCAACTATGATAACAATTGAACATTTGATACAAACGCGTCTCCCTATCCCTGGTGAGCAAAGAACAACAAAGCAAAAAAGGAGGAACTAAATCAACGAGAGGACCGAGAGTAGCGAAGGCACGAGAGCGCAATGTGGGCATCTAAATCATTTAGAGTATAGTTAAAACTAAGAGAAAAAGAAAACGCGCAGAGAGCGTACGGAAGGCAGCAAGAGCAAAGCAGGCAAACGAGAGATAGTGAAGGAGTGAGAACAAATACGACAATGAGAGCAAGGAGAGAAGAAAAAAATTTGTTCGTTGCGTGTGGTACTATGTAATTGAACAGTAATATAATATATAAATGATTTAAGTACCAAAAATAGCTTAGATGTTTAAAACACAAAGGAGAGAAGATGTTGGCCAACGAGTCAACTGGATAGATCGAGGAGATCTTAAGGGTCTGCAGAATTATTGAAAGTATTCAGCATGGAGAAGATATAAACAGTTAACAGAGGGATAGAGAGTACCACATAGACCCCATCCTCAGGTATATTCAGGATATTTGTGCTTAGACTGGGGTACCAAGCATCAACCCAACATGATAATTCCTAGCATGAAAATAGATGCCGAAAAAATATTTTCTTTGACCCAACACTACTAAAATTTATGAAGTCAGCATCTTAAATCTGTGGACAAGTACCCTAACTGATTAGATTGCTCATAATTTATTTGGAAATTTCAATACTTTGATTTAAGTAATATTACTTGATCTCACTTTGGTTTGTAAAAAATATTCTACCCATTGTTTTACTGTCTCCCATATTTGAGACCCAAAAAGGTAATCTAGAATTTCAGGAACCCACCAGAACAGAACCCCCTCCCCCCAACTTGGGAAAATAGATAGAATATAGGAGGCTGAAGATTCCTGACTGAAAGGATGAAACGCGTTCCGTACTTATAACGCCTTCTTTTTGTCTTTCTACCTCAAATGTTTTTTCCGCTTAATATACACATCTCTCCCTTAGTAACTGGCGCATGAAAACTTAACTTTCCATACACTTGAATGCCAATTACGACGGCAGGCCAGCGCGGCGCCGCAGGCGACGCGCGGCAAGCCTAGTTGAAAATAATTAGTGCAAATGGTTTGTTTTCCTGGTGCTTTGCCAAAAAAGTCTCAGCAAATGCAATGATCTGATGGTGCGGGAGGCGCAGCAAAAATACAGCAGTCGGCAACTGATTGCATTCTTGGCATTCTCAGTTGGTTCGCGGAATGCGTTCTTGGTTCGTGAGTTAAGCCTGGTTTCCATACGATTGCAGAGAGTCGCAAGCAAACTTGGTCACTTTTATTGCGATGCGACTCCTTGCGACTCCTTGCGACTCCTTGCGATCATATGGAAACCAGGCTTTAGTTAGTGAGTGCAGGCGTTACACAACTCCACTCCTATATTTACTCGCTTTACTGCGCACATAATGATTGTAGGGAAGGAAAATTAAGATTTTCAAAAAATTTCTTCACATAACTGTTCCCAATACTTGAATACACGGGGGCTAAGAATTATCTCAAAATCTCATGAAATGCCAAAGTTTTGAGTTTGACCTCACTTACCTCACTGTAGTGTGTCACAGTAAAAACCTCAGTAAACACAGAAACGTATTCACATGCATCTGGAGACTAAATACTTTGCTTCGAGGATCTTATTCTGTGTGTTTAAGAATCTTCAGAACATCTTTAAAGATGCCAAACTTAGAGCACTACAGTGTCTAAATCTCTTTTAGTTTGAAGCTAACATGAATGTCCTTTTCGATAACCATTGCTCCCATTCCTTTATCCAATTCTGCTCTCATCGTTGTGAGATGATAAGAGTGGGAATCAGCAATTACATGAGCCAAAACATCGCCTAAATTCATGAATTGTGTCCCTTGCTTTTTAGCACAGGAAATTGCTATCGTCTCGTCTAGCATGCATATGAAATGAGTATGAAATGCTAAATTTAATTTTGTGTAAGAATACAATAAAAGCGAACGGAAGAAATGTACATCTTGTTTTTAATGTGAAAAAATAGATTAGCCATTTCTGCAAAATAACATTTGAAATACTATTTTTACAGCTCTTTCATATCAATTTTACATTTTATGCGGATGATATGATAACAAATATCTATCCTTGGAATACCAAAGGAATACCTTGGAATACCATTAGAAAATCACTCCTTTACTGTCAAACAACACAGCAGCATAGAGCAAAACTGGACATGACACTTTGCAGATTCAACACATATTTTCTGTAAGATGATAAAGCTTTCACCCCCCTTAGACTGAAGTTTCTTAAAATTCTTACGGTTAACCGTATACACGTATTATTTATAAGAAACTAAGAATTTGGGTCAGTACTGAAAGTTTCTTAAAATTATCAGATTTTGAGTACTCAGAGTTTCTTACGAGTTTCTTGGAGGTTCCATAACAATCTTCATGTTCACTACCTGTGCCCTCGTGAACATCTAAAAACAAAATTTTTAAGCCTTTCCAATGTTTAGACATTGCTGAAGTACCTTACGAGTAATATGATACAGGAAACAAGTGAAAGTAAAGTAAATATGTCAAAGATTTCCTTTTCAAAATAACTAGTTTCTTAACTTATATTTTCCCAGTACTGGAGTTTCTTAATTTTGTGGCGATCTGAGTGTTGAGTTTCTTATGGGCAGTTTCTTACAAATAAAAAATATGTGTAAGGGTGATTTTCTAATGGATGACCTCTGGTAGTCCAAAGATAAATATTTTTCTATGATATCCACATAAAAAAATGTGAAATTGACATGAAGGAGCTGTAAAAATAGTATTTCAAATGTTATTTTGCAGAAATGGCTAATCTATTTTTCACATCAAAAACAAGATGTACATTTCTTCCGTTCGTTGTTATTGTATTCTTACGGAAAATTAAATTTAGCATTTCATATTCATTTCATGTACCTGCTAGACGAGAAGATAGCCATTTCTTGTGGGCTATCTGTAAAACATGGAGTGTGGAATGATGGAATGGAATTGAATGATGGAATTGAATGGTATAGATGGAATGGTAGATATGGAATAGCCAAACTACTGGTCGCTTTGGAAAAAAATACACCAATGTGTTCCTCAAGATCTTCTTAGTTTATTTTGCATATGTTTCCTGGAAAGTCTCATGAAATTCCCTTAAATTTCGACTGAAACAACAAGCATGATAACAGACTGTCTGGGCAGACATCAGTTAAGGTAACTCTGCTCTCCGCTCTAGTGCACAGCAAGATGCCGTTTCGCAAAACCACTCTCCTCAGAAAACAGTTAATTTCTCCAATATTATTCGGTCTATCGAAAAGCGGTAAAAAGGATGTTGTTCTGTATAATCTGGGCAATCGAAAGATGTATACATTGCAATGTTTCCTTCAACCCTGGCTTCGCAAATCCTTGCTCAAATCTTTTTGCTGATTTCAGAAAAGTGGATTTTCCTCCAAAACTACTCGAAAAAGTTTCGATTTTTTTTCGCTCCATCATTAGCTAAGTAGTTGATCTACAACTTTGCCAACTCTGATTGAAAAAGCTAGGCTAGATTTCCTGCAATCGAATTTTACATTTCTGTTTACTTTTGGACATCGAAGGGGAAAAGCGTTGGTCAACAGTTTAGCCCATGCAGAACTATTTGAACACCCGTAGAATGTTTTTGCAAAAAGATTAGTTCTTGATCTGAGATCTATACTCATTGTAGACTCTAAAAAGAAATTGATAATCTGTGAATGCTTACGAAAGTCTCGAAAGACACCCAAATCATGGTTTCGTGAAGTTGCTGGTAAAAATCAGTAATTTTTAATCAATAGATGCAAATGATACTTTTACAAGCGCACTAAGGATGTCTTTTGAGACCTGCGTATGGTATTCCCAAAAGATGACGTTCATTTGTTTGCCAATGGAAAAACTTCTGAAAGTTATTTCAAGCCTGAACTTTAGCAAGCGTGCTATATAGCATGGTAATCTGTTGACCAAGGTTTCTCCATTTCGCTGTCGAAAAGTAAACAGAAATACGAAATTCGATTGCAGGAAATCTAGCCTAGCTTTTTCAATCAGACTTGGCAAAGTTGTAGATCAACAACCTAGCTAAAGATGAAACGAAAAAAAATCGAACATTTTTCGAGTAGTTTTGGAGATAAATCCACTTTTCTGAAATTAGCAAAAAGATTTGAACTATGATTTGCAAAACCAGGGTGGACGGAAACATTGCGATTTATACATCTTTCGATTGCCCAGATTATATAGAAAAACATCCTTTTTACCGCTTTTCGATAGGCCGAATAATATTGGAGAAATTAACTGTTTTCTGAGGAGAGTGGTTTTGCGAAACGGCATTTTGCTGTGCACTAGAGCGGAAAGCAGAGTTACCTTAAGTCGTTTAATTGATGTGAGTTGTAGGGAAAAAATCTGTAAAATATAGAGTGATGGAATGGAATGGAATGGAATGGAATGGAATGGAATGGAATGGAATGGAATGGAATGGAATGGAATGGAATGGAATGGAATGGAATGGAATGGAATGGAATGGAATGGAATGGAATGGAATGGAATGGTCGACATGGAATAGCTAAGCTATTGGTCGGTTTTGAAAAAAAATTACACCAATGTGTTCCTCTCGATCTCTTCAGTTCATTTTGCGCATATTTTCTCGAAAATATGCTGGAATTCCATCAGATTTCAACTAAAACAAAATTGTATCTTGTTAGGCTCGCGTGTTCACAGCTGTGGAATGTTGAGGAGTTACATGGATCAATGACAGTTTTAATCCTTATTTCGCGAACTATCGTAGAAGCACGAAAACAAAAATAACTCGCATTTAAAACCAACAAAATCTGAATCAAAACATCACGAAAACCCCTCGAAACTTCTCACTTTTTGCTTTTTCTCCCGGGGGGGGGGGGTACTTGACTTAAATTTGTACGGGGGTGTGCCCACGAAAAAAATTTTTTTTACCCTGCTCCAGAATTTTTCGCTCAAAATGATAACCTGTTCTAGAAAAAATTGGCGAAAAGTATACTCAAAAACATGAAATTTGACCGAAAACAGACCCGAGCTAGCCGAATATCCTCCTCTGACATGTTTTGACAACCTGCTCTAGAAAAATTGTCTCATTTTGATACCCTGGGCTAGAAAAAATTGGTGAAAACGATACCCTTAAAAACGGCACATCCCCGTCGGACAAATATACTAAGTACCCCCCCCCCCCGGGCTTTTTCTCTTCTCGCCATCTACAACTTCAACTCCTCCCTCCTCACGCGGTATTTACTCATTAGCATAACAATAACATCAACATAGAAGTCTAACGTCCCGGATTAAGGTCTATCGTCCCGGATAATGGTATAGGGTCTATCATGTGGTCTATAGTCCCGGATAAAAGTCTAACGTTCAAAATAAAAAGTCATGTTTCTGACACACTCCCCCCATTTGACGTCCGAAAGGTGTCAAATGTTCAATCATCAGCGAGTTCTCTCTCTTCATCACGAAATGTCTCTTTAATTGTCCCTACTGCAATTGTAGCTGCTTTCCTCTTTGGTTTGAACTCCTTCGCTTGTGCATTAAGTTGTGAGTTCTCTTTCTCGTTTACTCCTTCGTCGCCCTTCTTGTATTCCTCGTCGCATGCTAACTCCAGAGGGTATAACATTTGCACTGCCCTCTCTATTCTTGCTTTCTTTGATCGTAGCCTAGCTGCTCTGACAATGTTGTCTTTTCCCCTTATGAGACTCTGAACTACTCCAATTGCCCATCTGCCTCTATTCTTCTCTTCACCCTTGATGAGAACAACGTCTCCCACTGTTTTCCCACTGTTACCGAAAGGCCAAATTTGATTATTATAAGAATATTAACCTTGGTAACCTCACCGATAATCACAAATTTTGGAAAACTGTAAAGCCACTATTTTCAGACAAGTTGCAGCTAAATTCATCTATCACTTTGATTGAGGACGGGAAAATTATAATTAAGGACTCTGAAATTGCAGAGATTTTAAACAATTATTTCGCAAACATCACAGAAAGTTTAGGGATCTCTGCTAATGAATCATTATTGCTGCCAGCAAATGACATAATAGATTCGATCGACAAAGCTATAAAGAAATTTGAATCACACCCAAGCATACGCATAATCAAAGAAAGAGCTTCGTTTTCCGATGAATTTAATTTTAGAGAGGTCACTGTTGAAGATGTTGCAGTCCAAATCAGAAAACTTAATTCGAATAAGGCTTCTCCGAACAGCTGCATACCTGCAAGAATTCTTAAGGAAAACTCTGATATAATTCGTTCCGTCATTCAAAATCTGTACAACTCTTGATTATCCAAAAGTACTTTTCCTGAAGAACTGAAAGCCGGAGATATAAGTTCGCTGTTTAAAAAAGAGGACGCATTTACAAAAAACTACCGACCCATCACAGTTTTGCCATCAGTATCGAAAATTTACGAAAGGTTGATGCAAAATCAAATGTTACCTTTTGTCCAAAGCTACTTGTCCCCATTTCTTTGTGGGTTTCGAGAGGGCTTTGGTACACAGCATGCACTTTTAAATTTTGTGGAAACCTGCAAGAAGTCATTGGACAACGGTGGCGTTGCAGGGCCGTCCTGACGGACCTCTCTAAAGCCTTCGATTGTCTAAATCACGAGCTATTGATTGCAAAATTGAATGCATACGGTCTGCATTGCTGTTCATCCAAAGCTATCATAATGCTAGGAAGCAGAGGGTAAAGGTCAATGGTTCATTCAGCACGTGGACAAAAACCGTCCTGGGAGTACCACAAGGTTCAGTCTTGGGACCCCTTTTGTTTAACATATACCTGAATGACTTATTCATGTTCTTGGAGGAAACCAAAATCTGTAACTATGCGGACGATACAACAATTTTGATAAAGGAAATCCTCGACATGTTTTTACGTTACTTTCACTTTTTCCCTGTATCATATTACTCGGAAGGTACTTGAGTAATGTCTAAACATTGGAAAGGCTTAAAAAACCTTGTTTTGAAATGTTCACGAGGGCACAGGTAGTGAACATGAAAATAGTTATGGAACCTCTAAGAAACTCGTAAGAAACTCTGAGTACTCAAAATCTGATAATTTTAAGAAACTTCCAGTACTGGCCCAAATTCTTAGTTCCTTATAAAATAGATACGTGTAGTACGGAACCTGAGCAATATCTAAAAATCAAAAGGCTTCGGAAATCTTGATTCAGAGACTAATTGAGAAGAAATAAGGCTTACCGTATCCAACAGAAAAATTCACTACATTAAGCATCAAGCAAAGGAAAAGAACTATGAAATTCTTCAAATTTATGAAGCTGCAGCAAGACATGTTTGGGAAGTCTACGGAAGAAAGAAGCGCTGAATTAGTGTTAAGTACCAGTAGGATTTATTCAATTTCAGATACTCTAGAAGGGGACGTTAAAGAGAGGGGAAAATTTGGGGGGGGGGGCTTTATAAAATCAAATGACAACTATAAATCTGATAGCTTTTCTGTTCTTGTACCCAACATTTTGCGGATTCAAGATAGAATATTACGAGTCAAATCATGCGCTGTAGAAAATGCGATAGTTGGTGTGTTAGTTGATAACGGTTCTATCGTACTTGCTGCATACCCCATTTGATTTTGTGAGCTGTGAAGCTTCCTTCCGGGCAGGGTAATGCGAGGCCAATTGCGACGTTACATTGATTTGGGCTGCACAATAGGCCTCGCATTGCCATGCGAGGGAGAAAGCCTCCAAGTTCACAAAGTCAGGATGCAGCAAGCACGTGAGGATTATTTCAAGCAAGACTACAAGCAGACGGCAGGATGAATGAAGACCACGGAATCTTTGAATAACTTAACCCTATAGTGGTTGGGCTATCTGATACGTCCTATTCTGGTTGGGAGGGGGGGGGGCAAAAAAGGCCCCCTACCTAACTCTCCCCCAAGTTTGAGATGCTTCCTACGTCCCTGCCACTGATTGTTTTTGAAAAGAATACTTTTTGTGTGGTAAAAGTTAGTCGTTTTTCCATTCCTTTTGACATTGATTGCTAAAAACACAGGGTTTAATGTTACTTCTGGCCTCAGTGCAAATGTACTTTTAACTAAATGCAGAGAAAAATAGGGTTAGTCAAAAGTCAACTACAAAATATAGTTAGTCATTAGTCTATGCTTTTCAACAAAATTAGTCATTAGTCAGTGGGCAAAACAGTCTGTTAGTCAGCTAGTCAAAAACCCCTTCTACACCCTCATTATTGCTTGCGTCAGCATTTCTATAAAACTTCTTGAGTCGTTGCATAATAAGTAGCAGCAAAAAGTCAGAAAGTTTCAGGGCCGTAATTGTTCTCCTGGCAGAGTTATAACAATTGCCCCCCCCCCCCCCAACAAAAATAGGGTTAAAGCGCGTGGTCAAAGGCATATATTCGACACAATTTTATCGCAAACAAAATCCACATTAACATGCAAACTTGTTCAGCTAAGTAAATGGAAAATCTTTGGTAACTTCTGGAATTTGATATAATTGAGGGGGGCCTATGGCTCAGAGGGGAGGGGCTTATTAGAGAGGGGGCGTAATAGAGATGGGGCTGAATAGAGCTTTTAAGTTAATGTAAAATATCTACCAAAAAGGTGTCTGACTTTTAAAACTAAATCGCATACTTTTTTGTAAGGAACCACGAATTTTGTGCCACTACCGAGAATTTCTTAAAATTATCAAATTTTAAGAACCCACAGTGTGTTTCAAGCAGGGGAAACCATAGGCTAAATAAATTTGTCAAAGCAGGTGATGTGTATGAGTTGAAGAGCAGATATTTGACTGACTTTCTATACAAGGACAAGAATAGGTCTAACATTGGGCATAAATGTACACATTTCATGCAGCCCTTGATCTTTGTTGATATCATGTTGAGCATTGAACAATCACATTAATCATCTTATTCCCCAACGGGCATTGCAAATAACTTATAAAGATGCGGGAGAGAGCCGCAGTTTCAGAGTCAAATATCGCTACGAGGACTGACGAGACCATTTACTACATGGAAGAAAACGATATTAAAATAAACCAATCGCTTCCATCAGTGGTGGACTTCTGGTAAAGGCACCACAAAGATGCACTGCAGGACCAACAAAAGCTAAGCCAACTAAAGAATGTCTGGCCAAAGTGGCCCAGACCTTATCTATGTGGACATTAGTGTTAGGAGATGAGATGGTGGCAGGAGACGGGGTGATGGCAGGGGACCCTGCAGTGGCATAGGCTGCAAGATGGGTGACAGGACGTCATAATAATACATCTATTGTTTCTGATATGCTCCAATCACTTGGATGGCGCAGCTTAGAACAGCGCAGAGTTGACGCCAGGCTGACAATGTTATATAAAATCATACATGGACTTGTTTCTACTCAACTTAAAGATCATCTGAAATATTCTGTTAGAAATGGTTTAGGTTCTCATTCTTTCAACGTACTGTCATACAATGGAGAGGCTTACATTCAAATGTGACTGACAGTCAAACTCTTGCAGTTTTCAAGAGTAGAGTACAGGATATGAAACATGAAAGATTTGTTCAATGATATACCTAGAAATGTTAGAAAAAAAAGTCTTATTTTACTGTATTATAGCCTCAAAGGGAAACTAAGCATATAAAAGTATCTCAGCTTCATCCTTTTCAACTTCAATATTTGCACAGTTATTTTCACTGAAGGCTTATATATGCTTAGATTCTCTTTAACTTAGAAAATAGAAAAACACAAAAGAGCAAATTTCTTTTTTTTCCTTTTTATATTATTTTACACACTGATGCTAAGCTTCTTCTTAGAAGGCAGTCAGTATACCGGTAGATAGATATCATTTTCTGTTGCGGGCAGGTCACTTTGTGTCATGCAGATTTTGAATATTGATATTGTTTTACAAGATCATGTACCATTTACTTGTGACGTCACGATGACGCTTACATGAGGCCTGAGGAATAATAGCAGTCAAGTCTGCGAGTGTGTTGACTCAAATAGGAATGGTACCAAGCACTAATTTCCAAAAAACAATTTAGAATCCCTTTCTATACAACAAATCCAAATGGGCTAAAATACGCGAGGAACAGTTTTTGATGCTACCAAGGTTTTCTGCAAAATGCATCATCACCTACGAGTAAATGGTGCATAATTTCAAAAAATAATATCGATATTCAGAATCTATATTACAAAGCGACTTACAACGACAGAGACTGACAAAATGAAACTCATTTTTACATTTTGTTCAGGTTGGCTGCATTTCTGGTCAGTAGTTCATCATAGCATTCCCCATTTACAGGGTGTCCCGATGATAAAGATATGCATGGTTCAAAAAACAAAAACATTCAATAACAATAATTATGATATAACTTATTCTAAGTTGGCGACTATAATATCTGAACAATTAATTAAAGCCAACTATGCACAAAAAAACCTATTTTACATAATTTCTAAAAGCTAAAATCTAATTGTAAAATTGATTCTAAATATAGCAAAGATTCTTTATATATGTCTTGCAACGCCTGCAGTTGCATTTGTCTGTAACCCAACTTATTATGCGACCCTGAAAGACTACTAGGGTGGAAGACTCTTAACCCTAATCCACATGGGGGGGGGGTGGATTCCACCCCCTCAAGGTTTTATTTGCTGCGTTTTTAAACGACATTTTTTATGTCCCCCAGCGTCCCTGACTTTCACTAATTATCTATTAGCCACATTCTGTTGGAAAAATTTTGGAACAATAGGACTCACAAGTCACGTGACATGCCCATATTTGGAAGGAGGTAGCAGCAAAATCATTGTTTTCAATGATTTCAATGGAATTACTTGATTGAATTATGAAGTATTATACAGCAAATGAATCAGCAAACAAAGGGCTTCAATTTGATACCGGAATTTCTGGAATTGGATGATGTCAGCATTTTTTGATAATGACGTCATTTTGGCCACCATTTTGGACTAATTAGCAATTTTTTCAAGTTTTTTCAAACTTTTTGGATGAAAAACACTCTAATGATACATCTGCAATGGATAATCACCATTTTGCAGGTTCTTTTGGTCTTTTTTACATATAGCAAATTAATCGCACAAATGAAGTCATAAGAATCGGCCAATTTCTGCCAAAAAATCACTCCAAAATCGTTATTTCCAATAAAATAATATTTTATCACCACATATGTTGATAAACTGAACCAAAAACTGCTTAAAGTTCATGCAAAATCTTCATTCAACTTGAATTCAACTTGGAAGCCTGATTTTCACAGATTTTCAGCTTCGTGACGTCACTGTGACGTCATAAGACGTGGCAGCCACACTCAAATTATGCTATGAGCTAAAACTTGCTTGCTCTATAACTGTGCCAAGTTGTATTGAATTTGGATGAGTCTAATGCAGTTTTCAGAGGGGGGGGTGGAAAGCACCCCCCCCCCCCCCACATAAATGGTAGCTCGAAAAAAGCCCATATGGATAAGGGTTAAGTTTCACTTGGTAATATTTGCCAAAGTCTACCACCAACATATCGTATGGTTTCTATACCATGAGCAGTTGTATTTGACCTTGGTACCAGGAGACCATCGTTATTTCTAAATTATACTTGTTCGTTTTTTCGACAAAGATATCTTCCAGGAAAGATGGGTTTAAACAAGCTCAATCTTCAGTTTTCCCATTTGGCATATAGGTGAAGCACCAATGATGTTTACACATTTCATTGTCTCTCTTATGCCTTTCTCAGTATTTATGCAAGTTTTTCAATGTTCCTCATTCTCTGCGCTCTTATTTTCTGTGATCGTTTTAGAGGGCAGCAACTGATAGACCAATACAACAGTGATCCTATACTTTATATAGATATCATGGTCCATTATTGAATTGAGTTACTGCAGGACCAACAAAAGCTAAGCCAACTAATGAATGTCTGGCCAAAGTGGCCCAGACCTTGTCTATGTGGACATTAGTGTCAGGAGATGAGATGGTGGCAGGAGACGGGGTGATGGCAGGGGACCCTGCAGTGGCATAGGTTGAATTTTATTCGCTAAATTAATCCGTGTAACCCATAAACATAAACATGCTTTTGCATAATTATCAACTAAAACTGTTTTGGGTATTCTATTGGAATAATCACATAAGTAATATTACTGCAGCTGCCAATAGAACACTTGGTTTTGTAAAGAGAAATTTGAGAGTCAATTCGGCGGAAGTTAAAGAGCAAGCATACAAAGCTTTAGTGATGCCTAAATTGGAATACTGTGCGACGGTATGGGATCCTAAAGCAACATCAGATGAATTCACAGGAGCAATGAGAAATCATCGTCTTGTTAATCAAATTGAAATGGTTCAACGCCGAGCTGCGAGATGGGTGACAGGACGTCATAATAATACATCTATTGTTTCTGATATGCTCCAATCACTTGGATGGCGCAGCTTATTAGAACAGCGCAGAGTTGACGCCAGGCTGACAATGTTATATGAAATCATACATGGACTTGTTTCTACTCAACTTAAAGATCATCTGAAATATTCTGTTAGAAATGGAAAACTAATACAGCTTCAAACGAAAACAAATTATTTTAGGTTCTCATTCTTGCCACGTACTGTTATACAATGGAGAGGCTTACATTCAAATATGACTGACAGTCAAACTCTTGCAGTTTTCAAGAGTAGAGTGCAGGATAACATGAAAGATTTGTTCAATGATATACCTAGACATGTTAGAAAAAATAAAGTCTTATTTTACTGTATTATAGCCTCACAGGGAAACTAAGCATATAAAAGTGTCTCAGCTTCATCCATTTCAACTTAATATTTGCACAGTTATTTCACTGAGAGCTCATATATGCTTAGATTCCCTTTAACTTAGAAAATAGAAAAACACAAAAGAGCAAATTTTTTTTCCTTTTTATATTATTTTACACACTGATGCTAAGCTTCTTCTTAGAAGGCAGTCAGTATACCGGTAGATAGATATCGCGCGGCAAGGGGTTCAAAAATATTTCGTCGTACCTTCTTGTCGTCGTGTAATGCGACCACGAAACCCGGGTTTCGTCACTTGACACATTTACCACCACGAAACCCGGGTTTCATCGTCGCAAAATGCAACGGTGAAATCTGGGCTTCGTGGTCGCAGTCAGATCTCGACGACGAAATCCGATTTCGCGGCACGACCTCATTTTCGAATCTCGACGACGAAATCCAATTTCGCGGCACAACCTCCTTTTCGAATCTCGACGACGAAATCCCATTTCGCGGCACAACCTCGTTTTTGATTCTCGACGACGAAAACGACGAAATCCCATTTCGCGGCACAAAGGCACAACCTCGTTTTTGATTCACGACGACGAAATCAGGTTTTGTAGCACATCTTCATCTGGCTAAAGCTCAGGGTTGTTCCACGACAAAATGCAAGGATTTGACTTCAAGGAATTTCTATCTATAAATTTTTACGAAACTGGATTATGTTTCTTATGCTTCTGATGCTTATTCTCTTGCTATAAAATATCTAAAGTCGCCCTAGCAAAACTTCATAGTAAGGCAAACTGTTTCAGTTCAGTTCAGTTCAGTTTTCATTTTAAAATTCACTCAACGTACAATTTTCAATACAAAATACATTAAATACAATAATACAGATAATAACAAACGATACAAGCACCTAGAATTAAACTAAGGAAAAGAACATATATGAAAACTGTATGTGGGGAATTCCTTAAAGGAGGAGCTCTCTCAGTAGATAGACTAATCGAAAAGAGAGCACCCCCTATTAAAAAGAAAAATCCGTATTTTCAGTAATCAGTATGATTCCAAAAGATGCGTTATGTGCAAGAGACCCAGAATGACCACAGTGACCCCAAGCCCATGGATCCCACTCCAGGCAAAAAACCCAAATCCACAGCTAATGCCACGGAAGGGTTTTGTACCCAGAACAGGCCCCAAAAGCAAGAGCCCACCAAAGCCACTCCAAAGTCATCATGCTTTAAGGAATTTTGAGATTTACAGCCTTGACTGAAAAATGCAACCAAAATCGTGGATTTAAATACTAATATTTAATATTTTGTTGCGAACAAATGGATTTTCAATTGCCGGCGAAAACTTAATTTTGAGGGGCATTGCTTGATGATGATAGGAATGTCATTCCAGGATATAGCACCTGTGTATCTGACAGATCTTATTCCATATTGAAAAGTATTTTTACGATTTAAAAAAATACCATCCATACATGCCAGCCTTGTATCATATTGATGAACAGAGGACAACAAAGTAAAATAATCATGAAAATATGAGGGAGAAATTTTGTTAACACATTCATACACAAAAGAAAGGAGCTTTAAATAAAATAAATTATATAACTTAAGAATTTTCAACTCGGAAAAGATTGGGGTAGAAGGAGCAGCAAAATTATTGAAAGTGATAGCTCTAACAATGTTCTTTTGTAAAACATAAATGGGCTCAGCGTGGATGTCATAGGTTAGACGCCATACAACAATCCCATACTGAATAAATGAGCCAAATAAGGAATGGTACAGGGAGACTAAGACACTAGAAGGGAGAAGATGCGTTATTTTGAAGAACACACCAGATGTTCTTGCTAACTTTTTTGAGAGTTCATTCAAGTGATATTTCCAGGTAAGGTTTTCATCCAGCAGAAGACCAAGAAATTTAACATATTTAACCTGCTTGACATGCTTCTTTCCTATTTTAATGTTGACAGTTTCATGCAACGAATTCTTTAAAGAATGAAAAATTATAAAGTTAGTTTTGTCTACATTTAGAGCAAGTTTATTAGCATCTAGCCACTGTTTTATATGTTTAAGTTCCGTGTTAACTACCCTTTGTAATCTATGTAAACAGTCTGATTCACAGTAGATGTTAGTATCATCAGCAAAAAGATAAAAAGATAGTCTGGTTGATGAGTTAGGAAGATCATTGATATATATGAGGAATAGGAGTGGACCAAGGACAGAGCCCTGTGGTACTCCACAAGTAATATTGAGGCAGTTAGAGTTGTGAACATTAACAGATACATATTGGCTTCTATTGCAAAGATAGGAACTGAACCATGCCAAAGCTGTACCACGAATACCATAATGTTCAAGTTTGCCGAGGAGGATTTTATGATTCACTGTATCAAATGCTTTTTGCAAATCAATGAAAATGCGACATCCGTACTTCTTATTATCTAAGGTATTTTTAATTGATTCAGTTAAACTGATCAAGGCATGATCTATTGAGTGAGAAGCACGAAAACCAAACTGGAGATTATACAAGACTTCATGTAGCTCTAAGAAATTATATAAGCGCTTATACATCAATTTCTCTATGATTTTACTGAAAACAGATAAAAGAGATATAGGCCTATAATTTGAAGAAGTCAAAGAAACATGCATGTTCCAATTATTATTTGTGCAAAGCGGAAGCAATCTGTGTCCTTGCTTTCCTTTACAAACTTTGCAATATTTATAATTGCCAACCTGATTATTTATGTGCAGACAGCTATGAATTCAAATAAAAGAAATAATGTGCAAGCAAGCCATTGTTTAGTTTATATCCGTTCATTTTGAGACAACAATATGAATATGCTTTTGTTTCAATTTCATTTGATCTTTACTTGCGAATACATTGAGCACCAGGATTTGTCTGTTTGAAAATTCTGGAATGTGTGTATGTATGTATCATTTCCCACGTCAATTACAAATATTTACAAGTTTTATAAAGACATATGTCATCTTCCTCTTTCTGTTTATTTTGGAAAAAATTCTCTTTGGAAACCAGTTGTCTTTTGGGTTCCTGAAATTCTGGATTACTTTTTTGGGTCTCAAATATGGGAAAATGTAAAAAAATCGGGAAAAACATAATTTACAAACAAAATTAAACTCAAGTAACATTACTAAATCAAAATACTTAAATGTCCAAATGGATTTCTAGAAATCTAATCATTCATGTCACCAAAGATTTCACTTCATAACCTTTGAGTGAGTTGGGTAAGAAAAATTATTTTTGTGGGTCTATTTTTATGCTGGAAATTACTTTTTTGGTTGATGTTTTGTACCCCCAGCTTGAGCACCCCTATCCTAAATAAACCTGAGTACCCCCCCTGGGATTGGAAGGACCTCAAAATACTTTGTTTTGCTGGTTTTTCACGTCAAATATGACCTGTCCTGGAAGAAGTAAGTCCTTGAAGTTTAACATTAACGTAATTTTTTCGTAGGACACTAAGAATTTGAGCTAGTGCTGAAAGTTTCGTAGAATTATCAGATGTTTAGTACTCAGAGTTCCTTACGAGTTTCATAAAATGTTCCATAGCAAAGCAATCTTTTTGTTCAGTGCCTGTGCCCTGGTGGAAGTTTCAAAACAAGAAACAATTAAGTTTTGTAAAATTTAGGACCGACCATAGATATAAATTCCTTGAAGTCAAATCCTTGCATTTTGGCGCGGAGCAACTCTGAACTTTAGCCAGATGAAGATGTGCCACAAAACCTGATTTCGTCGTCGTGAATCAAAAATTAAGTTGTGGCGCGAAATGAGATTTCGTCGTCGAGATTCGAAAATGAGGTCGTGCCACGAAATGGGATTTCATCGTCGAGATTCGAAAACGAGGTCGTGCTGCGAAATGGGATTTCGTCGTCGAGATTCGAAACGTAGCTTGCGCCGCGAAATCGGATTTCGTCGTCGAGATCTGACTGCGACCACGAAGCCCAGACTTCACCGTTGCATTTTGCGACGATGAAACCCGGGTTTCGTGGTGGTAAATGTGTCAAGTGACGAAACCCGGGTTTCGTGGTCGCATTACACGACGACAAGAAGGTACGACGAAATATTTTTGACCCCCTTGCCGCACGATAGATAGATATCACTTTCTGTTGCGGGCAGGTCACTTTGTGTCATGCAGATTTTGAATATTGATATTGTTTTACAAGATCATGTACCAATTACTTGTGACGTCACGATGATGCTTACATGAGGCCTGAGGAATAATAGCAGTCAAGTCTGCGAGTGTGTTGACTCAAATAGAAATGGTACCAAGCACTAATTTCCAAAAAACAATTTAGAATCCCTTTCTATACAACAAATCCAAATGGGCTAAAATACGCGAGGAACAGTTTTTGATGCTACCAAGGTTTTCTGCAAAATGCATCATCACCTACGAGTAAATGGTGCATAATTTCAAAATATAATATCGATATTCAGAATCTATATTACAAAGCGACTTACAACGACAGAGACTGACAAAATGAAACTCATTTTTACATTTTGTTCAGGTTGGCTGCATTTCTGGTCAGTAGTTCATCATAGCATTCCCCATTTACAGGTTCCCGATGATAAAGATATGCATGGTTCAAAAAACAAAAACATTCAATAACAATAATTTTGATATAACTTATTCTAAGTTGGCAACTATAATATCTGAACAATTAATTAAAGCCAACTATGCACAAAGAAAACCTATTTTACATAATTTCTAAAAGCTAAAATCTAATTATAAAATGGATTCTAATAGTCCGGTAGCAGAAAGGGGGGTATTACCACCAAGAGAGGTAATTTATGAGACTACATTGTTATGGTCAATTTTGGGGTGCTGAATCCAAATCTCGATGTTCTTTGGTCAGGCGAGGGGCCGTTTACAAGATATGGGGGTATTTGCCCCCAAAATTGGGGCAAAATGAAACTTTAGCAAAAATATCAACCTTCATCACCAATACCATTATATAAACATAAAACGCAAGTCTAAATGTCGTTTAATTTATATACGAGCTTCTCGATTGTGTTTCGTGTCATTTTTGCATTTTTGGGGGGCAGAATTGCCCCCGAAAGGGGCAAAAAACTATTGTGCTCGAAAATTATTTAAAAATATTCAATTATATCAAAATTGATGTGCTGGATCCGAATTTGAATGTTATTTCGTCAAATTATAAACAAGTGAAGAGATATGGGGCTTTTAACCCCCAAAAGGGGGCAACCTGTCATTTACAAATCCGAATTTTTTTTAGAATTGTTCAAAAATATCTATTTGCATGAAATCTGAGGCACTGAATTCGAAATGTAATGTTATCTAATGGAATTTCGAATAAATGTAAAGATATTAGGGGTTTTACCCATTGAGGGATAGAAAGTTATGGGTTACAATACTAAAACGCTAACAGCAAGCTGAGCAGCTGTTAAATTTGGAGATATGATATGAAGATGACGCACATCAGTTGTTATACATGACCAGATCCTGAAACTGATTTGTATTAAAGTGATTTTAGAAGTTAAACAGTTGTATACAAGCAATAAAACGTTTTAGTAACAAAAGTACCGTGTTAGATGAATATTTCTGGACAGTATTAGTTTCCTTTTTCAACTTACTCTTAATTGTCACTATCGTCAAAATCTGAGAGTGAAACATCTTCCTCACCCTCTTCTTCTTCTACATCCCTAATCCCGTATCTATCCATGTCCATCAATCAGCAGATCTGCAACATCCTCTGGATATGCCCCCTCTATCCACTTCACATTCATGTCTGAGGCCAACCATGAAAGTGCGGATCATCGCATAACAAAGCTGGTCGATATACAACTCTCCACATTTTTGCGACAAAATTCGCTCGTTTGCAATGCAGTTCTAAGCTGCTTTGACAAAGAGGGAGGAGTGAGAGATCAACAATCTTGCAGTCTTTTTCATGCTTCTTCCAAAACTAATTTTCCCTGGCCTCGTTTACGGAAGCATGTTTTTCTTTCCGAAAATTGAGCACACGAAATGTTCTAATGCTTTCATTTGATCTTCTGTGAGATTCCGACTTTCTCCAAGACTGCTAGACTGATCTAAAAATTGAGGACTATTCTTGACGTATTTCCAGCCCGATTGCTTCCCCTTTCGAAGAAAGCTAGATGCACAGTCATTTTCACTGAATGAATGAGGAGCCTCTCGTGCAGAAAGATTGCGAATGGAGTGTCCATGGATGTACCAGAACTAAGACAGTGATGTACTCTTACATGTGATGATGTACTCTTACTGTTTCATCATTAATCACGCCCGTAATCTTGCTGGCCATGGAAAGCAATGATGTGAACATATACATTGACAACGGAACTGGGAAGAGTCTAAGATGCTCGATTTGAGTGCCTGCAAATCATCATCAGAGAAACAAAGGAAGCCTCTGCTGGGATTGCATTCATTCAGTGGGAATGACTGTGCATCTAGCTTTCTTCGAAAGGGGAAGCAATTGTGCTGGAAATGCGTCAAGAATAGTCCTCAATTTTTAGATCTGTTTAGCAGTCTTGGAAAAAGTCGGAATCTCACAGAAGATCCAATGAAAGCATTAGAACATTTCTTGTGCTCAATCTTCGGAAAGAAAAACATGCTTCCGTAAACGAGGCCAGGGAAAATTTGTTTTGGGAGAAGCATGAGAAAGACTGCAAGACTGTTGATCTCTCACTCCTCTCTCTTTGTCAAAGCAGCTTAGAATTGCATTGCAAACGAGCGAATTTTGTCGCAAAAATGTGGAGGGGTGTATATCAACCAGTTATGTTATGCGATGATCCGCACTTTCATGGTTGCCCGGGGGGGGGGTACTCCAATTATGGCCTGACAGGGGGGTCCAGTCAGGGTTAAAGAGGGCCAAAGCAAAAATTTGAAAAATACCCTCAAATGGTAGTATCTTTTTATAGAAACCCCCTAATGGTAGTTTGTGGACCTAAAATTGGGCCATTTGGTAGCGTGTGGTAGCAAAAATTTTCTGCAGTATTTCAAAATTATCTATTGTAAAAACTGATTGAACAAAACAAAAAAACTTCAAAATTCAATTATAATTACTGCTGCAACGACCATATTGCCGTGCGAAGGAGCCTACTGAGTTGAAATCTTATAACTGACCAAGAATCTTGGAATACCCCCAATTGGTAGTATATGTTTGACAAATAGGGCCATTTGGTAGCCATTTCGTGATGAGACCCTCAAACGACTGGACCCCTGTTAGGCCATAATGGAAGTACCCCCCCCCGGGCATGGTTGGCTTCTAGACATGAATGTGAAGTGGATAGAGGGGGCATATCCAGAGGATGTTGCAGATCTGCTGATTGATGGACATGGATAGATGCGGGATTAGGGATGTAGAAGAAGAAGAGGGTGAGGAAGATGTTTCACTCTCAGATTTTGACGATAGTGACAATTAAGAGTAAGTTGAAAAAGGAAACTAATACTGTCCAGAAATATTCATCTAATACGGTATGGAGAATCTGACTTGTTTAATTTGGAGATCTACTTTCGTTACTAAAACGTTTTATTGGATGTATACAACTGTTTAACTTCTAAAATCACTTTAATACAAATCAGTTTCAGGATCTGGTCATGTATAACAACTGATGTGCGTCATCATCATATCGTATCTCCAAATTTAACAGCTTGGCACCTTGCTGTTAGCGTTTTAGTACTGTAACCCATAACTTTCTATCCCTCAATGAGTAAAACCCCTAATTTCTTAACATTTATTCGAAATTCCATTAGATAACATTACATTTCGAATTCAGTGCCTCAGATTTCATGCAAATAGATATTTTTGAACAATTCTAAAAAAAATTCGGATTTGTAAATGACAGGTTGCCCCCTTTTGGGGGTTAAAAGCCCCCATATCACTTCACTTGTTCATAATTTGATGAAATAACATTCAAATTCGGATTCAGCACATCAATTTTGATATAATTGAATATTTTTAAATAATTTTCGAACACAATAGTTCTTTGCTCCTTTTGGGGGCAATTCCGGCCCCAAAAGAAGCAAAAATGACACGAAACACAATCGAGAAGCTCGTATATAAATTAAACGACATTTAGACTTGCGTTTTGTGTTTATATAATGGTATTGGTGATGAAGGTTGATATTTTTGCTAAAGTTTCATTTTGCCCCAATTTTGGGGGCAAATACCCCCATATCTTGTAAACGGCCCCTCGCCTGACCAAAGAACATCGAGATTCGGATTCAGCACCCCAAAATTGACCAAATAAGTTTAGTCTCATAAATTACCTCTCTTGGTGGTAATACCCCCCTTTCTGCTACCGGACTATGAATATAGCAAAGATTCGTTATATATGTCTTGCAACGCCTGCAGTTGCATTTGACTGTAACCCAACTTATTATGCGACCCTGAAAGACTACTAGGGTGGAAGACTCTTAAAGAGAATCAACGGAGATAAAAGCCCCGCGCGGAAGGAGTCTGGGTATTCTATTATTAGCCTATTGTATTTGATGATTTCGAGACGATCATGGATATTGTTTAGCAAGAGGAACAATAACATGCGTAGGAGTTTTCAATGCCCTATTTATAGATGACCTCCTCTTAGTTCATTCTCCGTTCATTCACTTTAAGTTTCACTTGGTAATATTTGCCAAAGTCTACCACCAACATATTGTATGGTTTCTATACCAAGAGCAGTTGTATTTGACCTTGGTACCAGGAGACCATCGTTATTTGTAAAATTATACTTGTTCGTTCTTTCGACAAAGATATCTTCCAGAAAAGATGGGTTTAAACAAGCTCAATCTTCAGTTTTCCCATTTGGCATACAGGTGAAGTACCAATGATGTTTACTTCTGATTATATTAATTTCCTTTTCGATAGGATCAAACCTCGAGGATAATATTTTGGGGTAAAGTGACATGGACGTGCCACCATGGGAAAACTTTTGGGGCCATAATTCTGTGTCACTAATTGAAAAGAGGGGCCCATAATTCTGTGTCTCTGAGGGTGCTCGAAAAAGATTGTTCCTTGTTGGTGTGGCTACTGTTTTTCGATCTTTTTGGGCAGTCTGCAGAAGACACAATTTCAAGAAATGTGTATCTATAGGCAGCCGGGGTATCCTATTCTACTTGTAGACCCATTATTCCAAAGGAAAAAAGGGTCTAAGAAACACTGAGCAAAAGCTAGCTACGACAACTCCAGAATTCTGGAACTTAATTCAGGCTGCCTTTGTTTCTTTGTTGGAGACGCGTTTCACACAATATTTAAATAGAGGATTAGCATAATTAATTGGGGAGCCGTAGCAAGCTTCATATCTTTATTTCGTATACCATTTATTCTTTGGGATAATGGGTCTACTCGTTACCAGGGTTTCCCGGCAAGGCGACATATCCCACCTATGCCATAAAATCTTATTGTCGAAGCTACGAGAGTACCGTGTTGACAGTACCTCCCACGACTGGTCCACTTCTTATTTGACCAATAGGGAGCAGTTCTGTTATTTGATGGAGCTAGTTCCAGCAAAAGCAAATAGAGTCTGGTATTCCGCAGGGCTCGTGTTTTGGACCTTTGCTTTTTATACCTTTATACATTAATGATTTTGAAAGCTCTCTAGAAAGCATGAACCCAAATATCACTTATTTTATCTTGCAAATATGTATGCTGATGATATATGTGAATATTGCATCAGAAATTCTGAAGGAACTTCTAATAGATTTGACAAAAGAGCTGGAAAATATATCGAACTGGATGAGGATTAATAAACTTAGTTTGAATGCCAGCAAAAGTAAATATATGGTTATAGGTCATATGCGACAACTGAATAGGGTAGGTGATAATCTGACAGATCTTGTCCTCAATAATGAAGTTATAAAAAGGATTGACAAGACAAAATATTTAGGAATCAATATCGACGAAGGCCTTAATTGGAAAGAACAGTACAAAACTATGAAAAACAAGCTAAAAGGGGGCTTGAGCTCCAAGATAAAGCTGAACAACATCCTTCCACAAAGGAAACTTGACCAAGCCTACAAAGCTCTCTTCGAAAGCCATCTTCGCTATGACGACATTGTTTGGAGTACTCTTTCTAACACCAATCAATCCCAACTGTAACAACGATTACAGACAAGGGCAAAGAAGCTAATAGAGGACGCCAAGAATAAGGACGGTTGGAACTGTAACTGGCTCAATGTAAAGTCCTTGTTCTCCTTTGACAAAGGAGTCATGGAATATAAAATTCTGCATGCCCTTTGCCCCGATAATCTTCGCCATAAGTTCACTGATTGATATATGAGTTCAGAGTATAGAACCAGAAATCATGGGGATCAGCAAATTCCTAAAGTTAGGCTAGAATATGCAAAGCGAAGTTTCCACTTCTCTGGTGTCAAAAATTGGATTCATATCTCTGACAGCATTCGAGAACAAGAATCAATTGCTCGTTTTAAAACAGGTTTTAGAAAGCATCTATTGAACCTACAAGACCCAAACACGACCCCTTGGTAGAGCAGCATATCCCGGGGGGGGGGGGGGTAAATAACATGTTCAAGGTACGGGTATGTGCCGCACATATGGGCGGATTTTTGGGCCCAAAATTCTCTAAACAAGGGTCCTTTTTCGGCAAATTTTCCGTAAACAAGGGTGGGATTCGCAAAAAATGGGTATAATGGGCAATTTTCCGCCAACATTCATCCTAAAAGTGGATACCAAAGCAAATTTTGGTAATTAGAAGAGGGCAGTTTTCTGAAAACCGGGTGGCAGACCTCCGTCCATCCACAAGTCATGTACCCCTCCGGGCACCATATTTTAGGTGTTTACTAATTATTCTTTATTTATATTTCTCTGAAATGATCTGTTAATAGGGCTTAAGGGAGATTCGTGTATAAATATTGATAGAATGAGAAAAATGAAAATGAAATGAGGCGAGATCATGTAAACAGGCCCTAACGTTATTTAGTGACCACTTTTTGTTGAAAATATTGAGTTTTCAGGAGGAGAGCCAAAATCAGCAAATGTCCATTGTATTAGTGTTGCCTAGCAACAGATCATTTGACTAATTAGCATATGATACTATTTATAGAATCAAAATTGCTTGGTCATCATGTGTACCAAGTTGCATTGCCATAGAACTTAGCTGCTCTGCTTAGAAAATCTGGAGGGGCCTCCCCCCCCATGGGAAAGTGGTCCTTGATTTACCAATGAAGAATAGGGTTAAAAAAGGTTTAAATTAAACGAGCGGATTGAAATAAAGAGTACCATCAGTTTATGAAATTAAATAGATCTTTCTCATATCGGTCGTTTCAACTTAGAATATTCCGAACCTTGTTAAACATTCTTATTTCCCGTATTCCGTATTCCGAATTTTTGAAAGTGTGGCTTCAAACCTAGAAGAAGATATGTCTCAAGCGATCTCTTGGTTCAAAACTAATCAAATGGTAGCCAATCCATCAAAATTCCAAGTTATGCTACTCGGTTTGAAGACAAATGATAATATTGTTCTCGATATTGGAAATGTATCTGTTGATATTGTCAGTAGTGTTAGATTATTGGGGATTACCATAGACTCGAGACTAAAATTCGGCCAACATGTGGCAAAATTATGTCAAAAAGCAAACAACAAGATCAGTGCCTTCTCTAGAGTCTCAAATTATTTAGATGAGAAACAATCTCTTTTACTGTACAACTCATTCATAATGTATCAGTTTAATTATTGTCCGTTGATATGGATGTTTTGCGGAAAGGTTGCGAATAATGATCTCAATCGCACCCATAAGAGAGCGCTTCGAATTCTCTTCAACGATTTCATATCTTCTTTTGATGAGTTGTTACCGAGAGGAAAGGAGTGCACTATTCATCAAAAGAACTTGCAAAAGTTAATGCTCGAGGTCTATAGCAGTTTAACACAACAAAACCCTTCTTTTTTGTGGGATATGTTCCATGAAAAGGACAATAATTACAATCTACGATCAAAGAATCTGTTGATGTTGCCTCAAACTAAAACAACTACTTATGGCAACGATAGTTTATCTTTTCGTGGTAGCATATTATGGAATTCCCTGCCCAATGATACAAAAATTGCCACCTCCGTCTGTTCTTTTAAGTCATGCATAAAAAAATGGACTGGAGAGACTTGCCGTTGCAAAATTTGTAAATAGGTTATTTTAGGGTATTTTCGTTTCTTATCATGAACTGTAATTTATTTTTGTTTTTGTAAATAGTTGGTCTTTATTAGGTCTTGAAGTAGAGCTATTTTTAATAACCAACTTTAAAGAATGTTATAATAATAATAATAATTCCGCTTTCTAGATTCCGTATTCCGCTTTCCGGATTCTGCATTCTAAAGATAGCCGACAAAACTTCATGAAAACAGCGAGCCTGGTCATAGCAGTGGGAAAAAAATCATCTTTTGTTTTGTGGAATGAGTAGTTGTATTGTTTCAAAAGGGTCACCGAAGCAATTTGTTATGCCTGCCTGAAAAGAGATGCAAATGCAGCATGCGATGATGATGAAAAAATAAAAGCATCGATTTCGTAATGCAGGGATTGCCAATAACTTGTTGACTGTTCCATACGCCCCTTATATCTCTTTTCGAAGTCCATAATTCAAATAGTTACTAACAATCGCTGGTACAGACACATCTTTAGCATTGATACCTCCAAACTAACTAAATTCACATAGGTATTTAAGTCGAAAGGGGATATTTTAAGGACTGCCTCGTCAAAATGGATAGCATATAGCAACGTATTTGATTAAATGTTTCTAACAGAAATACGCATCACAAATCTATCCTCTGTCTCTTCGTCCTGTAATATTCGTACAAACACAAATGTTTACCTTTGTTTTCAGTTTTGTAATAAGTATCACCCCATCAGATAAACATCCCAGCACTTCGGTGCTTAAAATCACACTTTCAACTTCATGCGATCCAATTTACAATATGATAAAGCAACTACTGTACTACAATTACTACCTTATTTTCGGTTGCCTCTCATCCTCATAGCTTATTTTCGCATTTTATATCCGACGAGCATTTTTCATTTCCTTCTTGCTCAGTCAAAAACTTCGGTGCCATTTTTTCGGCTGTCAGAATCAGAATACTCTTTGTGTTTGTTGAAGGGGATGTGCATGTGCAAGATCAAAAGATCTTCGTATTTTGATTCAAGCATACCTCATAAAATCAAAGAAGGAAAGCAAGAAAAATTGTTACTTATAATATGAATATTATAAAGCATGATACCTGCTGCAATTGCACGGAAGTTTGCTTCTCTTCACCGCGTCTATTTGCATTTCCAGACGACAACAAGTCATGCACTCCTTACTGGCCCGTCATAACAACATACCTTCTATTATGTCGTAAAAGAATTTGGCATCAGAGGAATTTTGATACGAGCAGTCTGTTAAAACGCGCATCGTGGACTGATGGACTACTGGGCAATTGGGGAAACCTGGACAAACCAATTACACTCATTTTTTATAAGAAACCGCTTATAAGAAACGGTAGGCTCAATTTTTCGAAAGCTAAGAAACATCCCTACCTGAATTAAAAAAGCTAAGAAACTTCTGTAATTTACAGTTTTAATTTTCCTATCGGACTCAAGAATGTTTTGACACTGTACAGTTAAAGTAACTGTTTGGACATTATTTTGAGTGCGAATCATGTTATTTATTTGTTTTGAGATCTCACTAAGTAATTTAGGAGGCCTTTAGACAAAACGAAATTAACTCTACACTTCAGGCATTAAAAATATAAGAAACACGTAAGAAAATTTTGGTAGCCAAATGGCCCAAAAATTTAAGAAACTGCCTACCAGCCCCGGACCTTAGTTTCTTATAAAAAAATGAGTGTACCGCTTATCTTATAGGAACATCTGCTGATGAGAAACAGTAGTTGCCTCTTCCAAAAAATCAAGAAACTCTGCGAGATGCGATGAGACTCGAAGTTAACCCTAATCCTACCGGGCTTTTTTTGATCTAACATAGCCGGGGGGGGGTGCTTTCCACCCCCCCCTCTATAATTGGCCGTAGACTAATGTGAAATCATTGAAACTTGGCAAGGGCGTAGTCCTAACTATTCTTAACTGATTGGTAGTTTTGGGCGTGGCTACCTCATAAGGTGACGTCACTATGACGTCATAATGTCGGAAAATGTCAAAATATATGGTTTTCTAGCTTATTCGTTCTAAAAACGGAATAAAGGTCATCTGAATGACTTTTTCCATTCTTATTTGGCGTATTATTCATTTCCCTTTCAAATATGATGCATATAGGTGTTTTTAGACCGTTATTTTGGAAGAAAATGACGAAAATTGATGATGTCATAACTAAAAACTGTGTTTTTCTGCCAAAAATTGATAATAATTGGTTCGAAATGCTTTGAAAGTATTGCATAACGCAATTCTATGCTTTTTAAACAAAATTTGTTGGAAAAATCTTCAAAATTTGCCAAAATGACCCAAAATGACGGCCCGAGTGACGTCATCATTTAAGAATGCTTACGTCAGCAAATTCCATTGTTATTGACAACAATAGAAAGCTAATTGTTTGCTGATTCTTTTAAAGTACAATAGTCAACATTTGGAACTAATTCTGGTAGTAAAAATATCAAAATCATTAATTTTTCCAATACCTTGCTCCAAATATGGTAGTGTCACCTGTCACGTGACACCTATTGTTCAAAAATTTAATTGTCAAAATGTAGCTAATAGATAATTAGTAATTGTCAGAGAGTTTGAGGGTCATAGCTTTTGTCGTTAAAGAATGCTCTGCAAAAAACCGACAGGGGGGGTGGAAAACACCCCCCCCCCGGTAGGATTAAGGTTAAGAAGCTTTTTCGATTTAGCATTGCTTTAATCACTAATCAGCAAGATGCAAGATTTTGTTTAATGCTAGCGCATGTTGCAGAACCAGTGCGAATGTTTGTATGTCATTTTTTTAGATCTTGAATCAACAGGTACAAATGCAACATTCTGCAAATTCTGCACCTCATGGTTCCCAATGTTGAATAAGAGGATGTAAAAAAGAAAAAAAATCCAATCAGCACAGAACAAATGCATTCGCTTTTATCTGAATTTAAAAAACACAGCATATGTTTCGGCTGCAGAATTCAAAGATATAAATTGGCCCCCAACGCAGAATAGAGTTTATCAAAATACATGTGCAAACATAATGAAATTCTTCAAAGGAACGGCTTCAGCTCATACTGACGAAATATTCCTGCCAATTGACCAAAGCCGAGTAAAACGAAGATCAAAGTTTAGATTAAACCTTCCATTTCACAAAAGTAACGCTGGCCAAAAATGCCTGTCGTATTTGGGGCCAAAAATATGGAATAGCCTCTCTTCTGATTTAAAATCTACAAAAAATATCAACTCGTTCAAACACAAGATCGAAAATAATTTTTTCCAAAATGTACAGAGAGAGAACGACATATACGTATTTTCTATAAGAAACTAAGAATTTCGTCCAGTACTGATAGCTTCTTAGAATTATCAGATTTTGAGAACTCAGAGTTTCTTATGAGTTTCTTAGAGGTTCCATAACAATCTTCATGTTCACTACCTTTGCCCTACGTCAGCATTTCAAAACAATATTTCTTGAGCAGCCTTTCCAATGTTTAGACATTACCAGAGACGTAGGAACCGGGGGGGGCATTGGGGTCACGTGCCCCCCCCCCAAGATTTTGAAATAAACAAAGAAGTGCCCTTTTTGTTTTTAGGAAATGCCCCTTTAGCTTAATGGAAAAAGTGCCCTCGAAGTGTCGTGCCCCTCCAAGTTTGAGATGCTTCCTACGTCCCTGGACATTACTGAAGTACCTTACAAGTAATATGATACAGGAAACGAGTGAAAGTAAAGAGAAATATGCCAAGGACTTCCTTTATCAAAATAAATAGTCTCCTTCCAACGTATACTTTCTCGGTACTGGAGTTTCTTAATTTTTTGGCGATCTGAGAGTTGACTTTCTTATGGGCAGTTTCTTATGAAGAAAATACGTGTATACATATGTTCTACAAAAACCACGCGTCCTCCCTCACATTCATGATTCCGGCCTTACTAAATTATGCTTTATCCAAAAGCACATTAACATCTATTATGATTATTATGTTTCTGCAACCACCTTCAAGATGACCATTATGGAATTAACTGGGTAAAAAAAATTATTTTTGCACCCCCCCCCCCTGATTTTCTCTGTGAATATAACAGCTATGGCAATGAAACTTGCACTGTATCATAACTGAACAAAGGAGAGTCTAAAAATGGCATCAAACAAACAATAGTCACGTAATTTGTTGGTAGGCAAACAAATGCAATGAAAATTTTGACAAAATCGAGCTATTTGCAAAAAGGACCAATTATTAGCAAATAGCCGGTTAAATTGGCAAAAATCATCCAAATGCCTGCTTGATACCATTAATTTGTATTTTCATTTGGTTTCATCTTGATATTTTTGGTTGCTAATTAATTAAATAATTAAATAATGAAAATTTGATTCAATGCAAAATTGTTTGCTCAATAGTTATGATTAAAAGCCATTTATTTCGCATAATATTGGTTAAATCAAGTACCTCCATCGATATTTGAAGTCATTCGATGAGTTTTGCATGCAAAAATTACGAATTCATTAGGAATATGACGGCATAAAGATCGATGACGTCATAGAAATAGTAAACTGCTGATATAAGCAAATATAAATAAATTATATATCAAATGAAAGTACTTATCGAGGCAAATCGAATTGTATATATAGAGATTTAGTAACAAAGAAAGAAATTAAATTTATTTGTGCCCACTCTCCAAATATGGGATGTGGTGGTCACATGGTCCAGAAATAAGTATTAACATTTTCATTTTCAGATAGCCAATAAAGTTTTAGTAAAAGTCAAAGAGCTTCAGCTTCATAGCTAGCATCTTTTGGAAGCTATTATGAAAAATCCGGTATGGTAGCGAAAAACAACCCCCCCCCCGGAAAGCCCTATTTTTGAGTACCAATTCCATTTTGTAATCTAAGAAGGGGCTTAGATGTCAGTCAGTGAAGCTGTGACTATGGAAAAATGTAAGGACTATGGTTAGTCACGCTCGTGAAAGCAATTGATTAACGTTTTACCTTTGCTAATTAGCACTGAAATAAACAAAGCGCACAGAAAGCGCACTCAAGACAGAAGTTTCCCGCGTTCCTATAGCAACATTTGACGTCGGCTTATTTCATGTTAGACAGATTTGACACCATAAGATGGATAAATCACCATGATGTTTAACCTGGCACAACAATAAATTTACCCAGAATTAGCACGTTCTTGACTTCATTAGCAACTTAATTATCTTAAAACAATAGTTTTTTAGAACGAATGAATCATTAGTCACTTATTGATAGTACTCATTATGCAAATAAGTGAACTTTAGAGGGTGATGTAACTGGCGGTCTGCACAGAAGTTAGCGCTCGCAGCATCACCAAAAATAGAAGGACCCCTCTCCAACACGGCCACAGATGCAAAAGTCGCAGGTGAAGTTGAGAGGAAAGGTGCAGAATCCCAGCAAACAATGACGCCATTGACTGGGGGGAAGGCATATGATCACACTGAACCAAAACATCTTCATGCATACGATTCTGCACAGAGGTTATCTTCGTGACTGCTTGTCTCAAATTAAATTCCCGCGAATAGCAACAATTGAAACGCTCTGTAGGGCTCGGCATAAGTAATTTTGCATTATCGTAAATCTCACATAACATCTAATTCGAGACAGATGCATCAATAGTTTCATGCACAAACTAAGCAAACTAGGGGTAATTACTTTTGATTTTTTGCGTATCATTCTCAATAGATATAAAGATCAAAATATTGCTTTTCAGGCGATTCAAGTCCTTATGAAAGGCGCTTGATGTTTTAATGAAGGCGACTTTAGCAGCAACAATCATCTCTCTGACTGTAGCTAAAAACAGCATCAACGATCATTCGGGGTCATGAAGCCATCAATATTCACTTATTCTTATGCTTGCTTAGCTCAGGACGGACTTTGTGATCATCCAAAAGGATCTTTTTGTTTTGTTTTTCTAGGCTGTTCCACAGTTTAGCTCCGCGATAACTTCTTTTGACCCCTAACAGGTTTTAAGGTTGTAATGCACCTTTTCAACTAATGACGGGTGTCGGTCTCGATACCGCACGAGGCATGGGGCGAGAATTTGGACGTAAATTTCCTAAGAAACCACGTTGTTTACACTGCTTCAATACGGATTGCATTGCTCACGCTGTTTCTTATTGCAAATTTTGCAGCACCTACTTCTGAAACTGACCACAAAATACCTTTATACACCTTTTCAAGTTTCAACTAACCGCAGCCTCAACGCCACGCGGGATATGGATATGGGTGTAAAGTTTCTAGGAAACAAGGTTGTTTACACTGCTTCAGTACGGATTGCTTCGCTCCCCCTGTTCCTTATCGTCGATTTTGCAGTCTGTATGTATATTTAATTTTTCTTCATTCTAGTGGCCTGTTATTTTAGGAACAGTTTTCTAAAGGCTCTAGCAAGTGCTGAGCTCTGATAGGCAAAGGAACTTGAATAATATTGCTGTCCCAAATTGATTGAATCTTGCGAAAACATATGATTATTTAGTAGCTACATGTGTGGTATGTGCTACAAATTTCAGTTCAAACGAAGCGAGTAAAAAATTAGCGAGACGTAGGTAATTTAGCTTACATTCTTTCCCAGACGCAAATGCATATATTTAAAGCGTTACATAAGTCAGGCTTATACGTTTCAATAAAGGTGCTTACATGGACGTTGTACAAACTTGATAAAAGAAGCGAGGCACTCGTTAAACATTAAACCATGAGAAATGGGAATAGAAGTGTGACTAAAGTTAATTTGCAGCCTTTTTTGGCTTGAAACATGCCCAGATGTCATTTTGTTGAACACATGACATCACATGACATCCGGGCATGATTCAAGACAAAAAGGATGTTACCTCACTTTACTCGCATTTCCATATGCACTCCCAAGTTGTAATGTCTAACTAGCGCCTGACTTATCTTATCAAGTTTGTACAACGTCCATGTAGGCACCATTATTGGAATTGATAAGCCTGACTTACGTAACCCTAAGCATTTGCCCCGTGTACCATGTCACCAAAACAGGACTGCAAATGAAACGCAACTCATACAAGGCTGGTGCCGTTGGGATGACAGTTCATGGATGTTGATCCATTACCTTTTTGCAGTTTTGGAAATGAACATGACTGTATTCTTAATGAATACAGCTAGAACTGTATAATATATTGACTACGAAAGATCTAATAAGTTCCATTCTTATCGAGCAGAGAACAAATGCTTCTTTTATGAAGGCAAGTATTTTTAGATTATTGAAAATATAGAATTATGTTGGTTTATTCTTTGAATCAAACTCCGTCAAAGACTGGAGAAGCTTTTAAGAACAAAAGCATTGCTAAGAAATCCTGTTTCAGCTTCTTAAAACAACATAGTTTGCTACTTTACTTAGTGAAATGTGAACTGACAGATCATACTTCAAACTTTGGAGAAAATTTTTGTGAAGAACCCTTTGCATCTAAACTAGGAAAATACGAATTCAAAACGATGCAATTCTATCACATATCGTAACCAACAAGGTAACTGTAGGTGCATGTGATGTGCTCGTGGGGTGCTTATTACTTTATTGAAGTGAGTTAAAATACTTGCTTAAATTGTCTTGCTTCGTTTTAAATCCATCTTGCTGTTTCTTCTTTGTCTTTCTCGTCTTCTTGACAATTGCCTTTGCGATGAATAGGCCTAAAGTTGTGGCTAAAATTGCATTGAGAAGAATCATGCCATGAGCAAAGGTAAACGAGCTTTTCACATCCCTCTGCTTGCCAGAACCTAAAATGATTGAATATATTGTGATATAATTTACCAGTTGCGTTATTCTGCATCACAAATAGTAAGTAGGCCGTTTTCTGCAGTGAAGGAGGGCCAAGGGGATGGAGGGGGGCATTATTTTTGAGAATAGTAAACTCTTTGATGATAGTAATTACTATCTTGCCTGAAAGTCCCTAACATCTGATCTGTCCTCAGTGTCAAATACCCAAACATGGGTTGGATTTGGTAAAAGAGTAAACTAAATAATCTCTAAACAATGGTTTTAAAATGAAGCCGTAGCACCACAGCACTGATGCTGCCCCCCCCCCCACCGCAGAATAAGATTTCCAAAAAACGATCAGCTTGTTGGAAAACATCGTTTCCATAGCTTGCATACATATTTCTTATATACATAAAATTAGAAGGGTCGACTGGATTTCCACCATGAGCATGATCCACGTTGCTTAGTTACGCTGTTAGAGAATCCAGCTCTTCATCCGAAACTGAATTATGCATACCAGAGTGCTGTCGCCAATTATGCCCATGTCGTCGATAACATTTGAATTAGATCGTCAAGGAGGTTTTTGTGAAAAATCCGAGTAAACTGGTAATATCACTAACTAATTGAGAAAAAAGTGTGACCTTTTAAATCAGATGACTCAATTCTATATGGAGACTTTTGCAGTTTTGGAAGGTGGGGGTGAAAAGGCATTTTCTCTCGGCGTCACCCATTATGACCGATTAGCAAATAAATCACACTGCACAGCGGTCAAAAGTTTTTTATAAGAAGAACTGTTTATTCACTGTAACTTGTCTATCACTGAGCACTTTAAAAAAAAACAAATTCAATAAGAATTGACCTGAACTTTGAATTTTGGCAAATCAAATGCATGGTTCGACTTGCTGTAAATCTTTCTTTATCTCTTGGGCAAGCACGGGTGAGTTTTTGGCGTACACTTCTATATAATGCTGCGTTTTTGGGGTTCAAAGACGGCATCTAAATACTTAGAAACATGAAAACTGACAAATCTAGCAGATTCGATTAGAGATGTACACACAATATCTTGCTGGGTCTCAATGATTGATTACTAGTTCCTAGTGCCCTTAAATTCATTCTCCTGCTCATCGGCCATAATGGGCGACACTACTTTAGGCCTTCTAGACCATGGACAACGGCGCATCGATTTTCTGGGGAAAGGGAAGAAGAGAGAAGCAGAATTTTCTATGAATGCCAACTATCATAACTGTATCTTTCCTGATCAATATGACTTTGAGTGAGAAAAATCAATGGTGAATCCATACAACGTTGTTTTCTTTCACCATGCCAGTTCTCTCTGGTTTCTACCGCATAGGCCGCCACGAACTGACTTATGAACTCAAATGATCCGCAATGATTCGGATAAGAAAACTGGACATGTAATGGGTACGAAATTATTTCATTTTTGTCTTCATTTCTGATGAAATCGGTGGATCATCGCTAGTGTTTAGATCATTTAGCATAACGAATTTCAGATTAAATATTTTGTTGATTTATGCACGACTTACCTGTTGCTTTATCTTTGCTTTCTACAAAGGGTCCAATATTGAGACTGTATGTTTTTGAAGGTGGATAATCGTTGACTTCTTCTTCCTCGCTACCTCTCGTCTTCAGTGACCTCAATCCTATTTCATCTGATTCCAACAATACCGACCTTCGAACTCGTTTGATGTTGTTTCCTTGACAACCAGATGTGCAGCGAGAGTCCGATGATTGCTTGTGACATATGAAAGTTTGACAATGAAGATAAACGTATGTATACCCGAAGAACTTGAATGACATGAAGCTGAATCTCATCTTGTGTGATGGTGTCGCAGAAATGAATTGAATTGTAGTATCAGAAGCACATCTGTAAAGTTAATAGAAGCAATGATGATGCTTACACGTGGAACTACCTTTTTGGCAACATGTATGCCGGCATTGTTCCCAGCAAACGTTTTCACTGTGTCCATGTGTTTGTATCCTATCTCGAAAAATTTTGATATCGTATTTAACGAGAGTGAAAGAGCATGTTCATTCCTTCAAAGATGATGAACGGAATCTAGTCAATAAATACAGGTCTTTCAAATCACGTGATCATCTTAACATGGCTAAGGTTTTATTTAGTTAAATGATCAATCATTTAGATAAAATTTAACATTTACTGGACATGCGTTTGTGCCATACTCTTCATTTTAAGAAGGGCAATATGGCACAGAGAGCTTTATCATTCTTTCAACGTTGCGTTTTAAGAGGGAACCACTAATGCCCGTAGTGGCCCATCTAAGTACTAATGGCCCATCCATATAAGTACTTCATGTATGTCATGCTACCAAGATACAGTTGTAAACACTCTTGATCCATGACATATAGTTTGGCTAGGTGTCTGGTATGCGTAGAATGGGCAAGTTGGAGAGTGCATTTCGGGCAAGATTAGTCCTTTACTCAGTGCAAAATATTCCAATACGGTCTCAAAACATCTAACAACAGATGAATTGATCCATCCAACAGTTTACATTGGGTTTCCTTGGTTTGTGACAAATCAAATCTTCATGGGCCATTGGCCCTTCCAGGAACTTGAGGTATGTGGGCCTAAGTTGTTTTGGCTTTCAGACCGATAGCCATGGGGTAACAATCATAGACAGAATCTTTCCTCTGCCTTTATGTTTTACATTCATTGACCAATACACATGGCAGACGTACCAAAATACTCCCATTTTGCTCATTTTGATAGAGAGAAAACCGAAGTTGTTTGCAGACGGTACAAAAAGGGACCTTCCCTGAAAGAAGAAAGAAATCGCTTTAGCAGTTTCAAAAATAACTAAATATGGTAAATTTGTACTTTCAAAAGACAATTTTTTGAAGAAGGTGTTATTTTTACAATTTCTGCTTGCTGTCTTACCTTGTTCGGTCTTGAAAAGGTGACCATATTGTCTCAAGGTGTTATTTAAGGACAAGCTCATTGAATTAAACTCGCATCTTGACTTCCCGGAAGCGCCAAATGACCCAGCGAAAAATTTACCCTAGATTTGTCTTGACTTTGAATTTGTTTCAAAAGCCTTCAAGCTACCCCCTAATGAACTTAACTTTTCACGAGTTAAGGTTACTGTATCCCTTCAGGAAGATAAAAAGTTTTTTCCGATCAATCTTTGGATTTTTAGATCATTGGATAGCACACACATCTACCTACAATTTCAAATAATTTCAAGGAATTTTACTTTATTTTTCAGCGAATTATAAGCAATTTAAAGTAAGGTATTTTCTGCTAGGAAAATGTTGTTTACATGACGAGGATTATTTGAGAACTAAAGGTTAAAGGTTCAAGTGCCTTTGATTTCCTGTTGAATGGATTTTGCGGTTATAATACCAATTATGTCATTGTAAACTCTGCACTAAATACATAACAGGATTACTCTGTTTACTCTTGTGGCCAGATTTAAGTTATATTAATCATTTTCAACAGTGGAACTGTACTCTAAGAAACTGTTTCAGCGCTTTTCTCGAATCAATTTTTCAGCAACCAATGGGTATTCGTACAGCTCCCTGTACCCAACGGTTTGATATAATTGGCTGAAATTTGTCAGACAGAGAGAAAAGGCATAGGGGGACCAAAGTTTGTCTCACTTTTGAGAAAAATTGCATGGTCCAAATTTAATTTTTGAATGAATCTCAAAACGAGGCCAGGGAGCGAGGGGCAAAATTGTTTTATTAATTATTCTGAAGCCAAGGCATGCAAATGAAATTTGAGACATACTTTGCTAGATTAATGTGTTGAGAATGCAAAAATCTCATTGAGATTTAAATGAAACATATCTGGAGGGACAGGGAGGTTCTAGAAGGGGTTAAGGTCCGATTTTCATGTTTTCGTATGTATAACGCCCAATTTTCGAATATTTGTATTCTTTTTGGCTCGTAAATACTCCCTATTTAAAGACGAATCGAATGATGTATAGTTCATACGTGTTATATCGCCGGCGTGATAATCAAGAGAGAAACACCGTGAGTGGTCACTGAAGGGATACAGTAACCTTAAACTGGTAACCGATCTCTTGATCATTCGGGCATGAAGAGGTAATGTTATGAATACCAAAATGAAGAAGAATACCAAAAATTCATAAGAGTATGGTCACATGAATTGAAATGGCAAAACAAATTTTTATCAATCAACTCTATTTGGCCCGAGTTGAAATTTTTATAGTTTCGACAGGGAGTGTTTTTTCACCCCCCCCCCCCCTCTTTTTCACAACTACAAAAGATATAACAATCAAACTTAAGCCTATTGTGCTTCGGGAAATTATCTTTAAAAACAACGATAGAGGTCTAATTAGAAACGTTGCTTGTTGCTAGGCAACCAAAAACAATGGTAAAATGGACAAATTTGAGCTGCTGACTTTAACCCTATCTCACCCTCATTTACCCCCCCCAAACCAAACTTCTATTCGCCAATGCTATAATATGTAAAGCAGGATGCCAAGATTCCGCTACTTTGACTTTATACCTATATTGTATCGAATGATGAAAATTTCAAGATTCTAAATATAGCACCGTAACCATGACAACCAATATTTTACTGTGTAGTCAACAAAATTTGCATAATTTTTTTTAATGGTTGCAGATATTAATCTAAAATATATGCCAAATTATGTCTACACATGTATTAGATCATATCCAACTCAATTTGAAAAAACAAATTTCAGTTTAATGCCTCATTTCATTGTTTCAATTATGTTGGTAGCAATCATGATAATCATAACTTAATATCTTCTTATTGTCATAGCAACAAGAAAATAGAGATAATTGATTTTATTACTCGATCTTGATTGTTTGCATCAAATTCCATCAATTTACCAAGTTTAAAGACTATAGCTACTATAACAGCGAAGGAAAACAGATGGGGGGGGGGGGGGGTGGAATCCATCCCCCCAAGGCATTGACCGCTTCAAAAGTCCCAGGTGAGATAGGGTTAAGAGCAAATTTCGTCCAGATTAATATGAGATAACAGGCAGAATTGTAGCCAGAAGTAGTAAACTAGAATAAAGAAAGATATCTACACAAACAAAATGCAATTTGACTTGCACTTCTTGCTAATTAAGAGCAATTAGCAATTGAATAGATTAATTGAGACTTCTATTGCGAATTATTTCCTAATTTTAGACTTCTAATTAGTGAAAAAAGTTTGTAATAAAAAACCTGACACTATTTTACACACGTTTAGGGCTATATTGTCCTAATTCATTCATTATGTGAGGTCATAAAGATAAATGACGTCATGTATATCAAAAGTTGTTGATGTTAGCAAATATAAACAAATTATATATCAAATGAAAGTAATCTTCAAAACCAATTGAATGGTGTATATAACTTTATGAATAGCGCTATTTGCACGAACATAGCAAGGATTTTAAGATTTTCTTTGTGACCAGTCTCCAAATAAGGGCATCAGGAGGTCACGTGGTACAACAATGGACAATTAATCTTTTAAAATTTGATGGCCAATTAAATTTTAGAAAAAGCAAGGATTTGCAGCACTATATCTACAACAGCGGTGGATGTATTTGAGAAAGTTTAGCTGAAACGTGGTGAAAATTTTTAAATGAGGTCGCATGCTCGTGTCTATTGAGCATGAACAAACATCTAATTTGGGAACATTAAACTCAATATGACGTGAACATTTTTTATTGTCTTATCTTATGCAGTAAACAAAAATTACTTTTTGAGTTAAGACTTTTATTATTTTTTCAGAAGATAGGGCTGCTTCGAAAAGTGGTTGCAAGTCTGTGCGGTAAGACCGTACCAGGTCCCTGTGACTTAATGCGTTTGGGTAAAGGCAATATTGGGCAATGTTTTAAATTTTAGAAAAAGCAACAATTTGCAGCACTTTATCTACAAGAGCGGTTGGGGTATTTGAGAAAGTTAAGTAGAAACGTGATGAAAATATTTAAATGAGCTCGCATTCTCGTGAATCTTGAGCATGAAAATCAAATGTGGGAGCATTCAAATAAATATGACGTGAACATTTTTATTGTCTCATCTTATGCAGTTAACGAAAATTTCCTTTTTGAGATTAGACTTTCATTTCTTCAGAAAATGGGTTTAAACTGTCCCAGTTTTTTCGAAAAGTGGTTGCAACTCTGCGTGGTAAGTGGCCCCCCAAGCGGGGTCTCCCATCACGCGATCACGTCGATATTTTTGCCCTTTCACGCCGTCACGCCGAAATATTTTCCTCACCACGTTCACGTGCACAATATATTAGTCAAAAATTTCTGTTTCAAAAATCTAATATGCACCATCACTATTCAAAGCCTGAACCGTAAAATGTAGGGGCGTGGAAGACGTGCAAAAAGGGGTGTCAAGAGCGAACGATTGCGCGAAGAGCAGAAGACGCAGAGCTTAGTGCCAATAAAAAAGTATGTAAAATTTATCGTTCTATACGTGTGCAAAAAAATTTGAGTTTTTGCGAAAGTATATTTTCGTCGCGAGGAAAAAACGAGGGTGTGGTTTTCTCCACAGCAAACCCCTCCTTCCGCCTTTATAATCAGATGACGCCCTCTATGATGCCCTCACGCCCTCAGATGCCCTCACACCCTCACGCCCTCAGATGACGCCATAGAAATAGCGCTCTCTGATTGGCTAGTCAACCAAGATGGCGTCATATGTAAACAAACCAAAGGCTCTATTGTTACAAAATCTGCCCTTGTTGACTATTTATGCATTTGTTTCATTTGAACTTTAACATTTCTGTTCTCTCTCGTGTTGTGTGTTACGCCCGTTTCGGGCCTCAGGCGTGTGTGTGTGTGTTATTAATGAAATGCCAATGCCTTTTTAGAATGCTGCTGATTGGTTGCGTAGTTTTGTCAAATGGGACAACGAAGGGAAGAACGTTGAAATGTTGTTGTTGCTGTTTTTTACTGGTTAAGAGCGGTTTTTGAAAATGGTGTAGAACTTTGTTGAATTCTGAGTTGATTTCAGAGAATTTGTAGCCACTTTGTAGAAATTGGTCTCTGAGTTTCTGTAAGCTTGTTTTTGAAGAATGTTGATCGAGGTGTTGAACTAGGTACTGTTTCAGGCCAAACATTCTGATCTTTTTCAAATTTTGTCATCACGTTATCACGAAATTTCGGACCTCCTTCACGTCATCACGCGCTCAAAAATCGATTTTCACGTGCACGCAAGCAACGTGAATCACGCCATAACGCGCGGAAAAAGCAGGTTTCACGTCATCACGAGCAATAAATCGGCTTATCACGCATCACGCCAGATCGCTTGGGGGGCCACTGGTAAGACCGTACCAGGTCCCTGTGACTTAAAGGCAATACCGGGCAATGTTTTACACATGAAACCGCAATGATATCATGATGGAACCACGAAGAAACCCTGGATAACGGTCAAGTTTGGCTTGTTTATTCACCCGCTTAATCGAATAAGCCCAAGGAATGTTGCTCCTGGTTTCCTAAATACTTCAAGAAAACTAAATTTAAAATATCATTAAATTTTCTTCTCTCTTGCAATGTGGTAAAACTCAACTTGGAATGTTGTAACGACGTCACAAAAACAGGTCTCGTAGCAACATATTGCTATCCCACACACAGCCAGCCCAATGTTTTAAAACAGCAATTAATAGTCTGTGTTCTAAAAATTTCATACAGTGTGTCCCAAAAATGTGTCCGACTTTAAATTTGAATATGTCCGAGAATATTTAATGCATATGAACTATTTGGGCAATTTTTGAAAGCTGAAACATTTAATGCTCTGTTGACTCTATTGCTGCTTGAATTTGGGAATTTTTAGGAAACCAGGGGGTTCCTTACAATTCACGCAAATTTTTAAGTATTTTTCACTCTTTACTCCACTATTCTCCAATGTTATTCTAGTTTCTAAAAAGACTTGTCTAGATAGACCAGCAAGAACAATCTAAATACTTTTAGAAATTTGAGAACGTAATTCATTAAGATTGCAAACAAATCCAAATCTTACAAGTTGCAAGACGGGGAGGGGGGTGTTGGGTAACCGAAACAATAGCTATGAAGAACACAGTTTTTCTAGCCCGTTTGCAGTGAACATATCACCTTTGTCACAGTTTGGTCCGTTATGCAGGTTTCCGCTTTGAAATTGAATGCATCTCAGAACATTAAGCAGCTTCTTTGATGGTCTTCGCAAAGTTTGCTTAATCGTTCATTAGAAACAAGGCAATAACCTTTTTTTCTCCACCTCTGTACGTTTCAAGGTCAATTTTGACCTTATGCATTGCTGCGTTATCTGAAGTTAAATACCTCCCTATCAGTGGTAGCAATTAGATTTCTTGTAATTTGAGTAACTCATGTTCAAAGAAAGAAACTTGAAACCTTCTTTATCGCTAAGAAGAGGGCTAGTTTTTTTCCAAATAAAAATTACACGTCCCAGCTCTCAAATAATACCAGAACGGTTCATATATATCAAATGTTTTTAGATTTATACAAATTTAAAAGTGGAACACCTTTTTGGGACACCTTGTATATTTGCTGTTTTATAAAGGGATCAATTTTGGAACTTCATGTGACGAAGGCCTTCAGAGGCGAACAAACATTAACCGAGGTTACGAATTCGATCATTTTAGGATCTCACTTCACTTCTACTTATAAACAATTGATCAGAGATCTTAGGCTGATAGCATCAATAACAAAATTAAAATTTATTGGAATAATTGTGATCATGAAATGAAATGTGAGAAACAAACCTTTCATTTATGAGATCGTAGCTTGATGCATGATCTCTATCGGTTGTTGGTGTTGCCGAGCATCTCTCAATTAAAAGAACAAGGTTGGTGTCATTTGTGCCGACCTGCACTTCGAAGTAAAGTCTTTGGTCTAATTTAACAGTAGCGGGGAAAATGCTTTGTAGCGTTGTGAACTTCTTGTCTTTAAACATCGACATTGACACTGTAAATGTTCCAAATCCAACTAGAAAGGAAAATCGATACAACAGTGCTCTTAAATGAAAAAATTCAGTAACATCAATGAATTCAAAAATTCAATTTAATCGTTTAGAGGGTTAAAGATTTCAAACAAAATAAGTTGTTAATTATGTGACATATGGCAACATATATCATGTTTACACTCTACCGGTACAACTTTTCATTTGTAACAGAAGTTTATCGACTCGGCATCCAAGTTACAATGTTCTTGCTAATCAAATGCCCTTTGATCATTCTATCCGTAGAATTAATTTGCTCTGAAGCAGTGTAGATGCTTTTGAACTGTAAAGATGTAGCGAAATTTTACTGATACAATTTAACCCTTTTTACCCTTTGGGCTATCTGACATATCCTATTTTGGCATGGGGGCAAAAAGCCCTCTCCCCCCCCCCCCACCTAACTCTTGACTGGAAATAGATAGAGCAACCAGATTTGTTGTACTAAAAGCCCCAGGCATATACTTTACGACAATATAAAAATTAACCTAAAATTAGCCATCATTAGTGCTTGCGTCAGCCTTTTTCTTCGTGTGGTCAAGAAAAGCGTAAAAATCGGTCAAAATCAGGAAAAATGCGATAAAATTAAATTGGAGCACAATTTCCACCCAAATTCGAAAATTATGAGAGATTACATCAAATAGCATTACCCTGCAAAATCTCTTTGCAAAATATTGCAATTTTCTACTTTTTTGCGAAAGTTGATACTTGAGAATTGGCGATTTTGACAGATTCAGGTCGGGAAATTGTCTCTCCTCCCCCCTTCATTTGTCAAAATATTTTATGAAACTTCTTGAGTTGTGGCATAATAAGCAGCAGCAAAAAGTCAGAAAGTTTCCGGGCAGTAATTGTTCTTCCGGCAGAGTTATAACAAAAAGTCTACTAGGGGGGGGGGGCAGCCAAAATAGGGTTAAACGCGTTAAAGTATTTAAGATGATTCTGAAGACCTTGATGAATCGAAAATATCCAGCGATCCAATGGAAAAATTAATTCAAGGCAAACAAATTAACTTTTCACATAAGCTTTAAAAAAGAAGTACTGTGAGGCAGCTTTGGCTCCTGTAAAACATAAGATCCTTTTGGATGATTACAAAGTCTGTCCTGAGCTAAACAAGCATAAGAATATCTGAATACACGTTTTTTTTTATAAGAAACTGGTTTATAAGAAACTAGTACTACGATGACCAAAAATTTAAGAAACTCTAGTACTACGCTCAAGAACAGTTAAGAAACTCTAAAACTTTATTTCTGTATGTCTCTCTTATTCTATGTCTCTCTAACAAAGGTACATTCGTCTTTTCTTGACTTTTAACTGCAAAATTGGTAAATTTTTGCCTTGATGTGCATGGCTTCCTTTTGATGACAATGTCAATGCAAAATGGAAGCCCTTTCTCGAGAAGAAGGCTCAACTTCGAACAATACCGCAATTTTAGGCCCAAAAAAATAAGAAACTAATTAAGAAACTTTTAGTACTAAAACATCGAAATTTTCATGCGAAATTAAGAAACTTTTAGTACTAAGTGCTGATCCAAGTTTCTTATAAAAAAAACTGAGCTAAACAAGCATAAGGATATCTGAATATTGATTTCTTCATAACACCAAATGACCGTAGATGCTGTTTTTAGCTACAGTCAGAGAGATGAGTGTTGCTGTTAAAGTCGCCTTCAATGGAAAATCGAGCGCCTTGTATAAGGACAAGAATCGCCTCAAAGGCAATATTTTGGTCTTTATGTCAAACGAGAATGATACGCAAAAATCAAAAGTCATTACCCCTAGTTTGCTTAGTTCGTGCACGAAACTATTGGTGCATCTGTGTCAAATGAGATGTCATGTGAGATTTACGATAACGCAAAAATACTTATGCAGAACCCTACAGAACGTTTCAATTGTTGCTATTCGCGGGCATCTAATTTGAGACAAGCAGTCACGAAGATAACCTCTGTGCAGAATGATATGCATGAAGATGTTTTGGTTCAGTGTGATCTCGTGCCTTCCCCCAGTCAATGGCGCCATAGACCTTTTAGCTATTCAGGAAAGAATCAGAATCGAACAAACTTTTGCTACACTTTGTAGAATTTTCGAATGTGCACAATAGTGAAAGAAGCTCTAACGCCACTCGATCGAATGTAACGTATAAAAATGTATAAAAATAACGTTCGATCCAGGCTCCTTTTAGAATAGCTAAAAGGTCTATTGTTTGCTGGGATTCTGCACCTTTCTGTAGCTGTGTAGGAGGGGGATCCTTCTATCTTCGGTGATGCTGCGAATGTTAGCCTCTGTGCAGGCCACCAGTTACATCATCCTCTAAAGTTGACTTATTTGCATAATGAGTACTATCAATAAGTGGCTAATGATTCGTTCGTTCTAGAAAACGATTGTTTTGACATAATTAAGCTGCTAATGAAGTCAAGAACGTGCCAATTCTGGGGAAATTTGTTGTTGTGCCAGGGTAAACATCATGGTAATTTATCCATCTTATGGTGTCAAATCTGTCTAACATGAAATAAGCCGACGTCAAATGTTGCTATAGGATCGCGGGAAACTTCTGTCTTGTATGCGCTTTATGTGTTGGCTTCTGTAAACAACGGGATCTTATTGTTGAACAAATAGTCCTCATTTAGCACATAAAATAAAATTCGCGACTGATTGTACTCATTAGGGAACTTCATATTTTAGGGAGCCAAGCAGCCGCGTTAGTACTAGAATGGTAAGGTGCTAGAAGAAGCCCTTGTGACACACCCGATGTGATTTCCTGCAAGCTGCCAAAAGCACAACCTATTTTCACTCTTCGATTTCTTTTAACGAGGTAGCTGTGCACGAGCTTAAAGAGTGTCGAAAATGAAAGCCCATCGGAAAAATAAAGAAGTCATTGAGGCACACAGCCATATGTATTCGTTAGGTCCATCAAAACAGTTTAATTTATACCGTACTGGTCGATACATCTACGGATTGTCTCGATGACTTGGAAAGAGCATGTTGCGTTTTGTGTCCCTCTCTAAATCAACACAGGAATATTGGAGAATTTTGGTTCACTTTAACTTTCATTGCTCATCTGCCGGGTGTGCTAAAATAAACTATGCATATTTGGCAGGCCACAATAAATATTACACTAGACCAATTTTGAAGATGTATGACTTAATCTTTAGCAGAAAGCCTGAATTAGAATCTTGGAATTTTTTGGAAATTTTTTGTTTTTATGTTTTAGAGCTACCAAAGGGGCCTCTTAACCCTATCCAGAGTAGGCTTTTTGAAACTCTTGGGAAACTACGGGCGGCACAAAGTGCCCCCCTCTACTTTCTAAGAACAATAAGTGCTAGAGACTTGAAACTTGGCACAAATAACAAACCCAATAAGGCAAATATGATGACGTAATTTGTTTTTCTTAACGTCACGTGATTAAGTGCTGACGTCAGCAAATGTTGCTAATTTGGGTGTAAAAGCACATCGACTTCGTCACTTCGTATCTCCAAATTGATAAAATATATTGATGTGAGAGTTGAAAAATAGAAGGATTATATCTTTGTAATTCTTATTTTGAAATTTTTGCTTCGTAAGAATAATATTTTTGCTGATGTCAGCATCCATTTATTTTGAACGCAAAAAGAGCAATATTTGTCTAAAATTTATTAAAAATTACTTTGAAAAATAGCAAAAAATGCTAAATATGCATTAAAAGACCTGCTGCATCATATGATGTTGCTCATTTTTCGAACAATGAAGCCTAACATGGTTTTTTTCAGTACGCATGCACAACAATGAATTATTGATGACATCATCAAACATCAATGATCTATATATCAAATGAAAGCCCGTTCCGTATCGTGACAAGGAACAACTCCGTCCTTAACAAGGGTAATGTTATCAGTTGAATCTAAACATTTATCATACATTGAAAGCTTGGAAGTAAAGAAAAATGCTTTCTCGTTACTTAACTCTGTCAGATCAAGGTTCATGAAGATTTTTACATCCTTGCTTAGTTTATATTACCAGATACGTTAATCGGTGTTAGTTGTATAAGCATTTTAGCAACCCCCTTTAGCCTGGTCGTACCTTGATGAAACTGAAAATTGAAAGTAAATTGACTCTAACTAAAATTCACAAAAACATTTCAAATTAGCAAAGAATGTTACCTTCTGTGGCAGTGATAAATGTTTTAACTGGCTCTAGACAGATGGTTGATGTATTTTTGGTACGTTCAAGTAAACATCTAAATTTAATTCTTTTGCCAGTCGATCGGACCAATTTTGAAGTAGTATTCCCAAATGTCCACATTACTTCATTTTCATAAACAATATGTGTCGATTTCTCTGTTCTCGTTGTACCACATTTGTCATACGTGGTAGCAAGTCCATACTCGTTATTTGGGAAGTACCGTTTGCCAGTACAATTTGTATCATTCAATGTTATCGATGAGCCATCAAAAAGCTGTGTCCGGTTATCCAAGAATATTGCCATTGAAGTTTCATTGCAAACGACTCTATTTGATCCATCTGTAATGAAAACAGCTGCGATTACTACGACAAACATGGTTGATATGACACTAAAGGTAGAGCAAAGGATATTGGAAAGACCATGGGCCTTTGATTGACTTTGAGGGTACCTTAATAACTCTGTCTGGTCATCTCTCTATTAAGCTCTCCTCCCTAACAAGCACCCCCTGGCCTTGTAATACGACGCATTAAATATCAAGTATCAAATGAGTATCAAATAAGGCCAACTCGCGGTTAAGCTCCACCCTAAATTATGTCAAATGCCAGGCGCGGTTAAGCTCCACCCCAAATTATGTCAAATGCCAGGCGCGGTTACGCTCCACCCCAAATTATGTCAAATGTAAGAGGTTAACAGACAATGTCCATTTATTTATCTAAACAAGTTGGCATGTTAATTTTGATTTGGCTTGGGATCAAAGCTGTGTCAAATGTGTGAAATGGCGAGGTAACATTTCATGTTGATACTTGGGGGAAAATGGGGTAAAAAACTAAGAGCTATCATCTATATCCTTCTTATTTGACTTTGTGAATCACCCCGCCTCTAAAAATCCTCCCTCTCTCTGTAGCACCCTTCGGATTCTCGAGGAATAAATGAGCCCATCCGGGCATCTATACAGGGGCTGTTTTATAGAGAAGTTCTCGTATATCACTTCATGAAATATGTTGCCTTCTTGATAATATCATTAAAACAGAGGCTAGGTAGATATATTAGGTGTTATAAAAACCAACAACTAACTGATCACACAAACTGGCTAAAAGTTTATGTTGAGCAGCCTCAAAAGCCTTCTTCAACTGCGCAGGGACGGTGGTAATCCAATTCAATAGCCTTCTATCTTAGCTGCCTCAGAAATTTTACGTCTCCAAAGAGCCATTGTCACATAGGGTCCTTTGCAGGCACGCTGCAATATCAGATTTTCTGAAAATCAAACTTTGCCTGAGCAGAAGTTGTAGATCAGTACTCCTAAAGTTAAAACGATAACAATGTTTGAATTTATGTGAATTTCGATAAGTTCTTCTGATCAAGCCAAATTTGATTTCAGATTCAGGTTCTTTAAATGAATCACTCGGCCAATACAACAATACACAAGCAGTTTTGGCATGCAATTTGACAAATTGCAAATCAATATTGTATCTTCTTCGCAAAGGTTGAATAACAATGTGTGAAAGCAAGGATCCTCTGCAGTGACTGCTGCCAACCAAGTACATCCAATCGGCTATATTTGCATAACAGCTTTAGCTTCCTTACCGTCACATTTGGTTCCATTTCCAAAATAGCCAAATTTACAGTGACATGTATATGATCCATTTGTATTTGAACAAGCACCATTGATACTACATTGATGTTGTCCAGTCGTACACTCGTTTATGTCAGTGCAAGTAAATCCGTCGCCACTGAATCCACTCTTACATGAGCAATTGTATGAGTCATTGCCTGGATGGCAAATAGCATTTGGACTGCATAGTTGTGGTTTACATTCTAGAAAGAAATTGAAGAGAGGTCAGAACAAACATTCATATCACGAGGATCGGGAAGACAAATCTAAGAAGCATCAACAAGGACAGGTTTGGTAAGAGAATAGCACCAGTTGGTTTTGACTGAAACCGCAATTCAAAGTGATTAGCGATCACAGGCAAAGGAAATTCCTTCAACCTGTGATTCAAAACATTGATTCAGGACATTGGACGGACCATGGGCCTTTGATTGACTTTGAAGATACCTTGAAAACTCTATCTGGCCATCTCTCTATTAAGCTCTCCTCCTTAACAAGCACCCCCTGGCCTTCTAATACAACGCATTAAATATAAAGTACCAAATGAGTATAAAATAAGCCCCACTCGCGGTTAAGCTCCTCCCCACTTTATGTCAAATGCCAGTGGTTAGCAGATAATTTCCATTTATTTATCTAAACAAGTTGGTATGTTAATTTTGATTTGGTTTGGGATAAAAGCTGTGTCAAATATGTGAATTGGCCAGGTAACATTTTATGTTGATACTTGGGGGAAAATGGGGTAAAAAACTAAGAGCTATCATCTATATCCTTCTTATTTGACTTTGCGAATCAACCCGCCATTAAAAATCCTCCCTCTCTCTGAAGCACCCATCGGATTCTCCAGGAATAAATAAGCCCCCCTTTGGTATCTATAAAGGGGCTGTTTTATAGAGAGGTTCTCGTATATCACTTCATGAAATATGTTAACTTTTGGATAATGTCATTAAAACAGAGGCTAGGTAGATATACTAGGTGTTATAAAAACCAACAACTAACTGATCACACAAACTGGCTAAAAGTTTATGTTGAGCAGCCTCAAAAGCCTTTTTCAACTGCGCAGGGACGGTGGTAATCCAATTCAATAGCCATCTATCTTAGAGAATTTTGCGTCTTCAAAGAGCCATTGTCTCCTACGGGTCCTCTGCAGGCACGTTGCAATCTCAGGTTTTCTGAAAATCAAACTTTGCATGAGCAGAAGTTATACATCACTACTCCTAAAGTTAAAAAGATCAACAATGTTTGAATTTATGTGAATTTTCGATAAGTTCTTCTGATTAAGCCAAATTTGATTTCAGATTCAGGTTCTTTAAATGAATCACTTAGCCAATACACAAGCAGTTTGGGCATGCGATGTGACAAATTGCAAATCAATATTGTATCTTATTCGTAAGGGTTGAATAACAATGTCTGAAAGCAAGGATCCTCTGCAGTGACTGCTGCCAACCAAGTACATCCAATCGGCTATATTTGCATAACAGCTTTAGCTTCCTTACCGTCACATTTGGTTCCATTTCCAAAATAGCCAAATTTACAGTGACATGTATATGATCCATTTGTATTTGAACAAGCACCATTGATACTACATTGATGTTGTCCAGTCGTACACTCGTTTATGTCAGTGCAAGTAAATCCGTCGCCACTGAATCCACTCTTACATGAGCAATTGTATGAGTCATTGCCTGGATGGCAAATAGCATTTGGACTGCATAGTTGTGGTTTACATTCTAGAAAGAAATTGAAGAGAGGTCAGTACAAACATTCATATGATGAGGATCGGGAAGACATATCTAAGAAGCATCAACAAGGACAGGTTTGGTAAGAGAATAGCACCAGTTGGTTTTGATTGAAACCGCAATTCAAAGTGATTAGCGATCACAGGCAAAGAAAATTCCTTCAACCTGTGATTCAAAACATTGATTCAGGACATTGGACGGACCATGGGCCTTTGATTGACTTTGAGGATACCTTAAAAACTCTATCTGGCCCAACCTCGTTACCAGGGTGTTCTGACGTCATACGCTGGTCACGAAGCCGAAAGAACACCCTGGTACACTTGGCATCAATCTTGCCAATATATGGCAATATGCGCCCCATTATGGATTTGCAGTTTGCTAGGCAACGATAATCGACGAAAAATGGTCGTTGCTCTAGCGCTAATTCTGACGTATATAAATTGAGAAATTAAAAACAAACACTTTGAGGACCCTATTTTAGCCCTTTTTAAGGTATTTAATCATTAATCCGGGGTTAGCAAGTGCATTTAGTAGGAAAACGAGCACGATCCATTTGGGTGGAAAAAGGGCCTAAGTTGAAATTTTCGAGAATTTTCCCCACAGCTTTGAAAATAGAATGGCTCGTTATTCGGCGAATTTTAGAGATAAATTGGAGATTAAAAGTGTTTTAGTGAAAGAATACAGTTTTCCGTCGAATTTTGACATGCCGCGGCTGTTTACTTCTCGCAAAACGGAGTTACGGCGTAAAATGGGGTAGGCCGAAATTATTCCCCATTTTTGGGGGGCGCGCGCTCCGCTTCTGGGGGCAATATTGAACCCCAAATTACGTTATTAGACTTGCAGACGAATGGTCTCTTGAAAACTTTTTTCTGTTTTGAAATCAGGCTTGTAACCATGGAGCATCGACTCCAAACGTAACCTCAGGTCGGAAAATCGCAACATTTATTTTTCAACCCCCAGTTATGACGTCATAATGAGCCCAACATTTCCTGAAACTCCGAAATTCGGATGCGCCGTGGTCCATTACCCCTCTTAAACTCCTCACTTGCCCCATACACACCATTGATTTTGTGAAATTACCGATTCAATAAAGGCCATTTTTGAATGGGAGCAAGTTATAATCTGATTTTACTATTGTTTTCGAATAGCCAATCAAATTGCCGAACGGCCTCTTGTATCCCAGAGTAGAGGTAGAGCAACGAACTCACTCTGGGGACGAGATTGTATCTGGCCATCTCTCTATTAAGCTCTCCTCCTTAACAAGCACCCCTGGCCTTCTAATACAACGCATTAAATATAAAGTACCAAATGAGTATAAAATAAGCCCCACTCGCGGTTAAGCTCCTCCCCACTTTATGTCAAATGCCAGTGGTTAGCAGATAATGTCCATTTATTTATCTAAACAAGTTGGCATGTTAATTTTGATTTGGCTTGGGATCAGGCTTGGGATCAAAGCTGTGTCAAATATGTGAATTGGCCAGGTAACATTTTATGTTGATACTTGGGGGAAAATGGGGTAAAAAACTAAGAGCTATCATCTATATCCTTCTTATTTGACTTTGCGAATCAACCCGCCATTAAAAATCCTCCCTCTCTCTGAAGCACCCTTCGGATTCTCCAGGAATAAATAAGCCCCCCTTTGGTATCTATAAAGGGGCTGTTTTGTAGAGAGGTTCTCGTATATCACTTCATGAAATATGTTAACTTTTGGATAATGTCATTAAAACAGAGGCTAGGTAGATATACTAGGTGTTATAAAAACCAACAACTAACTGATCACACAAACTGGCTAAAAGTTTATGTTGAGCAGCCTCAAAGACCTTTTTCAACTGCGCAGGGACGGTGGTAATCCAATTCAATAGCCATCTATCTTAGAGAATTTTGCGTCTTCAAAGAGCCATTGTCTCCTACGGGTCCTCTGCAGGCACGTTGCAATCTCAGGTTTTCTGAAAATCAAACTTTGCATGAGCAGAAGTTATACATCACTACTCCTAAAGTTAAAAAGATCAACAATGTTTGAATTTATGTGAATTTTCGATAAGTTCTTCTGATTAAGCCAAATTTGATTTCAGATTCAGGTTCTTTAAATGAATCACTTAGCCAATACACAAGCAGTTTGGGCATGCGATGTGACAAACTGCAAATCAATATTGTATCTAATTCGTAAGGGTTGAATAACAATGTGTGAAAGCAAGGATCCTCTGCAGTGACTGCTGCCAACCAAGTACATCCAATCGGCTATATTTGCATAACAGCTTTAGCTTCCTTACCGTCACATTTGGTTCCATTTCCAAAATAGCCAAATTTACATTGACATGTATAAGATCCATTGGTATTTGTACAAGAACCATTGATACTACATTGATGTTGTCCAGTCGTACACTCGTTTATGTCAGTGCAAGTAAATCCGTCGCCACTGAATCCACTCTTACATGTGCAATTGTACGAGTCATTGCCTGGATGACAAATAGCATTTGGACTGCATTGTTTTGGTTTGCATTCTAGAAGGGAATTGAAGAGAGGTCAGAACAAACATTCATATGATGAGGATCGGGAAGACAAATCTAAGAAGCATCAACAAGGACAGGTTTGGTAAGAGAATAGCACCAGTTGGTTTTGATTTAAACCGCATTTCAAAGTGATTAACGATCACAGGCAAAAGAAATCTTTCAACCTGTGATTAAAAACAAGCAAAACCTCAAAAGTTGGCCTCAAACCCAGGTAGCTAGGTCGCTCGTAGTGCGTCCCAGAAATTGCTTTCAAGAACAAACATGAGCATAGATGGAGAGAAGAAGGATAAATCTACACATCTGCCACGGACATTGTGTGCTTTTTTGGTTCAAAAGACGATTAGGAGCCAATTCAGTTCTCTTATTTTTTGGTGTAATTAAAACTTCTGAACCAAAGAAAAGAAATGCCAGAGGAAGACGTTTAGATATATCCTTCCTATTTCAATATACGTTCATGTTTCCTCTTAAAAACAATTTCTGGAAAGCACAACGAGCGCGCTAGTATACTTTGGTTATAGAAAAACCATTGCGGCTTTGTTTGCTTTGAATTTCTGGTTGAGAGAATTTCCTTCATCTGTAGGCACTTATCGATTTGAATTCAAGTGTCAACAAAAGCACCTCATGCTATTGTGTTACAAAATTTGTTCTTGTTAGAAGCTTCCGTTGTCCGCGTTTCATCTCCTCCGCAGTACTGTAAAAAATTTCCCCCGCAGATACATATTATCCAGCTCTCCTCCATAGAAGCACACCAGCAGTGTCTAACTACCCATGGTTTCATTGATGGTATCCTTCTAAGAAGAAAGCTTTTCACGGAAACCTTTAAAGTGCTAATGCAACGAAATTTTCGAACCTCATTTTTTGGCTTTAAAAGAAACTTCAATCTTTGCTGAGCAATATGATATAAAGAAAGTCAACAGGAACAAATTGCATTGTTTTGAAAAAGTCTGCCAAAGTTGTGAAGTCAGGGCGAATTTCTCTCATCGCGTGTGACGTATGAAGTAGAACGCATTCAATTTGCGCAACAACAACAAAGCGCGCTCCGGTCAGACAGACAGTGCCCGTTTCTGTCAGTTTCTCGAAGGCAGATTCATTTTGATTTTACCAAATCAACGTAAGATGTCAGCAAATACAATATTATGGTGTTGTGAACCTACATGCTCCTTATCAAGATAGCTGTACCGTACCAGGCCAGCTCACTGCCCACTTCAAGCAATACGAGGAAGCTGTGCACTATCATCACAATCAATGAACAACATACGTAGGCCTATTCTTCGTGAATCACTGGAACTGGAAGCCAGATTCGAGAAGTGGAATGCTGTTAATGAATGGTACGTGATCTTTATTATAAACAAAGCTTTTGATAAATTGTTACATGAGTAACAAGGGGGAATTTCGTTTTCGACCAATCAGCGCATTTGTTGACATTTGGGGCCTCGACAGCAAGACTGAATTATGTTTTTTATGCGCGCGCAGATATCCCTCGAAACCGAGGCAATGGGGAAATCAGAATTATTACAAACGCTCCTTTCCTCAATTCTAGAACTGACCACAGCTGAAACCATAACAGCAACAACGAGCATAGGTGAAGGTCACATGGAAAGAGCTTAAACTGAAATACCTGAAATACGGAGAACATCCCAAAACAAAAACAAGACAGTTATACACACAAGTAACCCGCGGAGTTTTACCCAGTTTATTAATCGCAAGCCAGTGTTGTAAAGAAATCAAACTATTTGATTTGCAAAGCCTGGAGTTTCTGCTCTCTCAACTAACCCTTCGATGGACTAAAACTTCCCGCCCGACGTGCGTCACTGCGAGTAACATCGATGAGCGAGTAATATATTCTGAACGCAGTCATGCTTACCTTGAAGTAAAAATTGTTCTGTAAAATGTAAAAAATTAGCTTTGCTCAACGACCAATTTGCCATAAAGGGAATACAAACATGAAATCAATGTCACAAGAAATTTGCGATATACTTCAAAACAACGAGAATTTTGGCCTAATCTATCATAAACTGACCCCCTGGTACATCAAACCAAACATCAAGTAATCAATACTAACATAGGCTACGGACGGGGGTATAATTTTGACTTCACCTTGAGCTGTTGTCGTTGCTCTCCATTGTTTGTGGCTGCTAGATTGTAAACAAACAAAGATGGCTGGCTGGGAAATCAGCATAAAACCAACACGTAGATATCTAATTTTTACAATGTCATCCCCTATTTTCCCGGCGGTACCGATACGATTTTCTGACAGCCAAATAAAATTTCGATCAATACAAAAAGTTTCCTGAAAAGGCTGCGGCCAGATTTTTTGCAAATTACATAGAAATTCGATCAATTTTTCCTCATTATTTTTGAACCAAAATCTAGTAACCTTGAAATTTCTTGGCTTGTGAGGCTCAGAAGAGTCAAATAGGCTTGCAATTCAATGAAATAAACAACAAAGTATCTACCTCTTCAAAAATAATTTTACCGCTTGTTTATTTCAAGGATTTTGAACACTAGGAGGGTTTACTTTGGCAGACCAAAATACTTAGGCCGATAACCATGTGAAGATCACCGGTACTTCGATAAAAATTGAAGTATGATCCCCTATTTTCCCGAATAGCTCACCTGGCTCAAAATGTTGCTCAGATCTTGGAGAAGGATTTCAGAGATGATGGTGAAAAGGCTGCGGCCAGTTTTGGAGTATTTTACAAAACATTAAATCCTTGAATTCTTCGTCTTTTGTGACAATCACCACGATATCTATTCCACGTGTTTGGAGCCCTTTAAAATGTTTGATTAACTTCAGCTCTCGTCCAAGTAATCTTTAACTTCCAACCTGTGCATTTAGCCAAGTACCGAAGACAATAGGCCAATTCCCAGGGGTCAGGAATCTTCGAAAGTCTATTGCTTGTTTTTCCTGGCAACTTTCCAGATTCACAGATTCCAACTAAATGCGGGGGCGCAAGGTCCTGTCGGTCAGCGGCAAAAACATAATTCAGTCTTGCTGGCCTCGACCAATCAGAATGCACCATGACGTCACATCAATGGCGGAAGCTGTGGGAAGCTGCGAGGAAAACATCTCCCCCAATATCGCTCGAGCTGACAACGGTTATCCAACTTTTTACCGATTTTATTGGTTTACATCAAAGTTTGGTAAATTTTGGAACTTTCTGCCACTGCAATTTTCGATCGATCGTTTTCTTCAAGAGAAATCGTTTTTTAAATAACACTAAAATTCGAGGCTTTGATGAGAATACCATCCCCTTAGGCCCTTTTTCAAACCTGCGATCTTTCGCCTTCTCTTCGAAGAAAAGTGGAAGATTTTCTTAACTTTTCGTAGCCACGTCCCACAAATAAAGATTTTTCACAAAAATAATAGTCACCCGAGTCCCCTGGGATGGCGCGATTCTTTGTTTTGGCCAAAGTAAATCTCATTCATCAGTTTCCTCGGCAGCGTTCTTTTGATTCTCTTACTTGATTGGCTCTTTTGAGAGATTTGGCGGGAAAAAAGCTCGGTGACTGGAAGAAGGAAATGTCAGGTGCTAAGTTTATTGAGTAAACAAATATGCCGAAGTTTAAGAAAACTTGTGGAAATCCCTTCCGCACAGAATGGGTCAAACAATGCAGAACATTCTATGCTTGTGAAATTGAAAGCTGAGGGATTGATTGTTGGTTTGTTTCCTTGTTTTAATTCGATCTTTGATTGAGGAGGGAGGAAGGAAAAAGTGGAGATAAGTTGTACAGAGAGGTAGAGAATGTTTGCACATCGTGCCCGAAGAAAGTTTCAAACCCGACTGGCTCGATATATACGTGCATCGCATAGATTGAGAATAATAAAACAGGTAGATATAATCTAAGAAACCTTCTTATGGAATGGAGTTCATGTATTTATCTTTTAATAAGAAACTGCCTATAAGAAACTCAGCTATCGGATCACGAAAAGATAAAGGAACTCCAGTACTGGGAAAATATAACTTGAGAAACCATTCATTTTAATAAAGGAAATCCTCGTCACATTTTTAGTTCATTCTCAATTGTTTCCTGTTCTACTCGCGAAGTACTTCGGCAATATGTAAACATTGGAAAAGCTTCAAGAAACGTTCTGAAAAATTCACGAAGGCACAGGTAGTGAACGTGAAGATTGTTATGGAACAAATCTGAGAACTAAAAATGTGATAATTTCTAGAAATTCAGTATTGGCCAAAATTCTTAGTTTCTTATGAAAAATACGTGTAAAGAGATTTCAATGCAGGCTGTTTTCTCAATTTCTTATAGCAAGGAGATTTCAACTCTTTGCTTTTGCATTTATCGAACCATTACTCTGGGATGTATTTTAAATTCAGTAAATTTCATAATTCACACATTCATTTTTACAAGAAACTTAGGTACAAAAAATCCAAAAGATACATTTTCTTAAAGTTTAAACATTATTAAGATGTATGGAGAGAGTAAAGAAGCCCAAAAGCTTTTATTTTATTCATAAATAGGATCTGAAGAAATCTTGCTTATGGAAAGATGAGAAACAAATATCAAGGTGGAAAAGTCAACTAGATGTTGAAGTATTATGAAATTTAAATTTACTGAATTTAAAATATATCCCAGAGTAATGGTTCGATAAATGCAAAAGCAAAGAGTTGAAATCTCCTGGCTATAAGAAATTGAGAAAACAGCCTGCATTGAAATCTCTTTACACGTATTTTTCATAAGAAACTAAGAATTTTGGCCAATACTGAATTTCTAGAAATTATCACATTTTTAGTTCTCAGAATTGTTCCATAACAATCTTCACGTTCACTACCTGTGCCTTCGTGAATTTTTCAGAACGTTTCTTGAAGCTTTTCCAATGTTTACATATTGCCGAAGTACTTCGCGAGTAGAACAGGAAACAAGTGAGAATGAACTAAAAATGTGACGAGGATTTCCTTTATTAAAATGAATGGTTTCTCAAGTTATATTTTCCCAGTACTGGAGTTCCTTTATCTTTTCGTGATCCGATAGCTGAGTTTCTTATAGGCAGTTTCTTATTAAAAGATAAATACATGAACTCCATTCCATAAGAAGGTTTCTTAGATTATATCTACCTGTTTTATTATTCTCAATCTATGCGATGCACGTATATATCGAGCCAGTCGGGTTTGAAACTTTCTTCGGGCATGATGTGCAAACATTATCTACCTCTCTGTACAACTTATCTCCACTTTTTCCTTCCTCCCTCCTCAATCAAAGATCGAATTAAAACAAGGAAACAAACCAACAATCAATCCCTCAGCTTTCAATTTCACAAGCATAGAATGTTCTGCATTGTTTGACCCATTCTGTGCGGAAGGGATTTCCACAAGTTTTCTTAAACTTCGGCATATTTGTTTACTCAATAAACTTAGCACCTGACATTTCCTTCTTCCAGTCACCGAGCTTTTTTCCCGCCAAATCTCTCAAAAGAGCCAATCAAGTAAGAGAATCAAAAGAACGCTGCCGAGGAAACTGATGAATGAGATTTACTTTGGCCAAAACAAAGAATCGCGCCATCCCAGGGGACTCGGGTGACTATTATTTTTGTGAAAAATTTTTATTTGTGGGACGTGGCTACGAAAAGTTAAGAAAATCTTCCACTTTTCTTCGAAGAGAAGGCGAAAGATCGCAGGTTTGAAAAAGGGCCTAAGGGGATGGTATTCTCATCAAAGCCTCGAATTTTAGTGTTATTTAAAAAACGATTTCTCTTGAAGAAAACGATCGATCGAAAATTGCAGTGGCAGAAAATTCCAAAATTTACCAAACTTTGATGTAAACCAATAAAATCGGTAAAAAGTTGGATAACCGTTGTCAGCTCGAGCGATATTGGGGGAGATGTTTTCCTCGCAGCTTCCCACAGCTTCCGCCATTGATGTGACGTCATGGTGCATTCTGATTGGTCGAGGCCCCAAATGTCAACAAATGCGCTGATTGGTCGAAAACGAAATTCCCCCTTGTTTACATGAGTAATTCTGTCACTTAGGGGGCACAAATAGCCCGCAGTAGACCTAGTCGAACTTAGCTAGGCCTAAGCCCATAGTGCATAGAACTTGGATACACTTTTTTCATAAGAAACTGATAAGAAACTAAACTCTCAGATCGCCAAAAAATGAAGAGACTTCAGTATTGGGAAAATATAAGCCAAGAAACTATTCATTTTGATAAAGGAAATCCTTTACCTATTTTTAATTTATTGTTGCTTGCTTTCTGCATCATATTCTATCATACTCGTAAGGTACTTGAGCAATGTCTAAACATTGGAAATACTTTAAAAACCTTATTTTGAAGTGTTCACAAGGGCAAACTTTCAGTACTGGCCCAAATTCTTAGTTTCTTCTCAAAAAATATGTGTGGATGAAATGTTGGTTAGTTAACTCGGGTTCAGATGTTGCAGGGAAGTTCACTGTACAAGAGGAAAACGAGTTTTTATGGCATTTTCGAGCAAATAACTTTTTTACCAGCACCAAGGTTACATTATAATGCATTGATAAACACAGATGTCATAAAAGTGGTTAGGCCTTTATTGGAAGACTCACACGGGTGAGCATACAAGCAAAAAGCAGGACAAGGCAGAAATGAATAGGGCCACTATTTGCTACTAATTCTTTATAATCTTTATTTTGTTAAGTCTAAAATCTGAGATAAAATCAAATTCATTTGAATGCGCACTTTGTTGTTACGTTGACAATAGCTGACGGAGCAGTAAGAAGTTGATAGGCCTGAACCAAGCAATTCAGAGACAAATAGATAATTTAGAAACAGCTCCTTACGGTCAGTTACTAATTACTGTATATATGACCACCATGCTGCTGTATATGAATCAAATGGATTTGCCTAAGCCATGGATACGGAACATTGACTTCTGTTTATCAATTCACTATCTTTTTTCAGGTGCCTTTGAGCAGAATTGCCTACAGATGTCTGATTCCTTGGCTCGTGGCTAGCTTTGTTGGGACAACAGAACATCACTGCCAACTTGTAAGACCATCAGATGAGGGAAAAGTTCCATACAGCACCTTGTACTGGCTAAGCAGATGCTGAAGAAGGCTGTATATTTGGAGAGTAAATGTTTTGACCAGACTTCTTTTCAATGAACAACCTTGCAAGAAATTGGAGCAAACATAAAAACATGAAAATGAGAGTCCTAGTAAAGCTATGCAAAATGAGGTGTAAAGTTTTGATTTTGTCCTCCTTTTTAACTGAATCAGTATTTTGTCCAAAACAGTTGCTCTCAAAGTATCCATGGCTGTTTAGAAAGACTTGAGTATTTTCAACTTTTGTCACATTTTAGCTTGTAAATGTTAAAATGAAGGTATTTTTTCAATCATAGCAAGAGTAAGTGCTCTGCAGAAAAGCAAGTCAGTTTTTCAATGTGTGTGCTTCTTTGTTGTCTGTCCACAGCAGGGGTAATCTGTCTTTTTCCTCCTTGTATTGGTAGGTACTGCAGCCTGTTCCATTAGGCCTTACTATAAGCATTCTTGTTCTGTGGAAAAAGTGGATGAAAGTAATCCAATGATATTTTCAGGAAGGCGAAAAATGATGTATCGCAATCAAACAAAGTTTGATATCAAGATTATCTGGCTTAAGGAAGCAGCAAATATTTCAAAAAAAGACTTTCAGACTCAGATTGCCAAAAAATTAAGAAACTCCAGTATATTTGTCTTTATTTTCACTTATTTCCTGTATCATATCACTTGGAAAGTCCTTGAGTAATGTCTAAACATTGGAATGCTTCAAAACACCTTCTGTTGGAATGTTCAGGGGTGTGCAGATCTCATAATTTTAAGAAACATTCAGTACTGGCCTAAATTCTTAGTTTCTCAAAGAAAAAATATCCCACTGAAAATGTGACAACTTCAAATAACTGCACTGCATATTTGACATTCTATTTCTTTTTAGTACTTGATTTGATGATTTGCTGGGAGCAAATGTCTGACTAAAACACAAATCTGTTTCTTAGAATAGAAAAGAAAATACCTGTTCAATTTCTGCATGCAGCTCTGCTGTTCTTTGCAATTTGCTTGCTAGGTCTTGTAGCTAGCTTTGTATGACTGGCAATTTTCGCAATCACCACTCCAAACTTCGTCGTCGGGTGGTTGGCCTTCTTTATTGGCAATTCCTTCAATCGAGCTTTATCAAATTTGTCGTCACTTTGTGCTGTTGTTCAGGTGGAAGCTGAGGGAGTCATGGCATTTCGACTCATCTGAAAATGACAGTAATTAAAAGTAAACAACTGGAGAAAATATATTCTACGATTGACATCAATCTATAAAAGTACAAAAACAACAAACACGTAATTCAAATTGGCCTAATAATGGCCTAAATTGTCGCTCACCTGTCTACGATCTTCGAAGGGCTATTTCAGATGTCTCGCTTTTCCTTGATCGAAAAATAAATGAAATAACACTCCCTCAGTGTACTGGCTATTTCCACAGCTAATCAAAGTAGAGCCATCGCCAGCAACACAGCGCTTTTCTCCAAGACTCTTTTCTGCTCTCGGCTCTTCTTTGTAGTGATGAAGTCAAACGCATCTTATTGTTTCATTCAAATTGGCGTTCTACTTCATACGTCATGGGCTCACAGGAAAAATTCGCACGCGATCTACCAAAATCTCCAACTTTGACTTGCAATAAAAAGACATTCACGCATCCGATTTGAAATCGGTTTTCAGCATGATAATCAGTGCATAAAGATGTCTAAGATTAGGTTAAAAAAAGACATTCGAAAATTTCGTTGCATTAGCACTTTAATGCTCAGCATTTGTAGAGACTTTGCTCCGTTCTTCAGCTGACCATTTATTTCCAATCCTTCATTCGGCACTTACGTTATATCACATCACTCTATGCAGGGTGCATAAAAAAGCCACATGTAGCAAAGTGAACTCTGTCTGGAACGTAAGGTTGACATGAAAATAACAGTGATTCTGCGAAACCCCACTCAAGTGCTTGAGGAAAGCTTTTGCAAAATAGGGCACTTTGGAATTTTACAAGAAGAAAAAAGTACGCAAATGTCAAATGTGAAAACTCAAAAATAGCAGCCGTTCTTCTTTTCGACATTGTTCTAGTTGTAATGTTGGAACTATTCGGAATTTTGTCACTTCGTCGCCGCATGAACCTTTTGCATTGGTTAAATGTTAAATAATTGGATAGCTAGAAACAAGCATCATAAAAATATATTTTTAAATACAGCTCCATTTCATCAAAATCGTTTCAAAAAAGCTGATGATTTGTTTCGAAAATTTCTTTCTAAAGCATTCCACAGAGCTTCGTTGTAAAATATCCTTGATAAGTTTCCATTGTTGTGCAGCTTTTGTCAGCGAGAGTATTGCTTTGTCCAAAACAGTTAAATCTTTCATCAATAATACAATAATAAAGAAGCTTCTTCGGTTCATCACAGAATCAGAACCATAACAAATTCACTGAATGAAAAGAACAAAGCGTCCTCCTTCCTGCAAATATACAACTACCGGGTGTGTCAAAAAAAAGAATCCCTGTTTTGAAAGACCACATATCCGTCGATATCAAGATAATAATGTCGGCAATTATGTCATTCTATAGTGAACATGTTCAAATATATTCTAAATTTTACCTGCCTGAAATCGGCCACTCCGTTCTCTTAAATTATAAGAGATTTCATCGGGAAGCCTATCCAAGAAACGTCCAAAACTGCATAAAATCACGACCACATTTCTCGTATGTCTATGCCTTATAGCAGCGACCTGTACATGCTTTGGGATTCTTTTTATTGACTCACACGATGCAAAAATTGCTGAAGTAACGATAAAATACATTGTTTTGACTTACTTCTATTGTGTCAAGTCGTGCCAAGTGAAGGCATACGAGCCAGGGTTGTGAAAAATATTTTTTGTTGTTTGCATGTGACGTTTCGTTCCAGAGACAGTAAAGTTTACCGAATGAAGCCCTTTTTGATACCTGTGCTATACACTCTGTACTGTCCCACTGTTCAATCTTTCCAGCCTATGTTTTTGCCACTATTTACATAAATAATGTTACAAGGATGGTTTATCAAATTTTAACACAATCGTTGTTCTGAAATAAATTGCGGCTTGGTTAGCATAGGGCTCGAATCCTTGCAAAAATTATCATTCATATAAAACGTTATAATGATGTATCAAAAATGCAAAAGCCTATACTGCAAACGCTTTTTATCTAATGAAAGAACACGAGTTAGGCTTTCGGAGAATCACTCTTTCAATCATTTCAACCGTTCGTTCAAGAGAAAGTTGACTTTGCAGGATGTGGTTTTTTCTTGCACCCTTCATAGAGTGATGTGAAATGACGTAAGTGCCAAATAAAGGATAACAAATAAATGGTCAGCTAAAGACAGGATCAAAGTCTCTACAAATGCTGAAGAGGAAATATTTCTGTGAAAAGCTTTCTTCAATTGAAGTGATGAAAGGGAGCTTTACGTAATTTACCATTTTTTATATCATCCGTATTTACATAATTACAGCATTTATAAGATTCCCGATAGTTCTGAAGTTGGGACGTCATCTGACAGGACAGGACTATAAGACTTCATAAGACTTACATATAGACTTATTACAGCTGAAGAAATAGACTTAGGGCAATGCTAGACTCCAGCCATGGACGAAACTTTAGATGTTTGCATTTCGAAATGCGATACAACTAGCACGGGAACTAGCAATGGCTGGCTGTAAGGATTTTCCTGGTGGATATGTAGCACTTATAACTTTATCGACATTTTTTTTCTAATAGTATCATAAGGTGCGAAAATTGTCATCGCCCTTTGACTGGATTACAAAGTATATTCTGTTGTAAATACTAAAATTTGTAGCACTATTGATGACCATGGTTGCAAATGTATTCCAAGCTGTTACTTTCATCATCAGTTTCAAGATAAAGAAATGGTTTCTACTATTCTAAAAACCTTGGTCAAACATTATTAGACTAATGTCTTTTAGTCTGTGAGTTCTCCAGTGTGTGATTCTGAAAATACAATAACAAGGAAAGTCTCGTTTGTTTGTTTGTTTGTTTGTTTGTTTGTTTGTTTGTTTTCAAAAGTTTTAATGTTTTTTCACCACTTAAGCCGGTCTTTCAAGCTTCTCCTTCGTCTTCAGTATAGAGATCCAGGAAATTTAGAGATCAAGGAAAATAGTTTTCTAACAGCTCTTTAACCCTATAGTAGTGGTTGGACTATCTGACACGTCCTAGCTTGGTTGGGGGAGCAAAAAAGCCCTCCTATCTAACTCTTGACTTGAAATAGATAGAGCAACCAGATTTGGTTTACTAATAGCCCCAGGCATGTACTTTAGGAGAATATAAAAATTAACCTAAAATTAGCTGTAACTGTTGCTTGCATCAGCAATTTTCTTTGTAAGGTCAAGAAAAGTGCCAAAATCGGTCAAAATCAGGAAAAATGCGATAAAATTTAATTTGGAGCACAATCTCCATCCAAACATTAAAATTATGATAGATTACATCAAATAGCACTACCCTGCAAATTATCTTTGCAAAATATTGTAAGTTTGTTACATTTTTGCGAATAATAATATTCGAGAATTGGTGATTTTGATAGAGTCAGTTCCGGAAAATTGTCTCCCCCCCCCTCATTTGTCAAGATATTTTTATAAAACTTCTCGAGTCGTTGCTTAATAAGTAGCAGCAAAAGGTCAGAAAGTGTGCAGGCCATAATTATTCTCCTAGCAGAGTTATAAGAAAAAGTACTAGGGGCGCAAATTTGCCCCCCCCCACCCAACCAAAATAGGGGTTAAATAGCGCTCAGTCAAAACTTATTTTGTCTTCAGATCCGCCTTCAGTGATGAAATAATTGTTTTCTATCAAAATACCGAGGCCAACTTTCTTTCTCTCTTTAAAAACATGATAATAAAATATTCTGTGCAAAAATGTTTACCTGAAGGATTGGAGCTCTTCAAAAAAAATGGATTTATTGCAGGGATCATCATTGATGCATGCAGTCGCCTTTCAAATTGGGATTGTTTTTATTGGCTCGCACAGTGTAATGACTGATTTTGTGTAAAACCGTGACTGAAAGAGTTCTCTCTTTTATTGTTTGCTGTAGCTTACACCTTTGTTTTTCATTTTTCTAAGATAACTGGCGTCTGGCGAACCAAAGTCAACCAATAGGAAGCAACACACTTTGCATCTGCTTCAGCTCACCATAGCTAAATTTACTGCTCTCTAATGTAAGGGGGGGGGGGGGGGAGTTGCAATGTTTCAATTTATCTATTAATACCAAAGTGCATTCTCTTCCCAATGTGGTCGTGATATCTGATGTCGTATGCTTCATTCCATGCAGTTTGTTCTTCTTTACTATTAAGTAAGATCTTTACACAATATCAATATATCCCATTGCTGCACGCTCCTTTGGAGTTTATGTACTCCCACTTCTTTCATCGGTATTCTTTTTAAACCATCGTTGCAGTGTTAGTTATATTGGTTTAACCCTATCCAGAATAGGCTTTTTGAAACTTGGGGAGACTATGGGGAGGGGGGAAAACCTCCCCCCGCCCTCTTCATTCTCAGACCATACGTGCTAGAGACTTGAAACCTGGCACAGGTAACAAGCACGATACGGCAAACAAGATGATGTAATCTATTTTTGATTATATCCCGTGATTAAGTGCTGACGTCAGCAAATGTGCTAATTTGGGTGTAAAACCACATGGACTTAATCGCGTTATACCTCCAAATCGATAAAACATACCGATATGAGATTTGAAACACAGAGGGATTAAATTCTTGTAATACTTAATTGGAAATTTTTGCTTCGCAACACTTATATTTTTGCTGAGGTCAGTATTTATTTATTTCGTACGCAAAAAAGATCGATTTTTGTCTAAAAATGATTATAATAAACTTTAAAAAATAGCAAAAAATGCTAAATGTACACAAAAAGACATGCTGCATCACATGATGTTGCTTATTTTCCTATACATGAAGCCTAACATGGCTTTTTGCCAGTACGCATGCGCAAAAACCAATCATTGATGACGTCATCAAAAATCCATAAACTTTACATCAAACGAAAGCTTGTTTCAAGGAAAGTTCGGCATTGCTTGTCTCATTGTCATAGAGTCAGTGGTTCAAAAGTTATGACTTAACCCTAATCCATATGGGCTTTTTTCGAGCTACCATTTATGGGGGGGGGGGGTGCTTTCCACCCCCCCTCTGAAAACTGCCTTAGACTCATCCAAATTCAATACAACTTGGCACAGTTATAGAAAAGGTAATTTGTAGCTCGTAGCGTAATTTAGGAGTGGCTGCCACACCTTCTGACGTCACAGTGACGTCACGAAGTTAAAAATCTGTGAAAATCAGGCTTCCAAGTTGAATTCAAGTTTAATGAAGATTTTTGCATGAACTTTATGCAGTTTTTGGTTCAGTTTGTCAACATTTGTGGTGATAAAATATTATTTTATTGAAAATAACGATTTTGGACTGATAAATAAAGCAGTATTTTGGCAGAAATTAGCCGATTCTTATGACGTGATTTGTGCAATTAATTTATTCTATGTAAAAAGAGACCAAAAGAGCCTGCAAAATGGTGATTATCTACAAAAAATGTATCGTTAGAGTGTTTTTCATTGAAAAAGTTAAAAAAAACTTGAAAAAATTGCTAATTAGTCTAAAATGGCGGCCAAAATGACGTCATTATCAAAAAATGCTGACATCATCAAATTCCAGAAATTCCGGTATCAAATTAAAGCCCTTTGTTTGCTGATTCATTTGCTGTATAATACTTCATAATTTAATCAAATAATTCCATTGAAATCATTGAAAACGATGATTTTGCTGCTACCTCCTTCCAAATATGGGCATGTCACGTGACCTGTGAGTCCTATTGTTCAAAAATGTTTCCACCAAAATGTGGCTAATAGACAATTAGTAAAAGTCAGGGAGGCTGGGGGACATAGCAAATGTCGTTTAGAAACGCCGCAAATAAAACCTTGAGGGGTGGGGGGTGGAATCCACCCCCCCCAACCCATGTGGATTAGGGTTAAAAGGGATTCATTTCACGGAGCACTCAATTTAATGTCATGTGTTAACCCCCGGAATCAGTGTAAAAATTTTTAGATTGACATGGAAGGATGTCTCATAAATAGAAACTAAAAGTTGCAAGAAAGCTAGACTATTCTAGAAATATTCGACCAGCTGTGTGGAAAAGTTTACTACGGGGCCCTAGTCTGCATAGGGGTTAAAAGCAAAGATAATCGTCAGCCTATCAGGCCAATATTGAAACTGTCCGCTTCTACCCCAGTAGGTACTCCCATTATGGCCAAACAGGGGTCCAGTCAGAGTTGATGAGGGCGAAAGCAAAATTGGAAAATTACCCTCAACTGATGGTATGATTGTACAAAAAAACCACCAAATGATAGAACATAAACGGCAGCATCCACTATTCTACAAAGTTGGACAAGGTTCAAATGTAAAAGATCATATAACAAAGCAAGAGAACTTCAAAACTCGTTGATGAACATTGTTGCAGCTACTGTGTGGATTGATATGGCATTGCTGTATGGATATTCGACAATATTGCTGTGTGGAGGAGATTTGGAATTTTATTATTGGCAAAAAATCTTAGAATACGCCCAGCTGGTAGAATTTTTTTTACAAATAAGGCCATTTGGTAGCCATTTGGTACTACCCAACAAGGACAGATTTTGTAAAACAATAGCATGAATTGCTTTTTTTGACACCTGAATTCAAAGCGATTTGCGATCGCAAACAAAGGAAATTCCCCCAAATAATTCAAAACAAACAAAGCAGCAAAAGTTTCTCTGAAACCCAGGTAGCTAGCTCGCTTGTGCATTACAGAATTTGTTTTTAAGAGCAACTATGAGCATATATCAAAAGAAGAAGGATATATCTATACATCTACCACGGGCATTTTATTTATTTGGTTCAAAGGCCGATTGGGAGGCTATTCAATTCTCTTATTTTTTGGGTGTTATTAAAACACTTACTGCTCAGCTTCTGAACAAAATAAATAAAATGCCCGAGGTAGATGTGTAGATATAGTCTTCTTCTTTCGATATATGCCCATTTTTGCTCTTAAAAACAATTTCTGGAATGCACAACGATCGCGCTAGCTACCGGGGTTTCAGAGAAACTTTTGCGACTTTGTTTGTTTTGAATTATTGGTTGAGGGAATTTTCTTTGTCTGCGACCGCAAATCACTTTGAATTCAGGTGTCAACAAAAGCAACTCATGCTATTTTCTTATAATATCTGCCCTTGTTGTACGACCCTTAAATTGACTTGACCCCCTGTTAGGCTATATTGCGAGTAACACTGTGGGGCTTATATACCTACTTGTTCTAAAAGCTCTCACGCCGAAAATGCTCCGTAAACTCCGTTATCTGCTTGGCGAGCAAAAAGGGCACGTGATTTGAAAGGCAACTGCTCCGTAAATAGCAAAGCAATAATATTTTGCAATATCTGATTGAATAACCAAAAATATTTTGTAAATCTCAATTGTTTAACCCTATCCAGACTAGGCCTATTTGCAACTTTGGGGGGGCTAGGGGGGCATAAAGTGCCCCCTTGCTTTTTCTAAGAATCATAAATGCTAGAGACTTGAAACTTGAAACAAGTAACAAACACGATAAGGCAAACAAGATGATGTGATTTGTTTTTGTTTTTGTCACGTGATTAAGTGCTGACGTCAGCAAATGTTGCTAATTTGGGTGTAAAAACACACGGACTTTGTCGCGTTGTATCTCCAAATCGATAAGATATATTGATGTGATATTTGAAACATAGAAGGATTATATTCTTGTAATTCATATTTTGAAATTCTTGCTTTGTAACAGTAGTATTTTTGCTGATGTAAGCATTTACTTATTTTGTACGAAAAAAGAGCGATTTTTGTCTAAAAATGAATATAAATTTCTTAAAAAAACAGCAAAAAATGCTAAATATACATAAAGAGGCCTCCTGCGTCATATGATGTCACTAATTTTTCTAAAAATGAAGCCTAACATGGTTTTTCATCAATACGCATGCGCAGCAACCAATTTTTGATGACGTCGCCAAAAATCAATAAGCTACATATCAAATGAAAGCTTGTTTGCAGACGAGATCAGCAATCTTGTCTCATTGTTATAGAGCCAGTGGTTCCAAAGTTACGACTTAAAATGTATCTATTTTGAGGAGCACTCAATTTAAAGTCATGCGTTGACCCCCGGAATCAGTGTCAAAAATTGTTTAAATTGACATGAAAGGATGTCTAATAGATAGAAACTAAAAGTCACAAAACAGCTAGACTATTCTAGAGATACTCAACAAGCTGTGTGGAAAAGTTTACTAGGGGGGCACTTTGTGCCCCCCCCCCCAGTCTGGATAGGGTTAAGAACTCTTTGTGGCTGAAATCAGTCACTCCATTCAGAGCAAGCAAGGTATCTTCTCGAGAAAGTTTCTTCGAGAAGCCTTACATAATGTGATAAAATCAAGAGCAAATTCCTAAATAGTTCTACCTTACAGCAATGAATTGAGAGCATGCTTTTGCAAGGGTTATCGTCTTGAGAGAATGGAAAAGGTTCCCCTTCCAGTATGAAAGCTTATTTTTGGCGGACTGCTCTCTCAAGGGGACAAATCATATGCTAATGCAAGTGTTATTAGTGTTAGGAAGGAAAACGGCTTTCAGTTAAATCGTTGTTTTCACTCGTTTTTGCAGGTTTTTGAAAGGAGCTTCATGCACAAAATGTTCCATATCGACGAGAAGGAACGCCATATGACAGCCAGGAAAATTCCTGAATCTAATTGACCATATTGGCAATAAAACAAGGTAGTTTTAAATGTAATTGTTTTAATTATCAGGGAGCAGTATTTTTCACACGATTTTTTTCTCACTCGGAATGACAATACTGTTATCAAACTATGACATATGATAAACAACTGAACTCTTTGAAACAACTCAACTCTCAAGCTGGTTCTGCAAGAATCTTTTCAAATTTTATACTCCACTAATTTTTTCTTTCAAGTGTATCATTGATTTATATTAACCCTATTTTTGTTTACGGGGTGCAGATCCCCCCCCCCCCCTCCCCCTCCCAAGTAGACTTCTTCTTATAACTCTGCCAGGAGAACAATAATAGCCCGGAAACTTACTGATTTTTTGCTGCTACTTATTGTGCAACGACTTAAAACATTTTATTATAAAAATATTTTAATGAGGGGGAGGGAGACAATTTTCCGGAACTGATTCTGTCAAAATCGCCAATTCTCGAACATTAATTTTCGTGAAAAACGTAGCAAAATTGCAATATTTTGCAAAGATATTTTCAAGGGTAGTGCTACTTTATGTTATTTATCATAATGTTCATGTTCGGATGAAAATTGTGCGCCAAATAAAATTGTATCGCATTTTTCCTGATTTTGACCGATTTTGCCACTTTTTTGACCACACAAAGAAAATTGCTGACGCAAGCAATAATGACGGCTGATTCTAGGTTAATTTTCATATTCTCATAAAGTGCATGCCTGGGGCTATTAGGACACCAAATGTGGTCGCTCTATCTATTCCAGTCATAACGGGGCTTTTCTGCCCCCCCCCCAACCAAAATAGGATGTGTCAGGTAGCCCAAACACTATAGGGTTACCATAATTTTAGAACAAATAAGCACTCATGAATCTTCACATTGACACAGCCAATTTAGTAATAAGAAAGTGAATTACCTAAACAATATCCACACGTTTTGTTGCACCAAATGTACATGTTGCCGGGCGAATCGATGCAGAAATCAATATCATAGAATTGCATACAGGTAGCTTTTGTCCTATCATCAAAACATCTCATTAACTCTATGATAGAAAAAACAAGAATTCAACCAAGTACTTTCAAAAATAAACGCAAACAGATTGATCAGTAAAGAAAGTTGAAAACGGCGTGAAAAAAAGTGAAATGAATGACTGGTCCAGTTTTAACCTCAAAGAAATGATTTTGAAAGAAACATCTACTATGATGTACAAATCTTTAAACGATCTAGCACCACAGTACATCAGTGATCTTTTCGTAAGACTATCAGATTTCCACACTCGTGAGCTAAGAAACACTAAAAATGATCTTGCAGTACCGTTAATTAGAACAGTAAGTGGCCAAAAGGCATTCTCTTACCGTGGTACAAAAGTGTGGAACATGCTTAACGACAATATCGAAGAGGCTCCCTCGGTCTACTCTTTTAAATAAAGGTTGAGACAGTTGGGGTACGAAAATCTTTAATTTTGTACAGATATTTTTTGTATTCAGGTGTAAATTTTTATCTAATTTGCTTATATGTATTATATTAGGAACTTTACTTTTGACAGGGCCAAATTGTAAAACAATATTTATTGAATTTTGTACCCTGTATAAATATGTTTAAAATATGAAATATGAAATATGAAACCTGGATTGCTTCTAATTTCAATTTTTCACGATCCCCACTTGAAAGGCCACAAATCCCTGGACACCGGTCAAAAATCGAAAATAAAGACGATAAAAATCATAGACAAGTTCAAATCTATTCTAAAATTTACCTGACTGAAATCGGCCATTCCAGTCTTAGATTATGGGGGATTTTCTCAAGATATCTGCTTGAAGAAGGCTAATGAGGAGAAGGTTTCGATCTGCTAAATGTGGGAATAATTTCCACACCCTATGCCTCCAAATATAATATACAACTAGCTGTTAACGCAGTTAAGTAAGTGCTGTTCATAGTATCATTCATAATAGCATTCCGCAGATTGTCAAAACAAAAATGTCACAGTGAATATTTCGGAACATGTGTTTGAAACGAAGTTAAATTGCATCTTTTTGAGGTAAAACAATAAAGGAACTACGAGAGCTGTTTGCAAATTTCAAGACTCCATTACACGACTACAATACTCATTAAAACTCAATGTGATATTAATCTCAATTCAAGTCTTCAATTGCAATTTTGAGCATCTGTTTCAAGGCTAGAAACAATATGTTCCAGTTCATGACCGCACGCATAGATAGTTGTGTCATCAGCATAGTGCAAATCTCAGTCTCTTCCACCAAAAAGAAGAGGTCGTTTATAAATACATTAAATAGGAGGGGTCCCAAAACAGAGCCTTGCGGTACACCCTTAATCGATTCCTGCCATGAACTGAATGACCCATTTACCTTAACTCGCTGTTTCCTATTCGAAAGATAGTCATGAACCAGTTTTAGAGCAGATCTACTGAAGCCGTAAGATTCAAGCTTTGCAATGAGGAGTTCATGATTCAGACAATCAAATGCCTTCAAAAGGTCCATTAGAATTGCGCTTGCAAACCCTTTCATATCTAAGAACGATCTTCATTTTTCTATCAATCTAAGGAATGCATGTTGGGTGTTATAGCCTTTACGATACGCACAAAGATAGGGAGACAAGATATTTTCCATGTAATAAAAAATTTGACCTGAAAATTGTGACGTTCTTATATTATGTTGTTGTTGTTGTTGCTGCTGTTATGTATACATTTTTGTTGTTGCTGTTGTTAGGTTTAATTCGGATAATCATGGCGGACTAGGCCACGCGATTAGCTGATCTTCTTTGCATCTATCTTGCACAATCTTACATGGTATCAGGTGTGGCGTGAATCATATTTTCACCATGACTCAACCTGAAGGAGCCCATAGTACAGCCCAAATCGCTGAAACACAGCCAACAGCTTTCACCTCAAATAATCCATTGCCTCCAAGACTCGAATTACAAGGGAACATTGCACAAAACTGGACAAAATGGCGGCAAGTCTGGACTGCATACGAAACTGTAACGAATTTAGCTTCACAGTCAAGCCCCTTTCGAGTTGCTGCGTTCATAACTTGTACTGGTCCAGATGCACTTGATATACACAATGGCCTTGCTTTTGAAAGCGAAGTTGACAGGCAAAATATTGACAAAATATTCGATTTATGGCACGCTTACTGCTTAGGAGAGACAAATGTCATTTATGAAAGATTTAAATTCAATAATCGAAGCCAAACACCAGATGAATCTATTGATGCTTATGCTGCTGCCCTCCGTGCCCTGGCTAGCACATGCAATTTTAGCAATTTGAGAGATGAGCTTATTCGAGACAGAATTGTGTGTGGAATTTCAAATATTAAAGTACAACAAAAGCTCTTGCAAGAACCTAAACTTACTTTGAATAGATGTATTGATATTGCTCGGTCAGCTGAAACCACAACAGCCCAATTAAAAGTGATTACTGGAAAAGTTGACTCAAACAATGAAGTTCATGCTGTAGGCAAGTGGAGAAGAAATCAAAACAATTATGGAACCAAGAGAAACATTATCTCTGATTGTAAGTATTGTGGAGGTGAACATGGATGGAAAAAAGAGTATTGTCCTGCATTTGGCAAGATTTGTGGACATTGTGGTAAGAGAAACCGTTTTGCTGACATGTGCCTCCAACGCAAAGATGCTGGTAAGAGAGATTACACTACTAAGCCTCGTGTGAATGCTGTTTCTAATGCATCTGGTGATATTCTTTCTGTTGATTATGATGCAAATGGCCACCTACACATTCACACAGTTTCAAAATCTCAGTACAAGTCTAAGATTTTTGCTCAAATCACATTAAATGACCAGAATATCACCATGCAAATAGATTCTGGCGCATCTTGCAATGTGTTACCAGCAAAGTATGTCCCTTTTGGAACCAAAATCCAACAATCTAAGCAGCCCCTTACTCTCTACAGCAAAGGTAGCCTGCCTGTAGTTGGTACTTGCACACTGCAGATCAAAACCCCAAAAATGATCTGTGTTATGAAATCTCTTTTGTCATTGTCAAGGGTAACTACATACCACTTTTAGGCTCATAGTCTTCTCAACAAATGCAACTGCTTACTGCAGAATATGATAACATTGATGAGCCTACTAACAATGATTGCTTTAGTTGCAGCAGCGCTTTTCCTTCCCAGTCAGCTGCAAGGGAATCTTCCTCATCTCCACAAGCAAATATAGGTCAAACTGCACAGCACACAGCTGGCCTTACCCGTGACCATATTATGAAAAATTATGCAGATGTGTTTGACGGTCTTGGCCACATGCCAGGGACACTCCATTTAGATATTGATGAAACAGTCAAACCAGTTGTCATGCCACCCCGTCGTGTTCCACTCACCGTGAAGAGTAGACTAAAAGATGAGCTTGAAAGACTTGAAAGTCTTGGAGTTATCACAAAAGTGACAAAACCCACTGACTGGGTTTCGAATCTTGTTGTCGCAGAGAAACCCAATGGCAAATTGCGGGTGTGCATTGACCCACAGCACCTAAATCAAGCCCTAAAAAGGAGCCATTATCCCCTGCCAATCATAGAGGATATCTTGCCTGACCTGGATGATATGAAAGTCTTCAGCAAAGTTGACCTCAAGGAAGGATACCTGCAAATTGAATTGGATGATGAATCAACAGACCTCACAACCTTTCACACACCATGGGGAAGATGGAAATTCCTTAGAATGCCATTTGGCATCAAGCCAGCCAGTGAGCATTTCCAACAACGTTTTGATCAAGCACTTGAGGGCCTCACTGGAATTTATGCTGTTGCTGATGATGCACTAGTCTCAGGGAAAGGAAAAACATACTCAGAAGCCATGAAAAATCATGATGAAAACATGATCGCCCTTCTGAAGAGATGCCAAGAGCACCACATCAAACTGAATGCTGACAAATGTCGATTCAAATGTGATGAAATCCCCTTCATAGGCCATCTTTTAACTCCAGATGGGGTCAAAGCAGACCCTGCAAAAATCAAAGCCATTCTAGAGATGGAAAAACCAAATGATGTTTCTGGAGTGCAGCGACTTATTGGCATGGCTAAATACCTTGGAAAATTCCTGAGCAGCCTCTCTGATATATGTGAGCCCTTAAGGAGACTCACCCACAAGGATGCTGTTTGGAACTGGAACAGCGAACACGATGAAGCATTTCAAAACATAAAAAATGCAGTCACAAAAGCACCTGTGCTCAAATTCTTTGACCCAAATATGCAAATTGAAGGACAAGGCGATGCATCCTCCAAATGCCTTGGATTTGTTCTACTGCAAGATGGCAGGCCTGTCACATACACCAGTAGGGCACTCACATCAGCTGAACGAAATTATAGCCAAATTGAGAAAGAACTTTTGACCCAAGTTTTCGGAATGGAGCAGAATCACCAATATGTCTATGGACGTGAAATCACCCTATGGACTAATCATCAACCTTTAGTTTCCATATCCACAAAACCACTTGCCTCTGCACCAAAGAGATTACAACGCCTACTATTGCGACTTCAAAGCTATGATGTCAAGATTTGCTACAGGCCTGGGAAGCAAATGGTCCTTGCCGATACGCTTTCAAGGGCCTACATTCCATTTCAAAACGATGCTCGCTCAGAAACCGAAAACGACACTGAGATTGTCCACATGGCTAACCATTTGGCCATATCAGAGCCACAACTCAAAGAAATCCAGCAAGCCACTTCCGAAGATGAAACACTCAAGGAAGTCATGACAATTATTATTGAAGGATGGCCTGCAAAGAAGGATGACCTACCAGCGAAAGTACACCCATATTTTCACATCAGAGATGAATTAGCGACCCAAGATGGAATCATATTCAAAGGGCCTAGAGCAGTCATTCCAGAGCATCTTCGCAAAAAGATTAGAGAAAAGCTGCACGTAGCCCACACTGGGATCCAAAGCTGTCTACGACGAGCACGTGAAGTTGTGTACTGGCCTGGTATGAATAAAGATTTAACAGATTACATTGCAAAATGTGAAACCTGCAACACTGTTCAAAATAACCAGCAGAAAGAGCCACTGATATGCCGTGAAATCCCTGGACGCCCTTGGCAGTTCATTGCCGCTGATATCTTTACCACTGACAACAAAGATTACTTGTGCACTGTGGACTGTTACTCGAATTATTTTGAAGTTGACAGGTTATACCACAAGACAGCTGGAGAAGTCATTCTTAAGCTAAAAGACACTTCTCAGCCCATGGCATTCCTGAAAAGCTGATCAGTGATAACATGCCATTCTCATCCCATGAATTTGATGAATTTGCAAAATCCTACGAATTCGAAAGAGCCCCGAGCTCACCTCACCTGAATATCCACAAAGCAATGGGAAAGCTGAAAATGCCGTTAAGACCACCAAGATGCTGATGAAAAAGGCGAAAGATGCAAAGACGGATTTCTACCTTGCACTTCTAGAATGGAGAAATACACCATCCGAAGGAATGGACTCCTCACCAGCACAGAGAATGTTTGGCCGTCGCATGAGAACCTTGCTGCCAATGTCAAAACAACTCCTAAAGCTTGAACCACAGAAAGGAGTCAGTAGCAAGCTCACAGAAAGGAAGCAAGTACAATCCAAGTACTATAACAGAGGCAGCAAAGAACTCCCAGAGCTTAAGAAAAATGATATTGTACGGATACAACCAAGTAAACAAGATCGCTCTGGTCGTTGGAGGAAAGGAAAATTATTAAGAAAAGCCGATATACGATCGTATATTGTGAAGAGAGAGGACGGGATGGTTCTCAGACGAAACAGAAGATTCCTGAGAACATCCAAGGAAACATTGGATGACATTGATGGAGATGTGGTAGACGCCCCGTCCCCAACGAATGAGGAAATAAGACCTGGTAATGTAAACCACGAAAGAGAAACTGAAACAGAAACCCAGATAGAGTCAGAGGAACAAGCAGACACACCCGAAGTATCCCAAAGTAATGCAACAGAGGGTCAAGAAAACTGCAAAGCCCAAGAAACATACAAACCCACGAAGACCAGGAGCGGACGCATAATCAATCCTCCGGACTACTATTAATATATGATGCAAACAATGCTAACATTTTAACTTTCTAAATTAAGCCTTATTTTCTTTTGTTTTGTTGCTGTTAGAGAGCTAAAGAACCCTATTGTGTTTTTCTGCTTTATTGAGAAGGGAAGATGTGACGTTCTTATATTATGTTGTTGTTGTTGTTGCTGTTATAAATATAAGTTTGTTGTTGCTGTTGTTAGGTTTAATTCGGATAATCATGGCGGACTAGGCCACGCGATTAGCTGATCTTCTTTGCATCTATCTTGCACAATCTTACAAAAATGTTCTCTCGTAAATTTTGGATATAGCCGGTAAGACTGTTATAGGCCTGTAATTCTTTTTTGCAAAGGCATCGCTATTCTTAAGGAGGAATGTAATGTCTCCTTTCTTTAATTCTTTTGGAAATTTGCTTGTGTTTATACTCTCATTGATGAAGAGTTGTATCATTGGGGCAAACAAATCAGAGTGTTCAGTTAATATTTTCACAGGTATGCTGCCAAAAGGAGAAGCTTTAGTCGGATCTAAGTTCTTAAGCTGACACAATATCTCCTCCAAAGAAACTTGCTGGAAAGAAAATTTTTCACAGACAGTTACCCTTTGCTTTATCGATTGTATACTCGGATGGTGCTTGTACATATTTACTAGACTTATGACGATGAGTCTCTTGTTTCCCTGTGCTCTTTGACTTCTTGATGGCGCTTCAGTCAACAGAGACTCATAATATTACTCTGAAAAAGTTGACCCTATTTAGACCTAATATGCTGGGATTCCTTAGACTGATTACGATGAGTCCCAGTAATCACTATTCAAAACGAGACTATTACACCAGACTGAGACCGCTCTTACTGGGACTCATATTATTACGGCAATATTTTTGGACTGATTTTTTTCACTTTTGAACGCCCTTGGGAACGAGGCTGCTATACACAGCCATGTACAAAGTTAGATTGATGACAGTGAGTCCCAGTTATCGCTCACCAAAACGAGACTACAGCCTACCAAACCGAGTTCGCTGAAACTGGGACTCATAAACAAACAGCGAAAAAAACGGCCTGTTCACTCCCAGTTCCAGGAGGACCAATCAGATTGCAGGAAGCGTTGTGCGCGAAGATGATTGGTTTATCCTTGCAATAACATTGACTATGCTGGATTCTGTTTGCAACCTTTTTGGAAAGAAGTCAGTAAGAGGTCGGTCTGTAAATTTAAAAGCAATCTGTCCCCTATTGTTCTGACCTTGGTAACTGCTTTATTTACCTTATTTACGCTGCAGCTAAATTTATGCATCAGTGAGTCTCTATGACCCTGATTTCTTTGGATAAAGCAAATTAACACCAACTTCTGGAATGTACAATAGAGATCTTTATCGATTTTATTTTCATTCATCGAAGGGGACAGATTGCCTTTAACGTAAACATTTACTGCCATTCCGTTCATTGGCAGTGAAAATGAAACAGGCGGCCTTTTTCCAACATGGAGGATGAGATTATTGCTGCTATCGAAAGACGCCACGATGTAAAGTTCAGGCCATTTCAAAGAACTGTTTCTTCGAAGGTATTTTCGTTTGCTCCCGACAGGTTCCGGGATGACACAGGTTTGCGTTTCTGTAGAACTGTTTGTGTTGAATTGAAGGACTGTACACGAAAGACCCTCGCAGTAGAGTATTTATTGTTAATTCTAGGCCAAACTCTAAGTTTTATTACGTTAGTCACCTCCCTGGTTTGATGTTAGAGCAGACAAGCACGTAAAAAGAGTTGGGGGGTTTGATGGTAGAGCAGCAGGTTAATAGAGTTAGGGGAGAAGGCTCTGCTGCTTGTGTGGGTGAATTACAGTTGTTGACAACAAAGTTGTTGACAAATCGAAATGCCTTGGAATGTTACTGGATAGCCAACTCACTTGGAAACTGCAGATAGAGAAAGTAAAGACAGACATGAGTTGTAAAATAAAGAAATTAAAGATGATGAGATATCTACCCAAAGAAGTGCTCTCTACTATATATTTCAAAGCCATCTTGCCTGCAGTTATTTATGGAATTTCTGTTTGGGGTAATAACAGCTCTTGTAAAATGAACGAATTAGAATCATGCCATATCAGAGCTGCAAGGATGATAAACAAAGTTCCAAAGACAATAAAGAATGAGGACGTCTTAAAAACTGTAAAATGGAAAGACCTCTCATACATGTACAAAAGAAGACTCGCTTGCATTTCACACCAAGCGTATAATGACAATGTGATTGAAGAGCTATTTCTAATATTATCTACATTTTAGCCATGGATGCATGAAAGAAACTCATTTATAGCAAATGAGTTATCATACAGACATCGTTTTTGCACAGCAGTTATCGCACAACAGTTCACACACAAATTTTCGAGGGGCCCGGGATTTCACTCGCAACAAATCTCGTACACCTTTCTTTGGCAGAAATCCTTTTTCTTTACGAAAAATCTATCAACAATCAATAAAAATCTTAATGCTCTTAAAAAATCTCGTACATTTTTTGAATCAGTGAAATGCCCCTGGGAAATTTTCTGCCATTTAGACTTTCATTTAGCCAATCATGATAAAATTAAATGGTTGCCAAGCCAAAAACTTGTGTCTCCAAAACGCGATAATTTGCAGAGGTGTTTAGGTTGTCAGCAAAATCGTTACATTACTTACCACAGCAAGAAATGAGCAAATTTCCACCAATTTCTGAATAGGGAGATTCTCACATTTCTTATTAGTTTCCGAAAGGGAAATTCACACTCACAGTTTCCTATGGATTTCCATAGTGGGAAATGTACACGGGGAGTTTCTGATCAGTTCCAGTTAAACGAAATTCACACTCAACATTTCTCAAGATTTCCGATGGAAGAAATTCCCCTGTACTCGTTCCCAGCTCTCTGCGTATGACGAAGGGTCTTTTGTTTTAGACGTCGTTTAACATTTTGGCGCTCAAAATCATTCTTTCTGTGAAGATCAGCGACAATGGAGGGTTTCTCAAAGCAGCGTACAGACTTAACGAGCCAGTAAAGTGTATGAAATCAAGAAGTCACCGGAAAAAGGCTACAAGTCAAGCATTGACAAGTCTCTACGGAAATAATATGAGCAGGTTTATTGAGTTTCTTATCTTGCATGCCTTACTTTTTCGAACGGATCTCTATGACGGCCTAAGGTAGCTAAACTACTAGTCTGGCCTGGGCCTAAATTGATGGCTTCGAGAAAGTGGCGGGCGAAGTGTTGGCCTTCAAGGAGATTCTCCGTTCTAGCTTCCTTTCTGAAGCTGAAAAATAGAGATATATACAGGCATGAATGGGCACGACTTTCAAGCAACAGACGATGACAAAATTTCATGGATTTTTGCTCCCATCATATAGCTACCAATGTTATATTTCAATTTTAATTGCCTTTTTTTCAGAAAATGAGGGTTTTTAATTTGTTCTCTTTCATCATAGCACCCTGGCTTGATTGCTGACATCAGGAAGAGTTAATAGGAGGAAGGAGAAAAGCGGGTAAGATCACAATTTCCAAAATAAATTTTTGTCAGTGGTTGAGACAAGGAGTGGAACGCTAGACTATGGAGCGTCGTTTGCGTCTTTATTACAAACTGACATTTTCTTATCCTAAACTCTAAATTTCTTTCATATAAGAAATATTTTCAATACTAACTGCTCTATTCAGTATGGTCTTCATATTATTTTGTATGCCAACTTTCGTTTCGTATGGTGTTTTGCATTCAGTATGGCCTTTGGCGCAATACATCGTGACAATCCAAACTTCTGTATGGCCTATCTATTTCGTATGGCTTATTGCGCAATACGTCATAAAAACGAAACTTTAGTATGGCCTATTGCACAATACATCATCAAATTATCATTCTGTATGACATGTTCATTTCGTATGGTCTATTGCGCAATACGTCATATAAAATGTAACTTTAGTATGGCCTATTGCGTAATAGCCAGACTTACTACGATGAGCCCTAGTAAACGGACTAAAGGTAGCGAATCTACGCAATAGCAACGTTTTGGCGGAAAACCCCGGGCGGAAAACTTATGGATAAGAAATACATAAACAAATCCAAATCCATGGTTTGCGCATCAAATATCGCATTTTTAAAGGAGAGATTCCTTTGTAATTAGCTAAATTCAAAAGGAAAGATCCTTATCAAGATACAGACTGGTCTTTGGGTGAAAGATCAACAAAAATACTTGTTGGGAATCCATTTACATCGCAGCAATCCCATAACATATGGAGCTTTAATTTGTATCAGAAGAAAATGCAAAGATGACACATCTACAAGATGACCCATTTATTTTGAATTTTCGTTGAATAGTCCCAATAAATTAATTAGCTTATCAGAAAACAGCCAAATCAAAAATTTCCCCAACAGTTTCTTATCCAGCCCCTTTTAAGTTTTCCGCCAAAACGTTGCTATTGCGTAGACTTGTTACCTATAGTTCAATTACTAGGGCTCATCGTAGTAAGTCTGGCTATTGCGCAATAGGCCATACTAAAGTTACATTATATATGACGTATTGTGCAATAGACCATACGAAATGAACATGTCATACAGAATGATAACTTGATGATGTATTGTGCAATAGGCCATACTAAAGTTTCGTTTTTATGACGTATTGCGCAATAAGCCATACGAAATAGATAGGCCATACAGAAGTTTGGATTGTCACGATGTATTGCGCCAAAGGCCATACTGAATGCAAAACACCATTCGAAACGAAAGTTGGCATACAAAATAATATGAAGACCATACTGAATAGAGCAGTTAGTATTGAAAATATTTCTTATATGAAAGAAATTTAGGGTTTAGGATAAGAAAATGTCAGTTTGTAATAAAGACGCAAACGACGCTCCATACTAGACCAGCATATTTTCAATTTCTATTCTTAGTTTTGAAAATATGTGAAACAGTTCTGCGTCTTCAATGCACGAACTTGTTCAAGTGGTCAGCGATCAAAGCAATTTGTTTTCAACCATGCAAGTAGTTCCTCATTTTCACTTTGGGTAAGATCATAATTTCAAACGTAAAATGTTTGTTGGTGGTTGAGACAAAGAGTGGAACGCTAGACCAGCATATTTTCAATTTCTATTCTTAGTTTTGAATATATGTGAAACAGTTCTGCGTCTTGAATGCACGAATTTGTTCAAGTGGTCAGCGATCAAAGCAAAGCAATTTGTTTTCAACCATGCAGCAGTATCTTCATGCCTCATTTTACATTTAACATTTTTGAGTTAGTTACAAATTAGCTGTTCTTTTTCCTCCTCCAAGCTCCTGCCAAGTTGTATTTGCAAAGCAAAAAGAGAAAACCGGTTAGTTCATAATTCTCTTTGATTTGTTTTTTTTCCCAATATTTGATTATCAAAACATTGAAGGACCTTATCTTACGGGAGGTTCTCAAACTCGCACACATTTCTGTGGAGGGTCAATGATGTCCATCAGCTTTTCCATGACTCAAATTTTGTTGTTGAAACCCTGGCTAATGTCGACATAAATTCTCCACGGACATCCATTAAAAGCCATGGGCATTCAAGTTTCTACACAGCACTAAAATTGTTCATATGGCACTAGTGCGGTGTTAGAGTGTCTAGTGAAATGAAAACAGTTTCCTTACCGTAACTGTGATTTGAAACTGGCTTCAAAAAATCATGATTAAGAACGTAACAACCATGGCAAACCATGGTAATGTCTGTGGCATAATACAGAGCAGGAAAAAGTGTCTGAACCTGTGAAGCATCTTCACAGAGGCTTGTTTACCTGGAAGGAAGATAATGGGAGCAAAGAGAGAAAGGGGAAGAGAATGAAGGGAAAGAAATGAAACAATTAAGTTTGGATGGAAGTTCTTGTTTCTTCAAAGAAAAAAGATGAAGAGGAAGAATGTAAGATGGAATGGAGAAAGGATGAGGGAGAAACAAAGATTGAAAATGTGAAGATGAGAGGAATAACTAAATGAATCAAAGAATCAAAAAGCAGTATTTTGATTATGCTCTTTTCATTTATATGGTTGTGTGATGCAAGGAAGATATCAAGATTAAATTCAGTCCTAGTGGATTATCATCTACATTGTACAGAATATTAAAATTCACATAAACAGTGGAAGGAAGAACGCTAGAATGGCATTGCTTTACAGGAAGGCAACTATTTTTGCAACCACTTGACACAAAACCATTCCACAAAACCCAAGTTGTCATGGACTGGCCTATGGATATTCCACGTCAATTTCCATGGGTTTCGGTCTACTCTTTTTCATGGAAATTTTTTATTGATCTGAATTTTCTTGAAAGCAAGTAGGACACGGAAAGGAATGAAACATGTTGAAAAGTTTGATTTGTAGACTATCCTGGATCATTTGATCTTGATAGGATATTGATCAGCCTCTGGTTCTTATTACTGACATTGCACTGGAGCTATACTCATTTTCATGCGAAGCTGAACAACAACAACCGAAAGAGTTATCTGGCTGATATGCAAAACAGTAAACAGTTTTCAGAATGCTCACAACTCTTACTTTTTTATTGGATACACAACAAAAATGAACTTTTAGAACCACCAGGAATTATTTTGATGCACTCAGCTTGCTTTTTTTATGCATTATAACTTGGAATGATTCTAAGTTTTAATGTGAATAGACCATATTTATGCTTGAATTCATGAACTGCTATAAAAAATCAACATGAGAATCCACCTCACATGGACTCCTTCATTATCAAAACTGACAGTTTTATGTTTTAGTCTCCTGATTACATCAATGGCAACATTTCATAGATTTGCTCATTATCATCCTAGCTGCTCTATTTCTAATTTGGTATTTACTAAAGTAAGGAATGACCCACAATGACCTGCAACAACCCACAACGATCCACAATGATCCACAACGATCCACAATGATCCACAACAACCCACAATGACCTACAATGACCTATACACAACGACCCACAACCGCCAACAGCAATCAGCAACAAAAGGATTTTACCATGAAAGATAATGATTACTAGCCTCAGTTCCATTATTTTTTGCCTCTTTTCGATTTTTAGACTTTTCTTCATTTCTCAGCCTGTACTTGTGGTCTTCATTTCATGCTGAAGAACAAACTGCTTATTTTCATTACGTTTTGACATTTTCATTTAGTTCCTCTTCCCTCAAAAAATGTCAAGGTCCTACATTGTGATGTAAGCAAAACTTACAGATGATTATTAGGCCAAAATTGCGTACAGAGTAGATGTTACACATGTTTTTTTATAAGAAATTGGTTTATAATAAACAAGTGCATTAGAATTGTCAAAAATCGAATATGTATTCTATTAACAATGAAGGAATGACAAGAGAATTGGAGAGTGTGGGGGCGGGGTATACGGGTATTTTTTTAAACTGCCCATAAGAAACTCAACTCTCAGATCGCTACAAGTTAAGAAACACTAGTACTGGAAAAGTATATGTTAAGAAACTATTCATGATAGTTATGTCATAGTCATGTCATGTGGCCTTCTTTGGTTTTCTTTAGAAACTAGATTGCTTGTTACATGCATTTGATGGCCTCTTTCAAAAGATTTTGTGTTTTCAAATGTACTCTCAAGTACCGAATAATCGTCCCCTCTGCTTATAAATTTTTGAAAAATTTCCCAAACTCCTTGCTTTATTCCAACCCCCCTTTAATTAACTATTGAAAAATTGCAATGATAGTGAACATAATTTGTGAATACATATGAAAAAAGATACGTGTTTACTAAGAAAATGGTATTTCCAATCTTTTCCAATTCCTCCCCCCCCCCCCGGTCGTTTAAAGCCCCAACTTTTATTAGATTGAATCATTTTAAGCCCCTGTCTATTCTCACCCCTTCCCGTTTATTCGGTACTCGAGAGTAGAAAGAAATCAACCTTTTTTATTTGATCATGGTAGGTCATTGTGGGTGGTTGTGGGTCATTGTGGATCGTTGTGGGTTGTTGCAGGTCGTTGTGGATCATTGTGTAGGTCATTGTGGGTCATTGTGGATCGTTGTGGGTTGTTGCAGGTCGTTGTGGGTCGTTGTGTAGGTCATTGTGGGTCATTGTGGATCGTTGCAGGTCATTGTGGGTCATTCCTTACTTTAGTATGTACGTTTCTAATTTAATTGCATTTTTCAGAAAATGTGGGTTTCTAACCCAAATGTTTTATTTATGGGAATGAGCCTTCAGGAAGGGTATCAATTTCCATGATTTTGGTTGCGTAGGGCATACTTTTTCAAAAAAACGGCATCAGAAACAGGTATGTTCTTGAAACTTGGATGGCAAATGCCTAACCAAAATCTTGTCAAGCCCCCTCAGGTTTCTAACTTGTTCCCTTTAACCATAGCACTCCAGCTTGATTATTGACACCAGGAAAGAATAAAGAAGATGAAAGAGCAAAGCGGGTAAGATCACAATTTCAAATGTAAATTTTTGTTGGTGGTTGAGACAAAGAGTGGATCGCTAGACCAGCATATTTTCAATTTCCATTCTTAGTTTTGAATATATGCGAAACAGTTCTAGTGCACAAACTAGTGCACAATAAATGCACAAACTTGTTCAAGTGGTCAGCGCTCATAGCAATTTGTTTCAACCATGCAAGTAGCATCTTCATTCCTTATGTTCACTTTCTTTAAGATGATAATTTCAAACATAGAATGTTTGTTGATGGTAGAGACAAGGAGTGGAACGCTAGACCAGCATATTTTCAATTTCTATTCTTAGTTTTGAATATATGTGAAACAGTTCTGTGTCTTGAATGCACGAACTTGTTCAAGTGGTCAGCACTCATTGCAATTTGTTTTCAACCATGTAATTAGAATCTTCATTCCACATTTTCACTTTTGGCATTCTTGAATTAGTTACAAATGAGCTGTTCTTTTTCCTCCTCCAAGCCCTGACAGGTTGTGACTGCACAGCGAGGAGAAAACTGGTTAGTTCACAATTGTCTTTGATTTGCTTTTCCTGATATTTTAGTGTCAAAAGCAACAAAATATTGAAGCAACTTTTTATCGTGGACCTTCATTGATTGGTCTCAAACATCTTTGAAAGCAAGCAGGGCACAGAAAAGAAGGAATTACTTTGAAATGTGATTTTAAGACTTTGATGCTGTAAATATCCCATCTTCTTTCTCTTGAAAGGATATTAATCAGCCTGGTTCTGATTCATTGAAATTGCACAGGAGCTACACTAATTTTTATATGCACGTGCAGGACAGAAACAACCAAAAGAGTTATCAGGCCCATTTGCAACACCAGGAGCAGTTTCACACAGTGTTAATCAGGATCCAAAGAAACACACTTTTCTTTAAACTTTGCCTACCGTTCATCGGTATGATACAAGGCGGGCTCGCAAAAGTGATATTTTTATGACACGTAAGAATACTTTGCAATATGGCTTACAATCTATTAAATATGCAGGCGCTAAATCCTGGAACGACATATCAAACAATCTACTTCAGTAGTGATTTTCCGTTGTGATCTGATATTACATCTGTTCTTAACTAAGTACCAATCCTGAATACCTTGATAAGATAACTTTTCTACATTGATCAATCTAATCACTCAAAGATTTCATAAATTGAATGATAAGTTTTTAGCTTAGGGGGTGCTCTCTCCTTGACTAGTCTACCTACTGAGAGAGCTCCTCCTTAAAGGGGCCTGTGCAAGATAGAGCCTTTGCGGGCGTGCATGCAATCAAAACAAATACTTGGCCTTTCGGTACAGTGAACACGAATCAATTTCGTTTCGTTCAACTGAGCAAAATTAAGCTAATTTGCATGACTGTTATGCTCATTGTCTTTATTGATTTGAACTGAGTAAGTTGAACAATAACTGATGGAAATATTGCTGAACATTTCAACACAGATTAACCAACATTGTTTAAACCCTTTATTCACAAAAAGCGTTCTGTTGTGTTCACGTTACATCGAAATACAGTCCTTTTGAAGACAAACATGGCCTGATCTTCTCTGTCGCAAATAAAGCTTGGAATTCGATCGTCATGATCTGGCCAACATACCAGCAAATCTATAGATTGTGCCTTTTCAGACCACCAAAATTTGGGGTTTCGCAGAAGCACCTTTATATTTATAAGGACCAAGGTTTGAATTTGAACTTACTGTTTTGCTCTCGTCCAGAACTTATATCAACTCGGAAAAATACACAACAGGTCCATTTGCTCCCCTTTTTGGTCTCTCAAGCTTACTGCCAGTGTCAGACACCTATTTCTAATACACAAAACGGAAAACGCTGAAAACAAGAAACTTGCTGCTGTGCGGTAGCCATCTTGCTTTCTGATAATCAGAAAGTCGAACGTCGGCGCGCAAAGGCTCTATCTTGCACAGGCCCCTTTAAGAAATTCCTCTCCATACGAAATTCTATGTACTCCTATTGTAAAATTTGTCATTTTTGCCATCTGTTGCAGTTTGTTATTCTAGTTAATTGAATGTATTTTAGAAAGATTTTTTGCATAGTGGAATTTTAAAATTAAACTGAACTGAACATATAGATGCCAAGTGCCAAATCTATGGACTTAAAATTGGCTTTTATTGCACAACAAAGATTGCTCTTAAGTCTCGGGGCTAGAATAAATGGGATGGATGAAACATTTCTCATTCTCAAATTGTGATAAACAGAGGGTCTGGAATGACCAGGGTCAAAGGAAAAAGTACTAGTGTCTGGAAATAGAACATACATATTTTTTTACTTTAAGGAGACAAAGAATTACAAACAATTAATGAAATGCTTTGTTTTAAGCAGCGATCAGTTCAGTTCAGTTCATATATTTTAAAATTCCTCTACATACAATATCTCAATAAAAACACTAATTACATACAATGACTACAAATTACATAAACATACTTATAACATACAATGAATAACAATTACATAAGATGTTGCATGCAGGGGAATTTCTTTAGGAGGACCTCTCTCAATAGCTAAACTAATCGAGGAGAGAGCACCCCCTTTCAAAGATGGTCTTGAATCTTATTTAATCATTTATCGAGGGACCAGAGCGATATTTATCACTTTAGGATCAACTTTGATAGTTCTTCATGAATAAAAAGGCTTTAAGCTTTTGACGAAAACTGAAAGCAGATGACGATGTCTTTATATCAACTGGAATGTTGTTCCAAGATTTAGCACCAAAGAAACGCACAGACCTGATACCGTATTGCAAGGTATTTTTTCGATTTAAGAAAATGTCATTTTTCGATAGAAGCTACATTGATATGATTCATAATTGAATTTAGTTAGAAGAGTAGAATATGGTGATGGATCCCTGGCAGTAATGAATCCATCAAATTGAAATGTGTTTGATAATCTTTTGACCATAGGTGTTGGTATGTGTACTTCAAATCAAATATAAGCACTCAGGACTTTTGCCCTATTTTCAAAGCACCTCCATAAGAATATACGCACTGTGCATAAAACCTGGCTGATACTATATATGTACATTGGTTTTCTTTTTAAGCTTACTCAGATGATTAAACCTTTTAAAAGAAGAATGACCATAGTGATGAAGGAAGAAGACCTTCTGACTGTTGTGGCACTTTTAAAACAACTAGAAATGGTTTCTGTCTTGTTTTTGTTTGAAGAGGTTGTAGTTCTCTTGTAGAAAAGTTTATATGGTCTGGTTTACTCTTTGTTTTGCTTTTAGCTGTTTGAGCAACGAGCGAGCATTTGCTGCTAAAGTAATGCCTATTTATATGGATGTCATTGAAGCACTGATGCCTGATGAAAAAGATTGTTTGAATGCATTGGTAAATTTTGGGAGCAGTGATGATAAACTGATGAAACTGCAACATTGGCAGAAGGAGAACTTGGGATGGCAGTGGTCCTGATGCAAGTTAAGAGCAAGTTGTTGTACAAAATGTTATTAATGCATCCTTTGGTTATTTCAAATGTTTCAACCCACAATTTGCAGAATTAACAAAATCAATCAACGCTGTAAAAACTGATACAGAGTGTCCTAAAAAAGACCTGTGCCCCACCTGTGGGGAAGAGCTGTAATTTCAGTTGTCTGTTTTCTGAGACTGCTGTATAGGAAAGGCTTCAAATGAATGTTTGGGACCTTATTTGAGTAAACCATACAATCATACAATTAATTGCAACATTGTAGTACAGACAGGGCAAACTTTGTTGGGACACCCAGTCATACAGTCATTTCCAAAAGTCCAAGGGTGGTCATGTCACACTTAGGTCAATGGTCATACATCTGTGCAATACTAGTAGTTTGCTGAAATTGTGTGCACATCACCATTAGCCCAAAATCTCTGACAAATTTTTTGCTGCGATTTTTCTTCAGTTTAGCCGCAATTGTGAATGAAATCATCGCTGATGATGTTTGCCTCAGAACCTGGTAGTTTTTGTGAAAATCGTTTGTTAAAAGCAGGTTATAATGTACAGTACAACTGTCCCGAAACTGGCAGTCTTCTTGCCAACAAAATCTTTACTGCATGCACTAACTCCGAAATGATCTCTGAACATAATATTCTGAAGATGTATGTCCCATAGATCGACAGTTTTAGTGAAATGCGTGATCTGGCATCCAAAAGCAGGTGGTACAGTGGTTATATCTCTTAAAACATACATGATCCAAAACTGGTAGACTTGGTTGCATTACATCTTCTCTCGTAAATTTGCTGGACAAAGGTACGGGGTGTCCCATAAGAAAATACTCCTGTTTGAAAAATCCCCAAAAATCAATTATCAAACCTTTGATGAAATGTTCTTTTTGACTTGTTTTGTCAGTGACCCAAAAATATTCATAGATAATAAAATGTTTGCTTTTGATACAGCAAGGTAGAAAAATTACACGTTGAAAACCTTATTTTGAGCTGTAGTTTATAAGCAAAATACTCAATCTTGCCCTTAAAGGGTCTGTTTCATCCAGCATGCCTTGCACGTGCCATCTCTTGGTTGGCCTTTGTTGCCGCCATTTTCATGGCCCATGAAAATGGCGGACAACAAAGGAACGTCAACAGACAGCACGTGCAAGGAATGCTGGATGAAACAGACCCTTTAAGAGTCTAATTTTTCAGAATGTTTATCATCATTAAAGTTTCCAATGATAGTGCGCATGTAATTCAGTCATTTGTGACCTCAGTCGTTTATGACCAAACAAGATGCTTTACATCCACAAAGAAATTTATCTGGCAATCATCAGTGCTTTTTGCAGTATGATTCAAAACCAAGAAACTCCAAAAAGAGCTTAAAGTTGCCCATTTTTAAGCCAATTACAAAATCAGCTAGTCTGGGAAAATGACTTGGCCCTTGATTTACTTGACAAAAAAGAAAATTGGAAGATTGGTCGTGCAATCAAGTTTTGGTGATTTTACAAACAGGAGTACTTTTTTGAGACACTCTGTAGAATATGTGAAAGGAAAACAACGAATGTCGCTAAAAATTCTAAAGTAGCATTTTAGCCTGCACGTAGTATTGGAACGGGGAAGGGAAAGAAAATGCATTACCATTTACCATATTTCTATTTTATTCAGTACCCCTCAGAGCCAGTTCGGAAACTCGGCGGCTCCGACGAATGTCTATCACTACAAAAATAATGTTTGGTGGCATTATTTGGACCGTCATTGGAAAAAGAAGTCACAAATTTCCTCTGCCTTTTGGTAAAAGGCCTTTTCCAGAATTTACCGAATCGCCCAAATCCCCAAATAAGAAACCCCCGTCTATAAGAAATGGGCCTGATATTCTTCAATAGAGGCTTCTTTAATAAGAAACAATTTTAAGTCTGAAATTGAAAAGTTTCTTATTTTCAGGTTTGGCATAGTTTGTTCCTTGCCAAAGAATACTCCTATAAATGACCGTGATATAATGTAGCATTCTCAAAACAGCCTTCACACAACAACCTTGACTTGACATGATGGTACCAATGTATAAGAAACTTTGACCCTGATCATGAAAAGTTTCTTTAAATAAGAAACTTTCTGAGGCTCAATTTAAAAAGTGGTTTCTTATTTGCGGGTACCAGCTGTATAAGAAAAATTGAAACGTGCAGCTCGGGCTGAATGTAAAAGTACAATTAAAGATGTGCTTTGGCATATCTGAACTTCGGTTCAAACAAATTTTGGCCACTCCTGGAGACATGGGAAAGATAATTCCTTCTATGCAGCTTATTATTCAGACGTTTCTCTTGAAAAGGGCTACCTTTAGATTTTAATTTGCCTGATTTTGATCAAAGATCTACTCTGAATGTTACAATTAAAAGTATTGCGAGAAAAGATACAGCCAGCAATTTTCCCCAAAGCTTTCAATGTCCAGAGCTTTTGAATTTGAATGTATGTGTAGAGGAGGCCTTTAATTTAAATGTTAGTATTTCCTATGGTATCGTATTTTCAATAACTGATTACTTATCATCATCATATTTGCATCATTCAATCTCTTCTATTTATGAAATCTACAGTTTATGTACGATCCTTCAACGCCTTGCTTGAACTGAAATTTGAGGCAAATTTTAGTTTGGTCCCGCTGAAAATATTGAGTGGCAATGTTCACATTTAATAAGAAAACGTGTCGTTTCTCGTCCGAAACGCTCAGTCTCTGTAACGTTTTGGAAGGAAACGGGAGATTCCCGATAATTTCTGATATTTGAAATGTCCAAATTTCTGCTGTAAGAAAACGTGTCGTTTCTCGTCCGAAACGCGCAGTCTCTGTAACATTTTGGACAGAAACGGGAGATTTCACGATAGTTTCTAATGTTAGAAATGTCCAAATTTCTGCTATGAGACTTAAAGGAAACGGAAATGTGCCTTTCTGCTGATTTTTTATGTTAGAAATCAAAGCGGAAATGTCGAGTTTCCATCAAATCTCAAATTGAGAAATCCTCAGAAACTGTCCGTTTCTTACACATTTCCGACATAAAAACTATGCAGAAACGTTAGCTTTTCTTGCCGTGTACCAAGCTATTACCATGAGAATTGCATCTATTGTTACAATGCGAAATCCGAATCTCGCCAGTGAGTGTTTCCCCTTGAAACCTTTTGGTCTTCTTGTTTGTGTCTCCATTTTGCCTTCCTCAGTCGCAAAAAATAACTAGCCTCGGTCTAACGCAAAACGCAGACCATGGCAGTCATGGCAGCAGACCATTCGCAATGCATTGGTATATTTTGCGGAACAGAGATTTCCAAAACGAGACTCGCCTGAATAGGCCAAAAATTTCACTGTTTGTTTATGAGTCGTAGTTGTAGCGGGGTATATCAGTTTGGCGGAGGAGCGAAACTCGACTAGTAATCAGTCTAGTACAAAGTATACAACAAAATACAACGCCATTAGAATCTCTGCAAATTCGATTGATTGATGTTGACCAACGGAAACTCGAGGCTCAAAAAAGGCTCAAAGCAGAGTTTCAAGGAGCTTGGCCGGACAAAACAAAGTCTTACGAACAAGAGGACCATGAAAACAGTTGGCGACAATATCATATCTTTGTATGTAGGTACTATTTTGCTGCTTTCGCTAAGCATTAACTGATTTATTGTGAAGTTTTCAAATCAATGTATGTGTTTCATTTGAAAACTACAAATGTTTGTGCTTTTCTGAGCAAGGGAGAAATTTGCAAATGACAAACATGGCCGCCAAAAGTCACGTGCAACGTGTTGCTGCGGTGGGATAAGAAAGTGATGGCCAACTCGAAACAAAATACTCACAAATTGAATTTGGTAACATGGAATGCACTGTTCATGGAGAGTACTGGCAAAGGAGTACCGCAATCATGAATTAGTAATCTTTTCACAAGAAAAAAATTATGAGCATGGAGTAGTACCAACAACTTTGGGAAACGCAGAATTTTGCTGCTATAGTGGATAGAATATATTGATGGCTAAAACTATCACACAAAACTAGGTATTATTAAGATTATTATATCTCAAAATCAAGGCTTGGCCACATGGGTAAGCAAAAAATGGCAAATACAGTTTTTCTTCAGCTTTCTTTTGGTATAGATGGTTTGTTTCTAAAAATGTATATATGGTGCTGCGAAATGTTTATATTGCTAAGAGTTTCGATGTTTATCAAATGTTGCGAAAATCCTTCCCCCTCTGTCAATGAAATACCTTGATTTTTAAATCGCTCGTAGCGAAAAATCAAGGCTTGGCCACATGGGTAAGCGAAAAATGGCAAATAGAGTTTTTCTTCAGCTTTCTTTTGGTATAGATGGTTTGTTTCTAAAAATGTATATATGGTGCTGCGAAAAGTTTTTATTTTTAAGAGTTTCGATGTTTATCAAATGTTGCAAAAATCCTCCCCCCTCCGTCAATGAAATACCTTGATTTTTAAATCGCTCGTAGCGAAAAATCAAGGCTTGGCCATATGGGTAAGCGAAAAATGGCAAATACAGTTTTTCTACAGCTTTCTTTTGGTGTAGATGGTTTGTTTCTAAAATGTATATATGGTGCTGCGAAAAGTTTTTATTGCTAAAGGTTTCGATGTTTATCAAATGTTGCGAAAATCCTTCCCCCTCCGTCAATGAAATACCATGGTTTTTAAATCGCTCGTAGCGAAAAATCAAGGCTTGGCCACATGGGGAAGCGAAAAATGGCAAATACAGTTTTTCTTCAGCTTTCTTTTGGTATAGATGGTTTGTTTCTAAAATTGTATATATGGTGCTGCGAAATGTTTATATTGCTAAGAGTTTCGATGTTTATCAAATGTTGCGAAAATCCTTCCCCCTCCGTCAATGAAATACCTTGATTTTTAAATCGCTCGTAGCGAAAAATCAAGGCTTGGCCACATGGGTAAGCGAAAAATGGCAAATAGAGTTTTTCTTCAGCTTTCTTTTGTTATAGATGGTTTGTTTCTAAAAATGTATATATGCTGCTGCGAAAAGTTTTTATTTTTAAGAGTTTCGATGTTTATCAAATGTTGCAAAAATCCTTCCCCCTCCGTCAATGAAATACCATGGTTTTTAAATCGCTCGTAGCGAAGAATCAAGGCTTGGCCACATGGGTAAGCGAAAAGTGGCAAATACAGTTTTTCTTCAGCTTTCTTTTTGGTATAGATGGTTTGTTTCTAAAAATGTATATATGGTGCTGCGAAATGTTTATATTGCTAAGGGTTTCGAAGTTTATCAAATGTTGCAAAAATCCTTCCCCCTCCGTCAATGAAATACCTAGTTTTTAAAACGCTCGTAGCGAAAAATCAAGGCTTGGCCACATGGGTAAGCAACAAATGGCAAATACAGTTTTTCTTCAGCTTTCTTTTGGTATAGATGGTTTGTTTCTAAAAATGTATATATGGTGCTGCGAAAAGTTTTTATTTTTAAGAGTTTCGATGTTTATCAAATGTTGCAAAAATCCTCCCCCCTCCGTCAATGAAATACCTTGATTTTTAAATCGCTCGTAGCGAAAAATCAAGGCTTGGCCACATGGGTAAGCGAAAAATGGCAAATACAGTTTTTCTACAGCTTTCTTTTGGTGTAGATGGTTTGTTTCTAAAAATGTATATATGGTGCTGCGAAAAGTTTTTATTGCTAAAGGTTTCGATGTTTATCAAATGTTGCGAAAATCCTTCCCCCTCCGTCAATGAAATACCATGGTTTTTAAATCGCTCGTAGCGAAAAATCAAGGCTTGGCCACATGGGGAAGCGAAAAATGGCAAATAAAGTTTTTCTTCAGCTTTCTTTTGGTATAGATGGTTTGTTTCTAAAAATGTATATATGGTGCTGCGAAATGTTTATATTGCTAAGAGTTTCGATGTTTATCAAATGTTGCGAAAATCCTTCCCCCTCCGTCAATGAAATACCTTGATTTTTAAATCGCTCGTAGCGAAAAATCAAGGCTTGGCCACATGGGTAAGCGAAAAGTGGCAAATACAGTTTTTCTTCAGCTTTCTTTTGGCATAAATGGCTTGTTTCTAAAAATGTATATGTGGTGCTGCGAAAATTTGTTATTGTTAAGAGTTTCGATTTTATCAAATGTTTCGAAAATCCTCCCCCCTCCGTCAATGAAATACCATGGTTTTAAATCGCTCGTAGCGAAAAATCAAGGCTTGGCCACATGGGGAAGCGAAAAATGGCAAATACAGTTTTTCTTCAGCTTTCTTTTGGTATAGATGGTTTGTTTCTAAAATTGTATATATGGTGCTGCGAAATGTTTATATTGCTAAGAGTTTCGATGTTTATCAAATGTTGCGAAAATCCTTCCCCCTCCGTCAATGAAATACCTTGATTTTTAAATCGCTCGTAGCGAAAAATCAAGGCTTGGCCACATGGGTAAGCGAAAAGTGGCAAATACAGTTTTTCTTCAGCTTTCTTTTGGTATAGATGGTTTGTTTCTAAAAATGTATATGTGGTGCTGCGAAATGTCTTTACTGCTAAAGGTTTCGATGTTTATCAATTGTTGCAAAAATCCCCCCCCCCCCCCCCCTCCTCTCTCTCTCTCCGTCAATGAAATACCTGCATTTCAAGATAATTCGTAGCAAAAATCAAGACTTTGCCACATAGGTATGAGCAAAATGGCAAATACAGTTTTTCTTCATCTTCCCTTGGGTTTAGAAGGTTTGTTCCTAAAAATGTGTTTGCTGTGTTGCGAAATGTTCAAAATAATGTTGTGTCAATCAAACTTCCCTGGCCATGATGATGAAACCATTCAGCCTGGGTTTTATCTTTGTTTTAATCAATTGTGTCAGAAGTTTGCTGCATAAGGTGCATCATATCGTTAAAATTCAGGATATTTGAGCTGTTGTTACATCTAGTCGTGTAAAAATATACTCGTGGCGAAATCGGGATGTAGATTCCTTGTTCATCTACAAAGCTGGAATTTGTCTTCCGTTGGTGGGTTCTTAACATGGTTTCTCAAGACATGATGATCATGAGCAAAGTTTGAAAACTTAATTTTATTTCTTGCTTGCACGTATCATTTTTTAAGAAACTCCTTATAAGAAACTCAATACCGCTTATACGGTATTTATTTTTAATAAAGGAAATCCCTGACCTTAGCACACTTTTACTTTTTTTCGCTTGTCTCCTGTGCCATATAAACAGGGCTTCAAAAGGTTGTCATTGAAAGTATTCACGAGGGCATAGGTAGTATACATGACGATTAAAGCCCCACTCCCCAGTAAACCCCTCCTTTCTGAGCAGAAATCTTAGATAAGCCCCTGCCCCTCTCTATCACGCCCCTCCCCCACTTACATGCCGGCGGTTGCCAAAGATTTCCATCTACTGTATTTAGCAATAAAAAAACTGCGTCGAATTTGCGTACTGGACTCGTAAAAATCTATGTTGATTCCGCAAAATGTTGCATAAAACACTAAAGAGCTATCATTTATTTCTACGTTACACGTAGCTTTTTTTATAAGAAACTGCTTCTAAGAAACTCAACTCTCAGATCGCCACAAAATTAAGAAACTCCAGTACTGGGAAAATATAACTTAAGAATCTATTTACATTGACAAAAAAAAGCCTAAATATATTTTTACTTTATTTTCACTTGTTTCCTGGGCCATATTACTCGGAGGGTATTTCTGTCTAAAAATTGAGTAGGCTTCAAAAAGCATTGTTTTGAAATGTTCATAGAGGCACAGGTACCCTGGGTGCAAGAGGTTTTCTTATTTTTGTCTCTCATTTGTTGTTAATTCTCTGGCCTGTGCAAGCACCCATGGTAGGGCACAGGTAGTGAACATGAAGTTTGTCATGGAACTCGCAAGAAACTCTGACTACTCAAAGTCTGATAACTCTAAGAAACTTTCAGTATTGGCCCAAATTCTTAGCTTCTTATAAAAAAACATGTGCACTTGATTTTGTGAATAAGCCATCAAGATCGCACAAACCGTTACACAAATCACGAAAGAAGAAAATCTGATCTTTGTAATGATGCATATAACTCTTCTCTGGCAAAATTGCAATGTGTTGTACTTTTTCTGTGAAATACGGAAAATTATCTTTTGTGGAAAGGGTCTTATAAAGGTTTCAGTTTGTTAGACACTTGTCAGACGCAAGGTTGAGAGGAGTTTGCAGGTGATTCTTAATTTTCAATCTAAGGCATGCCACATGAGAAACGACAAAAGAAAGTAGATAATCTGGAATTTTACTTGATGTATGACGTTTTTTCTGGCAAAACTGTAGGGTATATTCATTATTCGTCTGAACTATGGAAAATTATCGTTTGTGGTGGGCGGGTCTTATCAAGGTTTCAACTTGTCACGGACGTGTAGCCGTGAAGCCCAAGTGAAGATGTGAGCAGTTCGGAGTTTGTAGTTGCTTTTAATTATAATCAAAGGCTTTACAAAAAGTAAGAGAGTTGGGCTTTCTTATCATGTATGTCGTTTCTCTGGCAAAACTGCCGTGCCAATGTGGCTACCCTATTAATCTTCATTTATCAACGAAATTGAAATTGTTCGCGTTGGCCTAACTTGATAGTTTCAGATGTGTGTCGTAAAATATCCTAATCAACACATTCGGAGGATACCTTTACGATAGAGAAAACATTTGTGCGAGTGCAAGCCATCTTGGATCAATAAAAACCTCGAAAAACAACAAAACGTGGTCTCTAATCAAAACGAGGCTATAACAAAATGGAGTTAGGGGGTCTAAGCGATAATTCAGTACACTCCCCCAAATCAAGGGTCTTTACTCTTGATTTGATAACTGTGCCTGTACTTTCAATAACTCTTCAGCTGCAAAAGCTGCTACTCTTCTTGGCTTGACTTCTTTTGCTTGAACTCGCTCTTTCTGAGTACGTTGCTCTTCTACTTGTGCTTTTATCTCTAAGGGGCATATTCCTTGAAGTGGTCTTTCCATTACAATCTTCCGTCCTTGAGACACCGCATCTAATCTAACTGCTCGAACTACATGATCTCTTCCTTTTATGTAACTGGAGATTTTGGCTAACTTCCAGAAACGTCATTCAATGGTAGTGTCTATGATCAATACCAAAGTTCCAAGCTCTGGTAATGCTTCTCCTTCTTTAGTCGTGCGATGATATTCGCGAAGACCTAAAAGATACTCATTTGACCATCTATTCCACACATGCTCTAGTTTAGCTCTCAAGAACTGCATTCTCTTGTTCACGTTCTTGTCATCAAAATCTGCATCATTGTCATGCTTGACATCCCCTATCATTGCTAGTGACCATGAATCATATGATTTGGAGTGAGGGGCTCTTCCTCTAAATCTGATGTTTGATAGGTAAGTGGTCGATTATTTATCATTCCTTCAACTTCTATCAACATGTTCTCCAGCTCTCTAAAGGTTAATTTTGCCTTTCCCATGGTCTTGAATAATGCTGTCTTGGTTATTCCAACTAATCTTTCAAAGAAGCCGCCTTGCCACGGTGCCTTGGCTACATTGAAATGCCAATCAATGCGGTTGGCCAACAAAAAATCCTGCAATTCTCGCTCTACACATATCTTCTTCAAGTGCTTTGCAGTGGCAATGAATGTCTTTGCATTGTCACTTATTACTGTTGCAGGTGCTCCACGTCTGCTGATGAATCTTCGAAACATTCCTCTTTATTCATAGGCTGTCATATCTTCTGTGAGCTCTAAGTGTACTGCACGGGTTATGCCGCATGTGAATAGTGCGATATATGCCTTCTCTTCATTCTTCAAATATATCGGTCCTGCAAAGTCAACTCCAGTTGTACTAAACGGGTTGCCTTGAACCACTCTCTCTGCTGGTAGCTGACCTGATTGAGGCGGTGCACATGGCTTTGCATTTCGTTTACTGCAAATCATACATTGACGCAATTGTTGCTTTACGGCCTGGCGTCCCTTTAAGACCCAAAACTTGCTTCTGACTTCAGCTAATGTTGTATTCACTCCCCCATGTCGTGTACGCTTGTGACACTCTGTGATCAGCAAACTTGTAAATCTGCTATCCTGGGGTAACAGTATTGGAAACTTGCTTTCAACTGGTAGTGCTGTGTTTTGTAGACGGCCTTGGCAGTGTAAGATTCCATTGATATCTATCACTGCAAGCTGTGTCTTTATTTGTGAGTAACTCTTTCTTCCTTTCAACATCACTTGTGTGTCTTTTATCCACAATTCTTCTGCCTCCTGGATCTCTTCTACACGCAACAGCTGAGTATCTGGCTTTTTCTTCTTCTTGAGGCATTTAATAAAACGAAGCACAAGAGCTGTGACTCTCAACAGTTTGCCATATGAGCCATAGTTTTCTGCAGGCACTATATTGTTGATTGACAGAGTTGGCTCTTCGTCAGCAATTGGAAGTACACTCTGTCTTTCTTCAGCCTTGCTTTCCACTGTTTCGATCATGTGAGGCTGGTGGGGATAATTTCCATCAACTATGAACTCTGGTCCATTCCACCAAAGCTTGCTTTGCTCTAATTGCTGGGGAGACAATCCTCTTGTGCCCAAATCTGCAGGATTCTCTGCTGTGGGCACATATTTCAAATTTACATCCTTTGTCAATGCTTGTATCTCATCTACTCTTCGCTGGACAAACTGTCTGTATTGACCTCGATTCTCTAGCCAATGTAGCACTGTGCTGCTGTCAGACCACAGCACTAACTCTTCTGGCTCCCAGTTCTTCAGAGTTTCTCTGACTGTTTTCAACAAACGTGCTGCGATCCTTGCTGCTGTTAGTTCCAATCTAGGTATTGTCATCTCTTTCTTCAGCGGAGGCAACCTTGTCTTTGCAGTAACAAGGTGTGCGCCTGACTGGTTTTCATTGTGCCATACAAGGTATACAGCAGCGCAGTATGCAACCTTGCTTGCATCACCAAAAACATGAAGTGAAATCTTCCTTGGTCCACCGCTTGCTGGTATAATGCATCGCGGAATCTTGAGGTCAGTCAACCTTGAAACAGCTTGCATCCATTTCTTCCATCTCATTTCAATCTCTGGGCTTACTGGCTCATCCCAATCTTTGCTTTCCTTGCAGATATCTTGGAATACCAGCTTTGCAGTAACTGCAACTGGGCCCACCATACCCAGTGGGTCATATACCTTTGACAGTCTGCTTAGGACTTCTCTCTTCGTCACTTTACAATTCTTCACATCTAGCACTGCTTCCATACTAATTCCTAGTGTGTCCTCTTCTGGATTCCATTTTAATCCTAAAATTTTACTTTGTGAATCTTTGGTACCTAGGCTTTCCTTTGCATACGTCACTGCAGTTGAATCTTTTTGGTCACTGTTCTCCTTTATGTGCTGTCTGACCTCCACATGGTTGGTCTTCCACTTATGGAGTTGGAAACCTCCTTTTTTCATAATCTCTGTAATTTTATCTTTCAACTCTATGGCTTGCGTACCGTCAGCAGCTCCACTCACAAGGTCATCGCAATACATGTTTGGTAAGACATTTTTGACAACTGCTGGTTCTTCTTCTTCGTACTTCTTGAGGTGCCTTTGCAGTGTTGCATTTAACAAATATGGACTCGGTCAACTTCCAAAAATCACTCTAGTAAACCTGTACTCTTTAACCACAAGTTTTTCATTTGCGACATCTTCCACCCACATGAATCTCATACTGTCTCTGTCCTTCTCATCAACTAAGATCTGATGGAATGGACTCTTGATATCACCAACAAGGGCCACTGGAAACATCCGGAACCTCAACAGCACATCATGTAGCATAGGTAGCAATGATGGTCCTGTGTATAAACACTCATTTAAATTCTTGTCTCCTTTTCTTTCTTTTGCTGACCCGTCATACACAACGCGGACTTTTGTGCTCTCCGCATTCTCACGTATTACTGGATGGTGTGGTAGGAAATGGATTCTTTCTCCTGTTGGATGATCTGGCACTTCCTCAATTATACCCTGTTTTATCTGATCTTTAATGACATCATCATATTTCTTTAATATTTCGGGCTCCTTCTTTAGTCTTCTGAGTTGCGCATTTAGCCGCCTTTCACAAAGATTTCTGTTTGTTTGTAAATTGACTCTATCTGATTTCCATGGCAACTGCACACTGTACCTCTCTCCATTGAAAGTTACTGTGCCTTCAAATTCCTCTTCCACTGAGTTTTCTTCCCTGATCCCTACTGTCTCCCAATCCCACAGTTTGGCTATCTGATTGCTCAGGTTTTCCTTAACAGTTGTCAACAGCAGTGGACTTGAACAACTTTGATCCTCTGCTGAGTTTGTTGGTCCCATTAGAGTCCAACCCAGTGTTGTTTCTTCTGCAACAGGATCACCAGCATTTCCCCATTTCATGTTTCCTGTTTTCAGCTTGCAAAGGTCTTCCAATCCAATGATGACATCAATTTCAAGTTCTCTGTCACTTGAAATATCTGAAAATTCCAGGTTCTTCAAATGGTTGAACTTTTTCTTTAAAATCTGGGGCTTCACATTCTTGACAGATGTCAGCTTGCTGAGTGTGGACACCTCAGTTTCAAATTTCAGCTTTTCTTTCATGTCTTTTACTTCTATCTTGTACACTGAGCAGATATGTTGCTTTTCTCCATGCACAGTGTCCAGGACTTTTCTTTCCTGTCTTAATGGCTTTGATTTCAGCAAATTGGCAGTTTTCTGCAACATGTATGTCTTATCACACCCTGTATCCAACAGACATCTGCAAGTAATACTTGGCTTTCCCTTGACATTCACTTTGGCTAACACAGTTTGATAAGCTATTCCACCAGGTGTAACAACATGCACAGGGGCGAAGCTAAAGAAAATTGTTGGGGGGGGGGGTGCAGACACCCCAATTTGCCAACAAAAATACGAAAATACCATTATATATCATCAAAGTTTGAAACGTATAAGCAATGGATGATGACATTCAAAATGTAGACACTTGGCATAGTATTTCAGGGGCATACGCAGCACTTGATGAGTGGGGGGGGGGGTTATGGGGCGTGGGCTAGAAAATTTTTTGTGACCACGCCCTTCAGACGCTCGGAAAATGAGGGAAACGCCCATTTTAGTTTTATTTTGCATCGTAAAAATGCCTGCAATGAACACAAAATGGGCAGGATGTTTTATTGAATTTGCATTGAGAATTTATACCCATCTTAGCAAGTTAATCTAGGAAAGTAAACGAACATGTCAGAGTACAGCTAGCTCTTCAAATTATTTTGATGAAATTGCTTGAAGGAGCAGTAGCAAATAGGGAACCCTATAGCCAATGACACGCACAGGTTAAGACAAATGGGATCTTGAAATAAGTAGGTCTGGGGGCAAAGCCACCAGGAAAATTTTGAGAATATGCATTCTACTTTGGCTTAGAATGCCTCTCCCAAGACCCAAGATCGTTCAGTCATTCAGTTCAAAGAAATCGGTCACTGAGTTTCACACCAACCTTTTGAAAGATTTGGAAACTGTATTCGCCGACAGACACTCAGTAGTACCAGTACCAAGGAAACGTTTTTGATTTGCCGACAGATATTATCAATTTGCCGACAAACTGAATGTTGGGGGGGGGGGGTGCGGCACCCCCCCCCCCCGCACCCCCCTTTGGCTACGCCCCTGAACATGCATATTTGGAACACTCTCTTCTTTTTCACATATCACAGGGTGATGCTCCCCTTCATTGCACTTGCTGCAAGGCTTCTTGTTGTAGCAATCTTTGACGCAGTGACCTTTCTTCAAGCAGCAAAAACATCTCTTATACCTCATCAAAATTGACTTCCTCTTCTTCACTTCAGTGACAACAGAACAGTCAGCACTATTGTGCTCTCCAAGACAGAAAGCACAAGTTGCATTGGTGAAATAGCAAATGCTTTCCCTTTGTTAGGATTCCTCGCTTCTCTTGAATTCTGCACTCTTGGTGTAGCTTCATCCATACCCCTGAACAGAAGTTCCTGTCTGAGCTTGTTCAAAAATTCACCCATGGTCCAATCATGGTCTACAGCAGGCCCGTAGCACCTATTGGGGCCGGTCGGGCCCGGGCCCCCCCAATAATTTCCAGAAGTTGAATTTTTTCATTCTTCATAATAACATAGAAAACTGATCATCAGTGCCCGGGGGGGGGGGGGGGTACTTAGTATATTTGTCCGACGGGGATGTGCCGTTTTTAAGGGTATCGTTTTCACCAATTTTTTCTAGCACAGGGTATCAAAATGAGGCAATTTTTCTAGAGCAGGTTGTCAAAACATGTCAAAGGGGAATATTCTGCTAGATCGGGTCGTTTTTCGGTCAAATGTCATGTTTTTGAGTATACTTTTCATCAATTTTTTCTAGAACAGGTTATCATTTTGAGCGAAAAATTCTGGAGCAGGGTAAAAGAAATTTTTTTCGTGGGCACACCCCCGTACAAATTTAAGTCAAGTACCCCCCCGGGCATCAGTGACAGGCCCTTGGCAATGAAGCGAGTCAAGACCTATCAAAGTTCACCAACAGCAAACTACCGCCTCGACCATCTGAAGGTGAAACATGTGCACAACGACAGAGTTGATAAATTCAACCTTGTCAGCATCGTAAGCGAATTTGTCATAGATTCCAATGCAAGAAAATTTAACTTTGGACAGCTCAACTCTTTTGACATCAGAAGCACTTCGTCAAGAGAGGCGAAAAGTACCCAGACTTCAAGAATCAATAATCATAGCTAAACTAACGAGCAGTGGCGTGGTCCTCGAGATCTTCGAAACCGAATAGAAAAAAGCTGGGTATAGCTGGGAAAGAATATTCCAAGAAATGTCAAATCTTCCATTTTAGCATTTGCAAATATGGAATCAGGGGATGCATTCTAAGCCAAAGTAAAGGATGTTTCTTCAAACATTTTCCTCATGCTTCAACTCATAAGAGAACTGTCACAACGCTTTCAAAGATTCCTTGTCGCTAATGGCAAGCATGATATTGGGAGATGCATTCTAAGCCAAAGTAAAGGGCATGGCCCCAAAAATTTTCCTGGGGCTTCCCCCAGACCCCCTCATTTCAATTCCGCCCATTTAATTTACTCTGGCCATGCCATGGCTTTCGTAGGACGCCATGAAAACTGTGTGATGACTTTTGTAAATCAAATATCAATTCTTATCCTATTGTAGTTTGATTTTAGCTAACCTGTTTGAAATATATTTGGATTCGTAGATTTCCTATTTTTCTTCAGGACCTCCGATCAAAAAATGCCCTTTCAGCAATGTACAGAAGGGCATTGCCAAAAGAAAAAAAACCATTGACCGAGCAATTCTTCCGGGGGCTTAGCCCCCGGACCCCCGGAACCTTTACCCCTTCGGTCTGAATTAGTGCCCCTCCAATCTGAAAAACGCTCCTACGGGCCTGTCTACAGACATTGTTCTTCTGATGGAAAGTTCAACATCTCTTGGTATCTTCTTCATTAAATCTGGTACAATAACTAAAGAATACTGTTCTTCAGAGGAACCTAATACAGATAATGCTTTTACATGCATATCAACAAGTTCATACAACTTTTTTAATCCATCTAAATTTTTAGAATATGTTACAGCAACAACAGCTTTTAATGCAGACATGTGAGATCCCTTCAATACATTAGCTTTACCATATTTCTCTTTTAAAATGTCAACTGCAGGCGCATAATTGTCCCCAGTAGTTCGCAAATCCGCAATCGCATGACAAGCAGTACCCTTAAGAGAAGCCTTAAGATAAGACATCTTGTCAACATCACACAATGAAGAATTCAAATGAATATTCCTTTCAAAAGAGTCCCAGAATTCCATCCAATTCATCATATTCCCATCAAATGACTTCAATTCAAGTTTTGGTAACCTTAATTTACTACTCAAATTTTCCCCAGGGTTTATTCTTCCCATACTTGGTGAATACTGAGGTTGCCAGGGAGGTTGTGGGAAATAATTTTGCATATGGGGATTAAAAGGTTGCCCCAAAGGTTGGTACATAGGATATTGTCTTTCAAACCCCCCATCAGGATACTGGCTGTGTCCTTGTTCATTTCCAAAACTTCCTCCATGGGGTGAATTCATTGAGAAAAATGAATTAGTAGTAGTAGTAGGCTTACCAGCTGCTTGTCGAGAAGAATCATTCTGTTTCTTCTTTGAACTATTTTTGCATCATACGAACGACTTGTTGTGTACTCTCTTACCAATTCTGACCTAAAATTCAATTTCTTCATTATCCCTTGAATATCCTTCGACACTGATTTTATATCCATCAACATAGGCTCTACAATCAGCTTTAACTCCATTATTCTTGACTCGATTTGTTCATCAATACCATCATCAATTTCCGAAATATCCTTTAACTCAATAATAAAATCTTTCATTGCCACCATTATCAGTTCACGATCTTCAATAAGAACTTCTAACTGATTCTTCAAACTATCTTCTGGCCTATCAATACCATAACTATCAATTTCTTGTGACGATTCATCGCCTCCTACACCAGCGCCAGTTTCTTCGTCCTTATCACCTGTAGATCCCATTGCTTTCAGCACTCCACTTCTCAATAACTTAACACGGACATCCAATGTCCCGTCGGAGGTGCCACTGTGTCGTAAAATATCCTAATCAACACATTCGGAGGATATCTTTACGATAGAGAAAACATTTGTGCGAGTGCAAGCCATCTTGGATCAATAAAAACTCGAAAAAAAAAAACAAAACGTGGTCTCTAATCAAAACGAGGCTATAACAAAATGGAGTCAGGGGGTCTAAGCGATAATTCAGTACATGTGTAAAATCCCAAACAGTTTTCTTGTTACTCTGTCATTGCGATGGTTGCAATAGAGCTATACTTTTTTAGGCGAGACAATTTCAAATTTCAAAAGCTTGAACGACATGACCAGTCAGCTAGAAAGACTACTCTGCCCTCTGCCACAATGTCAATATTTGCGAGTTGACAAACTTCGATTTATCGCCGCAACATGCAACATCAAGAATCTTGAACATCGTCGCTCTTGTGCCTTGGATCCCTGTGGAGTTGTTGCGCATGTGCAATGCAAATTTCTCCCTTGTTGCTTTTCTGCCTAGGCCCTTATCGAAACGAGGCAGGCATAGTCATTTCAAAATAATGGCGTTTGATTATGAGTCGTAGTTAGGAGCGTCCGGCAGTATTTCAATAGCGATAACTACGACCATATCATCAGTCTAGGGATTCCTAGCATACCAATCAGATTGCGAGATTTGGCAAAGAACAATCAGTTTCGAACCTTCAATTCGATTGACGCAGTTGACTAAATTTGAAGGAAGTTGCTGCAGCAGTTACTTGAAGATTTCTCTGGTTTTTCTTGGTCTTAAAAACATGGAAATTGCAGCATTAAAAGACTTATTTTGCACTCACCAGGTAAAGTGAACTTTCTTCTTCAGATGAATACCAAGTTTTGTTGATTAAGTGTCTGCTTACCGTGGTTTCTAACCCATTTCCTTTCTGAGGAGTGACTGTTGAACAGAGCCGAAGCAGTCGTTCGATCCAGATTCGATCAATCGAATGCATAAGATAGGGTCAGGTTTTTAACTGTTTCATTATGAGTCCCTGTGAGCAAGGTACCGCAGGGATACAAGGGACTCATCGTCATAAGTCTACATATTTACGGCAATGTCTATAGGGTCACTTAATTCGTTTGTTAAATCATCAAAGGCCGGCTTAAGTCGGACTGATGCAACTATGACTTACTGTCAAAATATGACAGAAATTCTCTCTAGAGCCAGTTTCTTGCCATTGCTAATATCCTTCTTTCTTCTAATATAGTTCTGATGTTGTTCTTTCCCCTTTCCTGTTCACAGCAAGCTGAAATAGCAGGCTTCTCTTTGCAATGTCTCCAGATATCCAGTAGGACCCATACAAATGTTTATGCTTCTTGGGACCTACCAATATGGCGGCGGTCAAAAATCGCGGGTTTCAAAATCAGTCCGGGGCGAACAATAGGTTGCTCGATCCAGTCTTTTTTTAGATTAGTGGACGTCACATATGCTTGCACAAATAAACATGTGCTGAATGTTAGCGGCAAGGGATGGATAAAAGAACAGTGTTCCAAAATGAGACAGAGAATCACCCAGAAATACGGGTATAAGCCAACAAATATCTACATTGGGTTTTGAAGTTTTTCTGTGATTTTGTATCAAATAGGCCATGAACCACCCAGCCTGCCTATTGTAGTGATTGCGAGATTTGATGGATACAGAGGGCCTTCTTTCAATGGTCAAGAACCATCATTGGTTCCAATCTGCCCAGTGACTGCAAGAGCAAACTCAAATATGTTTCATGAAAGGCAATAGTTGCCCTTACGACTTGCGTGGGCCTTCACAATTCACAAAAGTCACGGAATGACCTTGTCAAAGGCTTGAGTAGACACACATTGGAAAGTCTGAGAGAACAGTTGGAATGTCAAATGTAGCTTTAATTAGAGTGAAAACATTATCATCACTTGTAGTCGAACCAATGAGCTTTGAGCGCCTTCAAAAGATTTGATCAGCTGGAACATTTCGGTACAGATTACAAGAACAGGAAAGATTACAAAGATAAGGTGACGAGACTGCAACATCTATTGAGTAATTTTGGACCCATTGTTTGCATTGTCAACTAATTTAAATTTATGGACTGCCATAGTCCAATCAGGCAAGAATTCCCTTGTAAATTCTTTTTTTCTTTAACAGGGGGAGCGGGACGAGACAAAAAGAAGAAAGAAGACAAAGCAGAAAAGTGAAGAGGAAGAGTTAAAATCAGCTTTGGATGGCACCTCACTATGAAAATGGCTACAGGGAAACAGGTAAGAATTGATCTTTATTCAGTGTAAGAATAGTTGTACATCAAAATTGAAGTTTCCTTTCCTGCGGACAGGCTGCCATCTTTGATTTTGCTGGATAGATTCTGCACAATGGCATGAAAGGCTAGAAAATAGTGTTCTACAATACTTCTTATTGTGTGTTTCAGTTGCTTGGCCTGCAGCTTACCCTTACCATGCCCTTACTATTTAATATCGTAAACGTACATTGCACTAAAAATTTTGCAACTCATTAACATTCCTCATTTCAAATTGTCTAATTTTAAAACAAACTTCTTAATCAGAATTTGCACCAAATGTAACAAAAGGTGATCTTGATACTTTGCATTAGACAGAATGTTGATTGATTTTCATGGATGGGCTTGTCTTAAATTGCAAAAGGTCCCAGGTGTATTTAGTCAATTACTGTTTACAAAGAGTGCCAACATTTGCTGATGTGTTGATGCATGGCCATTTCCAGAATATCTCGCACATATGATTTTCACACTGAAAGCTTATCTGGTTTTTCTTCTGTTTCAGGAGTGAAAGATTGTCTGTTAAAAAGTTAAATTCTTGTACAGACCAGCATTAGATCAGTGTGACATTCTTCTTGAAACAAAAGGCAGCATTATATTCTTCATATGACCTTAATTGAAACAACGTGTTGTAGCATGGACAATTGAACAAGTTAGAGCCAAGCATTGTGCATTTTACACTGTTTCCATCAAATGGAATGAAGCGTTGAACAATTTTTTATGATGATGCAGCCGTTTGATTATCGTTACTGATTGTTCTTTTGTCATCGTTCTTGCCCTCCTGCAATTTATTTTAATGTTTCACCATTATTGAATCGAGCATGAAACAGTTTGTTATGATGGTGCACCTGTATGTTTATTGTTGCTGATGCGATCAAAACATCTTACGTTACACACTATTGACACTATTGAATCAAGAACGAAACAGTTTTTTATGATATGTTGCAGCTGTTTGATTGTTGTTGCTGATGTGATCAAAATATCTGATGTTACACACTATAGACGCAAGCATGAAACAGTTTGTCATGATCTGGTGCAGCTGTTTCATTATCATTGCTGATTCTGGTTAATTCTGTTGGAAGCAAACCTTAGATCACAAGCTCATCACAAAGAAACGATCAGAGCCATTGCTGAAAATATGACTACTTCTCCTATTTAAAAGTTAATGTTAATGTTGATCTTTGGCCACATAACAGGCCCAATCATGTGAGGTACCACCCAGAGCAGTACAAACCTGTGAAGTCCAAAGGAACTTTGAACATGAATGATAATTGACTGTTTCTGACTGAAAATTGCAATCTAATGCTTCAATGAGACCAATATTGTATTGATTATGATCAATGTTGTAGTCATACTAAACTGTCTTTGAAATTTGCAAACAGTTGTCATTTTTTAATCCTATCAAACTCTTAGCATTTGTTTCTCAAAGCATTTGAGGAGAATTAATTGCGTTTGAAAACCTCTGGGCTGCAATCATTTAACTATGTTAACAGCTAGTAATAATAAGGGGAATAGGGTGCAACAACAAGAATTGAATTAATCCACAAATCAGCACCACTAGGCACGGCAAAAATCAACAGACGCAAGTTCTTGATATCTAAGGAAACTAGATTTGACCCAATATCTTGCACATTACTCTCATTTTTCATGAGAAACTAAGGTTCGTCGATGGGAGGCAATTTCTCCAATTTTTGGGCCATTTTGCACGCAAAAGTTTCTTATGGGTTTCTTATATATTTAACCCTATTTCACCTGGGCTCTTTTGATTCACTCATCACTTTGATTCACCCCCCTAATAATTTCCAAAATCGATAGGGCTATGAAGTTGCAAGTTGGCACACAGTATCATCAACCTATTGTGGTTCTAATTAAATTATCAACGTTTAATTAGTCACGTGACTCGTTGCTAGGCAACTAGCTATGTTGTGACCAGTCTGCAATAAGGTTATGTTTGGTAACTGCAACAATGTCCTATATTTTAGCGAAAACAAACTTTATTTTTATAAACGGTTAATACTCTTGTACAACATCATAGTTACTCACAAAATAACGCATTAACTTTTATTTTTTTATACACATATTCAAACAATGACGTCATACATATATATGACGTCATATGTCTAAAAAACTATAAACATTAATGAAAATTAACAAGCTATATATCATATGAAATCTCGTAATGAGAGCAGTTCAATGACACTAATCGTGAACAAATCGAACAAGGATTTGCCAAATTAGAAACAATTTAGTGTTTTCTTTTGTGACATCTCACCAAATAAGGCCATTCAATGGTCACATGACTCATATAATTAAAACAAAATTTATAGAATCGTGTAGAGCATTAAATTCTAGGAAAAGTCACTTGGTTCCAGCATTTTGTCTCATATACCGGGATAGTCAGAAAAAACGTGGGGTGTTTGGCGGACTGTGACGTCGCGTTTAGCCTCCCGACCGTTGTGAGCTATATCATTCCGTGCAGCCATAAATCTAACTTAGATCATAAACTTTTCCCTATCGAAATCGGTCATGTGATTCATTATTTAAAAAAGCTTTTCTTCCTAAAACCGTGTATGGGAGTCTTGCAAACTGAGGAAACCTTTAACCAAGTCCCTTCAGCATTTTAGCCTTGCCAAAGCTGCATGTACACGTGGTATTATCTGGGGAGCATGAAACAGTTCGGAAATAGTGTTTTCTCCTCTGGGATGCCTTTTCACGTCATAACTTGTCCTGCAAAGAGAATATGTTTGAGAGACAGTAAAAACGCATGCTTCTTTGTGTTGTAAAGAAATCTATTTCAACAAGATCAACGCGATGTTTCATGACAAAAACTATTTCTTTCTCCCCTGATAATACCACGTGTACCTGCAACTTGGGCAAGGGTAACATGCTGAAGGGGCTCTATCAAAGATTTCACAAGTTTGCAAAACTCCCATACAACGTCTTACGAAGAAAATATTTTCTGATTAATACATCAAGTGACCGATTTCGATGGGGAAAGGCTTGTGATCTAAGTTAGACCTTTGGCTGCAAGAAAACAATTAGTTCGCTACGATTGGGTTGCTGAACGCGACGTCACAATCCGCCAAACACCCCACGTTTTTTCTGACTCACCCGGTAGTTAAGCAGCTGTATATCAATGTTTGGTTGGGGGGCCATTATGCCCCCCAGGTGAAACAGGGTTAATCCCAGAAGTGTAGAGTTAATCGTTTTTGTCTAAAGGGCTCCCAAATTACTTGGTAAGATCTCAAAACAAGTAAATAACATAATGCGCAATCAAAATAATGTCTAAACAGTTGCTATAACTGCACACTGTCAAAACATTTATGAGTGTGATAGGAAAACTAAAATTGTAAATTGCAAAAGTTCCTTAGCTTTTTCAATTCAGGTAGCGTTGTTTCTTAACGTTCGAAAAATTGAGCCTACCGTTTCTTTTAAGCGGTTTCTTATGCAAAAATACGTTTAATTCAAAATGTTAATTCATTGTGTTGGGTATATTTTTCTTTCAATGCTTGTCCTGCAAAGTCAGCTGAGACTATATCTTCCCTTGGAAACAGAGTTTGGTCGACTTTGCCAAATGCAGTGAAACAAGCAAGCAGTAAAACCTTTCTACACCAGAGTGCTCCCCGAGAGGCAAGATATTTCGTTTGAAAGAACAAAATATTCAATGAAACGGCTGCAAATTCGAGGGATACATGTATTTTTTAGAGGAATACTCATTATGAAACACAACTTTTAGAGCGTCTTTATTTTCAGTTTTTTTTCCACTATCATTTTGCTCGGATGGTAGGGTACCTGAGTAATCTCTAAAAATTAAAAGCTTCACAAACCTTTAGTGAGAGATAAATTGGAAAGGAATAAGGCTTACCGTATCCAACAGGCAAATTCACTACAACAAACATCAAGCAAGGGAAAAGAACTATGACATTCTTCAAGTTTATGAAGCTGCAGCAAGACATGTTTGGGAATTCTACGGAAGAAAGAAGTGATGAGACAGTGGAGCTTTAGATCCCGTTTACACTGTGCCGGATAAATTTTGTCCACTTTGCCCACCCGTTTACGCTATGCCGGATAGCTGCAGTCTCCTGACCAAAATCATATGCAGAACAACATAAACTCACACCAAGAGTACAATCATCAAAAACTGTATACAACCTGCTTCTTGTTCGCAGTCAAGGACAATTGTAAAAGCACAGCACATTAGTTCGGTTATAATTTGTTGTCGAAACCTCAGAGTAGCTGATATGAAAAGACAGGAGGGAAACCTACTGATAAGGACACCAAAATATGACTTAGACTGACGAAGAACGATCGTCAGATTGGTGAAGGTATGATTTAATTCAAAAGTACGATCTTTGTTGACAAGGAACGGGATTGCTGCCACTTTCCAGACTCATCAGTTGGAATGCCCCTTATTGAAAAAGCCTCTTTGTAGATTAAAATTAACCTCGTAGTGGATGTGGATAAAATTTGTCCGGATAAAACCGGTTACACTGTAATAGCTATCTCAACTAAATTAATCCACTTTCCTAGGTGAACTAATTTTGTTAGGATAGCCGCTCTCAAATTCGTGCGGATAGCGTGGGGCTAGTGTAAACGCGACGCCTATCTGAACAAATTTTGATGCGGAAAATATTTATCCGGCACAGTGTAAACGGGGTCTTACAGTTACCGTAAAAGATCTAGTAAGTCCCCGTGGGATTTATTTAATTTCAGATACTCTAGAGGGAGGGTGTTAAAGAGAGGGGATAATTTGGGGGGGGGCTTTAAAAATCAAATGACAACGATAGATATGATAGTTTCTCTGTTCTTGTACCAAGGGCCAAAGGACGACATGATAGCTAATCTCTGGCCAGCATCGGAGGGAGGATGGGTCTGAAATGCGCTATTTCTTATTGTTTCTTCGTCTACTAAGGCTTGCAACCCAGCCACTACCATATATGAAAGCGTGTCCTGACACCTCTCAATTTTGATTGGTTGCTGTATTGTTGCACGGGCTTTTTCTAACAGAATGAAGGTATTATTATCATTTTTATTATCATTGTTTCAGCTTACGCTCTGGCTGTTGGAATTGCCGTCATTCCTCCTGTTTTGGCGGGTCATAACAAATGACCAAGGGCTAACAGGAAATATCTCTCTTACATCTCTAGCACCTTCCTCAGGATCTGTGCAGTTCCTAACAAGGCAGTCTTTTTTGCAGCTCCGACATCACTCGGTATCCCCAACTTCTCAATCCACCTGTCAAATTCTTTTGTCACACTTCCAAGGGCACCTACAACCACAGGAACAACCTGCACCTTTCTCAATTGCCACAGTTTTCCAATTTCCCTTCGCAAGTCCTGGTATTTCTCCACCTTTTCTCTTTCCTTTTCCTGTACTCTTCCATCGGCGGGTACTGCAATAGCCACAATTATACAGTTTTTTCCCTTTTTATCAATCATAACAATGTCTGGCCTCCTTGTCTCTATCACATTATCGCATTGTATATTTATATCCTACAACAATTTTACACATTCATTCTCTGCCGCTCCTTCTGTATTATGTTCATACCATCTTCCCATCTTGCATATAGTTCCCAGTGAATTTTCTTTGCTACATTATCGTGGCATCTGTTCTATTCTTTCTGAGCTAATTTCCCACATTCACATAATATGTGTTGCACACTTTCTCCTCTCTTTCCACACTTCCTACAAAGAGGATTGTCAATACTCTTAGCAATGTGGTGTTTTACATAATTTGTTCTGATTGCCTGTTCCTCTGCAGCACATAACAACGCCTCCGTTTCAACTTTTAAATCAATTCTGACTAACCAATTCCAGGTTTTATCTTGTCTGTCTACTTCTCCGGCATTTCTCTGATGAACTGTCCATACGTCCTTTTCCCCTTCCACTTGTCTTTAAGCTCCTGAGCCTTCTTTCGTTTGAATTCACTCTTACTGATGGTACTTTCTGGCTCAATCGTCCCTGATGTACAAACCCCCTGGATTAACTTTTCTGCAGAATTCAATACATACAAGCCTAAGCTATTTTCCTCTCCTCTAACACAATGTTCTATGCCTATCAAACCTCTGCCTCCTTCATGCCTCTTCAAAGTACAGTCTGTCCACATCACTCTTAGGATGAAACGCACCATACATTGTCATCGTATTTCTTGTTGTTCTGTCTAAGCTTTTCAGTTCACTTCCTTTCCAGTCCAAGATTCCAGCCCCATATCTGAAGATAGCTACTGCCCATGTGTTCATCGCTGTAATTTTGTTTCTACCATGCAACTTTGATTTGAGAATCAACCTGAGCCTTCTTGTGTTCCCTTATGATTTCCTCTTTCATCTCATTTTCTTTTATCTCGTCCAGCTGGACTACCCCCAAATATGTGAACCCTTCCTGTTCCACCTCCTTCATTACTTCGCCATTCAGAAGTTCTATCCCCTCACATCTAGCTATTTTTCCTCTCTTCAAGGTAAGAACACCACATTTTCTAAGACCAAACCACATTATTATTATTATTATTATTATTATTATTATTATTATTATTATTATTATTATTATTATTATTATTATTATTATTATTATTATTATTATTATTATTATTATTATTATTATTATTATTATTATTATCTTCGAGTTCACTCCTAAAGTTCATAGTTTCAAAACACGACCCCCTGGAAGAACAGCAATATTAACAATTTAGATACTACATTTCCTTTGAAATATAAGATTGTACCTATATATGTATTATTAGATGATGAAGGGTTTATTTTTCGAGCATAAATATTTATTCACATCACATCACATCAATCACATCACATCACGTGACGTGACGTGACGTGACGTGACGTGACGTGACGTGACGTGACGTGACGTGACGTGACGTGACGTGACGTGACGTGACGTGACGTGACGTGACGTGACGTGACGTGACGTGACGTGACGTCACGTCACATCACATCACATCACATCATATCGTCATCATTTTTACAATTTTTTCTTTGCAAAGCAAAAGCTATTCGACCATAGAATACACTAAAATTGGACCCATGTCCTTATTGCCTTTCGTTTTCTCACAATCAACGATTTAAAAATTTTAGTATTGAACCCTATTGACTTTGAAAATTCTTTATTGTGACGTCATCAGCATGTCACGTGACATAACTAAAAATAGATTTCATTTTTGGGTTCAGCTCATGATTTACTATGCACATGCCAAGTTTCAAGGCTCTACATCTTTCAGAACGGAAATAAAACAGGCCCCCCCCCCCACAGTCTTCCTAGGGCATCAAATACCCCAGGCTTGATAGGGTTAAACATTCCTATTTCCCGCATTCCTTATTCGGCTTTCCAGATTCCGTATTCTGCTTTCCGGATTCTGCATTTTAAAGATAGCTGACAAAATTTCATGAAAACAGCGAGCCTGGTAATAGCAGTGGGAAAAAATTCATCTTTTGTTTTGTGGAATGCGTAGTTGTATTGTTTCAAAAGGGTCATCGAAGCAATTTGTTATGCATGCCTGAAAAGAGATGCAACTGCAGCATGTGATGATGATGAGAAAATAAAAGCATCGATTTCGTAATGCAGGTATTGCCAATCACTTGTTGACTGTTCAATACACTCCTTATATCTCTTTTCGAAGTCCATAATTCAAATAGTTACTAACAATCGCTGGTACTGACACATCAAAAGCATTGAGACCTCCGAACTAGATATTATAAGGACTGCCTCCTCAAAATGGATAGCAACGTATTTGATTAAATGTTTCTAACAGAAATAAGCATCACAAATCTACCTTCTGTCTCTTTGTCCTGTAATATTCGTACAAGCACAAATGTTTACCTTTGCTTTGTAATTAGTATCACCCCATCACATAAACATCCCAGCACTTCGGTGCTTAAAATCACAATTTCAACTTCATGCGATCCAATTTACAATATGATAAAGCAACTACTGTACTACAAAAACTACCTTATTTTGGGTTGCCTTTCATCCTCATAGCTTATTTTCGCATTCTATATCGGACGAGCATTTTTCATTTCCTTCTTGCTCAGTCAAAAACTTCGACGCCATTTTTTTCAACTGTCAGAATACCCTTTGTGTTTGTTGAAGGGAATGTGCAAGATCAAAAGATCTTCGTATTTTGATTCAAGAATACCTCATAAAATCACAGAAGGAAAGCAAGAAAAATTGTTTTACTTATGATATGAATATTATAAAGCATGATACCTGCTGCAATTACACGGAAGTTTGCTTCTCTTCACCGCGTCTATTTGCATTCAAGACGACAACAAGTCATGCGCTCGTTGCTGTCCCGTCATAACAACATACCTTCTATTATGTCGTGAAAGAACTTGGCATCAAAGGAATGTTGATACGAGCAGTCTTTAAAAATGCGCATCGTGGACTGATGAACTACTGGGCTATTGGGGAAACCTAGACAAACCAATTACCGCTTATCTTTTAGGAACATCTGCTGATGAGAAACGGTGCGGTAGTTGCCTCTTCCAAAAAATCACGAAACTCTGCGAGATGTTATGAAACTCGAAGTTACGAAACTTTTTTGATTTAGCATTGCTTTAATCACTAATCAGCAAGAGGCAAGATTTTGTTTTATGCTCGCGCATGTTGCAGAGCCAGTGTGAGTGTTTGTATGTCATTTTTTTTAAATCTTGAATCAACAGGTGCAAATGCAAAATTCTGCAAATTCTGCACCTCATGGTTCCTAACGTTGAGTAAGAGGATGCAAAAAAAAAATCCAATCAGCACAGAACAAATGCATTCGCTTCTTCTGAATTTAAAAAACACAACATATGTTTCGGCTACAGAATTCAAAGATATAAATTGGCTCCCAACACAGAATAGAGTTGATCAAAATACATGTGCAAACATAATGAAATTCTTCAAAGGAACAGTGGCGCCGCCAGGATTTTTTATTTGGGGTTGCTACTTTGGCCGTAAATGCGGCCGACACCCCCTTTTAGGTTGACATAAAGATAAATGAGTCTGTTGAAATAACACAAGTAGGGTACCACAATTAGGAAATGACGTCCTACCGGCGACTGAACGACGAACTTCGAATTTCCAAAAATTTCCGCAACGAGTCTAAAACGTCACTCCGTAATGGAATTATCGAAGGGATGTCAAGTTCTCTCAGATTTAGAAATCTGAAGTATATGGTTTGTGAAAAAGAGGGCATCGGGACCAGCAGAAGCTTCAAAGTTCAGTATATATATTAAGGGGCGGATCTAGCCAGATTTTTTAATGAGTTCCCATGATGAGATCGAAGGTGAGCGAAGATAGGGAGGTGTGGGGGTACTCCCACGAGAAAATTTTTGCAGCAACGTCCTTTAGATTGCCTTAAAATGCTGTCAAATTTTTCTTAACTAATTAATAACTGATAAAATTTTGAAACGAAAAGCATCCCACGAAACCAATTTTGAACCTTCATATGATCATAAGGCCTAAGTTTACCTCAAATGTTTCTCCTTCAGCCAGCCACATTTTGTCTTATTGACACATATAAGGGGCCTAGTTTGTAGCCCCTTATATAAGCGCAATTGAACAGATTTTGAAATCGTTTGTTATTTTCATCGCGGATCTCATTTAAATAATTATCGTAATTCTATTCTCAGAGACAAATCTATCTATGAAATTATGACTAAGTTCTCAAACTCATGGAACTCATGGAAAATTTTCGGGGACACGCCCTTTACTTTGGCTTAGAACACTTCTACCGATTACATGTTACCTGGTGATGAAATAGAATTGTTGATCATTTCGTAACAGTTGTTTAATTTAGCATACCCTGGAAACTATTTTTGTAAAAATATGATATTCTTTGGTTTAGAATGCATCCCATCTTTACTAGTGCCCAATTGAAAACTTTCATAATTAGGTAACAGTATTTTTATGAATTACCACCACAGGAAAATTTTTGCGCAAACACACTATAATTTGTCCCAGAACCGTTCTAACAATCCAATTTGCCTGGCCTCAAAATTGAAATTTTGACAGTTCTGTGATAGTTTGTCTCGGAAATTTTTCAAAAATCCAACCTATACATTGGCTTAGAACATACATACAAATCAATGGTAGTTTAGCGGGACTTCGTTGTGAGGACACTTTACCGGGACGGACTCTAAATAGCTTCTCTTTGGTGAATTCATAGAATATTTGGCCTAGTGATACCTTACATTCAAGGAATAACTTGATGCCAGTTATATTTTCGTTTTTATGAGCAAACATTTCCCGTCCCGCAAAGTTGCCAAATGTCAAGCTTTACGAAAATGTCCCGGTAAGACTGCAAAACTAAATATTCATCGGTAAACTGTGTAAAGTTACTAATTGTTCACAAAAACATTTCTTTCTTCCTGAAATCAAACTGTGACACTCTAGAAAATACTGTATGTTCTAGAAAGGTTTTATTATGATTTTGCAAAATGTCCCGCTATGTCAGGTGTGTATCCTTGCAGGTACCTCCAAGTGACCAAAAACGAATATGTGTAAATTTTTGGGCGAGTTCGATTCCTGTCTGGTGGTGCGGTATTCTTACATTCTCGCGTGGAATGAAGATAATTATCTGAATCAATGCCATTTAACCCTTCACTGTCCAAGGGATAGCATATGTGTGAAAGTTACCTTACAAGTATGCGTATTTTCATAAGAAACTGCCCACGAGAAACTCATCTCTCAGATCGCCAAAGGATTAAGAGACTCCAGTTCTGGGAGAAGATAAGTTAAGAAACTACTTACTTTGATAAAGGAAATCCTTGATATAATTTTACTTTCACTTGTTTCCTGTATCATGTTACTGGTAAGGTACTTGAGTAATGTGTAAACATTGGAAAGACTTAAAAACAATTTTTTTGAAATGTTCACGAGGGCACAAGTGTGGCACAAGTAGTGGACATGAAGATTGTTATGGAACCTCTAAGAAATTCGTAAGAAACTCTGAGTACTCAAAATCTGATGATTTTAAGAAAGTTTCAGAACTGGCGCAAATTCTTAGTTTCTTATAAAAGAATACTTGTAGCTATCCTAATACTCAACTGTTATGCGTGAAACTCCATAGGTGACCTTTTCATCAAATTTTTAGTAATATCGGTTCTTTTCTCGGATAGACGCATTTTAATATTCCTTGAAACAGCTGTAGGTTCTTGATTATTTATATAAGACATTTGCTATACATCTCATATACTTTCTAATTACAATACAACATAACACAATGCAACACAACAGGGACGACACCATAACATGGGGAACATAAAAACAATGACATGAGCAATGTTGAACTACATACCAATAGATACTACCAGCTAAATGGATACTGAGGGTTGTGTAGTGATGCATCAAAATAATGCAGCAAGCGCAACACTTTTATGTTATATAGTGGATCTAATTTGAAAAAGAAAATTTACAAAGAGAAAGAACTTGGTGCGACAAAAGGAACATCAAGGGGCTTGGTGATTGCATGTCATGTAACTAAAGTTTCCAAAAAACTTAATCAAAGCGACCGGTTTTTTTTTGACGAAATGTAGAGTCAATAGACCTTTGCAGTTCTGAAAATGAATCTGAATCGAACGATGTTTTGATACATTTTGTAAAATTTTCGAATGTTCCCAACAGTGATAGAAGCGCGAACGCCACCCAATCGAACCTCTCCTACGAACATTTACAAAAACTTGTCTCTCAATCCAGGTTCTTTTGTAGAATAGCTTAAAGGTCTATTGGAGTTTATTTCAGCTCAAGTCGTTTGAAAGGTGTTCATCATCACGGGATAAAGGATGCGTTACAGCAAACTTGAACAAATTTTAGCAAAAGTCAACAGTTCAAGCGAGACGATCTTGTCGTTGAGCCTCAAAAGAAGGGCACAGAAGCAAAAGGTGCTCCGTATCCTCAATGCCACATACGGTATATATATTTACAATTAGAGAATTAAGGAGATAGTTAAATTCCGTTTACAAGAATTAAAAAATTGGCTTTTGAATTGCAACTATCACAACTCCTTAATTGATAAAGCATTCCACAAAGCAAAATTACAAGGTCCTGCACCGAATAAAACAAGAGATGTTATACCACTTGTTACGGCATTTTACCCAAGTTTAAATCATAGCCATGTTATCAAGACCATTTCAAACCTTTTTAAAGGCATTCAAGACAACGAACGCGAAATTTACATCCATCCCCTTTGTGAGACAAGAACCTGGAATTAAATTATGCAATAAAGCACAATGCAAATTATGCCGTTTATATCTACAACCAGTGAAGAATTTCAAAACTACAAATGGAACAATATGGGACATCAAATCAGAAATTACCTCCAATAGCAAAAACATCATATATTTTCTCTCGTGTAATTTATGTGATGGTCAAATGAACTACATCAGACGTCAAAGAATGAACAATCACATATCTGAGTCAAGAAGCGGAGTTTCTTCTTGCAATTTTCAAAAACATGTACATAACTGCGGAAAATCTATTAAAAGCCTTAAAGAACCTTTCTTCAAAATTTATGCATTTATGAAACTTAAGGACAATAAATCACGCTTAGAATACGAAAGCAAACTTTTTAAAAGAGGACCCGCTATATTGAACCAATAATATGAATATTAATAATAATAATAATAATAATAATAATAATAATAATAATAAAATTAACCGGCTGTCCGGAGTTGTAAAGTAAACTGATGAAGATTTTAATCGAAACGTTTTTGACAAATAACAGTGTGTTTTTTCATATATTTTATTTTCTGTTGTTTTTAATAATAATAATAATAATAATAATAATAATAATAATAATAATAATAATAATAATAATAATAATAATAATAATAATAATAATAATAATAATAATAATAATAATAATAATAATAATAATAATAATAATAATAATAATAATAATAATAGCACCGTGGATAACGCAAACTGTAAAAAACTTTCTAAGAAACAAGAGTCGTGCTTATAAAAGCTTCGTGAGGAATGGTCAACCGGACGACAAGCCTGAGGGGATACAAAATATGATATCTGAAGGTTCAAGAATGATTGAGGATGCAAAACGGACAAATTTTCTTAAGGTTCGGTCATAACGGAAATGTTTTTTCGGAAATGGAAATGCAGCCAGCTAAGGGCTAAAAAAATCAGTGAGCCAGCCAATTAAAGGCTAAACATATAGAAGAAGAGGCGATGTGACTAAAGTGGACATTTATTGTACATTAACAGAGCCATTATTTATTGAACTTTAGATATTGCTAATTAATGAATGACTGGTGGTTTTATATTACGCTAACGCAGGAGTGGCCATCCTTGTGACAACGCAATTTTCCATTGCAACAGTTATAATTAATGTGTGTAGATCGACACTTGCACGCATTCATTTTTAAACACAGCTTATAAGAAACTCAGCCTCAGATAGCAGAAAAATTAACACACTCAGTATTGGGAAAAATAGCTTGAAAACTAGTTGTTTCGTTGTAGGAAATCCTTAACATATTCTGTATCTGAGTAATGAATAAACATCCGAAAGATTTCAGAATTCTGCACAAAACCTTAATTTAAAATGGTCACGCAGGTACAGGAAATAAACATGACCATTGTAATGCAAACTTAGAAACTCGGCAAAACTCTAAACACTGTGAATCTGGAATTCTAAAAAAAACTCAGCACTGGAGTAAATTCTTGTTGGGAATATGTTCTTTCCTTTCCTTCTCGTTGATTTTTTCTGTCATAAAGGAAACGTTTTGACTTTTTAAGTCAAATCCCTCTCGCTTGTTATCGCATTCAAGTTTGAAATGTCAAAGCTCCTTTTCAGAAAGATACATTTGTTCGTAACGTTGTCTCCTCCGATCTATAGTCTTTTTCGTTAGAACGTGCAAAGACGAAACTTGTCGAATTGCAAGAAGATTGCACTCTGTTAGAGCAAAAATTGATGTAAAGAAAGATAATTTTCTTCCCCTCTTGCTTGCTTTGCCTTCTTTTCTGTTGAATATGGCAATTCAATAAAAGCTCGATCGATCTTGAAAACGTTGTTAAAATTGAGTTGACCGGCTTTGCTAGCACATGGTAGAATATCATTGAAAATAGAGTATTTCAGAACTATAATGTCAATATGTACCAGCTGTTGTAGTAAATTTTATTCTAATACAATGCTCTTGTATCATGTCCCGTTATGGTAGGTGTGTATCCTTGCATGTCCTCCTAAGTTACCAAAACAACATGTGTAAGAAGGACAATGGGAAGCAGTTGCCAGCAAGATAGAGCTTTTGAAGAAAGTTTGCAGTCAGCTGCTTAAGTAAAGGCTTTAAAAATAGGAGAATAGGCGATGTGACTAAAGTGGACATTTATTGTACACTAACAGAGCCATAAATTTTTGAACTTTCGATATTGATAATTAATGAATGACTGGTGATTTTATATTACGCGAACGGCAGGAGTGGCCGTCCTTGTGACAACGCAATTTTCCTTTGCAACAGTTATAATTAATGTGCGTAGATCGTCACTTGCTCGTGTTCATTTTTAAACACAACTTATAAGAAACTCAGCCTCAGATAGCCGAAAAATTAACAAACTCAGTATTGGGAAATATAGCTTGAAAAACTAGTTGTTTCGTTGTAGGAAGTCCTTAACATATTCTGTATCTGAGTAATGAATAAACATCCGAAAGATTTCAGAATTCTGCACAAAACCTTAATTTAAAATGTTCACGCAGGTACAGGAAATAAACATGACCATTGTAATGCAAACTGAGAAACTCGGAAAAACTCTAAACACTGTGAATCTGGAATTCTCAAAAAAACTCAGCACTGGAGTAAATTCTTGTTGGAAATATGTTCTTTCCTTTCCTTCTCTTTGACTTTTTCTGTCATAAAGGAAACGTTTTGACTTTTTAAGTCAAATCCCTCTCGCTTGTTATCGCATTCAAGTTTGAAGCGTCAAAGCTCCTTTTCAGAAAGATACATTTGTTCGTAACGTTGTCTCCTCCGATCTATAGTATTTTTCGATAAAAGGTGCAAAGACGAAACTTATGGAATTGCAAGAAGATTCCACTCTGTTAGAGCAAAAATTGATGGAAAGAAAGGATACAATTTTCTTTCCATCTCGTTGGCTTTGACTTCTTTTGCTGCTGAACATGACAATTCAATAAAAGCTCGATCGGTCTTGAAAACGTTGTTAAAATTGAGTTGACCGACTTTGCTAGGACATTGTATGATATTATTGCAAATAGATTATTTCTGAACTATAATGTCAATATATACCAGCTGTTGTAGTAAATTTTATTCCAATACAATGCTCTTGTTTCATGTCCCATTATGGTAGGTGTGTATCCTTGAATGTCCCTCTTAGTTACCAAAACAACATGTGTAAGAAGGACAATGGGAAGCAGTTGCCAGCAAGATAGAGCTTTTGAAGAAAGTTTGCAGTCAGCTGCTTAAGTAAAGGCTTTAAAAATAGGAGAATAGGCGATGTGACTAAAGTGGACATTTATTTCACAATAACAGAACCCTAAGTTTTTGATCTTTAGATATTTCTAATGAATCAAAGACTGGTGAATTAATATTACGCGAATGGCAGGAGTGGCCGTCTTTGTTGCAACGCAATTTTCCCATTGCAAAAGTTATAAGTAATGTGTGAAGATCGCAACTTACATGTTTTTTATTTTAGAAAGCAGTTTCTAAAAAACACAACCCTCAGATCGCTGAGAACTTAAGAAACTCCACTACTGGTAAAATATAGCAAAATAAACTAGTTGTTTTGTTGCAGGAAATACTTAACATATTCTGAATCTGGGTAATGCATAATCATCGGAAAGTGTGATGAATCCTGCAGAAAACCTTAATTTAAAATGTTCGCGAAATAAGCACGAAGATTGTAATGCAAACTTAGAAACTCGGCAGAAACTCTGAACACTGTGAATCTGGTATTCTAAAATAACTCAGCACTGGAGTAAATTCTTGTTGGAAATATGTTCTTTCCTTTCCTTCTCGTTGACTTTTCCGGTCATAACGGAAACGTTTTTACTCTTTAACCCTATTTTTACCGGGGGGGGGGGGCGTTTTTCGCCCCCCCTATCGGATTTTTTTCAATAGCTCCCAAACGATGCTACCTACAATGCTGAAACGCCTTGACTTTTCCTAAAATTTAGTTGGCAATCAGAAAATAGAACTTTCAAGACCTATTGTTCGACCACGTGACCACCACATGCCCATATTTGGAGAGTGGTCACAAAGAAATTATCTAAAACGGCTCTAATTTCTTTCTTTGTTACTAAATCTCAACAATATATATACCATTCGATTTGTCTCGGTGAGTGCTTTCATTTGATATATAATTTATTCATATTTGCTGACATCAGCAGTTTATTATTTCTATGACGTCATCAATCTTTATGACGTCATATTCCTAATGAATGAGTAATTTTTGCATGCAAAACTGATGGAATTACCTCAAATATCGATGAAGGTACTTGATTTCATCAATGATATGCGAAATTAATGGTTTTAAATCATAATTATTGAGCAAACAATTTTGCATTGAATCAAAATTTCATTATTTAGTTAGTTAATTTATTAGAAACCAAAAATATTTACATGAAATCATATGAAACTACAAATTAATGGTGTCAAGCAGGTATTTGGATGGTTTTTTGCCAATTTTATCAAGCTATTTGCTAATAATGGGCCCTTTTTGAAAATAGCTCAATTTTCACAAAATTTGCATTGTTTTTGGTTGCCTAGCAACCAATCACGTGACTACTGATTGATTGATGCTATTTTTAGATTCTCCTTTGTTCAATTATGACACAGTGCAAGTTTCATTGTCATAGCTGTTATACTTGCGGAGAAAAACAGGGGGGGGGCGAAAAACGCCCCCCCCCGGTAGAAAATCACTTTTTTTTACCCGGTTAAAATAGGGTTAAGTCACATCCCTCTCGCCCTTTATCGCTTTCAAGCCTGAAGCGTCCTAGCTCCTTGTCAGAAAGATCCATTTCTTCGTAATGTTGTCTCCTCCGATCTATAGTCTTTTTCGTTAAAACGTGCAAAGACGAAACTTATGGAATTGCAAGAAGATTCCACTCTGTTAGAGCAAAAATTGATGTAAAGAAAAGATATATTTTCTTCCCCTCTCGTTGGCTTTGCCTTCTTTTCTTGTTGAATTTGACAATTCAATAAAAGCTCGATCGATCTTGAAAACGTTGTTAAAATAGAATTGACAGACTTTACTAGGATATTGTATGATATTATTGCAAATAGAGTATTTCTGAACTATAATATCAATATATACCAGCTGTTGTAGTAAATTTTATTCCAATACAATGCTCTTGTATCATGTCCCATTATGGTAGGTGTGTATCCTTGAATGTCCCTCTTAGTGACCAAAACAACATGTGTAAGAAGGACAATAGGAAGCGGTTGCCAGCAAGACAGAGCTTTTGGAGGAAATTTGCAGTCAGCCGCTATAACTAAAGGCTTTAAAAATAGAAGAATAGGCGATGTGACTAAAGTGAACATTTATTTTACGCTAACAGAACCCTAAGATTTTGATCTTTAGATATTTCGAATGGCAGGAGTGGCCGTCTTTGTTGCAACGCAATTTTCCATTGCAAAAGTTATAAGTAATGTGTGAAGATCGCAACTTACATGTTTTTCATTTTAGAAAGCAGTTTCTAAAAACACAACCCTCAGATCGCTGAGAAATTAAGAAACTCCAGTACTGGTAAAATATAGCAAAAGAAACTAGTTGTTTTGTTGCAGGAAATACTTAACATATTCTGAATCTGGGAAATGCATAATCATCGGAAGGTCTTATGAATCCTGCAGAAAACCTTAATTTAAAATGTTGGCGAAGGTACAGGAAATAAACACGATGATTTAATGCAAACTTAGAAACTCGGCAAAACTCTGTACACTGAGAATCTGATCTTCTCAAAAAACTCAGCACTGGAGTAATTTGTTGTTGGAAATATGTTCTTTCCTTTACTTCTCTTTGACTTTTTCGGTCATAAAGGAAACGTTTTGACTTTTTAAGTCAAATCCCTCTCGCTTGTTATCGCATTCAAGTTTGAAGCGTCAAAGCTCCTTTTCAGAAAGATACATTTGTTCGTAACGTTGTCTCCTCCGATCTATAGTCTTTTTGTTAGAATGTGCAAAGACGAAACTTATCGAATTGCAAGAAGATTGCACTCTGTTAGAGCAAAAATTAATATAAAGAAAAGATAATTTTCTTCCCCTCTTGTTTGCTTTGCCTTCTTTTGCTGCTGAACATGACAATTCAATAAAAGCTCGATCGGTCTTGAAAGCGTTGTTAAAACTGAGTTGACCGACTTTGCTAGAACATTGTATGATATTATTGCAAATAGATTATTTCTGAACTATAATGTCAATATATACCAGCTGTTGTAGTAAATTTTATTCTAATACAATGCTCTTGTATCATGTCCCGTTATGGTAGGTGTGTATCCTTGAATGTCCCTCTTAGTTACCAAAACAATATGTGTAAGAAGGACAATGGGAAGCGGTTGCCAGAAAGATAGAGCTTTTGGAGAAAGTTTGCAGTCAGCCGTTAAAACTAACGGCTATAAAAAAAGGAGAATAGGCGATGTTACAAAAGTGGACCTTTTATTTACACAAACAGACATATTCATTTTAAAAAACAGCTTCTAAAATCTCAACCCTCAGATCGCCGAGAAATTAAGAAACTCCATTATTGGGAAATTATAGCATAAGAAACTAGTTGTTTTGTTGCAGGAAATCCTTAACATATTACGAATCTGGGTAATGCATAATCATCTGGAAGTCTTATGAATCCTGCAGAAAACCTTAATTTAGAATGTTTGCGAAGGTACAGAAAATAAACCCGTAGATTGTAATGCAAACTTACAAACTCGGCAAAGCTCTGTACACTGAGAATCTGATCTTCTCAAAAAAACTCAGCACTGGAGTAAATTGTTGTTGGAAATATGTTCTTTCCTTTCCTTATCGTTGATTTTTTCTGTCATAAAGGAAACGTTTTGACTTTTTAAGTCAAATCCCTCTCGCTTGTTATCGCATTCAAGTTTGAAGCGTCAAAGCTCCTTTTCTGAAAGATACATTTGTTCGTAACGTTGTCTCCTCCGATCTATAGTATTTTTCGATAAAAGGTGCAAAGACGAAACTTATGGAATTGCAAGAAGATTGCACTCTGTTAGAGCAAAAATTGATGTAAAGAAAAGATATATTTTCTTCCCCTCTCGTTGGCTTTGCCTTCTTTTCCTGTTGAATTTGACAATTCAATAAATGCTTGATCGATCTTGAAAACGTTGTTGAAATAGAATAGACATACTTTGCTAGGACATTGTATGATATTATTGCAAATAGAGTATTTCTGAACTATAATGTCAATATATACTAGCTGTTGTAGTAAATTTTATTCCAATACAATGCTCTTGTATCATGTCCCATTATGGTAGGTGTGTATCCTTGAATGTCCCTCTTAGTTACCAAAACAACATGTGTAAGAAGGACAATAGGAAGCGGTTGCCAGCAAGACAGAGCTTTTGGAGGAAATTTGCAGTCAGCCGCTATAACTAAAGGCTTTAAAAATAGAAGAATAGGCGATGTGACTAAAGTGGAACATTTATTTTACGCTAACAGAACCCTAAGATTTTGATCTTTAGATATTTCTAATGAATCAAAGACTGGTGATTTAATATTACGCGAATGGCAGGAGTGGCCGTCTTTGTTGCAACGCAATTTTCCATTGCAAAAGTTATAAGTAATGTGTGAAGATCGCAACTTACATGTTTTTTATTTTAGAAAGCAGCTTCTAAAAAACACAACCCTCAGATCGCTGAGAACTTAAGAAACTCCAGTACTGGTAAAATATAGCAAAAGAAACTAGTTGTTTTGTTGCAGGAAATACTTAACATATTCTGAATCTGGGTAATGCATAATCATCGGAAGGTCTTATGAATCCTGCAGAAAACCTTAATTTAAAATGTTGGCGAAGGTACAGGAAATAAACACGATGATTGTAATGCAAACTTAGAAACTCGGCAAAACTCTGTACACTGAGAATCTGATCTTCTAAAAAAACTCAGCACTGGAGTAAATTGTTGTTGGAAATATGTTCTTTCCTTTCCTTCTCTTTGACTTTTTCGGTCATAAAGGAAACGTTTTGACTTTTTAAGTCAAATCCCTCTCGCTTGTTATCGCATTCAAGTTTGAAGCGTCAAAGCTCCTTTTCAGAAAGATACATTTGTTCGTAACGTTGTCTCCTCCGATCTATAGTCTTTTTCGTTAGAACGTGCAAAGACGAAACTTATGGAATTGCAAGAAGATTCCACTCTGTTAGAGCAAAAATTGATGTAAAGAAAAGATATATTTTCTTCCCATCTCGTTGGCTTTGACTTCTTTTGCTGCTGAACATGACAATTCAATAAAAGCTCGATCGGTCTTGAAAACGTTGTTAAAATAGAATTGACAGACTTTGCTAGGACATTGTATGATATTATTGCAAATAGATTATTTCTGAACTATAATGTCAATATATACCAGCTGTTGTAGTAAATTTTATTCTAATACAATGCTCTTGTATCATGTCCCGTTATGGTAGGTGTGTATCCTTGAATGTCCCTCTTAGTTACCAAAACAACATGTGTAAGAAGGACAATGGGAAGCGGTTGCCAGAAAGATAGAGCTTTTGGAGAAAGTTTGCAGTCAGCCGTTAAAACTAACGGCTATAAAAAAAGGAGAATAGGCGATGTGACAAAAGTGGACCTTTTATTTACACAAACAGACATATTCATTTTAAAAAACAGCTTCTAAAATCTCAACCCTCAGATCGCCGAGAAATTAAGAAACTCCATTATTGGGAAATTATAGCATAAGAAACTAGTTGTTTTGTTGCAGGAAATCCTTAACATATTACGAATCTGGGTAATGCATAATCATCTGGAAGTCTTATGAATCCTGCAGAAAACCTTAATTAAGAATGTTTGCGAAGGTACAGAAAATAAACCCGTAGATTGTAATGCAAACTTACAAACTCGGCAAAGCTCTGTACACTGAGAATCTGATCTTCTCAAAAAAACTCAGCACTGGAGTAAATTGTTGTTGGAAATATGTTCTTTCCTTTCCTTATCGTTGATTTTTTCTGTCATAAAGGAAACGTTTTGACTTTTTAAGTCAAATCCCTCTCGCTTGTTATCGCATTCAAGTTTGAAGCGTCAAAGCTCCTTTTCTGAAAGATACATTTGTTCGTAACGTTGTCTCCTCCGATCTATAGTCTTTTTCGATAAAAGGTGCAAAGACGAAACTTATGGAATTGCAAGAAGATTCCACTCTGTTAGAGCAAAAATTGATGTAAAGAAAAGATATATTTTCTTCCCCTCTCGTTGGCTTTGCCTTCTTTTCCAGTTGAATTTGACAATTCAATAAATGCTTGATCGATCTTGAAAACGTTGTTGAAATAGAATAGACATACTTTGCTAGGACATTGTATGATATTATTGCAAATAGAGTATTTCTGAACTATAATGTCAATATATACTAGCTGTTGTAGTAAATTTTATTCCAATACAATGCTCTTGTTTCATGTCCCATTATGGTAGGTGTGTATCCTTGAATGTCCCTCTTAGTTACCAAAACAACATGTGTAAGAAGGGCAATGGGAAGCAGTTGCCAGCAAGATAGAGCTTTTGAAGAAAGTTTGCAGTCAGCTGCTTAAGTAAAGGCTTTAAAAATAGGAGAATAGGCGATGTGACTAAAGTGGACATTTATTTTACAATAACAGAACCCTAAGTTTTTGATCTTTAGATATTTCTAATGAATCAAAGACTGGTGAATTAATATTACGCGAATGGCAGGAGTGGCCGTCTTTGTTGCAACGCAATTTTCCATTGCAAAAGTTATAAGTAATGTGTGAAGATCGCAACTTACATGTTTTTTATTTTAGATAGCAGCTTCTAAAAATCACAACCCTCAGATCGCTGAGAACTTAAGAAACTCCACTACTGGTAAAATATAGCCAAATAAACTAGTTGTTTTGTTGCAGGAAATACTTAACATATTCTGAATCTGGGTAATGCATAATCATCGGAAAGTGTGATGAATCCTGCAGAAAACCTTAATTTAAAATGTTCGCGAAATAAACACGAAGATTGTAATGCAAACTTAGAAACTCGGCAGAAACTCTGAACACTGTGAATCTGGTATTCTAAAATAACTCAGCACTGGAGTAAATTCTTGTTGGAAATATGTTCTTTCCTTTCCATCTCGTTGACTTTTCCGGTCATAACGGAAACGTTTTTACTCATTAAGTCACATCCCTCTCGCCCTTTATCGCTTTCAAGCCTGAAGCGTCCTAGCTCCTTGTCAGAAAGATCCATTTCTTCGTAATGTTGTCTCCTCCGATCTATAGTCTTTTTCGTTAAAACGTGCAAAGACGAAACTTATGGAATTGCAAGAAGATTCCACTCTGTTAGAGCAAAAATTGATGTAAAGAAAAGATATATTTTCTTCCCCTCTCGTTGGCGTTGCCTTCTTTTCCTGTTGAATTTGACAATTCAATAAAAGCTCGATCGATCTTGAAAACGTTGTTAAAATAGAATTGACAGACTTTACTAGGATATTGTATGATATTATTGCAAATAGAGTATTTCTGAACTATAATGTCAATATATACCAGCTGTTGTAGTAAATTTTATTCCAATACAATGCTCTTGTATCATGTCCCATTATGGTAGGTGTGTATCCTTGAATGTCCCTCTTAGTTACCAAAACAACATGTGTAAGAAGGACAATAGGAAGCGGTTGCCAGCAAGACAGAGCTTTTGGAAGAAATTTGCAGTCAGCCGCTATAACTAAAGGCTTTAAAAATAGAAGAATAGGCGATGTGACTAAAGTGAACATTTATTTTACGCTAACAGAACCCTAAGATTTTGATCTTTAGATTTTTCGAATGGCAGGAGTGGCCGTCTTTGTTGCAACGCAATTTTCCATTGCAAAAGTTATAAGTAATGTGTGAAGATCGCAACTTACATGTTTTTCATTTTAGAAAGCAGTTTCTAAAAAACACAACCCTCAGATCGCTGAGAACTTAAGAAACTCCAGTACTGGTAAAATATAGCAAAAGAAACTAGTTGTTTTGTTGCAGGAAATACTTAACATATTCTGAATCTGGGAAATGCATAATCATCGGAAGGTCTTATGAATCCTGCAGAAAACCTTAATTTAAAATGTTGGCGAAGGTACAGGAAATAAACACGATGATTGTAATGCAAACTTAGAAACTCGGCAAAACTCTGTACACTGAGAATCTGATCTTCTCAAAAAACTCAGCACTGGAGTAATTTGTTGTTGGAAATATGTTCTTTCCTTTCCTTCTCTTTGACTTTTTCGGTCATAAAGGAAACGTTTTGACTTTTTAAGTCAAATCCCTCTCGCTTGTTATCGCATTCAAGTTTGAAGCGTCAAAGCTCCTTTTCAGAAAGATACATTTGTTCGTAACGTTGTCTCCTCCGATCTATAGTCTTTTTGTTAGAATGTGCAAAGACGAAACTTATCGAATTGCAAGAAGATTGCACTCTGTTAGAGCAAAAATTAATATAAAGAAAAGATAATTTTCTTCCCCTCTTGTTTGCTTTGCCTTCTTTTCTGTTGAATATGGCAATTCAATAAAAGCTCGATCGATCTTGAAAACGTTGTTAAAATAGAATTTACAGACTTTACTAGGACATTGTATGATATTATTGCAAATAGAGTGTTTCTGAACTATAATGTCAACATATACCAGCTGTTGTAATAATTTTATTCCAATACAATGCTCTTGTATCATGTCCCGTTATGGTAGGTGTGTATCCTTGAATGTCCCTCTTAGTTACCAAAACAACATGTGTAAGAAGGAAAATGGGAAGCTGTTGCCAGCAAGATAGAGCTTTTGGAGAAAGTATGCAGCTAGCTAATTGCTAAACAAATCAGTTAGCCAGCCAATTAAAGGCTAAATATATAGGAGAAGAGGCGATGTGACTAAAGTGGACATTTATTGTACACTAACAGAGCCATAAATTTTTGAACTTTAGATATTGATAATTAATGAATGACTGGTGATATTATGTTACGCGAACGGCAGGAGTGGCCGTCCTTGTGACAACGCAATTTTCCTTTGCAACAGTTATAATTAATGTGCGTAGATCGTCACTTGCTCGTGTTGATTTCTAAACACAACTTATAAGAAACTCAGCCTCAGATAGCAGAAAAATTAACAAACTCAGTATTGGGAAATATAGCTTGAAAAACTAGTTGTTTCGTTGTAGGAAATCCTTAACATATTCTGTATCTGAGTAATGAATAAACATCCGAAAGATTTCAGAATTCTGCACAAAACCTTAATTTAAAATGTTCGCGAAGGTACAGGAAATAAACCCGAAGATTGTAATGCAAACTTAGAAACTCGGCAAAATTCTGAACACTGTGAATCTGCAATTCTAAAAAAAACTCAGCACTGGAGTAAATTCTTGTTGGAAATATGTTCTTTCCTTTCCTTCTCATTGATTTTTTTCTGTCATAAAGGAAACGTTTTGACTTTTTAAGTCAAATCCCTCTCGCTTGTTATCGCATTCAAGTTTGAAGCGTCAAAGCTCCTTTTCAGAAAGATACATTTGTTCCTAACGTTGTCTCCTCCGATCTATAGTCTTTTTCGTTAAAAGGTGCAAAGACGAAACTTATGGAATTGCAAGAAGATTCCAATCTGTTAGAGCAAAAATTGATGTAAAGAAAAGATATATTTTTTTATTCCCCTCTCGTTGGCTTTGCCTTCTTTTCTTGTTGAATTTGACAATTCAAAAAATGCTCGATCGATCTTGAAAACGTTGTTAAAATAGAATTGACAGACTTTGCTAGGACATTGTATGATATTATTGCAAATAGAGTATTTCTGAACTATAATGTCAATATATACCAGCTGTTGTAGTAAATTTTACTCCAATACAATGCTCTTGTATCATGTCCCATTATGGTTGGTGTGTATCCTTGAATGTCCCTCTTAGTTACCAAAACAACATGTGTAAGAAGGACAATAGGAAGCGGTTGCCAGCAAGACAGAGCTTTTGGAGGAAATTTGCAGTCAGCCGCTATAACTAAAGGTTTTAAAAATAGGAGAATAGGCGATGTGACTAAAGTGGACATTTATTTTACACTAACAGAACCCTAAGTTTTTGATCTTTAGATATTTCTCTTGAATCAAAGACTGGTGATTTAATATTAAGCGAATGGCAGGTGTGGCCGTCCTTGTAGCAACGCAATTTTCCATTGCAAAAGTTATAAGTAAGGTGTGTAGATCGTCACTTACACATATTCATTTTCAAAAACAGCTTCTAATAACCTCAACGCTCACATCGCCGAGAAATCAAGAAACTCAAATATTGGGAAAATATAGATTAATAAACTAGTTGTTTTGTTGTAGGAAATTCTTAATATATTCTGAGTCTGGGTAGTGAATAGATATCGGAAAATTTTCAGAATTCTTCAGAAGACCTGAACTTAAAATGTTCACTAAGGTACAGAAAACAAACATGAAGATTGTCATGCAAACTTAGAAACTCGGCAGAAAATCTGAATACCGAAAATCTGATGTTCTAAAAAAATTCTCAGTATTGGCGTAAATTATTGGTTTAAACATACTCTTTCCTTTCCTTCTCGTTGACTTTTTCTGTCATAACGGAAGCGTTTTGACTTTGTTAAGTCACATCCCTCTCGCTCGTTATTGCTTTCAAATTCGAAGCGTCCCATTTCCTTTCCAGATCGATACCTTTATTCGTAACGTTGTCTCCTCCGATCTATAGTCTTTTCATTAAAACGTGCCAAGGCAGGACTTTTGGAATTGCAAGAAGATCAAACTCTCTGAGAGCAAAAATTGTTGGAAAGACAGGACACATTTTTCCCCTCTCGTTGGCTTTGCCTACTTTTCCTGTTGAATATGACAATTCAATAGAAGCTCGATCGATGTTGAAAACGTTGTTAAAATTGCAACACCGTCTTTTTGTAAGCGTGTCGTACAATGTTTCTATTGTAATAAAACTACTTAATATAAAATATATTGCACATGAAACAGAGTATGATTAAAATACGACGTTTCGAGCTTAGCGCGTTATCAAGTCAAAATTGTTAAAATTGAGTTGCCCAACTTTGCTAGGACAGTTTATGATATTATTGCAAAAGAATGTATTTCTGAACTATAAACAATGCAATAACATGAACCAAGATTTATAAAGTTTGATCTCAGAGTAAACAGCTCTTTCTTTGGAGATCCATTACATTATTTCCATTTTTGGGGAATTATATTAACATCAAGAAAAACTGTTTAAACCTTGAATGATTGACAGAAAGTATCCCTAAGAGATTCCATATTACGGAAAGAAGATACGCTGTGATGTTATGTCAATATATACCAGCTGTTGTAGCAATTTTTATTCTAATACAATGTTCTTGTATTATGTCCCGTTATGGTAGGTGTGTATCCTTGAATGTCCCTCTTAGTTACCAAAACAACATGTGTAAGAAGGACAATGGGAAGCGGTTGCCAGCAAGATAGAGCTTTTAGAGAATTAGTCCGGTGGCTGGAGGGGGGGCATCACCACCCGAGCGGAGAATTTACCAGACCTAGCTTATCTAGACCAATTTTTTGCGTAGATTTCGATTCTGGGAGGTGATCAGCCATTTGAGGGGGCTTTTTCAAGATATAGGGGGTCATAGGTTAAAAAATGGGGGAAATCATAATTCTTTGGTTCTCAATGGAAATATTGTTATAGCTCCGTTACACATGGATATCTAGCATCAGATATATCTCTGTAAATGTATTTGGGCGTCAAGGGCATGTTCCTGCTTTGAGGGGGGCGCTTTGGGTGCGTTTGGGGCTGAAAAACATGTTATAGGCAGAATCTTCCTACTAGTTTAGACTTAGCCAACACAGTCAAGCATTGTTCTATTATAATATATAACGATAGAAAGCTGAGCACAATGATCTCAATCAACGCTATTTACTTGGAAAGTTTGGCTTGGCCTGATCCCCAGAATTGTATGATCTACCAAATTGTAGTTAAAGACAATATAAGCTTCATTATTCCATCATCAACACGAAAGGCCACAACTTACAACTACGGTGGTGCAGGAATCCTCTGCCTTGCCTCTTCTCGATAAGCAAACAGAATTACGCAAGGTACGATAGCTTCTTCTACTGAAACTCAATGAAACTCATCCTGGAGCTACATAAAGAAAAAATAGCTAACAAATGGATTCTCCGTTTGCAGCAATGGGCACAACATTGGCCAGTCAATTCATGTAGCTGGTGAGCAAACGTACATGCGAAGCTCCTACATAACGGTCTTAATTTTTGTTGAGATGAATGTTTTTTATTTGAATGTGTTTTACTGGGGGAAGCAAGTTATTTGTGTTTTGTCCAGTATTTGATGATGGCTATAACTCGGTATATCTATATCAGGAGGATCTTGACCTTTATTTCTGAAGTATAAACAAACCAGTACAGAAAAAAGTATGACGATAAAAGTTTGACGAGCTATAGCAACTAAATATGATCTGACAGTCTTAAAATAGGACATAAAGTTTTTAGATTCAGGCATATTCCAAAAAAGGGAAAGCCAAACAACCATTGCAATATAGCGAGATTGATAAGTCATTTTTTCATTTCGTTCATCAAAAATTGAGTAACTCATCTTCTGCATGCATGTAGAATGAAATACTTTACTCATCAGGATAGTTCCCATGTTAAAAGGGTTTTGAATAGACTATAACAAGCGAGATTGGTTGATTCACTGCTGTCCCTTGCAGAAATTGACAAAAAGGCTAATACTCCAAGGATATTCTAGGAGCAAGAGAGATGAAAAAGTCTGAAGAGCGAATGATGAAGTTGTTGAGGCTCTGAAGGAGGATCTCAGCATTCCATTTCACAACGCATTGGACAAACAAAAGTTTTCAATCTTTTTTCTGAAAGACTGCACACTCAAAACCGAAGTTTCAGAGCGACTCGCGAGGCACCACTATCCAAAAGAAAACTGACTGCAAAAGCAAGCAGTTTGACTGCTAGTTCTAATGTATTTGGGACATTTATAGTTTGATTGGATGGCGACGATACAATAATGAGCATATAGCACGACTGATTGAAAGGGATAGTCTCATCAGCTATGATAGTAGAGGACAAAGCTGTATCCATCAGTTTGCTTTGGCTGTTTTCTTTTCGCACCATCACAGGCTACAATTGCAAGAGGAAGGACAGGGCCTTTTTATGTCCGTTCGTGATTGCTCCTTACAGATGTTGCGATAAGGATGCCTAAAAACGTCTCTTTGTACCGTGACGTCTCGCAAGTCGCTCTGTAACTTCGGTTTTGAGCGTGTGGTCTTTCAGAAAAACGAGTGGAAAAATTCTGCTTTTCCAGTGCATTGTGAAATGGATTGGTGAGATAGCCTCAACTACTTCATAACTCGCTCTTTTCATACTTTTTCATCTCTCTTGCTCCTAAGCATTTCCTTGGAGTAGCCATTTTGTCAATTTCTGCAAGGGACATCAGTGAATCAAACAATCTCGCTTGTTATAGTCTATTCAAAACCATTTTAGCATGGGGACTTTCCTGATGAGTAAAGCTTTTATTCCACATGCATGCAGAAGATGAGTTACTTAATTTTTGATAAACGGAATGAAGAAATGAGTAATTAATCTCGCTATATTGACAGTGTTGTTGCCATTAGTATCGAAACTTTGGCTTCTCCTTTTTTTTGGAATATGCCTGAATCCAAAAGCTTTATTTTCTACTTCAAAGACTGTCAGACCATATTTAGGCAATGAAAATTGATGTTTTTCTTGCTATAGCTCGTCAAACTTTAATCGTCATACTTTTTTCTGTACTGGTTTGTTTATACTTCAGAAATAAAGGTCAAGATCCTCCTGATATAGATATACCGAGTTATAGCCATCATCAAATACTGGATTAAAACACAAATAAGTTGCTTCCCCCAATAAAACATATTCACATAAAAAAGATTCATCTCAACAAAAATTAAGACCGTTATGTAGGAGCTTCGCATGTACGTTTGCTCACCAGCTACATGAATTGACTGGCCAATGTTGTGCCCATTTGCTGCAAACGGAGAATCCATTTGTTAGCAATTTTTTCTTTATGTAGCTCCAGGATGAGTTTCATTGAGTTTCAGTAGAAGAAGCTATCGTACCTTGCGTAATTCTGTTTGCTTATCGAGAAGAGGCAAGGCAGAGGATTCCTGCACCACCGTAGTTGTAAGTTGTGGCCTTTCGTGTTGATGATGGAATAATAAAGCTTATGTTGTCTTTAACTGCAATTTGGTAGATCATACAATAATGGAGATCAGGCCAAGCCAAACTTTCCAAGTAAATAGCGTTGATTGAGATCATTGTGCTCAGCTTTCTATCGTTATATATTATAATAGAACAATGCTCGGCTGTGTTGGCTAAGTCTAAACTAGTAGGATGATTCTGCCTATGAAATGTTTTTCAACCCCAAACGCGCCCAAAGCGCCCCCCTCAAGGGAGGAACATGCCCTTAATGACCAAATACATTTACGGAGATATATCTGATGCTAGATATCCATGTGTAACGGAGCTATAACAATATTTTCATTGGGAACCAAAGAATTATGATTTCCCCCATTTTTTAACCTATGACCCCCTATATCTTGAAAAAGCCCCCTCAAATGGCTGATCACCTCCCAGAATCGAAATCTACGCAAAAAACTGGTCTAGATAAGCTAGGTCTGGTAAATTCTCCGCTCGGGTGGTGATGCCCCCCCCCTCCAGCCACCGGACTAAATGTATGTAGCCAGCCGCTCTAACTAAAGGCTAAACACATAGGAGAATGGGCGATGTGACTAAAGTGGACATTTATCTTACACTAACGGAACATTAAATTTTTGAACTTTAGATGTTTCTAATAAATCAAAAACTGGTGATTTTATATTACGCGAATGGCAGGAATGACCGTCCTTGTAGCAACGCAATTTTCCATTGCAAAAGTTATAAGTAATGTGTGTAGAGCGTCACTTACGCGTATTTATTTTTAAGAACAGCTTATAAGAAACTCAACCCTCAGATCGCCGAGAAATTAATAAACTCCAGTATTGGGAAAATATTCCAAAAGAAACTAGTTGTTTTGTTGCAAGAAATCCTTAACATATTCTGAATCTGGGTAAAAACATCGGATAGTCTTCAGAATTCTGCAGAAAACCTTAATTTAAAATGTTCACGAAGGTACAGGAAATGAACGCGAAGATTGTCTTGCAAACTTAGAAACTCGGCAAAAGCTCTGCACACTGGTAATCTGATATTCTCAAAAAACTCTCAGTATTGGCGTAAATTCTTGGTGGAAAGATATTCTTTCCTTTCTTTCTTGTTGATTTTTTCTGTCATAACGGAAACATTTTGGCTTTTTTTAAGTCACATCCCTCTCGCTCGTTATCGCTTTCAACTTCGAAGCGTCCCATCTCCTTGTTGTTTATTGTCCCTTCTCGTTTGCTATTCCTTTCTTTTCCTGTCGTTAGTATTTCACTGCGTCAATTTTGCTGGACCAAGCGTCAATCGCTATTTAAAAGAAGTTGTTAAAAATGCAGTAGGGCTGATTTTGGTAAAAAGTCTACGATATTTTTCAAATTGAGTATTTTTGAATAATATATTGAATTTCATACCGTAATCCAAGATAGATTTTAACATCAACATAAAATACGACTCTGAATGATTGATTAAACGACATTACTAACAAATGTCGGTATTTTCAGCAAAATTAACGCTGCAATTATATCAATCTAATCTTCTTGTATAATGTCCCGTTATGTTTAGTGTGTTTCCTTGCAAGTTCCTCCAAGTGACCCAAAAACAAATATGTGTATGGACAAGATTGGGAATCTAGTTTTACCAACTCATTTGTGCTTTATTAAACGTTTCAAAGAGTAACCAAAAATGCAAAGAGGAAACTGTTCAGGCCCTATGTTTTGAAGTCTAAGATATGCTCCATGAATCAAGACTGATGTTTTCATAGGACACAAATATTTTTCGCTCCCAAGTTCGAAGCGTCGTTCCCTTACAAATCAACATGTTTGATTTGACTGCCTAAATTTTGCTAGAACAAGCTGACTCAACAACGCAATTGCTATTGAAGGGATTTTGTTAAAAGTGCATTAGAGCTGACTTTGCTGCGAATTTTTACGCGATGTTATTGAAATTAAAATTTTTCTGATCGATAGAGATCCTAATAACATAAACCAAGCTTGAAGTTGGTTCTCAAAGGAAGCAGTTTTTCTACATCTTTTGGGGAACGATAAGCATCAATCGTCATCAAAAGAAAAAGTGCTGCAATTCCATGACAAAATACCAGGTGTACAGGTGTTGCAGAAATACTGTACTCTAATCTAATGTTCTTGTAAAATGTCCCTCTTATACTTTTCTGAAAGATTGTATAATGCTGTGCCTGACTATTCTTCTAAACATTATTCTCACAAAAAAGTGTCAGCTCGTCAAGATAAGGCAAAGCAAAGACGCGCAAGCCATAAAAATACTTTTCAAAGGCTTGCCCACAATTTTCCAACTTATCGTCAGCAAAGGGTGAAGTTAAGAGACGTGGTTTTGCCCCAAGCACTGGGATCGCAGGAGTAGAAAAGACTGCATTGAGTCCGCAACCCTTTTCGTGACGCTTGCGTGCTGGGCTTCAAAATTGCTCGAATCCTGTCCTTCTGTCAGATCCGGGCGTCTTCCCTTCAATAAAAATATTTAGATTTATTAAAAAAGCTAGTATACAGTGCACAGTAATAGCATCAGATTAGAAATTGCTCATTTTGATAGATTTTCTTATTACCGTCACGACTTGGCTCAGGATAACAAGCAGCAGCAACATACGATTCTCCAGTTGCTTCAACAAATGAGGTATGTTGCTCATTAAGATCGAAAACATTCTAGGACGCTTTCTAGACCAAACCTAAGCAATGTTTTCCCAGTATTGGACTTTGTTAATTTTTTGGCATAAACATTTCTTATGAAAAATATGTGTATTCCATTAGGAGGGGAACTTCGGGGTCTGCAGTATTGCTGTTTGCGGTATTTCGGTATCGAACTTTCACAGTGCGGTATGCGGTATGCGGTATGCGGTATGCGGTATTGAAAATTAACGTCCAAACATCATGTAATGCCATTTTCCTGTTGAGGAACAAAGCATCTTCGAGACGAATTGACAGGAAAGAAAAACGAAGGAGAGGGGAGTCCCTTATCTATCTCTCTCTCTCTCTCTCTCTCCCTCTCTCCCTCTCTCTGCCTGCACCACCTGCTCAACCTTGAAAGAGGTACCTGCGGAGGAGAGCACGCAACATTTTTTATCTGAAGAAAAAGAATCAAAATATTTGCACGAATCAAAACTTTGAATGTGGGAAAATCACCCATATTTTCAAATCAGGCAATCCGACAATCTGGACAGCTTTTTGCCTGTCACGGTAAAGCCTGCTCTATCGAATGTTATCGAGAAGATCATTAATAATCACGGCCTCAGTACCATGAGTCGAATGGCCTGTTGTGCCCAGACCAGATTGGGTTTAGAAAAGGGAGATCTATGCAACATGCAGTTACCTTACTGTCAAAAAAGGTTAGATAGAACATTGATAAAGGGCTATGTAGTGTTCTGTCTATATTGACCTCCGTAAACCCTTCAACACATTATGTCATGCAACCTTGCTGGAAAAATTGCAAAGTTATGGTATAGATTATGTGGAATTACAATGGATACGTAATTATCTCATTAATAAGAAACAAAAAGTAATTTTTGACTAAACCAACTAATGCGAAGAAAACGTTACATGTGGTGTCCCACAAGGATCCGTCCTGGGGCCCCTTCTCTTTGGGCTAATAATTAATGACATCCATATTCCGTTCATTGATGCTGGCATTATACTATATGCCGACGATTCTGCTTTATATCATGCAAGAAAGAACTCAAATGAAATAGAACATTTACTTTACAGTCAAATACAAAAAGTTGCAGACTGGCTTGAAAAAGGTAAAACTGAATTTGTGCTATATGGATCACATCAACAGTTGTCCAAACAGCCAAACGTATACATAAAAATCTACAGTCAAACTATTCATGAGACAAAATCGCACAAGTACCTTCGTGTAGATTTGGATAACCATCTGAGCCTACATCAACATTTTGAACAAATGTATATAATATAGCGACAGCCAGAGTAAAGCTTTTTTCTAGTATTTTCGAAAAAGTCAGCCCTTATGCAGTAGAATCGATATATAACACAATGATACGGCCACTACTGTTGTACCCACTACAGCATTCCATACCCCAAGGAACTGTAAACATACAAAATAGAGTAGCCAGAATTTTCAACCCAAGAGCAAAGATAACGTCATGGGACAGTATTGAAAAAGCTTGAAACACAAGGGTAGCCATTGACGTGTGTAAATCATTGCAGAATCTACTACCCAAAGACATGAATGGTTACTTCAAAAAATCTCAGCATGAAATAAACATTTAAGGCAATGGCTCTTGTGTTGTTTTACCGAAAATGCGCACTGAAACTGGAAAAGAGTGGTTTGCCAACCAGGGAGCCCACATTTTTCGATTTGAAAAAGCAACCCACGACGAAATATCCATCTTGCTATTCAAAAAGAAACAAAACCATCGAAGTCTTTGTAAATGTCCAAAAAAACATCTTCGACTCCAATAAAATTCTCATCCTTTAATTTTATATTAAACTATTTTCACTTATTCTACTTTTTGCCTCACGTCTGAACAAGTCAACCTGCCAAAATATTAGTTGTTATGATTATTATTCTATTACTACTTCTTGTTTTGAAAAGTTTCCTTTCAAACCATTTCACATTCGAATACATGTACACCTTTGAGCCGAATATTAAAACAGTTGAGATCAATGGTATGACAATGATATAAGATCTGTTCCATATACTCATATTTTCTGCCGTCAATGCAGTTTTCCTGAAAGTGCATTAATGAAACTTTTCCCATCGTTCTCGCATCATTCTTTTGTCTGTTAACTATCTAAAACTACAAAAACGATCTAATAGATCAAACTACAAATTGTGATAGAGGAAGGTGTATGTAGGTCGCAATCAAACTGCTACAGTCCGATATACCGTATTAACAGCGTTGTTTTTTTTTCGGTCCAGTATTTGGTTTCATTTTTGTGAAACCAAATACCCTCCATTAGAATTATTGGGAAAAAAATTACAGATTAATCTACCTTCAATTCAAACCAAATTACTTTCAGTACTAGAAGGAAGATACGTTGAGGAGCAAAAAGATTTTGACTACCCACATGGCCAATAAATGAAACATTTTAAACTGCATACAGTTACAGATAGCCCAACACGCGAATAGAAACTTATGAAAAGTGTACTAGAGTCTGTTTGACATTAGATGTCTCATCCGGACTGCTAAACTACAAAATGATGTCAAGAGCAATAGCATAATAGAGCAATAGCATGATGCCTTTTTCTTATTTTTTAATTTGTTAGATGTCAGGTTAGATACGCCTAACATCTAACGAGATACAGAATTTACAAGCAAAAAAAACAACTTATGAAACTTGACGTGGTGGTTGCTTGATACAATATCAAATGCAAAGAGTCGATCATGTAGATGGGAATATATGTGTTGGGTTGTCATAAGCAAAACTGAATTGCCAAAAAGTGTTTAATATCATATTGTTATCAAAGCTTTACGGGAGAGTGTATATAGTTTTGGGACATTTTCTGGGGCAGGTGTGTAAATGCGTTTCCATATATGACCTTCATTTACCTAGTCCAGTACCCCTCCTCCCTGGGATTTCAGCGATAATTCACATTGCCTTCAGAAGTAACAGGAGAACATTCCTTTCTATTAGATCTCAAAATAGACCTTTCCCTATTTCATGAAGTTCTGAATTGAATGATAGTTTGTACATTTTGTAAAATGTTCAAGTGTGAAGAGAGGTTTTTGAAGCTCTAACGTCACTCAGCATTGGTAACAAAATGTAAAAGACTCACTCGATCCAAAAAAATTGTAGTATAACTAAAAGGTCTACTGCCGAAAATTTTCCGTGACTTTTGGCACAAATATCTTGGCCTACACTTCTGTCCAATTAGACATTCCACAGCACTGAATAGATAACGGTTATGGTTCGTTTGATGTCCTTGAGCAACTCAAGCATCGCAGCTCACTGACTCCTGGTATTCTCATTTTCGAATGGGTAGTATTTGTTCGTAATATTACACACTTGCCGGGACCAGCAGCTTCAAATGTTTACACACCCAACTTATCGGGACATGGTGTGTAAGCGTTCCGGAGTGTTTTTCAGAAGTACAACTCATGTAATACAACACTAGGCACATTTACATTGCATTTCCCACTCTGTTGAGACGGAATTGCCATGGGAACACACAAAAAAACTTTGGTCCCGCTAAGTTGGCATTTTAACTTTTTTTAGTGTAAGTTTTTCACCAACTTCACGGGACCTAACAAAGATGCATTTTTTGACGTTTCTACATGGTAAGGACATCGAAAATTGACAGAAAATTAGCGGGACCCTGGGTATGTCCCGCCAATCACCAATGTCCCGCTAAGGTAGGTGTGTAACACAATGGATGTCCCGCTAATGTAGCAGATATAAGAACGACTCTCCCATTCACTATGTATGTATGTATGTATGTATCATTTTGCCACAATTACAATTATTCACAAGTTATATAAAATAGATACAATACAATAAATAATGTTAAAAACGTAAAGGAAAAACACCCCTAATTACAGTGGCAGGGATAGCATTAAAAGGTCAAGATGACCCTAATTCCATAATGGTCCCCTTAGAGGTGCTGGTACAACGAAAAACGTAAGAAAAAAATGTTTCCATCATTTCTCCGAAAGAATCTGACCATACCACCCATCCTATACAGAACTACTTTCTCCTCATTTGGTTTGTGAAAATGATCTTGACTTAGATCTTTCACAAGCTATGTTGTTGAGATGTGCAAGCTCGGAGGGCACATAGAATGGGGGTCTAGGGTCTTTGCGACCAAAAAAAAATTCCGAGTCAGTGCCCTACAGATCGTTGGAAAATGCAATAAGACAGCAAAATTGTACAAACCGATACTCACAATATAATTGCCAAAGATCATCGGCCTTACCCCCCCCCCCAATAATTTTACACCGGAATTAGACGAATTAGAAAAGTGGTCCTGGAGAATATTGGGAAGGGCACCCCCCTCCTGGCGCTTCTGCAAAGGAACGGCTCAAGCTCATACTGACAAAATATTCCTCCCAATTGACCAAAGCCGAGTAAAACGAAGATCAAAGTTTAGATTAAACCTTCCATTTCACAAAAGTAACGCTGGCCAAAAATGCCTGTCGTATTTGGGGCCAAAAATATGGAATAGCCTCTCTTCTGATTTAAAATCTACAAAAAATATCAACTCGTTCAAACACAAGATCGAAAATCATTTTTTCCAAAACGTACAGAGAGAGAACGACATACACGTATTTTCTATAAGAAACTAAGAATTTCGGCCAGTACTGATAGCTTCTTAGAATTATCAGATTTTGAGTACTCAGAGTTTCTTACGAGTTTCTTAGAGGCTCCATAACAATCTTCATGTTCACTACCTGTGCCCTCCGTCAGCATTTCAAAACAATATTTCTGGAGCAGCCTTTCCAGTGGGTCCATTATAGTTTCACGGTTATGCGAATTTGGCCTAAATTTGAGTGCGGTTAGCGAATATTTTGGAAATTAAAGCGCGGTTAACGGTTAACGAAATTCCTTGCGGTTGCGGAAAAACTTTTTGCTTGAGTGCGGATATCTGATTGGCAGGATGCCAGGATAGGTGAAGACGAAGTCGCTTGGAATTTTCGCGTTCCCGGTTTGATTTAGATTTGTTTCATGGGTGTTTTTTCTGCCAAAAATGGAATCCCCTAGTTAGACGGGCTGTAGGAAACGCAGAATTTAGAAAAAGGTTTACGTATGATCGTATAATGTTAATGTATCGAGTTATTCCTACCCTAATTTATCATATCGTTCGTGATTATATCGACTTGAAAATCGGACATCCTCAAAGCAAGATTGCATTCTCCTGTGGACAAGTTTTCTGCTTTGAAGAAGCAAGTAGATGCAAAAGAAGTGCATTTTTGCAAAGGAGTCGCTTTTCACAGTGATCCAGATCAGAGAAATCATGGAATAAATAGGAAAAAACGAAGTTTCAAAAAGTTGCAACATTTAATATCCTCCATGAAAAGGGTGTGTCAGGGGTTAATACAAAGAGAAAATTTTCGAAATCGGACGACTGGTTCCGTCACAATGAGCTCTTGAAGTGTTTTACATAGCACTTCCTGCAAAATTTATTGTTTTAGCTTAACTTTAAAACTTTCATAGCTCTGTTCATGATTGTCTGATTTTTACAACCTTAGTTTCATTTGAAAGATAATCATCTATTTTTACGTCACATGGAGCTTGTCTTCAACAAGAGCACACTAAAGCATGGGTAACTGGACACACATTATGTTTAGTAGTTTTTGAGAATTTCGTGACAAAATAGACACTCAATAGTGCTGGGTGGAATTGATGTCGACAGGAATTGATGCGGTTAGTTTAAGTGCAAAGGGTGAGGTCAGAAATGTTATTGACAATGTTAGAGATGATGTTAGCCCATTCCAAGTTAGAGCAAGAGGCAGCAATGTTGTATTTACGGATCCAATACATTACTAGACTTGCTCCAAGTCTCGTTCGTTATCTTATTCGGGCCCACTCGGTTGGTCGTGAGCTGCGAAAGTGGAGCAAGCCAAACAAGCGGAACTCCACTTTCGCAGCTCACCGCCAGCCAACCGAGTAGGCCCGAATAAGATAACGAAAGAGACTTGGAGCAAGTCTAATACACAAGATCTTCCAGTACCATCCTACATCAAATGTGATTTAGTAGTTTGCAGGTAATGGGCAATCAGGTAGTGTAGATGGGCCTACTTCGGAATGCAAATTTAGGCAGCCCTGTGGCCTTGCAGTTGAATTCGATAACGTTGTATATGCAACAGATGTCACTTCTGGAACGGTTCAAGTCATTGACCGATCTCCAATACAATTGAGTTTCTAGAAGCTGTGGGAGGAGTCTACAGGGCATTTTCTGTCCACGAAAAAGGTGCAAAATACCACAAGTATGACCTGAAGTCAACATTGCATCTTGCTGAAAAATGTAGGGTAGTTCTGGAGCAAAACGAAGAAGCCATAGTACATAACCACAGAAGAAGACATAACCACAAGAACATTACCGAAAAACTTAAATGCTTAAATGGTCCTGAAGGAAATGTTGCCAGTAAAACTGTCGAGTCAGTTCGATTAGTTGAATGGGGACTTAGCCGCCTAATTGATATCATTGACCTTTATGGGTACTACCAGGGCCATCGAGAGCCAGCTTAGGCCTCGGAATGATTTTCACGACAGGTCCCCAAGGAAACTTTTCATGACCACGCCCTTTAAACTCCCGGAAAATGAAGGAAAAACTCCAACAGGAAAAATGGCCAATGAACATTTCTTCTAATTTCCATGTCAAAGTCTTGCAGAAAATATATGCACGTGTAATTCGCGTGTAATGGTGAAGTCCAGGTGCTTGTAGGTTTTCAACACCCTTAGCGAACATGAGTTACAAGAAATGTATTTTAGAAATGCTAGAAATTTACTCTACACGCGCACTTCTATGCGAAATGTTCTATCGTAATGTAGCACCACCGCTAGTTTGTGATGAAATTACAGCATCAACAACCCTTTTCCTATAAAGGCTACTGTTTTGTCATAGGATCCAGACTTTAAACCGAATCGCTACGGTTACGGATATTGCAGGAAAAAATTGCACGGTTACCGAATATCGGAGCAAAAAAGGCGCGGTTATGCGGATATCGGACCCCCTATAATGGACCCACTTTCCAATGTTTAGACATTACTGAAGTACCTTACGAGTAATATGATACAGGAAACGAGTGAAAGTAAAGAGAAATATGCCAAGGACTTCCTTTATCAAAGTAGATAGTCTCCTTCCAACGTATACTTTCTCGGTACTGGAGTTTCTTAATTTTTTGGCGATCTGAGAGTTGATGAGTTTCTTATGGGCAGTTTCTTATGAAGAAAATACGTGTATACATGTTCTACAAAAACCACGCGCCCTCCCTCACATTCATAATTCCGGCCTTGCTAAATTATGCTTTATCCAAAAGCACATTAACATCTATTGATTATTATGTTTCTGCAACCACCTTCAAGATGACCATTATGGAATTAACTGGGTAAAAAAAATTATTTTCGAGCCCCCCCCCTGATTTTCTCCGTGAATATAACAGCTATGGCAACGAAACTTACACTGTATCATAATTGAACAACGGAGAGTCTAAAAATGGCATCAAACAAACAATAGTCACGTCATTGGTTGCTAGGCAAACAAAAGCAATGAAAATTTTGACAAAATCGAGCTATTTGCAAAAAGGACCAATTATTAGCAAATAGCCGGTTAAATTGGCAAAAATCATCCAAATGCCTGCTTGATACCATTAATTTGTATTTTCAATTGGTTTCATCTTGATATTTTTGGTTGCTAATTAATTAAATAATTAAATAATGAAAATTTGATTCAATGCAAAATTGTTTGCTCAATAGTTATGATTAAAAGCCATTTATTTCGCATAATATTGGTGAAATCAAGTACCTCCATCGATATTTGAAGTCATTCGATGAGTTTTGCATGCAAAAATTACGAATTCATTAGGAATATGACGTCATAAAGATCGATGCCGTCATAGACATAGTAAACTGCTGATGTAAGCAAATATGAATAAATTATATATCAAATGAAAGTACTTATCGAGGCAAATCGAATGGTATATAAATATATATTGAGATTTAGTAACAAAGAAAGAAATAAAAGCCATTTCACAAAATTTCTTTGTGCCCACTCTCCAAATATGGGCATGTGGTGGTCACATGGTCAAGAAATAGGTATTAACATTTTCATTTTCTGATATCCAATAAAGTTTTAGTAAAAGTCAAGGAGCTTCAGCTTCATAGCTAGCATCTTTTGGAAGCTATTATGAAAAATGCGGTACGGTGGCGAAAAACACCCCCCCCCCCCCAGAAAGCCCTATATTTGAGTACCAATTCCACTTTGCAATCTAAGAAGGGGCTTAGATGTCAGTCAGTTAAGCAAGAAAATAAGAAGAAAGTAAGGTAGTCACGCTCGTGAAAGCAATTGATTAACGTTTTACCTTTGCTAATTGGAACTGAAATAAAGAAAGCGCACAGAAAGCGCACTCAAGACAGAAGTTTCCCGCGATCCTAAAGCAAAATTTGATGTCGGCTTATTTCATGTTAGACAGATTTGACACCATTAGATGGATAAATCACCATGATGTTTAACCTGGCACAACAACAAATTTACCCAGAATTAGCACGTTCTTGACTTCATTAGCAACTTAATTATCTTAAAACAATAGTTTTTTAGAACGAATGAATCATTAGTCACTTATTGATAGTACTCATTATGCAAATAAGTGAACTTTAGAGGGTGATGTAACTGGCGGTCTGCACAGAAGTTAGCGCTCGCAGCATCACCGAAAATAGAATGACCCCTCTCCAACACGGCCACAGATGCAAACGTCGCAGGTGAAGTTGAGAGGAAAGGTGCAGAATCCCAGCAAACAATGACGCCATTGACTGGGGGGAAGGCACATGATCACACTGAACCAAAACATCTTCATGCATACGATTCTGCACAGAGGTTATCTTCGTCACTGCTTGTCTCAAATTAAATACCCGCGAATAGCAACGATTGAAACGCTCTGTAGGGTTCTGCATAAGTAATTTTGCGCTATCGTAAATCTCACATGACATCTAATTTGAGACAGATGCGCCAATAGTTTCATGCACAAACTAAGCAAACTGGGGGTAATTACTTTTGATTTTTTGCGTATCATTCTCGTTAGATATAAAGATCAAAATATTGCTTTTCAGGCGATTCTAATCCTTATGAAAGGCTTTAGCAGCAACAATCATCTCTCTGACTTTAGCTAAAAACAGCATCAACGATCATTCGGGGTCATGAAGCCACCAATATTCAGTTATTCTTATGCTTGCTTAGCTCAGGACGGACTTTGTAATCATCCAAAAGGATCTTATGTTTTGTTTTTCTAGGCTGTTCCACAGTTTAGCTCCGCAATAACTTCTTTTGACCCCTAACAGTTTTTAAGGTTTTAATGCACCTTTTCAACTAATGACGGTTGACGGTCTCGATACCGCACGAGGCATGGGGCGAGAATTTGGATGTAAACTTCCTAAGAAACCACGTTGTTTACACTGCTTCAGTACGGATTGCTTTGCTCACGCTGTTTCTTATTGCCAATTTTGCAGCACCTACTTCTGAAACTGACCACAAAATACCTTTATACACCTTTTCTACTAACCGCGGCCTCGACGCCACGCAGGATACGGCTGTGGGTGTAAAATTCCTAGGAAACAAGGTTGTTTACACTGCTTCAGTACGGACTGCTTCGCTCCCGCTGTTCCTTATCGTCGATTTTGCAGTCTGTATGCATATTTTATTTTTCTTCATTCCGGTGGCCTGTTATTTTAGGAACAGTTTTCTAAAGGCTCTAGCAAGTGCTGAGCTCTGATAGGCAAAGGAACTTGAATAATATTGCTGTCCCAATTTGATTGAATCTTGCAGAAATATTGGATTATTTAGTAGCTACATGTGTGGTATGTGCTACAAATTTCAGTTCGAACGAAGTGAGTAAAAAATTAGCGAGACTTCGGTAATTTAGGGCCTGGTGTACAACCACTTACCACCGACCACACCGACCACATACCACCGACCACACTTACCACCGTCCACTTACCACACTTACCACCGACCATGATAGCCACCGACCACCGACCACCGACCGAGAAAACCACTTACCACCGACCAATAAACCACTTACCACCGACCAACAAACCACTTACCACCGACCAAAAAGGCCACCGACCACCGACCAGGAAAACCACTTACCACTTACCACTTACCACCGACCAAGAAAACCACTTACCACCGACCACCGACCACCGACCAAGAAAACCACTTACCACCGACCACCGACCACCGACCAAGAAAACCACTTACCGACCACCGACCACCGAAAACCACTTACCACTTACCACTTACCACTTACCACTTACCACCGACCAAGAAAACCACTTACCACCGACCACCGACCACCGACCAAGAAAACCACTTACCACTTACCACAGACCAAGAAAACCACTTACCACCGACCGCCGACCAAAATTTTATAGAGTAAAATTTTAAAAATAATTTTAATGAGTTTCTTCTTACAAAGTTGTAGGCTGCCCTGGAAATCCCGTGTACCCTATCCAATATCTAATATTTGTTTGTTCTAGTTGATATCAATACTTTTTTTAAATTGATTTTCTGATTAAATTGATTTTCCTTTTCTGAAGTGATGCGTTTGGAGTGTATAGACTAGGAAGAGTTCATCTTCGTTTGACGTGAAGTAAATATGATTTTCTGTTCATCCGTTGGTTTACAATTGAAATTGGAGATTGATAATTAAAATTGGGGCAGAGATTTTGTGTTTTATCTACCGGGTGTCTCAAAAAAGTACCAGCTTTAATTGGGTATAGTAACAAAACGATAAGATATCGGGACTTTCCGAAGACAAAGCTACATTTGTTTATATTCAAGTTGAATGCACATACCTTGCATTTTAGAATCGTCTACCAAAGCTCACAAAGTCGAAATTTCGAGTACACCTAAAAACTGCCTAACCATATTTGAGAAACGGCCTAGCCATATGATCAGATATTACCGGCAATGTGCAAAGGAATTTTAAATTATGTTCAAATTTCGATTTTTAGGTTTTACTTTTGAAAAGAATTATACTTTGAGATGCTTCAATCGTTTATGATATTGTTTTTCTTTTGAGGAATCGATCCTTGCGTTGCATTCCATTGAACACGCTATTCTTATCAAAGAAAAAGAAAAGGGGTACATGCACGCTTATTTTGAACATGTGGCACGAGTTCATCATTCATATTACATTTTTATTTCTTATTCTATTTGCTTAGTTAGAGTCGTGGTCATGCGTCCATAATTTTTTTCAAAATAGAGGCTGAAAAATTAAAGTTTGCAGGTGTGCTTTGTAAAATGCCCATGATATCAAATCATGGCTAGGCCCTTTTTCGAAACTTCGCGCAGTCATACGGCCAGTTTTTTATGTGTCTGTTTTGTGTCTCAATGCTTACATTTGATTTTTGAACATATGATTTGTATCACATTTTATCATTGGCGGAAACCATGGAATGTTCACTACACGTATTTTTTATAAGAAACTGCTTATAAGAAACTCTCAGATCGCCAAAAAATTAAGGAACTCCCGTACAGGGAGAATATAAGTTAAGAATCTATTTACTTTGATGAAGGAAATCCTTGACCTTTTTCACTTTATTTTCATTTGTTTCCAGTATCATATTACTTGTTAAGGTACTTCAGTAATGTCTAAACATTGGAAAGGCTCAAACAATATTTTTTTGAAGTGTTCACGAGGGCACGGGTAGTGAACATGAAGATTGTTATGGAACCTCTAAGAAACTCGTAAGAAACTCAAAATCTCATTCATGAGTACTCAAAATCTGAGTACTCAAAATCTGATAATTTTAAGAAACTTTCAGTACTGGTCCAAATTCTTAGTTTCTTATGAAAGAAATACGTGTACATGTTCAGTTATGCGCGCTTTGTCAACGTTCGTTCACCGAGCCCCATTTTAAGGATTTGCAGCTGCAATGCAGCGTAAATGAACAAAACTTCATCCAGGAGTTCTGCATTTAGAAGGCTACATATAGCTCCAAACAGCTCCCAGCGCAAAGCTTCCTGCGCCTATGCCTGTGTGTGAACACACAAATCTGTGCCATTTTATTCCCATTCCTTTATCGGAAAGTCTATAAGTCCCGGTTTGAGTAAAATTATGTTGTCGTTGTTGTTGTTGTTGTTATTGTTGTTATTGTTGCTGTTGTGATGCGATAACTGGGACTATCATAGAGTCTATTAAAACGGAGTAATGCGATGATGGTGCGGCAGATAAAAGCAAGTTCTTAGGGGAACAGTGAAAAATAACAAAAAATTGTATGAAGATCACCCAAATTTAGATGCAGGTATTACCATATGACTTCCCGTGAAGTACGTAGTTTATGGAGCAGATGTGGATTAAGTGAATTGAAAGGGGGAAACAGATTGGTTTATTATTTCATTACAGGATCAGAGCCTTGCCACAAACCACTACCGGAAAAAGATCATTGAAGACGGGAAAAACCAAATTGCAGATTACACGTTATTTTTATTAGACTGGTAGGCAGTTTCTTAAATTTTTGGGCCATTAGTTTCAGAGTTAATTTGAAACTATAATTCAGCTTTGACAAAAAAATGTCAAAACAAAAATTTTGCTTTTTAAATTCAGCTTTCGAAAAATTGAGCCTAGTATTTCGTATAAGCGGTTTCTTATGCAACTGTAAAATATTGAAAAAAGATCACAATGTCCACAAGATAATCGGTTGTTTGCCGGTCGGTGGTAAGTGGTTTCCTTGGTCGGTGGTCGGTGGTCGGTGGTCGGTGGTCGGTGGTCGGTGGTAAGTGGTTTTCTTGGTCGGTGGTCGGTGGTAAGTGGTTTTCTTGGTCGGTGGTAAGTGGTAAGTGGTTTTCTTGGTCGGTGGTAAGTGGTAAGTGGTTTTCTTGGTCGGTGGTAAGTGGTAAGTGGTTTTCTTGGTCGGTGGTAAGTGGTAAGTGGTTTTCTTGGTCGGTGGTAAATGGTAAGTGGTTTTCTTGGTCGGTGGTAAGTGGTAAGTGGTAAGTGGTTTTATTGGTCGGTGGTAAGTGGTAAGTGGATTGTTGGTCGGTGGTCGGTGATAAGTATGGTCGGTGGTAAGTGGTTTGTTGGTCGGTGGTCGGTGGTTTTCGTGGTCGGTGGTCGGTGGTGTTGGTCGGTGGTCGGTGTTGCTGGTCGGTGGTCGGTGGTCGGTCTGGTCGGTGGTCGGTGCGGTCGGTGGTATGTGGTCGGTGCACTGGTCGGTGTGGTCGGTGGTAAGTGGTTGTACACCACGCCTATCAAGCAGAGAACAAATGCTTCTTTTATGAAGGCAAGTACTTTTAGATTATTGAAAATATAGAATTATGTTGGTTTATTCTTTGAATCAAACTCCGTCAAAGACTGGAGAAGCTTTTAAGAACAAAAGCTTTGTTAAGAAATCCTGTTTCAGCTTCTTAAAACTACATAGTTTGCTACTTTACTTAGTGAAATGTGAACTGACAGATCATACTTCAAACTTTGGAGAGGATTTTTGCGAAGAACCCTTTGCATCTAAACTAGGAAAATACGAATTCAAAACGATACAATTCTATCACATATCGTAACTAACAAAGTAACTGTAGGTGCATGTGATGTGCTCGTGGGGTGCTTATTACTTTATTGAAGTGAGTTAAAATACTTTCTTAAATTGTCTTGCTTCGTTTTAAATCCATCTTGCTGTTACTTCTTTGTCTTTCTCGTCTTCCTGACAATTGCCTTTGCGATGAATAGGCCTAAAGTTGTGGCTAAAATTGCATTGAGAAGAATCATGCCATGAGCAAAGGTAAACAAGCCTTTCACATCCCTCTGCTTGCCAGAACCTAAAATGATTGAATATATTGTGATATAATTTACCAGTTGCGTTATTCTGCATCACAAATAGTAAGTAGGCCGTTTTCTGCAGTGAAGGAGGGCCGAGGGGATGGAGGGGGGCATTATTTTTGAGAATAGTAAACTTTTTGATGATAGTAATTACTATCTTGCCTGAAAGTCCCTAACATCTGATCTGTCCTCAGTGTCAAACACCCAAACATGGGTTGGATTTGGTAAAAGAGTAAACTAAATAATCTCTAAACAATGGTTTTAAAATGAAGCCGTAGCCCCGCAGCACTGATGCTGCCCCCCCCCCACCGCAGAATAAGATTTCCAAAAAACTATCAGCTTGTTGGAAAACATCGTTTCCATAGCTTGCATACATATTTCTTATATACATAAAATTAGAAGGGTCGATTGGATGTCCACCATGAGCATGATCCACGTTGCTTAGTTACGCTGTTAGAGAATCCAGCTCTTCATCCGAAACTGAATTATGCATACCAGAGTGCTGTCGCCAATTATGCCCATGTCGTCGATAACATTTGAATTAGATCGTCAAGGAGGTTTTTATGAAAAATCCGAGTAAACTGGTAATATCACTAACTAATTGAGAAAAAAGTGTGACCTTTTAAATCAGATGACTCAATTCTATATGAAGACTTTTGAAGTTTTGGAAGGTGGGGGTGAAAAGGCATTTTCTCTCGGCGTCACCCATTATGACCGATTAGCAAATAAATCACACTGCACAGCGGTGAAAAGTTTTTTATAAGAAGAACTGTTTATTCACTGTAACTTGTCTATCACAGAGCACTTTAAAAAAAACAAATTCAATAAGAATTGACCTGAACTTTGAATTTTGGCAAATCAAATGCATGGTTCGACTTGCTGTAAATCTTTCCTTATCTCTTGGGCAAGCACGGGTGAGTTTTTGGCGTAAACTTCTATATAATGCTGCGTTTTTGGGGTTCAAAGACAGCATCTAAATACTTAGAAACATGAAAACTGACAAATCTAGCAGATTCGATTAGAGATGTACACAAAATACCTTGCTGGATTTCAATGATTGATTACTAGTTCCTAGTACCCTGAAATTCATTCTCCTGCTCATCGGCCATAATGGGCGACACTGCATTAGGCCTTCTAGACCATGGGCAACGGTGATCGATCTTCTGGGGTAAGAGAAGACGAGAAAAGCAGAATTTTCTATGAATGCCAACTATCATAACTGTATCTTTCCTGATCAATTTGACTTTGATTGAGAAAAATCAATGGTGAATCCATACAACGTTGTTTTCTTTACCATGCCAGTTCTCTCTGGCTTCCACCGCATAGGCCGCCATGAACTGACTTATGAACTCAAATGATCCACAATGATTAAGATAAGAAAACTGGACATGTAATGGGTACGAAATTATTTCATTTTTGTCTTCATTTCTGATGAAATCGGTGGATCATCGCTAGTGTTTAGATCATTTAGCATAACGAATTTCAGATTAAAGATTTTTGTTGACTTATGCACGACTTACCTGTTGCTTTATCTTTGCTTTCTACAAAGGGTCCAATATTGAGACTGTACGTTTTTGAAGGTGGATAATTCTTGTCTTCTTCCTCCTCGCTATCTCTCGTCTTCAGTGACCTCAATCCTTTATCCTCTGATTCCAACAATACCGACCTTCGAACTCGTTTGATGTTGTTTCCTTGACAACCAGATGTGCAGCGAGAGTCAGATGATTGCTTGTGACACATGAAAGTCTGACAATGAAGATAAACGTATGTATACCCGAAGAACTTGAATGACATGAAGCTGAATCTCATCTTGTGTGATGGTGTCGCAGAAATGAATTGAATTGTAGTATCAGAAGCACATCTGTAAAGTTAATAGAATCAATGATGATGCCTACACGTGGAACTACCTTTTTGGCAACATGTATGCCGGCATTGTTCCCTGCAAACGTTTTCACTGTGTCCCTGTGTTTGTATCCTATCTCGAAAATTTTTGATATCGTATTTAACGAGAGTGAAAGAGCATGTTCATTCCTTCAAAGATGATGAACGGAATCTAGTCAATAAATACAGGTCTTTCAAATCACGTGATCATCTTAACATGGCTAAGGTTTTATTTAGTTAAATGATCAATCATTTAGATAAAATTTAACATTTACTGGACATGCGTTTGTGCCATACTCTTCTTTTTAAGAAGGGCAATATGGCACAGAGAACTTTATCATTCCTTCAACGTTGCGTCTTGAGAGAGAACAACTAATGCCCGTAGTGACCCATCTAAGTACTAATGGCCCATATAAGTACTTCATGTATGTGGTCCTGCTAAGATACAATTGTAAATACTCTCGATCCATGACATATAGTTTGGCTAGGTGTCGGATATGCGTAGAATAGGCAAGTAGGAGAGTGCATATCGGGCAAGATTAGTCTTTTACTCAGTGAAAATATTCCAATACAGTCTCAAAACATCTAATAACAAATGTATTGATCCATCCAACAGTTTACATTGGGTTTCCTTGGTTTGTGTGAAATTAAATCTTCATGTGCCATTGGCCCTTCCAGGAACTTGAGGTATGTGGGGCTAAGTTGTTTTGGCTTTCAGACCAATAGCAACGGGGTAACAATCATAGACAAATAGTTCCTCTGCCTTTATGTTTTACAATCATTGACCCAGGCATACACATGGCAGACATATTGAAATACTCCCATTTTGCTCATTTTGATAGGGAGAAAACTGAAGTTGTTTGCAGACGGTACAAAAAGGGACCTTCCCTGAAAGAAGAAAGAAATCGCTTTAGCATTTTCAAAAATAATGAAATATGGTTAATTTGTACTGTCAAAAGACAATTTTTTGAAGGTGTTATTTTTACAATTTCTGCTTGCTGTTTTACCGTGTTCGCTCTTGAAAAAGGTGACCATATTGTCTCAAGGTGTTATTTAAGAACAAGCTCATGGAATTAATCTCGCATCTTAACTTCCCGGAAGCGCCAAATGACCCAGTGAAAAATTTACCCTATATTTGTCTTGACTTCGATTTTGTTTCAAAAGCCTTCAAGCTACCCCCTAATGAACTTAACATTTCATGAGTTGAATTGTTAACCGATATCTTGATCATTCGGGCATGAAGAGGTAATGTTCTGAATACAAAAATGAAGAAGAATACCAAAAATTCATAAGAGTATGGTCACATGAATTGAAATGGGAAAACAAATTTTTATCAATCAACTCTATTTGGACCGGGTTGAAATTTTGATAGTTTCGACAGGGGGTGTTTTTTTCACCCCCCCCCCCCTCTTTTTCACAACTACAAAAGATATAACAATCAAACTTAAGCCTATTGTGCTTCGGGAAATTATCTTTAAAAACAACGATAGAGGTCTAATTAGAAACGTTGCTTGTTGCTAGGCAACCAAAACAATGGTAAAATGGACAAAATTGAGCTACTGACTTTAAGAGCAAAATTCTGTCAGATTAACATGAGATAACAGGCAGAATTGTAGCCAGAAGTAGTAAATAAGAATAGAGAATGATATTTACACAAACAAAATCCAATTTGACTTGCAATTCTTGCTGATTAAGATCAATCAGCAATTGAATAGATTAATTGAGACTTCTATTGTGAATTATTTTCCATTTTTAGACTCCTAATTAGTGAAAATAACTAATAATAAAAAATCTGCCACTATTTTACACACGTTTAGGGCAATATTGTCCTCATTCATTCATTCATTCATTCATTCATTCATTCATTCATTCTGTGACGTTATAAAGATAAATGACGTCATGGATATCAAAGTTGTTGATGTTAGCAAATATAAACAAACTATATATCAAATGAAAGTACTATTCAAGACCAACTGAATAGTGTATATAACTTTATAATAGACCCATTCACAGTAAATCGAACAGGGGATTCGAATCGAGTTCTCGAGACCACGCCGCGTGAAATTTTCGATTTCAATATTTTTTTGTTATCGCTACATTTTGCAAGATTTCTTTGCGTAAACAAATTGGAACACGATAAAATCTTAACTAGACCTACCTGAGCATCCAGGCTACGGATCATTTGTTTCCATTCTTCCTAAACTTTCTCAGAAATGACGAGGAACCTTCCCAAACTCCAACGAATCTTTGCTCCTTTCACAAAACCGCTGCCTAGGCCCAGCGACCGCCCGAAACCCTTTCGACCATAAATTCTGTCCAGAAGTAGCCACCCACTCGATTTCTAAAATGAAGAGTCTTTATACATCCATGATGATCCTCTGAAATTTCCACACTTCTATCTCACTTCGTTTTTGCAAAATTTCCTCTTGATTTCACTCTCTCGGTGTTTTCCAAGTAGGCTCGCGGTCAGAAGCCGGTCACAGAGAAGTTGGCTTGGAGGAAGTGTTTGGGAAATCCTTGGAACAGAGACGGGGTGAATAAACGGGGGTCACTATGACACTCAATGAATTTACTGAACATTTCCCGCCAAATTTATACTCGTTCTCCCAGCTATCAGCTGTTTATATTATATTGTTTATATCTTATTTCATCCAGATTTAACGAATTGTAAGAAAGTGTTTCTTTTGACTTTTGCTGTTGGAGAATGCCAGTTATAATATTTCTTGGAGTTTTCTGTTGAAGAATTGAATTTTTTTGTGGCATACGAGAAAAATCAAAAACCAAAAAAATATGTTGACTTGCAGAAAGCTGTTTCAAAAGAGTGTAATGGTATTTTGGAAATTTTTGGACTGGCTGCCAATAAGAAAATCAACTCTCAGATCGCCAAAAAATTAAGAAACTCCAGTAGTTGGAAAATATAACTTAAGAAACTATATTTTTGGACAAAGAGAATCCTTAACATATCTTTACTTTATTTTCACTCGTTTCCTATGAGGTGCCGTGTTCTTTGCTGGTCTTTCACGATGTTGTAATCATGTCATTTGCCTTGCATCCAAAGACAGTTGATCAAAGAAAAATTTAAAAGTTCCTGTATCTCTGACACCAATGAAAAGCCTGACAACTCTTTCCCTCGTTATTTGTGCAAAACGCTTTGGGACCTCATCTTGCCATTGAGGAGCTGAGGAGCCATGTATTTAAAAGAAGTTGCAGTGCTTTCAGGGGCGAAGCTAAAGAAAATTGTTGGGGGGGGGGTGCAGATCTCCCAATTTGCCGACAAAAATCGAAAAAACGAAATCGACATCATTATATATCATCGACGCTTGAAACATTATGAACAGTAGATAATTAAACTGAAAATCTAGGCACCCGGTATACATGTATTACAACGAAGCACTAGAGGAGTGGGGGAGTATGGGGCATGGGCCAGAAAAATTTTTGTGACCACGCCCTTCAGACGCTCGGAGAATGACGGAAACACCCCTTTTAGTGATATTTTGCATCGTAAACATGGCTCAAATGAACAGTAGCAAATAGGGATCCCTATAGCCAATGGCACGTATCAAGCCACCAAGAAAATTTTGAGAATATCCATTCTACTTTGGCTTAGAATGCCTCTCCCAACATTCATTCAGTCAGTCATTCAGTTCAGTCATTCAGTTCAAAGAAATCGGTCACTGAATTATACACCAACCTTTTTAAAGATTTGGGAACTATATTCGCTGACAGACACTCAGTAGTACCAGTACCAAGGAACCTTTTTTGATTTGCCGACAGAGATTATCAATTTGCCGACAAACTGAATGTTGGAGGGGTGCGGCACCCCCCCCCTGTACCCCCCTTTGGCTACGCCCCTGAGTGCTTTCATGTCTGCTGGGGGAGTGGCAACCTCGCGAACAATGTTTCTTCTCTTTATTTTCACTCTCGGTTAAGAAAACTGAAGGAAAGGTGACTGGAGTGTAGGCTTTTCATCTTTAAACAGATGACGCTGTTGTCAGTAGCAGAGAAGTTGGGATTGTCAAAGGACTTTCTTATCATGCACTCCCATTTATGTCTTGCTTCTTTATCTTTTGGAAAGCGATGAAACAGTAGTTTTTCAACATGACTCCTGGTTTCCCAATTATCTGCACATGCTTTCCTATTCAAGCCCCATGTCACACATCATTTTTCTTTCCCATCTTGCCAAAACATCAGCTTACACGAAATTTTTTATAAGAAACTAAGAATTTGTGCCTGTACTGAAATTTTCTCAAAATTATCATATTTTGAGTGCTTAGAGTTTCTTATGAGTTTCGTAGCGGTTCCATAACAATCTTCATATTCACTAACTGTGCTGTGCCCTCGTGAACATTTCATAAAAAGGCTTTTTAAGACTAACCAAATGTTTAGACATTACTCAAGTACCTTACGAGTAATATGATACAGGAAACAAGTGAAAGTAAAGTAAAAATATGTCAAGGATTTCCTTTATCAAAAGAAATAGTTTCTTAGCTTATATTTTCCCAGTACTGGAAATTCTTAATTTTTGGCGATCTGAGAGAGGGAGACGAGAAGCAAAAAATCCAAAACCCGAGACTGCACTTCTGAACAAATTTTTAAATGTTCGTCAATAATGTTAGATTATTTCCAAAATTTTCGTTTTCACTGACAATCTATGCATGGTTTGAATAATTCAAAAGCTGGTTTTTCGATCTCAGTTAGCTACAGGGACTGTGTGACTTTGAAAACCCAAAAACATAGGAATTTAATCGTAAAGCCCGGAACCCGAGGGTTAAATTTCCCAAAGCCCCCCCCCCCCCACCTGAAAGTTGAGTTTCCTATGGGCAGTTTTTCATAAAATTTGCAAAAGAAGCCAAAACCATTGCAAACATCGTAAACTCCGGATGAAATAGTTTATAAACAATATAAAAAGCTGATAGCTGGGAGAACGAGTTTAAATTTGGCGGGAAATGTTCAGTAAATTCATTGAGTGTCATAGTGACCACCGTTTATTCACCCCGTCTCTGTTCCAAGGATTTTCCAAGCACTTCCTCCAAGCCAACTTCTCTGTCACCGGCTTCTGACCGCGAGCCTACTTGGAAATCACGGAGAGAGTGAAATCAAGAGGAAATTTTGCAAAAACGAAGTGAGATAGAAGTGTGGAAATTTCAGAGGATCATCATGGATGTATAAAGACTCTTCATTTTGGAAATCGAGTGGGTGGCTACTTCTGGATAGAATTTATGGTGGAAAGGGTTTCGGGCGGTCGCTGGGCCTAGGCAGCGGTTTTGTGAAAGGAGCAAAGAGTCGTTGGAGTTTGGGAAGGTTTCTCGTCATTTCTAAGAAAGTTTAGAAAGAATGGAAACAAAAGATACGTATCTTGGATGCTCAGGTAGGCCCAGTTAAATTTTCATCGCGTTCCAACTTGTTTAAGAAGAGAAATCTTGCAAAATGTAGCGATAACCGAATAATATTGAAATCACAAATTTCACGCGGCGTGGTCTCGAAAACTCGATTCGAATCCCCTGTTCGATTTACTGTGAATGGGTCTATTAGCGCTATTTGCACGAACATAGCAAGGATTTTAAGATTTTCTTTGGGACCGGTCTCCAAATAAGGGCATCAGGAGGTCACATGGTACAACAATGGACAATGAATCTTTTAAAATTTGATGTCCAATTCAATTTTAGAAAGAGCAATAATTTGCAGCACTATATCTACAACAGAGGTAGAGGTATTTGAGAAAGTGAAGTTGAAACGTGATGACAATATTTAAATGAGGTCGCATGCTCTTGTCTATTGAGCATGAACATCAAATGTGGGAAAATTCAAATCAATATGACCTGAACATTTCTATTGTCTTATCTTAATTGTCTTATCTTATGCAGTAAATGAAAATTACTTTTTGAGTCAAGACTTTTATTATTTTTTCAGAAGATGGGGCTGCTTCGAAAAGTGGTTGCAATTCTGTGCGGTAAGACCGTACCAGGTCCCTGTGACTTAATGCGTTTGGGTAAAGGCAATATTGGGCAATGTTTTAAATTTTAGAAAAAGCAACAATTTACAGCGCTATATCTACAACAGCGGTGGATGTATTTGAGAAAGTTGAGCTGAAACGTGATGAAATTTTTTAAATGAGCTCGCATGCTTATGTATCTTGAGCAGGAACATCAAATGTTGGTACATTTAAATATGACGTGAACATTTTTATTGTCTCATCTTATGCAGTTAACGAAAATTTCCTTTTTGAGATTAGACTTTCATTTCTTCAGAAAATGGGTTTGAACTGTCCCAGTTTGTTTCGAAAAGTGGTTGCAACTCTGCGTGGTAAGACCGTACCAGGTCCATGTGACTTAAAGGCAATATCGGGCAATGTTTTACACATGAAACCGCAATGATATCATGATGAAACCACAATAAAAAACTGGATAACGGTTAAGTTTGGCTTGTTTATTCACCCGTTTAATCGAATAAGCCCAAGGAATGTTGCTCCTGGTTTCCTAAATACTTCAAGAAAACTAAATTTAAAATATCATTGAATTTTCTTCTCTATCGTTAATGTGGTAAAAAATCAATTTCGAAAGTTGTAAGGACGGCACAAAAACAGGTCTCGTAGCAACCATTGCTATCCCACACACAGCCAGCCCAATGCTTTGGAACAACAATTAATCGTCTGTGTTCTAAAATTTCATATAGGGTGTCCCAAAAAAGTGTCCGACTTTAAATTTGAATATGTCCGAGACTATTTAATGCATGTGAACCATTTTGGCAATTTTTGAAAGCTGAAACATGTAATGCTTGTTGGGGAGATGAGATCGCTTTGTCCGAGGAAACTTACGTGTCCCCCGTGCAGTGGGTCAAAGCGCATGCGCCCGTCAGAGTTTCAACCCCAAAACACTACTGCGCATGAGCTTTAACCTACTGCACGGGGGGAAGCATGGGTTTCCTCGGGTGAAGCGTATCTCGTCTCCCCAACAAATGCTCTGTTGACTCTATTGCATTTTGAATTTGGGAATTTTTAGGAAACCAGGGGGCTCCTTAAAATTTACGCAAATCTTTAAGTATTTTTCACCATTTACTCTACTAGTCTCCAATGTTATTCTAGTTTCTAAAAAGACTTTTCTACATAGACCAGAAAGAACAATTTAAATACTTTTAGAAATCTGAGAACGTAATTCCTTAAAATTGCAAAAATTCTAAATCTTACAAGTTGCAAGACGGGGGGGGGGGGGGGCCAACCGAAAACTTAGCTATGAAGAACACAGTTTTTCTAGCCCGTTTGCATTGAACATATCAACTTTCTCAGTTTCGTCCGTTATGCAGATTTTCCGCTTTGAAATTGAATGCATCTCAGAACATTAAGCAGCTCCTTTGATGGCCGTTGCAAAGTTTGTTCAATCAATCATTAGAAACAAGGCAATAATCTTTTCTTCTCCACCTCTGTACATTTCAAGGTCAATTTTGACCTTATGCATTGCTGCGTTATCTGAAGTAACATACCTCCCTATCAGTGGTAGCAATTAGATTTCTGGTAATTTGAGAAACTCATGTTCAAAGAAAGAAACTTGAAACCTTCTTTAATTCCACTATGAAGAGGGCTAGTTTTGCTTTCCAACAGTAAATATCACCGTAAATGCAGACAGCAGTAGAGCAAAGGTGAAGAAACCTGCAAAAAAATTGGCTATAACTTTGAGAGCCACCCTGGTTTCTTAGTATTTAGTACTGCAATAGACTCAAAAGGAAATTACACGTGCCGACTCTCAATTAATACCAGAACGGTTCATATATATCAAATATTTTCAGACTTATTCAAATTAAAAGTCGAACGCTTTTTTGGGACACCCTGGATATTTGCTGTTTTATAAAGGGATCAATTTTGGAACTTCATGGGACGAAGGCCTTCAGAGGCGAACAAACATTAACCGAGGTTATGAATTCGATGATTTTAGGCGGTTCTCACTTCTACTATACCGGGTGACCCAGAAAAAAGTGACCCAACGCAATCTGTTATAGAAAAAAAAGTAAGTGGCACATTGAAATATTTTAAACGTTGTTCTGTCGCTAAAAGACCAGCCTACATTATGAGTATTTTTCGCAATTTTTTTGGGCACGGGAAAGTTCCCGAATTTAGGATTTCGAGGAAAAGGGCATGCTCGAAATTCTCGAAAAGTCGTCAAAAACAGGGGATCGATTTGAAGCCATTTCAGATCTTCAAAACAACGAGGAGCGTGTTTCATTCTGCCTCAGAAAATTTTCAAGTACCTAGGGACTATAAACTTGCTCTGAAGACTTCCGACTGGGTTACCTATTCCCAGGTTGAAACGAAACACGCTCCTCGTTGTTTTGAAGATTTGAAATGGCTGTAAATCGATCCCCTGTTTTTGACGACTTTTTGAGGATTTCAGGCATGCTCTTTTCCTCAAAATCCTTAATTTTGGAAATTTACAGTGCCGAAAAAAATTGCGAAAAATACTCATAGCATAGGCTAGTCTTTTAGTTACAGAAGAACGTTTGAAGCATTTCAATTGGCCACTTACTTAATTTTCTGTAACAGATTGCGTTGGGTCACTTTTTTCTGGGTTACCCGGTATGAGTGATCAGATATCTTAGGCTGATAGCATCAATAACAAGATTAGAATTGACGGGGAATTATTTTGATCGTGAAATAAAATGTGAAAAGCAAACCTTTCATTTATGAGATCGTAGCTTGATGCATGATCTCTATCGGTTGTTGGTGTTGCCGAGCATCTCTCAATTAAAAGAACAAGGTTGGTGTCATTTGTGCCGACCTGCACTTCGAAGTAAAGTCTTTGGTCTAATTTAACAGCAGCGGGGAAAATGCTTTGTAGCGTTGTGAACGTCTTGTCTTTAAACATCAACATTGACACTGTAAATGTTCCAAATCCAACTAGAAAGGAAAATCGATACAACAGTGTTCTTAAATGAAAAAATTCAGTAGCATCAATGATTTCAAACATTTAATTTAATCGTTTAGAGGGTCAAAGATGTCAAACAAAATAAGTTGTAAATTATGTGACATATGGCAACATATATCATCTTTACATTGTACCGGTACAACTTTTCATTTGTAACAGAAGTTTATCGAATCGGCATCCTAATTACAATGTTCTTGCTAATCAATAGCCCTTTGATCATTCTATCCGTAGAATTAATTTGCTCTAAAGCAGTGTAAATGCTTTTGAACTGTAAAGATTTTGCGAAACTTTACTGATACAATTTAACTCTGTAGTGGTTGGGCTATCTGACACGTCCTATTTTGGCATGGGGGCAAAAAGTCCTCTTCCCCCTTACCTAACTCTTTTGACTGGAAATAGATAGAGCAACCAGATGTGGTGTCCCAAGGGCGTATTCTTTTGGGCATCTGAAGTCTGCGAAGTCTTCTGAAAACGGTAAATTTTGCAGAGAAAAATGTCAGTTACCAAAAGAATGCGTATTCTGAAAACGGTAGAGTTGGTAGACTTCGCAGAGAAAAATGCCAAAAGAATACGCATTCTGAAAACGGTAGAGTTGGCAGACTTCGCAGACAAAAATCCCAAAAGAATGAGAATTCTAAAAGTTTGAGAGTGCGAATGTTATGTTGTGTTCGGCTGAGTGAATTGAAGCCATTGCAATGCATTATACTTTTGTTTTGAAAATCCCAAGAGAAAAGAATTTATAGAATTTATAAGTATACCAGCTTTTACCAGCTTCAGGAGCAGAAGGTTTCCGAGGCCTCGGAAGTCTAACGTTTTTAGTAGAGCCTAAAAGAATACGTCAAAAATCTCTCGGAAGTCTACCGAAAACAGAATGGCCAAAATAATGGGCTTTCATAAAAAATGATCTGAAGTCTGCGAAGTCTACCGTTTCGGTAGGATGGCACCAAAATAATGGAATTTTAGCTTCTACCAACTCTACCGTTTTCAGAAGATGCCAAAAAGAATGCGCCCTAAAAGCCCCAGGCATATACTTTATGACAATATAAAAATTAGCCTAAAATTAGCCATCATTAATGCTTGCGTCAGCTTTTTACTTCGTGTGGTCAAGAAAAGCGTAAAAATCGGTCAAAATAAGAAAGAATACGATAAATTTAATTTGGAGCACAATTTCCATCCAAATTCGAAAATTATGAGAGATTACATCATATAGCACTACCCTGCAAAATATCTTTGCAAAATATTGCAATTTTCTACTTTTTTTGTGAAAATTGATATTTGAGAATTGGCGATTTTGACAGATTCAGGTCGGGAAATTGTCTTTCCTCCCCCCTTTATTTGTCAAAATATTTTATGAAACTTCTTGAGTTGCGGCATAATAAGCAGCAGAAAAAAGTCGTTTTCGGGCAGTAATTGTTCTTCTGGCAGAGTTATAACAAAAAGTCTACTTAGGGGGGGGGGGGGGCAGCCAAAATAGGGTTAAACACGCTTAAGTATTTAGGATGATTCTGAAGACCTTGATAAATCGAAAATATCCAGCGATCCAATGGAAAAAATAATTCAAGGCAAACAAATTGACTCTTCATTTAAGCTTTAAAAAAGAAGTACTGTGAGGCAGCTTTGGCTTCTGTCAACAACGGGATCTTATCGTTGAGCAAACAGTCCTCATTTAGCACATAAGATAAAAATGGCGACTGATTGTACTCATTAGGAACTTAATATGTAAGGAGCCAATTAGCTGCGTTAGTACTGGAATGGTTAAGGTGCTAGAAGAAGCCCTTGTGACACACCCGATGTGATTTCCTGCAAGCTGCCAAACGCACAACCTATTTGCACTCTTCGATTTCTTTTAACGAGGTAGCTGTGCACGAGCTTAAAGAGTGTCGAAACTGAAGGCCCATCGGAGAAATAAAGAAGTCATTGGGGCACACAGCCATATGTATTCGACAGGTCCATCACAACAGTTTAGTTTATACCGTACTGGTCGATACATCTACGGATTGTCTCGATGACCTGGAAAGAGCATGTTGCGTTTTGTGTCCCTCTCTAAATCAATACAGGAATATTGGAGAATTTTGATTCTATAAACGAAACCATTGACTTTTCCATTATTTTTAAAAGGCGAGAAATGGCTGAACTGTGTTACTCGGAACACATTCAACATTATGCTTTAACTTCCATTGCTCATCTGCCGGGTGCGCTAAAATAAACTATGCATATTTGGCAGGCCACGATATATCTTACACTAGACTAATTTTGAAGATATATGCCTTAATCTTTAGCAGAAAGCCTGAATTAGATTGTTGGAATTTTTTGGAAATTTTTTGTTTTTATTTTTAGGGCTACAAACGAGCCTCTTAACCCTACCCAGACTAGGCTTTTTGAAACTCATTGGAGACTAGGGGCGGCACAAAGTGCCCCCCTCTATTTTCTAAGAACCATAAGTGCTAGAGACTTGAAACTTGGCACGAGTAACAAACGCAATAAGGCGAACAAGATGACGTAATTTGTTTTTGTTAATATCACGTGATTTAGTGCTGACGTCAGCAAATGTTGCTAATTTGGGTGTAAAACCACATCGACTTCGTCACTTCGTATCTCCAAATCGATAAAATATATCGATGTGATATTTGAAATATAGAAGGATTATATCTTCGTAATTCTTATTTTGAAATTTTTGCTTCGTAAGAATAATATTTTTGCTGCTGTCAGCATTCATTTATTTTGAACACAAAAAAGAGCAATATTTGTCTAAAATTGATTAAAAATTACTTTGAAAAATAGCAAAAAATGCTAAATATGCATTAAAAGACCTGCTGCATCATATGATGTTGCTCATTTTTCGAACAATGAAGCCTAACATGTTTTTTGTCAGTACGCATGCGCAACAGTGGATTATTGATGACATCATCAAAAATCAATGATCTATATATCAAATTAAAGCCCGTTGCAAGACGGGTTCAGCAATGCTTGTTTCATTGTCATAGAGCCAGTGCTTCCAAAGTTTAGATTTAAAGTGTATTTTGCGGAGCACTCAATTTAAAATCATGTGTTGACCCCCTGAATCAGTGTCAAAAGTTTTGAAATTGACATCAAAGGATGTCTCCTAGATAGAAACTAATAGTCACAAAAAATTTAGACTATGTTAGTGATACTCAATGAGCTGTGTGGAAAAATGCACTTGGGGGTGCCCCCCCCCTTGTCTGGATAATAGGGTTAACATTTTTCTCTTTGGAAAACACTGAAAACAAGCAGAAAACGTTTTCTAAAGAATCGACATGAATTGACAAAGAGAAAAATTTTTTGTGGTGTTCGTTCTTAGAATATTGATTCATTCTTAGAATTTTTGCAGAACGAAGAACGTGATCCGTACGGTGCACATCTGCCCAAAAGATGAAAATGCATATATTCTTGTGCAAAAGATTTCGCAATAGAAGTATCATACTATATTATTGTAATATAGCAAAGACAGCCTTTAATTACAAGCTCTTATTCAACCACCATCTCACAGTGGGTTAGATGCAGACATTCGAAAATTTTGAAATTCTCTAAATCACTGCTTATTATGCAGTTTTAGAAAGTTGAATAATTGGGCTTTCGTGTGCTCTTTAAAGTTTTCATTTATCTTGTGTTATCACCAGTGGCGTCGTGGCCGGGGGGGCCAGGGGGGGCCATGGCCCCCCCCCCGGGAAAATGTTGTCGGAAAATTCGTCAGTTTTCCACTCTTGTCGGAAAATCGAAAAAAATTGAATTAATCTATTTTCTTTACATAGCTACTTTATGGTAATCGCAATGTGTACATGAAATATCGCTTTTTCGGTCGCGAAAACGTAGTTTTTGATGAAAAAGTAGGTCTTTCGGCAAAAAACTAGGTCCTTCGTTCGTTTTTCTGCAAAAAATTCCTTTTTCAATCGATAGAAAAGTGTGTTTTCTATTGGAAAAATAGACACAATAGGCGCAAAATTTTCGGACGAAGAAATTTCAGACAAATGCTTTCGGTCAAAATATTCCTGGAGTTTTCCCCAAAAATTCGGTCGTTTTACCTTCATTTTGGTGGTTAAAAACGATAAATTTACAATTCATTTTGCACGCTTCATACTTAAAAAATGTCATGCATTTATGGCAGTGGCGGCTGGTGAGGAAAATACTTGGTGGGGCAAAATTGGGAAGAAGTGGGGTCTGGGGGCGTATCCCCCAGAAAATTTTTTAGTGAGCACGCCCTTCAAACGCTCGGAAAATGCTGGCAACGCCCTTTTCGATACATTTTCTAGAAACTTTCTGTAGAAACTTGGCATACCAAGTTTTCATTCTGCAGTTCAGGGCAGGGCCGCATTTAAGTCTGTTGGGGCCCTGGGCCCAAAACTGGTTGGGGCCCCTTAGAACTCGGTACCCTGTTAGCATCCCAATAAAACTACTCTTGTCCAATGGTTTTTCACGATTTTCGTCTTGCCTTCACTGCTGCAAAATTTCGGATGATTTTCTTGGGGTCTAAAACCCTCAGGACAGCGGCGTGGCCAGGGTAAATTAAGTGGGGGAAATTAAACGGGGGGCCTGGGGGCGAAGCCCCCGGAAATTTTTGAGGACACGCCCTTTACTTTGGCTTAGAATGCATCTCCGAATATCATGCTTGCGATTAGCGACAAGTAAACTTTGATATTTTGTGACGGTTATCCTACAAATCGGAGCAAGATGACATTTTTGTGAAGAAACATCCTTTACTTTGACTTAGAATGTATTCCCTGATTCCATATTCCATATTTGCCATTTCTCGGAAAGTTCTTTCCCAACCTATACCCAGTTAGTTTCTCTTCGGTTTTACAGGAATCTCAAAGACCATATTTGGACAAAAGTGGGGGGCAATTGCCCCCCATACCCCCTCCCCCGTGGCCACGCCTCTGCCTCAGACATCAAAATTTGCTGCCATTCATTAAGCAAAAGGCAACAACACGCTATTGTGACATTGTGGACCTTAGTTGACTCTTGACCCTTTCAGTATGGATAAACGTCTTTCACTGGAGGAAACTCTGCATGGCAAAGTGTGGTCGTTGCATTGAGCAACAATCAAAGTGCGGTTATTGCCTTTGGGAAGTTGCAGCTTCATCTCCTTTCACAATTTGCTGTTATAGATCATCCGAAATAGGCTTTTGTGTTTCATGGGGTTGTCGCCTCTTCAATTTCTTTCTTTTTTTGGACTTCGGCTTCGGTATCAACGAGATTCCTTCTTTTATCGAGGAACTTTTCGAGAGGCTTTTTAACAAACTCATGTTATTGCCAAATTTCTACTTTGCTTGCCCATTACGTATTGTCATTATATGAAACCATGGTGTTGTCTAAAAACGTTAGCACTCAATTCAAACACAAGAGTGAAATCAACAGCACTTCATAGGATTTTTCAAATTTTGCTTGGGGCCCCCTAGATTTAAGAATTTTAGGGGGCCCCTGGGCCCGGGCCCAGTGGGCCCATGGGTAAATGCGTCACTGGTTCAGGGCTTGCTTACTTACGGCAGAATACCTCGAAAGATATTTCCTTGCCTTCCTTTGTTTTGATCTCAAATTTGTAAGAAGTGCTATTTCTCTCTGAAGAATGCAACAAACATTTTAAATCGCAACAAAATAGACATCAGTGCAACAAGCAAAGAGGCAAGGATACGAAACAGTAGGCCCTCCAAAAACTCGCTGCAACCTTTAAGCCAGTCTTAGTCTTACCTTGAATACCAGCTCCCTGTAAATCCACGCGATGATTACTTCAACTGAAATTCTGGGCAATCTGCTGGCCCAAACGTTTTACTTCTAATTTCTCTTCGTGACTTTGTCTACTCTTTGTCTATCACATTTCGATCGTTCTTTGACAACAACAGGCCTACGAAACCACGAAATGTTTGAAGCACCGATGGATGTTGCTGTTGTTGAGTGGGGAGGGCAAATTGATTTCTGCCCATATTTTGCGAAAATTGACCAATCAGCTAACTTCATGGAATGACGAAAACCACGAAAACACTGTAGTGCGCATGACAATAAGGATCTGAGAGGGGCAGAAAAAACTTCGCCCAGAAACACGGAAACAAAGAGAAAGAAGGTCAAAGAAATATCGCAGCGTCTCTGATAGCCTCAAAGAGAAGCCGATTCTATCGATATCGATAGACATTAGACGTCACTTATCAATAGAAACAACGACGCCACGCCCACACCTTTGATAGGGCTCACACAACAAGTTCCAATATAGTGCCGATGTTTTATTCGAATCAAGCACAAAATTATTTGATGATTTTGTGGTAATTTTTTACTTTTCTTTGAGATTTGCTGGTGGGGCACTGCCCCAAGTGCCCTATAGCACCAGCCGCCACTGATTTATGGGTTGTGCATTAAGCTTTCAATGAGTTGCTCGTCAGAATTTGCACAAGTGAATATTGTTGAGGAAGATGGAAATGATTACTAAGATGGAACTACTGTCAGTTTCTGTAAACGGATGCTTATAGGAATGAAGATTTATATCAAGCTATCACGTTGCTATCTAAAATTTGAAAACGATCTATTTTTCAGTGCTTTTGAGGTCCTTTTTTCGAAATTTCCCATGAAAAACAAACAGTAGATTCTTCAAAATAGGGGCGTTTTGCAACGATCTAAAGGGCGTGGTCACAGAAAATTTTCCCGGGGGCAAGCCCCCGGACCCCCAGTTTTCCTCCCTCTTGCGCATCTAGCTTCAGCATCTCCCCCAACATCAATCACGTCTCGACAACAGCCTCACCTCCAACAAGAATCGCCTCTTAACAGGACTGCTGTGTCCCTTTGAAAAATTCTTCGCTATCATGGAACTTTTATATGACAAAAGTTCTGAGACATTTTGCCACTTTTTATACGTTATATTCCTGCTTCATTTTTGTCGGAAAAATGTGTCTTTGTCGGAAAATTCTGACCCTTGGCCCCCCCTAAAATCATGCTCCCACGACGCCACTGGTTATCACAGAGTTATATATTTTTGAATCTGAGTAAATTGGACAAAATCATTGAAAATGTTACACCCAGCATTCTAGTGGCAAAGAATGTGGATAAATGTTTTTCGGTTAGGAAAATGGCTTGCAGATTGTCTGATCAGCATTACCAGAACGTAAATAGTCACTGTTTGTTGAAAAGCAAGATGAAAATGTTTTATGAAGTCCACTTTTACCACAGCAACAATTTTCTTCAGACTCTTTGTCAGATTTGTCGTCCCATTCAGACGGCAAAACTTGACTTCAATCGAGAATATCTCCAAAAGTACGAGAAGAAACATCAACACCAATACGTTTTCTGCTAGAGAAGCTCATGATAAGTTTATTTTTGAAGCTTTCATTTTGTTTCACCTCGGAAAATTCAAATAAAGAGGGGGGAAGGGCCTTTTTTGGGACATTTTGGGTGTCCCAAGAAAAGATATTGAGACAAGACTCATTTTTTCAGAATGCTACAAAATATTTTAATTAAGGAGCATCCACTAGGTAATATTATGGTAATATTATGTGCATAAGAACCTTCTACATAGCTTAGGCTTATATTGAAATGTAACAGAAAGGAGATTTTTGGTTAGAATTCTTAAAACTGAAATATAGGTCCCAGTCCCCTAAATGTGGAGAAATATTCAACTTTATTCATTGTTCCAACAGAATATGTTGAAAAGAGCCATCAGTCACCATTGCTAAGTTTCTTGAGACCGAGGAGTATAAAAGAGATTTTCGGCTCAGAGTCTAAAATTAGATATTGGGCCCTAGCCCCCCTAAATATGAAAATTTTAAATTGTTTGTAAACCATTTGATTTGTCCTTCCCATACGTTGAAAATGAGCTACCAACTGCTCCTGTAATGTTTATTTCCCTGCAGATATCCACGAATGTCTGCAAAATCGCCATTTTGGCCCACTGTACATCTCTTGGTTGTCATAATTGTCATGGCTGAAAAATGGCGACAGCAAAGGCCATCAAGAGATGGCAACTGCAAGGTGTGCCAGTTGAACAAGAGCATTTATTCGAAATGAAACATGTATAGCAACCAAATTTGCACGCAACAGTAACTTTTTGAAGTTGCATGATTTCAGGACTTGAGAGGATTCTTGCATGAGCCCAAGTTGCTGTTGACCACAATCAAAGACACACTAAGCACAGTATGATCTACGCAGCATACCCTGAATGTGTTATTGCTAGCTAGATTTCTCAATGCGTTCCGTATCGTGACAGGGAACAACTCCATCCTACCCTATCCAGACTAGGGGGGGCACAAAGTGCCCCCCTCCCCCTAGTAAACTTTTCTACACAGCTCGTCGAGTATCTCTAGAATAGTCTAGCTTTTGTGTGAATTTTAGTTTCTATCTATGAGACATCTTTTCATGTCAATTTCAAAAATTTTGACTTTGATTCCGGGGGTCAACACATGACTTTAAATTGAGTGCTCTGCAAAATAGATACCTTTTAAGTCATAGCTTTGGAACCACTGGCTCTATGACAATGAGACAAACATTGTTGAACTCGTCTTGAAACAAGCTTTCATTTGATATATAGTTTATTGATTTTTGATGACTGCGTACTGACGAAAAACCATGTAATGCTTCATTTTTAGAAAAATGAGTGACATATTATGATGCAGCAGGTCTTTTTATGTATATTTATTATTTTTTGCTATTTTTAAAAGTAATTTATAATCAATTAGACAAAAATCGCTCTTTTTTTCGTACAAAATAAATAAATGCTGACATCAGCAAAAATATCAGTTTTACAAAGCAAAAATTTCAAAATAAGAATTACAAGGATATAATCCTTCTATGTTTCAAATATCACAACGATATATTTTATCAACTTGGAGATACAATGCGACAAAGTACATGTGGTTTTACACCCAAAATTAGCAACATTTGCTGACGTCAGCACTTAATCACGTGATATAAACAAAAACAAATCACATCATCTTGTTTGCCTCATCATTTTTGTTACTTGTGCCAAGTTTCAAGTCTCTAGCACTCATGATTCTGTGAAAAACCAGGGGGGCACTTGGTGCCCCCTGGTCTCCCCAGAGTTTCAAAAAGCCTAGTCTGGATAGGGTTAACAAGGGAAATATTACCAGTTGAATCTAAACATTTGTCATACATAGCTTAATGAAACTGAAAATTGAAAGTAAATTGAGTCTAACTAAAATTCACAAAAACTTTTCAAATTAGCAAAGAATGTTACCTTCTGTGGCAGTGATAAATGTTTTAACTGGCTCTAGACGGATGGTTGATGTATTTTTGGTACGTTCAAGTAAACATCTAAATTTAATTCTTTTGCCAGTCGATCGGACCAATTTTGAAGTAGTATTCCCAAATGTCCACATTACTTCATTTTCATAAACGATATGTGTCGATTTCTCTGTTCTCGTTGTACCACATTTGTCATACGTGGTAGCCAGTCCATACTCATTATTTGGGAAGTACCGTTTGCCAGTACAACTTGTATCATTCAATGTTATCGATGAGCCATCAAAAAGCTGTGTCCGGTTATCCAAGAATATTGCCATTGAAGTTTCATTGCAAACGACTCTATTTGATCCGTCTGTAATGAAAACAGCTGCGATTACTGCGACAAACATGGTTGATATGACACTAAAGGTAGAGCAAAGGACATTGGACGGACCATGGGCCTTTGATTGACTTTGAGGGTACCTTAAAAACTCTATCTGGCCATCTCTCTATTAAGCTCTCCTCCCTAACAAGCACCCCCCTAAGTATCAAATGAGTATCAAATAAGGCCAACTCGCGGTTAAGCTCCACCCCAAATTATGTCAAATGCCAGGCGCGGTTAAGCTCCACCCCAAATTATGTCAAATGCCAGAGGTTAACAGATAATTTCCATTTATTTATCTAAACAAGTTGGCATGTTAATTTTGATTTGGTTTGGGATAAAAGCTGTGTCAAATATGTGAATTGGCCAGTTAACATTTTATGTTGATACTTGGGGGAAAATGGGGTAAAAAACGAAGAGCTATCATCTATATCCTTCTTATTTGACTTTGTGAATCACCCCGCCTCTAAAAATCCTCCCTCTCTCTGTAGCACCCTTCGGATTCTCCAGGAATAAATGAGCCCATCCGGGCATCTATAAAGGGGCTGTTTTATAGAGAAGTTCTCGTATATCACTTCATGAAATATGTTGCCTTCTTGATAATATCATTAAAACAGAGGCTAGGTAGATATATTTGGTGTTATAAAAACCAACAACTAACTGATCACACAAACTGGCTAAAAGTTTATGTTGAGCAGCCTCAAAAGCCTTTTTCAACTGCGCAGGGACGGTGGTAATCCAATTCAATAGCCTTCTATCTTAGCTGCCTCAGAAATTTTACGTCTCCAAAGAGCCATTGTCACATAGGGTCCTTTGCAGGCACGCTGCAATATCAGATTTTCTGAAAATCAAACTTTGCCTGAGCAGAAGTTGTAGATCAGTACTCCTAAAGTTAAAACGATAACAATGTTTGAATTTATGTGAATTTCGATAAGTTCTTCTGATCAAGCCAAATTTGATTTCAGATTCAGGTTCTTTAAATGAATCACTCGGCCAATACAACAATACACAAGCAGTTTGGGCATGCAATGTGACAAATTGCAAATCAATATTGTATCTTCTTCGTAAAGGTTGAATAACAATGTGTGAAAGCAAGGATCCTCTGCAGTGAAAGCTGCCAACCAGGTACATCCAATCGGCTATATTCGCACAACAGCTTTAGCTTCCTTACCGTCACATTTGGTTCCATTCTCAAAATAGCCAAATTCACATTGACATGTATAAGATCCATTGGTATTTGTACAAGAACCATTGATACTGCACTGATGTTGTCCAGTCGTACACTCGTTTATGTCAGTGCAAGTAAATCCGTCGCCACTGAATCCACTCTTACATGAGCAATTGTATGAGTCATTGCCTGGATGACAAATAGCATTTGGACTGCATAGTTGTGGTTTACATTCTAGAAGGAAATTGAAGAGAGGTCAGTACAAACATTCATATGATGAGGATCGGGAAGACAAATCTAAGAAGCATCAACAAGGACAGGTTTGGTAAGAGAATAGCACCAGTTGGTTTTGATTGAAACCGCATTTCAAGGTGATTAGCGATCACAGGCAAATGAAATCTTTCAACCTGTGATTCAAAACAAGCAAAGCCTCAAAAGTTGGCATGAAACCCAGGTAGCTAGGTCGTTCGGTGTGCGTCCCAGAAATTGCTTTCAAGAACAAACATGAGCATAGATCGAGAGAAGAAGGATAAATCTATACATCTGCCACGGACATTGTGTGCTTTTTTGGTTCAAAAGCCGATTAGGAGCCAATTCAGTTCTCTTATTTGTTGGTGTAATTAAAACTTCTGAACCAAAGAAATGAAATGCCAGAGGAAGATGTTCAGATATATCCTTCCTATTTCCATATACGCTCATGTTTCCTCTTAAAAAACAATTTCTGGAAAGCACAACGAGCGCGCTAGTTACGTTGGTTACAGAAAAACCTTTGCGGCTTTGTTTGCTTTGAATTTCTGGTTGAGAGAATTTCCTTCATCTGTAGGCACTAATCGATTTGAATTCAAGTGTCAAGAAAAGCAGCTCATGCTATTGTGTTACAAAATTTGTTCTTGTTAGAAGCTTCCGTTTTTTGCGTTTCTTTGAAGGTATCCTTCTAAGAAGACAGCTTTTCGCGGAAACATTTAATGTTCAGCATTTGTAGAGACTTTGATCCGTTCTTCAGCTGACCATTTACTTCCAATCCTTCATTTGGCACTTACGTTATGTCACATCACGCTATGCAGGGTGCATAAAAAAGCCACATGTTGCAAAGTGAACTCTGTCTGGAACGTAAGGTTGACATGAATGAAACAGCGATTCTGCGAAACCCCACTCATGTGCTTTCATTTGAGGAAAAACTTTTTGCAAAATAGGGCACTTTGGAATTTTACAAGGTGAAAAGAAGTACGCAAATGTCAAATGTGAAAACTCAAATATGGCAGCCGCTCTTCTTTTCGACATTGTTCTAGTTGCATTGTTGGAACTATTCGGAAATTTTTCACTTCGTCGCCGCATAATCCTTTTGCGTTAGTTAAATGTTAAATAATTGGATTGCTAGAAACAAGCATCATGAAAATATGTTTTTTAAATACAGCCGCATTTCATCAAAATCGTTTCAAAAAAGCTGATGCTTTGTTTCGACAATTTCTTTCTAAAGCATTATGCAGGTATAGTCATTCCACAGAGCTTCGTTGTAAAAATCCTTGATACGTTTCCATTGTTGTGCAGCTTTTGTCAGCAAGAGTATTGCTTTGTCCAAAACAGTTAAATCATTCATCAATAATACAATAATAAAGAAGCTTCTTGGGTTCATCACAGAATCAGAACCATAACAAATTCACTGAATAAAAAGGACAAAGTGTCCTCCTTCCTGCAAAGATACAGCTACCTAGTGTGTCAAAAAAAGAATCCCTGTTTGAAAGACCACAGATCCGTCGATATCAAGACAATAATGTTGGCAAATATGTCATTCCATAGTGAACATGTTCAAATATATTCTAAATTTTACCTGCCTGAAATCGGCCGCCCCGTTCTCTTAAATTATAAGAGATTTTATTGGGAAGCCTTTCCAAGAAACGTCCAAAGCTGCATAAAATCAAGACCAAATTTCTCGTATGTCTATGCCTTATAGCAATGACCTGTACATGCTTTGGGATTCTTTTCATTGACTCACACGATACAAAAATTGTCGAAGTAACGATAAAATACCTCGTTTTGACTTACTTCTATTGTGTCAAGTCGTGTCAAGTGAAGGAATACGAGCCAGGGTTTTGAACAATAATTTTTGTTGTTTGCATGTGACGTTTTGTTCCAGAGACAGTAAAGTTTACCGAATGAAGCCCTTGTTGAAACTTGTGCTATACACTCTGTACTGTCCCACTGTTCAATCTTTCCAGCCTATTGTTTTGCCCTTATTTACATAAATAATGTTACAAGGAGGGTTTATCAAATTTTAACACAGTCGTTGTTTCTGAAATAAATTGCGGCTTGGTTAGCATAGGGCTCGAATCTTTGCAAAAATTATCATTCATATAAAACGTTATAATGATGTATCAAAAATGCAAAAGCCTTTACTGCAAAAGCTTTTCATCTAATGAAAGAACACGAGTTAGGCTTTCGGAGAATAACTCTTTCAATCATTCCAACCGTTCGTTCAAGAGAAAGTTGACTTTGCAGGATGTGGTTTTTTTGCACCCTTCCTAGAGTGACGTGCATATGACGTAAGTGCCAAATAAAGGATTAAAAATAAATGGTTAGCTAAAGACAGGATCAAAGTCTCTACAAATGCTGAAGAGGAAATATTTCTATGAAAAGCTTTCTTTAATTGAAGCGATGAAAGGGAGCTTTACGTAATCGACGTTATCGTGCATCGACGTTATTGCCCTATTCTTTCAACTGAAGTGATGAAAGGGAGCTTTATGTAATTTACCATTTTCGATATCATCATTATTTACATAATTACAGCATTTATGAAATTCCCGATAGTTTTGAAGTTGCGACGTCATCTGACAGGAGCGGACTGACAGTATAAGACTTCATAAGACTTTCAGATCGACTTATTACAGCTGACGAAATAGACGTAGGACAAGTCTAGACTCCAGACATTGATGAAACTTTAGATGTTTGCATCAGGGGCGCACATTAGATGGGTTTGGGGGGCGAGACATCCCCCCAATAATTGTTGAGTCGGTCCAAAAATTTCCTCGTAAGGGAAAAGTCGGTCCACGATAAAATCGGATAGACCGACTTGGTGGACCGACCGACCACGACAAAGCTTCAAAACGCCCACGATGGTCTGAATTCAAGTTTTTGGTCCGATTTTAGACGTATCGCAGAATTGCCCAAGGCTTCCATTTTTAAGGGCAAGCAATCATTTGATTGTGAGAAGCGTTCCAAGACAAAGCAAGAGGTGTTTGTTCCGCAAAGATTGTCCCAAAGGAACAATACTGTTACAAAGTCAAGGTTTCCAATCTGGCACTGGGGTGCCGGTGGTGGTAGTTATGTGGCGTTGGAAATCGGACATGAGTGAATGAATCCTAAAAATTAAAGGAAACATAGGGTACAAATAGTATCCAATTAAAGGGAATCGACATAGTTAAAAGCTGGCCCGGGGTCTTTATGTGATCTTTTCAATAAATCATTGTTTGCGGGAAAATTTCCGGAGGACTGGAAGATGGCGCGTATTGCACCCATTTTCAAAAGTGGCGCAAAGGATGACAGGTCGAACTACAGGCCAATATCAGTTCTTCCTTTCATATCTCGGCTGTTTGAGAAGTTAGTTTTCAATCAGTTTTATGAATATCTGGACGCAAATAAATCACTATATGAGCATCAGTCTGGTTTTCGACTCTTACATTCAGTTGCCACAGCCCTTATGGCAAGCACCAACGATTGGTACCTGAATATAGATAAAGGAAAATACACTGGTCTAATTTTTATTGACTTGAAGAAGGCTTTCGATACGGTTGATCATGAAATCCTACTAAAAAAACTGAAAATGTATGGAGTGACTGGCCTGGAACATGACTGGTTCATATCATACTTGGATAATCGTAAACAATTCTGCAGGGTAGATGGCACTTCCTCTGATGTAAAGGGAATAAATTGTGGAGTTCCTCAAGGCTCTTGTCTTGGTCCACTCTTATTTCTGATTTACATCAATGATTTGCCTTTTTCCCTGGAGAAATCTCATGTCAGCATGTATGCTGATGATACGGCCATTTCCCTCTCTTCAAAAAGCATTGATGACCTACAAAATGACCTAAACTCAGATCTTTTGAAGCTACAGGATTGGTTGCATGCAAACAAACTTTCTTTGAACGTTGTGAAAACGCAGGCACTTATCATAGGCTCTGGTCCAAACATCCGTAAGATCGAAAGCCAGCCTGATGCTCAACCATCTTTTTCAATAGGTGATCAGGACATTGAAATGATTACTAATACAAGATACCTAGGTGTTCAGATAGACAGTCAACTTAATTGGGACAAACATATTGACACTATCAAGACCAAGGCAAATCGAGCCCTTGGACTTATTAAGTATTCTAAGAAATATCTTCCATCTGACGTACTCAACAAAATGTATAGAGGAATTGTTGAGCCCCATTTGAGTTACTGTTGTTCCGTTTGGGGTTGCTGTAGTGAATCAAAAATTGACGCCTTGCAAAAGATCCAAAATAGGGCTGCAAGAATTGTAACGAGCAGCCGATACGATGCTTCTGCTGCTCCGATAATTGAGAATCTTGGCTGGTCAAATATCAGAAATCTTGTAAGAAAAGAGACAGCCACGCTAACTTATAAATCTTTGAATTCGCTTGCCCCAGACTACTTGAACAAATTATTCATAAAATGTTCGGACGGTAGAGAGCGGTTTCTGCGCTCATCAGAAACTGATCTTAAGATACCGTTCCTAAAAACTCTCAATGGCCAAAAGGCTTTTTCTTATCGCGGTGCGAAACTGTGGAACAACCTAGAAAGAGAGACAAAATTGGCACCCTCCCTAAAAATCTTCAAAGGACAACTATAGACAGGGACAACTTTTATTTTATTAATTAGTCTTAGTTTTGTATAATATTGTAAATTAGGCATGTAAATTTCTTTTGTTCTTAGTTTTAGTGGTTAGGTTTTTTTTTTCTTTTTGTTGAAACAGGTCAGGTTGAAAAACATATTTATATATGAATCCTATTAACCTGTATAAATATTGTAAAATGAAAATGAAATGAGGTGAAGGAGTCGTTGTACTGAAGAATACGCCTACATTTGAAACTCCAAATCCGTGATCATCACATGTGTGACAAGTCAATAAAACAGGATTGTGCCAAAGACTAAAACCATATTTCAGTGAACTGCTATTGTCTTTCCATTTAAGAATTAAGAATCAGAAAAGAAGGCTAGTGTAATGCACGAAGCAGTCAGTAAAATTATCAGTCCTGATTTTTTCTAAGGATGGTAATTTATGAAAGAGAACCTGTCAGATTAAAGTGGCCCATTAGCCATGAACGAAGAACTCTGGTACAGAACAAAGTTTAAAACAGCTTAGGGAAAATGCTTCCAAATAACCATTGCAGACAGGAAAGAGCACATGGTAACCTTCAGATGGGAGCAATGAGCTTCTTCGAAGCTGTGGAAATTCCGATACTTTTCTTGTTTCATATTTCTATTTTCTACTGGAGGGGGCAGCCCTTCGGCACACAAGAGCTAGTTTTTAAGGGGTCCTCGCATCCCTTGTTCGACCTAAAAGGAAAACATGTTCCCGTGGATTGATGCTTGCACAGCGGCACAAAGTCAACTCGAGTCAACTGTAACACTTGCCCCAAGAAAGTAAAATTTCAAACCAGACGTTCATTTACCCCATCAAGTTATTGATTGAGGCCTGACGTCAACAGTCCCGTGTCAGGTTTCAAAAGGAGTAAGAGCAGCTGCGATCTACAATATACCTTTTTGCTAATCTAGAAAAATCTGAATCAACAATTTTTTTCTATATTTTCTAGAATTTTGGAATATGTACGATAGTGAAGCTCTAACCCAACTCAACCTTAACCCTATCTGGACCGGGGGGCTAAAATAGCCCCCCCCCCCTACCAGTTTTGTCTGGGTATATTTTTCATGACAATTTCTAGGCCAATTATTTTCCGTAACTTTTCCTAACTATCCTCTTCGCATCTTTCACCAAAATTTCTACAAGATAGGTCATGTATTTCTGGAAATATAGCAATTTTTTCAGAGAGTAGTTTTGATATCTTGTTTGTTTTACGGTCAAACCCTTTATAACTCCAAACTAAGATAATTCTTGACAGAAGTGAGATAAGTGGATGAAATGTTCAGAGCAACCATAAATCAATAAGAAAATATGGGAATAACCAATTTTTTTGGTTTTCTTTTGTATTACGTCATTCATGACGTCATATATCTAATGAATTTAAGTTTATAAATTTCATGATTTTTTCAAAAAAATTATGTTTTTCAGAAACTTAGATATTTTATCTGTCAATTAAAGTTACAAGAAGTATAATATTTCTCGTGAGAAAGTTTTTACAGTTAAATCTGTAAGAGTACTGTTTTTGGCCTAAAATAAAGAAAATTGATGACGTCATCGAAAATACAACAATTAGAGTAGAATAAATTAGATATTCGGACGTTTCACATTAAGTTACATAATATGACCAAATTTCATCTTTCTAGCCCTTGTCAATTCGGAGTTCTGAGGGGGGGGGCCCCTCGGCCTGAGGATGCTCAAAAAGCCCGGTCCAGATAGGGTTAACCCTATCCAGACTGGGGGGGGCTCATTCAGCCCCCCCACGTACTTAACTGAGCACTGCTCCAAATTGGTTCAACGAACCAGGAAATGATTTTTTGACTTTTAGTTTCTATCCTTTTGAAGTGTGAATTTGTGTGAAATTTTGAAAAAAAAATTTAGGGGGCCGGGGGGTGGCTGTTTTTTCAGAGTGGTCGGGGCCAACTTTTAGGTAAGCTGCTTATGGATGTAATTCCAGATCACCTCATAGTCCTTTGATAATATCCTTTTTCATTTGTGAACTTATAATCTGTAAGGTATCTTTAATTTTTTCCAAGAACAATAGAACAATTATGTGTCACGTGACCTCATCAATGACGTCATCTTTAAGAAAATGGCAAAAATTAGTTTGCGGACTTTCTGCAAGGATATTTCGACCCCAAATGTTTTACAGCGGCAATAAATAGATTAAAACTGATCAACAGGGTTGTCTCCACCTAAGCTGTGTAATTTTGTTTGAATTTTGTGCATCATTGGCCGCAAACGGTATAAGATTCCCCGGGGGTATCCTCACATAGTACTACAAACGGTCAGTTCTCATGCATATCTTGAGAATCTGTTTTACAGTGAGACTTTTTTGACTTGAAAGTGTTTAGTTTGTCAATATATTATCAAAATTCCACCAAATAACTATCCTCAGCCCCCTTTTTCCCCCTTCCTTCTTCCTTCCAACTCATTTGCTTACTACTGGGAAAAAATGCTGATGTCAGCATATTTTGCAATAATCAAAACAAAAGTTTCAAAAGGAAAAACGAAGTATGCAACGATCACTTATCATCGAAGTAGTTTTCATTGTAAACTATGGAGAAATTCTCTAATATGGCTGCATTTGTCATTTTTCAGAAAAACAAGATTTTGAATCTCTTTGTCCGCCATCTTGAATTTGCGAAAATCAAATTTTTCACTTTATAAGTATATTTTCACCTTCTAACAATGCCTTGATAGGCATAATTTGGTTTCATGAATCATTCTTAGAAAATTATAAAGATTTAAAAAAAAGTTGTTTTTTTCATTTTTTTCGTGGACACGTGCCAGTTGGTCTTGAATAATTATGACGTCATATCTATTTTTAGAATTTTTTTTATTAGAAATGATAGATCATAAGTACGGCTACCTGCATGGTGAGTTTCGTCTTCGTAAGTGAAGGAATGGCGATTTTAGAGAGGGGGGGCTGAATGAGCCCCCCCCCCAGTCTTCTAGTAGCTCAAAAAGCCCGGTCCAGATAGGGTTAACGAATAGTAAAGTTCTTAACAAAATGATAGAAAAACGAAAACTTGTTCTACTCAATAGCAGCAAAAAATGTAAAGGTTTATGGACCCGAATAACAACAACAGATAGTAACAATATTGAAAAGAAATCAGTCTTAGATTATACAATAACTAACCAAATATGTTTCAATAAAATACAAAGTATGATAATAGATGAAGATAGAAACTTTGTAATGGAAAGAATATCAAGAAATTCTATTAAGGAATCAGATCATAATGCCATTATCCTTGATCTAAACTTAAAATTAGGGAATTCATCAACTACTAACTTAAAAGATAAGAAGTCCTTTCAATGGAGCTTTACAGATGATTCATTGCAAGAATTCAAGAAATGTACAGAAGATCTAGTTTTAGAATCTAGGAGTAAGGATATTGATAAAATATATAAAACCTGGGATGAGAAAGTGAACAACTTAATGGCTAAATGTTTTAAAAGGAAAGTAAAAAAATGCCAAAAGGGATATTCACCAAAGAGTAAGGAACATAAACAGTTGCAGATGAGAAAAAGATGCTTGAAAAAACAATTAACTAAATATGTAAATGAATGCAATGAAGCTAAAACTGATATAATGAAAATAAAGATCAAATTACTAAACAGAAAACTAATAAAACTAAATAACAAGGAAAACAGTGAAAAGCTTGATGCTTATTTAAATAAAATAAAACAACTCAAGGTAAATAGTACAGAGTTCTTTAAACTAAGAAAAAGCATACTAGGAAGTCATAAAACTGAAGTCCCTACTTCAATAATAGATGATAATGGAAATGAAATAACAAATGTTTATGATATTATTAAGGAACATGAAAACTATTTTAAAAAACTAATGACAAATAGAAATCCTGGAGAAAAGTATATACAACACATAAAAAATGTCAAAAATCTGTTCACTAAGTTAATCAAAAGACAGAATAAGTGCTATTATCCCACAGATGCCCCTTTTAAGATGTTCGAACTAGAAAAAGTACTTAAAAATTTGAAGAAGAAAAAATGTCCTGGCCATGATAAATTAAGCAATGAAGTATTTATAGATTCAGGGAAGGAATTTAAAAACTCAATATTAAAAATAATAAACCTTGTCTTCAAAAAAGGGCAGACACCAACCAAATGGAAGAAATTAATTATAAAAACATTGTACAAAAAGAAAGGAAACAGAAGACAATTAAAAAACTGGAGAGGCATTTTCCTAACTTTGAGCATAAGCAAAATATTTGAAAAATTGATATTAAATAGAATATCACAAGATATTGAAAAAAGTTTTTCAGAAGCTGCTGCAGGAGGACGTAAAGGTAGATCAACACTTGACCACTTATTTGTTTGGGAGGCAATTAATGACTATTACAAATACATTAAGTGTAATATTACGTTTACATTTCTTGATTTAGAGAAGGCATTTGACAAACTTTTTCTAAAGTCATGCTTACTGGACTTATTTAAAAGTGGAATAAATGGTAAATGCTTGAGGAGCATTTATGAACTTAACAAGAAAGGTTTTATACAAATTGAGACCCCATGTGGGATGACAAAGGAGGTTGAAATTGATGAGAACCTGAAACAAGGAACAATATTGGCAGCCCCAATCTGTGCCAATCACATTGACAAAGGCATGCAGCCAATAATAACAAAAAAATTAGGAATACGTTTTGGAAACATGATAATTCCTCCGTTATTGTATCAGGATGATATATTACTAGCATCAATTTCAATTGAAAAAATGCAAGAAATGCTTAATATTGCAGAAGAATTTCAAAACAAAAACTTGTTAAACTTTAATTTGGAGAAAAGTGAAATTTTGCACATGCATTTTGATAGAACAAAACATAACAGTACTGAAATAAAATTGAAATTAAATAACGAAATAATCAAAGAGGTTGAAAAGTATAAGTATTTAGGGGACTTAAAAGATAATAGAAATTCGTTAGACAAAACCATTAGCAACAGACGAAACTCTGCAAAAGCAGTAACTAATGAAATAAAATTCTTAGTAAATCAAGTGCCATTTAAGGAGAAAAGTTTGGAGATAAGCATACGACTCATAGAATGCTTATTAATACCAAAAATACTGTACGCGTGTGAAACGTGGTCAAAAATTTCTAAAAATCAACTTAAACAACTTGAAAACATACAAAAGGACGCTTTAACTATAATCAACGGTCTCCCAATTTCAACACCATACCAAGGCATATTATATGAATGTGGCCTCAAACCAATGGAATATAGAATAAAGGAAAAAAGGCTTACATATCTGCATAAAATACTAAATATGAAAGAAACAAGACTTGTGAAACAAGTGTACGAAGAACAAAAACGATTAAATTTTGTAGATTGCTGGTATAATCAAATTATGGAAGATTTAAAAAACCTTAACATTGATCTAACGGAAGAACAAATTTGCAACTTGACAACCAAAGGGTGGAAAAAATTAATAAACCAAAAAATAATTACATCCATTGAAAATGATATGAGTCAAAATAATAAAACAAAAATGAGATTTATCAAAAAAACTTCATTTGGTCTAAAACGGTATATTAAACACAACGAAGGTGCAAAACTACTAAAACTAAAATTAAACATGACTGAATTAAAGACAAACTACAAAGGAAAACATGAAAGCGCTTTATGCAGAAGGTGTGGAGAACATGAGGAATATTTAGAGCACCTGTGGGAATGCTCCTATTTCCAAAACAACGATTTACCAAGAATATGTAGCATACAGGGAAATAATCCAAAATTACTAAGTAACATAAACAAATGTGTGGAACAATTTTGCTTTCTGAACTAAAGCAAGACCAGTCAAAAACCCGTGTTACTACTCTCACTGCACTTGTGCAAAGTAATCTTAAAGTAGTAATTGCTCCGAAATGGAGAAGAGGTACATATATTATTATTATTATTATTATTATTAAACCAGCCATTCATTTACCCCATCAAATTATTGATTGAGGCCTTCAACGAAGATCGCACTGCTGAAAATTGGAACAATTTTCGCAAGCAACGAAACTCTTGTGTTAAGTTATTTCGGAAGGAAAAAAGAAATTATTACAATAACCTAGACATCTCACTTGTCACTGATAATAAGAAATTCTGGAAAACTGTGAAACCTTTTTTCTCGGACAAATCACAATCTAAGAACAAAATAGTGTTGATTGAAGATGAAACCATTATTTCCAACGATGTTGAGGTAGCAGAAACTATGAACGAATTTTTCGTCACTGTGACGGATTCCCTTGACATAAATGAAAACTCTAATTACGAAAATGCAACAGAAGGAATCACAGATCCTATTGATGAGGCCGTACATAAGTTTTCCAATCATCCTAGCATTCTGAAAATTAAAGGTCGCTATCAAGATGCTGGTTCCTTTACTTTCCAGAAAGTTACCCCTGATACTGTTGACAAAGAGGTTAGGAATCTAAATCCTAAAAAAGCTACAACGCACAAAAATGTTCCTCCTAAAATTCTTAAATCCAATTCTGATGTTGGAGGACTTGTTTGAATTAAAGCTGCTGAGTTTTGTCTATGAATCTGTAAATAGGATCTCCCCTTCTTGTTTTCATGAGTTTTTTGATTTACTTTCACATGTTCATCAACATGATACCAGGCAAGCATGTAAAGGTGACATTTTTCTGACACGTAAAAATACTCTGCAATATGGTTTGAAATCTGTCAGATATGCAGGTGCGAAATCTTGGAACAATATTCCTACCGTGATCAAACAGGCATATCCTTCAGTTAACTTTCGTCGTCAAGTTAAACTGCATTTGTTTTCCATCAACTACTAGTCGTAAGATTTTAGTGTTTTCAAATGATGTCTTTCCGCAATTTGATTCTTCGCATATTTTTCCAATATAAACTATGTTTTTTAAACTAAGGGGGTACTCTCTCCTCGATTAGTCTATCTATTGAGAGAGCTCCTATAAGAAATTCCCTACATGCAAATCCCCCCTCATCTTCTTGCATTGTGTTCGTTAATTGTATTTCATTAATATTTTAAATCTTTTTGTAGTTTAATTTTGAGTATATTTTGTGTTTTTTGTGAGATTTGTATGTAGAGGAATTTTAAAATTAAAGGAACTGAACTGAACTGATGTATGTGTAGAACCTTTGACGAAAATATTTAATGATTGCATAGAAAATTCGTCCTTTCCTGATGAACTAAAGTGTGCGGATGTCACATCTCTTCCCAAGAATGGACCAACCAACTCTAGGACCAACTTTAGGCCAATTAGCGTTCTACCTACTGTCATATTCCCCTAATTCATATTATAGAACGTGAGAGGAACTTATCTCAGCATTACGTGGATAAGCTCACTTTGACTAAATCCTATTTTTCTCTGGTGATGCAAGCAAGGTGCTTCCAACAGCCTCTGCGTGATGCTGTCCTCCTTCATCCTTCAGTTGAAAGCAGGCTATTGTTATTCCAACGTGACCCTCCCTTCTCTTCATCTATTGATTTCCGATTTTGATGCCTCATCGAGCATGCAACGTGGCACTTCTCTGCCATAATAACGTAATGCACAGTTAAAGATTTACTGCTCAGTCCATCGTTTCTCCTGTGTACCAACAGTCTATTTTTCAATCTGATGTGCTCCAAATGCCTTTCTCACTAACGTATTTCCACTTCTGACTGGCTCGTGCAGTCGTTCAAATTCCGGCTGGCTTCCGCAGCGTGTTTATGATCCCATCCTCGTCGCCAATGTCATATTCCCCTAATTCAAATTATAGAACGTGAGAGGAACTGCTAAATAAAAACACGCCTTGTCGCTTACGCATCACAACCATAACAAAACAACATTAAGAATATAACAAAAGGTCTTGGCTGCACAGGCAGTCCATATCCAGTTCATACAATCTATCATGTGACTATGATTCTATATACACTTTATTACACCTACGGTCTCAAAGATGTTTGAAAGAATAATGGATAAATAGATAGTTGCTTATATTACACCCTTTTTATCGTCACTTCTCTGTGGTTTTCGAAAAGGTTACAGTGCCCAGCATGCTCTCGTACGGCTCTTAGAAAAATTCAAAATTAGCCTTGATGAAGGTGGTAAAGCAGGGGCTGTATTGATGGATCTGTCCAAGGCATTTGATTGCATCAGAAACGATCTTTTGATTGCAAAATTGCACGCCTACGGTTTCTCTCGCGAAGCATTGGCACTAACTAATGATTAGTGAAGAGAATCACTGTGCGAATATCATGCGAGAGAAAGACAAGTGGCTGCATGTGAAATGTAACGACAGTAGAAATCAAATCAGGGAAGAGAATTGATCAGAGCTGATAAAACAGGATTCTACTGGGTTTTGAAAAAGGAGAAATTACACCAGACACATATCCGTTTGAACATGAGACATGTAAGAGAGAATGTGGACAAGTGCCCAACTGATTAGATAGCTCATAATTTATTTGGAAATTTCAATATTTTGATTTTATTTCTGTTACTTCTGTTACTTGATCTTAATTTGGTTCGTAAATAATATTTTACCCATTGTTTTACTTTTCCCATATTTGAGACCCAAAAAGGTAATCTAGAATTTCAGGAACCCAACAGAACATAATACCCCCCCCCCCACCTTGGGAAAATAGATAGAATATATATACACATCTCTCCCTTAGTAACTGGCGCACGAAAGCTTAACTTTCCATACACTTGAATGCCAATTACGACGTCGGGCCAGCGCAGCGCCGCAGGCGACGCGCGGCAAGCCTAGTCTATATTGATATTTTCTGCAGCAAATTTCGTACCCTGTAAAATTCGAGCAAACGGTGCATTGATCCTCGCGAAACTTTCCAAATATCTTCGTCTTCTCTGTGTAGGATGCAATAAGGGGCAAATTCGATGAAATCAAAGGATCCACGGGGAATCTCCTTGTCATTGTTCTAGTTACAGACATGCATGTTACAGGGGAATGATCTTTAGGCACATCAAAATTGCCAGACGATTAGTACATTGGAGCTTTGTGTTACTCTCACTTCTTTTTTAAAAGGGGCTAGGAGGAGAGGGCAGAGTTTATTTCTGGAGATTTATAGCTGAATTGCGCCTTTCTGAATGATGATTTGCAAAGCGGATTGGAATACATTCGTAACTGATGAAAACCTAACAATTTTTTGAAAAGAAAATGATGACAATTGTGGTAATGTCATATGCTAGCAACTGTATTTTTGTGAATTCTAACGGAAATAATGGTGATTCTCGGAGGTGCGTCAAAGTATATAGAGTAACTATGCAGTAAAATTTTTGAAGGCAATAGTTTATAAAGAATGGAAAGAGCAATGCAAAATGAAGAGGGGAAAAGAAAAGACAGATGCGGTGAGGATGTGTAATGAGTTTCGAAAACGGAGAAAGCATGGCTGGGACATGATTGTAACCAAATCGAGTGTTGCTCTTTCCCGTCTCGGAGGTCTCCCCCCTAACTCTCAATTTTCAAAGAAACACAGAATACATTCTAAGAGAGTGGAATGCGCGAAAAACAATAATTGTGTTGATTTGTAACGCTAAATAGCTCTTTTTAACGAAGTATCCACCTTTGGCTTTCTGTTGATTGATACTCCTGCATTCTGTCCATATCCCTCTTCGCCGGTCTTCTTCTAAGAACCATGCATCATAAAAGTAAACAAGTACCCCATCCTCAGGTATGTTCAGGATATCAGTGCTTAGGCTGGGGTACAAAGCATCAACACAACATAATAATTCCTAGCCTGAAAGAGATCCCGAAAAATGATTTATCTGACCCAACATTCCTAAACGTTATGAAGTCAGAATCTTAAATCCGTGGTAAAGTGCCCTAACTGATTGATTTCTCATAATTTATTTGGAAATTTCAATATTTAGATTTTTAGTAATGTCACTTGATCTTACTTTGGTTTCCAGATAATGTTTCACCCATTTTGTGTTTACTTTCTCCCATATTTGAGACCCAAAAAAATGGTAATCCAGAATTTCAAGATTCAAACAGAAATAACTCCAAATTATTGACCAAAAAAATATTTGATTCTTTAAAAAAAAGAATACCCAGGGCATCCATTATTATTATTATTATTATCAAATTATTTACAGTTGGTATAATACATAGTAAAAAAAACTAATTCAAACCAACTATTTACAATACTACGAACTAATAAAATAAAAATATGGGATCCTCACTATCACCTAACTTTCTTATTTAATTGCAGATCTTGCATGTACAATTTTGCCCATTCCATTCTTTGATCATTCTTTTAAATATCGCTGTTGAGTTTGAATTTTTTATGGTATCTGGTAGAGTGTTCCATAGGAGAGCGCCTTTGAATGCAAGTGAATTAACTCCGAATGTGTTTGCATTTCTTTTCGGTAATTGCAACAGATTCTTTGTTCGTAATTCATATTTTATGTGTTTTCTTCCAAAGAATGTCCACATAAATGATGGATTTTCTTGTGAAAGGCACTTAAAGATTTGAAGCATCAATTTTTGCAAATTCTTAATGTGGACTTTTCGTTCATCTGTTCTTTCCAGTAGTACTTCAAATGGCATATTGAAGTCATTGTGCAAAATTCTTAATGCTCTTTTTTGCACACGGTCTATCTGGTTGTTTGATGTCTTCCCATGGTACATCCAGATCAAAGGGCAATAATTGAATGTATTATAGAGGATCTTACCCTTGTCTTGGTTCAGATAGGGAGCCACGCGCGAAAAAGCACTCACTTTCTTGTTCGCTTTCTGACAGAGGGCTTTTGTATGGTCATAAAATTTCAGCTGAGAGTTAACAGTGACTCCTAGCAATTTAACTTTGTCCGTAAGGGGGATGATTTTGTCATTAATTTCGAGGATGAATTTTGGTTCCTCTCTCAGCCCTAAAAACATAACCTGAAATTTTGCAGGGTTGGCTGCCATATGATTATCTCTGAACCTGTTAAGGGTGTTACACAGGTCTTCCTCAAGGTTCAATATCACACTTTCAATATCCTTCCCAAACGTATATATCGTAGTGTCATCTGCAAAGTTACAAACTTCAGATTCTTTAACTGCGAGAAGCAGATCATTAATGAAGATATTGAAAAAAGTGGTCCAAGTACTGACCCTTGTGGAGCACCTGATTTGATCCCTAGCCATTCACTAAACTCGGATCCAACTTTCACGCGCTGTTTTCTATTTGAAAGGTAGCTATGGATTAACAGTAAGCTATGTTGGCCGAATCCATAAGCTGCAAGTTTAGCTATTAGAAGGTCGTGAGGTAGGCAGTCACAGGCCTTCGAAAGGTCCATAAGTACCATCCCCCCCCCCAACCTTCCTATCAGCTAGGGCCTTGCGACACATTTCTGTGAGCCTGAATAGGGCGTGTTCTGCACTATGTCCATTTCGAAAGCCGCACAGCAAGTTTGAAAGAAGTCTGTAAGCAAATGGGTAGATTTGTTTGGACATTAAGCGTTCGAATATCTTGGATATCGCTGACAGCACACTTATGGGTCTAAAGTTCTTTTTAACCCTATTTTAACCGGGTAAAAAAAAGTGATTTTCTACCTGGGGGGGCGTTTTTGGCCCCCCCCTGTTTTTCTCCGTAAGTATAACAGCTATGACAATGAAACTTGCACTGTGTCATAATTGAACAAAGGAGAATCTAAAAATAGCATCAATCAATCAGTAGTCACGTGATTGGTTGCTAGGGAACCAAAAACAATGCAAATTTTGTGAAAATCGAGCTATTTGCATAAAAGGGCCCATTATTAGCAAATAGCTAGATAAAGTTGGCAAAAAACCATCCAAATACCTGCTTGACATCATTAATTTGTAGTTTCATATGGTTTCATACGGATATTTGTGGTTTCTAATAAATTAACTAATTAAATAATGAAAATTTGATTCAATGCAAAATTGTTTGCTCAATGATAATGATTTAAAACCATTAATTTCGCATATTATTGATGAAATCAAGTACCTTCATCGATATTTGAGGTAATTCCGTCAGTTTTGCATGCAAAAATTACTCATTCATTAGGAATATGACGTCATAAAGATTGATGACGTCATAGAAATAATGAATTAATAATGTCAGCAAATATAAATAAATTATATATCAAATGAAAGCACTCATTGAGACAAATCGAATGGTATATATATTGTTGAGATTTAGTTAAAAAGAAATAAATTAATGGCGATTGAATGCAATTTAATCGCAATTAATGGAACGTGATGTTAGTTTCTTAGTCAATAGGGCTGTGTCCCTTGTGACCATGTTTACAACTTTATCTTTGTGACAATATCGTTGAAAGTAACTTCTTGCGTTGCGGCATGTCGGCTGCACGTGGAATGTCTGTTGTTCAAAGGAATATAAAAAGTAATACTGGCATGTTTGCACCAGAGGAGCGCAGATAATTTTTCGCTGAGAAGGTAGTGGCCTATTCAAGATGTTGCGTGGTTTGTTGTTTGGTCGTTCATGGTGAGATCCAACCATTAATTTATTTTCTTTACTAGATGTTTGTTCATATTTTGGCTGACTCTTTGAGCAATTTGAATTGTATTTTGTTGGGAAAGGTCTGGGATTTGGCCAAAGATCAGACGACCGACTTGTTTTGAGGCCTGGCGGGTATCGCGACATGCAGTATATCGTGCGTTAAAAATTTTGCTGCAGAAGCTTTGCACGGTGACCCTGTAGAGCTTTCAGGCTGGTTCAGAGTGAGGTAAATGGGCTTTTGTGAGCAAAGACCAGAAATGTTTCTTATGCGCGCGCAGAATCGTCATGCATGGCTCCCGAATACGAGGCGAACTGATCACGTGATAATCACAACGATGGAAAGCAGAAATTAAATCAGCTGATGCTGTGGCCAGCAGCGGAGGATCGAAATGAAGAACTTACTGAAGTGATTATTTGTAGCTTATTTCACAATTTCCAGCAAAAGATTGATATCAATCAGTTTTAGTTTCAATCCTAGGCCCCTTTCAAACTTGACCAGAAACATCTAGGCCAGTGTGATGGATGATGCAGACCAAACTCGAAGAGCCACAACATTGAATGGCATGACAGCGTTGCAATCCAGCATGAAAATTTTTACTCTATTTAACGAAAATAATTAGGTTTTTCTTCTAAATGATCATTGTATTGCATATTTCCTTTCATTTTGTCTGAAGCAGATCAAAAGAGGTTACTAACACAGTTCTAAGTGTATTTCTTGCCAAAATTTGAGCACCAAGCAGAATTCTGATCATCTTGAAGGGGGGAGGGACGACAATCCCACCCATTAAATCCCAGCAAATGATTTAGACTTAAAATGTTACAATTGGTTGGTATCAAAAGTATGTCACCCAGCTGAATGGCTCCTAAAAGCAATGACACCCTTTTGTTGTAGAAGTCACAATTTTCTTGTGAGGCACAATATTGTGCCTGTTTGTACAACAATAGGATACCATTGTTTTTAGGAGTCAATACGCTGCAATACAGTACTCCTTCAAACCAGAGACGTAGGAAGCAGTTAGGGAGCAAGGGGGGGGGGGCTTGACACTTCAAGGACAAACACCTCCTGAAACAAAAGGACACTTTGCTATCATAATTGCAAAATGTTGGGGAGCATGCGCTCACAGTGCCCCTATGGCTCCTACGCCTCTGCTTCAAACTCATCTGCCTTTTCCATGAAGCACATAGCTTTGATGAGCATAATTTACAATAAATGCATCTTGGTAAAAGGTTCCTCCCCTCCTCCCCTCTATCTTGAGCATAATTGTCTATTCTGGACCTTTGCATCAAATGGTAACAGTTTCAACAAAATTCTAAATTTAAAGATCCCACTATTTCATGGTCAGTTGAGGAATTCAAACAAAAAGACACAACAACTATCAGTGTAGTCACAGAAAAATGCTTAAAGACTTTACAGACCACATCACTGACTAATTCAGAATCATTCAAACATTAGGAGCAGGAAAGAATCAATCTGAAATTCCTTAGATTTTTTACATACTTGGCAATATTTACGCAAGCCTAAATGAAGATATGGCAATGCCTCAGGATTTGGTAGAATCCATCCTATTCAAACAGTGTCCAATCTTCTGTGGGAATGCGTTGAAAATCTTGTAAGTTCCAGCCAAAATTTGCATCTTGCAGGAGCTGTATCCAGACCAAACACATTTGAAGGAATACCTGATTTGATTTAAAGGGTGTAAAGTATCTGAAAAAAAACAAGGGAGAAATTAGAGATTTTTGGTCAAACTGTTCTTTCCACCAAGTGCCAAACTGCAAAAATCAGAGAATGAGAATAGGGCAGAGACGTAGGAACCGGGGGGGGGCACTGGGGGCATGTGCCCCCCCCCCAAGATTTTGCAATAAACAAAGAAGTGCCCTATTTATTTTCAGGAAATGCCCTTTCAGAGTAATGAAAAAAGTGCCCTTGAAGTGTCGTGCCCCTCCCAGTTTGAAATGCTTCCTACGTCCCTGGAATAGGTTGATGGACGTACAGTAATAACTGAAACATCATCGTGGAATTATTGCTAAACTTTGTAAAACAACTGAATATGCTTTCTTGCTAAGCAGCAACCAAACTTGCCATTCGTAGGTCAATCAATCACAAATAAATTCTGGTATTTTGATCAAAATATGCACTTAAAGCGCTTAACAAGTAAGTCATAAAATGACAACCAAAATTATATTGTTATTATGCATTGAAGAGGCAAATAGTTCTTGTAAAAACATGATTAAACAAGGTAATAGAGCATCAGAGCACGAGGAGACTCTGAATACAAAAAGGCAGGACTGAAAAACAAAAGGCCATCCACTGACAACAACAGCAAGAATGCTAAGACAATAGAATGGCCTAGGCATGGATGCCGTGGTTGTTCAAATGCTGTTTACAAACTAAAACACGAAAATTAACAATGTTAGCCAATTTTTCGACAAGATCAGGTTTGAGAAATTTGAAGCTGAACATCTCGCCAACACAGTGATGATAGTCTCGTTTTGCGGCAGGGACTAGATTTTGCGCAAATTTCTGTTTTCTGGGGCTACTAAAATGTCCTTCTCTCCCGTCAGAAAATGACTTGCTGCAAGAAATTAAATATTTTTGTGGACAAACAACGACAGGATAAATGATCGGAATACGATTCATGAAATTATATATCCTAACGAAGCTGGGATAAAAATTTCCATGGCATATTCATTGTTTAGACCTTCCTACAAGCTGCCTGTTTACATGTAAACAAACATGAGATATTTTTCGTCATCGAAAGCAGCCCTAACTTTATGGCAAAAAATGAAACACTTAGCCAATTTTTCAAGAATACTGACCTGTCTCAAAATGATGCTCACATCTTGCAGATAATGTCCACAAACGTTCATCTTGCGGCAGGGACCAGTTTTTCCACAAAATCCTTTTCTCTTTCTTGATTTTTTCTTTCAAAATATCGCCTTCAGCCCAATGTTAAGAAAGGCAAAAAATCCACCTTTATCGAAGCTTTCCAGGGTCGATGATTTTTTCAGCCATATTTGATCCCCTTCTCGACACATTCGGCGTGTTCTCAAACTCAAGCCGCGTCTCAAGAGGCCTGGATCACAATAGATTCCTTCGCAACTGCGTGCAGTCCCCAGAAAATCACCCCTCTCCCACCTTTCTGTTTTGGCGGCTTGCGCAGACGCAAAAGCACTTTGCACAGCGGTCGAAACATTTCTGGTCTTTGCTGCCATTATTTTTTCTCCACAGGCGACTGTGTGGATTGTTTTGGAACTAGTAGAGTCTTCTTAAGGGGTTCTGAGTGCCTTGGGTATTATAGTCTTGTGAACATTTGGTAATGGCTAAGATTTTTGCTATTTTCAAAACGTGCATAGCATCACATTCTTGCATTCCAACGATTTTTCAACTGGTCTCAGTCGTCATATTCATTTCTCATTTCGGGAATGCGTGCTTGTATCTACATTCCTTTCATTTGCTTCTATCAACGCCCTCACTTTATGGATCTATACGGATTTTTTGTTTGTTTGTTTTGTTTCAATTTAATTTTTTGTTTTTATAAGAAACTTGGGTCAGCACTTAATACTAAAAGTCTCTTAGTTTCGCTTGAAGGTTGGGTTGTTTCAGCAGTAAAATGTTCTGGGTTAGTTTCTTATATTTTGGGGCCAAAAAATTGTGTTTTGGTTCGAAGTTGAGCCTTCTTATCGTGAAAGGGCTTGCATTTTGCATTGATATTGTCAGCTCAGATAAGCCATGCATATTAAGGCTGAAAGTTACTGTTTCTTGCAGTCTAAAGTTGAAAAGAAAAATGAAGGTAGCTTTGTCAGAGAGCATCGAACCGTAATCTACCACTCCTATTCTAGAAAAGATTTAGAGTTTCTTAATTTTTCTTGAGCGGTAGTGCTTGAGTTTCTTGAAGTTTGGTCATCATGGTACTGGATTCTGATAAGCCTGTTGCTTGTAAAATAAAACGTGTATACTGCACTCACAGAAATAAGCTGGTTTTGAGAAGTACTTTATTGTACCCTAGGGTATTTGAAGGCCAAGAGGTATTCTAGTGTATTCTAAAGTACCCTATAGGGTACTTTGAGGGTATTCTAGAAAACCCTAGGGTACTTCAGGTCAAAAAGGTACTTCAAAGCACCCTTGCGACTGCAAATATCACGCGACATACGCAAAGCGCTCGAAAATGGAATCAATTCGCGTTCTTTTCTTCTCTTTGCGACGGTTGAATTTTGAAGTTTTTGTTGCTGCGGCGAAGGTTTGGAGGAAAGAAAAGAAAGAAGCAGTTACAGTATTGTGGAAAAGGTAAGATTTAATGAATTTATTTCAACCGAATAACAAAACATGATTAAGGAGTATGATGATGAAGTTTATTTGAACGGAATTGTTTTATTAACTTTATCTGAAATAGGGAAAAAGTCCCGAGAAAGTTAGCTACGGGTCTTTCGAGACTAGGTGGCAAAATTCATCTTTGTGAAATTTTTACCTTGGGTTTTGGTTTATGTCCTGTCTCTTTCAAAACATTATCTGGCTGAAGAGACATCGACAGTTGACCGAATGCTATTGTCAGGATCTCGGGTACATAACATAGACCTAAAGCAGCAAGAAACACTTCTAATTCGTGTGTTTTGTCTTGGAAATAGTATTCTCGACCTGAACTCTAGCTTCTTTGCATTTTCAAAGATATTCAATGATGACACTGCAGTCTTGCCTTTCCTAGTTTTTAATTTCTTGAATCAACATTAGGCGAGCCTGCCTAGCATTTCCTACAAGCAATGTTTTGGTAAGAAACTGTTTCGAAGAAAGGGTTGTGCAGATATGATGGATGGGCTGAAAGGTTGACAAACTTTTATATTTTCCCCTGAGTTCCAGACTAGATCCAAATTTAGTTCTGAGAAGCAAGTTTTTCTGAATTTTTTCGAGAATTTTTTAGTATCTTCTATTCACATCTAATTCATGTTTTGTTGATGATGTCTTTTGGATCCAAGAATCTTCCAAGGACTTTGTAGCAAATGTATTCCTGAGAATGCTATTTTCCTCAACTTTCTTGCCAGGTTTTGCACCTGTGGTGATGTTATGGATATTGAATTTATCTTGCTGTTTTCAAGAAACTGACAGTGACAGACTATGTAGAGTTGGTGAGGCAGAAATCAAAAGCAGATCATGACAAGCAGAAAGATGGCACATGACAATCACATGAAAATAGCAAAATATCGTTCTGTGTTTTGAAAATTGGAACAAAGCAATTGCACTCCTAAGGATAAACTTGCTTTTCACGAAACTTAAAGTGAAGACAAGACTGTTAGATTTTCTCAACAGAACTCTGAGTATTGTCGATATATTAAAAACGTAGGAGTTGTGGTCAGAGAGGTATGAAAGGCTGGACTGATGATATGAAATTGTAGAAAGTAATGATAGGGTGAAATGAAGGGATGAAACTGTAAGACAGAATGACGAAACTGAATGATGAATGGAGTGTTCAATGGAAAGTGGAAAATGAATGATCGAGAAGAATGGATAAGAGAAACAATTTTTTAAAGGAGCTCAAACATTCCAGCAACAGTTTTGTCTTCATTAAAATCATTTTCTCTTTTCTCTTGTACAGTAAAGTGCCGCCGTTAAGAAACCATTTTACTGGAGAATGGGGTCATTCTGGGAGAACAATAGGAGATAAAAATCATTTTCTTAAAGGCCGTACTTTACTTTACTGTATTGTATTACTTAGATGGTACCTGGGGAAGGGGTAATTAAGTAAGTGTCCAGGTCATAAAACTTCATTGTGAAAGAATTTTATGAAACCAATAAGAAACCGTCAAGAAACTTTGAGTACTTTAAAAAAGGCACGAAAAACCATTTATTGTTCCAAATTTGTTCTGGTTGAAAGTTAAAATATTTTGTCCTTCATTCAAGAACTTTGTTCGGGCTAATATCAATGACAGGTTCTTGCTTTTAACACTGAGTTTACATCTTCACTTTAGGTAGATTTAAACTGCAAAGAGGGAAATGACGCCTGAATCTACCATGGGTACACTCTTTTCTATAAGAATACCCTATACTTTGTCCAGCCTCGATATTCTTAAGAAATTTTCGTTTTGAGCCTGAAAGTATTCTTATTTTTTCAAAGCTTCCAAAGGAAATAGCCGCCCCGAATAGAAACTAAGCTTTTGAAAAATGAGATACAGTATGTCAGTCATGCGATTCTCTAGAAGTATGAACATCGAAAAACAGGCAACTGCAGAAAAATGAGACACAAATATGCGAGCTGAGGCTGAGCAATATTCTTATAATATTCTTAAAAATTGGATGATTCTGAGCCTGAATATTCTTATAAACATCATTCTTATAAAAAGAAAAGAGTGTACTGAGCCAATAAATTCAAAAATGAAACAAGATTGAAAAAAATAATAGAACAGGATAAAGAAACTTTTCCTTTTTTTCATTTTTAATGCAATTTCAAGTTTTGCCCCGATCCCATGATCGTTTATGTACTAAAAATAGAATCTTGACCATTTAAAACTAAGGGGCGAATCACTCTGTCAAAATATCGTACAGCTTTGTCAAAATGCCAGTCAAAATCCTTTTTCCAACATAAATCCATAAAAAATCCCTTAAAATCCTATTTTTTAAATATCTCGTACGCCTTTTCGGAAGAATAATACACCCCTCGGTAATAATAAATTTATGAACTAGCATCCCAAGGAAATTTTCGAGTGAATTTCTTTTCTTGGCTCAGAATGCCTCTCTTCATCCCATATCTACCAGACAAAAATTTGAAACTTCAGAGGGAATGTAAGCAAAAACGTGGCTCAAGCCACTTTGCGGTCAATGTCTAGCCAATCAGATATCAAAATTTCATGTTGACGTAAATTACCCAAATATGGCACGGCACGTGTAACGGCCTGTTGTTTTGGTAATGTTATTTTTGTCAAAGGCTTGTATATGCATAGATTTCCTTTAAAATTAAGCAAGATTTATGCAAAGTGTAGGTTGTCATAGGTCCTATCGTTGAGTAGATATTTTGATAAAAGCCTCAAAGCACACGCTGAACAGTAATTGCAAGCAACCTTTACTATTGCTGCAAAGCTGCCCCCTGTTCACCATCAGTGTTCACTCTCAATTGTAATTATTTCTTTTACTAAGTTTACCAACACGGAAGGATTCAATTGTAGGGATCTCCCTCATTCGAAAATTAGAATTAGATAAACAAACTCTCTTATTTTGCAAAAGGGGGCTGAAAAAAGGGACCCTATTTTTAAAATCACGAGGGAAGACATTGCTTTTATGACTGCAGTAATGTTAAATTTCTGCCAAGATAGAACCAGAGATGGCGCCACGGAAGAAATGCTAGGGGGCAAATACTGTCAGAGTGCCGACAGTGAGCGAAGCGAGAAAATATTTATGAAACCACGCCTTTCAAGTTCCATTCAAGTTCATGAGATGGTACTATTTTCAAAATGTTAAGTGCCAATGGGGGGCTTGATGAAATCGTGGGGGCTCCTGCCCCCGTGCCCCCCAGGCGCCATCCCTGGATAGAGCCAACGCTCGTGCAGCAGAATTACATCCAACGATTTCTAAATCCCAAGCCAGTACGAAAAACTCGTTGACAAAATATTAAGAAACTCACATTTTGCTCTCAACACAGGAATGACACGAATGTGTAAAAAATTCAGAAGCAAAAAGTAAAAGCTTTTTGCAAACGTTTTAAGTCATAACTCTTCAAAAACTTTATCGTAACCTATCGAAGTGAATAGCACACCCGGTAAATAAACATTTTCTCGGTGCTGGAGTTTCTTTTTTTTGGCGATCTGAGTGTCGAGTTTCTTAAAAGCGGTTTCTTATAAAAATACTTGCAATCAAAATATGCAGGCGTACCAATATTCAGACATTTGGAAGCAAGTTCATTTATGGTTATTTGTGTCACTTTCAGTGCCAGTTGGACCACTTTGGTGACAATATTTTGAAAAAACCTTGTTCATATTCGTAATCAGCATGTTTGAAATAGGCTCTTTATTAATTTGAGTTAATTCTACGCAATTTAAAGTTTTGGTCATTTGTGCCACTTTATGTGCCATTTGGACCACTTTGGTGACAATATTTTCAAAATCTTTGTTCATATTCGTAATCAGCATGTTTGAAATAGGCTCTTTACTAATTTTGAGATAATTCTATGCAATCTAAATTTTTTGTCATTAGTGCCACTTTGTGTGCCATTTGGACCATTTTGGGGACAATATTTTCAAAATATTTGTTCATATTCGTAATCAGCATGTTTGAAATAGGCTCTTTACTAATTTTGAGATAATTCTATGCAATCTCAATTTTTTGTCATTAGTGCCACTTTGTGTGCCATTTGGACCACTGTGGTGACAATATTTTCAAAATCTTTGTTCATATTCTCATAATCAGCATGTTTGAAATAGGTTCTTTCCTAATCTTGAGATAATTCTATGCAATTTAAATTTTGGGTCATTTGTGCCACTTTGTGTGCCATTTGGACCACTTTGGGGACAACATTTTCAAAATCTTTGTTCATATTCGTAATCAGCATGTTTGAAATAGGCTCTTTCATTATTTTGAGATAATTCTACGCAATTTAAAATTTCAATCATTTGTGCCCCTTTGTGTGCCATTTGGACCACTTTGGTGACAACATTTTCAAAATCTTTATTCATATTCGTAATCAGCATGTTTGAAATAGGCTCTTTTATTATTTTGAGATGATTCTACGCAATTCAAAATTTCAATCATTTTTGCCACTTTGTGTGCCATTTGGACCACTTTGGTGACAACATTTTCAGAATATTTGTTCATATTCGTAATCAGCATGTTTGAAATAGGCTGTGTACCAATTTTGAACCAATTTGACGAAATTTCAATTTTTAGATAAATTTTTTTGGTGGGACCCCAACTGGAACACAAAGGGGTACTCTCATCTCAAGTACCTTTAGAGTTGCCGTGAAATACCTTCTAGTAGTACTCTGAAGTACCTTTGGAGGTATTTTGAAGTACCTTTAGGGGTACTCTCAAGTACCTTTAGAGTTGCTGTGAAATACCTTTAGTAGTACTCTGAAGTACCTTTGGAGGTATTTTGAAGTACCTTTAGGGGTTCACTAAAGTACCTTTAGAGTTGCTGTGAAATACCTTTAGGGAAGTTTCTTTGAAGTACCTTTAGCAGTAGTGCTCTGAGAATACCTTCAGGGGTTCTTACCTTTAAGTGTCACCTTTAGGAATTCTGAAGTACCTTTAGTAGTACTCTGAAAGGAATACTCTCAAGTACCTTTTGGGAGTTCTCTGAAGTACCTTTAGAGTTATGCTGTGAAATGCCTTTAGTAGTACTCTGAAGTACCTTCAGGGGTTCTCTGAAGTACCTTTAGTAGTACTCTGAAAGGAAAGGAATACTCTCAAGTACCTTTAGGGGCTCTCTGAAGTACCTTTAAGGGCACTCTCAAGTACCTTTAGGGATATTCTGAAGTACCTTTAGTAGTACTCTGAAAGGAATACTCTAAAGTACCTTTAGGGGTTCTCTGAAGTACCTTTAGAGTTATGCTGTGAAATGCCTTTAGCAGTACTCTGAAGTACCTTCAGGGGTTCTCTGAAGTACCTTTAGTAGTACTCTGAAAGGAATACTCTCAAGTACCTTTAGGGGCTCTCTGAAGTACCTTTAAGGGCACTCTCAAGTACCTTTAGGGATATTCTGAAGTACCTTTAGTAGTACTCTGAAAGGAATACTCTCAAGTACCTTTAGGGGTTCTCTGAAGTACCTTTAGTAGTACTCTATTCTGAAGTACCTTTAGTAGTACTCTGAAGGAATACTCTCAAGTCAGGGGTTCTCTGAAGTACCTTTAGTAGTACTCTGAAAGGAATACTCTCAAGTACCTTAAGGGGTTCTCTGAAGTACCTTTAAGGGCACTCTCAAGTACCTTTAGGGATATTCTGAAGTACCTTTAGTAGTACTCTGAAAGGAATACTCTCAAGTACCTTTAGGGGTTCTCTGAAGTACCTTTAGTAGTACTCTGAAAGGAATACTCTCAAGTACCTTTAGGGGCTCTCTGAAGTACCTTTAAGGGCACTCTCAAGTACCTTTAGGGATATTCTGAAGTACCTTTAGAAGTACTCTCAAGTACCTTTAGTAGTACTCTCAAGTACCTTTAGAAGGAACTTTGAAATACCTTCAGGGATTCTTTGAAGTACCTTTAGTAGTACTCTGAAAGGAATACTCTCAAGTACCTTTAGGGGCTCTCTGAAGTACCTTTAAGGGCACTTTCAAGTACCTTTAGGGATATTCTGAAGTACCTTTAGTAGTACTCTGAAAGGAATACTCTCAAGTACCTTCAGGGGTTCTCTGAAGTACCTTTAGTAGTACTCTGAAAGGAATACTCTCAAGTACCTTAAGGGGCTCTCTGAAGTACCTTTAAGGGCACTCTCAAGTACCTTTAGGGATATTCTGAAGTACCTTTAGAAGTACTCTCAAGTACCTTTAGTAGTACTCTCAAGTACCTTTAGAAGGAACTTTGAAATACCTTCAGGGATTCTTTGAAGTACCATTAGCAATATCATAGGAGGTATTCTGAAGTACCTTCAGGGATATTCTGAAGTACCATACCTTGGGGTATTTCAAAGTACCCCTCGGTAGGGGTACTTCAAAGTACCTTTAGGGGTCCCAAATATGTATTTTGCTCAAGTACCCTAAAAGGTACTCTAAAGACCACCTTTTTTCTGTGAGTGTGAAACGTTTGGCAGTTACCTTGAAGTTTAGCCCTCGGAATCTAATGCAGTGTTTTTCTTTCAGATTTGAATAATTTGTTCAAATTTTCTCTTGACAGGTGGAATTCACTCCATTCAAGTTAACCTAACTATGGATATAATAATGTCTCTTATAAACAAAAAATCAAATAACAAAAAAAACAAAAACAAAAACAAAACAAAAGTTTAAGACAAAAGACAAGTTTGCGAGTTTGTCTATCATTTGGTTTTGATTATCGAAGTTGAATAAAGATTTTAGATAAACAAACAGTTTTTGGTCCGTAAGGAAATTCAAAGTATGTGCTCTGGTGAATGGGTTTTCAATATTCTATTAATCTAGTGTATACGCCAACCAGGTTTAGCTCTTTGGACTGCTCTTTGTTTGCATGAATGATAGTCCTCCCTTGAAACTAGTTGGAGAATCCTAGAAGGGGCTGAAAGTATATCAAACTGCTAATAAAGAGAAGAGAAGAAGTTTAGAAGCAACAACTTCACCAAAACAAAATATTAAAGCAAATGAAAAAAAATAAAATGAAAATATTCGCAAGTATCTTTACTGTCTATTGAATATGGGAAAAGGATATGTGTGCAATATAATGCATTGAATCCATTGCAGTCCATGGGTACCAATGTTAAATCTCACCTAAGGTGTAGTTTAAAACAAAAAACAAATAAAAACAAAAACAAAAGCAAAAACAAAGGAAAAAAAAAGATAAGAAGATCGGAAAGAATATCATATAAAAATCTTCATTTTGAGGGCAATAAACCTACTATTTCGGGACTTACAGAATGGGCCTTTACGCAAAATCCTACAATTCAATACAATTCAAAATCCATCGTAATGAATGGGTACCAATGTTTAATTTGTTTTTCAGCCAATTGTGTAGTTTAAAGACAAAAAGATGAAGATAAGAAAAGATTGGAAAGAGCATCATATAAAATTTCCGTGTTAAGGGCAAACCATCTATTTCGGGACTTACAGAATGGGCTTTGACGCAAAAATCTTACAATCCTACAATGGCAACCCACGACATTTGCTAGTTATGTTTCAGATTGGATAACGGAGTTTCTTGTTTGCAGCATCCAAATCGACTTCCTTTTGGGAGTATAGTTTCCCTTTGAATTGAAAGTTACTTTATGTGAAGGCCTATACATCTAGTTTTGGTACTAGTTGCACTGCAAATAATAAATTGCTTTCAATCAACTTACCGCCTTCTTTTTGGGGGATAGGGCTTGAAAGGGAAATCCATTTTTAGCAATACTTGTAACTATTTAGAGCCTCTGTTTTACATTTTGCAGATGAAACTTGCAAAGGACGGGGCTTTCCTTTTTCCACAGATGCATCATTTAAACAAAAATCAACAACAAAAACACTCTCTCTGGCATACGATTTTGCAGTTTTGAAGCTTTGTATTTCCTAGTTCTTTTGACAATCAGTCAATCCTCATCATTTTAGTCTCTTTAAATCAAAACGGCTAAAATCTATAGTTGGCAGGCCCAGGCTGGATAAGTATGTGTATCGTTGTGTTGTTCTGCAATTGTGGTGTAAAGTTCGTAAATACAAGAAGTAAAACAAAATTGTAAATATGAAAATGTATCAAGGAGATGAGCAGAAGAAGAAGTGACAGAAGAGAAAAAGTAAAAAAGTAAAAAAAAAGTAAAACAAATCCCCTAATGTAGGGGTGGCCAAGTGCTCGGTCGTAGAGCACAAATCCTGCAGCTTACTCTGCTTTCTGCCTTTCTCTCTCAGGTGGTGATTGGGTGGGGCACTGCGTGTTGGGCGGAAAAAGTAAGGTTTTCAGTCCAATCACCGACCGTAAAAGTTGTTGTTGTATATTCGTGCTAGCAAATTCCGGGCAACTGCACTACTGCCCAATTTTCTAGCAATTATTTGTTTTTGGCCTATTTCGCTAGATCATCCAAATTTGCGCTAAAAGATGTTTTGTCGCGTTTTTCATCAGTTTCGGAACCGCGCGGACAAACCCCCGTGATAGAAGATGTTTATTGTGGCTATTTTATGTTAGTCATATTGGACATTGTAAACTTGAGGGGTTTGTCCTTATATTTCTTTATAATCAAAGGAACCATTAAATGGCGATTGAATGCAATTTAATCGCAATTAATGGAACGTGATGTTAGTTTCTTAGTCAATAGGGCTGTGTCCCTTGTGACCATGTTTACAACTTTATCTTTGTGACAATATCGTTGAAAGTAACTTCTTGCGTTGCGGCATGTCGGCTGCACGTGGAATGTCTGTTGTTCAAAGGAATATAAAAAGTAATACTGGCATGTTTATCAGTCGTCTATAATCAAAGCAGCACGCTGGTTTGCACCAGAGGAGCGCAGATAATTTTCCCCACCCACCCTCCACCTATTGTCTCTGCCTCTTTTCTTTCCACGGCCGTCGGTCGTGTGACAGGTGCATTGGTCCGGAAAAAGTAAGGTTTTCAGTCCAATCACCGACCGTAAAAGTTGTTGTTGTATATTCGTGCTAGCAAATTCCGGGCAACTGCACTACTGCCCAATTTTCTAGCAATTATTTGTTTTTGGCCTATTTCGCTAGATCATCCAAATTTGCGCTAAAAGATGTTTTGTCGCGTTTTTCATCAGTTTCGGAACCGCGCGGACAAACCCCCGTGATAGAAGATGTTTATTGTGGCCATTTTATGTTAGTCATATTGGACATTGTAAACTTGAGGGGTTTGTCCTTATATTTCTTTATAATCAAAGGAACCATTAAGAGCCGTTTTAAAGAATTTCTTTGTGACCACTCTCCAAATATGGGCATGTGGTGGTCACGTGGTCGAACAGTAGGTCTTGAAATTTCTATTTTCAGATTGCCAACTAAATTTTAGGAAAAGTCAAGACGTTTCAGCAGTGTAGGTAGCATCGTTTGGGAGCTATTAAAAAAATCCGATAGGGGGGGGGGCGAAAAACGCCCCCCCCCGGTTAAAATAGGGTTAAGGAAAGAATCGTCCAACTTAAAGATTGGTGACACGTCAGCCAGTTTAAGTTTGTCGGGGAAGGTGCTGTTAGTGAACATCTGGTTTACAAAAAAAGTAAAATAATCGAGGCAACTATCAGAAATAGATTTAACTATGTCTGTCGATAGGTCCCCACTAGTCTTTTTCGAACGATTTAGCTGATTGATTTCATTCCAGATCTCTAAAGAGCTAACAGGTTGAAATTCAAATGTTTCTTCAGTCCTAACGTTATTTTTGATTCTAGCAATACTAGGATGGTTCTCGTATTTCCTCACTGCGTTCAATACGGGATCATTTACTGGTATGAGCCCCTCGATGCTCTCAAGCTCATTAAGGCATAAGGTGTCAGTGATGTTAAAAAAGTATGAATAGAATATCCTAACAATATCAGAATACCCCCCCCCCCCCATCATTATCATCATCATCATCATCAGTTCCTGACATTGCGAGCCTGATAATGTCACTCCAAGTGTTTCTATTATTTGTTAGTTTCTTTAATTTGTTTGTGTCCTTTACATTCAGGCCTTGGTCTCCTAGATCTTTATAGAGGAGGCCTAACCAAATGAGTTTTGGTTTGCCTTTGGGTTTCTTCACAAGTCTTAGTGCTTCATATAGGGCTTGTTTGGCTGCCCGGTGGGTGCAATTCAATAGTGAAAGGTACACCACGCTCGTCCATACCATTTCATAGGATACCCTTTTCTCTGACTTTCTAGTTAGTGAAAAGACCCCTTATCACTGAAAATTTTGAAGATAACCCCCCACCCCCCTCCTTAAAGGAGCTTCACTGAGTCCTAAAGAAATCTGTTTGGTACAAAAACTGGTTCTGACAGAAAGGTTTGGAATTTTTACACTTTTTACCATTCACTTTACTGATATCTCTTTGTTGTAAACAGTAGAATCCCATCAAACTTGGGGTATAAAACTTGGGCCTGGTGAAAGTGACTTTCAATCTAGGGTCCCGAGTCCACCAGCATTTAACTGTTTTTGGGTTGGGATGTTTTCGGAAGAAAAATACCCCGTTTTTTCTGAGATTCTACAATCTCTTGCAAAAGTGTTGGACCCCTACGAAAATCTACGTTTTTCGGAAATATTGTCCCCCCTCCCCCCATTTCAATGTTGCTTGCATTGGTGAATCATTCTTTTGGTGGATCTGCATGAAAAACACCTCTTTTCCAGGCAATCAACATTGAAACGGGGGGAGGGGGGACAAAAATTCGAATTTTTCAATAGGGGTCCAACACTTTTGTAAGAGATTGTCTGAAAGTTGAGTTTTTCAAAAATTATTTTAAGGGCGTTGTGTAACTAGTAGCTATTTGAAAATTGGCAGAGATCTTTTGAAGGCCAACATGTTTCGACTGGTATAGAATACATTGTCTTCGCTCTCTTACTTCTTCCACGATACTGCATTAAAAATGGCCAAAAATCGCATATTTCATGCTATTTGCTACGATAATTTTCAACTATCACAAAACTAGATGATGTGTGAAAACACTTTATTTCTATATTTCATCTGCATTCACTGATTAAATTTAAAATTTCAGAATGTTAAAAGACTTCACATTCAATGATTAAGACCGATTTTGAAAGTATTCTAGTGTTGATTTTATTGACTCTTAACTCTGTCATGATATGCGAAAATGGCAAAATTGGTCCTTAGTATATTCCTCTCGGGTAATTGATCCAACAGCCATAACTACTTTGTTCTAACTATCCATGGCACAGGTTCTCATAGATAGGAAAGAAGGGTACTCTCGATTGTGCATTATCATATGAGATAAAGCGAGAAAATTGCCATTTCAAGAGAATTTGTGCTTGAAAATACAAGCAGAAGGTGAATTCAGCCTTACTGCAGGCCCAAACAAAATTTTTCTCTTTCTTTCTTTTAGTGCAGCCGTGCGGTTATTTGTATAAGTTCTTCATAAATGACCTAGGTTTTAGCATAAGATTGATGACTTTAATAAAATGCATACTTGAACGTGTAGATCTTGCACAAAACTGCACTTTTACCGCAAGAGCAAGCTCTTTACAAAGGGGCCACGCCCTTTTAAATTGTGACACACCCTCTTTAAATTCAATTTTTTGCAGCCACTGAGGTCATTTTTATTAAGAATGTGTCGTTTGAGTTGTTTATTTACCGTAAAAGTACACAGGAGACATGTAAAGTCTAAATTGCCAATACAGCAACAACAACAACAGACACCGAGTACTGTAGTGAGTACTGTTGACAGTACTCACCACAGTACTCACTTTGAAAAAGGCTCTCAAAATTGTCAGATACCTTAGGAGCTGCCAATAAATGAGCTTTAATCATGTCAAATACTCATATGAACGAGCTATATTCATTAATGTTGTTCATACAAACAGTTTCAAAGCAGGATTTTCAAAATTCTCAACAGTACTCACCATTTTCCCTTAAAAAGAACAGTATTATATTCTTTATTAACAGAAAAAGTGAGTACTGTTCGCATTTTCACTTTAACTGGACATGAAATATGAAAGTGATACATGAATATAAAGCTTTTGATGCGCTGAATACATCTATGGGCATATTGTCACTATCCACTGTCAAAATAGAGAAATATGGACTGAAACGCTAGTGAGTACTGTGGTGAGTACTGTTGACAGTACTCAGCAGTAAAGCTCACTCCTGTAAGGTTTATGTATAGTGACAGAAAACGTTGTATATTTCCTTATGAGCACTAATTCTATAGAGAGACATCTTATCTTCAAGATAAAAACTACTGTTGACGTATAGATTTGTTATTGGTGCAATGGCAGCAGGTCTACTATGTTCACCTATAAAGCTGTCCTTCAGACAGTCTGAAAGTCGAGTTTTTCAAAAATTATTTTAAGGGCGTTGTGTAACTAGTAGCTATTTGAAAATTGGCAGAGATCTTTTGAAGGCCAACATGTTTCGACTGGTATAGAATACATTGTCTTCGCTCTCTTACTTCTTATATTACTACTTCTTATATTACTTACTTCTTACTTCAAGATAAAAACTACTGTTGACGTATAGATTTGTTATTGGTGCAATGGCAGCAGGTCTACTATGTTCACCTATAAAGCTGTCCTTCAGACAATCTCTTGCAAAAGTGTTGGACCCCTACGAAAATCTACGTTTTTCGGAAATATTGTCCCCCCTCCCCCCATTTCAATGTTGCTTGCATTGGTGAATCATTCTTTTTGGTGGATCTGCATGAAAAACACCTCTTTTCCAGGCAATCAACATTGAAACGGGGGGAGGGGGGACAAAAATTCGAATTTTTCAATAGGGGTCCAACACTTTTGTAAGAGATTGTCTGAAAGTTGAGTTTTTCAAAAATTATTTTAAGGGCGTTGTGTAACTAGTAGCTATTTGAAAATTGGCAGAGATCTTTTGAAGGCCAACATGTTTCGACTGGTATAGAATACATTGTCTTCGCTCTCTTACTTCTTCCACGATACTGCATTAAAAATGGCCAAAAATCGCATATTTCATGCTATTTGCTACGATAATTTTCAACTATCACAAAACTAGATGATGTGTGAAAACACTTTATTTCTATATTTCATCTGCATTCACTGATTAAATTTAAAATTTCAGAATGTTAAAAGACTTCACATTCAATGATTAAGACCGATTTTGAAAGTATTCTAGTGTTGATTTTATTGACTCTTAACTCTGTCATGATATGCGAAAATGGCAAAATTGGTCCTTAGTATATTCCTCTCGGGTAATTGATCCAACAGCCATAACTACTTTGTTCTAACTATCCATGGCACAGGTTCTCATAGATAGGAAAGAAGGGTACTCTCGATTGTGCATTATCATATGAGATAAAGCGAGAAAATTGCCATTTCAAGAGAATTTGTGCTTGAAAATACAAGCAGAAGGTGAATTCAGCCTTACTGCAGGCCCAAACAAAATTTTTCTCTTTCTTTCTTTTAGTGCAGCCGTGCGGTTATTTGTATAAGTTCTTCATAAATGACCTAGGTTTTAGCATAAGATTGATGACTTTAATAAAATGCATACTTGAACGTGTAGATCTTGCACAAAACTGCACTTTTACCGCAAGAGCAAGCTCTTTACAAAGGGGCCACGCCCTTTTAAATTGTGACACACCCTCTTTAAATTCAATTTTTTGCAGCCACTGAGGTCATTTTTATTAAGAATGTGTCGTTTGAGTTGTTTATTTACCGTAAAAGTACACAGGAGACATGTAAAGTCTAAATTGCCAATACAGCAACAACAACAACAGACACCGAGTACTGTAGTGAGTACTGTTGACAGTACTCACCACAGTACTCACTTTGAAAAAGGCTCTCAAAATTGTCAGATACCTTAGGAGCTGCCAATAAATGAGCTTTAATCATGTCAAATACTCATATGAACGAGCTATATTCATTAATGTTGTTCATACAAACAGTTTCAAAGCAGGATTTTCAAAATTCTCAACAGTACTCACCATTTTCCCTTAAAAAGAACAGTATTATATTCTTTATTAACAGAAAAAGTGAGTACTGTTCGCATTTTCACTTTAACTGGACATGAAATATGAAAGTGATACATGAATATAAAGCTTTTGATGCGCTGAATACATCTATGGGCATATTGTCACTATCCACTGTCAAAATAGAGAAATATGGACTGAAACGCTAGTGAGTACTGTGGTGAGTACTGTTGACAGTACTCAGCAGTAAAGCTCACTCCTGTAAGGTTTATGTATAGTGACAGAAAACGTTGTATATTTCCTTATGAGCACTAATTCTATAGAGAGACATCTTATCTTCAAGATAAAAACTACTGTTGACGTATAGATTTGTTATTGGTGCAATGGCAGCAGGTCTACTATGTTCACCTATAAAGCTGTCCTTCAGACAGTCTGAAAGTCGAGTTTTTCAAAAATTATTTTAAGGGCGTTGTGTAACTAGTAGCTATTTGAAAATTGGCAGAGATCTTTTGAAGGCCAACATGTTTCGACTGGTATAGAATACATTGTCTTCGCTCTCTTACTTCTTATATTACTACTTCTTATATTACTTACTTCTTACTTCAAGATAAAAACTACTGTTGACGTATAGATTTGTTATTGGTGCAATGGCAGCAGGTCTACTATGTTCACCTATAAAGCTGTCCTTCAGACAATCTCTTGCAAAAGTGTTGGACCCCTACGAAAATCTACGTTTTTCGGAAATATTGTCCCCCCTCCCCCCATTTCAATGTTGCTTGCATTGGTGAATCATTCTTTTTGGTGGATCTGCATGAAAAACACCTCTTTTCCAGGCAATCAACATTGAAACGGGGGGAGGGGGGACAAAAATTCGAATTTTTCAATAGGGGTCCAACACTTTTGTAAGAGATTGTCTGAAAGTTGAGTTTTTCAAAAATTATTTTAAGGGCGTTGTGTAACTAGTAGCTATTTGAAAATTGGCAGAGATCTTTTGAAGGCCAACATGTTTCGACTGGTATAGAATACATTGTCTTCGCTCTCTTACTTCTTCCACGATACTGCATTAAAAATGGCCAAAAATCGCATATTTCATGCTATTTGCTACGATAATTTTCAACTATCACAAAACTAGATGATGTGTGAAAACACTTTATTTCTATATTTCATCTGCATTCACTGATTAAATTTAAAATTTCAGAATGTTAAAAGACTTCACATTCAATGATTAAGACCGATTTTGAAAGTATTCTAGTGTTGATTTTATTGACTCTTAACTCTGTCATGATATGCGAAAATGGCAAAATTGGTCCTTAGTATATTCCTCTCGGGTAATTGATCCAACAGCCATAACTGCTTTGTTCTAACTATCCATGGCACAGGTTCTCATAGATAGGAAAGAAGGGTACTCTCGATTGTGCATTATCATATGAGATAAAGCGAGAAAATTGCCATTTCAAGAGAATTTGTGCTTGAAAATACAAGCAGAAGGTGAATTCAGCCTTACTGCAGGCCCAAACAAAATTTTTCTCTTTCTTTCTTTTAGTGCAGCCGTGCGGTTATTTGTATAAGTTCTTCATAAATGACCTAGGTTTTAGCATAAGATTGATGACTTTAATAAAATGCATACTTGAACGTGTAGATCTTGCACAAAACTGCACTTTTACCGCAAGAGCAAGCTCTTTACAAAGGGGCCACGCCCTTTTAAATTGTGACACACCCTCTTTAAATTCAATTTTTTGCAGCCACTGAGGTCATTTTTATTAAGAATGTGTCGTTTGAGTTGTTTATTTACCGTAAAAGTACACAGGAGACATGTAAAGTCTAAATTGCCAATACAGCAACAACAACAACAGACACCGAGTACTGTAGTGAGTACTGTTGACAGTACTCACCACAGTACTCACTTTGAAAAAGGCTCTCAAAATTGTCAGATACCTTAGGAGCTGCCAATAAATGAGCTTTAATCATGTCAAATACTCATATGAACGAGCTATATTCATTAATGTTGTTCATACAAACAGTTTCAAAGCAGGATTTTCAAAATTCTCAACAGTACTCACCATTTTCCCTTAAAAAGAACAGTATTATATTCTTTATTAACAGAAAAAGTGAGTACTGTTCGCATTTTCACTTTAACTGGACATGAAATATGAAAGTGATACATGAATATAAAGCTTTTGATGCGCTGAATACATCTATGGGCATATTGTCACTATCCACTGTCAAAATAGAGAAATATGGACTGAAACGCTAGTGAGTACTGTGGTGAGTACTGTTGACAGTACTCAGCAGTAAAGCTCACTCCTGTAAGGTTTATGTATAGTGACAGAAAACGTTGTATATTTCCTTATGAGCACTAATTCTATAGAGAGACATCTTATCTTCAAGATAAAAACTACTGTTGACGTATAGATTTGTTATTGGTGCAATGGCAGCAGGTCTACTATGTTCACCTATAAAGCTGTCCTTCAGACTGTCTGAAAGTCGAGTTTTTCAAAAATTATTTTAAGGGCGTTGTGTAACTAGTAGCTATTTGAAAATTGGCAGAGATCTTTTGAAGGCCAACATGTTTCGACTGGTATAGAATACATTGTCTTCGCTCTCTTACTTCTTATATTACTACTTCTTATATTACTTACTTCTTACTTCAAGATAAAAACTACTGTTGACGTATAGATTTGTTATTGGTGCAATGGCAGCAGGTCTACTATGTTCACCTATAAAGCTGTCCTTCAGACAATCTCTTGCAAAAGTGTTGGACCCCTACGAAAATCTACGTTTTTCGGAAATATTGTCCCCCCTCCCCCCATTTCAATGTTGCTTGCATTGGTGAATCATTCTTTTGGTGGATCTGCATGAAAAACACCTCTTTTCCAGGCAATCAACATTGAAACGGGGGGAGGGGGGACAAAAATTCGAATTTTTCAATAGGGGTCCAACACTTTTGTAAGAGATTGTCTGAAAGTTGAGTTTTTCAAAAATTATTTTAAGGGCGTTGTGTAACTAGTAGCTATTTGAAAATTGGCAGAGATCTTTTGAAGGCCAACATGTTTCGACTGGTATAGAATACATTGTCTTCGCTCTCTTACTTCTTCCACGATACTGCATTAAAAATGGCCAAAAATCGCATATTTCATGCTATTTGCTACGATAATTTTCAACTATCACAAAACTAGATGATGTGTGAAAACACTTTATTTCTATATTTCATCTGCATTCACTGATTAAATTTAAAATTTCAGAATGTTAAAAGACTTCACATTCAATGATTAAGACCGATTTTGAAAGTATTCTAGTGTTGATTTTATTGACTCTTAACTCTGTCATGATATGCGAAAATGGCAAAATTGGTCCTTAGTATATTCCTCTCGGGTAATTGATCCAACAGCCATAACTACTTTGTTCTAACTATCCATGGCACAGGTTCTCATAGATAGGAAAGAAGGGTACTCTCGATTGTGCATTATCATATGAGATAAAGCGAGAAAATTGCCATTTCAAGAGAATTTGTGCTTGAAAATACAAGCAGAAGGTGAATTCAGCCTTACTGCAGGCCCAAACAAAATTTTTCTCTTTCTTTCTTTTAGTGCAGCCGTGCGGTTATTTGTATAAGTTCTTCATAAATGACCTAGGTTTTAGCATAAGATTGATGACTTTAATAAAATGCATACTTGAACGTGTAGATCTTGCACAAAACTGCACTTTTACCGCAAGAGCAAGCTCTTTACAAAGGGGCCACGCCCTTTTAAATTGTGACACACCCTCTTTAAATTCAATTTTTTGCAGCCACTGAGGTCATTTTTATTAAGAATGTGTCGTTTGAGTTGTTTATTTACCGTAAAAGTACACAGGAGACATGTAAAGTCTAAATTGCCAATACAGCAACAACAACAACAGACACCGAGTACTGTAGTGAGTACTGTTGACAGTACTCACCACAGTACTCACTTTGAAAAAGGCTCTCAAAATTGTCAGATACCTTAGGAGCTGCCAATAAATGAGCTTTAATCATGTCAAATACTCATATGAACGAGCTATATTCATTAATGTTGTTCATACAAACAGTTTCAAAGCAGGATTTTCAAAATTCTCAACAGTACTCACCATTTTCCCTTAAAAAGAACAGTATTATATTCTTTATTAACAGAAAAAGTGAGTACTGTTCGCATTTTCACTTTAACTGGACATGAAATATGAAAGTGATACATGAATATAAAGCTTTTGATGCGCTGAATACATCTATGGGCATATTGTCACTATCCACTGTCAAAATAGAGAAATATGGACTGAAACGCTAGTGAGTACTGTGGTGAGTACTGTTGACAGTACTCAGCAGTAAAGCTCACTCCTGTAAGGTTTATGTATAGTGACAGAAAACGTTGTATATTTCCTTATGAGCACTAATTCTATAGAGAGACATCTTATCTTCAAGATAAAAACTACTGTTGACGTATAGATTTGTTATTGGTGCAATGGCAGCAGGTCTACTATGTTCACCTATAAAGCTGTCCTTCAGACAGTCTGAAAGTCGAGTTTTTCAAAAATTATTTTAAGGGCGTTGTGTAACTAGTAGCTATTTGAAAATTGGCAGAGATCTTTTGAAGGCCAACATGTTTCGACTGGTATAGAATACATTGTCTTCGCTCTCTTACTTCTTCCACAATACTGCATTAAAAATGGCCAAAAATCGCATATTTCATGCTATTTGCTACGATAATTTTCAACTATCACAAAACTAGATGATGTGTGAAAACACTTTATTTCTATATTTCATCTGCATTCACTGATTAAATTTAAAATTTCAGAATGTTAAAAGACTTCACATTCAATGATTAAGACCGATTTTGAAAGTATTCTAGTGTTGATTTTATTGACTCTTAACTCTGTCATGATATGCGAAAATGGCAAAATTGGTCCTTAGTATATTCCTCTCGGGTAATTGATCCAACAGCCATAACTACTTTGTTCTAACTATCCATGGCACAGGTTCTCATAGATAGGAAAGGAGGGTACTCTCGATTGTGCATTATCATATGAGATAAAGCGAGAAAATTGCCATTTCAAGAGAATTTGTGCTTGAAAATACAAGCAGAAGGTGAATTCAGCCTTACTGCAGGCCCAAACAAAATTTTTCTCTTTCTTTCTTTTAGTGCAGCCGTGCGGTTATTTGTATAAGTTCTTCATAAATGACCTAGGTTTTAGCATAAGATTGATGACTTTAATGAAATGCATACTTGAACGTGTAGATCTTGCACAAAACTGCACTTTTACCGCAAGAGCAAGCTCTTTACAAAGGGGCCACGCCCTTTTAAATTGTGACACACCCTCTTTAAATTCAATTGTTTGCAGCCACTGAGGTCATTTTTATTAAGAATGTGTCGTTTGAGTTGTTTATTTACCGTAAAAGTACACAGGAGACATGTAAAGTCTAAATTGCCAATACAGCAACAACAACAACAGACACCGAGTACTGTAGTGAGTACTGTTGACAGTACTCACCACAGTACTCACTTTGAAAAAGGCTCTCAAAATTGTCAGATACCTTAGGAGCTGCCAATAAATGAGCTTTAATCATGTCAAATACTCATATGAACGAGCTATATTCATTAATGTTGTTCATACAAACAGTTTCAAAGCAGGATTTTCAAAATTCTCAACAGTACTCACCATTTTCCCTTAAAAAGAACAGTATTATATTCTTTATTAACAGAAAAAGTGAGTACTGTTCGCATTTTCACTTTAACTGGACATGAAATATGAAAGTGATACATGAATATAAAGCTTTTGATGCGCTGAATACATCTATGGGCATATTGTCACTATCCACTGTCAAAATAGAGAAATATGGACTGAAACGCTAGTGAGTACTGTGGTGAGTACTGTTGACAGTACTCAGCAGTAAAGCTCACTCCTGTAAGGCTTATGTATAGTGACAGGAAACGTTGTATATTTCCTTATGAGCACTAATTCTATAGAGAGACATCTTATCTTCAAGATAAAAACTACTGTTGACGTATAGATTTGTTATTGGTGCAATGGCAGCAGGTCTACTATGTTCACCTATAAAGCTGTCCTTCAGACAATCTCTTGCAAAAGTGTTGGACCCCTACGAAAATCTACGTTTTTCGGAAATATTGTCCCCCCTCCCCCCATTTCAATGTTGCTTGCATTGGTGAATCATTCTTTTGGTGGATCTGCATGAAAAACACCTCTTTTCCAGGCAATCAACATTGTTGCTTGCATTGGTGAATCATTCTTTTTGGTGGATCTGCATGAAAAACACCTCTTTTCCAGGCAATCAACATTGAAACGGGGGGAGGGGGGACAAAAATTCGAATTTTTCAATAGGGGTCCAACACTTTTGTAAGAGATTGTCTGAAAGTTGAGTTTTTCAAAAATTATTTTAAGGGCGTTGTGTAACTAGTAGCTATTTGAAAATTGGCAGAGATCTTTTGAAGGCCAACATGTTTCGACTGGTATAGAATACATTGTCTTCGCTCTCTTACTTCTTCCACGATACTGCATTAAAAATGGCCAAAAATCGCATATTTCATGCTATTTGCTACGATAATTTTCAACTATCACAAAACTAGATGATGTGTGAAAACACTTTATTTCTATATTTCATCTGCATTCACTGATTAAATTTAAAATTTCAGAATGTTAAAAGACTTCACATTCAATGATTAAGACCGATTTTGAAAGTATTCTAGTGTTGATTTTATTGACTCTTAACTCTGTCATGATATGCGAAAATGGCAAAATTGGTCCTTAGTATATTCCTCTCGGGTAATTGATCCAACAGCCATAACTACTTTGTTCTAACTATCCATGGCACAGGTTCTCATAGATAGGAAAGAAGGGTACTCTCGATTGTGCATTATCATATGAGATAAAGCGAGAAAATTGCCATTTCAAGAGAATTTGTGCTTGAAAATACAAGCAGAAGGTGAATTCAGCCTTACTGCAGGCCCAAACAAAATTTTTCTCTTTCTTTCTTTTAGTGCAGCCGTGCGGTTATTTGTATAAGTTCTTCATAAATGACCTAGGTTTTAGCATAAGATTGATGACTTTAATAAAATGCATACTTGAACGTGTAGATCTTGCACAAAACTGCACTTTTACCGCAAGAGCAAGCTCTTTACAAAGGGGCCACGCCCTTTTAAATTGTGACACACCCTCTTTAAATTCAATTTTTTGCAGCCACTGAGGTCATTTTTATTAAGAATGTGTCGTTTGAGTTGTTTATTTACCGTAAAAGTACACAGGAGACATGTAAAGTCTAAATTGCCAATACAGCAACAACAACAACAGACACCGAGTACTGTAGTGAGTACTGTTGACAGTACTCACCACAGTACTCACTTTGAAAAAGGCTCTCAAAATTGTCAGATACCTTAGGAGCTGCCAATAAATGAGCTTTAATCATGTCAAATACTCATATGAACGAGCTATATTCATTAATGTTGTTCATACAAACAGTTTCAAAGCAGGATTTTCAAAATTCTCAACAGTACTCACCATTTTCCCTTAAAAAGAACAGTATTATATTCTTTATTAACAGAAAAAGTGAGTACTGTTCGCATTTTCACTTTAACTGGACATGAAATATGAAAGTGATACATGAATATAAAGCTTTTGATGCGCTGAATACATCTATGGGCATATTGTCACTATCCACTGTCAAAATAGAGAAATATGGACTGAAACGCTAGTGAGTACTGTGGTGAGTACTGTTGACAGTACTCAGCAGTAAAGCTCACTCCTGTAAGGTTTATGTATAGTGACAGAAAACGTTGTATATTTCCTTATGAGCACTAATTCTATAGAGAGACATCTTATCTTCAAGATAAAAACTACTGTTGACGTATAGATTTGTTATTGGTGCAATGGCAGCAGGTCTACTATGTTCACCTATAAAGCTGTCCTTCAGACAGTCTGAAAGTCGAGTTTTTCAAAAATTATTTTAAGGGCGTTGTGTAACTAGTAGCTATTTGAAAATTGGCAGAGATCTTTTGAAGGCCAACATGTTTCGACTGGTATAGAATACATTGTCTTCGCTCTCTTACTTCTTATATTACTACTTCTTATATTACTTACTTCTTACTTCAAGATAAAAACTACTGTTGACGTATAGATTTGTTATTGGTGCAATGGCAGCAGGTCTACTATGTTCACCTATAAAGCTGTCCTTCAGACAATCTCTTGCAAAAGTGTTGGACCCCTACGAAAATCTACGTTTTTCGGAAATATTGTCCCCCCTCCCCCCATTTCAATGTTGCTTGCATTGGTGAATCATTCTTTTGGTGGATCTGCATGAAAAACACCTCTTTTCCAGGCAATCAACATTGAAACGGGGGGAGGGGGGACAAAAATTCGAATTTTTCAATAGGGGTCCAACACTTTTGTAAGAGATTGTCTGAAAGTTGAGTTTTTCAAAAATTATTTTAAGGGCGTTGTGTAACTAGTAGCTATTTGAAAATTGGCAGAGATCTTTTGAAGGCCAACATGTTTCGACTGGTATAGAATACATTGTCTTCGCTCTCTTACTTCTTCCACGATACTGCATTAAAAATGGCCAAAAATCGCATATTTCATGCTATTTGCTACGATAATTTTCAACTATCACAAAACTAGATGATGTGTGAAAACACTTTATTTCTATATTTCATCTGCATTCACTGATTAAATTTAAAATTTCAGAATGTTAAAAGACTTCACATTCAATGATTAAGACCGATTTTGAAAGTATTCTAGTGTTGATTTTATTGACTCTTAACTCTGTCATGATATGCGAAAATGGCAAAATTGGTCCTTAGTATATTCCTCTCGGGTAATTGATCCAACAGCCATAACTACTTTGTTCTAACTATCCATGGCACAGGTTCTCATAGATAGGAAAGAAGGGTACTCTCGATTGTGCATTATCATATGAGATAAAGCGAGAAAATTGCCATTTCAAGAGAATTTGTGCTTGAAAATACAAGCAGAAGGTGAATTCAGCCTTACTGCAGGCCCAAACAAAATTTTTCTCTTTCTTTCTTTTAGTGCAGCCGTGCGGTTATTTGTATAAGTTCTTCATAAATGACCTAGGTTTTAGCATAAGATTGATGACTTTAATGAAATGCATACTTGAACGTGTAGATCTTGCACAAAACTGCACTTTTACCGCAAGAGCAAGCTCTTTACAAAGGGGCCACGCCCTTTTAAATTGTGACACACCCTCTTTAAATTCAATTGTTTGCAGCCACTGAGGTCATTTTTATTAAGAATGTGTCGTTTGAGTTGTTTATTTACCGTAAAAGTACACAGGAGACATGTAAAGTCTAAATTGCCAATACAGCAACAACAACAACAGACACCGAGTACTGTAGTGAGTACTGTTGACAGTACTCACCACAGTACTCACTTTGAAAAAGGCTCTCAAAATTGTCAGATACCTTAGGAGCTGCCAATAAATGAGCTTTAATCATGTCAAATACTCATATGAACGAGCTATATTCATTAATGTTGTTCATACAAACAGTTTCAAAGCAGGATTTTCAAAATTCTCAACAGTACTCACCATTTTCCCTTAAAAAGAACAGTATTATATTCTTTATTAACAGAAAAAGTGAGTACTGTTCGCATTTTCACTTTAACTGGACATGAAATATGAAAGTGATACATGAATATAAAGCTTTTGATGCGCTGAATACATCTATGGGCATATTGTCACTATCCACTGTCAAAATAGAGAAATATGGACTGAAACGCTAGTGAGTACTGTGGTGAGAACTGTTGACAGTACTCAGCAGTAAAGCTCACTCCTGTAAGGCTTATGTATAGTGACAGGAAACGTTGTATATTTCCTTATGAGCACTAATTCTATAGAGAGACATCTTATCTTCAAGATAAAAACTACTGTTGACGTATAGATTTGTTATTGGTGCAATGGCAGCAGGTCTACTATGTTCACCTATAAAGCTGTCCTTCAGACAATCTCTTGCAAAAGTGTTGGACCCCTACGAAAATCTACGTTTTTCGGAAATATTGTCCCCCCTCCCCCCATTTCAATGTTGCTTGCATTGGTGAATCATTCTTTTGGTGGATCTGCATGAAAAACACCTCTTTTCCAGGCAATCAACAATGTTGCTTGCATTGGTGAATCATTCTTTTGGTGGATCTGCATGAAAAACACCTCTTTTCCAGGCAATCAACATTGAAACGGGGGGAGGGGGGACAAAAATTCGAATTTTTCAATAGGGGTCCAACACTTTTGTAAGAGATTGTCTGAAAGTTGAGTTTTTCAAAAATTATTTTAAGGGCGTTGTGTAACTAGTAGCTATTTGAAAATTGGCAGAGATCTTTTGAAGGCCAACATGTTTCGACTGGTATAGAATACATTGTCTTCGCTCTCTTACTTCTTCCACGATACTGCATTAAAAATGGCCAAAAATCGCATATTTCATGCTATTTGCTACGATAATTTTCAACTATCACAAAACTAGATGATGTGTGAAAACACTTTATTTCTATATTTCATCTGCATTCACTGATTAAATTTAAAATTTCAGAATGTTAAAAGACTTCACATTCAATGATTAAGACCGATTTTGAAAGTATTCTAGTGTTGATTTTATTGACTCTTAACTCTGTCATGATATGCGAAAATGGCAAAATTGGTCCTTAGTATATTCCTCTCGGGTAATTGATCCAACAGCCATAACTACTTTGTTCTAACTATCCATGGCACAGGTTCTCATAGATAGGAAAGAAGGGTACTCTCGATTGTGCATTATCATATGAGATAAAGCGAGAAAATTGCCATTTCAAGAGAATTTGTGCTTGAAAATACAAGCAGAAGGTGAATTCAGCCTTACTGCAGGCCCAAACAAAATTTTTCTCTTTCTTTCTTTTAGTGCAGCCGTGCGGTTATTTGTATAAGTTCTTCATAAATGACCTAGGTTTTAGCATAAGATTGATGACTTTAATAAAATGCATACTTGAACGTGTAGATCTTGCACAAAACTGCACTTTTACCGCAAGAGCAAGCTCTTTACAAAGGGGCCACGCCCTTTTAAATTGTGACACACCCTCTTTAAATTCAATTTTTTGCAGCCACTGAGGTCATTTTTATTAAGAATGTGTCGTTTGAGTTGTTTATTTACCGTAAAAGTACACAGGAGACATGTAAAGTCTAAATTGCCAATACAGCAACAACAACAACAGACACCGAGTACTGTAGTGAGTACTGTTGACAGTACTCACCACAGTACTCACTTTGAAAAAGGCTCTCAAAATTGTCAGATACCTTAGGAGCTGCCAATAAATGAGCTTTAATCATGTCAAATACTCATATGAACGAGCTATATTCATTAATGTTGTTCATACAAACAGTTTCAAAGCAGGATTTTCAAAATTCTCAACAGTACTCACCATTTTCCCTTAAAAAGAACAGTATTATATTCTTTATTAACAGAAAAAGTGAGTACTGTTCGCATTTTCACTTTAACTGGACATGAAATATGAAAGTGATACATGAATATAAAGCTTTTGATGCGCTGAATACATCTATGGGCATATTGTCACTATCCACTGTCAAAATAGAGAAATATGGACTGAAACGCTAGTGAGTACTGTGGTGAGTACTGTTGACAGTACTCAGCAGTAAAGCTCACTCCTGTAAGGTTTATGTATAGTGACAGAAAACGTTGTATATTTCCTTATGAGCACTAATTCTATAGAGAGACATCTTATCTTCAAGATAAAAACTACTGTTGACGTATAGATTTGTTATTGGTGCAATGGCAGCAGGTCTACTATGTTCACCTATAAAGCTGTCCTTCAGACAGTCTGAAAGTCGAGTTTTTCAAAAATTATTTTAAGGGCGTTGTGTAACTAGTAGCTATTTGAAAATTGGCAGAGATCTTTTGAAGGCCAACATGTTTCGACTGGTATAGAATACATTGTCTTCGCTCTCTTACTTCTTCCACGATACTGCATTAAAAATGGCCAAAAATCGCATATTTCATGCTATTTGCTACGATAATTTTCAACTATCACAAAACTAGATGATGTGTGAAAACACTTTATTTCTATATTTCATCTGCATTCACTGATTAAATTTAAAATTTCAGAATGTTAAAAGACTTCACATTCAATGATTAAGACCGATTTTGAAAGTATTCTAGTGTTGATTTTATTGACTCTTAACTCTGTCATGATATGCGAAAATGGCAAAATTGGTCCTTAGTATATTCCTCTCGGGTAATTGATCCAACAGCCATAACTACTTTGTTCTAACTATCCATGGCACAGGTTCTCATAGATAGGAAAGGAGGGTACTCTCGATTGTGCATTATCATATGAGATAAAGCGAGAAAATTGCCATTTCAAGAGAATTTGTGCTTGAAAATACAAGCAGAAGGTGAATTCAGCCTTACTGCAGGCCCAAACAAAATTTTTCTCTTTCTTTCTTTTAGTGCAGCCGTGCGGTTATTTGTATAAGTTCTTCATAAATGACCTAGGTTTTAGCATAAGATTGATGACTTTAATGAAATGCATACTTGAACGTGTAGATCTTGCACAAAACTGCACTTTTACCGCAAGAGCAAGCTCTTTACAAAGGGGCCACGCCCTTTTAAATTGTGACACACCCTCTTTAAATTCAATTGTTTGCAGCCACTGAGGTCATTTTTATTAAGAATGTGTCGTTTGAGTTGTTTATTTACCGTAAAAGTACACAGGAGACATGTAAAGTCTAAATTGCCAATACAGCAACAACAACAACAGACACCGAGTACTGTAGTGAGTACTGTTGACAGTACTCACCACAGTACTCACTTTGAAAAAGGCTCTCAAAATTGTCAGATACCTTAGGAGCTGCCAATAAATGAGCTTTAATCATGTCAAATACTCATATGAACGAGCTATATTCATTAATGTTGTTCATACAAACAGTTTCAAAGCAGGATTTTCAAAATTCTCAACAGTACTCACCATTTTCCCTTAAAAAGAACAGTATTATATTCTTTATTAACAGAAAAAGTGAGTACTGTTCGCATTTTCACTTTAACTGGACATGAAATATGAAAGTGATACATGAATATAAAGCTTTTGATGCGCTGAATACATCTATGGGCATATTGTCACTATCCACTGTCAAAATAGAGAAATATGGACTGAAACGCTAGTGAGTACTGTGGTGAGTACTGTTGACAGTACTCAGCAGTAAAGCTCACTCCTGTAAGGCTTATGTATAGTGACAGGAAACGTTGTATATTTCCTTATGAGCACTAATTCTATAGAGAGACATCTTATCTTCAAGATAAAAACTACTGTTGACGTATAGATTTGTTATTGGTGCAATGGCAGCAGGTCTACTATGTTCACCTATAAAGCTGTCCTTCAGACAATCTCTTGCAAAAGTGTTGGACCCCTACGAAAATCTACGTTTTTCGGAAATATTGTCCCCCCTCCCCCCATTTCAATGTTGCTTGCATTGGTGAATCATTCTTTTGGTGGATCTGCATGAAAAACACCTCTTTTCCAGGCAATCAATGTTGCTTGCATTGGTGAATCATTCTTTTGGTGGATCTGCATGAAAAACACCTCTTTTCCAGGCAATCAATGTTGCTTGCATTGGTGAATCATTCTTTTGGTGGATCTGCATGAAAAACACCTCTTTGCCAGGCAATCAACATTGAAACGGGGGGAGGGGGGACAAAAATTCGAATTTTTCAATAGGGGTCCAACACTTTTGTAAGAGATTGTCTGAAAGTCGAGTTTTTCAAAAATTATTTTAAGGGCGTTGTGTAACTAGTAGCTATTTGAAAATTGGCAGAGATCTTTTGAAGACCAACATGTTTCGACTGGTATAGAATACATTGTCTTCGCTCTCTTACTTCTTCCACGATACTGCATTAAAAATGGCCAAAAATCGCATATTTCATGCTATTTGCTACGATAATTTTCAACTATCACAAAACTAGATGATGTGTGAAAACACTTTATTTCTATATTTCATCTGCATTCACTGATTAAATTTAAAATTTCAGAATGTTAAAAGACTTCACATTCAATGATTAAGACCGATTTTGAAAGTATTCTAGTGTTGATTTTATTGACTCTTAACTCTGTCATGATATGCGAAAATGGCAAAATTGGTCCTTAGTATATTCCTCTCGGGTAATTGATCCAACAGCCATAACTACTTTGTTCTAACTATCCATGGCACAGGTTCTCATAGATAGGAAAGAAGGGTACTCTCGATTGTGCATTATCATATGAGATAAAGCGAGAAAATTGCCATTTCAAGAGAATTTGTGCTTGAAAATACAAGCAGAAGGTGAATTCAGCCTTACTGCAGGCCCAAACAAAATTTTTCTCTTTCTTTCTTTTAGTGCAGCCGTGCGGTTATTTGTATAAGTTCTTCATAAATGACCTAGGTTTTAGCATAAGATTGATGACTTTAATGAAATGCATACTTGAACGTGTAGATCTTGCACAAAACTGCACTTTTACCGCAAGAGCAAGCTCTTTACAAAGGGGCCACGCCCTTTTAAATTGTGACACACCCTCTTTAAATTCAATTGTTTGCAGCCACTGAGGTCATTTTTATTAAGAATGTGTCGTTTGAGTTGTTTATTTACCGTAAAAGTACACAGGAGACATGTAAAGTCTAAATTGCCAATACAGCAACAACAACAACAGACACCGAGTACTGTAGTGAGTACTGTTGACAGTACTCACCACAGTACTCACTTTGAAAAAGGCTCTCAAAATTGTCAGATACCTTAGGAGCTGCCAATAAATGAGCTTTAATCATGTCAAATACTCATATGAACGAGCTATATTCATTAATGTTGTTCATACAAACAGTTTAAAAGCAGGATTTTCAAAATTCTCAACAGTACTCACCATTTTCCCTTAAAAAGAACAGTATTATATTCTTTATTAACAGAAAAAGTGAGTACTGTTCGCATTTTCACTTTAACTGGACATGAAATATGAAAGTGATACATGAATATAAAGCTTTTGATGCGCTGAATACATCTATGGGCATATTGTCACTATCCACTGTCAAAATAGAGAAATATGGACTGAAACGCTAGTGAGTACTGTGGTGAGAACTGTTGACAGTACTCAGCAGTAAAGCTCACTCCTGTAAGGCTTATGTATAGTGACAGGAAACGTTGTATATTTCCTTATGAGCACTAATTCTATAGAGAGACATCTTATCTTCAAGATAAAAACTACTGTTGACGTATAGATTTGTTATTGGTGCAATGGCAGCAGGTCTACTATGTTCACCTATAAAGCTGTCCTTCAGACAGTCTGAAAGTCGAGTTTTTCAAAAATTATTTTAAGGGCGTTGTGTAACTAGTAGCTATTTGAAAATTGGCAGAGATCTTTTGAAGGCCAACATGTTTCGACTGGTATAGAATACATTGTCTTCGCTCTCTTACTTCTTCCACGATACTGCATTAAAAATGGCCAAAAATCGCATATTTCATGCTATTTGCTACGATAATTTTCAACTATCACAAAACTAGATAATGTGTGAAAACACTTTATTTCTATATTTCATCTGCATTCACTGATTAAATTTAAAATTTCAGAATGTTAAAAGACTTCACATTCAATGATTAAGACCGATTTTGAAAGTATTCTAGTGTTGATTTTATTGACTCTTAACTCTGTCATGATATGCGAAAATGGCAAAATTGGTCCTTAGTATATTCCTCTCGGGTAATTGATCCAACAGCCATAACTACTTTGTTCTAACTATCCATGGCACAGGTTCTCATAGATAGGAAAGGAGGGTACTCTCGATTGTGCATTATCATATGAGATAAAGCGAGAAAATTGCCATTTCAAGAGAATTTGTGCTTGAAAATACAAGCAGAAGGTGAATTCAGCCTTACTGCAGGCCCAAACAAAATTTTTCTCTTTCTTTCTTTTAGTGCAGCCGTGCGGTTATTTGTATAAGTTCTTCATAAATGACCTAGGTTTTAGCATAAGATTGATGACTTTAATGAAATGCATACTTGAACGTGTAGATCTTGCACAAAACTGCACTTTTACCGCAAGAGCAAGCTCTTTACAAAGGGGCCACGCCCTTTTAAATTGTGACACACCCTCTTTAAATTCAATTGTTTGCAGCCACTGAGGTCATTTTTATTAAGAATGTGTCGTTTGAGTTGTTTATTTACCGTAAAAGTACACAGGAGACATGTAAAGTCTAAATTGCCAATACAGCAACAACAACAACAGACACCGAGTACTGTAGTGAGTACTGTTGACAGTACTCACCACAGTACTCACTTTGAAAAAGGCTCTCAAAATTGTCAGATACCTTAGGAGCTGCCAATAAATGAGCTTTAATCATGTCAAATACTCATATGAACGAGCTATATTCATTAATGTTGTTCATACAAACAGTTTCAAAGCAGGATTTTCAAAATTCTCAACAGTACTCACCATTTTCCCTTAAAAAGAACAGTATTATATTCTTTATTAACAGAAAAAGTGAGTACTGTTCGCATTTTCACTTTAACTGGACATGAAATATGAAAGTGATACATGAATATAAAGCTTTTGATGCGCTGAATACATCTATGGGCATATTGTCACTATCCACTGTCAAAATAGAGAAATATGGACTGAAACGCTAGTGAGTACTGTGGTGAGTACTGTTGACAGTACTCAGCAGTAAAGCTCACTCCTGTAAGGCTTATGTATAGTGACAGGAAACGTTGTATATTTCCTTATGAGCACTAATTCTATAGAGAGACATCTTATCTTCAAGATAAAAACTACTGTTGACGTATAGATTTGTTATTGGTGCAATGGCAGCAGGTCTACTATGTTCACCTATAAAGCTGTCCTTCAGACAATCTCTTGCAAAAGTGTTGGACCCCTACGAAAATCTACGTTTTTCGGAAATATTGTCCCCCCTCCCCCCATTTCAATGTTGCTTGCATTGGTGAATCATTCTTTTGGTGGATCTGCATGAAAAACACCTCTTTTCCAGGCAATCAACATTGTTGCTTGCATTGGTGAATCATCTGCATGAAAAACACCTCTTTTCCAGGCAATCAACATTGTTGCTTGCATTGGTGAATCATTCTTTTGGTGGATCTGCATGAAAAACACCTCTTTTCCAGGCAATCAACATTGAAACGGGGGGAGGGGGGACAAAAATTCGAATTTTTCAATAGGGGTCCAACACTTTTGTAAGAGATTGTCTGAAAGTTGAGTTTTTCAAAAATTATTTTAAGGGCGTTGTGTAACTAGTAGCTATTTGAAAATTGGCAGAGATCTTTTGAAGGCCAACATGTTTCGACTGGTATAGAATACATTGTCTTCGCTCTCTTACTTCTTCCACGATACTGCATTAAAAATGGCCAAAAATCGCATATTTCATGCTATTTGCTACGATAATTTTCAACTATCACAAAACTAGATGATGTGTGAAAACACTTTATTTCTATATTTCATCTGCATTCACTGATTAAATTTAAAATTTCAGAATGTTAAAAGACTTCACATTCAATGATTAAGACCGATTTTGAAAGTATTCTAGTGTTGATTTTATTGACTCTTAACTCTGTCATGATATGCGAAAATGGCAAAATTGGTCCTTAGTATATTCCTCTCGGGTAATTGATCCAACAGCCATAACTACTTTGTTCTAACTATCCATGGCACAGGTTCTCATAGATAGGAAAGAAGGGTACTCTCGATTGTGCATTATCATATGAGATAAAGCGAGAAAATTGCCATTTCAAGAGAATTTGTGCTTGAAAATACAAGCAGAAGGTGAATTCAGCCTTACTGCAGGCCCAAACAAAATTTTTCTCTTTCTTTCTTTTAGTGCAGCCGTGCGGTTATTTGTATAAGTTCTTCATAAATGACCTAGGTTTTAGCATAAGATTGATGACTTTAATAAAATGCATACTTGAACGTGTAGATCTTGCACAAAACTGCACTTTTACCGCAAGAGCAAGCTCTTTACAAAGGGGCCACGCCCTTTTAAATTGTGACACACCCTCTTTAAATTCAATTTTTTGCAGCCACTGAGGTCATTTTTATTAAGAATGTGTCGTTTGAGTTGTTTATTTACCGTAAAAGTACACAGGAGACATGTAAAGTCTAAATTGCCAATACAGCAACAACAACAACAGACACCGAGTACTGTAGTGAGTACTGTTGACAGTACTCACCACAGTACTCACTTTGAAAAAGGCTCTCAAAATTGTCAGATACCTTAGGAGCTGCCAATAAATGAGCTTTAATCATGTCAAATACTCATATGAACGAGCTATATTCATTAATGTTGTTCATACAAACAGTTTCAAAGCAGGATTTTCAAAATTCTCAACAGTACTCACCATTTTCCCTTAAAAAGAACAGTATTATATTCTTTATTAACAGAAAAAGTGAGTACTGTTCGCATTTTCACTTTAACTGGACATGAAATATGAAAGTGATACATGAATATAAAGCTTTTGATGCGCTGAATACATCTATGGGCATATTGTCACTATCCACTGTCAAAATAGAGAAATATGGACTGAAACGCTAGTGAGTACTGTGGTGAGTACTGTTGACAGTACTCAGCAGTAAAGCTCACTCCTGTAAGGCTTATGTATAGTGACAGGAAACGTTGTATATTTCCTTATGAGCACTAATTCTATAGAGAGACATCTTATCTTCAAGATAAAAACTACTGTTGACGTATAGATTTGTTATTGGTGCAATGGCAGCAGGTCTACTATGTTCACCTATAAAGCTGTCCTTCAGACAGTCTGAAAGTCGAGTTTTTCAAAAATTATTTTAAGGGCGTTGTGTAACTAGTAGCTATTTGAAAATTGGCAGAGATCTTTTGAAGGCCAACATGTTTCGACTGGTATAGAATACATTGTCTTCGCTCTCTTACTTCTTCCACGATACTGCATTAAAAATGGCCAAAAATCGCATATTTCATGCTATTTGCTACGATAATTTTCAACTATCACAAAACTAGATGATGTGTGAAAACACTTTATTTCTATATTTCATCTGCACTCACTGATTAAATTTAAAATTTCAGAATGTTAAAAGACTTCACATTCAATGATTAAGACCGATTTTGAAAGTATTCTAGTGTTGATTTTATTGACTCTTAACTCTGTCATGATATGCGAAAATGGCAAAATTGGTCCTTAGTATATTCCTCTCGGGTAATTGATCCAACAGCCATAACTACTTTGTTCTAACTATCCATGGCACAGGTTCTCATAGATAGGAAAGGAGGGTACTCTCGATTGTGCATTATCATATGAGATAAAGCGAGAAAATTGCCATTTCAAGAGAATTTGTGCTTGAAAATACAAGCAGAAGGTGAATTCAGCCTTACTGCAGGCCCAAACAAAATTTTTCTCTTTCTTTCTTTTAGTGCAGCCGTGCGGTTATTTGTATAAGTTCTTCATAAATGACCTAGGTTTTAGCATAAGATTGATGACTTTAATGAAATGCATACTTGAACGTGTAGATCTTGCACAAAACTGCACTTTTACCGCAAGAGCAAGCTCTTTACAAAGGGGCCACGCCCTTTTAAATTGTGACACACCCTCTTTAAATTCAATTGTTTGCAGCCACTGAGGTCATTTTTATTAAGAATGTGTCGTTTGAGTTGTTTATTTACCGTAAAAGTACACAGGAGACATGTAAAGTCTAAATTGCCAATACAGCAACAACAACAACAGACACCGAGTACTGTAGTGAGTACTGTTGACAGTACTCACCACAGTACTCACTTTGAAAAAGGCTCTCAAAATTGTCAGATACCTTAGGAGCTGCCAATAAATGAGCTTTAATCATGTCAAATACTCATATGAACGAGCTATATTCATTAATGTTGTTCATACAAACAGTTTCAAAGCAGGATTTTCAAAATTCTCAACAGTACTCACCATTTTCCCTTAAAAAGAACAGTATTATATTCTTTATTAACAGAAAAAGTGAGTACTGTTCGCATTTTCACTTTAACTGGACATGAAATATGAAAGTGATACATGAATATAAAGCTTTTGATGCGCTGAATACATCTATGGGCATATTGTCACTATCCACTGTCAAAATAGAGAAATATGGACTGAAACGCTAGTGAGTACTGTGGTGAGTACTGTTGACAGTACTCAGCAGTAAAGCTCACTCCTGTAAGGCTTATGTATAGTGACAGGAAACGTTGTATATTTCCTTATGAGCACTAATTCTATAGAGAGACATCTTATCTTCAAGATAAAAACTACTGTTGACGTATAGATTTGTTATTGGTGCAATGGCAGCAGGTCTACTATGTTCACCTATAAAGCTGTCCTTCAGACAATCTCTTGCAAAAGTGTTGGACCCCTACGAAAATCTACGTTTTTCGGAAATATTGTCCCCCCTCCCCCCATTTCAATGTTGCTTGCATTGGTGAATCATTCTTTTGGTGGATCTGCATGAAAAACACCTCTTTTCCAGGCAATCAACATTGTTGCTTGCATTGGTGAATCATTCTTTTGGTGGATCTGCATGAAAAACACCTCTTTTCCAGGCAATCAACATTGAAACGGGGGGAGGGGGGACAAAAATTCGAATTTTTCAATAGGGGTCCAACACTTTTGTAAGAGATTGTCTGAAAGTTGAGTTTTTCAAAAATTATTTTAAGGGCGTTGTGTAACTAGTAGCTATTTGAAAATTGGCAGAGATCTTTTGAAGGCCAACATGTTTCGACTGGTATAGAATACATTGTCTTCGCTCTCTTACTTCTTCCACGATACTGCATTAAAAATGGCCAAAAATCGCATATTTCATGCTATTTGCTACGATAATTTTCAACTATCACAAAACTAGATGATGTGTGAAAACACTTTATTTCTATATTTCATCTGCATTCACTGATTAAATTTAAAATTTCAGAATGTTAAAAGACTTCACATTCAATGATTAAGACCGATTTTGAAAGTATTCTAGTGTTGATTTTATTGACTCTTAACTCTGTCATGATATGCGAAAATGGCAAAATTGGTCCTTAGTATATTCCTCTCGGGTAATTGATCCAACAGCCATAACTACTTTGTTCTAACTATCCATGGCACAGGTTCTCATAGATAGGAAAGAAGGGTACTCTCGATTGTGCATTATCATATGAGATAAAGCGAGAAAATTGCCATTTCAAGAGAATTTGTGCTTGAAAATACAAGCAGAAGGTGAATTCAGCCTTACTGCAGGCCCAAACAAAATTTTTCTCTTTCTTTCTTTTAGTGCAGCCGTGCGGTTATTTGTATAAGTTCTTCATAAATGACCTAGGTTTTAGCATAAGATTGATGACTTTAATAAAATGCATACTTGAACGTGTAGATCTTGCACAAAACTGCACTTTTACCGCAAGAGCAAGCTCTTTACAAAGGGGCCACGCCCTTTTAAATTGTGACACACCCTCTTTAAATTCAATTTTTTGCAGCCACTGAGGTCATTTTTATTAAGAATGTGTCGTTTGAGTTGTTTATTTACCGTAAAAGTACACAGGAGACATGTAAAGTCTAAATTGCCAATACAGCAACAACAACAACAGACACCGAGTACTGTAGTGAGTACTGTTGACAGTACTCACCACAGTACTCACTTTGAAAAAGGCTCTCAAAATTGTCAGATACCTTAGGAGCTGCCAATAAATGAGCTTTAATCATGTCAAATACTCATATGAACGAGCTATATTCATTAATGTTGTTCATACAAACAGTTTCAAAGCAGGATTTTCAAAATTCTCAACAGTACTCACCATTTTCCCTTAAAAAGAACAGTATTATATTCTTTATTAACAGAAAAAGTGAGTACTGTTCGCATTTTCACTTTAACTGGACATGAAATATGAAAGTGATACATGAATATAAAGCTTTTGATGCGCTGAATACATCTATGGGCATATTGTCACTATCCACTGTCAAAATAGAGAAATATGGACTGAAACGCTAGTGAGTACTGTGGTGAGTACTGTTGACAGTACTCAGCAGTAAAGCTCACTCCTGTAAGGTTTATGTATAGTGACAGAAAACGTTGTATATTTCCTTATGAGCACTAATTCTATAGAGAGACATCTTATCTTCAAGATAAAAACTACTGTTGACGTATAGATTTGTTATTGGTGCAATGGCAGCAGGTCTACTATGTTCACCTATAAAGCTGTCCTTCAGACAGTCTGAAAGTCGAGTTTTTCAAAAATTATTTTAAGGGCGTTGTGTAACTAGTAGCTATTTGAAAATTGGCAGAGATCTTTTGAAGGCCAACATGTTTCGACTGGTATAGAATACATTGTCTTCGCTCTCTTACTTCTTCCACAATACTGCATTAAAAATGGCCAAAAATCGCATATTTCATGCTATTTGCTACGATAATTTTCAACTATCACAAAACTAGATGATGTGTGAAAACACTTTATTTCTATATTTCATCTGCATTCACTGATTAAATTTAAAATTTCAGAATGTTAAAAGACTTCACATTCAATGATTAAGACCGATTTTGAAAGTATTCTAGTGTTGATTTTATTGACTCTTAACTCTGTCATGATATGCGAAAATGGCAAAATTGGTCCTTAGTATATTCCTCTCGGGTAATTGATCCAACAGCCATAACTACTTTGTTCTAACTATCCATGGCACAGGTTCTCATAGATAGGAAAGGAGGGTACTCTCGATTGTGCATTATCATATGAGATAAAGCGAGAAAATTGCCATTTCAAGAGAATTTGTGCTTGAAAATACAAGCAGAAGGTGAATTCAGCCTTACTGCAGGCCCAAACAAAATTTTTCTCTTTCTTTCTTTTAGTGCAGCCGTGCGGTTATTTGTATAAGTTCTTCATAAATGACCTAGGTTTTAGCATAAGATTGATGACTTTAATGAAATGCATACTTGAACGTGTAGATCTTGCACAAAACTGCACTTTTACCGCAAGAGCAAGCTCTTTACAAAGGGGCCACGCCCTTTTAAATTGTGACACACCCTCTTTAAATTCAATTGTTTGCAGCCACTGAGGTCATTTTTATTAAGAATGTGTCGTTTGAGTTGTTTATTTACCGTAAAAGTACACAGGAGACATGTAAAGTCTAAATTGCCAATACAGCAACAACAACAACAGACACCGAGTACTGTAGTGAGTACTGTTGACAGTACTCACCACAGTACTCACTTTGAAAAAGGCTCTCAAAATTGTCAGATACCTTAGGAGCTGCCAATAAATGAGCTTTAATCATGTCAAATACTCATATGAACGAGCTATATTCATTAATGTTGTTCATACAAACAGTTTCAAAGCAGGATTTTCAAAATTCTCAACAGTACTCACCATTTTCCCTTAAAAAGAACAGTATTATATTCTTTATTAACAGAAAAAGTGAGTACTGTTCGCATTTTCACTTTAACTGGACATGAAATATGAAAGTGATACATGAATATAAAGCTTTTGATGCGCTGAATACATCTATGGGCATATTGTCACTATCCACTGTCAAAATAGAGAAATATGGACTGAAACGCTAGTGAGTACTGTGGTGAGTACTGTTGACAGTACTCAGCAGTAAAGCTCACTCCTGTAAGGCTTATGTATAGTGACAGGAAACGTTGTATATTTCCTTATGAGCACTAATTCTATAGAGAGACATCTTATCTTCAAGATAAAAACTACTGTTGACGTATAGATTTGTTATTGGTGCAATGGCAGCAGGTCTACTATGTTCACCTATAAAGCTGTCCTTCAGACAATCTCTTGCAAAAGTGTTGGACCCCTACGAAAATCTACGTTTTTCGGAAATATTGTCCCCCCTCCCCCCATTTCAATGTTGCTTGCATTGGTGAATCATTCTTTTGGTGGATCTGCATGAAAAACACCTCTTTTCCAGGCAATCAACATTGAAACGGGGGGAGGGGGGACAAAAATTCGAATTTTTCAATAGGGGTCCAACACTTTTGTAAGAGATTGTCTGAAAGTTGAGTTTTTCAAAAATTATTTTAAGGGCGTTGTGTAACTAGTAGCTATTTGAAAATTGGCAGAGATCTTTTGAAGGCCAACATGTTTCGACTGGTATAGAATACATTGTCTTCGCTCTCTTACTTCTTCCACGATACTGCATTAAAAATGGCCAAAAATCGCATATTTCATGCTATTTGCTACGATAATTTTCAACTATCACAAAACTAGATGATGTGTGAAAACACTTTATTTCTATATTTCATCTGCATTCACTGATTAAATTTAAAATTTCAGAATGTTAAAAGACTTCACATTCAATGATTAAGACCGATTTTGAAAGTATTCTAGTGTTGATTTTATTGACTCTTAACTCTGTCATGATATGCGAAAATGGCAAAATTGGTCCTTAGTATATTCCTCTCGGGTAATTGATCCAACAGCCATAACTACTTTGTTCTAACTATCCATGGCACAGGTTCTCATAGATAGGAAAGAAGGGTACTCTCGATTGTGCATTATCATATGAGATAAAGCGAGAAAATTGCCATTTCAAGAGAATTTGTGCTTGAAAATACAAGCAGAAGGTGAATTCAGCCTTACTGCAGGCCCAAACAAAATTTTTCTCTTTCTTTCTTTTAGTGCAGCCGTGCGGTTATTTGTATAAGTTCTTCATAAATGACCTAGGTTTTAGCATAAGATTGATGACTTTAATAAAATGCATACTTGAACGTGTAGATCTTGCACAAAACTGCACTTTTACCGCAAGAGCAAGCTCTTTACAAAGGGGCCACGCCCTTTTAAATTGTGACACACCCTCTTTAAATTCAATTTTTTGCAGCCACTGAGGTCATTTTTATTAAGAATGTGTCGTTTGAGTTGTTTATTTACCGTAAAAGTACACAGGAGACATGTAAAGTCTAAATTGCCAATACAGCAACAACAACAACAGACACCGAGTACTGTAGTGAGTACTGTTGACAGTACTCACCACAGTACTCACTTTGAAAAAGGCTCTCAAAATTGTCAGATACCTTAGGAGCTGCCAATAAATGAGCTTTAATCATGTCAAATACTCATATGAACGAGCTATATTCATTAATGTTGTTCATACAAACAGTTTCAAAGCAGGATTTTCAAAATTCTCAACAGTACTCACCATTTTCCCTTAAAAAGAACAGTATTATATTCTTTATTAACAGAAAAAGTGAGTACTGTTCGCATTTTCACTTTAACTGGACATGAAATATGAAAGTGATACATGAATATAAAGCTTTTGATGCGCTGAATACATCTATGGGCATATTGTCACTATCCACTGTCAAAATAGAGAAATATGGACTGAAACGCTAGTGAGTACTGTGGTGAGTACTGTTGACAGTACTCAGCAGTAAAGCTCACTCCTGTAAGGTTTATGTATAGTGACAGAAAACGTTGTATATTTCCTTATGAGCACTAATTCTATAGAGAGACATCTTATCTTCAAGATAAAAACTACTGTTGACGTATAGATTTGTTATTGGTGCAATGGCAGCAGGTCTACTATGTTCACCTATAAAGCTGTCCTTCAGACAGTCTGAAAGTCGAGTTTTTCAAAAATTATTTTAAGGGCGTTGTGTAACTAGTAGCTATTTGAAAATTGGCAGAGATCTTTTGAAGGCCAACATGTTTCGACTGGTATAGAATACATTGTCTTCGCTCTCTTACTTCTTCCACAATACTGCATTAAAAATGGCCAAAAATCGCATATTTCATGCTATTTGCTACGATAATTTTCAACTATCACAAAACTAGATAATGTGTGAAAACACTTTATTTCTATATTTCATCTGCATTCACTGATTAAATTTAAAATTTCAGAATGTTAAAAGACTTCACATTCAATGATTAAGACCGATTTTGAAAGTATTCTAGTGTTGATTTTATTGACTCTTAACTCTGTCATGATATGCGAAAATGGCAAAATTGGTCCTTAGTATATTCCTCTCGGGTAATTGATCCAACAGCCATAACTACTTTGTTCTAACTATCCATGGCACAGGTTCTCATAGATAGGAAAGGAGGGTACTCTCGATTGTGCATTATCATATGAGATAAAGCGAGAAAATTGCCATTTCAAGAGAATTTGTGCTTGAAAATACAAGCAGAAGGTGAATTCAGCCTTACTGCAGGCCCAAACAAAATTTTTCTCTTTCTTTCTTTTAGTGCAGCCGTGCGGTTATTTGTATAAGTTCTTCATAAATGACCTAGGTTTTAGCATAAGATTGATGACTTTAATGAAATGCATACTTGAACGTGTAGATCTTGCACAAAACTGCACTTTTACCGCAAGAGCAAGCTCTTTACAAAGGGGCCACGCCCTTTTAAATTGTGACACACCCTCTTTAAATTCAATTGTTTGCAGCCACTGAGGTCATTTTTATTAAGAATGTGTCGTTTGAGTTGTTTATTTACCGTAAAAGTACACAGGAGACATGTAAAGTCTAAATTGCCAATACAGCAACAACAACAACAGACACCGAGTACTGTAGTGAGTACTGTTGACAGTACTCACCACAGTACTCACTTTGAAAAAGGCTCTCAAAATTGTCAGATACCTTAGGAGCTGCCAATAAATGAGCTTTAATCATGTCAAATACTCATATGAACGAGCTATATTCATTAATGTTGTTCATACAAACAGTTTCAAAGCAGGATTTTCAAAATTCTCAACAGTACTCACCATTTTCCCTTAAAAAGAACAGTATTATATTCTTTATTAACAGAAAAAGTGAGTACTGTTCGCATTTTCACTTTAACTGGACATGAAATATGAAAGTGATACATGAATATAAAGCTTTTGATGCGCTGAATACATCTATGGGCATATTGTCACTATCCACTGTCAAAATAGAGAAATATGGACTGAAACGCTAGTGAGTACTGTGGTGAGTACTGTTGACAGTACTCAGCAGTAAAGCTCACTCCTGTAAGGCTTATGTATAGTGACAGGAAACGTTGTATATTTCCTTATGAGCACTAATTCTATAGAGAGACATCTTATCTTCAAGATAAAAACTACTGTTGACGTATAGATTTGTTATTGGTGCAATGGCAGCAGGTCTACTATGTTCACCTATAAAGCTGTCCTTCAGACAATCTCTTGCAAAAGTGTTGGACCCCTACGAAAATCTACGTTTTTCGGAAATATTGTCCCCCCTCCCCCCATTTCAATGTTGCTTGCATTGGTGAATCATTCTTTTGGTGGATCTGCATGAAAAACACCTCTTTTCCAGGCAATCAACATTGAAACGGGGGGAGGGGGGACAAAAATTCGAATTTTTCAATAGGGGTCCAACACTTTTGTAAGAGATTGTCTGAAAGTTGAGTTTTTCAAAAATTATTTTAAGGGCGTTGTGTAACTAGTAGCTATTTGAAAATTGGCAGAGATCTTTTGAAGGCCAACATGTTTCGACTGGTATAGAATACATTGTCTTCGCTCTCTTACTTCTTCCACGATACTGCATTAAAAATGGCCAAAAATCGCATATTTCATGCTATTTGCTACGATAATTTTCAACTATCACAAAACTAGATGATGTGTGAAAACACTTTATTTCTATATTTCATCTGCATTCACTGATTAAATTTAAAATTTCAGAATGTTAAAAGACTTCACATTCAATGATTAAGACCGATTTTGAAAGTATTCTAGTGTTGATTTTATTGACTCTTAACTCTGTCATGATATGCGAAAATGGCAAAATTGGTCCTTAGTATATTCCTCTCGGGTAATTGATCCAACAGCCATAACTACTTTGTTCTAACTATCCATGGCACAGGTTCTCATAGATAGGAAAGAAGGGTACTCTCGATTGTGCATTATCATATGAGATAAAGCGAGAAAATTGCCATTTCAAGAGAATTTGTGCTTGAAAATACAAGCAGAAGGTGAATTCAGCCTTACTGCAGGCCCAAACAAAATTTTTCTCTTTCTTTCTTTTAGTGCAGCCGTGCGGTTATTTGTATAAGTTCTTCATAAATGACCTAGGTTTTAGCATAAGATTGATGACTTTAATAAAATGCATACTTGAACGTGTAGATCTTGCACAAAACTGCACTTTTACCGCAAGAGCAAGCTCTTTACAAAGGGGCCACGCCCTTTTAAATTGTGACACACCCTCTTTAAATTCAATTTTTTGCAGCCACTGAGGTCATTTTTATTAAGAATGTGTCGTTTGAGTTGTTTATTTACCGTAAAAGTACACAGGAGACATGTAAAGTCTAAATTGCCAATACAGCAACAACAACAACAGACACCGAGTACTGTAGTGAGTACTGTTGACAGTACTCACCACAGTACTCACTTTGAAAAAGGCTCTCAAAATTGTCAGATACCTTAGGAGCTGCCAATAAATGAGCTTTAATCATGTCAAATACTCATATGAACGAGCTATATTCATTAATGTTGTTCATACAAACAGTTTCAAAGCAGGATTTTCAAAATTCTCAACAGTACTCACCATTTTCCCTTAAAAAGAACAGTATTATATTCTTTATTAACAGAAAAAGTGAGTACTGTTCGCATTTTCACTTTAACTGGACATGAAATATGAAAGTGATACATGAATATAAAGCTTTTGATGCGCTGAATACATCTATGGGCATATTGTCACTATCCACTGTCAAAATAGAGAAATATGGACTGAAACGCTAGTGAGTACTGTGGTGAGTACTGTTGACAGTACTCAGCAGTAAAGCTCACTCCTGTAAGGTTTATGTATAGTGACAGAAAACGTTGTATATTTCCTTATGAGCACTAATTCTATAGAGAGACATCTTATCTTCAAGATAAAAACTACTGTTGACGTATAGATTTGTTATTGGTGCAATGGCAGCAGGTCTACTATGTTCACCTATAAAGCTGTCCTTCAGACAGTCTGAAAGTCGAGTTTTTCAAAAATTATTTTAAGGGCGTTGTGTAACTAGTAGCTATTTGAAAATTGGCAGAGATCTTTTGAAGGCCAACATGTTTCGACTGGTATAGAATACATTGTCTTCGCTCTCTTACTTCTTCCACGATACTGCATTAAAAATGGCCAAAAATCGCATATTTCATGCTATTTGCTACGATAATTTTCAACTATCACAAAACTAGATGATGTGTGAAAACACTTTATTTCTATATTTCATCTGCACTCACTGATTAAATTTAAAATTTCAGAATGTTAAAAGACTTCACATTCAATGATTAAGACCGATTTTGAAAGTATTCTAGTGTTGATTTTATTGACTCTTAACTCTGTCATGATATGCGAAAATGGCAAAATTGGTCCTTAGTATATTCCTCTCGGGTAATTGATCCAACAGCCATAACTACTTTGTTCTAACTATCCATGGCACAGGTTCTCATAGATAGGAAAGGAGGGTACTCTCGATTGTGCATTATCATATGAGATAAAGCGAGAAAATTGCCATTTCAAGAGAATTTGTGCTTGAAAATACAAGCAGAAGGTGAATTCAGCCTTACTGCAGGCCCAAACAAAATTTTTCTCTTTCTTTCTTTTAGTGCAGCCGTGCGGTTATTTGTATAAGTTCTTCATAAATGACCTAGGTTTTAGCATAAGATTGATGACTTTAATGAAATGCATACTTGAACGTGTAGATCTTGCACAAAACTGCACTTTTACCGCAAGAGCAAGCTCTTTACAAAGGGGCCACGCCCTTTTAAATTGTGACACACCCTCTTTAAATTCAATTGTTTGCAGCCACTGAGGTCATTTTTATTAAGAATGTGTCGTTTGAGTTGTTTATTTACCGTAAAAGTACACAGGAGACATGTAAAGTCTAAATTGCCAATACAGCAACAACAACAACAGACACCGAGTACTGTAGTGAGTACTGTTGACAGTACTCACCACAGTACTCACTTTGAAAAAGGCTCTCAAAATTGTCAGATACCTTAGGAGCTGCCAATAAATGAGCTTTAATCATGTCAAATACTCATATGAACGAGCTATATTCATTAATGTTGTTCATACAAACAGTTTCAAAGCAGGATTTTCAAAATTCTCAACAGTACTCACCATTTTCCCTTAAAAAGAACAGTATTATATTCTTTATTAACAGAAAAAGTGAGTACTGTTCGCATTTTCACTTTAACTGGACATGAAATATGAAAGTGATACATGAATATAAAGCTTTTGATGCGCTGAATACATCTATGGGCATATTGTCACTATCCACTGTCAAAATAGAGAAATATGGACTGAAACGCTAGTGAGTACTGTGGTGAGTACTGTTGACAGTACTCAGCAGTAAAGCTCACTCCTGTAAGGCTTATGTATAGTGACAGGAAACGTTGTATATTTCCTTATGAGCACTAATTCTATAGAGAGACATCTTATCTTCAAGATAAAAACTACTGTTGACGTATAGATTTGTTATTGGTGCAATGGCAGCAGGTCTACTATGTTCACCTATAAAGCTGTCCTTCAGACAATCTCTTGCAAAAGTGTTGGACCCCTACGAAAATCTACGTTTTTCGGAAATATTGTCCCCCCTCCCCCCATTTCAATGTTGCTTGCATTGGTGAATCATTCTTTTGGTGGATCTGCATGAAAAACACCTCTTTTCCAGGCAATCAACATTGAAACGGGGGGAGGGGGGACAAAAATTCGAATTTTTCAATAGGGGTCCAACACTTTTGTAAGAGATTGTCTGAAAGTTGAGTTTTTCAAAAATTATTTTAAGGGCGTTGTGTAACTAGTAGCTATTTGAAAATTGGCAGAGATCTTTTGAAGGCCAACATGTTTCGACTGGTATAGAATACATTGTCTTCGCTCTCTTACTTCTTCCACGATACTGCATTAAAAATGGCCAAAAATCGCATATTTCATGCTATTTGCTACGATAATTTTCAACTATCACAAAACTAGATGATGTGTGAAAACACTTTATTTCTATATTTCATCTGCATTCACTGATTAAATTTAAAATTTCAGAATGTTAAAAGACTTCACATTCAATGATTAAGACCGATTTTGAAAGTATTCTAGTGTTGATTTTATTGACTCTTAACTCTGTCATGATATGCGAAAATGGCAAAATTGGTCCTTAGTATATTCCTCTCGGGTAATTGATCCAACAGCCATAACTACTTTGTTCTAACTATCCATGGCACAGGTTCTCATAGATAGGAAAGAAGGGTACTCTCGATTGTGCATTATCATATGAGATAAAGCGAGAAAATTGCCATTTCAAGAGAATTTGTGCTTGAAAATACAAGCAGAAGGTGAATTCAGCCTTACTGCAGGCCCAAACAAAATTTTTCTCTTTCTTTCTTTTAGTGCAGCCGTGCGGTTATTTGTATAAGTTCTTCATAAATGACCTAGGTTTTAGCATAAGATTGATGACTTTAATAAAATGCATACTTGAACGTGTAGATCTTGCACAAAACTGCACTTTTACCGCAAGAGCAAGCTCTTTACAAAGGGGCCACGCCCTTTTAAATTGTGACACACCCTCTTTAAATTCAATTTTTTGCAGCCACTGAGGTCATTTTTATTAAGAATGTGTCGTTTGAGTTGTTTATTTACCGTAAAAGTACACAGGAGACATGTAAAGTCTAAATTGCCAATACAGCAACAACAACAACAGACACCGAGTACTGTAGTGAGTACTGTTGACAGTACTCACCACAGTACTCACTTTGAAAAAGGCTCTCAAAATTGTCAGATACCTTAGGAGCTGCCAATAAATGAGCTTTAATCATGTCAAATACTCATATGAACGAGCTATATTCATTAATGTTGTTCATACAAACAGTTTCAAAGCAGGATTTTCAAAATTCTCAACAGTACTCACCATTTTCCCTTAAAAAGAACAGTATTATATTCTTTATTAACAGAAAAAGTGAGTACTGTTCGCATTTTCACTTTAACTGGACATGAAATATGAAAGTGATACATGAATATAAAGCTTTTGATGCGCTGAATACATCTATGGGCATATTGTCACTATCCACTGTCAAAATAGAGAAATATGGACTGAAACGCTAGTGAGTACTGTGGTGAGTACTGTTGACAGTACTCAGCAGTAAAGCTCACTCCTGTAAGGCTTATGTATAGTGACAGGAAACGTTGTATATTTCCTTATGAGCACTAATTCTATAGAGAGACATCTTATCTTCAAGATAAAAACTACTGTTGACGTATAGATTTGTTATTGGTGCAATGGCAGCAGGTCTACTATGTTCACCTATAAAGCTGTCCTTCAGACAATCTCTTGCAAAAGTGTTGGACCCCTACGAAAATCTACGTTTTTCGGAAATATTGTCCCCCCTCCCCCCATTTCAATGTTGCTTGCATTGGTGAATCATTCTTTTGGTGGATCTGCATGAAAAACACCTCTTTTCCAGGCAATCAACATTGAAACGGGGGGAGGGGGGACAAAAATTCGAATTTTTCAATAGGGGTCCAACACTTTTGTAAGAGATTGTCTGAAAGTTGAGTTTTTCAAAAATTATTTTAAGGGCGTTGTGTAACTAGTAGCTATTTGAAAATTGGCAGAGATCTTTTGAAGGCCAACATGTTTCGACTGGTATAGAATACATTGTCTTCGCTCTCTTACTTCTTCCACGATACTGCATTAAAAATGGCCAAAAATCGCATATTTCATGCTATTTGCTACGATAATTTTCAACTATCACAAAACTAGATGATGTGTGAAAACACTTTATTTCTATATTTCATCTGCATTCACTGATTAAATTTAAAATTTCAGAATGTTAAAAGACTTCACATTCAATGATTAAGACCGATTTTGAAAGTATTCTAGTGTTGATTTTATTGACTCTTAACTCTGTCATGATATGCGAAAATGGCAAAATTGGTCCTTAGTATATTCCTCTCGGGTAATTGATCCAACAGCCATAACTACTTTGTTCTAACTATCCATGGCACAGGTTCTCATAGATAGGAAAGAAGGGTACTCTCGATTGTGCATTATCATATGAGATAAAGCGAGAAAATTGCCATTTCAAGAGAATTTGTGCTTGAAAATACAAGCAGAAGGTGAATTCAGCCTTACTGCAGGCCCAAACAAAATTTTTCTCTTTCTTTCTTTTAGTGCAGCCGTGCGGTTATTTGTATAAGTTCTTCATAAATGACCTAGGTTTTAGCATAAGATTGATGACTTTAATAAAATGCATACTTGAACGTGTAGATCTTGCACAAAACTGCACTTTTACCGCAAGAGCAAGCTCTTTACAAAGGGGCCACGCCCTTTTAAATTGTGACACACCCTCTTTAAATTCAATTTTTTGCAGCCACTGAGGTCATTTTTATTAAGAATGTGTCGTTTGAGTTGTTTATTTACCGTAAAAGTACACAGGAGACATGTAAAGTCTAAATTGCCAATACAGCAACAACAACAACAGACACCGAGTACTGTAGTGAGTACTGTTGACAGTACTCACCACAGTACTCACTTTGAAAAAGGCTCTCAAAATTGTCAGATACCTTAGGAGCTGCCAATAAATGAGCTTTAATCATGTCAAATACTCATATGAACGAGCTATATTCATTAATGTTGTTCATACAAACAGTTTCAAAGCAGGATTTTCAAAATTCTCAACAGTACTCACCATTTTCCCTTAAAAAGAACAGTATTATATTCTTTATTAACAGAAAAAGTGAGTACTGTTCGCATTTTCACTTTAACTGGACATGAAATATGAAAGTGATACATGAATATAAAGCTTTTGATGCGCTGAATACATCTATGGGCATATTGTCACTATCCACTGTCAAAATAGAGAAATATGGACTGAAACGCTAGTGAGTACTGTGGTGAGTACTGTTGACAGTACTCAGCAGTAAAGCTCACTCCTGTAAGGTTTATGTATAGTGACAGAAAACGTTGTATATTTCCTTATGAGCACTAATTCTATAGAGAGACATCTTATCTTCAAGATAAAAACTACTGTTGACGTATAGATTTGTTATTGGTGCAATGGCAGCAGGTCTACTATGTTCACCTATAAAGCTGTCCTTCAGACTGTCTGAAAGTTGAGTTTTTCAGACAGTCTGAAAGTTGAGTTTTTCAAAAATTATTTTAAGGGCGTTGTGTAACTAGTAGCTATTTGAAAATTGGCAGAGATCTTTTGAAGGCCAACATGTTTCGACTGGTATAGAATACATTGTCTTCGCTCTCTTACTTCTTCCACAATACTGCATTAAAAATGGCCAAAAATCGCATATTTCATGCTATTTGCTACGATAATTTTCAACTATCACAAAACTAGATGATGTGTGAAAACACTTTATTTCTATATTTCATCTGCATTCACTGATTAAATTTAAAATTTCAGAATGTTAAAAGACTTCACATTCAATGATTAAGACCGATTTTGAAAGTATTCTAGTGTTGATTTTATTGACTCTTAACTCTGTCATGATATGCGAAAATGGCAAAATTGGTCCTTAGTATATTCCTCTCGGGTAATTGATCCAACAGCCATAACTACTTTGTTCTAACTATCCATGGCACAGGTTCTCATAGATAGGAAAGGAGGGTACTCTCGATTGTGCATTATCATATGAGATAAAGCGAGAAAATTGCCATTTCAAGAGAATTTGTGCTTGAAAATACAAGCAGAAGGTGAATTCAGCCTTACTGCAGGCCCAAACAAAATTTTTCTCTTTCTTTCTTTTAGTGCAGCCGTGCGGTTATTTGTATAAGTTCTTCATAAATGACCTAGGTTTTAGCATAAGATTGATGACTTTAATGAAATGCATACTTGAACGTGTAGATCTTGCACAAAACTGCACTTTTACCGCAAGAGCAAGCTCTTTACAAAGGGGCCACGCCCTTTTAAATTGTGACACACCCTCTTTAAATTCAATTGTTTGCAGCCACTGAGGTCATTTTTATTAAGAATGTGTCGTTTGAGTTGTTTATTTACCGTAAAAGTACACAGGAGACATGTAAAGTCTAAATTGCCAATACAGCAACAACAACAACAGACACCGAGTACTGTAGTGAGTACTGTTGACAGTACTCACCACAGTACTCACTTTGAAAAAGGCTCTCAAAATTGTCAGATACCTTAGGAGCTGCCAATAAATGAGCTTTAATCATGTCAAATACTCATATGAACGAGCTATATTCATTAATGTTGTTCATACAAACAGTTTCAAAGCAGGATTTTCAAAATTCTCAACAGTACTCACCATTTTCCCTTAAAAAGAACAGTATTATATTCTTTATTAACAGAAAAAGTGAGTACTGTTCGCATTTTCACTTTAACTGGACATGAAATATGAAAGTGATACATGAATATAAAGCTTTTGATGCGCTGAATACATCTATGGGCATATTGTCACTATCCACTGTCAAAATAGAGAAATATGGACTGAAACGCTAGTGAGTACTGTGGTGAGTACTGTTGACAGTACTCAGCAGTAAAGCTCACTCCTGTAAGGCTTATGTATAGTGACAGGAAACGTTGTATATTTCCTTATGAGCACTAATTCTATAGAGAGACATCTTATCTTCAAGATAAAAACTACTGTTGACGTATAGATTTGTTATTGGTGCAATGGCAGCAGGTCTACTATGTTCACCTATAAAGCTGTCCTTCAGACAATCTCTTGCAAAAGTGTTGGACCCCTACGAAAATCTACGTTTTTCGGAAATATTGTCCCCCCTCCCCCCATTTCAATGTTGCTTGCATTGGTGAATCATTCTTTTGGTGGATCTGCATGAAAAACACCTCTTTTCCAGGCAATCAACATTGAAACGGGGGGAGGGGGGACAAAAATTCGAATTTTTCAATAGGGGTCCAACACTTTTGTAAGAGATTGTCTGAAAGTTGAGTTTTTCAAAAATTATTTTAAGGGCGTTGTGTAACTAGTAGCTATTTGAAAATTGGCAGAGATCTTTTGAAGGCCAACATGTTTCGACTGGTATAGAATACATTGTCTTCGCTCTCTTACTTCTTCCACGATACTGCATTAAAAATGGCCAAAAATCGCATATTTCATGCTATTTGCTACGATAATTTTCAACTATCACAAAACTAGATGATGTGTGAAAACACTTTATTTCTATATTTCATCTGCATTCACTGATTAAATTTAAAATTTCAGAATGTTAAAAGACTTCACATTCAATGATTAAGACCGATTTTGAAAGTATTCTAGTGTTGATTTTATTGACTCTTAACTCTGTCATGATATGCGAAAATGGCAAAATTGGTCCTTAGTATATTCCTCTCGGGTAATTGATCCAACAGCCATAACTACTTTGTTCTAACTATCCATGGCACAGGTTCTCATAGATAGGAAAGAAGGGTACTCTCGATTGTGCATTATCATATGAGATAAAGCGAGAAAATTGCCATTTCAAGAGAATTTGTGCTTGAAAATACAAGCAGAAGGTGAATTCAGCCTTACTGCAGGCCCAAACAAAATTTTTCTCTTTCTTTCTTTTAGTGCAGCCGTGCGGTTATTTGTATAAGTTCTTCATAAATGACCTAGGTTTTAGCATAAGATTGATGACTTTAATAAAATGCATACTTGAACGTGTAGATCTTGCACAAAACTGCACTTTTACCGCAAGAGCAAGCTCTTTACAAAGGGGCCACGCCCTTTTAAATTGTGACACACCCTCTTTAAATTCAATTTTTTGCAGCCACTGAGGTCATTTTTATTAAGAATGTGTCGTTTGAGTTGTTTATTTACCGTAAAAGTACACAGGAGACATGTAAAGTCTAAATTGCCAATACAGCAACAACAACAACAGACACCGAGTACTGTAGTGAGTACTGTTGACAGTACTCACCACAGTACTCACTTTGAAAAAGGCTCTCAAAATTGTCAGATACCTTAGGAGCTGCCAATAAATGAGCTTTAATCATGTCAAATACTCATATGAACGAGCTATATTCATTAATGTTGTTCATACAAACAGTTTCAAAGCAGGATTTTCAAAATTCTCAACAGTACTCACCATTTTCCCTTAAAAAGAACAGTATTATATTCTTTATTAACAGAAAAAGTGAGTACTGTTCGCATTTTCACTTTAACTGGACATGAAATATGAAAGTGATACATGAATATAAAGCTTTTGATGCGCTGAATACATCTATGGGCATATTGTCACTATCCACTGTCAAAATAGAGAAATATGGACTGAAACGCTAGTGAGTACTGTGGTGAGTACTGTTGACAGTACTCAGCAGTAAAGCTCACTCCTGTAAGGTTTATGTATAGTGACAGAAAACGTTGTATATTTCCTTATGAGCACTAATTCTATAGAGAGACATCTTATCTTCAAGATAAAAACTACTGTTGACGTATAGATTTGTTATTGGTGCAATGGCAGCAGGTCTACTATGTTCACCTATAAAGCTGTCCTTCAGACAGTCTGAAAGTCGAGTTTTTCAAAAATTATTTTAAGGGCGTTGTGTAACTAGTAGCTATTTGAAAATTGGCAGAGATCTTTTGAAGGCCAACATGTTTCGACTGGTATAGAATACATTGTCTTCGCTCTCTTACTTCTTCCACAATACTGCATTAAAAATGGCCAAAAATCGCATATTTCATGCTATTTGCTACGATAATTTTCAACTATCACAAAACTAGATAATGTGTGAAAACACTTTATTTCTATATTTCATCTGCACTCACTGATTAAATTTAAAATTTCAGAATGTTAAAAGACTTCACATTCAATGATTAAGACCGATTTTGAAAGTATTCTAGTGTTGATTTTATTGACTCTTAACTCTGTCATGATATGCGAAAATGGCAAAATTGGTCCTTAGTATATTCCTCTCGGGTAATTGATCCAACAGCCATAACTACTTTGTTCTAACTATCCATGGCACAGGTTCTCATAGATAGGAAAGGAGGGTACTCTCGATTGTGCATTATCATATGAGATAAAGCGAGAAAATTGCCATTTCAAGAGAATTTGTGCTTGAAAATACAAGCAGAAGGTGAATTCAGCCTTACTGCAGGCCCAAACAAAATTTTTCTCTTTCTTTCTTTTAGTGCAGCCGTGCGGTTATTTGTATAAGTTCTTCATAAATGACCTAGGTTTTAGCATAAGATTGATGACTTTAATGAAATGCATACTTGAACGTGTAGATCTTGCACAAAACTGCACTTTTACCGCAAGAGCAAGCTCTTTACAAAGGGGCCACGCCCTTTTAAATTGTGACACACCCTCTTTAAATTCAATTGTTTGCAGCCACTGAGGTCATTTTTATTAAGAATGTGTCGTTTGAGTTGTTTATTTACCGTAAAAGTACACAGGAGACATGTAAAGTCTAAATTGCCAATACAGCAACAACAACAACAGACACCGAGTACTGTAGTGAGTACTGTTGACAGTACTCACCACAGTACTCACTTTGAAAAAGGCTCTCAAAATTGTCAGATACCTTAGGAGCTGCCAATAAATGAGCTTTAATCATGTCAAATACTCATATGAACGAGCTATATTCATTAATGTTGTTCATACAAACAGTTTCAAAGCAGGATTTTCAAAATTCTCAACAGTACTCACCATTTTCCCTTAAAAAGAACAGTATTATATTCTTTATTAACAGAAAAAGTGAGTACTGTTCGCATTTTCACTTTAACTGGACATGAAATATGAAAGTGATACATGAATATAAAGCTTTTGATGCGCTGAATACATCTATGGGCATATTGTCACTATCCACTGTCAAAATAGAGAAATATGGACTGAAACGCTAGTGAGTACTGTGGTGAGTACTGTTGACAGTACTCAGCAGTAAAGCTCACTCCTGTAAGGCTTATGTATAGTGACAGGAAACGTTGTATATTTCCTTATGAGCACTAATTCTATAGAGAGACATCTTATCTTCAAGATAAAAACTACTGTTGACGTATAGATTTGTTATTGGTGCAATGGCAGCAGGTCTACTATGTTCACCTATAAAGCTGTCCTTCAGACAATCTCTTGCAAAAGTGTTGGACCCCTACGAAAATCTACGTTTTTCGGAAATATTGTCCCCCCTCCCCCCATTTCAATGTTGCTTGCATTGGTGAATCATTCTTTTGGTGGATCTGCATGAAAAACACCTCTTTTCCAGGCAATCAACATTGAAACGGGGGGAGGGGGGACAAAAATTCGAATTTTTCAATAGGGGTCCAACACTTTTGTAAGAGATTGTCTGAAAGTTGAGTTTTTCAAAAATTATTTTAAGGGCGTTGTGTAACTAGTAGCTATTTGAAAATTGGCAGAGATCTTTTGAAGGCCAACATGTTTCGACTGGTATAGAATACATTGTCTTCGCTCTCTTACTTCTTCCACGATACTGCATTAAAAATGGCCAAAAATCGCATATTTCATGCTATTTGCTACGATAATTTTCAACTATCACAAAACTAGATGATGTGTGAAAACACTTTATTTCTATATTTCATCTGCATTCACTGATTAAATTTAAAATTTCAGAATGTTAAAAGACTTCACATTCAATGATTAAGACCGATTTTGAAAGTATTCTAGTGTTGATTTTATTGACTCTTAACTCTGTCATGATATGCGAAAATGGCAAAATTGGTCCTTAGTATATTCCTCTCGGGTAATTGATCCAACAGCCATAACTACTTTGTTCTAACTATCCATGGCACAGGTTCTCATAGATAGGAAAGAAGGGTACTCTCGATTGTGCATTATCATATGAGATAAAGCGAGAAAATTGCCATTTCAAGAGAATTTGTGCTTGAAAATACAAGCAGAAGGTGAATTCAGCCTTACTGCAGGCCCAAACAAAATTTTTCTCTTTCTTTCTTTTAGTGCAGCCGTGCGGTTATTTGTATAAGTTCTTCATAAATGACCTAGGTTTTAGCATAAGATTGATGACTTTAATAAAATGCATACTTGAACGTGTAGATCTTGCACAAAACTGCACTTTTACCGCAAGAGCAAGCTCTTTACAAAGGGGCCACGCCCTTTTAAATTGTGACACACCCTCTTTAAATTCAATTTTTTGCAGCCACTGAGGTCATTTTTATTAAGAATGTGTCGTTTGAGTTGTTTATTTACCGTAAAAGTACACAGGAGACATGTAAAGTCTAAATTGCCAATACAGCAACAACAACAACAGACACCGAGTACTGTAGTGAGTACTGTTGACAGTACTCACCACAGTACTCACTTTGAAAAAGGCTCTCAAAATTGTCAGATACCTTAGGAGCTGCCAATAAATGAGCTTTAATCATGTCAAATACTCATATGAACGAGCTATATTCATTAATGTTGTTCATACAAACAGTTTCAAAGCAGGATTTTCAAAATTCTCAACAGTACTCACCATTTTCCCTTAAAAAGAACAGTATTATATTCTTTATTAACAGAAAAAGTGAGTACTGTTCGCATTTTCACTTTAACTGGACATGAAATATGAAAGTGATACATGAATATAAAGCTTTTGATGCGCTGAATACATCTATGGGCATATTGTCACTATCCACTGTCAAAATAGAGAAATATGGACTGAAACGCTAGTGAGTACTGTGGTGAGTACTGTTGACAGTACTCAGCAGTAAAGCTCACTCCTGTAAGGTTTATGTATAGTGACAGAAAACGTTGTATATTTCCTTATGAGCACTAATTCTATAGAGAGACATCTTATCTTCAAGATAAAAACTACTGTTGACGTATAGATTTGTTATTGGTGCAATGGCAGCAGGTCTACTATGTTCACCTATAAAGCTGTCCTTCAGACAGTCTGAAAGTCGAGTTTTTCAAAAATTATTTTAAGGGCGTTGTGTAACTAGTAGCTATTTGAAAATTGGCAGAGATCTTTTGAAGGCCAACATGTTTCGACTGGTATAGAATACATTGTCTTCGCTCTCTTACTTCTTCCACGATACTGCATTAAAAATGGCCAAAAATCGCATATTTCATGCTATTTGCTACGATAATTTTCAACTATCACAAAACTAGATGATGTGTGAAAACACTTTATTTCTATATTTCATCTGCACTCACTGATTAAATTTAAAATTTCAGAATGTTAAAAGACTTCACATTCAATGATTAAGACCGATTTTGAAAGTATTCTAGTGTTGATTTTATTGACTCTTAACTCTGTCATGATATGCGAAAATGGCAAAATTGGTCCTTAGTATATTCCTCTCGGGTAATTGATCCAACAGCCATAACTACTTTGTTCTAACTATCCATGGCACAGGTTCTCATAGATAGGAAAGGAGGGTACTCTCGATTGTGCATTATCATATGAGATAAAGCGAGAAAATTGCCATTTCAAGAGAATTTGTGCTTGAAAATACAAGCAGAAGGTGAATTCAGCCTTACTGCAGGCCCAAACAAAATTTTTCTCTTTCTTTCTTTTAGTGCAGCCGTGCGGTTATTTGTATAAGTTCTTCATAAATGACCTAGGTTTTAGCATAAGATTGATGACTTTAATGAAATGCATACTTGAACGTGTAGATCTTGCACAAAACTGCACTTTTACCGCAAGAGCAAGCTCTTTACAAAGGGGCCACGCCCTTTTAAATTGTGACACACCCTCTTTAAATTCAATTGTTTGCAGCCACTGAGGTCATTTTTATTAAGAATGTGTCGTTTGAGTTGTTTATTTACCGTAAAAGTACACAGGAGACATGTAAAGTCTAAATTGCCAATACAGCAACAACAACAACAGACACCGAGTACTGTAGTGAGTACTGTTGACAGTACTCACCACAGTACTCACTTTGAAAAAGGCTCTCAAAATTGTCAGATACCTTAGGAGCTGCCAATAAATGAGCTTTAATCATGTCAAATACTCATATGAACGAGCTATATTCATTAATGTTGTTCATACAAACAGTTTCAAAGCAGGATTTTCAAAATTCTCAACAGTACTCACCATTTTCCCTTAAAAAGAACAGTATTATATTCTTTATTAACAGAAAAAGTGAGTACTGTTCGCATTTTCACTTTAACTGGACATGAAATATGAAAGTGATACATGAATATAAAGCTTTTGATGCGCTGAATACATCTATGGGCATATTGTCACTATCCACTGTCAAAATAGAGAAATATGGACTGAAACGCTAGTGAGTACTGTGGTGAGTACTGTTGACTTTAATAAAATGCATACTTGAACGTGTAGATCTTGCACAAAACTGCACTTTTACCGCAAGAGCAAGCTCTTTACAAAGGGGCCACGCCCTTTTAAATTGTGACACACCCTCTTTAAATTCAATTTTTTGCAGCCACTGAGGTCATTTTTATTAAGAATGTGTCGTTTGAGTTGTTTATTTACCGTAAAAGTACACAGGAGACCTGTAAAGTCTAAATTGCCAATACAGCAACAACAACAACAGACACCGAGTACTGTAGTGAGTACTGTTGACAGTACTCACCACAGTACTCACTTTGAAAAAGGCTCTCAAAATTGTCAGATACCTTAGGAGCTGCCAATAAATGAGCTTTAATCATGTCAAATACTCATATGAACGAGCTATATTCATTAATGTTGTTCATACAAACAGTTTCAAAGCAGGATTTTCAAAATTCTCAACAGTACTCACCATTTTCCCTTAAAAAGAACAGTATTATATTCTTTATTAACAGAAAAAGTGAGTACTGTTCGCATTTTCACTTTAACTGGACATGAAATATGAAAGTGATACATGAATATAAAGCTTTTGATGCGCTGAATACATCTATGGGCATATTGTCACTATCCACTGTCAAAATAGAGAAATATGGACTGAAACGCTAGTGAGTACTGTGGTGAGTACTGTTGACAGTACTCAGCAGTAAAGCTCACTCCTGTAAGGCTTATGTATAGTGACAGGAAACGTTGTATATTTCCTTATCAGCACTAATTCTATAGAGAGACATCTTATCTTCAAGATAAAAACTACTGTTGACGTATAGATTTGTTATTGGTGCAATGGCAGCAGGTCTACTATGTTCACCTATAAAGCTGTCCTTCAGACAATCTCTTGCAAAAGTGTTGGACCCCTACGAAAATCTACGTTTTTCGGAAATATTGTCCCCCCTCCCCCCATTTCAATGTTGCTTGCATTGGTGAATCATTCTTTTTGGTGGATCTGCATGAAAAACACCTCTTTTCCAGGCAATCAACATTGAAACGGGGGGAGGGGGGACAAAAATTCGAATTTTTCAATAGGGGTCCAACACTTTTGTAAGAGATTGTCTGAAAGTTGAGTTTTTCAAAAATTATTTTAAGGGCGTTGTGTAACTAGTAGCTATTTGAAAATTGGCAGAGATCTTTTGAAGGCCAACATGTTTCGACTGGTATAGAATACATTGTCTTCGCTCTCTTACTTCTTCCACGATACTGCATTAAAAATGGCCAAAAATCGCATATTTCATGCTATTTGCTACGATAATTTTCAACTATCACAAAACTAGATGATGTGTGAAAACACTTTATTTCTATATTTCATCTGCATTCACTGATTAAATTTAAAATTTCAGAATGTTAAAAGACTTCACATTCAATGATTAAGACCGATTTTGAAAGTATTCTAGTGTTGATTTTATTGACTCTTAACTCTGTCATGATATGCGAAAATGGCAAAATTGGTCCTTAGTATATTCCTCTCGGGTAATTGATCCAACAGCCATAACTACTTTGTTCTAACTATCCATGGCACAGGTTCTCATAGATAGGAAAGAAGGGTACTCTCGATTGTGCATTATCATATGAGATAAAGCGAGAAAATTGCCATTTCAAGAGAATTTGTGCTTGAAAATACAAGCAGAAGGTGAATTCAGCCTTACTGCAGGCCCAAACAAAATTTTTCTCTTTCTTTCTTTTAGTGCAGCCGTGCGGTTATTTGTATAAGTTCTTCATAAATGACCTAGGTTTTAGCATAAGATTGATGACTTTAATAAAATGCATACTTGAACGTGTAGATCTTGCACAAAACTGCACTTTTACCGCAAGAGCAAGCTCTTTACAAAGGGGCCACGCCCTTTTAAATTGTGACACACCCTCTTTAAATTCAATTTTTTGCAGCCACTGAGGTCATTTTTATTAAGAATGTGTCGTTTGAGTTGTTTATTTACCGTAAAAGTACACAGGAGACCTGTAAAGTCTAAATTGCCAATACAGCAACAACAACAACAGACACCGAGTACTGTAGTGAGTACTGTTGACAGTACTCACCACAGTACTCACTTTGAAAAAGGCTCTCAAAATTGTCAGATACCTTAGGAGCTGCCAATAAATGAGCTTTAATCATGTCAAATACTCATATGAACGAGCTATATTCATTAATGTTGTTCATACAAACAGTTTCAAAGCAGGATTTTCAAAATTCTCAACAGTACTCACCATTTTCCCTTAAAAAGAACAGTATTATATTCTTTATTAACAGAAAAAGTGAGTACTGTTCGCATTTTCACTTTAACTGGACATGAAATATGAAAGTGATACATGAATATAAAGCTTTTGATGCGCTGAATACATCTATGGGCATATTGTCACTATCCACTGTCAAAATAGAGAAATATGGACTGAAACGCTAGTGAGTACTGTGGTGAGTACTGTTGACAGTACTCAGCAGTAAAGCTCACTCCTGTAAGGTTTATGTATAGTGACAGAAAACGTTGTATATTTCCTTATGAGCACTAATTCTATAGAGAGACATCTTATCTTCAAGATAAAAACTACTGTTGACGTATAGATTTGTTATTGGTGCAATGGCAGCAGGTCTACTATGTTCACCTATAAAGCTGTCCTTCAGACAGTCTGAAAGTCGAGTTTTTCAAAAATTATTTTAAGGGCGTTGTGTAACTAGTAGCTATTTGAAAATTGGCAGAGATCTTTTGAAGGCCAACATGTTTCGACTGGTATAGAATACATTGTCTTCGCTCTCTTACTTCTTCCACGATACTGCATTAAAAATGGCCAAAAATCGCATATTTCATGCTATTTGCTACGATAATTTTCAACTATCACAAAACTAGATGATGTGTGAAAACACTTTATTTCTATATTTCATCTGCATTCACTGATTAAATTTAAAATTTCAGAATGTTAAAAGACTTCACATTCAATGATTAAGACCGATTTTGAAAGTATTTTAGTGTTGATTTTATTGACTCTTAACTCTGTCATGATATGCGAAAATGGCAAAATTGGTCCTTAGTATATTCCTCTCGGGTAATTGATCCAACAGCCATAACTACTTTGTTCTAACTATCCATGGCACAGGTTCTCATAGATAGGAAAGGAGGGTACTCTCGATTGTGCATTATCATATGAGATAAAGCGAGAAAATTGCCATTTCAAGAGAATTTGTGCTTGAAAATACAAGCAGAAGGTGAATTCAGCCTTACTGCAGGCCCAAACAAAATTTTTCTCTTTCTTTCTTTTAGTGCAGCCGTGCGGTTATTTGTATAAGTTCTTCATAAATGACCTAGGTTTTAGCATAAGATTGATGACTTTAATGAAATGCATACTTGAACGTGTAGATCTTGCACAAAACTACACTTTTACCGCAAGAGCAAGCTCTTTACAAAGGGGCCACGCCCTTTTAAATTGTGACACACCCTCTTTAAATTCAATTGTTTGCAGCCACTGAGGTCATTTTTATTAAGAATGTGTCGTTTGAGTTGTTTATTTACCGTAAAAGTACACAGGAGACATGTAAAGTCTAAATTGCCAATACAGCAACAACAACAACAGACACCGAGTACTGTAGTGAGTACTGTTGACAGTACTCACCACAGTACTCACTTTGAAAAAGGCTCTCAAAATTGTCAGATACCTTAGGAGCTGCCAATAAATGAGCTTTAATCATGTCAAATACTCATATGAACGAGCTATATTCATTAATGTTGTTCATACAAACAGTTTCAAAGCAGGATTTTCAAAATTCTCAACAGTACTCACCATTTTCCCTTAAAAAGAACAGTATTATATTCTTTATTAACAGAAAAAGTGAGTACTGTTCGCATTTTCACTTTAACTGGACATGAAATATGAAAGTGATACATGAATATAAAGCTTTTGATGCGCTGAATACATCTATGGGCATATTGTCACTATCCACTGTCAAAATAGAGAAATATGGACTGAAACGCTAGTGAGTACTGTGGTGAGTACTGTTGACAGTACTCAGCAGTAAAGCTCACTCCTGTAAGGCTTATGTATAGTGACAGGAAACGTTGTATATTTCCTTATCAGCACTAATTCTATAGAGAGACATCTTATCTTCAAGATAAAAACTACTGTTGACGTATAGATTTGTTATTGGTGCAATGGCAGCAGGTCTACTATGTTCACCTATAAAGCTGTCCTTCAGACAATCTCTTGCAAAAGTGTTGGACCCCTACGAAAATCTACGTTTTTCGGAAATATTGTCCCCCCTCCCCCCATTTCAATGTTGCTTGCATTGGTGAATCATTCTTTTTGGTGGATCTGCATGAAAAACACCTCTTTTCCAGGCAATCAACATTGAAACGGGGGGAGGGGGGACAAAAATTCGAATTTTTCAATAGGGGTCCAACACTTTTGTAAGAGATTGTCTGAAAGTTGAGTTTTTCAAAAATTATTTTAAGGGCGTTGTGTAACTAGTAGCTATTTGAAAATTGGCAGAGATCTTTTGAAGGCCAACATGTTTCGACTGGTATAGAATACATTGTCTTCGCTCTCTTACTTCTTCCACGATACTGCATTAAAAATGGCCAAAAATCGCATATTTCATGCTATTTGCTACGATAATTTTCAACTATCACAAAACTAGATGATGTGTGAAAACACTTTATTTCTATATTTCATCTGCATTCACTGATTAAATTTAAAATTTCAGAATGTTAAAAGACTTCACATTCAATGATTAAGACCGATTTTGAAAGTATTCTAGTGTTGATTTTATTGACTCTTAACTCTGTCATGATATGCGAAAATGGCAAAATTGGTCCTTAGTATATTCCTCTCGGGTAATTGATCCAACAGCCATAACTACTTTGTTCTAACTATCCATGGCACAGGTTCTCATAGATAGGAAAGAAGGGTACTCTCGATTGTGCATTATCATATGAGATAAAGCGAGAAAATTGCCATTTCAAGAGAATTTGTGCTTGAAAATACAAGCAGAAGGTGAATTCAGCCTTACTGCAGGCCCAAACAAAATTTTTCTCTTTCTTTCTTTTAGTGCAGCCGTGCGGTTATTTGTATAAGTTCTTCATAAATGACCTAGGTTTTAGCATAAGATTGATGACTTTAATAAAATGCATACTTGAACGTGTAGATCTTGCACAAAACTGCACTTTTACCGCAAGAGCAAGCTCTTTACAAAGGGGCCACGCCCTTTTAAATTGTGACACACCCTCTTTAAATTCAATTTTTTGCAGCCACTGAGGTCATTTTTATTAAGAATGTGTCGTTTGAGTTGTTTATTTACCGTAAAAGTACACAGGAGACATGTAAAGTCTAAATTGCCAATACAGCAACAACAACAACAGACACCGAGTACTGTAGTGAGTACTGTTGACAGTACTCACCACAGTACTCACTTTGAAAAAGGCTCTCAAAATTGTCAGATACCTTAGGAGCTGCCAATAAATGAGCTTTAATCATGTCAAATACTCATATGAACGAGCTATATTCATTAATGTTGTTCATACAAACAGTTTCAAAGCAGGATTTTCAAAATTCTCAACAGTACTCACCATTTTCCCTTAAAAAGAACAGTATTATATTCTTTATTAACAGAAAAAGTGAGTACTGTTCGCATTTTCACTTTAACTGGACATGAAATATGAAAGTGATACATGAATATAAAGCTTTTGATGCGCTGAATACATCTATGGGCATATTGTCACTATCCACTGTCAAAATAGAGAAATATGGACTGAAACGCTAGTGAGTACTGTGGTGAGTACTGTTGACAGTACTCAGCAGTAAAGCTCACTCCTGTAAGGTTTATGTATAGTGACAGAAAACGTTGTATATTTCCTTATGAGCACTAATTCTATAGAGAGACATCTTATCTTCAAGATAAAAACTACTGTTGACGTATAGATTTGTTATTGGTGCAATGGCAGCAGGTCTACTATGTTCACCTATAAAGCTGTCCTTCAGACAGTCTGAAAGTCGAGTTTTTCAAAAATTATTTTAAGGGCGTTGTGTAACTAGTAGCTATTTGAAAATTGGCAGAGATCTTTTGAAGGCCAACATGTTTCGACTGGTATAGAATACATTGTCTTCGCTCTCTTACTTCTTCCACAATACTGCATTAAAAATGGCCAAAAATCGCATATTTCATGCTATTTGCTACGATAATTTTCAACTATCACAAAACTAGATGATGTGTGAAAACACTTTATTTCTATATTTCATCTGCATTCACTGATTAAATTTAAAATTTCAGAATGTTAAAAGACTTCACATTCAATGATTAAGACCGATTTTGAAAGTATTCTAGTGTTGATTTTATTGACTCTTAACTCTGTCATGATATGCGAAAATGGCAAAATTGGTCCTTAGTATATTCCTCTCGGGTAATTGATCCAACAGCCATAACTACTTTGTTCTAACTATCCATGGCACAGGTTCTCATAGATAGGAAAGGAGGGTACTCTCGATTGTGCATTATCATATGAGATAAAGCGAGAAAATTGCCATTTCAAGAGAATTTGTGCTTGAAAATACAAGCAGAAGGTGAATTCAGCCTTACTGCAGGCCCAAACAAAATTTTTCTCTTTCTTTCTTTTAGTGCAGCCGTGCGGTTATTTGTATAAGTTCTTCATAAATGACCTAGGTTTTAGCATAAGATTGATGACTTTAATGAAATGCATACTTGAACGTGTAGATCTTGCACAAAACTACACTTTTACCGCAAGAGCAAGCTCTTTACAAAGGGGCCACGCCCTTTTAAATTGTGACACACCCTCTTTAAATTCAATTGTTTGCAGCCACTGAGGTCATTTTTATTAAGAATGTGTCGTTTGAGTTGTTTATTTACCGTAAAAGTACACAGGAGACATGTAAAGTCTAAATTGCCAATACAGCAACAACAACAACAGACACCGAGTACTGTAGTGAGTACTGTTGACAGTACTCACCACAGTACTCACTTTGAAAAAGGCTCTCAAAATTGTCAGATACCTTAGGAGCTGCCAATAAATGAGCTTTAATCATGTCAAATACTCATATGAACGAGCTATATTCATTAATGTTGTTCATACAAACAGTTTCAAAGCAGGATTTTCAAAATTCTCAACAGTACTCACCATTTTCCCTTAAAAAGAACAGTATTATATTCTTTATTAACAGAAAAAGTGAGTACTGTTCGCATTTTCACTTTAACTGGACATGAAATATGAAAGTGATACATGAATATAAAGCTTTTGATGCGCTGAATACATCTATGGGCATATTGTCACTATCCACTGTCAAAATAGAGAAATATGGACTGAAACGCTAGTGAGTACTGTGGTGAGTACTGTTGACAGTACTCAGCAGTAAAGCTCACTCCTGTAAGGCTTATGTATAGTGACAGGAAACGTTGTATATTTCCTTATCAGCACTAATTCTATAGAGAGACATCTTATCTTCAAGATAAAAACTACTGTTGACGTATAGATTTGTTATTGGTGCAATGGCAGCAGGTCTACTATGTTCACCTATAAAGCTGTCCTTCAGACAATCTCTTGCAAAAGTGTTGGACCCCTACGAAAATCTACGTTTTTCGGAAATATTGTCCCCCCTCCCCCCATTTCAATGTTGCTTGCATTGGTGAATCATTCTTTTGGTGGATCTGCATGAAAAACACCTCTTTTCCAGGCAATCAACATTGAAACGGGGGGAGGGGGGACAAAAATTCGAATTTTTCAATAGGGGTCCAACACTTTTGTAAGAGATTGTCTGAAAGTTGAGTTTTTCAAAAATTATTTTAAGGGCGTTGTGTAACTAGTAGCTATTTGAAAATTGGCAGAGATCTTTTGAAGGCCAACATGTTTCGACTGGTATAGAATACATTGTCTTCGCTCTCTTACTTCTTCCACGATACTGCATTAAAAATGGCCAAAAATCGCATATTTCATGCTATTTGCTACGATAATTTTCAACTATCACAAAACTAGATGATGTGTGAAAACACTTTATTTCTATATTTCATCTGCATTCACTGATTAAATTTAAAATTTCAGAATGTTAAAAGACTTCACATTCAATGATTAAGACCGATTTTGAAAGTATTCTAGTGTTGATTTTATTGACTCTTAACTCTGTCATGATATGCGAAAATGGCAAAATTGGTCCTTAGTATATTCCTCTCGGGTAATTGATCCAACAGCCATAACTACTTTGTTCTAACTATCCATGGCACAGGTTCTCATAGATAGGAAAGAAGGGTACTCTCGATTGTGCATTATCATATGAGATAAAGCGAGAAAATTGCCATTTCAAGAGAATTTGTGCTTGAAAATACAAGCAGAAGGTGAATTCAGCCTTACTGCAGGCCCAAACAAAATTTTTCTCTTTCTTTCTTTTAGTGCAGCCGTGCGGTTATTTGTATAAGTTCTTCATAAATGACCTAGGTTTTAGCATAAGATTGATGACTTTAATAAAATGCATACTTGAACGTGTAGATCTTGCACAAAACTGCACTTTTACCGCAAGAGCAAGCTCTTTACAAAGGGGCCACGCCCTTTTAAATTGTGACACACCCTCTTTAAATTCAATTTTTTGCAGCCACTGAGGTCATTTTTATTAAGAATGTGTCGTTTGAGTTGTTTATTTACCGTAAAAGTACACAGGAGACATGTAAAGTCTAAATTGCCAATACAGCAACAACAACAACAGACACCGAGTACTGTAGTGAGTACTGTTGACAGTACTCACCACAGTACTCACTTTGAAAAAGGCTCTCAAAATTGTCAGATACCTTAGGAGCTGCCAATAAATGAGCTTTAATCATGTCAAATACTCATATGAACGAGCTATATTCATTAATGTTGTTCATACAAACAGTTTCAAAGCAGGATTTTCAAAATTCTCAACAGTACTCACCATTTTCCCTTAAAAAGAACAGTATTATATTCTTTATTAACAGAAAAAGTGAGTACTGTTCGCATTTTCACTTTAACTGGACATGAAATATGAAAGTGATACATGAATATAAAGCTTTTGATGCGCTGAATACATCTATGGGCATATTGTCACTATCCACTGTCAAAATAGAGAAATATGGACTGAAACGCTAGTGAGTACTGTGGTGAGTACTGTTGACAGTACTCAGCAGTAAAGCTCACTCCTGTAAGGCTTATGTATAGTGACAGGAAACGTTGTATATTTCCTTATCAGCACTAATTCTATAGAGAGACATCTTATCTTCAAGATAAAAACTACTGTTGACGTATAGATTTGTTATTGGTGCAATGGCAGCAGGTCTACTATGTTCACCTATAAAGCTGTCCTTCAGACAGTCTGAAAGTCGAGTTTTTCAAAAATTATTTTAAGGGCGTTGTGTAACTAGTAGCTATTTGAAAATTGGCAGAGATCTTTTGAAGGCCAACATGTTTCGACTGGTATAGAATACATTGTCTTCGCTCTCTTACTTCTTCCACGATACTGCATTAAAAATGGCCAAAAATCGCATATTTCATGCTATTTGCTACGATAATTTTCAACTATCACAAAACTAGATAATGTGTGAAAACACTTTATTTCTATATTTCATCTGCACTCACTGATTAAATTTAAAATTTCAGAATGTTAAAAGACTTCACATTCAATGATTAAGACCGATTTTGAAAGTATTCTAGTGTTGATTTTATTGACTCTTAACTCTGTCATGATATGCGAAAATGGCAAAATTGGTCCTTAGTATATTCCTCTCGGGTAATTGATCCAACAGCCATAACTACTTTGTTCTAACTATCCATGGCACAGGTTCTCATAGATAGGAAAGGAGGGTACTCTCGATTGTGCATTATCATATGAGATAAAGCGAGAAAATTGCCATTTCAAGAGAATTTGTGCTTGAAAATACAAGCAGAAGGTGAATTCAGCCTTACTGCAGGCCCAAACAAAATTTTTCTCTTTCTTTCTTTTAGTGCAGCCGTGCGGTTATTTGTATAAGTTCTTCATAAATGACCTAGGTTTTAGCATAAGATTGATGACTTTAATGAAATGCATACTTGAACGTGTAGATCTTGCACAAAACTACACTTTTACCGCAAGAGCAAGCTCTTTACAAAGGGGCCACGCCCTTTTAAATTGTGACACACCCTCTTTAAATTCAATTGTTTGCAGCCACTGAGGTCATTTTTATTAAGAATGTGTCGTTTGAGTTGTTTATTTACCGTAAAAGTACACAGGAGACATGTAAAGTCTAAATTGCCAATACAGCAACAACAACAACAGACACCGAGTACTGTAGTGAGTACTGTTGACAGTACTCACCACAGTACTCACTTTGAAAAAGGCTCTCAAAATTGTCAGATACCTTAGGAGCTGCCAATAAATGAGCTTTAATCATGTCAAATACTCATATGAACGAGCTATATTCATTAATGTTGTTCATACAAACAGTTTCAAAGCAGGATTTTCAAAATTCTCAACAGTACTCACCATTTTCCCTTAAAAAGAACAGTATTATATTCTTTATTAACAGAAAAAGTGAGTACTGTTCGCATTTTCACTTTAACTGGACATGAAATATGAAAGTGATACATGAATATAAAGCTTTTGATGCGCTGAATACATCTATGGGCATATTGTCACTATCCACTGTCAAAATAGAGAAATATGGACTGAAACGCTAGTGAGTACTGTGGTGAGTACTGTTGACAGTACTCAGCAGTAAAGCTCACTCCTGTAAGGCTTATGTATAGTGACAGGAAACGTTGTATATTTCCTTATCAGCACTAATTCTATAGAGAGACATCTTATCTTCAAGATAAAAACTACTGTTGACGTATAGATTTGTTATTGGTGCAATGGCAGCAGGTCTACTATGTTCACCTATAAAGCTGTCCTTCAGACAATCTCTTGCAAAAGTGTTGGACCCCTACGAAAATCTACGTTTTTCGGAAATATTGTCCCCCCTCCCCCCATTTCAATGTTGCTTGCATTGGTGAATCATTCTTTTGGTGGATCTGCATGAAAAACACCTCTTTTCCAGGCAATCAACATTGAAACGGGGGGAGGGGGGACAAAAATTCGAATTTTTCAATAGGGGTCCAACACTTTTGTAAGAGATTGTCTGAAAGTTGAGTTTTTCAAAAATTATTTTAAGGGCGTTGTGTAACTAGTAGCTATTTGAAAATTGGCAGAGATCTTTTGAAGGCCAACATGTTTCGACTGGTATAGAATACATTGTCTTCGCTCTCTTACTTCTTCCACGATACTGCATTAAAAATGGCCAAAAATCGCATATTTCATGCTATTTGCTACGATAATTTTCAACTATCACAAAACTAGATGATGTGTGAAAACACTTTATTTCTATATTTCATCTGCATTCACTGATTAAATTTAAAATTTCAGAATGTTAAAAGACTTCACATTCAATGATTAAGACCGATTTTGAAAGTATTCTAGTGTTGATTTTATTGACTCTTAACTCTGTCATGATATGCGAAAATGGCAAAATTGGTCCTTAGTATATTCCTCTCGGGTAATTGATCCAACAGCCATAACTACTTTGTTCTAACTATCCATGGCACAGGTTCTCATAGATAGGAAAGAAGGGTACTCTCGATTGTGCATTATCATATGAGATAAAGCGAGAAAATTGCCATTTCAAGAGAATTTGTGCTTGAAAATACAAGCAGAAGGTGAATTCAGCCTTACTGCAGGCCCAAACAAAATTTTTCTCTTTCTTTCTTTTAGTGCAGCCGTGCGGTTATTTGTATAAGTTCTTCATAAATGACCTAGGTTTTAGCATAAGATTGATGACTTTAATGAAATGCATACTTGAACGTGTAGATCTTGCACAAAACTACACTTTTACCGCAAGAGCAAGCTCTTTACAAAGGGGCCACGCCCTTTTAAATTGTGACACACCCTCTTTAAATTCAATTGTTTGCAGCCACTGAGGTCATTTTTATTAAGAATGTGTCGTTTGAGTTGTTTATTTACCGTAAAAGTACACAGGAGACATGTAAAGTCTAAATTGCCAATACAGCAACAACAACAACAGACACCGAGTACTGTAGTGAGTACTGTTGACAGTACTCACCACAGTACTCACTTTGAAAAAGGCTCTCAAAATTGTCAGATACCTTAGGAGCTGCCAATAAATGAGCTTTAATCATGTCAAATACTCATATGAACGAGCTATATTCATTAATGTTGTTCATACAAACAGTTTCAAAGCAGGATTTTCAAAATTCTCAACAGTACTCACCATTTTCCCTTAAAAAGAACAGTATTATATTCTTTATTAACAGAAAAAGTGAGTACTGTTCGCATTTTCACTTTAACTGGACATGAAATATGAAAGTGATACATGAATATAAAGCTTTTGATGCGCTGAATACATCTATGGGCATATTGTCACTATCCACTGTCAAAATAGAGAAATATGGACTGAAACGCTAGTGAGTACTGTGGTGAGTACTGTTGACAGTACTCAGCAGTAAAGCTCACTCCTGTAAGGCTTATGTATAGTGACAGGAAACGTTGTATATTTCCTTATCAGCACTAATTCTATAGAGAGACATCTTATCTTCAAGATAAAAACTACTGTTGACGTATAGATTTGTTATTGGTGCAATGGCAGCAGGTCTACTATGTTCACCTATAAAGCTGTCCTTCAGACAATCTCTTGCAAAAGTGTTGGACCCCTACGAAAATCTACGTTTTTCGGAAATATTGTCCCCCCTCCCCCCATTTCAATGTTGCTTGCATTGGTGAATCATTCTTTTGGTGGATCTGCATGAAAAACACCTCTTTTCCAGGCAATCAACATTGAAACGGGGGGAGGGGGGACAAAAATTCGAATTTTTCAATAGGGGTCCAACACTTTTGTAAGAGATTGTCTGAAAGTTGAGTTTTTCAAAAATTATTTTAAGGGCGTTGTGTAACTAGTAGCTATTTGAAAATTGGCAGAGATCTTTTGAAGGCCAACATGTTTCGACTGGTATAGAATACATTGTCTTCGCTCTCTTACTTCTTCCACGATACTGCATTAAAAATGGCCAAAAATCGCATATTTCATGCTATTTGCTACGATAATTTTCAACTATCACAAAACTAGATGATGTGTGAAAACACTTTATTTCTATATTTCATCTGCATTCACTGATTAAATTTAAAATTTCAGAATGTTAAAAGACTTCACATTCAATGATTAAGACCGATTTTGAAAGTATTCTAGTGTTGATTTTATTGACTCTTAACTCTGTCATGATATGCGAAAATGGCAAAATTGGTCCTTAGTATATTCCTCTCGGGTAATTGATCCAACAGCCATAACTACTTTGTTCTAACTATCCATGGCACAGGTTCTCATAGATAGGAAAGAAGGGTACTCTCGATTGTGCATTATCATATGAGATAAAGCGAGAAAATTGCCATTTCAAGAGAATTTGTGCTTGAAAATACAAGCAGAAGGTGAATTCAGCCTTACTGCAGGCCCAAACAAAATTTTTCTCTTTCTTTCTTTTAGTGCAGCCGTGCGGTTATTTGTATAAGTTCTTCATAAATGACCTAGGTTTTAGCATAAGATTGATGACTTTAATAAAATGCATACTTGAACGTGTAGATCTTGCACAAAACTGCACTTTTACCGCAAGAGCAAGCTCTTTACAAAGGGGCCACGCCCTTTTAAATTGTGACACACCCTCTTTAAATTCAATTTTTTGCAGCCACTGAGGTCATTTTTATTAAGAATGTGTCGTTTGAGTTGTTTATTTACCGTAAAAGTACACAGGAGACCTGTAAAGTCTAAATTGCCAATACAGCAACAACAACAACAGACACCGAGTACTGTAGTGAGTACTGTTGACAGTACTCACCACAGTACTCACTTTGAAAAAGGCTCTCAAAATTGTCAGATACCTTAGGAGCTGCCAATAAATGAGCTTTAATCATGTCAAATACTCATATGAACGAGCTATATTCATTAATGTTGTTCATACAAACAGTTTCAAAGCAGGATTTTCAAAATTCTCAACAGTACTCACCATTTTCCCTTAAAAAGAACAGTATTATATTCTTTATTAACAGAAAAAGTGAGTACTGTTCGCATTTTCACTTTAACTGGACATGAAATATGAAAGTGATACATGAATATAAAGCTTTTGATGCGCTGAATACATCTATGGGCATATTGTCACTATCCACTGTCAAAATAGAGAAATATGGACTGAAACGCTAGTGAGTACTGTGGTGAGTACTGTTGACAGTACTCAGCAGTAAAGCTCACTCCTGTAAGGTTTATGTATAGTGACAGAAAACGTTGTATATTTCCTTATGAGCACTAATTCTATAGAGAGACATCTTATCTTCAAGATAAAAACTACTGTTGACGTATAGATTTGTTATTGGTGCAATGGCAGCAGGTCTACTATGTTCACCTATAAAGCTGTCCTTCAGACAGTCTGAAAGTCGAGTTTTTCAAAAATTATTTTAAGGGCGTTGTGTAACTAGTAGCTATTTGAAAATTGGCAGAGATCTTTTGAAGGCCAACATGTTTCGACTGGTATAGAATACATTGTCTTCGCTCTCTTACTTCTTCCACGATATTTGTATAAGTTCTTCATAAATGACCTAGGTTTTAGCATAAGATTGATGACTTTAATGAAATGCATACTTGAACGTGTAGATCTTGCACAAAACTACACTTTTACCGCAAGAGCAAGCTCTTTACAAAGGGGCCACGCCCTTTTAAATTGTGACACACCCTCTTTAAATTCAATTGTTTGCAGCCACTGAGGTCATTTTTATTAAGAATGTGTCGTTTGAGTTGTTTATTTACCGTAAAAGTACACAGGAGACATGTAAAGTCTAAATTGCCAATACAGCAACAACAACAACAGACACCGAGTACTGTAGTGAGTACTGTTGACAGTACTCACCACAGTACTCACTTTGAAAAAGGCTCTCAAAATTGTCAGATACCTTAGGAGCTGCCAATAAATGAGCTTTAATCATGTCAAATACTCATATGAACGAGCTATATTCATTAATGTTGTTCATACAAACAGTTTCAAAGCAGGATTTTCAAAATTCTCAACAGTACTCACCATTTTCCCTTAAAAAGAACAGTATTATATTCTTTATTAACAGAAAAAGTGAGTACTGTTCGCATTTTCACTTTAACTGGACATGAAATATGAAAGTGATACATGAATATAAAGCTTTTGATGCGCTGAATACATCTATGGGCATATTGTCACTATCCACTGTCAAAATAGAGAAATATGGACTGAAACGCTAGTGAGTACTGTGGTGAGTACTGTTGACAGTACTCAGCAGTAAAGCTCACTCCTGTAAGGCTTATGTATAGTGACAGGAAACGTTGTATATTTCCTTATCAGCACTAATTCTATAGAGAGACATCTTATCTTCAAGATAAAAACTACTGTTGACGTATAGATTTGTTATTGGTGCAATGGCAGCAGGTCTACTATGTTCACCTATAAAGCTGTCCTTCAGACAATCTCTTGCAAAAGTGTTGGACCCCTACGAAAATCTACGTTTTTCGGAAATATTGTCCCCCCTCCCCCCATTTCAATGTTGCTTGCATTGGTGAATCATTCTTTTGGTGGATCTGCATGAAAAACACCTCTTTTCCAGGCAATCAACATTGAAACGGGGGGAGGGGGGACAAAAATTCGAATTTTTCAATAGGGGTCCAACACTTTTGTAAGAGATTGTCTGAAAGTTGAGTTTTTCAAAAATTATTTTAAGGGCGTTGTGTAACTAGTAGCTATTTGAAAATTGGCAGAGATCTTTTGAAGGCCAACATGTTTCGACTGGTATAGAATACATTGTCTTCGCTCTCTTACTTCTTCCACGATACTGCATTAAAAATGGCCAAAAATCGCATATTTCATGCTATTTGCTACGATAATTTTCAACTATCACAAAACTAGATGATGTGTGAAAACACTTTATTTCTATATTTCATCTGCATTCACTGATTAAATTTAAAATTTCAGAATGTTAAAAGACTTCACATTCAATGATTAAGACCGATTTTGAAAGTATTCTAGTGTTGATTTTATTGACTCTTAACTCTGTCATGATATGCGAAAATGGCAAAATTGGTCCTTAGTATATTCCTCTCGGGTAATTGATCCAACAGCCATAACTACTTTGTTCTAACTATCCATGGCACAGGTTCTCATAGATAGGAAAGAAGGGTACTCTCGATTGTGCATTATCATATGAGATAAAGCGAGAAAATTGCCATTTCAAGAGAATTTGTGCTTGAAAATACAAGCAGAAGGTGAATTCAGCCTTACTGCAGGCCCAAACAAAATTTTTCTCTTTCTTTCTTTTAGTGCAGCCGTGCGGTTATTTGTATAAGTTCTTCATAAATGACCTAGGTTTTAGCATAAGATTGATGACTTTAATAAAATGCATACTTGAACGTGTAGATCTTGCACAAAACTGCACTTTTACCGCAAGAGCAAGCTCTTTACAAAGGGGCCACGCCCTTTTAAATTGTGACACACCCTCTTTAAATTCAATTTTTTGCAGCCACTGAGGTCATTTTTATTAAGAATGTGTCGTTTGAGTTGTTTATTTACCGTAAAAGTACACAGGAGACCTGTAAAGTCTAAATTGCCAATACAGCAACAACAACAACAGACACCGAGTACTGTAGTGAGTACTGTTGACAGTACTCACCACAGTACTCACTTTGAAAAAGGCTCTCAAAATTGTCAGATACCTTAGGAGCTGCCAATAAATGAGCTTTAATCATGTCAAATACTCATATGAACGAGCTATATTCATTAATGTTGTTCATACAAACAGTTTCAAAGCAGGATTTTCAAAATTCTCAACAGTACTCACCATTTTCCCTTAAAAAGAACAGTATTATATTCTTTATTAACAGAAAAAGTGAGTACTGTTCGCATTTTCACTTTAACTGGACATGAAATATGAAAGTGATACATGAATATAAAGCTTTTGATGCGCTGAATACATCTATGGGCATATTGTCACTATCCACTGTCAAAATAGAGAAATATGGACTGAAACGCTAGTGAGTACTGTGGTGAGTACTGTTGACAGTACTCAGCAGTAAAGCTCACTCCTGTAAGGTTTATGTATAGTGACAGAAAACGTTGTATATTTCCTTATGAGCACTAATTCTATAGAGAGACATCTTATCTTCAAGATAAAAACTACTGTTGACGTATAGATTTGTTATTGGTGCAATGGCAGCAGGTCTACTATGTTCACCTATAAAGCTGTCCTTCAGACTGTCTGAAAGTCGAGTTTTTCAAAAATTATTTTAAGGGCGTTGTGTAACTAGTAGCTATTTGAAAATTGGCAGAGATCTTTTGAAGGCCAACATGTTTCGACTGGTATAGAATACATTGTCTTCGCTCTCTTACTTCTTCCACGATATTTGTATAAGTTCTTCATAAATGACCTAGGTTTTAGCATAAGATTGATGACTTTAATGAAATGCATACTTGAACGTGTAGATCTTGCACAAAACTACACTTTTACCGCAAGAGCAAGCTCTTTACAAAGGGGCCACGCCCTTTTAAATTGTGACACACCCTCTTTAAATTCAATTGTTTGCAGCCACTGAGGTCATTTTTATTAAGAATGTGTCGTTTGAGTTGTTTATTTACCGTAAAAGTACACAGGAGACATGTAAAGTCTAAATTGCCAATACAGCAACAACAACAACAGACACCGAGTACTGTAGTGAGTACTGTTGACAGTACTCACCACAGTACTCACTTTGAAAAAGGCTCTCAAAATTGTCAGATACCTTAGGAGCTGCCAATAAATGAGCTTTAATCATGTCAAATACTCATATGAACGAGCTATATTCATTAATGTTGTTCATACAAACAGTTTCAAAGCAGGATTTTCAAAATTCTCAACAGTACTCACCATTTTCCCTTAAAAAGAACAGTATTATATTCTTTATTAACAGAAAAAGTGAGTACTGTTCGCATTTTCACTTTAACTGGACATGAAATATGAAAGTGATACATGAATATAAAGCTTTTGATGCGCTGAATACATCTATGGGCATATTGTCACTATCCACTGTCAAAATAGAGAAATATGGACTGAAACGCTAGTGAGTACTGTGGTGAGTACTGTTGACAGTACTCAGCAGTAAAGCTCACTCCTGTAAGGCTTATGTATAGTGACAGGAAACGTTGTATATTTCCTTATCAGCACTAATTCTATAGAGAGACATCTTATCTTCAAGATAAAAACTACTGTTGACGTATAGATTTGTTATTGGTGCAATGGCAGCAGGTCTACTATGTTCACCTATAAAGCTGTCCTTCAGACAATCTCTTGCAAAAGTGTTGGACCCCTACGAAAATCTACGTTTTTCGGAAATATTGTCCCCCCTCCCCCCATTTCAATGTTGCTTGCATTGGTGAATCATTCTTTTTGGTGGATCTGCATGAAAAACACCTCTTTTCCAGGCAATCAACATTGAAACGGGGGGAGGGGGGACAAAAATTCGAATTTTTCAATAGGGGTCCAACACTTTTGTAAGAGATTGTCTGAAAGTTGAGTTTTTCAAAAATTATTTTAAGGGCGTTGTGTAACTAGTAGCTATTTGAAAATTGGCAGAGATCTTTTGAAGGCCAACATGTTTCGACTGGTATAGAATACATTGTCTTCGCTCTCTTACTTCTTCCACGATACTGCATTAAAAATGGCCAAAAATCGCATATTTCATGCTATTTGCTACGATAATTTTCAACTATCACAAAACTAGATGATGTGTGAAAACACTTTATTTCTATATTTCATCTGCATTCACTGATTAAATTTAAAATTTCAGAATGTTAAAAGACTTCACATTCAATGATTAAGACCGATTTTGAAAGTATTCTAGTGTTGATTTTATTGACTCTTAACTCTGTCATGATATGCGAAAATGGCAAAATTGGTCCTTAGTATATTCCTCTCGGGTAATTGATCCAACAGTCATAACTACTTTGTTCTAACTATCCATGGCACAGGTTCTCATAGATAGGAAAGAAGGGTACTCTCGATTGTGCATTATCATATGAGATAAAGCGAGAAAATTGCCATTTCAAGAGAATTTGTGCTTGAAAATACAAGCAGAAGGTGAATTCAGCCTTACTGCAGGCCCAAACAAAATTTTTCTCTTTCTTTCTTTTAGTGCAGCCGTGCGGTTATTTGTATAAGTTCTTCATAAATGACCTAGGTTTTAGCATAAGATTGATGACTTTAATAAAATGCATACTTGAACGTGTAGATCTTGCACAAAACTGCACTTTTACCGCAAGAGCAAGCTCTTTACAAAGGGGCCACGCCCTTTTAAATTGTGACACACCCTCTTTAAATTCAATTTTTTGCAGCCACTGAGGTCATTTTTATTAAGAATGTGTCGTTTGAGTTGTTTATTTACCGTAAAAGTACAAAGGAGACCTGTAAAGTCTAAATTGCCAATACAGCAACAACAACAACAGACACCGAGTACTGTAGTGAGTACTGTTGACAGTACTCACCACAGTACTCACTTTGAAAAAGGCTCTCAAAATTGTCAGATACCTTAGGAGCTGCCAATAAATGAGCTTTAATCATGTCAAATACTCATATGAACGAGCTATATTCATTAATGTTGTTCATACAAACAGTTTCAAAGCAGGATTTTCAAAATTCTCAACAGTACTCACCATTTTCCCTTAAAAAGAACAGTATTATATTCTTTATTAACAGAAAAAGTGAGTACTGTTCGCATTTTCACTTTAACTGGACATGAAATATGAAAGTGATACATGAATATAAAGCTTTTGATGCGCTGAATACATCTATGGGCATATTGTCACTATCCACTGTCAAAATAGAGAAATATGGACTGAAACGCTAGTGAGTACTGTGGTGAGTACTGTTGACAGTACTCAGCAGTAAAGCTCACTCCTGTAAGGTTTATGTATAGTGACAGAAAACGTTGTATATTTCCTTATGAGCACTAATTCTATAGAGAGACATCTTATCTTCAAGATAAAAACTACTGTTGACGTATAGATTTGTTATTGGTGCAATGGCAGCAGGTCTACTATGTTCACCTATAAAGCTGTCCTTCAGACAGTCTGAAAGTCGAGTTTTTCAAAAATTATTTTAAGGGCGTTGTGTAACTAGTAGCTATTTGAAAATTGGCAGAGATCTTTTGAAGGCCAACATGTTTCGACTGGTATAGAATACATTGTCTTCGCTCTCTTACTTCTTCCACGATATTTGTATAAGTTCTTCATAAATGACCTAGGTTTTAGCATAAGATTGATGACTTTAATGAAATGCATACTTGAACGTGTAGATCTTGCACAAAACTACACTTTTACCGCAAGAGCAAGCTCTTTACAAAGGGGCCACGCCCTTTTAAATTGTGACACACCCTCTTTAAATTCAATTGTTTGCAGCCACTGAGGTCATTTTTATTAAGAATGTGTCGTTTGAGTTGTTTATTTACCGTAAAAGTACACAGGAGACATGTAAAGTCTAAATTGCCAATACAGCAACAACAACAACAGACACCGAGTACTGTAGTGAGTACTGTTGACAGTACTCACCACAGTACTCACTTTGAAAAAGGCTCTCAAAATTGTCAGATACCTTAGGAGCTGCCAATAAATGAGCTTTAATCATGTCAAATACTCATATGAACGAGCTATATTCATTAATGTTGTTCATACAAACAGTTTCAAAGCAGGATTTTCAAAATTCTCAACAGTACTCACCATTTTCCCTTAAAAAGAACAGTATTATATTCTTTATTAACAGAAAAAGTGAGTACTGTTCGCATTTTCACTTTAACTGGACATGAAATATGAAAGTGATACATGAATATAAAGCTTTTGATGCGCTGAATACATCTATGGGCATATTGTCACTATCCACTGTCAAAATAGAGAAATATGGACTGAAACGCTAGTGAGTACTGTGGTGAGTACTGTTGACAGTACTCAGCAGTAAAGCTCACTCCTGTAAGGCTTATGTATAGTGACAGGAAACGTTGTATATTTCCTTATCAGCACTAATTCTATAGAGAGACATCTTATCTTCAAGATAAAAACTACTGTTGACGTATAGATTTGTTATTGGTGCAATGGCAGCAGGTCTACTATGTTCACCTATAAAGCTGTCCTTCAGACAATCTCTTGCAAAAGTGTTGGACCCCTACGAAAATCTACGTTTTTCGGAAATATTGTCCCCCCTCCCCCCATTTCAATGTTGCTTGCATTGGTGAATCATTCTTTTTGGTGGATCTGCATGAAAAACACCTCTTTTCCAGGCAATCAACATTGAAACGGGGGGAGGGGGGACAAAAATTCGAATTTTTCAATAGGGGTCCAACACTTTTGTAAGAGATTGTCTGAAAGTTGAGTTTTTCAAAAATTATTTTAAGGGCGTTGTGTAACTAGTAGCTATTTGAAAATTGGCAGAGATCTTTTGAAGGCCAACATGTTTCGACTGGTATAGAATACATTGTCTTCGCTCTCTTACTTCTTCCACGATACTGCATTAAAAATGGCCAAAAATCGCATATTTCATGCTATTTGCTACGATAATTTTCAACTATCACAAAACTAGATGATGTGTGAAAACACTTTATTTCTATATTTCATCTGCATTCACTGATTAAATTTAAAATTTCAGAATGTTAAAAGACTTCACATTCAATGATTAAGACCGATTTTGAAAGTATTCTAGTGTTGATTTTATTGACTCTTAACTCTGTCATGATATGCGAAAATGGCAAAATTGGTCCTTAGTATATTCCTCTCGGGTAATTGATCCAACAGCCATAACTACTTTGTTCTAACTATCCATGGCACAGGTTCTCATAGATAGGAAAGAAGGGTACTCTCGATTGTGCATTATCATATGAGATAAAGCGAGAAAATTGCCATTTCAAGAGAATTTGTGCTTGAAAATACAAGCAGAAGGTGAATTCAGCCTTACTGCAGGCCCAAACAAAATTTTTCTCTTTCTTTCTTTTAGTGCAGCCGTGCGGTTATTTGTATAAGTTCTTCATAAATGACCTAGGTTTTAGCATAAGATTGATGACTTTAATAAAATGCATACTTGAACGTGTAGATCTTGCACAAAACTGCACTTTTACCGCAAGAGCAAGCTCTTTACAAAGGGGCCACGCCCTTTTAAATTGTGACACACCCTCTTTAAATTCAATTTTTTGCAGCCACTGAGGTCATTTTTATTAAGAATGTGTCGTTTGAGTTGTTTATTTACCGTAAAAGTACACAGGAGACCTGTAAAGTCTAAATTGCCAATACAGCAACAACAACAACAGACACCGAGTACTGTAGTGAGTACTGTTGACAGTACTCACCACAGTACTCACTTTGAAAAAGGCTCTCAAAATTGTCAGATACCTTAGGAGCTGCCAATAAATGAGCTTTAATCATGTCAAATACTCATATGAACGAGCTATATTCATTAATGTTGTTCATACAAACAGTTTCAAAGCAGGATTTTCAAAATTCTCAACAGTACTCACCATTTTCCCTTAAAAAGAACAGTATTATATTCTTTATTAACAGAAAAAGTGAGTACTGTTCGCATTTTCACTTTAACTGGACATGAAATATGAAAGTGATACATGAATATAAAGCTTTTGATGCGCTGAATACATCTATGGGCATATTGTCACTATCCACTGTCAAAATAGAGAAATATGGACTGAAACGCTAGTGAGTACTGTGGTGAGAACTGTTGACAGTACTCAGCAGTAAAGCTCACTCCTGTAAGGCTTATGTATAGTGACAGGAAACGTTGTATATTTCCTTATCAGCACTAATTCTATAGAGAGACATCTTATCTTCAAGATAAAAACTACTGTTGACGTATAGATTTGTTATTGGTGCAATGGCAGCAGGTCTACTATGTTCACCTATAAAGCTGTCCTTCAGACAATCTCTTGCAAAAGTGTTGGACCCCTACGAAAATCTACGTTTTTCGGAAATATTGTCCCCCCTCCCCCCATTTCAATGTTGCTTGCATTGGTGAATCATTCTTTTTGGTGGATCTGCATGAAAAACACCTCTTTTCCAGGCAATCAACATTGAAACGGGGGGAGGGGGGACAAAAATTCGAATTTTTCAATAGGGGTCCAACACTTTTGTAAGAGATTGTCTGAAAGTTGAGTTTTTCAAAAATTATTTTAAGGGCGTTGTGTAACTAGTAGCTATTTGAAAATTGGCAGAGATCTTTTGAAGGCCAACATGTTTCGACTGGTATAGAATACATTGTCTTCGCTCTCTTACTTCTTCCACGATACTGCATTAAAAATGGCCAAAAATCGCATATTTCATGCTATTTGCTACGATAATTTTCAACTATCACAAAACTAGATGATGTGTGAAAACACTTTATTTCTATATTTCATCTGCATTCACTGATTAAATTTAAAATTTCAGAATGTTAAAAGACTTCACATTCAATGATTAAGACCGATTTTGAAAGTATTCTAGTGTTGATTTTATTGACTCTTAACTCTGTCATGATATGCGAAAATGGCAAAATTGGTCCTTAGTATATTCCTCTCGGGTAATTGATCCAACAGCCATAACTACTTTGTTCTAACTATCCATGGCACAGGTTCTCATAGATAGGAAAGAAGGGTACTCTCGATTGTGCATTATCATATGAGATAAAGCGAGAAAATTGCCATTTCAAGAGAATTTGTGCTTGAAAATACAAGCAGAAGGTGAATTCAGCCTTACTGCAGGCCCAAACAAAATTTTTCTCTTTCTTTCTTTTAGTGCAGCCGTGCGGTTATTTGTATAAGTTCTTCATAAATGACCTAGGTTTTAGCATAAGATTGATGACTTTAATAAAATGCATACTTGAACGTGTAGATCTTGCACAAAACTGCACTTTTACCGCAAGAGCAAGCTCTTTACAAAGGGGCCACGCCCTTTTAAATTGTGACACACCCTCTTTAAATTCAATTTTTTGCAGCCACTGAGGTCATTTTTATTAAGAATGTGTCGTTTGAGTTGTTTATTTACCGTAAAAGTACACAGGAGACCTGTAAAGTCTAAATTGCCAATACAGCAACAACAACAACAGACACCGAGTACTGTAGTGAGTACTGTTGACAGTACTCACCACAGTACTCACTTTGAAAAAGGCTCTCAAAATTGTCAGATACCTTAGGAGCTGCCAATAAATGAGCTTTAATCATGTCAAATACTCATATGAACGAGCTATATTCATTAATGTTGTTCATACAAACAGTTTCAAAGCAGGATTTTCAAAATTCTCAACAGTACTCACCATTTTCCCTTAAAAAGAACAGTATTATATTCTTTATTAACAGAAAAAGTGAGTACTGTTCGCATTTTCACTTTAACTGGACATGAAATATGAAAGTGATACATGAATATAAAGCTTTTGATGCGCTGAATACATCTATGGGCATATTGTCACGATCCACTGTCAAAATAGAGAAATATGGACTGAAACGCTAGTGAGTACTGTGGTGAGTACTGTTGACAGTACTCAGCAGTAAAGCTCACTCCTGTAAGGCTTATGTATAGTGACAGGAAACGTTGTATATTTCCTTATCAGCACTAATTCTATAGAGAGACATCTTATCTTCAAGATAAAAACTACTGTTGACGTATAGATTTGTTATTGGTGCAATGGCAGCAGGTCTACTATGTTCACCTATAAAGCTGTCCTTCAGACAATCTCTTGCAAAAGTGTTGGACCCCTACGAAAATCTACGTTTTTCGGAAATATTGTCCCCCCTCCCCCCATTTCAATGTTGCTTGCATTGGTGAATCATTCTTTTTGGTGGATCTGCATGAAAAACACCTCTTTTCCAGGCAATCAACATTGAAACGGGGGGAGGGGGGACAAAAATTCGAATTTTTCAATAGGGGTCCAACACTTTTGTAAGAGATTGTCTGAAAGTTGAGTTTTTCAAAAATTATTTTAAGGGCGTTGTGTAACTAGTAGCTATTTGAAAATTGGCAGAGATCTTTTGAAGGCCAACATGTTTCGACTGGTATAGAATACATTGTCTTCGCTCTCTTACTTCTTCCACGATACTGCATTAAAAATGGCCAAAAATCGCATATTTCATGCTATTTGCTACGATAATTTTCAACTATCACAAAACTAGATGATGTGTGAAAACACTTTATTTCTATATTTCATCTGCATTCACTGATTAAATTTAAAATTTCAGAATGTTAAAAGACTTCACATTCAATGATTAAGACCGATTTTGAAAGTATTCTAGTGTTGATTTTATTGACTCTTAACTCTGTCATGATATGCGAAAATGGCAAAATTGGTCCTTAGTATATTCCTCTCGGGTAATTGATCCAACAGCCATAACTACTTTGTTCTAACTATCCATGGCACAGGTTCTCATAGATAGGAAAGAAGGGTACTCTCGATTGTGCATTATCATATGAGATAAAGCGAGAAAATTGCCATTTCAAGAGAATTTGTGCTTGAAAATACAAGCAGAAGGTGAATTCAGCCTTACTGCAGGCCCAAACAAAATTTTTCTCTTTCTTTCTTTTAGTGCAGCCGTGCGGTTATTTGTATAAGTTCTTCATAAATGACCTAGGTTTTAGCATAAGATTGATGACTTTAATAAAATGCATACTTGAACGTGTAGATCTTGCACAAAACTGCACTTTTACCGCAAGAGCAAGCTCTTTACAAAGGGGCCACGCCCTTTTAAATTGTGACACACCCTCTTTAAATTCAATTTTTTGCAGCCACTGAGGTCATTTTTATTAAGAATGTGTCGTTTGAGTTGTTTATTTACCGTAAAAGTACACAGGAGACCTGTAAAGTCTAAATTGCCAATACAGCAACAACAACAACAGACACCGAGTACTGTAGTGAGTACTGTTGACAGTACTCACCACAGTACTCACTTTGAAAAAGGCTCTCAAAATTGTCAGATACCTTAGGAGCTGCCAATAAATGAGCTTTAATCATGTCAAATACTCATATGAACGAGCTATATTCATTAATGTTGTTCATACAAACAGTTTCAAAGCAGGATTTTCAAAATTCTCAACAGTACTCACCATTTTCCCTTAAAAAGAACAGTATTATATTCTTTATTAACAGAAAAAGTGAGTACTGTTCGCATTTTCACTTTAACTGGACATGAAATATGAAAGTGATACATGAATATAAAGCTTTTGATGCGCTGAATACATCTATGGGCATATTGTCACTATCCACTGTCAAAATAGAGAAATATGGACTGAAACGCTAGTGAGTACTGTGGTGAGTACTGTTGACAGTACTCAGCAGTAAAGCTCACTCCTGTAAGGTTTATGTATAGTGACAGAAAACGTTGTATATTTCCTTATGAGCACTAATTCTATAGAGAGACATCTTATCTTCAAGATAAAAACTACTGTTGACGTATAGATTTGTTATTGGTGCAATGGCAGCAGGTCTACTATGTTCACCTATAAAGCTGTCCTTCAGACAGTCTGAAAGTCGAGTTTTTCAAAAATTATTTTAAGGGCGTTGTGTAACTAGTAGCTATTTGAAAATTGGCAGAGATCTTTTGAAGGCCAACATGTTTCGACTGGTATAGAATACATTGTCTTCGCTCTCTTACTTCTTCCACGATATTTGTATAAGTTCTTCATAAATGACCTAGGTTTTAGCATAAGATTGATGACTTTAATGAAATGCATACTTGAACGTGTAGATCTTGCACAAAACTACACTTTTACCGCAAGAGCAAGCTCTTTACAAAGGGGCCACGCCCTTTTAAATTGTGACACACCCTCTTTAAATTCAATTGTTTGCAGCCACTGAGGTCATTTTTATTAAGAATGTGTCGTTTGAGTTGTTTATTTACCGTAAAAGTACACAGGAGACATGTAAAGTCTAAATTGCCAATACAGCAACAACAACAACAGACACCGAGTACTGTAGTGAGTACTGTTGACAGTACTCACCACAGTACTCACTTTGAAAAAGGCTCTCAAAATTGTCAGATACCTTAGGAGCTGCCAATAAATGAGCTTTAATCATGTCAAATACTCATATGAACGAGCTATATTCATTAATGTTGTTCATACAAACAGTTTCAAAGCAGGATTTTCAAAATTCTCAACAGTACTCACCATTTTCCCTTAAAAAGAACAGTATTATATTCTTTATTAACAGAAAAAGTGAGTACTGTTCGCATTTTCACTTTAACTGGACATGAAATATGAAAGTGATACATGAATATAAAGCTTTTGATGCGCTGAATACATCTATGGGCATATTGTCACTATCCACTGTCAAAATAGAGAAATATGGACTGAAACGCTAGTGAGTACTGTGGTGAGTACTGTTGACAGTACTCAGCAGTAAAGCTCACTCCTGTAAGGCTTATGTATAGTGACAGGAAACGTTGTATATTTCCTTATCAGCACTAATTCTATAGAGAGACATCTTATCTTCAAGATAAAAACTACTGTTGACGTATAGATTTGTTATTGGTGCAATGGCAGCAGGTCTACTATGTTCACCTATAAAGCTGTCCTTCAGACAATCTCTTGCAAAAGTGTTGGACCCCTACGAAAATCTACGTTTTTCGGAAATATTGTCCCCCCTCCCCCCATTTCAATGTTGCTTGCATTGGTGAATCATTCTTTTTGGTGGATCTGCATGAAAAACACCTCTTTTCCAGGCAATCAACATTGAAACGGGGGGAGGGGGGACAAAAATTCGAATTTTTCAATAGGGGTCCAACACTTTTGTAAGAGATTGTCTGAAAGTTGAGTTTTTCAAAAATTATTTTAAGGGCGTTGTGTAACTAGTAGCTATTTGAAAATTGGCAGAGATCTTTTGAAGGCCAACATGTTTCGACTGGTATAGAATACATTGTCTTCGCTCTCTTACTTCTTCCACGATACTGCATTAAAAATGGCCAAAAATCGCATATTTCATGCTATTTGCTACGATAATTTTCAACTATCACAAAACTAGATGATGTGTGAAAACACTTTATTTCTATATTTCATCTGCATTCACTGATTAAATTTAAAATTTCAGAATGTTAAAAGACTTCACATTCAATGATTAAGACCGATTTTGAAAGTATTCTAGTGTTGATTTTATTGACTCTTAACTCTGTCATGATATGCGAAAATGGCAAAATTGGTCCTTAGTATATTCCTCTCGGGTAATTGATCCAACAGCCATAACTACTTTGTTCTAACTATCCATGGCACAGGTTCTCATAGATAGGAAAGAAGGGTACTCTCGATTGTGCATTATCATATGAGATAAAGCGAGAAAATTGCCATTTCAAGAGAATTTGTGCTTGAAAATACAAGCAGAAGGTGAATTCAGCCTTACTGCAGGCCCAAACAAAATTTTTCTCTTTCTTTCTTTTAGTGCAGCCGTGCGGTTATTTGTATAAGTTCTTCATAAATGACCTAGGTTTTAGCATAAGATTGATGACTTTAATAAAATGCATACTTGAACGTGTAGATCTTGCACAAAACTGCACTTTTACCGCAAGAGCAAGCTCTTTACAAAGGGGCCACGCCCTTTTAAATTGTGACACACCCTCTTTAAATTCAATTTTTTGCAGCCACTGAGGTCATTTTTATTAAGAATGTGTCGTTTGAGTTGTTTATTTACCGTAAAAGTACACAGGAGACCTGTAAAGTCTAAATTGCCAATACAGCAACAACAACAACAGACACCGAGTACTGTAGTGAGTACTGTTGACAGTACTCACCACAGTACTCACTTTGAAAAAGGCTCTCAAAATTGTCAGATACCTTAGGAGCTGCCAATAAATGAGCTTTAATCATGTCAAATACTCATATGAACGAGCTATATTCATTAATGTTGTTCATACAAACAGTTTCAAAGCAGGATTTTCAAAATTCTCAACAGTACTCACCATTTTCCCTTAAAAAGAACAGTATTATATTCTTTATTAACAGAAAAAGTGAGTACTGTTCGCATTTTCACTTTAACTGGACATGAAATATGAAAGTGATACATGAATATAAAGCTTTTGATGCGCTGAATACATCTATGGGCATATTGTCACGATCCACTGTCAAAATAGAGAAATATGGACTGAAACGCTAGTGAGTACTGTGGTGAGTACTGTTGACAGTACTCAGCAGTAAAGCTCACTCCTGTAAGGCTTATGTATAGTGACAGGAAACGTTGTATATTTCCTTATCAGCACTAATTCTATAGAGAGACATCTTATCTTCAAGATAAAAACTACTGTTGACGTATAGATTTGTTATTGGTGCAATGGCAGCAGGTCTACTATGTTCACCTATAAAGCTGTCCTTCAGACAATCTCTTGCAAAAGTGTTGGACCCCTACGAAAATCTACGTTTTTCGGAAATATTGTCCCCCCTCCCCCCATTTCAATGTTGCTTGCATTGGTGAATCATTCTTTTTGGTGGATCTGCATGAAAAACACCTCTTTTCCAGGCAATCAACATTGAAACGGGGGGAGGGGGGACAAAAATTCGAATTTTTCAATAGGGGTCCAACACTTTTGTAAGAGATTGTCTGAAAGTTGAGTTTTTCAAAAATTATTTTAAGGGCGTTGTGTAACTAGTAGCTATTTGAAAATTGGCAGAGATCTTTTGAAGGCCAACATGTTTCGACTGGTATAGAATACATTGTCTTCGCTCTCTTACTTCTTCCACGATACTGCATTAAAAATGGCCAAAAATCGCATATTTCATGCTATTTGCTACGATAATTTTCAACTATCACAAAACTAGATGATGTGTGAAAACACTTTATTTCTATATTTCATCTGCATTCACTGATTAAATTTAAAATTTCAGAATGTTAAAAGACTTCACATTCAATGATTAAGACCGATTTTGAAAGTATTCTAGTGTTGATTTTATTGACTCTTAACTCTGTCATGATATGCGAAAATGGCAAAATTGGTCCTTAGTATATTCCTCTCGGGTAATTGATCCAACAGCCATAACTACTTTGTTCTAACTATCCATGGCACAGGTTCTCATAGATAGGAAAGAAGGGTACTCTCGATTGTGCATTATCATATGAGATAAAGCGAGAAAATTGCCATTTCAAGAGAATTTGTGCTTGAAAATACAAGCAGAAGGTGAATTCAGCCTTACTGCAGGCCCAAACAAAATTTTTCTCTTTCTTTCTTTTAGTGCAGCCGTGCGGTTATTTGTATAAGTTCTTCATAAATGACCTAGGTTTTAGCATAAGATTGATGACTTTAATAAAATGCATACTTGAACGTGTAGATCTTGCACAAAACTGCACTTTTACCGCAAGAGCAAGCTCTTTACAAAGGGGCCACGCCCTTTTAAATTGTGACACACCCTCTTTAAATTCAATTTTTTGCAGCCACTGAGGTCATTTTTATTAAGAATGTGTCGTTTGAGTTGTTTATTTACCGTAAAAGTACACAGGAGACCTGTAAAGTCTAAATTGCCAATACAGCAACAACAACAACAGACACCGAGTACTGTAGTGAGTACTGTTGACAGTACTCACCACAGTACTCACTTTGAAAAAGGCTCTCAAAATTGTCAGATACCTTAGGAGCTGCCAATAAATGAGCTTTAATCATGTCAAATACTCATATGAACGAGCTATATTCATTAATGTTGTTCATACAAACAGTTTCAAAGCAGGATTTTCAAAATTCTCAACAGTACTCACCATTTTCCCTTAAAAAGAACAGTATTATATTCTTTATTAACAGAAAAAGTGAGTACTGTTCGCATTTTCACTTTAACTGGACATGAAATATGAAAGTGATACATGAATATAAAGCTTTTGATGCGCTGAATACATCTATGGGCATATTGTCACGATCCACTGTCAAAATAGAGAAATATGGACTGAAACGCTAGTGAGTACTGTGGTGAGTACTGTTGACAGTACTCAGCAGTAAAGCTCACTCCTGTAAGGCTTATGTATAGTGACAGGAAACGTTGTATATTTCCTTATCAGCACTAATTCTATAGAGAGACATCTTATCTTCAAGATAAAAACTACTGTTGACGTATAGATTTGTTATTGGTGCAATGGCAGCAGGTCTACTATGTTCACCTATAAAGCTGTCCTTCAGACAATCTCTTGCAAAAGTGTTGGACCCCTACGAAAATCTACGTTTTTCGGAAATATTGTCCCCCCTCCCCCCATTTCAATGTTGCTTGCATTGGTGAATCATTCTTTTTGGTGGATCTGCATGAAAAACACCTCTTTTCCAGGCAATCAACATTGAAACGGGGGGAGGGGGGACAAAAATTCGAATTTTTCAATAGGGGTCCAACACTTTTGTAAGAGATTGTCTGAAAGTTGAGTTTTTCAAAAATTATTTTAAGGGCGTTGTGTAACTAGTAGCTATTTGAAAATTGGCAGAGATCTTTTGAAGGCCAACATGTTTCGACTGGTATAGAATACATTGTCTTCGCTCTCTTACTTCTTCCACGATACTGCATTAAAAATGGCCAAAAATCGCATATTTCATGCTATTTGCTACGATAATTTTCAACTATCACAAAACTAGATGATGTGTGAAAACACTTTATTTCTATATTTCATCTGCATTCACTGATTAAATTTAAAATTTCAGAATGTTAAAAGACTTCACATTCAATGATTAAGACCGATTTTGAAAGTATTCTAGTGTTGATTTTATTGACTCTTAACTCTGTCATGATATGCGAAAATGGCAAAATTGGTCCTTAGTATATTCCTCTCGGGTAATTGATCCAACAGCCATAACTACTTTGTTCTAACTATCCATGGCACAGGTTCTCATAGATAGGAAAGAAGGGTACTCTCGATTGTGCATTATCATATGAGATAAAGCGAGAAAATTGCCATTTCAAGAGAATTTGTGCTTGAAAATACAAGCAGAAGGTGAATTCAGCCTTACTGCAGGCCCAAACAAAATTTTTCTCTTTCTTTCTTTTAGTGCAGCCGTGCGGTTATTTGTATAAGTTCTTCATAAATGACCTAGGTTTTAGCATAAGATTGATGACTTTAATAAAATGCATACTTGAACGTGTAGATCTTGCACAAAACTGCACTTTTACCGCAAGAGCAAGCTCTTTACAAAGGGGCCACGCCCTTTTAAATTGTGACACACCCTCTTTAAATTCAATTTTTTGCAGCCACTGAGGTCATTTTTATTAAGAATGTGTCGTTTGAGTTGTTTATTTACCGTAAAAGTACACAGGAGACCTGTAAAGTCTAAATTGCCAATACAGCAACAACAACAACAGACACCGAGTACTGTAGTGAGTACTGTTGACAGTACTCACCACAGTACTCACTTTGAAAAAGGCTCTCAAAATTGTCAGATACCTTAGGAGCTGCCAATAAATGAGCTTTAATCATGTCAAATACTCATATGAACGAGCTATATTCATTAATGTTGTTCATACAAACAGTTTCAAAGCAGGATTTTCAAAATTCTCAACAGTACTCACCATTTTCCCTTAAAAAGAACAGTATTATATTCTTTATTAACAGAAAAAGTGAGTACTGTTCGCATTTTCACTTTAACTGGACATGAAATATGAAAGTGATACATGAATATAAAGCTTTTGATGCGCTGAATACATCTATGGGCATATTGTCACTATCCACTGTCAAAATAGAGAAATATGGACTGAAACGCTAGTGAGTACTGTGGTGAGTACTGTTGACAGTACTCAGCAGTAAAGCTCACTCCTGTAAGGCTTATGTATAGTGACAGGAAACGTTGTATATTTCCTTATCAGCACTAATTCTATAGAGAGACATCTTATCTTCAAGATAAAAACTACTGTTGACGTATAGATTTGTTATTGGTGCAATGGCAGCAGGTCTACTATGTTCACCTATAAAGCTGTCCTTCAGACAATCTCTTGCAAAAGTGTTGGACCCCTACGAAAATCTACGTTTTTCGGAAATATTGTCCCCCCTCCCCCCATTTCAATGTTGCTTGCATTGGTGAATCATTCTTTTTGGTGGATCTGCATGAAAAACACCTCTTTTCCAGGCAATCAACATTGAAACGGGGGGAGGGGGGACAAAAATTCGAATTTTTCAATAGGGGTCCAACACTTTTGTAAGAGATTGTCTGAAAGTTGAGTTTTTCAAAAATTATTTTAAGGGCGTTGTGTAACTAGTAGCTATTTGAAAATTGGCAGAGATCTTTTGAAGGCCAACATGTTTCGACTGGTATAGAATACATTGTCTTCGCTCTCTTACTTCTTCCACGATACTGCATTAAAAATGGCCAAAAATCGCATATTTCATGCTATTTGCTACGATAATTTTCAACTATCACAAAACTAGATGATGTGTGAAAACACTTTATTTCTATATTTCATCTGCATTCACTGATTAAATTTAAAATTTCAGAATGTTAAAAGACTTCACATTCAATGATTAAGACCGATTTTGAAAGTATTCTAGTGTTGATTTTATTGACTCTTAACTCTGTCATGATATGCGAAAATGGCAAAATTGGTCCTTAGTATATTCCTCTCGGGTAATTGATCCAACAGCCATAACTACTTTGTTCTAACTATCCATGGCACAGGTTCTCATAGATAGGAAAGAAGGGTACTCTCGATTGTGCATTATCATATGAGATAAAGCGAGAAAATTGCCATTTCAAGAGAATTTGTGCTTGAAAATACAAGCAGAAGGTGAATTCAGCCTTACTGCAGGCCCAAACAAAATTTTTCTCTTTCTTTCTTTTAGTGCAGCCGTGCGGTTATTTGTATAAGTTCTTCATAAATGACCTAGGTTTTAGCATAAGATTGATGACTTTAATAAAATGCATACTTGAACGTGTAGATCTTGCACAAAACTGCACTTTTACCGCAAGAGCAAGCTCTTTACAAAGGGGCCACGCCCTTTTAAATTGTGACACACCCTCTTTAAATTCAATTTTTTGCAGCCACTGAGGTCATTTTTATTAAGAATGTGTCGTTTGAGTTGTTTATTTACCGTAAAAGTACACAGGAGACCTGTAAAGTCTAAATTGCCAATACAGCAACAACAACAACAGACACCGAGTACTGTAGTGAGTACTGTTGACAGTACTCACCACAGTACTCACTTTGAAAAAGGCTCTCAAAATTGTCAGATACCTTAGGAGCTGCCAATAAATGAGCTTTAATCATGTCAAATACTCATATGAACGAGCTATATTCATTAATGTTGTTCATACAAACAGTTTCAAAGCAGGATTTTCAAAATTCTCAACAGTACTCACCATTTTCCCTTAAAAAGAACAGTATTATATTCTTTATTAACAGAAAAAGTGAGTACTGTTCGCATTTTCACTTTAACGGGACATGAAATATGAAAGTGATACATGAATATAAAGCTTTTGATGCGCTGAATACATCTATGGGCATATTGTCACTATCCACTGTCAAAATAGAGAAATATGGACTGAAACGCTAGTGAGTACTGTGGTGAGAACTGTTGACAGTACTCAGCAGTAAAGCTCACTCCTGTAAGGTTTATGTATAGTGACAGAAAACGTTGTATATTTCCTTATGAGCACTAATTCTATAGAGAGACATCTTATCTTCAAGATAAAAACTACTGTTGACGTATAGATTTGTTATTGGTGCAATGGCAGCAGGTCTACTATGTTCACCTATAAAGCTGTCCTTCAGACAGTCTGAAAGTCGAGTTTTTCAAAAATTATTTTAAGGGCGTTGTGTAACTAGTAGCTATTTGAAAATTGGCAGAGATCTTTTGAAGGCCAACATGTTTCGACTGGTATAGAATACATTGTCTTCGCTCTCTTACTTCTTCCACGATATTTGTATAAGTTCTTCATAAATGACCTAGGTTTTAGCATAAGATTGATGACTTTAATGAAATGCATACTTGAACGTGTAGATCTTGCACAAAACTACACTTTTACCGCAAGAGCAAGCTCTTTACAAAGGGGCCACGCCCTTTTAAATTGTGACACACCCTCTTTAAATTCAATTGTTTGCAGCCACTGAGGTCATTTTTATTAAGAATGTGTCGTTTGAGTTGTTTATTTACCGTAAAAGTACACAGGAGACATGTAAAGTCTAAATTGCCAATACAGCAACAACAACAACAGACACCGAGTACTGTAGTGAGTACTGTTGACAGTACTCACCACAGTACTCACTTTGAAAAAGGCTCTCAAAATTGTCAGATACCTTAGGAGCTGCCAATAAATGAGCTTTAATCATGTCAAATACTCATATGAACGAGCTATATTCATTAATGTTGTTCATACAAACAGTTTCAAAGCAGGATTTTCAAAATTCTCAACAGTACTCACCATTTTCCCTTAAAAAGAACAGTATTATATTCTTTATTAACAGAAAAAGTGAGTACTGTTCGCATTTTCACTTTAACTGGACATGAAATATGAAAGTGATACATGAATATAAAGCTTTTGATGCGCTGAATACATCTATGGGCATATTGTCACTATCCACTGTCAAAATAGAGAAATATGGACTGAAACGCTAGTGAGTACTGTGGTGAGAACTGTTGACAGTACTCAGCAGTAAAGCTCACTCCTGTAAGGCTTATGTATAGTGACAGGAAACGTTGTATATTTCCTTATCAGCACTAATTCTATAGAGAGACATCTTATCTTCAAGATAAAAACTACTGTTGACGTATAGATTTGTTATTGGTGCAATGGCAGCAGGTCTACTATGTTCACCTATAAAGCTGTCCTTCAGACAATCTCTTGCAAAAGTGTTGGACCCCTACGAAAATCTACGTTTTTCGGAAATATTGTCCCCCCTCCCCCCATTTCAATGTTGCTTGCATTGGTGAATCATTCTTTTTGGTGGATCTGCATGAAAAACACCTCTTTTCCAGGCAATCAACATTGAAACGGGGGGAGGGGGGACAAAAATTCGAATTTTTCAATAGGGGTCCAACACTTTTGTAAGAGATTGTCTGAAAGTTGAGTTTTTCAAAAATTATTTTAAGGGCGTTGTGTAACTAGTAGCTATTTGAAAATTGGCAGAGATCTTTTGAAGGCCAACATGTTTCGACTGGTATAGAATACATTGTCTTCGCTCTCTTACTTCTTCCACGATACTGCATTAAAAATGGCCAAAAATCGCATATTTCATGCTATTTGCTACGATAATTTTCAACTATCACAAAACTAGATGATGTGTGAAAACACTTTATTTCTATATTTCATCTGCATTCACTGATTAAATTTAAAATTTCAGAATGTTAAAAGACTTCACATTCAATGATTAAGACCGATTTTGAAAGTATTCTAGTGTTGATTTTATTGACTCTTAACTCTGTCATGATATGCGAAAATGGCAAAATTGGTCCTTAGTATATTCCTCTCGGGTAATTGATCCAACAGCCATAACTACTTTGTTCTAACTATCCATGGCACAGGTTCTCATAGATAGGAAAGAAGGGTACTCTCGATTGTGCATTATCATATGAGATAAAGCGAGAAAATTGCCATTTCAAGAGAATTTGTGCTTGAAAATACAAGCAGAAGGTGAATTCAGCCTTACTGCAGGCCCAAACAAAATTTTTCTCTTTCTTTCTTTTAGTGCAGCCGTGCGGTTATTTGTATAAGTTCTTCATAAATGACCTAGGTTTTAGCATAAGATTGATGACTTTAATAAAATGCATACTTGAACGTGTAGATCTTGCACAAAACTGCACTTTTACCGCAAGAGCAAGCTCTTTACAAAGGGGCCACGCCCTTTTAAATTGTGACACACCCTCTTTAAATTCAATTTTTTGCAGCCACTGAGGTCATTTTTATTAAGAATGTGTCGTTTGAGTTGTTTATTTACCGTAAAAGTACACAGGAGACCTGTAAAGTCTAAATTGCCAATACAGCAACAACAACAACAGACACCGAGTACTGTAGTGAGTACTGTTGACAGTACTCACCACAGTACTCACTTTGAAAAAGGCTCTCAAAATTGTCAGATACCTTAGGAGCTGCCAATAAATGAGCTTTAATCATGTCAAATACTCATATGAACGAGCTATATTCATTAATGTTGTTCATACAAACAGTTTCAAAGCAGGATTTTCAAAATTCTCAACAGTACTCACCATTTTCCCTTAAAAAGAACAGTATTATATTCTTTATTAACAGAAAAAGTGAGTACTGTTCGCATTTTCACTTTAACTGGACATGAAATATGAAAGTGATACATGAATATAAAGCTTTTGATGCGCTGAATACATCTATGGGCATATTGTCACTATCCACTGTCAAAATAGAGAAATATGGACTGAAACGCTAGTGAGTACTGTGGTGAGTACTGTTGACAGTACTCAGCAGTAAAGCTCACTCCTGTAAGGTTTATGTATAGTGACAGAAAACGTTGTATATTTCCTTATGAGCACTAATTCTATAGAGAGACATCTTATCTTCAAGATAAAAACTACTGTTGACGTATAGATTTGTTATTGGTGCAATGGCAGCAGGTCTACTATGTTCACCTATAAAGCTGTCCTTCAGACAGTCTGAAAGTCGAGTTTTTCAAAAATTATTTTAAGGGCGTTGTGTAACTAGTAGCTATTTGAAAATTGGCAGAGATCTTTTGAAGGCCAACATGTTTCGACTGGTATAGAATACATTGTCTTCGCTCTCTTACTTCTTCCACGATATTTGTATAAGTTCTTCATAAATGACCTAGGTTTTAGCATAAGATTGATGACTTTAATGAAATGCATACTTGAACGTGTAGATCTTGCACAAAACTACACTTTTACCGCAAGAGCAAGCTCTTTACAAAGGGGCCACGCCCTTTTAAATTGTGACACACCCTCTTTAAATTCAATTGTTTGCAGCCACTGAGGTCATTTTTATTAAGAATGTGTCGTTTGAGTTGTTTATTTACCGTAAAAGTACACAGGAGACATGTAAAGTCTAAATTGCCAATACAGCAACAACAACAACAGACACCGAGTACTGTAGTGAGTACTGTTGACAGTACTCACCACAGTACTCACTTTGAAAAAGGCTCTCAAAATTGTCAGATACCTTAGGAGCTGCCAATAAATGAGCTTTAATCATGTCAAATACTCATATGAACGAGCTATATTCATTAATGTTGTTCATACAAACAGTTTCAAAGCAGGATTTTCAAAATTCTCAACAGTACTCACCATTTTCCCTTAAAAAGAACAGTATTATATTCTTTATTAACAGAAAAAGTGAGTACTGTTCGCATTTTCACTTTAACTGGACATGAAATATGAAAGTGATACATGAATATAAAGCTTTTGATGCGCTGAATACATCTATGGGCATATTGTCACTATCCACTGTCAAAATAGAGAAATATGGACTGAAACGCTAGTGAGTACTGTGGTGAGTACTGTTGACAGTACTCAGCAGTAAAGCTCACTCCTGTAAGGCTTATGTATAGTGACAGGAAACGTTGTATATTTCCTTATCAGCACTAATTCTATAGAGAGACATCTTATCTTCAAGATAAAAACTACTGTTGACGTATAGATTTGTTATTGGTGCAATGGCAGCAGGTCTACTATGTTCACCTATAAAGCTGTCCTTCAGACAATCTCTTGCAAAAGTGTTGGACCCCTACGAAAATCTACGTTTTTCGGAAATATTGTCCCCCCTCCCCCCATTTCAATGTTGCTTGCATTGGTGAATCATTCTTTTTGGTGGATCTGCATGAAAAACACCTCTTTTCCAGGCAATCAACATTGAAACGGGGGGAGGGGGGACAAAAATTCGAATTTTTCAATAGGGGTCCAACACTTTTGTAAGAGATTGTCTGAAAGTTGAGTTTTTCAAAAATTATTTTAAGGGCGTTGTGTAACTAGTAGCTATTTGAAAATTGGCAGAGATCTTTTGAAGGCCAACATGTTTCGACTGGTATAGAATACATTGTCTTCGCTCTCTTACTTCTTCCACGATACTGCATTAAAAATGGCCAAAAATCGCATATTTCATGCTATTTGCTACGATAATTTTCAACTATCACAAAACTAGATGATGTGTGAAAACACTTTATTTCTATATTTCATCTGCATTCACTGATTAAATTTAAAATTTCAGAATGTTAAAAGACTTCACATTCAATGATTAAGACCGATTTTGAAAGTATTCTAGTGTTGATTTTATTGACTCTTAACTCTGTCATGATATGCGAAAATGGCAAAATTGGTCCTTAGTATATTCCTCTCGGGTAATTGATCCAACAGCCATAACTACTTTGTTCTAACTATCCATGGCACAGGTTCTCATAGATAGGAAAGAAGGGTACTCTCGATTGTGCATTATCATATGAGATAAAGCGAGAAAATTGCCATTTCAAGAGAATTTGTGCTTGAAAATACAAGCAGAAGGTGAATTCAGCCTTACTGCAGGCCCAAACAAAATTTTTCTCTTTCTTTCTTTTAGTGCAGCCGTGCGGTTATTTGTATAAGTTCTTCATAAATGACCTAGGTTTTAGCATAATATTGATGACTTTAATAAAATGCATACTTGAACGTGTAGATCTTGCACAAAACTGCACTTTTACCGCAAGAGCAAGCTCTTTACAAAGGGGCGACGCCCTTTTAAATTGTGACACACCCTCTTTAAATTCAATTTTTTGCAGCCACTGAGGTCATTTTTATTAAGAATGTGTCGTTTGAGTTGTTTATTTACCGTAAAAGTACACAGGAGACCTGTAAAGTCTAAATTGCCAATACAGCAACAACAACAACAGACACCGAGTACTGTAGTGAGTACTGTTGACAGTACTCACCACAGTACTCACTTTGAAAAAGGCTCTCAAAATTTTCAGATACCTTAGGAGCTGCCAATAAATGAGCTTTAATCATGTCAAATACTCATATGAACGAGCTATATTCATTAATGTTGTTCATACAAACAGTTTCAAAGCAGGATTTTCAAAATTCTCAACAGTACTCACCATTTTCCCTTAAAAAGAACAGTATTATATTCTTTATTAACAGAAAAAGTGAGTACTGTTCGCATTTTCACTTTAACTGGACATGAAATATGAAAGTGATACATGAATATAAAGCTTTTGATGCGCTGAATACATCTATGGGCATATTGTCACTATCCACTGTCAAAATAGAGAAATATGGACTGAAACGCTAGTGAGTACTGTGGTGAGTACTGTTGACAGTACTCAGCAGTAAAGCTCACTCCTGTAAGGTTTATGTATAGTGACAGAAAACGTTGTATATTTCCTTATGAGCACTAATTCTATAGAGAGACATCTTATCTTCAAGATAAAAACTACTGTTGACGTATAGATTTGTTATTGGTGCAATGGCAGCAGGTCTACTATGTTCACCTATAAAGCTGTCCTTCAGACAGTCTGAAAGTCGAGTTTTTCAAAAATTATTTTAAGGGCGTTGTGTAACTAGTAGCTATTTGAAAATTGGCAGAGATCTTTTGAAGGCCAACATGTTTCGACTGGTATAGAATACATTGTCTTCGCTCTCTTACTTCTTCCACGATATTTGTATAAGTTCTTCATAAATGACCTAGGTTTTAGCATAAGATTGATGACTTTAATGAAATGCATACTTGAACGTGTAGATCTTGCACAAAACTACACTTTTACCGCAAGAGCAAGCTCTTTACAAAGGGGCCACGCCCTTTTAAATTGTGACACACCCTCTTTAAATTCAATTGTTTGCAGCCACTGAGGTCATTTTTATTAAGAATGTGTCGTTTGAGTTGTTTATTTACCGTAAAAGTACACAGGAGACATGTAAAGTCTAAATTGCCAATACAGCAACAACAACAACAGACACCGAGTACTGTAGTGAGTACTGTTGACAGTACTCACCACAGTACTCACTTTGAAAAAGGCTCTCAAAATTGTCAGATACCTTAGGAGCTGCCAATAAATGAGCTTTAATCATGTCAAATACTCATATGAACGAGCTATATTCATTAATGTTGTTCATACAAACAGTTTCAAAGCAGGATTTTCAAAATTCTCAACAGTACTCACCATTTTCCCTTAAAAAGAACAGTATTATATTCTTTATTAACAGAAAAAGTGAGTACTGTTCGCATTTTCACTTTAACTGGACATGAAATATGAAAGTGATACATGAATATAAAGCTTTTGATGCGCTGAATACATCTATGGGCATATTGTCACTATCCACTGTCAAAATAGAGAAATATGGACTGAAACGCTAGTGAGTACTGTGGTGAGTACTGTTGACAGTACTCAGCAGTAAAGCTCACTCCTGTAAGGCTTATGTATAGTGACAGGAAACGTTGTATATTTCCTTATCAGCACTAATTCTATAGAGAGACATCTTATCTTCAAGATAAAAACTACTGTTGACGTATAGATTTGTTATTGGTGCAATGGCAGCAGGTCTACTATGTTCACCTATAAAGCTGTCCTTCAGACAATCTCTTGCAAAAGTGTTGGACCCCTACGAAAATCTACGTTTTTCGGAAATATTGTCCCCCCTCCCCCCATTTCAATGTTGCTTGCATTGGTGAATCATTCTTTTTGGTGGATCTGCATGAAAAACACCTCTTTTCCAGGCAATCAACATTGAAACGGGGGGAGGGGGGACAAAAATTCGAATTTTTCAATAGGGGTCCAACACTTTTGTAAGAGATTGTCTGAAAGTTGAGTTTTTCAAAAATTATTTTAAGGGCGTTGTGTAACTAGTAGCTATTTGAAAATTGGCAGAGATCTTTTGAAGGCCAACATGTTTCGACTGGTATAGAATACATTGTCTTCGCTCTCTTACTTCTTCCACGATACTGCATTAAAAATGGCCAAAAATCGCATATTTCATGCTATTTGCTACGATAATTTTCAACTATCACAAAACTAGATGATGTGTGAAAACACTTTATTTCTATATTTCATCTGCATTCACTGATTAAATTTAAAATTTCAGAATGTTAAAAGACTTCACATTCAATGATTAAGACCGATTTTGAAAGTATTCTAGTGTTGATTTTATTGACTCTTAACTCTGTCATGATATGCGAAAATGGCAAAATTGGTCCTTAGTATATTCCTCTCGGGTAATTGATCCAACAGCCATAACTACTTTGTTCTAACTATCCATGGCACAGGTTCTCATAGATAGGAAAGAAGGGTACTCTCGATTGTGCATTATCATATGAGATAAAGCGAGAAAATTGCCATTTCAAGAGAATTTGTGCTTGAAAATACAAGCAGAAGGTGAATTCAGCCTTACTGCAGGCCCAAACAAAATTTTTCTCTTTCTTTCTTTTAGTGCAGCCGTGCGGTTATTTGTATAAGTTCTTCATAAATGACCTAGGTTTTAGCATAATATTGATGACTTTAATAAAATGCATACTTGAACGTGTAGATCTTGCACAAAACTGCACTTTTACCGCAAGAGCAAGCTCTTTACAAAGGGGCGACGCCCTTTTAAATTGTGACACACCCTCTTTAAATTCAATTTTTTGCAGCCACTGAGGTCATTTTTATTAAGAATGTGTCGTTTGAGTTGTTTATTTACCGTAAAAGTACACAGGAGACCTGTAAAGTCTAAATTGCCAATACAGCAACAACAACAACAGACACCGAGTACTGTAGTGAGTACTGTTGACAGTACTCACCACAGTACTCACTTTGAAAAAGGCTCTCAAAATTTTCAGATACCTTAGGAGCTGCCAATAAATGAGCTTTAATCATGTCAAATACTCATATGAACGAGCTATATTCATTAATGTTGTTCATACAAACAGTTTCAAAGCAGGATTTTCAAAATTCTCAACAGTACTCACCATTTTCCCTTAAAAAGAACAGTATTATATTCTTTATTAACAGAAAAAGTGAGTACTGTTCGCATTTTCACTTTAACTGGACATGAAATATGAAAGTGATACATGAATATAAAGCTTTTGATGCGCTGAATACATCTATGGGCATATTGTCACTATCCACTGTCAAAATAGAGAAATATGGACTGAAACGCTAGTGAGTACTGTGGTGAGTACTGTTGACAGTACTCAGCAGTAAAGCTCACTCCTGTAAGGTTTATGTATAGTGACAGAAAACGTTGTATATTTCCTTATGAGCACTAATTCTATAGAGAGACATCTTATCTTCAAGATCAAAACTACTGTTGACGTATAGATTTGTTATTGGTGCAATGGCAGCAGGTCTACTATGTTCACCTATAAAGCTGTCCTTCAGACAGTCTGAAAGTTGAGTTTTTCAAAAATTATTTTAAGGGCGTTGTGTAACTAGTAGCTATTTGAAAATTGGCAGAGATCTTTTGAAGGCCAACATGTTTCGACTGGTATAGAATACATTGTCTTCGCTCTCTTACTTCTTCCACGATATTTGTATAAGTTCTTCATAAATGACCTAGGTTTTAGCATAAGATTGATGACTTTAATGAAATGCATACTTGAACGTGTAGATCTTGCACAAAACTACACTTTTACCGCAAGAGCAAGCTCTTTACAAAGGGGCCACGCCCTTTTAAATTGTGACACACCCTCTTTAAATTCAATTGTTTGCAGCCACTGAGGTCATTTTTATTAAGAATGTGTCGTTTGAGTTGTTTATTTACCGTAAAAGTACACAGGAGACATGTAAAGTCTAAATTGCCAATACAGCAACAACAACAACAGACACCGAGTACTGTAGTGAGTACTGTTGACAGTACTCACCACAGTACTCACTTTGAAAAAGGCTCTCAAAATTGTCAGATACCTTAGGAGCTGCCAATAAATGAGCTTTAATCATGTCAAATACTCATATGAACGAGCTATATTCATTAATGTTGTTCATACAAACAGTTTCAAAGCAGGATTTTCAAAATTCTCAACAGTACTCACCATTTTCCCTTAAAAAGAACAGTATTATATTCTTTATTAACAGAAAAAGTGAGTACTGTTCGCATTTTCACTTTAACTGGACATGAAATATGAAAGTGATACATGAATATAAAGCTTTTGATGCGCTGAATACATCTATGGGCATATTGTCACTATCCACTGTCAAAATAGAGAAATATGGACTGAAACGCTAGTGAGTACTGTGGTGAGAACTGTTGACAGTACTCAGCAGTAAAGCTCACTCCTGTAAGGCTTATGTATAGTGACAGGAAACGTTGTATATTTCCTTATCAGCACTAATTCTATAGAGAGACATCTTATCTTCAAGATAAAAACTACTGTTGACGTATAGATTTGTTATTGGTGCAATGGCAGCAGGTCTACTATGTTCACCTATAAAGCTGTCCTTCAGACAATCTCTTGCAAAAGTGTTGGACCCCTACGAAAATCTACGTTTTTCGGAAATATTGTCCCCCCTCCCCCCATTTCAATGTTGCTTGCATTGGTGAATCATTCTTTTTGGTGGATCTGCATGAAAAACACCTCTTTTCCAGGCAATCAACATTGAAACGGGGGGAGGGGGGACAAAAATTCGAATTTTTCAATAGGGGTCCAACACTTTTGTAAGAGATTGTCTGAAAGTTGAGTTTTTCAAAAATTATTTTAAGGGCGTTGTGTAACTAGTAGCTATTTGAAAATTGGCAGAGATCTTTTGAAGGCCAACATGTTTCGACTGGTATAGAATACATTGTCTTCGCTCTCTTACTTCTTCCACGATACTGCATTAAAAATGGCCAAAAATCGCATATTTCATGCTATTTGCTACGATAATTTTCAACTATCACAAAACTAGATGATGTGTGAAAACACTTTATTTCTATATTTCATCTGCATTCACTGATTAAATTTAAAATTTCAGAATGTTAAAAGACTTCACATTCAATGATTAAGACCGATTTTGAAAGTATTCTAGTGTTGATTTTATTGACTCTTAACTCTGTCATGATATGCGAAAATGGCAAAATTGGTCCTTAGTATATTCCTCTCGGGTAATTGATCCAACAGCCATAACTACTTTGTTCTAACTATCCATGGCACAGGTTCTCATAGATAGGAAAGAAGGGTACTCTCGATTGTGCATTATCATATGAGATAAAGCGAGAAAATTGCCATTTCAAGAGAATTTGTGCTTGAAAATACAAGCAGAAGGTGAATTCAGCCTTACTGCAGGCCCAAACAAAATTTTTCTCTTTCTTTCTTTTAGTGCAGCCGTGCGGTTATTTGTATAAGTTCTTCATAAATGACCTAGGTTTTAGCATAATATTGATGACTTTAATAAAATGCATACTTGAACGTGTAGATCTTGCACAAAACTGCACTTTTACCGCAAGAGCAAGCTCTTTACAAAGGGGCGACGCCCTTTTAAATTGTGACACACCCTCTTTAAATTCAATTTTTTGCAGCCACTGAGGTCATTTTTATTAAGAATGTGTCGTTTGAGTTGTTTATTTACCGTAAAAGTACACAGGAGACCTGTAAAGTCTAAATTGCCAATACAGCAACAACAACAACAGACACCGAGTACTGTAGTGAGTACTGTTGACAGTACTCACCACAGTACTCACTTTGAAAAAGGCTCTCAAAATTTTCAGATACCTTAGGAGCTGCCAATAAATGAGCTTTAATCATGTCAAATACTCATATGAACGAGCTATATTCATTAATGTTGTTCATACAAACAGTTTCAAAGCAGGATTTTCAAAATTCTCAACAGTACTCACCATTTTCCCTTAAAAAGAACAGTATTATATTCTTTATTAACAGAAAAAGTGAGTACTGTTCGCATTTTCACTTTAACTGGACATGAAATATGAAAGTGATACATGAATATAAAGCTTTTGATGCGCTGAATACATCTATGGGCATATTGTCACTATCCACTGTCAAAATAGAGAAATATGGACTGAAACGCTAGTGAGTACTGTGGTGAGTACTGTTGACAGTACTCAGCAGTAAAGCTCACTCCTGTAAGGTTTATGTATAGTGACAGAAAACGTTGTATATTTCCTTATGAGCACTAATTCTATAGAGAGACATCTTATCTTCAAGATAAAAACTACTGTTGACGTATAGATTTGTTATTGGTGCAATGGCAGCAGGTCTACTATGTTCACCTATAAAGCTGTCCTTCAGACAGTCTGAAAGTCGAGTTTTTCAAAAATTATTTTAAGGGCGTTGTGTAACTAGTAGCTATTTGAAAATTGGCAGAGATCTTTTGAAGGCCAACATGTTTCGACTGGTATAGAATACATTGTCTTCGCTCTCTTACTTCTTCCACGATATTTGTATAAGTTCTTCATAAATGACCTAGGTTTTAGCATAAGATTGATGACTTTAATGAAATGCATACTTGAACGTGTAGATCTTGCACAAAACTACACTTTTACCGCAAGAGCAAGCTCTTTACAAAGGGGCCACGCCCTTTTAAATTGTGACACACCCTCTTTAAATTCAATTGTTTGCAGCCACTGAGGTCATTTTTATTAAGAATGTGTCGTTTGAGTTGTTTATTTACCGTAAAAGTACACAGGAGACATGTAAAGTCTAAATTGCCAATACAGCAACAACAACAACAGACACCGAGTACTGTAGTGAGTACTGTTGACAGTACTCACCACAGTACTCACTTTGAAAAAGGCTCTCAAAATTGTCAGATACCTTAGGAGCTGCCAATAAATGAGCTTTAATCATGTCAAATACTCATATGAACGAGCTATATTCATTAATGTTGTTCATACAAACAGTTTCAAAGCAGGATTTTCAAAATTCTCAACAGTACTCACCATTTTCCCTTAAAAAGAACAGTATTATATTCTTTATTAACAGAAAAAGTGAGTACTGTTCGCATTTTCACTTTAACTGGACATGAAATATGAAAGTGATACATGAATATAAAGCTTTTGATGCGCTGAATACATCTATGGGCATATTGTCACTATCCACTGTCAAAATAGAGAAATATGGACTGAAACGCTAGTGAGTACTGTGGTGAGTACTGTTGACAGTACTCAGCAGTAAAGCTCACTCCTGTAAGGCTTATGTATAGTGACAGGAAACGTTGTATATTTCCTTATCAGCACTAATTCTATAGAGAGACATCTTATCTTCAAGATAAAAACTACTGTTGACGTATAGATTTGTTATTGGTGCAATGGCAGCAGGTCTACTATGTTCACCTATAAAGCTGTCCTTCAGACAATCTCTTGCAAAAGTGTTGGACCCCTACGAAAATCTACGTTTTTCGGAAATATTGTCCCCCCTCCCCCCATTTCAATGTTGCTTGCATTGGTGAATCATTCTTTTTGGTGGATCTGCATGAAAAACACCTCTTTTCCAGGCAATCAACATTGAAACGGGGGGAGGGGGGACAAAAATTCGAATTTTTCAATAGGGGTCCAACACTTTTGTAAGAGATTGTCTGAAAGTTGAGTTTTTCAAAAATTATTTTAAGGGCGTTGTGTAACTAGTAGCTATTTGAAAATTGGCAGAGATCTTTTGAAGGCCAACATGTTTCGACTGGTATAGAATACATTGTCTTCGCTCTCTTACTTCTTCCACGATACTGCATTAAAAATGGCCAAAAATCGCATATTTCATGCTATTTGCTACGATAATTTTCAACTATCACAAAACTAGATGATGTGTGAAAACACTTTATTTCTATATTTCATCTGCATTCACTGATTAAATTTAAAATTTCAGAATGTTAAAAGACTTCACATTCAATGATTAAGACCGATTTTGAAAGTATTCTAGTGTTGATTTTATTGACTCTTAACTCTGTCATGATATGCGAAAATGGCAAAATTGGTCCTTAGTATATTCCTCTCGGGTAATTGATCCAACAGCCATAACTACTTTGTTCTAACTATCCATGGCACAGGTTCTCATAGATAGGAAAGAAGGGTACTCTCGATTGTGCATTATCATATGAGATAAAGCGAGAAAATTGCCATTTCAAGAGAATTTGTGCTTGAAAATACAAGCAGAAGGTGAATTCAGCCTTACTGCAGGCCCAAACAAAATTTTTCTCTTTCTTTCTTTTAGTGCAGCCGTGCGGTTATTTGTATAAGTTCTTCATAAATGACCTAGGTTTTAGCATAATATTGATGACTTTAATAAAATGCATACTTGAACGTGTAGATCTTGCACAAAACTGCACTTTTACCGCAAGAGCAAGCTCTTTACAAAGGGGCGACGCCCTTTTAAATTGTGACACACCCTCTTTAAATTCAATTTTTTGCAGCCACTGAGGTCATTTTTATTAAGAATGTGTCGTTTGAGTTGTTTATTTACCGTAAAAGTACACAGGAGACCTGTAAAGTCTAAATTGCCAATACAGCAACAACAACAACAGACACCGAGTACTGTAGTGAGTACTGTTGACAGTACTCACCACAGTACTCACTTTGAAAAAGGCTCTCAAAATTGTCAGATACCTTAGGAGCTGCCAATAAATGAGCTTTAATCATGTCAAATACTCATATGAACGAGCTATATTCATTAATGTTGTTCATACAAACAGTTTCAAAGCAGGATTTTCAAAATTCTCAACAGTACTCACCATTTTCCCTTAAAAAGAACAGTATTATATTCTTTATTAACAGAAAAAGTGAGTACTGTTCGCATTTTCACTTTAACTGGACATGAAATATGAAAGTGATACATGAATATAAAGCTTTTGATGCGCTGAATACATCTATGGGCATATTGTCACTATCCACTGTCAAAATAGAGAAATATGGACTGAAACGCTAGTGAGTACTGTGGTGAGTACTGTTGACAGTACTCAGCAGTAAAGCTCACTCCTGTAAGGTTTATGTATAGTGACAGAAAACGTTGTATATTTCCTTATGAGCACTAATTCTATAGAGAGACATCTTATCTTCAAGATAAAAACTACTGTTGACGTATAGATTTGTTATTGGTGCAATGGCAGCAGGTCTACTATGTTCACCTATAAAGCTGTCCTTCAGACAGTCTGAAAGTCGAGTTTTTCAAAAATTATTTTAAGGGCGTTGTGTAACTAGTAGCTATTTGAAAATTGGCAGAGATCTTTTGAAGGCCAACATGTTTCGACTGGTATAGAATACATTGTCTTCGCTCTCTTACTTCTTCCACGATATTTGTATAAGTTCTTCATAAATGACCTAGGTTTTAGCATAAGATTGATGACTTTAATGAAATGCATACTTGAACGTGTAGATCTTGCACAAAACTACACTTTTACCGCAAGAGCAAGCTCTTTACAAAGGGGCCACGCCCTTTTAAATTGTGACACACCCTCTTTAAATTCAATTGTTTGCAGCCACTGAGGTCATTTTTATTAAGAATGTGTCGTTTGAGTTGTTTATTTACCGTAAAAGTACACAGGAGACATGTAAAGTCTAAATTGCCAATACAGCAACAACAACAACAGACACCGAGTACTGTAGTGAGTACTGTTGACAGTACTCACCACAGTACTCACTTTGAAAAAGGCTCTCAAAATTGTCAGATACCTTAGGAGCTGCCAATAAATGAGCTTTAATCATGTCAAATACTCATATGAACGAGCTATATTCATTAATGTTGTTCATACAAACAGTTTCAAAGCAGGATTTTCAAAATTCTCAACAGTACTCACCATTTTCCCTTAAAGTGCCACTGAAGTGTAGTAGTGAAAATTTTGATAATGCCATTTTTGTAATGATTACGAATAAACAAGAGCCGCTGAATCGAATGATGTAATTATTTCCTGTATATTGTTTCTATAAGTATCATATTTTAAGCCCTAAAGTGCCAATTATCAAGTTTCTTTGTGCGAAAAATAATGCGCGGCCAAACAGGAATGTGTGACGTACTTTGATTTATCACTCGCTGTGGCGTGGTATGTTTTTAACTGCAGTTCAGCCTGGAAGTCACGCGAAGCTCGACGCGAAGCCTCTGGTAAACTGTTTTAAAAAGCAGAAAATGCCACTTTCTGGTGACTTTAACAACGCCAGCTGCATGAGATATAATCACGAGCTCGCAGGTTCTCGGGAAAACTTCCATAACAAGAGCAGAATCATCGAGAACTTGGTATAAGCATGGTATCTACGCAAAAGGGTTATTAGGCCTATTGGCAGCTGAAGCAACAAAACTAACTCGACAAGCCTGTTTGCTGCAGAGAACATTGATTTTCATTTTACACTTGGCTTTTGACGAAATTAGACTGCTAAGACGTCGTAAGATCAACATAGTATCAACGTTTGGAAGCTGAGAGATTGTGCTGTGTTGCTCTGAGGAGCGAAGAAAAAATCCCGAGTTCATTCCTTCAGGTGGGTGCAAGTTTTGTTGTGCTTGTGTTGCTGCTCTCTGAGATTTGACGGTATAGCATATCGATGCAGTAATTGTTTTAAGTTTAGTATCGAGGACCGTTTTGAATTATAATGAATGAAATGGTATTTTCAGATTTGATTTGAATGAAAGCACTGTGGATGCACAGCTAGTAACAGGTCGGTCTCCTGACCCCAAATTCTGAGGACCGTTCCTTGCCTTTTGTGGTCCTAGTTTCCAAACCAATACAGAAAGGAAAATGCTCTCAACCTGGTGGAAACCGGTTTTGTTTACCACTCATATGGTGCCTATTACCTAAATAATAAAAAAGCAAAGCAGATGCAGTTATTTTGGCTCTTGTTAACCAAAGGACTGCTGTCCATTGAGTTATGATTTTTATTTGATATTTTAGATGAAATGAAAGATCAAGTCAACCAAGATGAAGAGCAGATGCAGAACTCATTTGACATATCTGTTCAATAATCTCTTTGATGAAAAATGATCTCAGTGCAAACAGAATTGGGTTTGAAAATGAAGGTGACCTGACGACAGCCTTCACTGCCTCAAGATACTGAAACAGTTACATTTATTTTGACAAAGAGTTAGTTTAACACTTGTTTATTTATGGAGTATAATGCTGCCTGCCATTGATCTTGTAAGAGTAGGTACCAATAAGAGTAGTAAGAGGAATAAAATCTTGAGATCAAACTCTCTTTTCCTGTTCCTGGGATAATGTACTTTCAGTGCAAAATTAAACCACTTATTTTGGAAGAAACTAAGAATTTGAACCAGTATCGAGTTTCTTAAAATTATCAGACTTCAAGGTTCTACTGTATATAACAATCTCCATGTCTACTACCGATGCCCTTGTGAAAATTTCAAAACAAAGTTGTTGAAGCCTCTATTTTTTAGACATTTACACATGCTTTTTATGAGAAACTGCTTACAAGAAACTCAACTCTAAGATCCTCCAAAATTATGAGACTCCAATACTGGGAACATATAACTTAGGAAACTATCAAGTTTTAATAAAGGACATCCTCGTCATATTTGTACTTTATTTTCACTTGTTTTCTGTCTGATATTACTCACGAGGTACTTGAGTAAATGTCTAACACTGGAAAGGCTTCAACAAATGTTGCTTTCAAATATTCACAAAGGCAAAGGCCATAAATACAAAGGTTGTTGAAACCTTTGAGAAACTTTTCACTCTGAGAACTGCAAATCTGATGATGTTAAGAAACTTTCAGTACTGACTCAGATTCTTTCTTATAAAAGGCAGGGATGTAGGAAGCATCTCAAACTTTGGGGGGGCATGACACTTCAAAGGCATCTTTCTCATAAAGCTAAAGGGGCACTTGCTGAAAATAGAAAGCACACTCTTTTTATTGCAAAATCTTGGGGGGGGGCACATGCCCCCAGTGTCCTCCCTTTCTATGTTTCTGATAAAAGCCCAGGCACCTTCCGAGTAATATGCTACAAGTAAAAATGAAGTAAAATTAAGCTGAGGAGTTTCTTTATTGGAATAAACAGTTTCTTAAGTTAAATTTTCCTAGAACTGGAGTTTCTTAATGTTTTGGCGACCTGAGAGTTGAGCTTCTTATGGCTGGTTTCTTGTAAAAAATATGTGTAATGTTCACTAAGTTGTATCCAGAGAATTTGACAAACACTTCCTGTGATTTTCTTCAACCTGTGAGTATGAGAAGCTATGGTGATGGCCCCTAATCTACCAATATTTTTCTTCAGTTTGGCTACACATGCTCAGTAAGAAAGTAACAGAAAATAAGCAGTAATGATGTTAAATGGATTATTGCTACCTTCTAACCTACATGCAAGTTTTAAAAGAAATACTGAAGTAGGGCAGGACAAAAACACAGTTGCCAGTTTAAATATGCCTGATGAAGAGCAAAGACAATTTTGTAAATAAAGATAACCCTTCCCTGCTGATATCCCTGATTGGAACTCTTTGGTATAATGTCAATACCAATGTCAGATAGAACCACAGTTTGTTTGTTAACTTTCTTAAATACAACTCACATTTTTTGCATATGAGGAAGTACATGTAAAGAACTCAACAACTGCATACAGGGCCTATTTTACAACATTTGGAAACTGGTGTGCACCTATGTTTCATTCAATTCCTACTCTGGTCATTTCCCTGGGACACCCCTGGGTATTTGCTCATAAAATATTCCTGGCCCCCATGCGTTTGACTGCAAATTTTCCCCTGCTTCCAGGGGCATTTGGTAATAGTAGTGATTATAGCGTTTGCTTATAAAGTTTTTGGGAGTATGCATGTGTTCAGTGCCAAGTCCTGGGCATTTGCCAAAAGACTTGCCCCATCCCCTGAGGCATCTGTACAAGCAATTTTTTGACCCCTGGGCTGCCTGCAGAGGATGGTCAGGGCAGGAATAGAATGAGACATTAGGTTGAATATCAGACATAATTGAGAAACGTTATTTGGATGGTTTTCCCAAATTCTTCAAACTAATTTTATATTGTAGAGTATACTACCATCCTCACTTGAAACAGATCATACCTTTCATTTTAGCAAAAGGATTTACTGCTATTGTGCAGCTGGGCCCTAAAGTCTGAGTTAATTTTTTCACTTTTAAAGGGGCATTCCGCAGAAAAAAACTGGATATCGGTGAACTGCGTTGTTTGCTTTTAAAACGAACATGCTTATCATCATAAACATTTTCCAATATTTCTCCAACTTGAATAAAGCTCAAACCGGCCAAAAACGAAACAGGTATTTTTCAAAATAGAGACCGAGAACTCAGCCATATCCTGGAATTTGAATCCGAGACAGAAAACGAGAATTCTCGGTAAAACCGATCAATTCTCTTTCGCGTAGTCGACCATGGACACATGAATGAACGAATACAACAGGACAAAGCTTTGGAATGAGTTGGAGCATGAAGTCAAGCTAGCCCCCTCTCTGTCTACTTTTAAATGTAGACTGAAATGTAAATAGCTTTTAATTTTTCATTTATTCTAATTTAACATTGTAAATATTCTTTTTATTTTTAATTTTGGTAGTATTGTAAGTAGGTTTTTGCCACGGCCCCCTGAAAAGCAGCCACTCATGGTTGATGGGGCCACCGTGTATAAAGAATTTAAAATGAAATGAAAAATGACAAAAGCTGAACTTATTTTTTACTGTGACAAGAAATATCAGGTATTGTGATGTGAGGCCAAGAGACTGTGTTAGACTCAGAATTTTGGGCTGAGAAAAATATATGCTGCCATGTGTGGAATTCACTGTTTAAGATAAGCCACACTCTTTTCTTGTTATACAATACAATACAAAATAGCATCAGCGGCAAAGTTTCAGTTGCTTGTAAAATGTTTTGGTATCCATAAAATTTTGAATTTCCAGCTTGTCCTGCAGGGTTCAAGTTCTAGGCCATTTTGCATGAAATATTCTCATCCAATTGGAGTCAACCATGCTCTAAGCAATGTTTATACCAGATTTGTTGGACCTGAATAACAATAAATAACAAAACATTTAACTCTGAATTGGCTTACCAACCACAGTCAATAGTGACTAAAAGGCAAAACTTCATGTTTCTACATTGGCTACCTTACAGGCAAACCTTGATTTTCTATTTATTGCAATAATAACAGATAACCGCAAATCCTGGTAACAAAAATCATGTTCAGTTTCATACCATCTTAGGCTCACTTAATTCGCTCCTTTTTAGGTTACTGCTGATTTAATAAGTTTGCAGAAAACTCATATCTGATCCCCTTCGTGCTTCTGGTCAAGACAAGTTTGCTCCAGTGGTGGTGAAAAGCCTCACAATCACAACGAACACCAATTCAAATGACCTATCATATCAACACATGAAAGAAAAACGAATAAAGCATTCAAGCACAAATTCTCACCATTTAATTGTAGAAGCACTTCCAGGTGTCCATTAATTGGAATATCTGATCTCCCAACATGCCGTAATTGATGCTTCCAATCTCGCCATCATCGCCTCTTCCCTGAATTTGATACGGGCAAGCGGGCCTAAATCATCGTCAATAAACGGCGGCTTTCAAACAGTTTTAAACCGGCTACATCACTCCGCAGCATTTGTTATTTATCATCCCGTGGTCACTTGGTACTACTGATGCGATTGGAATCCAATTTATCTCCAAAGTCTCAGCAAAACATGCAATAATATTCACTTTTCCTCACGGCACATTGGCAGCCAGGAACCTTCCTTCCAGTCGTTCACAGTGGTGTCTTCGTGTGTGATGAATTGAATGGAACGCTTGATAAATCAATCTACGTCACTAGGCCCAGGCTCTTTTCGCAAGACCAAGGGGTAAAAACACCCCAAAAAATGGCATTTCCCGGCACCAAAATGAAAAAATATTTACATCAATCGAATCATCGATGATTTTTCCATCAGGGATCGTATTAACATTTTTTTGACTAACACACTTCAGTGGCACTTTAAAAAGAACAGTATTATATTCTTTATTAACAGAAAAAGTGAGTACTTTTCGCATTTTCACTTTAACTGGACATGAAATATGAAAGTGATACATGAATATAAAGCTTTTGATGCGCTGAATACATCTATGGGCATATTGTCACTATCCACTGTCAAAATAGAGAAATATGGACTGAAACGCTAGTGAGTACTGTGGTGAGTACTGTTGACAGTACTCAGCAGTAAAGCTCACTCCTGTAAGGCTTATGTATAGTGACAGGAAACGTTGTATATTTCCTTATCAGCACTAATTCTATAGAGAGACATCTTATCTTCAAGATAAAAACTACTGTTGACGTATAGATTTGTTATTGGTGCAATGGCAGCAGGTCTACTATGTTCACCTATAAAGCTGTCCTTCAGACAATCTCTTGCAAAAGTGTTGGACCCCTACGAAAATCTACGTTTTTCGGAAATATTGTCCCCCCTCCCCCCATTTCAATGTTGCTTGCATTGGTGAATCATTCTTTTGGTGGATCTGCATGAAAAACACCTCTTTTCCAGGCAATCAACATTGAAACGGGGGGAGGGGGGACAAAAATTCGAATTTTTCAATAGGGGTCCAACACTTTTGTAAGAGATTGTCTGAAAGTTGAGTTTTTCAAAAATTATTTTAAGGGCGTTGTGTAACTAGTAGCTATTTGAAAATTGGCAGAGATCTTTTGAAGGCCAACATGTTTCGACTGGTATAGAATACATTGTCTTCGCTCTCTTACTTCTTCCACGATACTGCATTAAAAATGGCCAAAAATCGCATATTTCATGCTATTTGCTACGATAATTTTCAACTATCACAAAACTAGATGATGTGTGAAAACACTTTATTTCTATATTTCATCTGCATTCACTGATTAAATTTAAAATTTCAGAATGTTAAAAGACTTCACATTCAATGATTAAGACCGATTTTGAAAGTATTCTAGTGTTGATTTTATTGACTCTTAACTCTGTCATGATATGCGAAAATGGCAAAATTGGTCCTTAGTATATTCCTCTCGGGTAATTGATCCAACAGCCATAACTACTTTGTTCTAACTATCCATGGCACAGGTTCTCATAGATAGGAAAGAAGGGTACTCTCGATTGTGCATTATCATATGAGATAAAGCGAGAAAATTGCCATTTCAAGAGAATTTGTGCTTGAAAATACAAGCAGAAGGTGAATTCAGCCTTACTGCAGGCCCAAACAAAATTTTTCTCTTTCTTTCTTTTAGTGCAGCCGTGCGGTTATTTGTATAAGTTCTTCATAAATGACCTAGGTTTTAGCATAATATTGATGACTTTAATAAAATGCATACTTGAACGTGTAGATCTTGCACAAAACTGCACTTTTACCGCAAGAGCAAGCTCTTTACAAAGGGGCCACGCCCTTTTAAATTGTGACACACCCTCTTTAAAATCAATTTTTTGCAGCCACTGAGGTCATTTTTATTAAGAATGTGTCGTTTGAGTTGTTTATTTACCGTAAAAGTACACAGGAGACCTGTAAAGTCTAAATTGCCAATACAGCAACAACAACAACAGACACCGAGTACTGTAGTGAGTACTGTTGACAGTACTCACCACAGTACTCACTTTGAAAAAGGCTCTCAAAATTGTCAGATACCTTAGGAGCTGCCAATAAATGAGCTTTAATCATGTCAAATACTCATATGAACGAGCTATATTCATTAATGTTGTTCATACAAACAGTTTCAAAGCAGGATTTTCAAAATTCTCAACAGTACTCACCATTTTCCCTTAAAAAGAACAGTATTATATTCTTTATTAACAGAAAAAGTGAGTACTGTTCGCATTTTCACTTTAACTGGACATGAAATATGAAAGTGATACATGAATATAAAGCTTTTGATGCGCTGAATACATCTATGGGCATATTGTCACTATCCACTGTCAAAATAGAGAAATATGGACTGAAACGCTAGTGAGTACTGTGGTGAGTACTGTTGACAGTACTCAGCAGTAAAGCTCACTCCTGTAAGGTTTATGTATAGTGACAGAAAACGTTGTATATTTCCTTATGAGCACTAATTCTATAGAGAGACATCTTATCTTCAAGATAAAAACTACTGTTGACGTATAGATTTGTTATTGGTGCAATGGCAGCAGGTCTACTATGTTCACCTATAAAGCTGTCCTTCAGACAGTCTGAAAGTCGAGTTTTTCAAAAATTATTTTAAGGGCGTTGTGTAACTAGTAGCTATTTGAAAATTGGCAGAGATCTTTTGAAGGCCAACATGTTTCGACTGGTATAGAATACATTGTCTTCGCTCTCTTACTTCTTCCACGATATTTGTATAAGTTCTTCATAAATGACCTAGGTTTTAGCATAAGATTGATGACTTTAATGAAATGCATACTTGAACGTGTAGATCTTGCACAAAACTACACTTTTACCGCAAGAGCAAGCTCTTTACAAAGGGGCCACGCCCTTTTAAATTGTGACACACCCTCTTTAAATTCAATTGTTTGCAGCCACTGAGGTCATTTTTATTAAGAATGTGTCGTTTGAGTTGTTTATTTACCGTAAAAGTACACAGGAGACATGTAAAGTCTAAATTGCCAATACAGCAACAACAACAACAGACACCGAGTACTGTAGTGAGTACTGTTGACAGTACTCACCACAGTACTCACTTTGAAAAAGGCTCTCAAAATTGTCAGATACCTTAGGAGCTGCCAATAAATGAGCTTTAATCATGTCAAATACTCATATGAACGAGCTATATTCATTAATGTTGTTCATACAAACAGTTTCAAAGCAGGATTTTCAAAATTCTCAACAGTACTCACCATTTTCCCTTAAAAAGAACAGTATTATATTCTTTATTAACAGAAAAAGTGAGTACTGTTCGCATTTTCACTTTAACTGGACATGAAATATGAAAGTGATACATGAATATAAAGCTTTTGATGCGCTGAATACATCTATGGGCATATTGTCACTATCCACTGTCAAAATAGAGAAATATGGACTGAAACGCTAGTGAGTACTGTGGTGAGTACTGTTGACAGTACTCAGCAGTAAAGCTCACTCCTGTAAGGCTTATGTATAGTGACAGGAAACGTTGTATATTTCCTTATCAGCACTAATTCTATAGAGAGACATCTTATCTTCAAGATAAAAACTACTGTTGACGTATAGATTTGTTATTGGTGCAATGGCAGCAGGTCTACTATGTTCACCTATAAAGCTGTCCTTCAGACAATCTCTTGCAAAAGTGTTGGACCCCTACGAAAATCTACGTTTTTCGGAAATATTGTCCCCCCTCCCCCCATTTCAATGTTGCTTGCATTGGTGAATCATTCTTTTTGGTGGATCTGCATGAAAAACACCTCTTTTCCAGGCAATCAACATTGAAACGGGGGGAGGGGGGACAAAAATTCGAATTTTTCAATAGGGGTCCAACACTTTTGTAAGAGATTGTCTGAAAGTTGAGTTTTTCAAAAATTATTTTAAGGGCGTTGTGTAACTAGTAGCTATTTGAAAATTGGCAGAGATCTTTTGAAGGCCAACATGTTTCGACTGGTATAGAATACATTGTCTTCGCTCTCTTACTTCTTCCACGATACTGCATTAAAAATGGCCAAAAATCGCATATTTCATGCTATTTGCTACGATAATTTTCAACTATCACAAAACTAGATGATGTGTGAAAACACTTTATTTCTATATTTCATCTGCATTCACTGATTAAATTTAAAATTTCAGAATGTTAAAAGACTTCACATTCAATGATTAAGACCGATTTTGAAAGTATTCTAGTGTTGATTTTATTGACTCTTAACTCTGTCATGATATGCGAAAATGGCAAAATTGGTCCTTAGTATATTCCTCTCGGGTAATTGATCCAACAGCCATAACTACTTTGTTCTAACTATCCATGGCACAGGTTCTCATAGATAGGAAAGAAGGGTACTCTCGATTGTGCATTATCATATGAGATAAAGCGAGAAAATTGCCATTTCAAGAGAATTTGTGCTTGAAAATACAAGCAGAAGGTGAATTCAGCCTTACTGCAGGCCCAAACAAAATTTTTCTCTTTCTTTCTTTTAGTGCAGCCGTGCGGTTATTTGTATAAGTTCTTCATAAATGACCTAGGTTTTAGCATAAGATTGATGACTTTAATAAAATGCATACTTGAACGTGTAGATCTTGCACAAAACTGCACTTTTACCGCAAGAGCAAGCTCTTTACAAAGGGGCCACGCCCTTTTAAATTGTGACACACCCTCTTTAAATTCAATTTTTTGCAGCCACTGAGGTCATTTTTATTAAGAATGTGTCGTTTGAGTTGTTTATTTACCGTAAAAGTACACAGGAGACCTGTAAAGTCTAAATTGCCAATACAGCAACAACAACAACAGACACCGAGTACTGTAGTGAGTACTGTTGACAGTACTCACCACAGTACTCACTTTGAAAAAGGCTCTCAAAATTGTCAGATACCTTAGGAGCTGCCAATAAATGAGCTTTAATCATGTCAAATACTCATATGAACGAGCTATATTCATTAATGTTGTTCATACAAACAGTTTCAAAGCAGGATTTTCAAAATTCTCAACAGTACTCACCATTTTCCCTTAAAAAGAACAGTATTATATTCTTTATTAACAGAAAAAGTGAGTACTGTTCGCATTTTCACTTTAACTGGACATGAAATATGAAAGTGATACATGAATATAAAGCTTTTGATGCGCTGAATACATCTATGGGCATATTGTCACTATCCACTGTCAAAATAGAGAAATATGGACTGAAACGCTAGTGAGTACTGTGGTGAGTACTGTTGACAGTACTCAGCAGTAAAGCTCACTCCTGTAAGGCTTATGTATAGTGACAGGAAACGTTGTATATTTCCTTATCAGCACTAATTCTATAGAGAGACATCTTATCTTCAAGATAAAAACTACTGTTGACGTATAGATTTGTTATTGGTGCAATGGCAGCAGGTCTACTATGTTCACCTATAAAGCTGTCCTTCAGACAATCTCTTGCAAAAGTGTTGGACCCCTACGAAAATCTACGTTTTTCGGAAATATTGTCCCCCCTCCCCCCATTTCAATGTTGCTTGCATTGGTGAATCATTCTTTTTGGTGGATCTGCATGAAAAACACCTCTTTTCCAGGCAATCAACATTGAAACGGGGGGAGGGGGGACAAAAATTCGAATTTTTCAATAGGGGTCCAACACTTTTGTAAGAGATTGTCTGAAAGTTGAGTTTTTCAAAAATTATTTTAAGGGCGTTGTGTAACTAGTAGCTATTTGAAAATTGGCAGAGATCTTTTGAAGGCCAACATGTTTCGACTGGTATAGAATACATTGTCTTCGCTCTCTTACTTCTTCCACGATACTGCATTAAAAATGGCCAAAAATCGCATATTTCATGCTATTTGCTACGATAATTTTCAACTATCACAAAACTAGATGATGTGTGAAAACACTTTATTTCTATATTTCATCTGCATTCACTGATTAAATTTAAAATTTCAGAATGTTAAAAGACTTCACATTCAATGATTAAGACCGATTTTGAAAGTATTCTAGTGTTGATTTTATTGACTCTTAACTCTGTCATGATATGCGAAAATGGCAAAATTGGTCCTTAGTATATTCCTCTCGGGTAATTGATCCAACAGCCATAACTACTTTGTTCTAACTATCCATGGCACAGGTTCTCATAGATAGGAAAGAAGGGTACTCTCGATTGTGCATTATCATATGAGATAAAGCGAGAAAATTGCCATTTCAAGAGAATTTGTGCTTGAAAATACAAGCAGAAGGTGAATTCAGCCTTACTGCAGGCCCAAACAAAATTTTTCTCTTTCTTTCTTTTAGTGCAGCCGTGCGGTTATTTGTATAAGTTCTTCATAAATGACCTAGGTTTTAGCATAATATTGATGACTTTAATAAAATGCATACTTGAACGTGTAGATCTTGCACAAAACTGCACTTTTACCGCAAGAGCAAGCTCTTTACAAAGGGGCGACGCCCTTTTAAATTGTGACACACCCTCTTTAAATTCAATTTTTTGCAGCCACTGAGGTCATTTTTATTAAGAATGTGTCGTTTGAGTTGTTTATTTACCGTAAAAGTACACAGGAGACCTGTAAAGTCTAAATTGTCAATACAGCAACAACAACAACAGACACCGAGTACTGTAGTGAGTACTGTTGACAGTACTCACCACAGTACTCACTTTGAAAAAGGCTCTCAAAATTGTCAGATACCTTAGGAGCTGCCAATAAATGAGCTTTAATCATGTCAAATACTCATATGAACGAGCTATATTCATTAATGTTGTTCATACAAACAGTTTCAAAGCAGGATTTTCAAAATTCTCAACAGTACTCACCATTTTCCCTTAAAAAGAACAGTATTATATTCTTTATTAACAGAAAAAGTGAGTACTGTTCGCATTTTCACTTTAACTGGACATGAAATATGAAAGTGATACATGAATATAAAGCTTTTGATGCGCTGAATACATCTATGGGCATATTGTCACTATCCACTGTCAAAATAGAGAAATATGGACTGAAACGCTAGTGAGTACTGTGGTGAGTACTGTTGACAGTACTCAGCAGTAAAGCTCACTCCTGTAAGGTTTATGTATAGTGACAGAAAACGTTGTATATTTCCTTATGAGCACTAATTCTATAGAGAGACATCTTATCTTCAAGATAAAAACTACTGTTGACGTATAGATTTGTTATTGGTGCAATGGCAGCAGGTCTACTATGTTCACCTATAAAGCTGTCCTTCAGACAGTCTGAAAGTCGAGTTTTTCAAAAATTATTTTAAGGGCGTTGTGTAACTAGTAGCTATTTGAAAATTGGCAGAGATCTTTTGAAGGCCAACATGTTTCGACTGGTATAGAATACATTGTCTTCGCTCTCTTACTTCTTCCACGATATTTGTATAAGTTCTTCATAAATGACCTAGGTTTTAGCATAAGATTGATGACTTTAATGAAATGCATACTTGAACGTGTAGATCTTGCACAAAACTACACTTTTACCGCAAGAGCAAGCTCTTTACAAAGGGGCCACGCCCTTTTAAATTGTGACACACCCTCTTTAAATTCAATTGTTTGCAGCCACTGAGGTCATTTTTATTAAGAATGTGTCGTTTGAGTTGTTTATTTACCGTAAAAGTACACAGGAGACATGTAAAGTCTAAATTGCCAATACAGCAACAACAACAACAGACACCGAGTACTGTAGTGAGTACTGTTGACAGTACTCACCACAGTACTCACTTTGAAAAAGGCTCTCAAAATTGTCAGATACCTTAGGAGCTGCCAATAAATGAGCTTTAATCATGTCAAATACTCATATGAACGAGCTATATTCATTAATGTTGTTCATACAAACAGTTTCAAAGCAGGATTTTCAAAATTCTCAACAGTACTCACCATTTTCCCTTAAAAAGAACAGTATTATATTCTTTATTAACAGAAAAAGTGAGTACTGTTCGCATTTTCACTTTAACTGGACATGAAATATGAAAGTGATACATGAATATAAAGCTTTTGATGCGCTGAATACATCTATGGGCATATTGTCACTATCCACTGTCAAAATAGAGAAATATGGACTGAAACGCTAGTGAGTACTGTGGTGAGTACTGTTGACAGTACTCAGCAGTAAAGCTCACTCCTGTAAGGCTTATGTATAGTGACAGGAAACGTTGTATATTTCCTTATCAGCACTAATTCTATAGAGAGACATCTTATCTTCAAGATAAAAACTACTGTTGACGTATAGATTTGTTATTGGTGCAATGGCAGCAGGTCTACTATGTTCACCTATAAAGCTGTCCTTCAGACAATCTCTTGCAAAAGTGTTGGACCCCTACGAAAATCTACGTTTTTCGGAAATATTGTCCCCCCTCCCCCCATTTCAATGTTGCTTGCATTGGTGAATCATTCTTTTTGGTGGATCTGCATGAAAAACACCTCTTTTCCAGGCAATCAACATTGAAACGGGGGGAGGGGGGACAAAAATTCGAATTTTTCAATAGGGGTCCAACACTTTTGTAAGAGATTGTCTGAAAGTTGAGTTTTTCAAAAATTATTTTAAGGGCGTTGTGTAACTAGTAGCTATTTGAAAATTGGCAGAGATCTTTTGAAGGCCAACATGTTTCGACTGGTATAGAATACATTGTCTTCGCTCTCTTACTTCTTCCACGATACTGCATTAAAAATGGCCAAAAATCGCATATTTCATGCTATTTGCTACGATAATTTTCAACTATCACAAAACTAGATGATGTGTGAAAACACTTTATTTCTATATTTCATCTGCATTCACTGATTAAATTTAAAATTTCAGAATGTTAAAAGACTTCACATTCAATGATTAAGACCGATTTTGAAAGTATTCTAGTGTTGATTTTATTGACTCTTAACTCTGTCATGATATGCGAAAATGGCAAAATTGGTCCTTAGTATATTCCTCTCGGGTAATTGATCCAACAGCCATAACTACTTTGTTCTAACTATCCATGGCACAGGTTCTCATAGATAGGAAAGAAGGGTACTCTCGATTGTGCATTATCATATGAGATAAAGCGAGAAAATTGCCATTTCAAGAGAATTTGTGCTTGAAAATACAAGCAGAAGGTGAATTCAGCCTTACTGCAGGCCCAAACAAAATTTTTCTCTTTCTTTCTTTTAGTGCAGCCGTGCGGTTATTTGTATAAGTTCTTCATAAATGACCTAGGTTTTAGCATAAGATTGATGACTTTAATAAAATGCATACTTGAACGTGTAGATCTTGCACAAAACTGCACTTTTACCGCAAGAGCAAGCTCTTTACAAAGGGGCCACGCCCTTTTAAATTGTGACACACCCTCTTTAAATTCAATTTTTTGCAGCCACTGAGGTCATTTTTATTAAGAATGTGTCGTTTGAGTTGTTTATTTACCGTAAAAGTACACAGGAGACCTGTAAAGTCTAAATTGCCAATACAGCAACAACAACAACAGACACCGAGTACTGTAGTGAGTACTGTTGACAGTACTCACCACAGTACTCACTTTGAAAAAGGCTCTCAAAATTGTCAGATACCTTAGGAGCTGCCAATAAATGAGCTTTAATCATGTCAAATACTCATATGAACGAGCTATATTCATTAATGTTGTTCATACAAACAGTTTCAAAGCAGGATTTTCAAAATTCTCAACAGTACTCACCATTTTCCCTTAAAAAGAACAGTATTATATTCTTTATTAACAGAAAAAGTGAGTACTGTTCGCATTTTCACTTTAACTGGACATGAAATATGAAAGTGATACATGAATATAAAGCTTTTGATGCGCTGAATACATCTATGGGCATATTGTCACTATCCACTGTCAAAATAGAGAAATATGGACTGAAACGCTAGTGAGTACTGTGGTGAGTACTGTTGACAGTACTCAGCAGTAAAGCTCACTCCTGTAAGGTTTATGTATAGTGACAGAAAACGTTGTATATTTCCTTATGAGCACTAATTCTATAGAGAGACATCTTATCTTCAAGATAAAAACTACTGTTGACGTATAGATTTGTTATTGGTGCAATGGCAGCAGGTCTACTATGTTCACCTATAAAGCTGTCCTTCAGACAGTCTGAAAGTCGAGTTTTTCAAAAATTATTTTAAGGGCGTTGTGTAACTAGTAGCTATTTGAAAATTGGCAGAGATCTTTTGAAGGCCAACATGTTTCGACTGGTATAGAATACATTGTCTTCGCTCTCTTACTTCTTCCACGATACTGCATTAAAAATGGCCAAAAATCGCATATTTCATGCTATTTGCTACGATAATTTTCAACTATCACAAAACTAGATGATGTGTGAAAACACTTTATTTCTATATTTCATCTGCACTCACTGATTAAATTTAAAATTTCAGAATGTTAAAAGACTTCACATTCAATGATTAAGACCGATTTTGAAAGTATTCTAGTGTTGATTTTATTGACTCTTAACTCTGTCATGATATGCGAAAATGGCAAAATTGGTCCTTAGTATATTCCTCTCGGGTAATTGATCCAACAGCCATAACTACTTTGTTCTAACTATCCATGGCACAGGTTCTCATAGATAGGAAAGGAGGGTACTCTCGATTGTGCATTATCATATGAGATAAAGCGAGAAAATTGCCATTTCAAGAGAATTTGTGCTTGAAAATACAAGCAGAAGGTGAATTCAGCCTTACTGCAGGCCCAAACAAAATTTTTCTCTTTCTTTCTTTTAGTGCAGCCGTGCGGTTATTTGTATAAGTTCTTCATAAATGACCTAGGTTTTAGCATAAGATTGATGACTTTAATGAAATGCATACTTGAACGTGTAGATCTTGCACAAAACTACACTTTTACCGCAAGAGCAAGCTCTTTACAAAGGGGCCACGCCCTTTTAAATTGTGACACACCCTCTTTAAATTCAATTGTTTGCAGCCACTGAGGTCATTTTTATTAAGAATGTGTCGTTTGAGTTGTTTATTTACCGTAAAAGTACACAGGAGACATGTAAAGTCTAAATTGCCAATACAGCAACAACAACAACAGACACCGAGTACTGTAGTGAGTACTGTTGACAGTACTCACCACAGTACTCACTTTGAAAAAGGCTCTCAAAATTGTCAGATACCTTAGGAGCTGCCAATAAATGAGCTTTAATCATGTCAAATACTCATATGAACGAGCTATATTCATTAATGTTGTTCATACAAACAGTTTCAAAGCAGGATTTTCAAAATTCTCAACAGTACTCACCATTTTCCCTTAAAAAGAACAGTATTATATTCTTTATTAACAGAAAAAGTGAGTACTGTTCGCATTTTCACTTTAACTGGACATGAAATATGAAAGTGATACATGAATATAAAGCTTTTGATGCGCTGAATACATCTATGGGCATATTGTCACTATCCACTGTCAAAATAGAGAAATATGGACTGAAACGCTAGTGAGTACTGTGGTGAGAACTGTTGACAGTACTCAGCAGTAAAGCTCACTCCTGTAAGGCTTATGTATAGTGACAGGAAACGTTGTATATTTCCTTATGAGCACTAATTCTATAGAGAGACATCTTATCTTCAAGATAAAAACTACTGTTGACGTATAGATTTGTTATTGGTGCAATGGCAGCAGGTCTACTATGTTCACCTATAAAGCTGTCCTTCAGACAATCTCTTGCAAAAGTGTTGGACCCCTACGAAAATCTACGTTTTTCGGAAATATTGTCCCCCCTCCCCCCATTTCAATGTTGCAACGGGGGGAGGGGGGACAAAAATTCGAATTTTTCAATAGGGGTCCAACACTTTTGTAAGAGATTGTAGGTCCTAGGATTCTGCTTCAAATATACCCCTTTCTCAGTGAAATCACGGATGAGCGTGGTGTCATGTTGTCATCAACATTGCACCCACCGGGTTTGGCTGGTTTCCTCTGGCAGTCTAAGCAAATGTCCTAGCCAGCTTAATCTTCTCCTTTTAATTTCTTTGCTCTACTTTTCTACTTTTGTTATATCATAAAGATTCTGATTTGAGATGATTCTGGGACATCTTATCTTTATTATTCGCCTTAGTTGTTTCCTTTGAAAAATATCTATCTGTTCTTCTTAGGCTGTTGTCCAGAGTGCACAGTTGTAGAGAAAGACACTAGTAACATAGGTATCAGTATCAGACACTCTTATCTTTGTATCTTTGTTAAATTTCTTGGATTCTATTTGGATTCTATTATATTCGGATTGTATTCTTGGATTCTATTCAATTTGGATTCTATTCTATCCCACCCCCCCCCCCCCCCTTGGGAAAATAGATAGAATATATGATTATACATCTCTCCCTTAGCAACTGGCGTACAAAAACTTTCCTTTCCATAAACTTGAATGCCAATTACGACAGCGGGCCAGCGCGGCACCACAGGCGATGCGCGGCAAGCTTAGTACTATACTAGATTCCGTCCCACATCAGATGTCGGGTCAGGGTTGCGATCAATGCGAGCGCAATAGACCTTTTCAAAGAGGTCTGGGACGGCGCGCTACTTTTCTGGAAGATGGCGAATACTCTGCGAAAGGGAATCCTCTTCTCACTGCAGATGTTGAAATGCAGTTGCAATGAGCGAAGCAATGCAAGAAAAAGCGAATTTAACAACAGTTTCTATGCGCTTAATGGACCAGAAGGGCCTACAAAAGCTTGCAACTTGAAAATACTGAGTTTCTATCACATTTAAGTGATATTTAACATTGCTTACAAGGGAACTTCGATTTCGGCGAATTTGGATTGTATGATCGTACGCCAATGTTAGATCTTATTACGAATAAATGGAGCTTATTTATTGACTCTTTAACTAAAGGAACGCGAAGGCACTTCTGGTGCAAATGTATGGAGGCAAAGCTCTCATATGCCCCTTAAGCCTCGTAACAAAGGAGAGACTTTGCACTTTGGCGGGAAAATATTTCGTGATCAAATGTGTATTCGTCATTTCGTTCTTTGCGTCTGGGGATCAACGAAAAAGAAAACTGGTTTGCAACAGATCATTTATGAATGTTAGAAAGAAAACATGGACATTTCTTAATTGTACTATGTGTAAGAGATGCCAAGTCAAAGACTTACTAAAGGTTATTAGTTTTGCTTATGGCTTTGGTGACATATTGGCTGAGAGGCGCAATTTAGATGCAGTTTCTGCTTGACTTTATCTCGGAGAAAAAGTTTTACAAATAAATGAGAACCCTGTAGCAACGTGCAAGCTAAGTTGCTTGGGGCAGGTGAGTGGCCTTATTTTATGAATATGTACAAAGAAGTACTCTTTTTGAAACATCATAAGCCAAACTTTGTCAATAAACGCACTCACAGAAATTAACAGATCGAAGAAATTGTTTATTCTTTAGTTAGCTTGATTTAGAAAGCCTGCCCCGGTAGTTTCATCATTGGAAGAAGTATGAATCTTTGTTCGTTTCTTAGCAGTTTTGACATGCATTGGCATGCACGATTGTTAGCATTCCTGCAATAATTAGCAATAAGCTCCACTCATTCATAAACAGAAATCCAAACTTCATCTATCAAAATCCGAGGCCTTCGTCATCAATGATCATGAAGTCCAAACTTCACTGAAACAACTCAAGAAATAATAGGCAAGTATTTGTTTTCATTTTGAAGCCTTTCTGGTCTTCTATCAACAACATAACTGGAGTTAAATGCCATATTTTGTCAACAACTTCTTCCACTGCAACTACAGTTCAGCATCGCAGAGAAGATTCCCTCGTATCCAGGGAGATATCCACCATCTTCCAGAAAAGTAGCGCGCCCGTCCCAGACCTTTGAAAAGGTCTATTCATTCTTGTTATTTAACCCTATCAAGCCCCCTAGTGACCTTTCTTCTGTGGATTTTTACGCAGTGCATTTACAACGCTGCAACTTTCTGACTTTTAGTTTTTATCCTTCTTATAATCAAAAATGAACTTTTTAGAAAAATTAAATTTATTCCAGGGGGTAAACGCGATCAATTTTTGAGAGATGTCTGTGCATAATTTCAATAAATGCTATGAAATCTACAGCAAATGCAGGAAAACAATGAAATTGGAGGAATATATGCTACTTTTGATCCTCTATCCAACTGCATAATTTGTTTTTAATTTAAACGTATGATTATGCGTACGCATGCGCACATTCTTCAAATTCCTGTGTGATGACATCATCACTTTTTACAAATTTTTCTTTGCAAAGCAAAAGCTATTCGACCATAGAATACACTAAAATTGGACCCATGTCGTTATTGCCTTTCGCTTTCTCACAATCAACGATTTAAAATTTTTAGTACTGAACCCTATTGATTTTGAAAATTATTTATTGTGACGTCATCATCACGTCACGTGACATAACTAAAAATATATTTCATTTTTGGGTTCAGCTCATGATGTACTATGCACATGCCAAGTTTCAAGGCTCTAAATCGTTCAGAACGGAAATAAAACAGGGGGGGCTGAATCAGCCCCCCCCCCTAGTCTTCTTAGAGCATCAAATACCCTAGGCCTGATAGGGTTAAAGTAAATAAAATGCCTGTCCTCTGATGCGAAAAAGAATTTACAAAGAAAAAGAAAAATTTACGTTAACCCTATCCAGACTAGGCTTTTTGAAACTTTGGGGAGACTAGGGGGCACAAAGTACCCCCTCCCTCTTTATTCTCAGAACCATAAGCGCCAGAGACTTGAAAATTGACACAAGTAATAAACTCAATAAGGAAAATGAGATGACGTAATTTGTTTTTGCTTATGCCACGTGGTTAAATGCTGACGTCAGAAAATGTTGCTAATTTGTATGTAAACCACATGGACTTTGTCGCTTTGTATCTCCAAATCGATATAACATATTGATATGAGATTTGAAAAATATAAGAATTATATCCTTGTGATTCCTTTTTAGAAATGTTCACTTCATAACACAAATATATCTGCTGATGCGAACATTTATTTATTTTGTACGCAAAAAAGAGCGATTTTTGTCGAAAGTGATTATAAATTGCTTTAAAAAAATTGCTAAAAATGCTAATTATACATAAAGAGACCCGCTGCATCATATGATGTTATGATGTTGCTCATTTTTCAAAAAATGAAGCCTAACATGGTTTTCGTCAGTAAGCATGCGCAAAACCAATTATTGATGACGTAATCAAAAATTAATGAAATATATATGAAATGAAAGCCCGTTTCAAGACAAGTTCAGCATTGTTTCTTTAATTGTCATAGAGCGAGTGATTCAAAAGTCATGACTTAGATGCTATCTATTCTGTGGAGCACTCAATTTAAGTTTATGTGTTGACCCCCTGAAGCAGTGTTTTGAAATTGACATGAGAGGATGTCTCCAAGATAGAAACTAAAAGTCGCAACATCAACAAACCTAGACTATTCTCGAGATGCTCAACGACCTGTATAGAAAAATTCACCCCCCCCCCCTAGTTTGGATAGAGTAAAGGGACTTGGCACCTGCTTGGTGCCTAACTGAAGTTTCAAAGATCTTAGTCAAGGCGACCAGTTTCATGAATGTAATGTAAAGTTAATTCGAGTATATTTCTGTTCAAGTCATAAGAAAGGTCTTGATCACCATTTTAGAAAAGCTGCATCAAAGCATCATTTGAAAGATTGGTGATTTGTACAGATGGTCGTAATAATGTAATAATTCAACAATTCCATCGAAAAAGACCTCGACGTTGAGCATCAAAAGAAGGACAGAGCAACAAAAAGTGCTCTAAGTCCTCAATTCCATCACTTGTTGGGCATATTTTCAAACTTAATTAATCCTCCATTAAACTTTTTTTCAAGTGTATCACTGATTCAACATAGTTCTGATACAAAAGACCTCTATTGTATACGAAGACATAAATTCAAAAGAAAGTAAAAACGTTTCAGATCAAAGAACAAAGAGAAAGAGAAAGAGAAAGCGTAAACAAGCGAGTGGTGTAAACACGATGCCTGAAAAAGCGAGCGAATCCATACCTAACCAACCTAACCAAATAGAGCCAGAGCAATCTGCTTCATCAAATGAAAACAACGTCTATAACCATGAGAAGCAAGCCGCCTCGGCGCAAGCCTCGTCGCTGCAAGACCACGACAACAACAGACGAAAGAATACAAGAAAACACAAAATCATTGTGGCCGGAGACTCAATGGTCAAAAATATCAAGGGATGGGCTCTTAAAAAGAGGTTGAATCAAAATGAGGAGATCATGATTTATTCATTTCCTGGAGCAACCGTCAATGATATGCATAGCTACTGCAAACCACTAATTGATAAAGAACCTGATACCGTTATCTTACACTGTGGTACGAACAACTTACGATCGAACAAGTCAGATGTTGAGATCTCTACAGAAATTGTCACACTCGCCAAATCAATAGCCTCCAACGACATCAGAGTTTTCGTGTCAGGTTTGATAATGAGGTCAATGAGGGGAGATGCCTTAGAAGACAAGGGAAAGAAGACGAATTACATCCTGCGAGATATGTGTCAAGAAGAACAGATAAAGTTTTTAGAAAATGAAAATATTGATGGTCAAAACATTTGAATAATAGTAACTTAAATCTGAACAGGTATGGTGATAGTGTTCTTGCTAACAACTTTTTAAATGTTTTGCGTGTATGACAGGAAACAGACTTAAGGCACACACACAGTCGAGGGGTGAATCACTCCTAAAAATCTCGTACACCTTTCACAAATTACCAAAAAAAATCTCTGAAATCTCTATGAAATTGTTGAAATCTCAAAATCTTTAGAAAAAAGTCATAAAATCTAAGAAATCTTATAAAAATCTCGAAATCTTTCAAAAAATCTTGGAATCTTGAAGAAAAATCCGTGAAATCTCAAAATCTTTCGCAATAACCGAAAGAATTTGCGCAATTTCGGAAAATTCAAAGCCTTGGAGGAATCAAATTTCAATCAATTGCCAATCGAAATATTCTTGCATTTTTTTCTTGCTTTTATGAGCACTGGAAATGAGGTAGATTGACTCTACGTAGATTTCTTGTTTTCAAAAAGGAATCCCTCACCATGAGCAATAGGACACCAAGTGTGTGAAAGATTTAATAGTAGCGAGCCACCTTAACGTTTTATTGGTAGCGAGCCACCCTAACCAATGGTTTTTGTGTGTTTTTACCAGGGAGATATAGACTAGTGCAGGGAGATATAGTGCAGATCCACCTTAACCGTAAAACCTCCATGGAGCCACCTTTTTTGTGTTGTTACCTATTTTTACTTAAGGTGGATCTGCACTTAAGGTGGCTCACTGCCAAAAAATTCAAAATGACGAAACAGCGATAAGGTGGCTCACTACCAAGTAAAAATAGGTAAAAACACACAAAAAACAATTAGTTAAGGTGGCTCGCTACCAGTAAAACGTTAAGGTGGCTCGCTACCAATAAAACTTTCATACACTTGGTGTCCTATCGCTCATGCCCTCACATTGCCCCAATGGTGTTTCTATCTCTCCCGAGATTCGAGGGAGACGGATGAAGCATTTGTCTAGATATGTCTCTGGAGATGTTCTAATCCAACTCTATAGACTTTATGTTAGGCCTCATCTTGACCATAGCAATATAATCTATCCCAAATACGATACTATACTAGTATGCGCCTTTATTTCAAGAACAAACTCGAACAAACTCTGTATGCTGCTGCCGTAGCTGCTAAATGTTCCAAAAATCCCAAAATCCTTAGGTTCCTACCTTTATCGGAATGAAAAGTCAAACCTCATAAAGATTTTTAAAAATCTTAAAATCTCATGAAAAATCCCGAAAAATCTCAAAATCTCTCATTTTATCATGGGATTTTTCAAAATCTCAAAATCTCGTACACCCTTTTCAGGAGTGAATCACCCCTCGCACACAGTAGCGAGGAAGCGTATGGAGACGATGACTCTGGAGCCCGGCGGGGTTACTTCTATATACATTTGTATATCATGTGAGTTCCCGAAATCTCTGAGAAAGGGTGTCCTAGAACTAAGCATTCTAGGACATAGATTCCTAAAAATAGGGTAGTTTTTCATGGGAAAGTCAGAGAATTCCAAAATAAGGGTATTATTCCATGATACTAAATATCAAACTTTTCTGTAGCTTAATGTTCATTAGACAAATCATGATCCACAACAAATGTATTCTATTATCTGTTACATTTGAGATTATTGATTGCTTCTGTGTGACATAAAATGCAATGTAGGGGTAATATTTTGAATGCAGTGACTTTAAAGTTGTATGTTGACACAGGAAGCACACAGTGAAAATCTTGCCCAAAAAAGTTAAATTAGAATTGGTCTCTGACAACATGTTATTCAAAAGAGGATCCCATTTTCAGAGATTTGGGTGCAGTACTATTTGTTGATTTTTGGACTTGAGTCACTTCATTTCAACTCTTCTTCTTCACCTTGATTTCTGAGTCACTGCTTTCTAATTTCATCATTTGTCTCTACTTTTGTTTGTTGAAAAACGTTAAATCCAAAATTGAATTTTCTTAGAAAGATTAACTGTTTCTAAACCAGTAAGTATACCATAACAGTGGGGATATGGCAAATATCCAGTTCAGAAGATCTTGTTTGGTGAATGCTTGTTGAGCAGGTTGGAATACTTGGAATTGGTGTTGTATTCCAGGTAGGTAGAAAGGATTGTGTTGTCCCAGCATCCACACCACAGGGGGTCCAGGAATGTCAGTGAAGACCACTGTAGTTTTGGTTTCTTGATTCCGCAGTTCTCGGTTCCTTCGTTCCTTGGTTCGTCATGAAAATAACAGCGGTGTAATTTGATACCGATTACATCATCCTTGTGTGCGGTCAGCCAGCTATTGTTACAGTAAGTTACCGTTACGAGGCGCAGGATTTGAAAAACCCGCGAATTCAAACGGCAGCCAATGAGAGAAGAGCTCTCACACGACAAATGAAACAATAGCTGGCTGACCGCACACAAGGATGATGTAATCGGCATCAAATTACACAGCTGTTATTTTAATGACGAACCAAGGAATGAAGGAACCGAGAACCGCGGAATCAAGAAACCAAAACTACAGTGGTCTTCACTGACATTCCTGGACCCCCTGTGTCCACACATCATTCAGGCACGATTCTTGCCAAATAAAATGTATTCATATTGACACACAATACCACTCCAGCTCACTGTTTGTTTGGCACAAAGCTTCCAATTTTTCCTCCAGGCTGACCCTGATCTCCACTGCTCCGCTGCTTTTCTAGTTTCATAGCTCCAAGACACTCAAAGAAGGACCTTAGGCCCTAACGTAAGTTATTCTGTGAGCAGTGGGAAAACAATGGAATCAATTTATCAATATTCGGACGAGGTTACCCACGCAAAGTGAGGCCAGCATTTTAGCGGGAAAATACAGGAGTTCTGAGTTCAGGAATCAAGATGGTGATGGTGCAAAGAACTAAGTGAGAGCTGAATGAAACTTATCTCATTGTGACGAGGAGACCTTTTTCTAACTCTACACGGTAAGGAAGGCATGGTTTTGCACACTTTTGAGATATCATACTCTGCAGACCAGTACTAGTAGTAGTGTCTAATGAGACCTGTGCTGTGCCTTTTTTGCATGTACAGGGTAAGATAAGGCTCAAATCCTTACTGGTTGTCAGAGCATGCGGAAATCATCCAATTTCATGCTTGTCAGCCAATGAGATCACCGCTTTCTAGCCCCTGGAGACAAAATCGGTCGTTTGAGGTAAATTTTCTAGTACCCTCACTAAAACTGAAATGGATGCTAAAATACTTCAGTTATTTGCAATTTTTTTTAATAAATCAGTTGTGGGGATGTCCGTCCAGAGTTGTTTACATGTTTAGGCACACTGCTCGTTTGGGGCCGGAGCTGCGTTCATTTTCCGGTCGAAGAATATTGACCTTCGTTGAAATATCTATAGAAATCGCTACGAATGAGATATACAGATAAGAATTTCAGCGATTACGCATACTGACCTGAGCAATAACCGAAACTCTTTCACTGCTATCATATCTCAAAATTGGAGGCAATTTCTAACGATTTCTGGTAGAGACATCATTTGGGCCTAAGCTTGTCCTCGCTTAAAACTCATTCCATTGCACTTAAAAAGTAATGGTAAAGTTCTTGAGCTAGATAATGCGCTTACCCATGACTCAGACACCAGTTTGACTTCGTTTGCCTTCTTTAATTAGCCAAATTTTGTAAGAAACAACCAGTTGTGGGCGAATTGCAAAAACTTTCCTCGGTCCATATTTTTCTCTACACAGATTCTCCGCTTCAAACAACAAACAGTGAACTTTGACATTGTATCATAAAAGTCTTGCATCACAGAACATTCCTTTTGAACGATTCCATGCGCTTTAGCGAGGCACTCGTGAATTGTATTCACGCATTTCGTTCTTTTCGTTCTTATTTCAATCAATGCAAAACATAAAAAGAACAAAACATTGTTTTGGGTTCGCTAAAAAGATACCCGGTTTTGCAGTATTGTTTGTTTGCATTGACTGATTGAACCAAATGCGTGAAAACAATTCAGGAGTGCCTCGCTAAGGCGCATGGAATCGTTCTATAGGAATGTTTTGTGATGCAAGACTTTTATGATACAAAGTTCACTGTTTGTTGTTTGAAGCGGATACACTGTGCAGATAAAAATATGGACCGAGGAAAGTTTTTGCAATTCACCCACAACTGGTCGTTTCTTATAAAAATTTGCTAATGTAAAAAAGGCAAACGAAGTCAAACTGGTGCCTGAGTCATGGGTAAGTGCATTATTCAGCTCCAGAATTTTACCATTACTTTTTAAGTGCAATGGAATGAGTTTTAAGCGAGGACAAGCTTAGGCCCAAATGATATCTCTACCAGAAATCATTAGAAATTGCCTCCAATTTTGAGATATGGTAGCAGTAAAGGAGTTTGGGTTATTGCTGAGGTCAGTATGCATAATTGCTGAAATTCTTATCTGTATATCTCATTTGTAGCGATTTCTATAGATATTTCAACGAAGGTCAATATTCTTCGACCTGAAAATGAACGCAGCTCCGGCCCCAAACAAACTATGTGCCTAAACATGTAAACAACTCTGGACGGACATCCCCACAACTGATTTATCAAAAAAAATTGCGAATAACTGAAGTATTTTAGCATCCATTTCAGTTTTAGTGAGGGTACTAGAAAATTTACCTCAAACGACCGATTTTGTCTCCAGGGGCTAGAAAGCGGTGATCTCATTGGCTGACAAGCATGAAATTGGATGATTTCCGCATGCTCTGGCAACCAGTAAGGATTTGAGCCTTATCTTGTACAGGGTACAGTCTCCTTCTTTCCTTGATCAAGAAGGTAATGACCTTGCTATCAAGATATGGTCAAAAATTGAGAATTTGCTGGTACGGAACCTGGAAGGAATTTAAACCATTTGTCGGTAACACCAAGAAAAATTAGAAGAAGAATTATGCTATGTTTTCAAGCTATGAACAGTGTTTAATTTTTCAGTTTTATGGCTCTTGTCTATGTACTGCATTTTATACTGTCACAGCAAAATATTTGGTGCTTCCTAATTTCTTTTCCTGTTTGAACGCGTATATAAGTTGATAGAACAATCCAAGCCCAGAGTGAAACAGGTAGGAATGTAACATTTGTCTTGTTCCAGTTTCATGTTTTGAAATATTAATCATTCTCTTGAAATTAGTTGCTTGTGTATTTGTGAAAAAAAAAACAGTTTTGACTAAGATAAAATTTGATTAGTTTATGGTTTACAGCTGTTCTTTAACTGTTGCCAACAAAAAAGTCAGTGAGTTTGAAAATATAGGGTCCAGGTAGAACTTGCACTTTTCTGTCTGTCGACATGAGCATACAATTAAGCGCGAACTTTCTGTTCATTGTCAGTGAAAAAGGTCATTTATTTTATAAAAGTCAGAGAAAAGGGTCAATATTTGCCAGGTAAAATCAGAGATAAGGGGTATGTTTAAAGTTTTGGGAACTCACATGATATACATATGCATATAGAAGTGACCCCGCCGGGCTCTGGAGCAGAAAATACTGCTGCTCTATCAACAATCTTTTTAAACTTAGCCAGCAGCAATGCTCCTACTTCATCCTTTCCAGACACCGATAGTAACAATGTAGTCGACGGGGGTACTAATAATGAATCTGTCTCTGAACAAGACGATGTAAACACAGCATTGAACAATATTCGACTGAAAAATCGTAACGGTCTCCTCATTGCATATTTGAATATCAATTCAATTAGGAATAAAATCGACTTTCTGCGTCCTATGATTTCGGATACCATCGATATTTTAGTAATAGCAGAAACTAAGATCGACAATACCTTTCCAACTACAATGCCTGCCAAAAGTCCTTGGAACACTTAGGCCATTTCTTGACAATCCGCAGTTCTAACCATAGCGATTAGGCTTAAACACCCCCTCACCCCCAAAACAATGTTGATTTGCAAGGTTATTGTCCTAGCATTCCATCAGAGTCGCGAATCGTCCTGCCATCCCCATTTTGTCATCACAGAACAACATTGTTCTGAGGGGGAGAGGGGGAAATCGCAAACAAATGCAAAAATAGCAAAGGTGTTCCAAGACTTTTGGCAGGCATTGTCTGAATTTTATTTCGATAATGGCGTCGTACAGGAAAACAAACTTCACGCACCTAGGGGTTTTCGATGGTCCTGATTTCATTTTTGACCATCAAAAAGCCATATTTTATGTTGATGACGTCATAATTGGCAATGAAACCTATTGTAAGCGACTAATTGGCACTGCCGCACAACTGATTTTGGGGTCGCACAAGCACTACGAAAAACGCAAGAAACTCGTGGCAGAAATGGAAAATAACAATTCCTAGCTGTACTAGAGTATTTCACAATGCCTATAACCACTAATGCTTGCAGAGGTGCAAATGAGTCGATGGAAGTAACGCCAGGAGCAGAAAAGGGAAACATGAAAAGTGGCAGCCTCGTTTCCATGTAGGATAAATTCACTTACTCTTTGGCCATGAAAAGATGTAAAATTCGGGTTTCTTATTGCAGATCGATCGGTAAACTAATAACCTATCATTATCATCCTATTCAAGTCTAAAGAGCTGGATACACTGACTATTTGGTGGAATTCTGAGTGTGGTATCACAGTAAAATCCATGAAAATCTATACAATGCTCAATTATGACGTCACATGTATGAAATATGAACTTTTAATTATGACCAATGAAATCAGCACCACCGAAAACCCGTAGATGCTCGAAACTGTTTTCTTTTAAGTCACCGTAATCAAAATAAAATTCAGACAGTCTCGTCCTGCCATCCCCATTTTGTCATCACAGAACAACATTGTTCTGAGGGGGAGAGGGGGAAATCGCAAAAAAATGCAAAAATAGCAAAGGTGTTCCAAGACTTTTGGCAGGCATTGTAGTCAGTTCATGATTGAGGGATTTATGAAACCATTTAGATATGATCGAAATAAAAATGGAGGTGGTCTGTTGCTTTATGTGAGAGAACGAGCACCCGTCAAAGAGCTCACACAATACAAAGCTCCTAACGATATTGAGTGTGGAATAATAGAGATAAATCTCAAAAAGCAAAAATGGCTTCTGGTTGCCATCTATCGCCCCCCCCCCCCCACCCTCTCAGTCACAGCAATATTTCTTTGATGAAATTGGTAAAGCACTCGATCATTATTGCAGGCAATACGACAATATCATCTTGATAGGAGACTTTAACAGCGAAATAGACGAAGACGCTATCGGTAGTTTCGTCGACAACTATAACTTAGGTAGTCTCGTTAGGAGCCCAACTTGCTTCAAGTCTGACAATCCCAGATGTATCGATTTAATTCTAACAAATGGGAACAGGAATTTCCAAAGTACTGCTGTCATAGAAACAGGATTGTCGGATTTTCACGCCATGATTGTCACCGTCTTAAAGGGTGGATATGTCAAAAGGGGGCCTAAGATAATTACCTACAGGGACTACAGCCGTTTTTGTGCCGTAGACTTCAGAGCTCATCTCTCTAATAGGCTCTCACAAGAACTAATTGAGAGTGGAGACTATGGTGCTTTTGAGGCTGTGGTCATGGGCGTGCTGAATGAACATGCACCTGTTAAGAAAAAATATATTCGTGCAAACGATGGGCCTTTTATGAAGAAAGCTTTGCGTAAAGAATACATGCATAGAACCAAGCTTCGTAATAAATATCACAACGACAGAACAGAAGGAAACCTCAAAGCTTTTAACTTCTCGAGAAAGGGCTTCCATTTTGCATTGACATTGTCATCAAGAAGAAGCCATGCACATCAAGGCAAAAATTTACCAATTTTGCAGTTAAAAGTCAAGAAAAGACGAAGGCACCTTTGTTAGAGAGACATAGAATAAGAGAGACATACAGATATAACGTTTTAGAGTTTCTTAACTGTTCTTGAGCGTAGTACTAGAGTTTCTTAAATTTTTGGTCATCGTAGTACTAGTTTCTTATAAACCAGTTTCTTATAAAAAAAACGTGTAATCCGTTTTCAGCATGATTAAACAGTGCTATTGTTAATAAGAAACTCTTTTCAAGAATTCAACTAAGAACTAAACCAGTAAGAACCTCGACTGAGAACTTGGATATTGCTCAAGAAACTTGTTTATTTTGTCTGAGAAGGTAATTCGCATACTGGCGCTGTATTCTGGTAAAACTCACGAAATGCTTGGGAAGTTACCTATCAATGAATACAACGAACATTTAAGAAGGATGCGGAGAAACTGCAAAAACCTTTGGTACCCATGATCTGCTAATTTCAACTGTTTACTGAAAGCTAAAAGAGACTTTCAGTACTGGGTGGGAAAATTTATTGGTTTCTTGAAAACTCTTCGATTGTTGTTCTACTTGACTGATCAGCTGCCTAAAAGTTCTTAGAAAACTAACAATAATCTTGAAAAAATGCTAACAAAGAGCTTTTTGAAATAATTTTGATGGGAACGTCATTGAACTAATTACTGCACTCATTTTGTTGGAGAAGTTTCCCTTAGCAACCAATCTCATTCTGTGAAATGATGCATCAACACAGGCGAGCAACAATCCCGGACAAAACTCATTAGACAAGCATGTAAAAACACATATATATTTATCTCAATGCCCCCCCTCCCCCATTCTCAATGTTGGTTTGGAATCAAAGGTCCAAAATGAGAAGTACAGTCACTAATGTCCACAAAAAACAACATTGAGTTGGGGGGCGGGGGGGGAAATTGCACTTTTTTGGTCGATTTTCGAGAACAGATTGAAAATATTGCAAATTTTAAGCTTGTCTCATCGAGTTTTGTCCGGGATTGAAGGTGGCTGCCATGCCACACACATTATATTTTCCAATCTCGGCCTGTTCTTAGATGCAGTCCCTCTATTTTCCAGAATTTAGCGCAAACCTCAAGATCAATGTGCTTTGCACAAGTCAACTTAGAGGTCTAGTCCGAACAAAACATTGAATTCAGACTATTGCTGAACAAATTAAAAGTTTAGGCCTACTTTTGAAGCAAAATCGGCTATGATTCAAATAAAATGCACAGAAAGTTAAAAAATGCAAGGCTTGAAAATTGATTTTAATCAGCTACGAAAAAGTAAGTTGATAAACTTCTTGATCAAAGATGAGAGACGTACCTTTCTTTGCACGTTGAATCTGTTGAATGCAGTTTTTCATCCAGCATTTTGAGCGCGCAGGCTCCGCGACCATGATTCGTTCTTTCCGTAGAGTGGCCGCGCGAAAGCAGAGGAACAAATGCATGAAATTGCTACGAAAGGCTAAATTTGATTATTATCAGAATATTAACCTCGGTGACCTCACCGATAATCACAAATTTTGGAAAACTGTAAAGCCACTATTTTCAGACAAGGTGCAGCTAAATTCATCTATCACTTTGATTGAGGACGGGAAAATGATAAATAAGGACTCTGAAATTGCAGAGATTTTCAACAATTATTTCGCAAACATCACAGAAAGTTTAGGGATCTCTGCTAATGAATCATTATTGCTGCCAGCAAATGACATAATAGATCCAATCGATAAAGCTATAAAGAAATTTGAATCACACCCAAGCATACGCATAATCAAAGAAAGAGCTACGTTTTCCGATGAGTTTAATTTTAGAGAGGTCACTGTTGAAGATGTTGCCGTCCAAATCAGAAAACTTAATTCGAATAAGGCTTCTCCGATCAGCTGCATACCTGCAAGAATTCTTAAGGAAAATTCTGATATATTTTGTTCAGTCATTCAAAATCTGTACAACTCTGGATTATCCAAAAATACATTTCCTGAAGAACTGAAAGCCGGAGAATCAGGCATCGCTAAAGTGCGCGAGCGTGCGAGCGCGGCTCGCAGGCACATTTTTGAATCCAGCGAATATCTGCAGGCACATTTATTTAGAAAAATGATCTCTTCTAAAGTTTGTAATGATCCGTTGGTAGGAATTGGGTAACAAGATATTGCATTAAAATGATTTGAAAGGTTAAGAATAATGAAACCATAATTGATTTGGACATCGAGCTAATCTTTAAATGTGAACATGTGGACAGTGTCATTGATAACAGTGTGAAGCAAGATATGAAGGAATCTGGGAAAGGGAATAAAACTAATTGGCATTTCGCATGTCGCTTTGATAAATTGAAGGACTTTACTGCATTCAAAGTTTTAGAGCGAATGAAAAAGTCACAAAGAGATCTGATTCAAATTCAACTCTGTAACCAAACCATAATTAATGGAAAAATTTGTGATTTGAAGGAAACCTCCATTGTGTACCAGATGAGTTTCATTGTTTTAAAGCAAAAAAACAACTGTATACTGTGTCAATGATTGTTGAAATGGAAGTATTCCTAAACAAAGCCAAAGTTTCATATATATTGTCTATGATAAACGTTTATTGCATAAGGCACCATCCAACTTTAAGAACCAAAATGTCCTTTGCCGTATCAAAGTTTGCTTCATGCGATACACAGAAATAATTCAAATCCTAGATGATATATGTTGAAAAAATTTTGCAGCCACATTTTGTGGCAATTTTGCGCTCGCAGGCACAAAAAACTTTTAGTGAGGTCTGCCGGAGATATAAGTTCGCTGTATAAAAAAGAGGACGCATTTACAAAAAAGAACTACCGACCCATCACAGTTTCGCCATCAGTATCGAAAATTTACGAAAGGTTGATGCAAGATCAAATGTTACCTTTTGCCCAAAGCTTCTTGTCCCCATTTCTTTGAGGGTTTCGAGAGGGCTATGGTACACAGCATGCACTTTTAAATTTTGTGGAAACCTGCAAGAAGTCATTGGACAACGGTGGCGTTGCAGGGGCCGTCCTGACGGACCTTTCGAAAGCCTTCGATTGTCTAAATCACGAACTATTGATTGCAAAATTGAATGCATACGGTTTCAGTAGATCTGCCTTGCTGTTTATCCATAGCTATCTCACCGACAGGAAGCAGAGGGTAAAGGTCAATGGTTCATTCAGAACGTGGACAAAAACTGTCCTGGGAGTACCACAAGGTTCAGTCTTGGGACCCCTTTTGTTTAACATATACCTGAATGACCTATTCATGTTCTTGGAGGAAACCAAAATCTGTAACTATGCAGGCGATACAACAATTTATGCGTGTGGTCCTAGGACTGAAACTGTCATTGCGCATTTAGAGCATGATGCCTTTAAAATAACTGAGTGGTTTCCAAACAATTGTATGAAGTTAGATGAAGACAAATGCCATTTAATGATTTTTGGTGTGAAGGGAGATAATGAAATAACCATCAAAATAGGCGAGGCCTGTGTGAAAGAAAGTAGAGCGGAAAATCTTCTCGGTATAACCTTTGATCGATCACTATCTTTCAAAGGACATGTGAAGACCCTATGTAGAAAGGCCGGCCAGAAACTCCATGCTCTTGCCCGTATATCCTGCTACATGGACAGGGACCGCGCAGCGGTTTCAAAGTGGGGGGGCTGAGCGGCGAGCGAAGCGAGCTGTAATGGGGGTCCGGGGGCTTGCCCCCGGAAAATCTTTTGAGACCACGCCCTTCAGGACGTCGGAAAACGCCCCTTTCGAAAAAAGACTTGGCTCTTTACGTCTATATTTATTATATGCAGTTCGGTTCAGAAAAGATTTTAATTACTATGAAAGAGATTTATATCCGTACAACCGTACAACCAACGAAATTAGCAACAAAGCTTTTCTTCTGAAAAAAAACTATTACCACTTAAGATCTGTCAAACTTTCCAAAGTTGCGATGCTTATTTTCATTTTTAACGAAATCATTAGCAATTTCCAAGAGGGGCATCGTGTCTGCTCGTTGTTTATGAATGTTTATTATTGCTAGATTGTTGAATCTTGCTTGCTTCAAGTTTGAACGGAGCCAGGTTTTGCGGCGTCTAGCTATAGTATTGAGAAAGATCTCTCAGCAGGGTGTTAATGACCATGTTTTACGTTATACTAAATATACCACGGCTGCCCGGTTGACACATAAATTTGTGTATGAGTTGGTTTTTTCGTTGTCATTTATTTATTTGAATGGAAAAAATTGAAATCTTTGAAAAAAGTGGGGGGGCTATAGCCCCCCTAGCCCAATGGCTGCGCGGTCCCTGTACATGGACACTGACAAATTGCAGCAGCTAATGAGAGCATTTGTGTTATCGCACTTTAGCTACTGTCCACTTGTTTGGATGTTTTATGACAGAACTTTAAACCATAGAATAAATCATGTTCACGAAAGGGCACTGCGCATTGCGTACAAGGATCACGGAAGTGATTTTGGTTCTCTCCTGGAACAGAGCAATTCGGTGCCCATCCATGTAAGAAACCTACAGTTGCTTATGATGGAAATTTTTAAAACAAAGTCTGATCTAAATCCACCTTTCATGAAGGATATTTTTATGGAGAGAGGTATTAGCTGCAACCTAAGGCATGGCAATGACGCTCAAATTCCAAAGGTGCGAACCACGTCCTTTGGAGTTGAGACCATAGCCTACCTTGGAAATAGACTTTGGCAGTTTTTACCGCACGAAATAAAACGATCAAGCACCCTTCCTATTTTCAAAAAACGAATTAGATGTTGGAATGGCGAAAAATGCAACTGTAGGCTCGCTCTGCAAAACATACATTCCAAGAGTTGGGTTTCTAACATGATAAACATTTCTTGGGCCTTCTCGCGAAGATGGGGGCGGTGCGCTGCTTCCCGGTGGGATGGGGGATGTGCTGTGCGGGATGTGAGGTCCCCTTCACGATGCAGGCACTGGGCTGCGGTTGAACTGGGGAATTGCTCCCTAGCGGCGACCGCAGCTTAGGATATGCGTGTGGGGGTTCCCTCGCGCGGTGTGTCCGCCGTCTCTCTGGGAGGTGGGCGTCGCTCCGTACCTCGTAGGGAAGGCATGCTTTTATCTTGTATATAATCCACTAAATGTTTTTATTGATTAGCTTTAGGAATTAATTTGTAAATTTTGTAAATTTTTGTAAAGTAGGCCTAAATTAGCTGTAATTTAGCTATTCTTTTTATTTTACTTAGCCTACATTAAATAAATTATTGATGATTGATGATTGATGATGATGATGATGATGAAACAAATAAGCACTCACGATTGACACAGAAAATTTAGAAATGAGAAATTGAAATACCTAGACAAAATCCACATGATTTGTTGCACCCTGGTCCCATGATGTTTATGAAAGTGTCACACACTTTAGCCGCAGTATATTGTTTACACTCTTGTGCAGAAAGAGAATCAAAACATCTCATCGACTCTATGATAGAAAGAATAAGACTTCAAATAAGTATTTTTAACCCTACTAATACCGGGCTTTTTGGACCCTTGAAGTACCGGGGCCCCTCCGTAACTTCGTCAATATTGCAGATATGAGGATGAAACTTGGTACAATGGCGTAAAAGAACAAAATATACACAATAGGCGACTTTTTTACTCATTCATTACATCCCTGACGTCCCTATGACGTCATAATTGAGAAAATGGCAGTATTTGCTTACTATTAGCAATACTGGCAATATTTAAGTTTTCATTTGATAGTTGCTTTCACAATGCTACTAAAATGTGTCACAAAGCATCAATGATTAAAAATCAGCAATGCAATATCCATTTAAGCTAATTATTTATATCATATATTCATCCTTTATTTACATCAACTTGTAATTGCTTCATTTAAACCCCTAATTACTGATGCAAATACTTTAAAATGCCTAAAGATTGTTCATAACGATTTATAGAACCAATTTTGACCATGTAAGTTTATCGAATACAGATGTTGTTATTTATATGACGTCTTGATAATGTCATGAACGTTGAATTGCTGACGTCATCATCAATTGAAAACATCATATATCATCTGAAAGGTCTGATCGAGAGCTATCGAATGGTAGAACACAGGCTATCGAATGGTGGTATTCTTAAAGATACCGGATGAGTCAGAAAAAACGTGGGGTGTTTGGCGGATTGTGACGTCGCGTTCAGCAATCCGATCTTAGCGAACAAAATTTTTTCTTGCAGCCAGAGGTCTAACTTAGATCATAAGCCTTTCCCCGTCGAAATCGGTCATTTGATGTTTTAATCAGAAAATATTTTCTTCGTAAGACGTTCTTTGGGAGTTTTGCAAACTTATGAAATCTTTGATAGAGCCCCTTCAGCATTTTACCCTTGCCAAAGCTGCATGTACACGTGGTATTATCAGGGGAGAATGAAATAGTTTTGTCATGAAACATCGCGTTGATCTTGCTGAAGTAAATCTCTTCACAACACAAAAAGAAGCATGCGTTTTTACTGTCTCTCAAACATACTCTCTTTGCAGGACAAGTTATGACGTGACAAGGCATCCCAGGGGAGAAAACACTATTTCTGAACTGTTTCATGCTCCCCAGAGAGTACCACATGTATCTGCAGCTTTGGCTAGGCTAAAATGCTGAAGGGCTTGGTTAAAGGTTTCCTCTGTTTGCAAGACTCCCATACGAAGTTTTAGGAAGAAAGTCTTTTTAAATAATGAATCACATGACCGATTTCAACGGGAAAAAGTTTATGATCTAAGTCAGATTTATGGCTGCACGGAATAATTTAGTTCACAACGGTCGGGTGACTAAACGTGACGTCACAGTCCGCCAAACACCCCACATTTTTTCTGACTCACCCGGTATAAGATCATCCTGGCAAAACTAGACTCGGTACTTTATTTTTCTAACTGACCACGTGTTGAAAAGAGGTTGGTCACGTGATGAGTTTCTACCATTTTGAAACAAAATTTCAAATTTGAATGAGCCAATTAGATTTTAGGGAAAGTCACAACCCCCGGTAGTAATAGGGTTAAAACGAAACACAAAAAGAATTATCGACAAAGACACTGAACTTTTAATTATGACCAATGAAATCAGCACCACCGAAAACCCCTAGATGCTCGAAACTGTTTTCTTTTAAGTCACCGTAATCAAAATAAAATTCAGACAATGCCTGCCAAAAGTCCTTGGAACACTTAGGCCATTTCTTGACAATCCGCAGTTCTAACCATAGCGATTAGGCTTAAACACCCCCTCACCCCCAAAACAATGTTGATTTGCAAGGTTATTGTCCTAGCATTCCATCAGAGTCGCGAATCGTCCTGCCATCCCCATTTTGTCATCACAGAACAACATTGTTCTGAGGGGGAGAGGGGGAAATCGCAAAAAAAAAAGGCAAAAATTACAAAGGTGTTCCAAGACTTTTGGTAGGCATTGTTGATTCTAGTTTTCCAGTGATGAGTCAGCAGAATTCGTCAACAAAAATGGCGGCGATTTGGAGATCTGGGTCGAAAGAAGCCTGGTGCTGAAAAATCTTCTGTTCTCAAGCATACAGCTTTTGTTCTCATGCACAGTTGAAAATAAACTTTTATTTCCGCTAGGCTTATCTTTGATCGCTTCACACACAATAATACCGATGTGTTGATTTATTCAGTGTGGAAGGGATGGGGGAAGGGATTGATGATGTATTCAGAGTATCCAATACGAATTTTTAATGATAGGGAGAATCAAACGAACAAATTGCAACGGTTTATGAACTCTGAAACCACCACCACCACAGCAGGGTATCTTATTATTCGAATTCTAATTTCTTATTTTTTCAATTGACCTGTGTGGTTTTTTCAAACAATTTTATATATATCAACGATTTCCATTCCTCCGAATATTTGATGTGGATACTAGATTGCACTAGCAGAACCAGCAGGGACTTTAAGAAAAAATATGAAAATAAAGAAAATAGTATGTCACCATAAGGATTCGATCACCGCTTATTGTGGTGAGAGGAGCAGATGCCTACCGCTACGCCATCCAACCATAGCTAATCAATGCGCTGCAGTCATACATAATCTCGATAATAGCTGAGGGCCGCAAGCATGATGTTGACCAGGGCCCTTTCATTGATCAGTGACATATTTTGATCGTTGAATGGGCCAAAATTTTCTGCACGTTTTTTGTAAACACAAAGAATTCGTGGAAACTGTGGAGTGGCTGATGTTAGATAGGCTACATCGTATTTTTTTCTGAAGAGAAAACGAGGCGTTTAGACCTGTTTGAAACCCAAGCTGTTTTTTGTGGGTACAGTGTGGGTACTTGAGGATTCCACTGGCAAACTTCTATGTGTTACTTGTGTTTCTTTCTGATGCGAGACTTTTTTCTGGGGTTTTCAAATTGATGAATTTTGCTAATCTTTTTCAAAAGCGCGGGCACTTTAGCAGCAGCTATCACTAGTTTATCAATCTACCGGGTCAGTCAGAAAAAAGAAAAAAGGATCCCCGCTTGGAAGGCCACTGCTCCATGAATATCAAAGAAAAGGACAAGGGGCGAATCACAGCCGACCACCGCCTCATCTTCTCCGCATCAGCGTCTCGTTCTTCACTGTATCATCGAAACGAAGATTTCTTTAGGTCGGTTACATATCGTTTTCGGTCGGTAGATACTTTTCAATTGATTTTAGCTCGGGATTTGGCGAAAATATTACTTTTGCACAACCTGTGAGGCATTCCGCATCAACCCAGGACATATCACAAAAGAAGTTTTGGGAGGACAAAACGAGGAGGGTCGCTGCATCTATCGGAAAGTTGTTGTTGCTGAACACCCCCACTGTACTGCACACCCCCCACTGTACTGCACACACGTTCCGTGGGGTGAAGATTGCATAAGGTGGTCCTCGTACGAAGGAACGCATATAACAGATGGGAAAAATAGTAACCCCCAAAGTAAAATACTTTCCAAATAACTTTCTGACTGCAATATTTGGCTGACATTTATAGGGAAGGAAGTGGCCGACCGGATGACCGACCGAAAATGATATGTAACCGACCTAAAGAAATCTTCGTTTCGATGATACAGCGAAGAACGAGACGCTGATGCGGAGAAGATGAAGCGGTGGTCGGCTGTGATTCGCCCGTTATCCTTTTCTTCTCTTCTCTTCCTCGCCTCTCTCTCCTCCGCAGCTGAGTTTTTCAAAGTTTCTTCGCAGCTCAAAGCCTTCGCACGTTTTTCAAAGTTCCTTCGCAGCTCAAAGCCTTCGCATATCATTCGCAGTTTCCTACGCAGCGCTTTTTCAGATCTCTTTTAAGAAAGAATTTACTAATTATTCCTGGGCTCCCTGTGATCAAATCACAAAGGACTCCTCGCTCACAACAATAGAGAAAATTCAATTTCTCATGGGTGGGAGATATCGTCTGCTCATTTATTGCCATGGGATTGAACATCTCTCGTTATCTGTTTGAGAATCTGTCTTATATATCTTGAGACAGGTGAAACGCCTGTGCGTATTGTTCTGTGTGTGGAGGGTCCTCACGATTCGATCAAGTGTTTTTGGCCTTTAAAGTTGAATTTACCTATATTTGCAGTGCTGTTAAGAAGGCCAGAAGATCACAAAAATACTTCGATCTTTTGGTTTTAACTAGAATTTGAATCATTCAAATCAATGAAGTACTTGTGGTGCTATGAATTTTTGAAAGTGCGAACTTTTTTCTGGCTCATCCCGAGGGGCAAATCACTCCTCAAAACAGCGTACGTGATTTTTGTGATTTTAAATCACATGATTTTTTCTGTGATTTTAGTGATTTTTTTGCGATTTTGGTGATTTTTGCGATTTTGTGATTTTTCATGTGATTTTGGTGATTTTGTCGTGATTTTTAGTGATTTTCTGTGTGATTTTGTGATTATTTTGGTGATTTTGTGATTTTTTGGTGATTTTGTGATTTTTTTTTGGTGATTTTGTGATTTTTTTGTGATTTTCCGTGATTTTCTGTGATTTTTCCTCGAAATTTTCTGTATCTTATAAACCTCCTAGGATTACATTGAAGAGGGACGCGAGCCTTGGCAAGAGCTCCACAAATTTGCATCCATAACTGCACAAATTGTTTGTTTTGAAGTCTGGATTGAAGGAAAGGTGGCCAATTCCCTTCGTGCGATTTTTTCTTGAAGACCACAAAATATCTCTGAAAATAAAATGATGTATTGCATTCTGCCTGATTTTTTGGGTTTTTACAAGTTGCCCAATTTGCATTAGAAGGTAACAAAAGTATACCTCTTTCTTGCATTCAATTTCTAAAGTCTAACAATAAAAATTTTGCTGCGACAACAAAAAATTTCATGCTTACACCTCAAGGTAACTCTAACCCTTCAGGCAATGATTAAGAGATTGTATTTACCACTGCCGTTTCTTAAAATGTATAAAACAAACTGATACAACATTCGAAGCAGAATAAAATGCAGAATACAGAATACAACCAGTTGATTAAATAAAAGCAGAAATGATTCATTCAAGATTTTAGGCGAGATCGACCACTGGCGAAAACATCTGCGTACCGCACGTAGACTGATTACATGAGAATCGGTTTTCCGCATTTAATTGGATGCTTTCATTGCTTCAATGAGACTCATGACAATACAGATTCAAAAAGCAAACTAATTTAGGCCATCTCTGCTGCGTTTACGGCTGGACCAATCAGTTAGCTACTTTCTTAATAGGGTCACAACACGTAACCATTCATAGCACTTTATTGGTTGATTAGATCAAAGTTCGACTTTTCGAAGCGAAGCAACATTCGAAGCGACGTCAGGATGAACTTAAGACTATGTGCCATTTCTGACAAATTTGGAATGTCACGCGATCGATGACCTCATGATAGGGCTTATTGTACCTAAATAGCTCAATAACTTTAGACAGATGCGTTGTATTAACTTGGAATTTCCACAGTTGAAAAGAGCATCTGAAGAGCTTTCGAATATGTAAAGTTGTTTGCATTTAGTGAAATTCGCAAAATCATCGATGCAGGGCCGAAGCCAGTGGGGGGGGGCTGGGGGGGGGCCGACCGCCCCCCAGAAGGCCATTTGTCGGAAATTTTACTCCACCTGTCAGATTTTTGTTGTTGTTACAGGCCCAAATTTAGAGGATTTTACTGGGACAATGATGCATAGAACATGAATTTATTGTCTGTCGAGGATAAAATTTGACATGGATTTAGAATCTACAGCATCTTTTCCTTCATACTAACCAATTTTGAAGGCTGCAACGTTGAAACCACACAATAATTCCAAAATCTAGTCATTAAAGGAGCACATCAGTTCCTTTGGAACATGTTTTAACTTATGTTCCTAAAATTGGGGTTGTTCCTGTTGTTGTTGTTGATTTTAGAGCGTCGGAAAATTTTGGTTCTTTGCCCCCCTAAGAATTAAGGCTGGTATCGGGCCTGCATCGATGACATGAAGTGATATGGACAATTTTTTAAACCAATTCAGCTGAAATATGTTCTTCGGTTTTTAATACATCAAACATGTAGATTCCGAATCTGCAGTCAAAAAACACTAATAATTCATAGGAATGTAAATTTTTTTCTTGTCATTTTCCCTATTGTGTTCGAACTAAGACAATGTAAAGGGAAAATGCTCTAGCCCAAATTGACATACCTATGAAGTATAGATGTTTTTTGAATGCAGATTCAGAATCTACGTGGTTCATTTAGCAGAAATCTAGAAAAAATTTTAGCTGAAATGGTATTGAAAATTAGTAAATTATAACGTCATGTCATCAATGACGCCATAGAAATATTTTCGATTTTACTTAAAGGAGAATGGCAGCGTAAAAAAAATTTTGATATGTTATTCTATTTATCATGGGAAACACGATCGTGAAGTAATTTTTTGTATATTTCGTTTAGTTTTTGAATAATAGCACTTTCTATTGCACATTTCTCTGCGGGACAATTCTCGTTCATTGTCGTTTCCGAGAATTGATTTCGGATGTGTGACGTCAAATGTGATCAGTGGTTTTCGGTCGGCGGTCCCACAACAGCATCGTTTGGTTAGGCCAATGCATGAGTTGGCGAAGGAAGCTTGCAGAATGGCTCATTTTAACCCATATAACTGTTTGGAAGACAGCAGATAATTTGTTTTCAATGAGCAGGGTACTTCCACATCAAAGATTTCGAGGAGACGTCGCTATTTTCCGTTCCAAATGGATTCCATTGTCACGCATGTTTTCCAACCTGGCCTGTGGCCAAACGTACGAAGTCGAAGGTATTTTGATGATAACCAGTTCGAAGCTAGTCAAACGTTCTTGAATGTTTTGGGGTGCTCATAGCAAAGTAGCTAAACTACATTAACAAGAGATGCAATCCTTACCTAACAATATGTGATGGGGACGAAAGGGCAGGCCAGACCAGATCATGCAAGGAACGAAAGTCATCCAAGCAAGAGGAAGTGAACAACCAATGTTGACGAATTAAATATTGAGTCTCAATGAAATTCTCAATAACAGAAAACCTTGGCAACTGTGTGGCGCCACTGAAAAGGTAAGACTACCTAAATATGTGGGAAATATGTAGGGTCAATCTAAGGCTATTATTGGTTAGAGATCAGTTATTTTAGATTTTTTTTCATGACAAAAACAGACATGTCTGAAGGGCTTGAATGATCATAAAATGTGGCCTTATGCACTGCGAGTAAGAAAAAAACAAGATTAGATAAAATGGATTGCTTTTAAACTTATTTCATATCAACTTCATTGTGCCCACCCAATCAAGCTCTGCTCATTTTATCTGCCTTTGATAACAAATTTCAGTAGGCATTCTATCACCTGGATAGTACTTGCAACACACATATTTTTTTTATAAGCAACCAAGAATTTAGGCCAGTGTTGAAAGTTTCTTAAAATTATCAGATTTTGAGTACTCATAGTTTCTTACAGGTTTCTTAGAGGTTCCACAAACAATCTTCATCTTCATTACCTGTGCCCTTGTGAACATTACTCAAATACCTTATGAGTAATGTGATGCACGAGTCAAGTGAAAGTAAAGCAAAAATATGCCAAGGGTTTCCTTTATCAAAATAAATATTTTGTTAACTTATATTTTCCCAGTACTGGAGTTTCTTAATTTGTTGGCGATCTGAGAGTTGAGTTTCTTATGGGCAGTTTCTTATTTAAAAAAATATGTGTACAATATTATGAAATTCCTGTCAACTATTGGTCTAGCATTTGAAAATCTTACAGTCTCTTGTAAGCCAGGTATTCAGGCTTTAACGTTTGCATTTTGTACATAAATATAGTTCATAATCCTCCCTTTCAGTTTGTCCCTGACTTATTGGCCACAAATCAAATCATTCAAGTTTGGATTCAAAAGGAGACATTTTAATCATAAAATGGACACCTTTAATTATGGAAAGAAGCACAGTATGGACAACAGAAATGTACAATTAAATACCTTGTTCTGAAATAATTGAGAAAGTAAAGAATATTATTAGACTTAGATGGTAAATTTTTCCAGAATGACAACTTACATATGTACAATAGATCATTTAGCTATATACTGTGGAAGACTACAAGAGACATTTTTCACATTTTCATTCAAAATTTTGATCGAGTGCCACCCATTTCCATGGTGGATTTCATATGGTATGGTGGCACTGTTGAACACATTGAAAATTTGGTTAAAATTTCTTATAAAAATGTGAACAAATATAATTGTTCTATCAGGACTCTTTTGTAAGACACCGAAAAGATCTGTTTTTCATGCCAAGTTTTTGAAAGATTTTCATAACAACAATGTTCAAAAACCACACTTTGTTAGTAGCCAAAACTTTCAGTGGAATCAACACATGTTTAATCAAGGTGCATAATTAATGGAGGTTATAAATTTGCTGAAGGAAATGCCAACACATCTCTGTTATATTTAGCTAAACAAGGAAATGGCAAATGCTAAGAATATCAAATAGAAACTTTTTCCACTTGGTCTGAGTGAGCTTTAATTAACTGCTGTGTTGATTTCTTTGAATTCTGCTATGGCTGGAATTTTCCTTGTACCCTTATAAAGCCCTTGGAATACTTAAAACAGTGAATTCTCATGTCTGATGAATTGGACTTCAACAGCTGGAAAATAGTTTCTTCTTCATTTCCACAGTATATGTATGCAATACAAGCAAAAAAACTGACAACAGCTAGAGTATCACCTGTACAAAAATAAAAGGCCAAGGGTAGAGTATCAAGTGTACAGGCCAAGTGTTAGCCTTGTAGCGGGGATTATGACCTTGTTATGACCTTGTACTAGCCTTTGAAGAAAATTACAAGGCTATCAGTAAGATTCCAAGCTACAACCAGTCTAACACAGGATTGCCACCCACCAGGGTTCTACAAGGCTAATTAGCAAAAAAATGCTACAAGGCCACAACTACAGGGCTTGTAAATTGCTTTTACATGGCCTTGTATTTTCGCACAGGCAACACATATATTTACTGTATTTGTCAGTGTCTTTTTTACAAACTTCTTTGTCCAAAACTTGAAAGTTGACCAGAATGATTTCCAAGGACATTTGGATGGGTTACGCAACAATCACAAACAACTAATTTGTTGCTTGTGAGTGAAGTTACCAAATATGAAATATTTCATCAATATCTGCTATGCCACAGGAAGTTAAGTAAATGGAGTAATCATGAAAAGGCCCTCTTGTGTTATATTCTGTTTAATGTCCCATTGTGTTCAACACATAGACACTCCCTCAGCTGTTAGTTATAAGATAATGTTTTCAATCTTCAAACATGACAAGAGAAACCTTTTTTCATTCTGTAATTATATCAGTTGGCATGCTAACTGTGGCTATACACAGGATCCCTTCCTTGTCAGCTCTTAGAATGCAAGTATATCTTGTATAAATCTTGTGGAAACACACTTCAACTGTCATGCATCCCTTGATGATACCTGAAAATACAATATGTAAAATGTAGGGAATCCTCTAAATGCATTCACTATAAGTTAGCACTGGGAGAGAACTTTTTGATACAACAAGTATTTTTATGAGTAATTGCAGGGTTTTTGAAAGGGCTAAATAAGAAACAGAACTTGCAAAAACTCGTATGGTCTATATTAGGAACTCACCAAAGATGCCCCATTTATAATCACGTAAAATACTCATGTCATAGGCCTACACAAAATAAAGAACGGCAACCAACAAATAAAATAATTCCTATGTAACTGAGGAGAGAAAGTTATTGGTAAAAGTAGAAGATAGTAATCAAAGATCACCTGTTTTGGAAGTCAAAAGTCTGGAATCGCTATTCTGGATAGAGTGTTTCGTTTGGGACATCGTTCGATTCCCGTCTCTTCTCTGTCTCCTTCGGCATCCAATCGGACCTGGTGATGATGGACAAACCACTTTCCCTTCATTTCCATTAGACCACAGCCTTCCATAAACCCTAACATGAAATCTAAAGTTTTTTCAACCAAATGTTTGTTGAAACCGAAGAGTCGTCTCGTCGCTGATGATACGAGTTCTTCACTGCTTCCCACTTGATGGGCCTAATTCGCATTCTGACCACTTTAAATGCAAAAGACTATAAATCTTTCGATAGCTCTTCAGATGCTCTTTTCAACCATGAAAGTTAATACCAACGCATCTGTCCAAAGTTATTGAAGTATTTAGGTACATCAAGCCCTATCATGACGTCATCATTCACGTGACATTCGAAATTTTTTTAGAAATGGCGCATTGTCTTGAATAAATCCTTATGGCCTATTATAACAACACAACCCTTAAAAACTTTAGTTAGGCACTTGCTTAGATGGTTAGCTTATCTTTCAGTGATTTTTGTCATGACTGTGTGATTTTAGTTGCGATTTTATTGATTTTTCCGTGATTTGTGTGTGATTTAGTGATTTATTTCCGTGATTTTGCGATTTTTCAGTGATTTTCATGATTTTTTTTTGTGATTTTGTGATATTTCTGTGATTTTCGTGATTTTTCTTGTGATTTTATGATCTTTCTGTGATTTTGTGATTTTTATGATTTTTGTATGGTGATTTTGTGATTTTTGTGATTTTTGTATGTGATTTTTTGTGATTTTAAGGAAGGCGTACGAAAAAAAAATCAGTGATTTGCCCCTCGGCTCATCCGGTATACTCCCCAAATTTTAAGTAAAACATTTCTTTTCATTCTAGGAATAGTTGTTTGCAAAAAGTGGCCTAGCAGTAGACCAGGTTTCAAAATTTCTGTTTTTCGCATGATTTGAATCCATTGCAACCACATCAACAGGTGCACATTATCTTCAAAAGAATTTAATGAAGGCAGACTGACTGCAATTCAAGTTTACTGACACCAACCTTTCAATTCCGAAATTCTTTTGATAACTGAGCTTGATGCATCAGTTGTTAGATCAGCAAGGTCAAGTTTGCTCATCAGTGTGAGTATAACACATGAAAGAACCTCTCGTTCCTTATTACCAGAAATGCCACCTGTTTCTCTCTTGTCCACAACCTCCAAGTCAATGACTATGTTGTGCTGATCAAGTCCATGACTATGTAGACACAATATCTCGCTGAGAATCCTTTGGGAATCATTCCTACCATCACCACCTATCAAATGTCCTTATATAAGCTCAACTCTTCAATGATTCTTGACTTCATTTTGTTCCACATATTGAGGACAACAGGCACAAAGAATAGACGTTGATTCCTGCACAAGGAAGACTGACTTGGCACAGCATGATAAAAAAATGTGCATGCTTGCAAAAACTTTCCAGTACTATTGCCTGAAAGAGCACACATGCAGTTACTAGAATGTCATTGACATTACTAATTTGGCAACCTGCATTCACTATTGGCTTTGAGGATGTAGCATAGGTTCCAAATCTTTAAAAAGGCTGGTGTAAAATTGAGTGACCTATTTCTTTGAACTGAATGACTTCCAAGAAACTTTAGCTATTTCTCTATAATTCTACCGTTGGACTTTTCTGAAATCTTTAATATTTTCAGAATTAGAGTGTTTTTCTTTTTTTCTAGAATTCAAGAAAAATTTTCAAAAAAACTTAAAACCATCGTAATTTCTAAACTGTTTGACGCCACATGAAGTAATTTCGAAGAAAACCATGGTTTATGAGTGCCTACAATATGGTATCAAGCAGAAGTCTGTCACTCATCTGGTTTATGATTTAGAAATTTGATGACGTCACATCCTCAAATGAGTTGAAATGTAAGATACACTGTAATCTCCAAAAATATTCAAAATTTCTGGAAAGTCCAACGGTAGAATTATAGATAATTATCTGAAGTTTCTTTCAAGCCATTCAATCAGAAGAGGTAGTTCATAGAATTTTACACCCACCTTTTTACGCCAAGATAAAGATTTGGAACCTATGTTTGAGGATGTCCACTTGCCTGAATGTCCATTTTCACATGACTAACGAAAGAACACTACACTAACTCTGGTTTCAGAATTATATTTCAAGGTGTTTTGCAACCATCTTCTGTACAATATTTTCCTTTCAGCTCTTGTAATTTTTCCACTGAAACTATTGTCCTTTGTCAGTAGGCAGTTTCAATTTGTATGTTGCTGCGCAGGAGAGCTCATTGTTTATTTGTTATTGTTTTATAGTTGAACACCTTTATCATTTAATCAAAGGACGTATTGTTTATTGAGTACGGGACACAAAGGACGCATTAGCGCACCGAACTAAGACGTTGCACGCTTAGATTTGTTTTGATTTCTTGTTTTTTTGGAACGTTGTCTACGAATTACGAAGATGGCACTTGCAGTAAGGGTTTACGAATATTGTAAGTATGGTTTCCTTGAGTTTATCGTTTCTTTTTCGCTTTATTCGTTGGTAGGCAAGCATTATTTATATTTTTCGTTTGTTTGTTTCTAGCGAAAACCACATTCACATTCATATTCATATGTACTATCCATACGTTGCTAAACTAGCGGATTTGAATTTGTGCGTATTCGAAGAAGGTCTCATATTTTTACTGGCAATTCTAAGAGGCTTGGCGCCACCTCATCGTTTTCGAATATTCAGGCTGGGAGAATTACGACGAAAATATTGATTTGTCCTAAATGGCTTTCGCAGTTTGCACGAAAATAAACGTTATCACGGAGTTTATTCAAATTTGGATGGCCTAACAATGTCGCGTAGTGAAAAGGATAAATGTGAGGGCGTAACCTCGCAGGCCGAAGATTGCAGAACAGAAAACTTACTCGAAAATGAAGTAAATGATGTCGCAGGTTTACTTGCAGAGTCGCGCCCACAGAGAACTCGAGGGTTAACGGAAAAGGGTCTTTCATACCGGATGGAGATGAGGGATCTACGACGGAAAAATCAAGATCGGTACAGGGAAATGATTGAAGGGCATATCGAAAGAATTTATGATATTTTTAAAACGGGAGATGCCACAGACTTGATTGACGAATTACTTGCAAAGGTTACGCGATCTTATCAGGATTACACACGTCAGTTTGACTCGGAGGAACAACAAATGAGTGACCCCTTGTTTCTTCAGACATTTAATAAAGTCAAAGCCGTACAACAAGAAGCTCAGTCTTGGAAGATTAATCAGCAAGCTGCTTCATTTTCTAGAAGGAAGCCTAGCTCCATAATATCAGAGGGCTCTAAATGTACTAGAAAGTCTAAATCGTCCAAGTCTTCTCATAGTTCAAGCAGAACAATGGATGACGTCATCAGAAATCGAGCGAAATTAGTAGAATTACAAACAAGAGCGCAATACTTTGAGAAAGAAAGGCAAGTAGAGCTGGAGTTAGATCGTACACGATTGGAAAAAGAAATAGCAATTGCTAAGGCAACAGAAAAGATTCATCGAGAATATTTAAATGATGACTACGAGTTGAATTCTTTGAATGACAAGGATATTCTTATTCCAAAAATTAGCCACGATGCTATTACATACAGCCACGAGAGAAAGCCGACTGTGTCTCACTTGCCTGATGCCTATGCAAAGTCGGAGAAGCAAAGTTTTTTGACTGTAAATGATCAACGTTCTCATATGGCACCAATCTTTAGTACACAAGCACGCCATAACCTTGGGAAAAGCAACTTGCAGCCACAAGCTACGCCTTTCTATCCTGCTGTTGTTCCTGGTGTTGCAACCACTTCTGTTCCTGACCCAATCCCCCCTCCTGGTCTAATTCCTGGTCCTGCCCTTACATCACTTCCTGCCCCTTTGAGCAATCATGGGAACCAGATGCTATATCACTTGCTAGAAAAACAAGGAGAATATCTTCGTCGACAAGGTTTACCTAACGTTACTCCTGAAGTATTTACTGGAGATACTTTGAAGTACAAGATTTTCACGACTTTATTTGATATGGCTGTTGATTCGAGGATTTCAGACCCAAGAGAGAAGCTTGCTTTATTAATAGAGTTCACAAGTGGAGAGCCAAAGAATTTGATTGAAACTTGCTTGTATCAAACACCAGGATCTGGTTACCGAAGAGCAAGAGAATTGTTGGAAAAGCATTATGGAAATCCTATACAAGTTGCTAATGCACATATGGAAAAGTTGATTTCATGGCCTAAAGTTTATGATGGCGATAGCAAGAAAATGCGAGAATTCTATGTTTATTTGGTTAAATGCCAAGGCTGCTTAACTGACGAGGAATATGTTCACGAGTTAAACACAAGTTCATTGCTGCAAGTATTATGTTTAAAGCTACAAGAGAGACTGCAGCGACAGTGGGCTACGCAGGTGTACATCATCAAGTCAAGAGAATCAAGAAGGGCAAACTTTAGTGATTTTGTGGAATTTATTGGCAAAGAAAGTGAAGTTGCAAGTGATCCCACCTTTAGCAAAGAAGCTATGTCAAAGATTCTACCAAAGAAACCATCGAATAGTTTCAGACCACAACGAGATTCAGGAAGACCAAGAATAACATCTTTTGTGACGAAATCAAATGCAACTGGCCAGGCAAACGATTCAGTCACGAATACCAAAATCACTGATCCAGAATGCCCATTTTGTTCAGAGAAGCATTGTCTAGATAACTGCAAGACCTTTATGAATAAATCACCATTTGCAAGAAAGATGTTTGTAATCTCACATAAATTTTGCTTTGGCTGCTATTCTCCTGCGCATAGTGTTACAAATTGTACACAAAAGCTGGTATGCAGAGAGAACGATTGCGGATTTGCACATCCAACAGGAATGCATGGTACGCACAAGTACAAAGGAAAGGCAAAGTCTAATACGGAAGCTGCACCTCACATAAGCAATGGCTGTACGAAATGTGACGAAAACAGTGAAGATTCCATTGAAGTTCTTTCCCTGAGCGTTCTGCCAATGTTGTTGTGGCACAAGTCTAATCCGAATCACGTGATCAAAGTTTATGGAATGCTGGATAACTGTAGTCAAGGAACATTCATAAAGAAAGATATCTTAAGAAGTTTAGATGCACCAAAGGTCAACACCAAGATTACCATCAAAACAATCACAGGAACGACTACAGAAGATGCAGATATCGTTAATGATCTAATTGTATCAAGCATTGATGGGAGCAACCAAATTGATCTGCCAAAAGTTTTCAGTCGTCGTGATCTTCCAGTTGACCAAGATGAGATACCTACTCCAGAAAGAGTGAGAAGATAGTCGCATTTACAAGACATAGCAGATGATATTCCGCATCTTGACTGTGACGTCCCGATTGGTCTTTTGATTGGAGTTAATTGCCCAGCTGCTTTGCGACCAATAGAGGTTATCAAAGAAGAGAATGGCGGTCCGTTTGCGCAAAGGACTGCGTTTGGATGGTGCATTGTTGGTCCCTTATCGAGTGGACAGTCTGCTGTGAATAGTTTGAGATGCAATCGAATTGCTGTTACCGATGCAACTACGAATCAATATTCACAACATTATTTTGCAGTCCAAGATGAAGTGAAAGATGTGAATTCAGCAACAGTTTTGATGGATATGTATAGAAAGGAATTTAACGAGCCAACTCCTAAAGAAATGAAGAAGCAGTTGCAGAAAGGTGTAATGCATCCTCCACAATCTACAACTGAAAAAGTATCGACGAGAAGTTCCCTGCAGCATGACGAAAAATCGAATTCGAGAGAAGATGAAAAATTCTTGGCAAAGATTGAAAAGGAGATTACCTTGGTTGATGGTCATTATCAGTTACCTTTACCTTTCCGTGAAGACAATGTGAAAATGCCTAACAATCGTAAGCAAGCTGAGCAGAGAGCTCTTTGGATAAAGAAAAAATTTGCAGATGAACAATACAAACTAGATTATGTGACATTCATGAACGACATTATCAGCAAAGGATATGCTAGAAAGGTATCCGAGTCAAGAATGAAAGTAGAAGAGGGTAAAACATGGTACTTACCACACCATGGCGTATATCACCCTAAAAAACCAGGCAAGATTCGCGTAGTGTTTGATTGCAGTTGCAGCTACAAAGGAACATCACTGAATGAAGAACTCCTGCAAGGTCCAAACTTGACAAATTCTTTAGTTGGAGTTTTAACAAGATTTCGGTTGGAACCAGTCGCTTTCATGGCAGACATCGAGGCTATGTTCTACCAGGTTCGTGTTCCGGAAAGTCAACGAAGCTTTCTACGTTTCTTGTGGTGGCCCAGTGGTAACACAGATGAATGTCTGGTTGAGTATGAGATGTGTGTTCATACATTTGGAGCAATTAGTTCTCCGGCTTGCGCTAATTTTGCACTTCAAAAGACAGCTGAAGACAACAAGGAAAAATTTGGATGTGAAGCATCAAAGAGTGTAAAAGAAGATTTCTACGTCGATGATTTCCTGAAGTCAAAGGATAGTACTGAATCTGCAATTGATCTCATTTCCCAAACCAAGAAGATGTGTGCTTCAGGAGGTTTCAATCTGACCAAGTTTGTATCTAATGACAGAACTGTAATAGAATCTGTCCCAGACAAAGATCGTTCAAAGAATATCAAGAATCTCAACTTGGAACTAGATTCGCTACCGGTTGAGAGAGCACTTGGAATGTCATGGAATATTGAGAATGACACATTGAACTTTCGAATTACACTCAAAGATCTACCGCTTACTCGAAGAGGTATTCTAGCAACTGTCAGTTCAATTTATGATCCACTTGGATTGATGAGTCCACTTCTATTACATGGAAAGCGAATTCTACAACAAATAGTGGCTGACAAGAAGAGCTGGGACGACGGGGTCTCCCAGGAGCAACGATCTGCTTGGGAAAATTGGAGAAAGGACTTACAAGTCTTGGATGAAATCGAAATCAAAAGAAGTTTCAAGCCATCACACTTTGGAAAGATTGTGTCTGCCCAGATTCATCATTTTTCAGATGCAAGTGAGGTTGGATACGGTGAAGCAAGCTATTTACGATTATTAGACGATCATGGCCAAATTTCAAACACCCTTGTCATGGCAAAATCAAGAGTTGCACCATTGAAAACATTCACGATACCACGCCTAGAACTGACAGCTGCAACGGTGGCAGTCAAAGTTGGTTACATGCTATTTAAAGAGCTACAAATGGGCAATTTGCTAGAATATTATTGGACAGATTCGCAATTGGTTTTGCAGTATTTGAGCAATGAGAAGAGAAGATTCCATGTTTTTGTCGCTAATAGAGTCAAGTTGATACACGATTACACTGACGTAGACCAGTGGAGGCACGTGGAATCAAAGAACAATCCTGCAGATCATGCGTCACGAGGGCTTACAGGAAAGAAATTTATCGAATGCAGTGAATGGTTTAGTGGCCCAAACTTTTTGAAACAATCTGAAGATAATTGGCCAAGCAGTTCAAACGAGAGAGAAGTAGATGACAGCGATCCTGAAGTAAAGAGAGATGTAAAGGTCAATGCTACTGATGTCAAAGAGAGAAATCATGTTTTATCACAGCTAGAGAAATGTTCATCTAGCTGGTATCGGATGAAAAGAGTGCTAGCTATCATCATGAAGGTAATCAAACAAAAGAGTTTCAGTCGCGTTGACGTTGCAGTTGAAGATTTGCAAGAAGCTGAGAAGCTACTTTTCAAGTGGGTACAGAACGAAGCCTTTGAAGAACAGCTCAAAGTTTTGACAGATTCAGATTTCGATAAAGATACACGCGCGAGCAAGAAGGAAAGAAAGAAGTTCTTACGAAAGAACGATATCCTCGTGCAGCTAGATCCTTTCGTAGACCAATTTGGAATTTTGCGAGTCGGTGGACGTTTGAAAAAGTCTGACTTGGAAGAAAATATCAAGCATCCCATTATTCTTCCAAACAAAGGAAAGACATCGAGGCTTATAGTAGAGAGCTGTCACAGAAGAGTACGTCATCAAGGTCGCGGGATAACAACGAATGAGATTAGGAACTCTGGATATTGGATATTGCAATGTAACACACTGGTAAGCAAAGCTATATCTGACTGTGTTCAATGTCGATTTCTCAGAGGTCGTCGAGGAGAGCAAAGGATGGCAGATTTGCCGAGCGATCGAATGCAAGAAGCCCCACCATTCACCTACTGTGCAGTTGACTACTTTGGCCCATTCTACATAAAGGAGAAGAGGAAAGAACTAAAACGGTATGGTTGTCTTTTCACGTGTTTGACGAGTCGTGCAGTTCATATCGAGGTATCACACACCCTTGAAACAGATTCCTTCATCATGGCCCTACGTAGATTCATCAACATCAGAGGCAACATTCGACAGCTACGTTCTGACTGGGGAACCAATTTCGTTGGCGCAGAAAGAGAACTCCGCGATGCTGTTAAGGAGATGGATCATGACAGGATTAAGCGAGAGCTACTTAACAAAGGAGCTGATTATCTTCTCATCAAATGGAAAAGAAACCCACCATCAGCTAGCCATATGGGTGGCATCTGGGAGAGACAAATGCGATCGGTACGGGCAATTTTGTCTGCTCTCTTTCAAGTTCATGGAACATCTCTCAATGATGAAGCTTTACGTACCTTCATGGCAGAAGCAACAGGTATCCTGAATTCAAGACCCTTGACAGTTGACAACATGAACAGTCCGGATTGCTTGCCTCTTTCTCCGAACAATTTATTGACGATGAAGACGAAGGTTATACTACCTCCACCGGGTAATTTCTCGCGGGTTGACATGTATTCAAGGAAGTACTGGCGCAGAGTTCAACATTTAGCAGACGAGTTTTGGAAAAGATGGCGCAAAGAATATTTGCAGAATCAGCAGACGAGAACCAAGTGGTACAATCAAAGAGATAATTTCAAAGTTGGAGACATCGTACTTATCGTTCAAGAGAATGTTTCAAGAAACGAATGGAAAAGAGGGAGGATCGTTGATGTACGAGAAGATAGCGAAGGACTTGTTCGTAGCGTTCGCGTGAAAATTGGAAGCAAAACTGGTCACTCAGAACAAGTTTTAGAGCGCCCAATCAACAAGCTTGTTCTTCTATGTTCCACTGAAGACGTTGAAGAAGCAATAGTATAGTGGTTCAGTTCCTGCCGAGGAGCCATATATATATTTAAGAGAAAATGCTCTATACAATCAAAGACATATCACATTTTGGGGAGCCAGATGTTGCTGCGCAGGAGAGCTCATTGTTTATTTGTTATTGTTTTATAGTTGAACACCTTTATCATTTAATCAAAGGACGTATTGTTTATTGAGTACGGGACACAAAGGACGCATTAGCGCACCGAACTAAGACGTTGCACGCTTAGATTTGTTTTGATTTCTTGTTTTTTTGGAACGTTGTTTACGAATTACGAAGATGGCGCTTGCAGTAAGGGTTTACGAATATTGTAAGTATGGTTTCCTTGAGTTTATCGTTTCTTTTTCGCTTTATTCGTTGGTAGGCAAGCATTATTTATATTTTTCGTTTGTTTGTTTCTAGCGAAAACCACATTCACATTCATATTCATATGTACTATCCATACGTTGCTAAACTAGCGGATTTGAATTTGTGCGTATTCGAAGAAGGTCTCATATTTTTACTGGCAATTCTAAGAGGCTTGGCGCCACCTATAATTATCTAAAGTTTCTTTCAAGCCATTCAATCAGAAGAGGTAGTTCATAGAATTTTACACCCACCTTTTTACGCCAAGATAAAGATTTGGAACCTATGTTTGAGGATGTCCACTTGCCTGAATGTCCATTTTCACATGACTAACGAAGGAACACTACACTAACTCTGGTTTCAGAATTATATTTCAAGGTGTTTTGCAACCATCTTCTGTACAATATTTTCCTTTCAGCTCTTGTAATTTTTCCACTGAAACTATTGTCCTTTGTCAGTAGGCAGTTTCAATTTGTAGTTTCATCTGTTCTTCCTCTAGATACAGGTTTATCATTGCACAACAAATTTTGCTTTTAACTTCTGAAGCATTTGCCTCTACAGGAGCAATAAATTGATTTTCAACTCTCTTATATGACTGTTCAACATCCATAGGCAATTTTTCATAAAATGGAAACTCATGGCGATCCTCTGTCAATAGAAATGTTCTCTCTATATCTACTAATTTCGAATAAAAAGCAACATCCTGTTGAAGTTCATCAGATGCATTGTCAAGATTAAACTCGATAAATTCCAAATCTGACATTGATAGCCCTTCGTCATCGCCATCATCATCATCATCATCATCATCGTGCTGGCTTATCCTGCAAGAACAAACTGTATCTGATAAACTCTCGTACAATCATTTTTGCTTTCTGTGATGAATGTTTGAGTAACTGACAGTTCAGTTTCAATAAAACATCAACAAATGATAATATTCAGTGTTCCTAACGAAACTAATTTCAGTTTCATCAGGGAGCCTTATCCATAAATAACAACAACATGGACCTCCAACCATCAGCTGTATGCACAACATATAGTTATACCATCAAAAGCTGGCATGCCTTCTATCAAACATTATCAAATCAGATTTGCCTTTTATCAAATGATGGGTCCTTTAGGGCAATTAGAACTTGGAATAAAACATGGAAAAAATGAAGGTATATACCGGGTGCGCCAAAATAAACTATGCACAATTGATATGCCACAATAAATCGTAAGCTGGACCGATTTTGAAACTTTATGACTTAATCTTTAGCAGAAAGCCTGCATTAGATTCCAGGACTTTTTGCAAATATTTTTCTGTTTTCAGATTTTAGAGCTAGAAGTGAGTTTCTTAAAATGTTCGTTTTCGAAGACACTGAAAACGATCCAAAAATGTCGATCAAATTTTACAATACTCACCATGAATGAACAAAGAGAAACGTTTTTAGGGTGATTTGGTGGTTAAGTGCGAACTCTCGTACATCAGATTACAATCAGTCGATTTCTGAATCCCTAATCACCACGAACAAGTTCTCTCTTTGTCCATTCATATTGATTCTTTGGAAAACTTGATCGATGTTTTTTTTATCGTTTTCAGTGTTTTCGAAAAATGATATTAAGAAACAGGCTTCTAGCTCTAAAAATTGAGAAAGAAAAAAACTGCAAAAAATGCCAGTATCTAATTCAGGCTTTCTGCTAAAGATTAAAACATACATGTTCAAAATCGGTGCAGTGTACGATTTATTGTGGCCTGCCAAACGTGCATAGTTTATTTTGGCGCAGCCGGTACAGTTAGACTGCAGTGCAACATATTACCGTATGTGATTAACCCTATTTTGGTTGGGGGGGCCACCCCTACCCTAGTAAACTTTTTGTTATACCTCTGCCAGGAGAACAATTATGGCCCTGAAACTTTCTAACTTTTTGCTGCTACTTATTATGCAACAACTCAAGAAGTTTTATAAAAATATTTTGACAAATGAGGGGAAGGGAGACAATTTTCCGGACCTGACTCTGTCAAAATCGCCAAATCTCAAATATCAATTTTCGCGAAAAAAGTAGCAAAATTGCAACATTTTGCAAATTTATTTTACAGGGTAGTGTTATTTGATGTAATCTATCATAATTCTCGTGTTTGAATGGAGATAATGCTCCAATTTAACCCTAATCCACATGGGGGGGTGGATTCCACCCCCCTCAATGTTTTATTTGCCGCGTTTTTAAACGACATTTGCTATGTCCCACAGCCTCCCTGACTTTTACTAATTATCTATTAGCCACATTTTGGTGGACAAATTTTTGAACAATAGGACTCACAGGTCACGTGATATGCCCATATTTGGAAGGAGGTAGCAGCAAAATCATTGTTTTCAATGATTTCAATGGAATTATTTGATTGAATTATGAAGTATTATACAGCAAATGAATCAGCAAACAAAGGGCTTCAATTTGATACCGGAATTTCTGGAATTTGATGATGTCAGCATTTTTTGATAATGATGTCATTTTGGCCGCCATTTTGGACTAATTAGCAATTTTTCAAGTTTTTTCTAACTTTTTCAATGAAAAACACTCTAATGATACATTTGTTATAGATAATTACCATTTTGCAGGTTTTTTTGGTCTCTTTTTACATAGAATAAATTAATCGCATAAATGACGTCATAAAAATCGGCTAATTTCTTCCAAAATATCACTCCAAAATCGTTATTTTCAATAGAATAATATTTTATCACCAAATATGTTGACAAACTGAACCAAAAACTGCATAAAGTTGATGCAAAATCTTTATTAAACTTGAATTCAACTTGGAAGCCTGATTTTCACAGATTTTCAGCTTCGTGACGTCACTGTGACGTCACAAGGTGTGGCAGCCACACCCAAATTACGCTACGAGCTACAAATTACCTTTTCTATAACTGTGCCAAGTTGTATTGAATTCAGATGAGTCTAAGGCAGTTTTCAGAGGGGGGGGTGGAAAGCACCCCCCCCCCATAAATGGTAGCTCGAAAAAAGCCCATATGGATTAGGGTTAAATTTTATCGCATTTTTGCTGATTTTGACCGATTTTGCCACTTTTCTTGACCATACAAAGAAAAATGCTGACGCAAGCTATAATGACGGCAAATTTTAGGTTAATTTTTATATGTTCATAAAGTACATGCGGCTATTAGTACACCAAATTTGGTTTCTCTATCTATTTCCAATCAAGAGTTAGGTAGGGAGGCTTTTTTACCCCCCCCCCAACCAATATAGGACGTGTCAGATAGCCTAACCACTATAGGGTTGAGAAAAACATGGTGCATTTGTCTGCTCATACTTTGGTGAAAACCACCATGTTCTTTGGAAAAGGGAACCCAACTAAATAAATGGTTAAGTTAGCTCTTTTTCTATGCAAAATACTTCTTCCTGTGCCTGTGCCTCTCTTGAAAGTTGTTATGACTCACTTCGTGTCACGCCTTAGCTAGTTCCAGGCCTTCATCATCACGCGGTTTTTGGAAGGTGTGCCTTTTTTAAAAACCTCCAAATCGACCCTTTTTCTTCCCCAATAGTTAAAAATATTACTGCCATCGGATTCCTCATACTTTAAAGTTTATCATATCAAAAAATCGCATTTGACTTTGTCTGACCTTAAGCACTTTGGTAAAGATGCGTCAGCAACTCAAAAGACCAATAGGGAAATATGTATATTGCCATGGTTGAAATTTTTCAAATTCAAGATCATACGATATGTGCCGTCCGGTTTTGGAATTAGAAAAATCGGGGATACAATTTGTCTGGGTTCCGGAACAGCTGGTTCTAAAACCTCCTTAGAAAGCAGTTATTTGATATCTGCGTCGATGATGTCTTCCTCTTTTTCGGTGAATTGGGCGTTTCTGCGTTTTGGCTGGTCCGGGATGTGGTCAAGTGCAACAAGGATACCCGTGATGGCCGTTAGGATTTCAGGGTCATGGGTCATTTTTTTCCAGGTCTGTAAGCGTTTTCAGACACTACCTGCCTCAAAATTGGTGCATTCATTATGTAAATAAGATATTAAGTTAGGCAAAATAAGCAGAAAAGTGACTTACCGACTTCATAGTTGCCAACTGGCTCAAGATCTTTCGGTTGAGATGCATTCTGAAACTCTTGATTCTGTCTGTGCATGGCGTGTTTTTCGGAAGGTGTCGTGGTTGGCCGCCGTATAAAAAATGGCGTTGATTGAAGTGTTGGTACCCCTTTTGATTTCAAGAAAAGTTGCTTCCGGTTTTCCGTTGGGGCTGAAATTTGTGAGCCTTGGAGCCCTTGAAGGCTCTTCCAACTTTTTGAGACTGCTCAAGGTCTTTGACGGTCTTGCCAAAATCCTCCCCAAAGAGAAGGGAATTTCGTCTGTATTGCTGTGGAGTACTGGTAGGTGCGAGTCAGGGAGCGACCTCTGCTGTCAAGAAGGGAGTATCATCTTCCTCGTCACTAGCATACAAACTTACAGTGTCGAGATCTAACGTATCAGCTTTGTGTTTTTTGGCTTTGGAGTCATACCCTGGACCAATAGGGCGCTTGCCTCGGGAAAGGTAAGGTGTGTACCTTTGTTGCAAGTTTGTCCGAAGGACGTATCTGGAGATTGCTCGTCAGAGCACCCCCGTCTAAGTGCCCCACTGAGAGATCAGATGTTCACCGGGGTCCTAGTGACCGACAAATGTGGCCAAGTCTTAACAGGGACGTCCTAATTATGTAACAAGGACGGCATAACTATGGACAGGAACTGGTTCTACGAGGAAATATTTCCTCAATATTTTCCCCAAGGTTCGCCAATTTGCAGTTGAGGTTTCACTTGCGAGGAATTTTGTACCGGGCAGATTCACGTCTTGTTGGGGGACCGATTTGCTCCAATTTTTTCACCGAGGAAATCACCGGGGTATAATGCACCGGGGCACTTAGACAGAGGCGTGTCAAAACCAAACCAAACGAGCCCGGTGGGCATAACAGATTGTGAGCGGTGCTCAACTGGCGACTATAGATCAGCGTCGGGTTCGAGTCGCTCAAAAGGCTGAATAGGATCTGCCTGCACAGAGATGAATTTTATGAAGAGGTCCGACATCACCCACCCCAATAATTATATTTAAGATCGAAAAGTGTTATATCCACGTAGATAGGAGGGGTTTCCATATTTGGAGGTTCGTCCGTATTGAAAGTTTCAATCTTATCTGAGTTGTGTGAGTTCATCGCCTAAAGCAAATAGAAAAAAGGCAATAAATAGAGTAGCGTCGCCCATTATGGTCGGTCGCCCATTACGGCTGGCTAGCAAGAGAAATTAAATTTCAGGGGACTGACGACTGGTAATGAAATTGCAATTGCGCGGAAAATCTTCGCTGACATCTTTTTTATCATGATTTGACCTTCACTGAAGTTTCAGTTCATTTGCATTGAAACCCGACGAGATGGTATGTGCATATCTCTAATTGATTCTTTCAAGTATTGCAAATTTCACGATTCTATTTACCTCCTTCCTTCTTTTTCGTTCGCTCGGCACCTTGCGGTTTGAAATTTTTAAAAAATGCTTTGATTTTTCAGAAGTCCTGTCTCTTGAGAGGAAATCTACAATGAAACCAAATCAAAGTGACTTCTGATTCAGATTCAAGGTTATGAAGTCTCAGTGCTGCTAATTGCTATTTTCGTCGCCCATTATGCCCATCAGTTTACCAGAGAAGTTTCCAATCGCTTCAAAATATTAAAATGCAACATTTATTTAAAAAAAACACCAATTTGCGTTAAAATCTTTCTTACTGACTTGGAAAATCATCCCAAACAAAACGTTGCATTATATCAAGTCTATTTCCATTTTAGAAACTATGCCAAAACTCATCCATCCATGCACAAGAGATAAGGCAGGATTTAGAACAACTCGAAGCATGTATTTCAATTGCCAAAACTCGAAGTTTAGGTTAATTCTTATTGATATTTTTGGGTTTAAAGTACCAAATGATAAACAAAGAACAGTAATCAAAAACTGTTTTTCTTATTGAACTTTTTACCGGAGAGTAGTGTTCACTGCTTCTCCTGCGGCCATAATGGGCGACGCTAGATGAAGACGACGTTTTTAGCCCCTTCTCTAAAATCTTCTAAAATCAGTATAAAGAGTTTACGTAAAAACTCAATACTCTGTGATCTTTTTCTCCAAATCTGGCTATTTGGTTTTTTCATTAATTGCTCTTTTTGGATCTAACTCAGAACTTCGCGGCGACATGGGCATAATGGGCGACACCACTCTTGTCGCAAATATGTTTGTGAGGTTGAAGCCCATTTCAATTCAATTCCATTTTCTTTGCAGAATACAAAACCTAATACAATACAATACACGCTTGTCAAAAAGTTATATTCTACACGACCCACGAAAAGCAAGCTTATCTAGCTTGGGCATTTAAGTCCCCGCCAGGGGGGAGGCTTGGTAGTTTAAGGTGACGTACCCGTTGCAAAATGTTGTAAAACCCAAAACCCTTAAATTATTAGCGGTAGTAGCTGGTAGCCTAAGCGATAGTAACTTTTTCCGAAAGCAGCAATAACAATAAGTTAATTGTTCCAGAAACAATAGTACTATTGTACATCAGATATGAGCTAGAAAAAGGACTTCATTTACTTTATCTACTTTGAAATAGTAGCGCATAATCAATCAAATACCTTGATATGGCAATCAGAACAGAAAAGAACGCAACATAAATATGTTCATCAATGAACAGTAAAACACTTCCTAACCAACAACCCTTGACACTTAGTGATCCTTCTGAACTTCCCTATTGCAGACATTTCATGCTTTTTGCTATTCCTTTACTAAGATGAAGACAGGGCAAGATTTCAAATGTTGACATTCTAGGACGGACTCAACTAGAAATCTCTCCAATTTCTTCGACTAGCTCGAGTTAAAAGTGTGCAACCACGCTCATAAAATATTCCACTAATTGTTACGACACGAATGCATTCCATTAAAATGCGCACCTTTCTCGTATATTTGAAGAATTTGCATCAGCATATCGATTTGTAAATTCACTAACTAAAATAAGCAAACTAGTGCTGGAATCCTGGAATCTTAGTTGGACAAAATGCGCTTGCTAGCAAATCCATTTTAGAGTGGAAGAATTAATGAATGGTTGATTTATGTTGCTACAGAATCTTACTAACAACAATTCGATTCATTAAACTTTGTCAAAACTCGACAAACTAATCATATCAAATTTTTACAACCCTAAGCGGTAGTAAATTTGAAATTTGTTCTACCCTAAGAGGCAGTAAATTGCAAAAATCAAGGCCCTAAATTTTGCAACGGGTACGTCAATTTGAATTACCAAGTCCCCCCCTGGGGGTTGAAGAAAATGATGTTCAACGAAGAGAATGCTAATTGTAAAGACTACAGTTAAAAAAGTGTACTTGCAATTGTCTTTGAAGGAATCGTTCTTCGGAAGACGATAAAAACGCGTGTGCTTTGATGTTCGCAAAGACCAGTGGCGCATGCGCTCGCTTTTCGTAATGACGTAGCTGATTATAGAGAAGAAATCAACCTTCAGAGCGACTTTATTTTCACTTTTTCCACTATCATTTTGCTCGGATAGTAGAGTACCTGAGTAATCTCTAAAAATTAAGAGGCTTCACATTTCATTTTTTCAGTTGCATTTTCATTATTTTACACCCCCCGTCAATCGAGAGGATTGCTTTACAGGGGGCCGTGCCAAACTTTCAATATTACTAAAAATTACTAAAAATTACCTATATTTACAATCTAAAAAAAATAAATGAAAAATAATGGAGTTAGCCTGAGAGAGGCAAATTACTCTTCAGGCTACTTTTAAAAATGCTAAGAGAGGGCGCTTGTTTGACATCCAAAGGTAATTCATTCCAAGTCTTTGCACCCCGGAAAGATATCTTTTTCTGCCCATTGCAAGTTTTCATCCTTGGAACAAGGACATCGGCAATGGCATTCCGCAAATTCATACTGATATCACGCGCAGAGTTTTTCTTGAAAAGGTTTGAAAGATAACCGGCTGCAAGACCTGGCAATGCTTTGTATGTAATGGTAGCTGTCTAGCATTTTATCATTTCCGTAACTGTTGGCCAATTTAGTTCCTTGATCAAATTTGAGGCGGATACATCATAGCTGCAATTGGTGACAATTCTTGCAGCTCGATTTTGCAATTTTTGTATGGTTTGCAATCTGGTTTCACTGCAGCCTCCCCAAACAGACCAGCAATAACGGAAATTTGGCTCTACGATGCCATGATACATTTTGATTAAGGTATCCTTGGGTACGAAGTTTTTGGCATATTTCAAATATCCTAGAGCACGAGACAGTTTGCTACATAAAAATTTCGTGTTCTGATCCCTAACGAGCCTATCATCAAGTTGGACCCCTAAATATTTTACATTTTTAACGATGTCAATTTCAGCGCCATCGATAACAAATGATGGGGTCTCTACTTTATTGTCAGCAATCTTTTTTAGGTTTGGTCGAGAACCTACAACCATCGCCTGTGTCTTTACGACATTTAGTGACAGTTTGTTCCCTTGTAACCATTCCTTTAGCCGATCGAGGTCACTATTCAGTGTGTTATTCAACTCATTGATATTTTTCGCAGAATGTGAAATACTTCACAAATCTTTATCGAGAGACTAATTGAGAAGGAATAAAGCTTACCGTATCCAACAGGAAAATTCACTACAATAACCACCAAACAAGGGAAAAGAACCATGACATTCTTCAAGTTTATGAAGCTGCAGCAAGACATGTCTGGAAGTCTACGGAATAAAAAGTGATGAGACAGTTGAGCAGACCAAGCTGTACTGGCGCTAGGTACCACTTTTCGGCGGACAAATCGGGACTATGATTTTTGGATAGCCATATGCATTGGTGGTATAACAAAAATCGATGGTTAGCAGGAATTTTGTAATGATCTTGCGCGAAATGCGTAAAGTATCGTTGGGTACTGAGGCGCAACGCGGTTTTTTCAATGTTCACTCTTTTCTAAGACAGCGCAAGTATGTGGCACCTTGTATGCCATTCCTTGACTGTATAATCGTCTTTTACATAAAATCAATGTTTTCAATACAGAAAATATCAAAATTTACCGAACCTATATAGTAACTTGAGCATATGACATCATTTTTATATGACGTCATCATTGCAAAATGAAGTTATTCTCAGCATGCTCACTGTTATAAGAGTTTGTGGGAACCTCGTTTATTGATTATAAAACGGATGAAATTGAATTCATCGTGTCTGCAGACACCTGGAAATGCCGCACGATTGGAAACAACAGACAATGGAAAAGATTGATACGGAAGATCAACCTAAAAAACAAGGCCTTCCATTATAGATTTTAGCACAATACTATCAATATTAGTTCCTTAGAGCTTCTTGTTTCTTGAATTAAACGTGTTTCTCTATTAGCTTTCTCAGATTCGTTGTCAGTCTTTGTGGTGGATGAATAGTTCTAAATATTTTATTTCTACGGAATCTCTCTCTCGATTTCAAAGACGCAAAAATGTTTCAACAAAAATCTTGCAAAACTGTTATACTATGGTACGACACTACAAATTGAGTTCATTATCACACGAGTTTAGAACACGGAAGCTCAGTTGTTCCCTTTCAATATACAACGTGGCTAACATTATTCGGCTATTTACATATACAGGTTGAGTTTGGATGAATATTATTCTTAATAGACCAGGCTGTACTGTCGCTAGGTACCACTTTTCGGCGGAGAAATCGGAACTATGATTTTTGGATAGCCATATGCATTGGTATAACGAAAATTGATGGTAAACTGGAAATTTGCAATGATCTTGCGCGAAATGCGTTAATTACAGATGGGTACTTAGGCCCAATGCGCGGTTTTTTTAATGTTAACTCCTTTCTTAGACGGCGAAAGCATGTGGCACCTTTAATGCCATTTTTTGATTGTATAAACGTGTTTAGCATAAAATCAATGTTATTAATCCAGAAAATATCAAAATTTACCGAATCTGTAAGGTGGTTGACCATATGATGTCATTTTATGTGACGTCATCACTGCAAACGAAATATTTCGCAACTGACGATCATGACGTTCTCTTTTGGAAGACTTTGGGAAGGAACGTCGTTTCTTGATTATAAAGACGCCTGAAAAAGATAGGTGACATTCGTATTTGGCGCTTTGCCCACATTTTCTGCGCAAGAGCACGAGATCTTTCTTTTCGAGAGAAAAATTGCAGGATAGTGGGACGCAGGAAGTGAAGCTCCGCAATAAACATTACACAAATCAACGAAACAAAGAGATTCAGCCTCAGAGAACAAAGAAGTCTACTCACAGTAAGTTCTTTTATTGTTTTAGTAATGTATCTGATCCTCGAAACAAGCTATGAATCAAAAGGAAGCTGTTGTTGCAGCGGTCAAAATTTAGTTTGGCCTACAGTCAACTGCAGACGAAAAAGCAAAGGACAAATTCCCTACAAAAATTAATTTAGATTTTGAATCATAATGAAACCTTCAATGCAGAACACTTCAAATATTTGTCTTGTCGACTTATTTTTGCAGTTTGTTTGTTTTAAATGAATGGCGAGGGAAAAAGTTTTGGGGGAATTTCAATATCGATTTCAGGTTTCCATATTTTTCTTTCGAAGAAGGCCGCAAAGAACTGCAAAACTGCCAACGAAAAAACCTAGCACAGCAACTTCTGTAGATTTTGAATCATAACGAATCCTATACAGTTGAATGCAGAACACTTCAAGTATTTGTCTTGTCAACTTATTGTTGCAGTTTGCTTGGTTTTAAATGAATGGCAAAGGAAAACGTTTTGGGGGAATTTCAACATCGATTTCAAGTTTCCTATTTTTCTTTCGAACAATGCCCCAAAGAACTGCAAACCTGCCTACGAAAAAACCTAGCACAGCAACTTCTGTAGATTTTGAATCATAACGAAACCTATACAGTTGAATGCAGAACACTTCAAATATTTGTCTTGTCAACTTATTTTTGCAGTTTGCTTGGTTTTAAATGAATGGCGAGGGAAAACGTTTTGGGGGAATTTCAACATCGATTTCAAGTTTCCTATTTTTCTTTCGAACAATGCCCCAAAGAACTGCAAACCTGCCTACGAAAAAACCTAGCACAGCAACTTCTGTAGATTTTGAATCATAACGAAACCTATACAGTTGAATGCAGAACACTTCAAATATTTGTCTTGTCAACTTATTTTTGCAGTTTGCTTGGTTTTAAATGAATGGCGAGGGAAAAAGTTTTGGGGGAATTTCAATATCGATTTCAGGTTTCCATATTTTTCTTTCGAAGTAGGCCACGAAGAACTGCAAAACTGCCTACTAAAAAACCTAGCACAGCAACTTCTGTAGATTTTGAATCATAACGAAACCTATACAGTTGAATGCAGAACACTTCAAATACTTGTCTTGTCAACATTTGTTTGCAGTTTGCTTGGTTTTGAATGAATGGCGAGGGTAATAGTTTTGGGGGAATTTCGGCATCGATTTAAAGTTACAATTTTTTTCCAAGAAAGGCGCGAAAACCGCACAGAACTTGAAAACTATAAATTAAAAAATGCTTTCCAACATACGATCAATTCAAAATCAAGCATTTACCAATGGATTCAGAAAGATTTGTGATATAATACTCCATCCTTCGTTTTCCGAATTATTTGGTTTTAAATGAATAAGACTTGCTGAAACTCGCAGAGGTTTTCACAAAGAATCGAAGACGTCCATCTTTCTCCTTGAAGAAGAACGCGAACAACTGGAAAAACTACCAACTAAAAATACCTTGCAGCCAATAATCAATGGCTTGATTCAAAATGAAACATATACTAATAGATGCAGAACGTTTTGAATAATAATTCTACATCCTTCGTTTTCTGAATTATTTGGTTTTAAATGAATAGGACGGGTTAAAACTCGCAGAGGCTTCCACCGAGGAACAGGCCCGTAGGAAGTGGGGGGGGCAGGTGGGGCTCAAGCCCCCCCTAATAATATTGAAAACAATGGTGCTACGTCACAAGCATCAATTAGATGTATTGTTCTCTATTGTTTTAAGAACAATTGCCCCCCCAATCAGAAGCTGCTTCCTACGGCCCTGCCGAGGAAAAACACTTCCACTTCCAAAAAGTCAATCCAGTCCAAGTCTATAATGAGTTGAAACGTCTTAAACGCAAGAAAGCAGTGGGTGTCGATAAATTTCCATCTGGAATGATAAAAGACGCGGCTTCTGTTCTAGCTGGACCACTGACCTGCATCATCAACATGTCTATTGAAACAGGACTGGTACCATCCGAGTGGAAAATAGCAGAAGTTACTCCGGTGTTTAAATCAGGAAGCAAGTCTGACTTGGATGATTATAGACCCATATCAGTTTTACCAATTCTGTCAAAATTGTTGGAAAAGTTCGTCCACAAACAGCTGATTGACCATTTGGAAAAGAATTGTATGCTGTTCAACTTTCAATTTGGTTTTCGTTCCAAGCGCTCAACAGAATTAGCAGTAACACTCTTGACTGATCATATACGAAAGGAAGCTGACAAAGGCTCCCTCACAGGGGCCATTTTCGTCGATTTGTCAAAAGCTTTTGACACGGTCAGTCATTCAAGCCTTCTAAACAAGCTGCCTTCCTTTGGGATTCATGGTACTGAGTTAAACTGGTTCACTGATTACTTGTTTAACCGGAGCCAGTTTGTTCAAAGTAATGGATGTGCCTCTGATATCACGCCAGTATTTTGTGGAGTACCACAAGGATTGATTATTGGTCCTCTGTTGTTTATAATGCATTTTAATGCGGCTCACACTGTTCTACACAATTCTAAAATCATAACATATGCTGATGATACAGTCATATTTGTGCCAGGCAGTTCCTTAGATGAAGTTGAAGGCAAGCTAACTAATGACCTGGGACACCTAAAAGCCTGGTTTGATGAAAATGAACTACTGGTAAACTTGAAAAAAGGAAAAACAGAATCAATGATCTTTGGCACAGCTAAACGACTAGGTAAAACAGAGAAAAAGGAGATGAAAGTTGAAGTAAATGGAACATCGATTGCAGGGACTTTAAGTTACAAATATCTTGGAGTACATCTAGATCAATCATTGAACTTTGCAACCCACTTTGACAAGATTTATAAAAAGGCTACAGGAAGATTAAATCTACTTCGACGCATCAGGAGCTCCATCGACTCTATCGCACCATGATAATGCCTGTTTTTGGATATTGTGGTTCGCTGTCCCTTGGATGGTCTTCATCATACAAGAAAAAAATTGAAAGTCTTGAGCTGCATCTGTCAGCTTGCGTGTGCCTAGTATCGAAGCAGTCGTGAAAAAGAGGTCCTGTAATTTGGTGTTTGATACCTTACAAGGCAATGTCTGTGATGCAATGAAAGATTACTTCGTTATAAATGCTCATGGAAAAACTACTAGAAACGACCAACATCTCGTTAAGTTGCCTCAAGTGAAAACAGAATTTGGACGCAAAGGTTTTTATTATCTGGCAGGAAAAGAATTTAATGACTTGCCCCTAAGTGCCAGATAGATTGAATCTAGAATTCTTTTTAGACGATTTTTAGGAACTCATTTTATTTGATGTAAAATTATTTTATCTTTGGATTGGACTGTATTGGACTCTTGTAATTAGTTTTTAGATCTTTTACCATTAATTTATTAAGTATCAGGACCCTAATGATAACAGTATATATTGTACTGATGGGTTATCCTGTTAAAACATTCAATTATTGTTATTATTATTATTATTATTATTATCATTATTATTATTATTAATATTATTATTATTATTATTATTATTGTTATTATTATTATTATTATTATTATTATTATTGTTATAATTATTATTATTGTTATTATTATTATTATTATTATTATTATTATTATTATTATTATTATTATTATTATTGTTATTATTATTATTATTATTATTGTTATTATTATTATTATTATTATTGTTATTATTATTATTATTATTATTATTGTAATTATTATTATTATTATTATTATTATAAAGATTCGAAGACGTCCATCTTTCTTCTTGAAGAAGAACGCAAACAACTGGAAAAACTACCAACTAAAAATACCTTGCAGCCAATAATCAATGGCTTGATTCAAAATGAAACATATACTAATAGATGCAGAACGTTTTGAATAATAATTCTACATCCTTCGTTTTCTGAATTATTTGGTTTTAAATGAATAGGACGGGTTAAAACTCGCAGAGGTTTATATAAAGAATCGAATACGTCCATGTTTCTCTTTGAAGAAGAACGCGAACAACTGGAAAAACTACCAACTAAAAATACCTTGCAGCCAATAATCAATGACTTGATTCAAAATGAAACATATACTAATAGATGTAGAAAGTTTTGAATAATAATTCTGCACCCTTTGTTTTCTGAATTATGTGGTTTTAAATGAATAGGACGGGTTAAAAACTTTCAGAGGTTTTCACAATGAATCGAATACGTCCATCTTTATCTTTGAAGACGAACGCAAACAACTGGAAAAACTACCAACTAAACATACCTTGCAGCCAATAATAAATGGCTTGATTCAAAATGAAACATATACTAATAGATGCAGAACGTTTTGAATAATAATTCTACATCCTTCGTTTTCTGAAGTATTTGGTTTTAAATGAATAGGACGGGTTAAAAACTCGCAGAGGTTTTCACAATGAATCGAATACGTCCATCTTTCTCCTTGAAGAAGAACGCGAACAACTGGAAAACTACCAACTAAAAATACCTTGCAGCCAATAATCAATGGCTTGATTCAAAATGAAACATATACTAATAGATGCAGAACGTTTTGAATAATAATTCTACATCCTTCGTTTTCTGAATTATTTGGTTTTAAATGAATAGGACGGGTTAAAAACTCGCAGAGGTTTTCACAATGAATCGAATACGTCCATCTTTCTCCTTGAAGAAGAACGCGAACAACTGGAAAACTACCAACTAAAAATACCTTGCAGCCAATAATCAATGGCTTGATTCAAAATGAAACATATACTAATAGATGCAAAACGTTTTGAATAATAATTCTACATCCTTCGTTTTCTGAATTATTTGGTTTTAAATGAATAGGACGGGTTAAAACTCGCAGAGGTTTTCACGATGAATCGAAGACGTCCATCTTTCTCATTGAAGAAGAACGAGTACAAGTGGAAAAATTATTTGAAACGGTTCTTCATTATTTCCACATTTAATATTCAGTTCATATTATCTCCTTCAAAGAAAGGCTAGATGATCCAAAGGAACTAAACTACCACGAAAAAAATTGACTATAAATCAAATGAATGGATCAATGAAAAATGAAACATATTCATTCCTGCACAAGTGCAGAAAACCTTACATTTAATATTCTAACTATGCCTTTTTTCCGAACTATCTGATTTGGAATTCTCTGATATTTTAATGTATATGGCTTCCAAAGAGGCACCAATTGGAGTCAGGCTTTGGAAATCTTAATGGGCATGTGTTACATGGATACAGTCTGGGCATACCAGGCTAGAGTTTGATTATTTCCCCAGTTTGATTATTAACCCAGTAGAATTCGCCAGTGCTGTCAGATTTTTTATGACATCAACGATTGTAAAGATACAGCTGGTTTCTGAGCGACGAGTTTCAGATGTGTTTAGCCTAAACACACGAAAGGCAACAGGCAGGCTGAAGAAATTGTAAGCCACGCGCCACGCCCCAGTTAGAGATAAATTTCTCATTGAATTTGATGATATTGGCCAGCTGATCTTTATCTTGTTTACAAAAATCTTGTGGGCGTATCACTCTATAAAAGTCTTCTACACCTTTGGCAAAAATCCTTTGTTTTCAAGAAAAATCCGTAAAAAATCCTTAAAAATCAAATTATTTATAAAAATCTCGTACGCCTTTTCGGAAGAGTGATACACCCATCAACAACAGTACCCTGGGTACTTCCTTTCTTCTTTCTCTCTTTCCCTTTTCTCGATCTTCCTTTCCTTATTTTGAGGCTCTGGTACCCAGGGCACGCCAGCTGAACTGCCGCATCTGCTGAGAGATCTTTCTCAATAACTAGACGCCTCAAAACCTGGCTTCGCCTCAAACATGAAGCAAGCAAAGATTCAACAATCTAGGGATATCGAACTTTCATAAACAACGAGCAGACAAAATGTCCCTCTTGGAAAATGCTAACAGTTTCTTTAAAAATGAAAATAAGCATCGCAACTTTGGAAACTTTGCTCTGCTCTGACAGATCTTAAGTAGTAATGGTTTTTTCTGGAAGTTAATTTCGTTATGGTTGTAATGATATAGGTATGTGTCTTTTTATAGTGATTAAAATCATGTCTAAAACGACCTGTATGTAAATATGGACGTAAAGAAGCAAGCATTTTTTGAAAGGGGTGTTTTCCGATGTTCTGAAGGGCATGGTCTCAAAAAATCTTCCGGGGACAAGCCCCCCGGACCCCCATTACAGCTCGCTTCGCTTGCCATGCAGCCCCCCCACTGTGAAGCCGCTCGCGGTTGTGTATATTGAGGCATTTTTGCCTTAATGTAAGTTTAAATCATGGAGCTAGGAGTTGGGCCTAAGTTGCATTTTACTGAGCATTGCTAATGCGTCATTGCCTAGTCATCTCTGCATGGCAGTCACAAGATGCAGTCACAAGATGCAGTCACAAGATGCAGTCACAAGATGCAGTCACAAGATGCAGTCACAAGATGCAGTCACAAGATGCAGTCACAAGATGCAGTCACAAGATGCAGTCACAAGATGCAGTCACAAGATGCAATGCAGTCACAAGATGCAGTCACAAGATGCATCATAATTGCGTCAATTGTTTCATTCAATATCCTAGTTCCTGGTTCATGTCGCAATACAATACGCAAGCAGCTTCAGCCAATCATTGATAGGATGTATTTCCTCATTTCATATTTGGCTTGCCCTACTGACTATATCTAAGTCTGTCCTCGTGCTTTCTACTCAGTCGAAAAATATTTGGCAGCAGTGCAGACCTCAATTTCAAGTTTCTAACATTTACAGTCAAACGCCGGCCCCCAAGAGGCCCTTGGGCTTCTTGGGGTCCCATTTTCGATTAACGAATATTGTTTTTCATCTGCACTCTCTCTGCACTGCTTTATCACGGCGCCTCTACAACAACAACCACAATGGCTGGCATCATCATCGTTCTTCACTTGACTCGATCTTCTCAAGGTTTGGCCATTGGCCTAATCGGTAATAGCTCACCACACGATGATTCTATGTGAACTTCCGGCTTCCTTCGACATCTCGATACTTGTGGGGAACAGGACGACTCTTATTCATCGCTTTTTGCATCATCTGTGCATGGAGAATTCCACCAACTGCTATGCTGGCAATGTGTTTTTGACGTCCTTGTTGCTGCCTGGTTTTCGATGTCTTCCGTGCATTCAAGTCACTTCCGCCGCTTCTCTCCGCTATGCTGCTCTGGACAGTTCTACTTGATGGCTGCTCCTCGCTAGGACGATGTTCTTCAACTGCTCACAAAATGGAGTGATTCCATATTGCAATTGTTGGCTCTGATGGCAAAGAGACCGCTCTTCTCTCAAAGTTTGTTCACCTCAGCTTCTTTTGAAATAACTCTTGAACATTTTATATTCCTTAATTTTGATTGCCACGCCTTGTTTTGCATAATATGAAGTGAGACCTTGTCTTCTAGGCAGTCTACGCTGCCCTGTGCATGCAATGACCCGTGCATTCAGCTCCTTCAGCCAAAAAATATGGCTCACTTGTATTTAGTCCCTATTATGATGGGTTCTGGCAGGCTGGTTCCTCCCCAGCAAACCATTTTTTCTCCATGGTCTCACTTCATATTCCATACATATATATTGCGCCTTAAGTTTGGTGTATTTCAAACGCAAGTTATTACTAGCCTTCAAGTAGCAAATCACTCAACATTTTCTCAGTTGCACCAGTTTCCTGGGATAGTGTTGCAAGTTTCTCCACTAGCAGTCAAGCAGCTATAAATGCGTACGTACAGGAGCAGGATTGCCTTTTATGGGCGGTCTGCAGATATGCCGATCCAAATTTCATTCAAATCCTCACCTCTGTGAGTTGTTGGTCCTTGTCAAGACAGGTAATATCCTTGCCTTGCATCAAGTTTAGTAGCATCACATTTCCTTGCATTGTTGGTATCACATTGGTAGGAGTTCCTATGTCAGAGGCTTCTGAGGCCTTTGCCCTAACCTTTACCTGCATGTATCTTGCGGGAATCGACAGCTATATATAGACCTATATGGCCTGGCCTTAGCTAATCTCACAAGTTCTAAACCATTTTAGAGGGGACTGGTTTCCCAACTGTCCTACAGTTCCTTATATTGGGTATTTTCCCCCCTTTCTATAACGGTCTGGTTCTCACCTTTTGCTACTTGATGGCTTGTTTTAACATTTATAGCATGTTGTATAGGTTATCGTACAAGTTATTGTTCGGCCTTGCTCCATCCCAAAGCTTGCTCACAGGGTATATATTTTTTCTGGTATTTTGCTACACATGGTACATCATACTTGTACAGTACCCTCCTACTCTACATTCTATCGTTCACTTCTACTTTTGACAAACATTGGTTTTACAGCTTTGGTATGGGGCAAACCATTTGTCATAGTTCGTGTTTAGCAGGTTCGTGGTCAACCTTTTAAAAACCATTTCGCATATAGATTTGTGGTCCTTTAAACCCATTTCGCATATCGGTTTGTGGTCACCCTTCAAAAACCATTTCGCATAGGTTTGTGGGCACCCTTCAAAAACCATTTCGCATAGGTTTGTGGTCCTTTAAAAAACCATTTCGCATATAGGTTTGTGGTCCTTTTAAACAAAAATTTTTGCATAGATTGGTGGTCCTTCAAACCCATTTCGCATATCGGTTCGTGGTCACCCTTCAAAACCATTTGGCATAGGTTTGTGGTCCACTTTTCAAACCATTTCGCATATAGGTTTGTGGTCCTTTTTAAAATACCATTTCACATATAGGTTTGTGGTCCTTTAAAAACCATTTCGGATAGATTTGTGGTTTTCGCATATCAGTTCGTGGTCACCCTTCAAATACCATTTCGCATAGGTTTGTGGTCAACCTTTCAAACCATTTCGCATATAGGTCCGTGGTCCTTTTAAAAGCCATTTTGCATATCGGTTCGTGGTCACCCTTCCAAACCATTTCGCATATAGGTTGCGGACCTTTAAAACCCTTCGCATATAGTCATTATGTCGGGAGATACCTACTGTAATCCCCTTTAGAACAGTGTCATACTGCCCCCCTTGTATGGTAGCTCCTGGGGTCATAATAGTCTTCCTCCCCATTCTGCCTTGCACTCACCTACTTCTACTGAAGGATAACTATACTAACAACCAATAACTAATACTAACACGCTTCACATTCACAACACCCATTCCACATTATCCTTTGGATTTGGGGAATATTTCATATTCATTCAAATTCAACATACAGTATTTAGGTATCTTAATGTAATTGTTCGTAATTGTTGTATTGGTATTGTTAATTGTATTGGGAGTAATTCTGTAAGTTGTCTTTTGTAATGAATGACAACTTTGGCCCAACACTGTCTCTTTCTCATGGTCCCCTGATTTAATGTGTATATTGAGGCATTTTTGCCTTAATGTAAGTTTAAATCAGGGAGCTAGGAGTTGGGCCTAAGTTGCATTTTACTGAGCATTGCTAATGCGTCATTGCCTAGTCATCTCTGCATGGCAGTCACAAGATGCAGTCACAAGATGCAGTCACAAGATGCAGTCACAAGATGCAGTCACAAGATGCAGTCACAAGTCACAAGATGCAGTCACAAGTCACAAGATGCAGTCACAAGATGCAGTCACAAGATGCAGTCACAAGATGCAGTCACAAGATGCAGTCACAAGATGCAGTCACAAGATGCAGTCACAGGATGCAGTCACAGGATGCAGTCACAGGATGCAGTCACAGGATGCAGTCACAGGATGCAGTCACAGGATGCAGTCACAAGATGCAGTCACAAGATGCAGTCACAAGATGCAATGCAGTCACAAGATGCAGTCACAAGATGCATCATAATTGCGTCAATTGTTTCATTCAATATCCTAGTTCCTGGTTCATGTCGCAATACAATACGCAAGCAGCTTCAGCCAATCATTGATAGGATGTATTTCCTCATTTCATATTTGGCTTGCCCTACTGACTATATCTAAGTCTGTCCTCGTGCTTTCTACTCAGTCGAAAAATATTTGGCAGCAGTGCAGACCTCAATTTCCCCACCCACCCTCAACCTTTTCGCCTTGTATTTCAATGCACATTTGACTAGAGGGGGAGGGGGAATATTTCATATTCATTCAAATTCAACATACAGTATTTAGGTATCTTAATTAGTGTTATTAGTGTAATTGTTCGTAATTGTTGTATTGGTATTGTTAATTGTATTGGGAGTAATTCTGTAAGTTGTCTTTTGTAATGAATGACAACTTTGGCCCAACACTGTCTCTTTCTCATGGTCCCCTGATTTAACCCTGAATTCACCTAGGTATTTAAGTCGAAAGGGGATATTATAAGTATTGCCATAAAATGGATAGCAACATATTTGGTGAAATGTTCCTAACAAAAATAAGAATCAAAATCTAACTTCTGTCTGTTCGTCCTGTGATATTCGTACAAGCACCAATATTTACTTTCGTTTTGTAATTAGTATCCCCCCCCTCCCCATCAGATAAACTTCCTAACAATTTGGTGCTTAAAACCACAATTTCAACTTCATCCGATCCAATTTACAATATGGTGAAGCAACTACTACAACTACTACCTTATTTTTGGTTGCTTTTCTCCTCGTATCTTTCCTACTTTCGCATTTTATATCAGACGAACATTTTTCATTTTCTCCTTACTCAGTCAAACTTCGACGCCATTTTGTTTCGGCTGTCAGAATACTGTTGAAGGAAGTGTGCAAGATCAAAAGATCTTGGAAGTTTGATTCAAGCATTCCTCATAAAATCACAGAAGGAAAGCAAGACAAATTGCTGTATATTTGATATGAATGAGATAAAGCATGATACCTGCTCCAATTACACGGAAGCTCGCTTCTCTTCACAACCGCGTCTATTCGCACTTCAAGACGACAACAAATTACGTCGAAAAAGAATTTGGCATCAAAGGAATGTTGATGCTGGCAGTCTTTAAAAACTCGCATCGTGGACTGATGGACTACTGGGCAATAGGGAAACCTGGACTGACGCATTACCACTTATCTTTTAGTAAAACCTGCTGATGAGAAACAGTTGTTGTCTCTTTCAAAAAATCAAGAAACTCTGCAAGATGCGATCAAAAACGAAGTTAAGAAACTTTTTTAATTTAGCATTGCTTTAGTTACGACTTTCACAAATATAAACCCTGGGGTTACTCATTGACTTTCAATACGGGGTCCATGCCAATGTATGGGGTCCGAAATTTTACGTTAAATCAATATTGGGGTATGTGAATTAAAACATGGACGAAAATTCAATACTTGGGGTCCACAAATCTGAAAAAGGAGGAATCGTGCAAGTTGACCCCGAAGTGGCGAATCATTAAATAAATGTTTTGGTATTATTTAAAACCTGAGAAAGATCAAGAAACTCAAATCGAAATCATCCAGAAAAATTGTAGGGGCCCCAGAATAGATAGCAATATTTGGGGTCTCCACAGCATTAGACTCATTATTTGGGGTCCCCAAAACATTAGGTTTGATATTTAGGAGTCAGCAAAGAAATAATGGCATGGACCTCCCCCCACCCCCCCGTATTAATAATAATAATAATAATAATAATGGCAACCAATTCTCCATTCCGGAGCAGTTACAAGCTACAACACATGGGTATTGCACCAGTAACACAGGTTTTTTTGGGTGTTTTTCTTTTTCCTATTTATGATAAAAACATCTCAACCATTTTAAAAATCTTTCCGAGTTTTGTTGGGTCACTTTTCAGTAAATAATTTGTGTTCAAAGATCTTTCTTTAAAGTTTTGGCACTGAAATAAGTGTTCAATGGTTTCTTCTTGAGCTCCACACCTTCTGCATAAGGCATTTTCATGTTTTCCCTTATAGTTAGCTTTTAAGTCAGTCATGTTTAGTTTCAAAGACAATAGGTTTGCTGCATGTTTATGATTAATGTATTCTTTTTTCCCAAAGCAACTATTTTTTAGTAATCTTAATTTTGTTTTGTTACATTCCTTCATATCTCTTTGTATTATCGAAGTTATTCTATTTACTATCATATTTTTCCATTCTTTGCTTGTCAGCTTGCCTATTTGTTCCTCTGAGATATCTATGTTTAGTTCTTTTAAATCATTTTTTGTTTCTGAGTCCCAGCATTTATCTAGATTTAGACGTTTTTGCTCCTCATAAACCTTTTTCGTTAGTCGACTGTCTTTCATTTTTATCAACTTTCTAAGGTATACAAGTCTTTTCATTTTTATCCTGTAAGTAATTGGCATAAGACCACATTCATATGTTATACCTTCATATGGTGTTGTACTTGGAATGGAATTAGTTTTTGTTGCTGCATCTTTTTGTATTTTCTCTAGTATTTTTAATTGTTGTTTTGACACATTTGTCCATATTTCACATCCATATACTGTAGTATTTTGGGAATTAGTATAGACTCAATAAGTTTTATACTGATCTCCATTTTTTGTTTTTTGAAAGTTGGTTGATCAACCAAAAATTTTATTTCATTAATTATACCCATTGCAGCTTTCTTTTTGTTTGAAATGTTATCATCTAATGTTCCTTTATTATTTTTCTTGTCTCCAAGATATTTGTAGCTTTCTACCTCCTTTACTGTGCAGTTGTTTAATTTCAGTTCATTTGATTGGTTACCTCTTTTGAGCTTATTGAATTTCATTGTCAAACATTCACTTTTATCCATGTTAAAATTAAGTAAGTTTTGTTTCTGGTATATTTCAAGAATATTTAACATTCCTTGCATTTTGTTTGTTGAAATTGAAGCAAGCATGATATCATCTTGGTAAAGTAACGGGGGTATCAAGATATTTCCGTACCTTATTCCTAAATTTTGATCATATATTGGTTTTACTCCTTTATCAATGTGGTTGGCACATATGGGTGCTGCTAGAATTGTACCCTGTTTTAGGTTTTCCCCTATTCCTATATCTGTTGTTGTTCCATTTGGGGAATCAATTCTTATGGAGCTTTCTTTGTTAAGTTCATATATGCTTTTCAAACATTTTCCTTTTACTCCACTTCTGTATAGGTCTATCAGACACGATTTTAAATGTAGTTTATCAAACGCTTTCTCTAAGTCAAGAAACATGAATTTTATATTACATCTTATATATTTGTAATAATCAATGATAGCCTGGCTAACGAATAAGTGGTCAAGTTAGTTATTGAAAGTTAGGGATTACCTCAGTTTGAAAGACCACAGATCCTTCGATATCAAGTTGGTAAATATGTCATTCAATAGTGAACATGTTGAAATATACTCTAAATTTTACCTGCCTGAAATCGGCCACTCCGTTCTGAAATGATAAGAGATTTTCATCTTGCAGGGAGCCCCCCCCCCCCCCCAAGAAACTTCCAAAACTGCATAAAATCACGACCAAATGTCTCGAATGCCTATGCCTTAAAAAAATGACGTATATATGCTTTGGCACGCTTTATCCCTTTGTTAGATGAAAATGTTATCCCTGGTGGCAAAAAGACTTTATTCCGCACGCTATCATCTTCAAAAGAGTATAACATATGTTAGAATCAGCGGCGTGGCCAGGATAAAATAAGTGGGGAGGAACCACAATGGGGGATCTAGCCCCCAGGTAAATTTTTGGGGCCACGCCCTTTAGTCTGGCTTAGAATGTATCTCCCAATATCATACTTGCCTTTAGCGACAGCTATCCAATGAATCGGAGTATGAGGAAAATTTTTGAAGAAAGGTCCTTTACTTTGGCTTAGAATGCATCTTCCAATATCATGCTTGCCTTTAGTGACAAGGAAACCTTGATCGTTTTGTGATAGTTATCCTATGAATCAGAGCATGACAAAAATTTTTGAGAAAAGGTCCTTTACTTTGGCTTATCTCCCAATATATTCTTGGCATTGCTAAGATTTTACATTTCCCGGAAAATTCTTTCCCAACCTATACCCAGCTATTTTCTCTTCGGTTTTAGAGGAATCTCGAGGACCATCTTTCAAAAAGTGGGGAGGGGGCAATTTCCCCCATCCCCCCCCCCCCGTGGCCAGGCCACTGGTTAGAATGTGTTGAACTCATTAAGATAAGGCAGAAAACTCGGGAAATGTTGGTCGCTGTTTTGAGCCTGTTTTGAAGAATTCTCGAAATGGCTTTCTGGAGAAAATTCCTTGCAATTTCAGAATGGAGAGGACGATTCCTCTCAGGGAAATATTGAGGTTAATTTGAACATGTCTGCTGTTAACGGTATGTTTCCCGATGTCATCATCTTGACATTCAGGGAATGGTGATTTTCAAACAGGGATTCTTTTTATTGACTCAGTCACCCGGTAGTTGAAAGCAGCACTTTCAGAATGAATTATCATGACATGATTCCATTTTGGAACAGACGGAATAGTCGTGGCCAAGGCAGTCTGTTCTGTGAAATCATTTGCGCTGGCCAAGAAATCGCTACTGGATCTGCAACTATATTTGAAGCTCTTATTTATTGCAAGTGATATGTTGGCCAAGATAAATCTTTTTGTTGTGCCAAAGGAATATATGAGGTGCTGTTTACGTCAAAATACTGTGTGTTGAGAATTAAAAGTTTGCCTTTTAATGCTCTCTAATATGCGATTGATATGGGTGTTTCCATTTTTCAGACCTGCAAAAGAGAACACATGATAATTTATGATAAATTTGACAATGTGTGATTTCACTTACCAGCAGTCCATGGTCTTGTTGCCAACAGGCACGCCATTGAGTGTTAATCCAGTGGTCTAACAGTCTAATGTCCAGCATTCCAAGAACCGTGTTTTAAGATGGCATATTCAGGTAGTTAATTCGTAGCCTGTGTGTATGAAGTATCATTAACGCTCAGGGATGGGGAACTTGGTATTTCAAGGTGACGTACCCGTTGAAAAATGCTGTAAAACTGTAAACCCTTAGTTGTAGTAGCGTTTAGCCTATGCCGTAGTAGCTTGCAGCCTAAGCGATAGTAATTTTCTCCGTAAGCAGGAATAACGATCGGTTAATTGTTCCAGAAACAATAGTACTATTGTAAGCATAGGGCTCAAATTTTTCAAATCTTTAAAAAAGGTTGGTGTAAAATTCTATTGTAGTTTTATTTGAACTGGATGGTTTGAAAGGAACTCATGGTACTTTGCTGTAAATTTGCCGTGGAAATGTTTTGACATCTTTATTTTTATCAAAATGGCAGCAATTTAATCATTTTCGAAAAAATTCATCTTCCATTTTGGAAAAAAATTTAAATCATCGTACATCCTAATAGAGGAAACATTATATAACCTTCAGGAAAACCATAGTTTCTGAAGGTCTACAATATGATGGCAAGCAGAAATGTGTAGCTTTTCTGGTTTAGGATTTTGAAATTTGATGACGTCTTAGCCTCAAATTTGATAAATGCTGCAATATTGAAATTAATCAAGATATCAATAAATTTTCACGGCAGATTTACAGCAAAAAACGCTAAGTTCCTTCCAAGCCATTTAATTCAAAGGAAACTGTAATAGAATTTTACACCGACCTCTTTAAAGATTTGAGCTCTATATTGCTATTGTATAGCAGATATGAGCTAGAAAAAGGATTTCGCTTACGTTTATTTACTTTGAAATAGTACCACATTAAGAATCAATCGAATACCTTGATATCACAATCAGAACAGGAAAGAACGCAATAAAAATACGTTCATCATTTAAAAGTACAGCAGTTCTAGAACATATAGAAACGTCTGTAATCGATCTGCCATTAGCTGTAATAAATCTCTATCCTCCAAACGAGGCTAATCAAACAGGAATGAACATAACATACAAACGAGGCTATAAAAGTATTTAAACCATAAATGAAAGTAGCTATGCAAGGATCAATGCTAGATACTCAAGTTGACATAAATCGACGAAAAATATTGACAATCGATAGCATGAAATCTTTCCCGGACATTTACAAGTCAAAAAGAATAAGCATACCACTTAAAGTTAGAACCTTCAATGCATACTCTGCCGTGTTTTTCTATACAACTCGGAACTATGGACCCTAACAGATACAATTGAAAAACAGATTGATTCATTTCACAGAAAGATGCTAAGGAGTAGGGGCGAAAATTGAGGGGGGTGTGGAGGGGTGTGACACCCCCCCAATCTCAAATATTGCTGATTTCGCAGGGCAATCGAACATTTTGCAGGGCACCAAGAAGAATTTTATTACAGTGCAGCAACCGCGTAACAACTCTTGCAGTCATGCTAAGCTGTCTTGAAATTTGCAATCAGTTGTGAATTTCGGAATTGCTTCAAACGCAAATTTTCCCTAGCAAAACCCACCCATATTAGGCGCACATAACTGCCGGTTAGTCGTAGTGACTGACATCCCCGGCTTGGTAGAGAAGGACTTTTCAAAAATGCTGTGTGCAGCACTCACTTAACTACCGGGTGCCTCAAAAAAAGTACCCCCTTTTGACTGAAAAAGCAACAAAACGATAACATTTCGGGACTTTTGAATTCATGGCTACATTTGTTGGTCTTCAACTTAAATGCACATATACCTTGCATTTTGAAATCGACAACCAAACAGCGGAGATATGAGTTCACAAGGTCAAGATTTGGAGTGCACCTGAAACCAGAGGTTTTCAGAAATGGCCTAGCCACAATTTGACACCAAACAGGTATTTTGCAAACGAATTTTCAACTTTTTAGAAAATATTTATACCTTGAATTACTTCAATTGTTCTTGAAGTGACTTTTCTTTTGAGGAATCAGTACTTGCATTGCATTCGAACCCAATTGTTTTGTATAAAGAAGAGGAAAAGGAGCACATGCACGACTATTTTGGAGATGTGGTACGACTTTATCATTCTTACCACATTTTTACTATATTTATTTAATCAGTGCCAAGTCCATGCATCTTTATTCTTTTCAAAAGCAAAAAGCCGCAACTTAAAGTCTAAAGGTACACTGGAAAATGTCCACGATACAAATCATGATTAGGCCCATTTTCAAAACCTCTGGTTTTGGGTGCACTGTAAATTTTGACTTTGCGAGCCTGTAACTCCGGTGCTTGGTGGACGATTTCTAAATGCAAGGTATGTGCATCTAAATTGCAGATTGATAAATTTAGCTGTGAAGTCGGGGAGCAATGAAATCTTATTGTTTGGTTACTATCTCCAGTCAAAAGGGGGTACTTTTTTTAGACACCCCGTATATTAACCACTCCTTTTTTATCTCACAAGAACCTTTCATTATCATCATCATCATCAATTTATTTAACGTAGGCTAAATAAGATAAAAATAATAGCTAAATTACAGCTAATTTAGGCCTACTTTACAAAATTTACAAATTAACTAGGCTTGCCGCGCTTCGCCTGCGGCGCCGCGCTGGCCCGCCGTCGTGGTTGTCATTCAAGTGTATGATAATAATAATAATAATAATAATAATAATGGCAACCAATTCTCCATTCAGGAGCAGTTACAAGCTACAACACATGGGTATTGCACCAGTAACACAGGTTTTTTTGGGTGTTTTTCTTTTTCCTATTTATGATAAAAACATCTCAACCATTTTAAAAATCTTTCCGAGTTTTGTTGGGTCACTTTTCAGTAAATAATTTGTGTTCAAAGATCTTTCTTTAAAGTTTTGGCACTGAAAGAAGTGTTCAGTGGTTTCTTCTTGAGCTCCACACCTTCTGCATATGGCATTTTCATGTTTTCCCTTATAGTTAGCTTTTAAGTCAGTCATGTTTAGTTTCAAAGACAATAGGTTTGCTGCATGTTTATGATTAATGTATTCTTTTTTCCCAAAGCAATTATTTTTTGGTAATCTTAATTTTGTTTTGTTACATTCCTTCATATCTCTTTGTATTATCGAAGTTATTCTATTTACTATCATATTTTTCCATTCTTTGCTTGTCAGCTTGCCTATTTGTTCCTCTGAGATATCTATGTTTAGTTCTTTTAAATCATTTTTTGTTTCTGAGTCCCAGCATTTATCTAGATTTAGACGTTTTTGCTCCTCATAAACCTTTTTCGTTAGTCGACTGTCTTTCATTTTTATCAACTTTCTAAGGTATACAAGTCTTTTCATTTTTATCCTGTAAGTAATTGGCATAAGACCACATTCATATGTTATACCTTCATATGGTGTTGTACTTGGAATGGAATTAGTTTTTGTTACTGCATCTTTTTGTATTTTCTCTAGTATTTTTAATTGTTGTTTTGACACATTTGTCCATATTTCACATCCATATACTGTAGTATTTTGGGAATTAGTATAGACTCAATAAGTTTTATACTGATCTCCATTTTTTGTTTTTTGAAAGTTGGTTGATCAACCAAAAATTTTATTTCATTAATTATACCCATTGCAGCTTTCTTTTTGTTTGAAATGTTATCATCTAATGTTCCTTTATTATTTTTCTTGTCTCCAAGATATTTGTAGCTTTCTACCTCCTTTACTGTGCAGTTGTTTAATTTCAGTTCATTTGATTGGTTACCTCTTTTGAGCTTATTGAATTTGATTGTCAAACATTCACTTTTATCCATGTTAAAATTAAGTAAGTTTTGTTTCTGGTATATTTCAAGCATATTTAACATTTCTTGCATTTTGTTTGTTGAAACTGAAGCAAGCATGATATCATCTTGGTAAAGTAACGGGGGTATTAAGATATTTCCGTACCTTATTCCTAAATTTTGATCATATATTGGTTTTACTCCTTTATCAATGTGGTTGGCACATATGGGTGCTGCTAGAATTGTACCCTGTTTTAGGTTTTCCCCTATTCCTATATCTGTTGTTGTTCCATTTGGGGAATCAATTCTTATGGAGCTTTCTTTGTTAAGTTCATATATGCTTTTCAAACATTTTCCTTTTACTCCACTTCTGTATAGGTCTATCAGACACGATTTTAAATGTAGTTTATCAAACGCTTTCTCTAAGTCAAGAAACATGAATTTATATTACATCTTATATATTTGTAATAATCAATGATAGCCTGGATAACAAATATGAAATAAGTGGTCAAGTGTTGATCTACCTTTCCTTCCACCAGCAGCTGCCTCAGAAAAACCTTTATCTATGTTTGTAATATGTCTATTTAAAATCATTTTTTCATAGATTTTACTGATGCTAGATGTGAGAAATATTCCACGCCATTTTTTTAGCTCTCTTCTGTTCCCTTTCTTTTTATATAACGTTTTAACAATTATTTTCTTCCATTTTTTTGGAATTATCCCTTTCTCAAAAGAAATGTTAAAAATTGTCAACATGAAGTCTAAAAATGTTTGTCCTGTATTCATATATATTTCATTGGAGATGTTATCATCTCCGGGTGCTTTTTTTGTTTTCAGTTGTTGAATTGCCTCCAAAAGCTCCCATTTTTTAAATGGCCTATCAGTGGGAAACTTAATTTTTTCATGTTTTTTCATAATGCCTAAAAATCATTTGTTTTTAAATTTTATGTCTTCTATATTGTGATTCTGGTTCTCTGTTCGTTAGTAATTTTTTGAAGTAGTTCTCATGCTCTTTCAGAATTTCACCAACATCTGTCAGTTGGAAAGTCAAGTTTTCATGCGCCAGTTACTAAAGGAGAGATGTGTATATATATATATGTATATATAAGCGGACAAAACATTTTAGGTAGAAAGACAAAAAGAAGGCGTTATGAGTACGGAACGCGTTTCATCCTTTCAGTCAGGAATCTTCAGCCTCCTATATTCTATCTATTTTCCCAAGTTGGGGGGGGGGGGTTCTGTTCTGGTGGGTTCCTGAAATTCTAGATTACCTTTTTGGGTCTCAAATATGGGAGACAGTAAAACAATGGGTAAAATATTTTTTACAAACCAAAGTAAGATCAAGTAACATTACTTAAATCAAAGTATTGAAATTTCCAAATAAATTATGAGGAATCTAATCAGTTAGGGTACTTGTGCACGGATTTAAATGCTGACTTCATAAATTTTAGTAGCGTTGGGGCAGAGAAAATATTTTGCGGGATCTATTTTCATGCTAGGAATTATCATGTTGGGTTGATGCTTGGTACCCCAGTCTAAGCAGAAATATCCTGAATATACCTGAGAATGGGGTCTATTTGGTACTCTCTATCCCTCTGTTAACTGTTTATATCTTCTCCATGCTGAATACTTTCAATAATTCTGCAGACCCTTAAGATCTCCTCGATCTATCCAGTTGACTCGTTGACCAACATGTTCTCTCCTGGCTCTCATTGTCGTATTTTTTCTCACTCCTTCACTATCTCTCGTTTGCCTGCTTTGCTCTTGCTGCCTTCCGTGCGCTCTCTGCGTGTTTTCTTTTTCTCTTAGTTTTAACTATACTCTAAATGATTTAGATGCTCACCCGGGGGGGGGGGGGGTTACTACCATATGTACCAGTACGGGATGTGCCATTTTGTGGGGTACCTTTTTTCAGGCTAAAAATAAATTTTAGGGTGTCATTTTTGGTAACATCACAAATGAACATAAATTTTGGGGTGTCATTATGGAAGAAAAATGCTTGAGGGTATTGAATTTAATCTGATTTCAGGTACTTGGTTAGAATTTCGAATTTTGGTCACAATTTTAGGGTATCTTTTTTGAAAGGCCCGTAAATTTTGGGGTATGGTTTTTGAAAAATTCATAAATTTTAGGGTATGATTTTACAATGGCACACCCCCGTCATCCACCTAAATGGCACACCCCCGTCATCCACCTATTGAAGTGACCCCCCCCCCCCCGGGGATGCTCACATTGTGCTCTCGTGCCTTCGCTACTCTTGTTGATTGAATTCCCCCTTTTTTGCTTTGTTGTTCTTTGCTCACCAGGGATAGGGAGACGCATTTGTATCAAATGTTCAATTGTTATCATAGTTGCCCTCTCAGCCATGGTTAATGTTTAATTGGGTCATGTTGCAGCCACGATTCTTATTTTCATTCAGGTACGTAGGAAGCATCTCAAATTTGGGGGGGGGACACAACACTTCAAGGGCATTTTTCATTAAGCTAAATGGGCACTTCCTGAAAATAAAAAGGGAACGTCTCTGTTTATTGCAAAATCTTTGGGGGGGAACGTGCTCCCAGTGCCCCCGGTTCATACATCTCTGTTTTCAGTTTGCCGGTAAAGTCTTCCACTGACGCTTAGAATTGATCCCATATTGACTTTTCAAAACAAACGATGCCAGGGCCTATACTCAGCCTTTCGCCAAGAGTTCATAACAATGGTTTTTTGGTATTTTATGTATCAATTTGCCACAATGAATATTTAGATGTTTTATAACAAAAATAGATACAATGCAAAATTAAATGTTCAAAACGTAAGATAAACACTGCTATCTACAGTGGCAAGGATAGCATTAAAAGGCGAAGCTGACCTTATTTCCATAATGGTCCCCCTAGAGGTGCTGTATATCGGAAATACGTAGGAAAATAGGAAATACACAGCTGCATGTGTGTTTTCGCTATGGTCCTTAGTTGAAGACATATATGTCATTTTTCTCTTTCTGCATATTTTAGAAAAGTTCTCTTTGGTCTTATGTTTGAATGCATTGATATTGTTTGTTGATTTCAACTCAGATGGAAGACTTTTCCATGTTTTGGCCCCAGATAAGATAGGCATCTGTTTCCAGTTTAATCTTGCGGAATGGAAATTCTAACTTGAACTTGGACCTTCACGTTGTTAGGCCTTGGTTGACTGGAAGGAATATCTCAGCACTATACCGGGGCAGTTTCTTTGAGAAAATTACAGCTCTCTAAATGGTAGCATATGACATTATGTAATGTTCATTATTTTCTTTCCAAAAGCTTGTTAAAATTTCTAATAAGAATTTACTTCAACCTGCTTGCAAATCAATAGTCGAAAATGGGGAAATTCAAAAACAGAGAAAATACACTTCCATCTAAGTGGCGTATGCTGAGATCCCAGGGGGGGGGACTTGGTAGTTCAAGGTGACGTACCCGTTGCAAAATTTAGGGTCCTGAATTTTGCAATTTACTACCCTTTAGGGTAGAAAATTTTCAAATTTACTATCGCTTAGGGTTGTGAAAATCGATATGATTAGCTCGCGGAGTTTTAACAAAGTTTGTTGAATTGAATTTTTGTTAGTAAGACTCTGTAACAACAGAAATCAACCAGTTATTCACTATCTTCAGCAGCACCTCAGGTTATTGCAATTAATTTTCATCAATGATCTACGATTGACCACACTGCCATATGCCCACAGAGTTGGAGAAAGTTCTCCAAATCCCACCTTTACTTCTACAGTATTAAACTTGCCTACTTTTGGTTTTGTTACTAACAATCACAGAAATCATGCTCTTAACTTTTGGCATCTACTTAATAACAAGCAGAGTCAATAATTTGGAGAGGAGGAAAGACAAATCTCCACTTTCTCTGTTATAATAATGCAGCCAATAATACCTAATCACTCAGGGCCTAATCATCATAATATAGATAGGAGCATCCTCTTTCTCTACTGTGTTACTCCAAATACAGATACTGTGTTATTCCAAAGTAAATCTACGTAAATGAAGTCTTCTTTTGCTCATATCTGCTATACAATATCACTATTGTTTCTGGAACAATTGACCTATTGTTATTGCTGCTTACGGAAAAAGTTACTACCGCTTAGGCTACAAGGTACTACCGCTTAGGCTAAAAGCTACTACCGCTTAGGCTAAAATCTACTACCGCTAAGGGTTTAGGGTTTTACAACATTTTGCAACGGGTACGTCACCTTGAACTACCAAGTCCCCCCCCTGGGGCTGAGATCCATTGCAGTCTCTCTGACATGTCTCATGTTCAAACGCATATGTCTCTGGTGTAATTTCTCCTTTTCCAAACCCAGTATAATCCTGTTTTATCAGCTCTGGTCAGCTCTTTGCACCAGCCTTACACCAAATTTAATTGCACTACGTCTCGCCTGTCTACTCCGAGACCTTTTTGTATTGTTCTGTTAGTTGATTTACCTGCATTTGATATATGCACCCTGTATCTAAAAACTTCATCCGTTTTGTTTCTCGCAGCCGTCTCTATTCTCGTTGTCCTTCCTTCTGCATAGCTACTCACTGTTTGAAATACGAAGTCTTATCACATATAGGCACGGTTTAATCGGTGTTCATTTCCGTCGAAGCTTGCCAACGTTCTTTATAATTCCAAAGATAGAGGCAAGTTCTTTGTTGTTCCTCTATTTCTCCCCATTGCTTCCTCTGTTCATACCCTGGATCAGACTATTTTTAGTATACTAAGTATTAGTATTTAGTACCTCTGTTCACTGCTTATGTATCCTTTCTTTGCTAAGTTTTCATGCAATTTAAAGTCCTTCAAGATTTTTTCAATCTATCCTGCTAAGTTGCGCTACCTAATTTCCCAAGTTTCCCACAGTTGCAGTCATTGCTCTTGTTCGGTTAGGGAGCAGTCATCTTTGATCATGGGTTACCAAGGCGGAGGATTTTTGACAGGGACATGAGAATCTTTCCCATTACTTTGTGGGGGTATCCAAATATCAAGGGAAATTGGTATGAGGTGCAAAACTATTTTGCTTGAAAATTATTTATGTGAAGTCATCAGTTAACATTTAAAAGTAAAATTGAAAGACAACTGGAAATGATGAATCACTGGAGCTGTATGAAAATTGCCTGGAATAAATTGGCATGCATGTGTATGAATTTTATACATCACGTCCTCGAAGACTTCTGGATGGGGTACAATACCATTTCACTGAAAGGGGGTGGGGTATAAAACTTTTTTTCAAATTCAAGATGGGGTATGAAAATGAAATGTTGTCTAATTATGTTGAAGTATCTTCCGCGCTGGTACCCAGGATTAAAATAACCGTTCCCTTACTTTCCATCGTTTACCTGCTTTAATCTTTGCTCTTCTGAAATTTACATACTAATGCTCCTCCGTTGTACCCAAATTAACAACATATATCAACCGTGTAAGTGAGGAAATATTGGGATAATCTGTGATTTGGATACGCCTAGGCCCCCGTCGTTACCTGCAAATATGACATTGAATAAGAAACTCGTAGCAAACCCTCAGGGGGACGGTTACTTATTACATTTGTGATCAGGGTATCGTTTTCACCACTTTTTCTAGCACGGGGTATCAAGATAAAGAAATTGTTCTAGAGCAGGATATCAAAACACCAACATGCCAAAAAGGGATATTTTGCTAGACCCCCTCCCCCCCAGAGAAAACGTAAGCATCATTGAAAAGAATTGCTCCTGATTGATTAACGAACGAACGAACAAAACAGTCAATCGTTGTCGCACCCCTTGACCCTTTCAGCAAATTCCTCGTTCAATTCACTAACTGTTTAGAATAGACTTCTCAACTCTCCTTCCCCCGAAGGTCTCCTTTGCAGCGAGCATATTTATATCCTCTCGTTTAGAACGTGCGAAAGTAAGAGGAACTCTGAGTAGGACATCTACTATAAGCATCTCATTGCCCATTTATATCCCGTACTCTCTTGTTAGCTCTATGCCCCTCAGAATAAATCTCCCCTTTCATTCTACCCCCCCCCCCTACTTCTCTCAAGTATTCCTTTGTAAGGATGCACTCATGATCTTATTTATGACATGATCCGTTGTTCGTGACAACACCAAAATCACACAAACAGGAGATCGTTGACATCATTATCTGCTTTTTATCATCCGATGTAGGTGTATAATCCGGAGCAGTGGAACCAGAGTATGGAACGATAGGAGCCTTGGATCTCCGGTCCCGTGCTGCTAAGGATCCGGGGGGGGCACTCAGCACATGCACATACGGGGAAGTAAGTCTGATATTTTTGGGTCAGAATATTGCTGAAAGTGATATTCTTGGCTCCAAATAAACTGAAATTATGTTTTCGATATTTTTGGTCATCAAATATTTGACAATCCTGGCCTCAATTTGCACTGTTTCTAGATCTTTTATGCTCGTTTACAGATGTCAAGGTATAAGATGAGCTGCTCTTTTGGGTTGTAATGAAGCTAAAGTGATATTTATTGGGTTTCCTGAAAATTCCTCGGACTGACCCATCTGCGTATATGAAGAGTGTCCCCCCCCTGGACTAAGAATGGCCTCCCATTCTCATTCAAACCTCAAGCATAAGTCGTGTACGCCAACGCGCATCCATAGATGCTGCCCTGCGAGGTCTATCCCCCCTGGATTTACATTTTCCTCCCGTACTCCTGCCACATGTTCTTCCATCCCATCCCATCTCCCGATATGGAGGCCTTGCTGCTGAGGATATTCTCATTCGACGCCCCCATTAAAACTCGCATGTTCTCTCCTCTCTAGCCAACAATATTTTTGCTTGAAAAAGAAGCCGATCTATGTAACTCTGCCCTCTCCTCCTTGCCCTTTCAAAAGAAAGAAAGTGGTACCAAGACGAAGGTCCCAGGTACCTGGTCCGACAATTGTGATATGTGTAAAGATCATTCCCTTGTACACAGACAACTGAAAGGGATTCCGCCAATCCTTTGATGTCACCGAATTCGCCCCTTACCCTGATTTGGGGGCGAATTTGAGAAAACAAAATCTCTATTGCACCCCGTAGAGGGACGACGAAGATATTTGGAAAGTTTCGCGAGGATCAGCGCAACGGTGCTCGAGTTTTACGCCACACAAAATTCGCTTCACGTTTTAATAATATAGACTAGGCTTGCCGCGCGTCGCCTACGGCGCCGCGCTGGCCCGCCGTCGTATTTGTCATTCAGGTGTATGGACAGTTGAATTTAGTGCGCCGGTGACAAAGGGATACATCTTTTTTTTATTCCATAATACATCGGTCTCAAAAGAGTACTTGTGAAGAGGGACATTAGTATAATTTGGGAGTATCTTTGAACACCAAGGCCAAATGTTGATACTTTGTTAAGAAGAGCTATTTAGCGTTAGAAATCAATGCAGTCAGTTTGTGGCGTATTCCACTCTCCAAGGGGCTCTGTTGTAGTTATTTGAAAATTTAAAGCAAGAGGGAGCCGATGCGAGAACGAACAACAGTTGTCTTGCTTAGAATTATATCCCTGCTGTGCTTTCTATTTTGCAAACTTAGTATACACCCTCTACACGGCATCTATTTTTCCTTGTCTCTTTTCATTTTGCATTGCTCTTTCCACTCTTTATAAACTATTACCCTGAAAAGTTCACTGTATACTTACCGTAAAAGCTCTATTAAGCCCCCCCCCCTCTCTATTAAGCCCTCCTCTCTAATAAGCCCCTCCCCTCTGAGCCAAAATTTAAATAAGCCCTCTCTGTATTAAGCCCCCCTTGTTATATCAAATTGTAGTGGCTACCAAAGATTTCCCATTTATTGACCTAGATAAGCTTGCATGTTAATTCTGATGTGGTCTGAGATAAAACTGTGTCGAATTTATGTATTTGACTCGTAAAATTGTATATTGTGTCCGCAAAATACGGTGTAAATGATCTAAAAAGCTGTCATCTGTATCCCCGTCATTTGATTTTGTGAATAAGCCCCCCTATATAATAAGCCCCCTCTCTAATATGCCCCCCTGTGGAGGGCCCGAAATTAAATAAGCCTCCTGGGTGCTTAAGGTAGCATCCTCCCGGTCCTAGAATTACTATGAATATGGGTATATAACCAAGTTGAGATGGTAGATAGGCATGATTGTAAGATTTTTGGACTGAAAAGTTCAAAATGGCACCTTTCATGTTGCCATAGCAACCAAAAATAGACGAAATTTTGCAAAAAATGGTACACGGAAAAGTATTTTCATTCTCTACTGATTAAAGTTATCTCAATGAAATTAGCTGGACTTCATGCAAGTATGTACAATGTCTGCCAAAAGTCCTTGGAACACTTAAGCCATTTCTTGACAATCCGCAGCTCTAACCATAGCGATTAGGTATAAACACGCCCTCACCCCGAAACAATGTTGATTTGCAAGGTTATTGTCCTAGCATTCCATTAGAGTCGCGACTCGTCCTGCCATCCCCATTTGTATGATTAAATTTTGATGGCAAAAAATGTAGACATAAGGGTCTTAATCCCCTTGTGCTTAGCCAATGTAAAAGCAGAGGTTCATTTTGAAGCTCCATCTTCGGCAAACATTTTGACAAAATTTCATTTAAATATCTCTTATCGTTTTGAAATTAAAAATATATCCATTACACAGATTTCGCGAAAATCGCATTTCCAGGAAATTGACTTCAAAGTTCATGAAAATGATAGTAATCAAATAGTTGAAATTTGCTAGGCCAATAACTTTCAGCCTCTAAAATCATTTTCTTGTCATTGTTGGACTGCCCTTTACTCCTAAATTTGTTTGTTGAAAGTTTTGAGGCTCATTTCTTGTTATTTTCTGCAACTATATTCTGGTGCTGTCAAAGTAAGCCAATGTTTTTATGTGAAATGTTTTTGTGCTACTTCACAATTTCTAAGGGATTTTTTCACTGCGTCAACAGTCATAACAAAGTTTGCAATAACATCATAAACACCAACTGAAACATAAATTTTCCAGTAAAAGTAGATTTTGAAATCTATCCCAAATAATCCTGCAATTTGATTTTATATCCATTCGCGGAGAACACTTTGTCACTTCCAAATTAGCTTCAAAAATACTGCAGCTTTGAAGAATTACTCTCTGCTTCAATTAGATTAATTGTTGTTTGTAGAAACGCAGTTTCATCACTGAACAGACATTCCCTGCCCTTGGAAATCTTCGACCGAAAACTGCAACAAACATCAATATGAAACAGTCTTGTTGACTTCAAATTTCCTTTTCATGTCAGTGTTACCACGGCAAACTCTTTGTGGCATATAACCAGCAACCAGCAAAGCAATTTTTCTTCCATATAACCACACCACGCAAAACAGATGAGTAATCTGGGTGGGAGAACATTTAGGCAAACTTTTTACATCCATCATTTAACATTTGATTCATTTCTAAGTTTCAAATCTATCTTAATTTCTACCTGATTGGAACCCCCTCTCTAGACCCTTGTTTCTGCAATGTTTATGAAGGGAAATGATCTTTCATGTGTTTATAATAATAATAATATAATAATAATAATAATAATAATAATAATAATAATCCATTTCTTTAAAGTTGGTAGAATACGTCTATAGTGCACATCAAAAGATGTGCACTAATTAATACCAACTATCTACATAAATATACAAAAGCAACTTAATTACAATTCAACTCTTTACATATCTATTTACAAACTCTGCAGGTACATGTATTTACATTCCATTCTCTGATTTTTCGTTTGAAAGAGAGGACACTGTCACAGCTCTTTACCACATCAGGTATGCTATTCCAAAGGTAGCTGCCTCTGTATGTTATAGAATTTGCCCCATAAGTTATCGTTTGGAATCTTGGTATCTGCAGGAGATCCTTATTGCGTAGGTTGTAATTCGTTTGCTTCCTCTCAAATAATTCCCACATAAATGCAGGGTTTATTTGATGGAGGGACTTGAAAACCTCCATGAGTAATTTTTGAAGATTTTGTAAATGGACTGGTTTTTGGCCTGATTTGTCCAGAAGTTCTTTGAACTTGAACTGAAGTCATTGTACAACCTACGAAGTGCCCTCTTGTGGATTCTGTTTATCTCTTCATTGGCAGTTTTTCCGCAGAACATCCAAATTATCTGGCGGATTTAGGCCTGGGCTATGCTCTTGGAAAATGTGGATCTTCTTCTCTTCTGGAGGGATGGGCCACCTAAGCAGGGCCTACGTCACTTTGAAAACTCTTGACCCGATTCTGAAGCTGTAGAAGAGGTCTTTCTCTCTTCTTACTGGCAATTTGATTTATCAAACATCACTTCCATCTTTCTTGATGCACTGGTTACCAGAAAACTTGCGCTTTAAAGTCCCAAATGTAAAAACAGCATTGCAATCTTGGCTCTTTCATTAATAGCATGTTGCACGGTGATTCCAATAAATGTCTCAGTGTTGTAATAGTTGCCCTGTTAGCTATGGTAAAGCTTAATTGGGTTTTGTTGTAGCTAAGATTCTCACTTTCAATTTGACTGGACTTGTTCTTAAAATTGATCCCATGCCTACTCTTGTTCTTAAATTTACCGTCTCCGACTTTCGAAACGAAGTTTTTGAATTATAACAATCACGGAAGCTTCTTATGTACGACTTTTCATTAACTAAACTAAAAAAGTTTCAATACTGCATCTCCTGAATTCTTGCAGAAATGGTTCTGCATTAATAAATTTCATAGTGGAAATATCCGTTTCCCTCCTCTGCGGCCTGTGAAAGCAAATAGACACTCAGAACTCAGAGAAGAAAAGCAACGGCAACCAGAGCTACCGGGGAGAAGTATAAGTGCTATTGCAAGGAACAATAAATGGCTTTCCTACCTATCAATCATTTTAAGCAGGTCCCCAAATGTTGCACCACGGATTAAAATGTGATGGCTCGTCGATTTTTCAACCTTTGAGATGACGAATCAACAGGAATTCTTGACGTCACGTAAGTGATCTTTCCACCGGGTGCCCTGAGTATCAGAGCATTCTCTTGGGCCTAAGCCGCCATAACGGTGCAACTGTGTGCTGCATGAGCTCAAGATATGTCGCATGGTCGAACCTCGTTTTCGTCAGGCATCTTGAAAGCATTGCAATTCATCGCAATGGCTCCTTTACCAACCTTCCTCATTCCAAAAAAGTGGGATTTTAAATATAGGCCACTCAGACCTCTCTGCATTAACATTGATATTATAGGGAGATGAAATCAAAATTTGTCCCAAGATTAAAGGAAAAAGAGAGGAAGAGTAGAGGATCATACTCATAGTATTCAAGAATTTCGCTTCATATTGTAAAAACTATTTCCCTTAGGGGTCAGTCATTTATAACTCTGGGTACCGGGGCGGGCTAGAATTGCTAAGCTAGCTAAGAGTTTTTAAACCCCTTCCAATTATCCCAAAAAAATTTCGAGCCCAATTGAAAATTAGGAAAAGATTTCATACCCTACGACTGGCCATCTATCAAACTATTTTCAGATAACCACATCACAGAAGTTCTGTTTTGTAAAAGAGATAAAAAAGACGAAAGGCAATGCTATTTTAACTTAATGAAGTACTACCTTGGAAGGCCAGTGAGCTGGAATTTTATACAAATATAATGGGGTACAATGGATGATTTGAAGGCCCTCATTAAGAAGCTAGCTAGAGTTGCAGTTGTGCGAGGATATGGTATTCCATAGGCCTTATCGTGTCATTGAAGAAATTTTCTGGAGAATCTACCATTAAAGTTTTCGTACCCCCTCTAAAATTTCCAAAAGAAGTTTCATACCCCCCAATTTTCCTTGGAATAGTTTCATACCCCCACCAATTCTAACCCACCCCGGTACCCAGAGTTATAAATGACTAAACCCTTATGAAAGCATTCCAAAAGGGCGATACCCCTCTAGTTTTTAATTAATCAACGAATGAAAGAAACAGTCTGTCGTTATCGCATCCCTCAACCATAAAAGCCCATAAGAGACTGGGGCGAGACATTTTATTGACGTTTTGTTTTTTAGAGTCGGTAGACGTATCATAGAGTCGTAGCGTAGAGAGCTAGAGAAGAGACGCGAGAGTATAGTAGAGTTGAGACGGAGAGAGAAAATTGAGAAGGTTGGCATTTCATAGGGATAAAAGCGGACGGATAAGTAAAAAGTACTTCCCGTCAAATTATCGGCTGCGAATACACTATTCGCAGTAAATTTACTATCAAAATACATCATGGTGCCGTGACCCGGGAGTTTAAAGAAGAAATTTGAGTACATAATTTTGAGTCTGGACGAGCCAGAAATTGTTGAGAAAATGCCAACAGAGGAGACAACGAGAAATGCAGAGATGGAAGCCGAGGCTAAAAGAAAGATGAAAGGACGAAATGTCATAAGACGATGTTTAAAGAAAATTATTGCTGAAACGGGAAACTTGATACAGGAGAATGAGACGTCGCAAATTTCAGAAACTTTGTTGACGAACAAGGAATTGATTCGCGCGGAACTAGAAGGTCTGAAAAGAGCAGACAGCGAAATTATTGATTTGTTAATGGTTTTTGACGAGAAAGGAATGGAGAACGAAATTATGAGTACAAGGCCAGCTTACGCAGAAGCACAGCATTGCATAACGAAAATTGAGACGAAGCTAAAGAGTTTAGCAGAGAAAACAGCCGCAATGAGTAGACATTCGACGTCATCGAGCGCCCAGAAACCTAAAGTTACGAAATTGCCACATTTGAAACTAAATTCCTTTTCGGGCAATACTACGGAGTGGATATCGTTCTGGGAAACGTTTGCCGCAGCAATCGATTCAGATGAGACCATTGAAGATGTAATGAAGTTTAGTTATCTAAAAAGTTATTTGGAAGGTGCAGCCGCAGACGCGATAGCGGGATTGCAAGTGACGAATTCAGCGTACAAAGAAGCGGTAGAAACATTGAAAAACAGATTTGGAGATCGACAGGTAATTGTTTCGAGTCATATCGACAAATTAATCGACTTAGAGCCTATTGCAACGATGCAAGATACGAGAAAGCTGAGAATAATGTACGACACTGTGGAAGCTAATGTAAGGAGTTTGAAGACGATGGGTGTGTCAGCAGACTGTTACGAGCAAGTTTTGACGCCCATGATTCTCAAAAAAGTACCCAATGAGCTGAGATTAACGATAACTAGAAAGCTGAAAGATACTTGGAGTTTTGAGGCACTGCTTGAAGTATTTCACGAAGAATTGCAGATAAGAGAGAAATGTTCACTGAACGTAGTGAGCTCAGGGAGAATAAATCCTTCATCGTATTCCGCGGATAGCAGACCGCGCGAAAGAATCAATTTCCGCAACAATCAAGCAAGTGCAGCAACGTTGTATTCGGAGAGCAGAACGGAAAATATAAGAGATATCAAATGCGTTTATTGTGATGGAAAACACAAATCACACCAGTGTAAAGTCGTAACGAACCACGTAACTCGAAGAAAGATTCTCATGGAGAAAAACTGTTGTTTTATTTGTTTACGTGCAAATCATTTAGCCAGAAATTGTCGCACGAACATGAGATGTTTAAAATGTAATCGTCGCCACCACTCGACTATTTGCGAGAGTTATGGAAATAAGGAGGAAAACGTTCAAGCTACAGGTAACAAGCAACAGCAAACTACGCCAGAAGCGACGGGATCGCAGTCAACAACCAACATGCACGTTAGCAACAAAAACTCAGTTTTACTACAGACCGCTCGTGCGTTCGTGAGAGCCCCAAGAGTCGCCGCAAAGGAGCAGAAGGTTCGTTTGATTTTCGATTCAGGAAGTCAAAAAAGCTACGTGACTGCTGATTTGAAGAGAGCTTTGAATTTGCCAGTTATTGCCAAGGAGAAATTGATGATTAAAGCGTTTGGTGACAGTGCACCGAAAGTAAGAGAATGTGAAATTGTTCAAATTGGTATCAAATGTGTTGATGGAGTTGAAATGATCATGACCGCATACGTCGTACCTGTAATATGTACCCCCATCAGCAATCAAGTCATTTCAGGAGCCCTTGAAAGGCACCCCTATTTGCGAGATCTGGAGCTAGCTGATTTTTCAAGTGAAGACGAGTTAAACGTGGACAAAACGGTTCAAATTTTAGTAGGAGCTGATTTTTATTGGAGATTAGTTGACGGAGAAATTCATCGTGGAAGTTCGAGCGGGCCAGTTGCCATGAAAACGAGACTTGGATGGGTCTTATCAGGCCCAACTGAGATGGTAAGTGACAATTTAAGTCCCAATTCACATGTTTTAAATATTCAAGTCATGTCTTTGGGAGAGCACGAGTCGATTTCGAAAGAGCTCAAAAAATTTTGGGAGAACGAATCAATTGGAATCAAAGAGCAAAAAATTGAGCAAACCACCACTGAAAAATTTGAACAAGAAATTAAATTTGTTGATGGAAAATATCAAGTAAAACTCCCAATTAAAGAAAGCCACCCCTTGCTACCAGATAATTATGATCTTGCTAAACGTAGGCTTTTATCTCAATTAAGCAAGTTAAAACGAAATGATGAAGTAGCCAAACAGTACGATAATGTTATAAAGGAGCAATTAGATCAAGGTATCATTGAAAGAGTTGAGGGGGAGGCGAGCACTGAACTGGGGGGAGTAACCTATTTGCCTCACCGAGAAATTTTGAAGCCAGATAGAGAAACTACCAAAATCCGTGTGGTGTTTGATGCTTCAGCTAAATCAGGGGGTCCAAGCTTAAATGATTGTTTAGATGCCGGACCGTCATTGTTGCCCTTATTGTATGACATTTTGCTGAGGTTTCGATTAAACAAGGTTGCTTTAACAGGAGACATAGAGAAGGCTTTCCTTAACATTCGTGTAGCACCGGAACATAGAGATTTGTTAAGATTTTTATGGGTTGAGGATATCGAAGCAGAGAAACCGAAGATTGTGGTTTATAGGTTTGCCTCTGTTCTGTTTGGCTGTATTTCAAGTCCATTCCTATTAAACCAAACAGTGAAACATCATATGGCTACATTTAATGATGACGAAGAGTTTGTAAACAATGTTTCCAACTCCCTTTATTGCGATGATTTTATTGGGGGTTGTAATTCAGTAAAAGATGCCCTCACCTTGTATGAAAAATTGAAAACGAGGTTTCAACAAGGTGGTTTTAACATGCGTAAATGGATGTCTAACTGTGAGGAAGTTTTAGACAAAATTGGAGAAAATGAAAATTCTGTAAAGGTTGACTCTGAATTTGATCAAAATATGAAATCAGAGCCTACACTTGAAAACGTTTGTGAATCTACGAAAAAGGTAGGAGAAGAAGCCAAAGTTTTGGGCATTTTGTGGAAACCAAAAGTTGATGAGTTGATTTTTGATTTCAATGCTATGTTAGGAGCCCCTGCGGGGGAAAATGTTTCGAAAAGATAAGTTCTTGCTACCACAGCAAAACTATTCGACCCTGTTGGACTTATCAGTCCCATTGTTGTGCCGCTAAAACTTGTGTTTCAAAAACTGTGTAAACAAAATAAAGATTGGGACACGTCGGTTGATGAATCAATTTTGAAAGATTGGAATGACGCCCTAAAAGATATGAGAAACGTTGGTAACATTACTGTTGATCGACCTTATTTGAATTCGGAAATTGATTTTGAAGATGTTGACTTTTTGGAGTTACACGGGTTTTCGGACGCCTCGAAAACCGCATACGGCGCTTGCGTCTACATTGTTTATCAGTTGAAGTCTGGGGAGAGAGTTTCATCTCTTGTCTCTTCCAAAACTAGAATTGCGCCAATATCAGGAGAAACAATCCCACGCCTCGAATTGTTAGCAGCATTAATTTTAGCGCGATTAATGAAATCAGTACAGGAAGCTTTGAGCAAAAATGTCAAAATTTCGTAAATTTTCTGTTGGTCAGATTCACAAATTACTTTATGGTAGATAGCAAGTGAAAATAAAGTTCTTAAAAGCTTTGTCGAAAACCGAGTTAGAGAAATTAGAAGTCTTGTACCAGTAACACATTGGCGTTATTGTGCAACGAAATTAAACCCTGCAGATATTTTATCGCGCGGTTTGAAAGCATCGAAACTAGTGAAGAGCACCCTGTGGTGGAACGGACCTACATTTTTGACGCAAACGAAAGTTTTTTGGCCGCAGCATGAAAACTTTGCCGTTGAGAAATTTGATTCATTGGACAAAGAGGTTGCTTCCGTGAATGTAAATTTGATTTGCAATGCGCAGTATAATATCAGTGAAGTAATCTCTGTTGAAAGGTTCAGTGACGCGAACAAACTATTTCGAGTAACAGCCCTTGTTTTACGATTTGTTAACAATCTAAAGGCAAGAATTAGAGGAAATGATTTATTGCATGGTGATTTGAATCCTACAGAAGTCGAAAATGCACGTCTAAAATTGCTTTTGTCGGCTCAACAACAAATTCGTGATGACAAAAACTTTGATAACTTGAAAACAAATTTGAACGTTTATGAAGATGAAAACATGTTATTGCGTTGCCGAGGGAGGCTAGAAAATGCCCCTCTTGATTTTGAATCTCGCTGCCCAATTATTTTACCAAGGGAAGATCATATCACAGATCTTATTATTAGACAATGCCACGAACATGTAAAACATAACGGCGTAAAGGACACGTTAACAGAATTGCGTACCAATTATTGGATCGTACGGGGCAGACAAAAGGTTAAAAGTTCATTGCAAAGTGTTGCGTTTGTAAGAAAGTTGAAGGGAGAAGTTATACTGCTCCTCCACAGCCACCTTTACCCAATTTTAGACTAGATATCGGACATGCGTTTACAAAGGTTGGAATTGACTTCGCAGGACCAGTTTATGTGAAAAACATGTACGGAACGGATGCAAATATGTATAAAGCTTACATACTGCTAATCACTTGCGCTTCTAGTCGAGCTATACACTTGGAGCTTGTACCGAGTTAACACGTTGAACCGTTGATTCGTGGACTGAAACGCTTTCAGTCGCGAAGAGGAATTCCATCGTTTATAATCAGTGACAACGGTAAAACTTTCAAAGATTCGAAATTACGTGCGTTTTTACTCGACAATAGGACTATTTGGAACTTTATTGTAGAGAGAGGAGCCTGGGTCGGAGGTTTTTACGAGCGTTTAGTGCAGTCGACGAAGAGATGTTTGAAAAAGATTTTGAAAAACGCGAAATTAAAGTACGAAGAAATGTTAACCCATTTGATCGAAGTTGAAGGCGTTCTTAATTCTAGGCCCTTGACTTATGTATACGATGAGATCGGAGAAGCTTTGACACCTTCTCATCTTATTTGCGGGCGCAGATTGTTAGACAGACCAAAACTGAATCCAAATGCGCAAATTGTGGAAGTCGAAAACAAAGTGGAATTGTCGAAACGTGCAAAATATTTGCAGCAATTGTTGGAGCATTTTAGAAATCGTTTTCGGCGGGAATACTTAACAAGTCTGAGAGAGTTTCATACATCTAAATCGCCCAGCGGAAATAGAATTATCAAAGAAGGACACATCGTGACAGTTCAAGAAGATAAGAAACGTCGTCAGTTGTGGAGGCTCGGGCGAGTCGTTAAATTGAACGAAGGAAAGGATGGACTTATTCGCAGTGCTGTCGTCAGAGTTTACAGCAAAGGAAAAGTCAAAGAACTACGACGTCCAGTCAAGTTGTTGTATCCAGTGGAGGTACCAGAAGTCGAAGACACAAAGGAAGTGAAGGAACTCGCACAAGAGAAGACAACAGAACCAGGTATTAGAATGGTATACGACGATGATGTAAGTGAGATTATTCATTGATTGTCTTACATTTTTTTGCTATGTTTGCTTTTTGCTGAATTAGTTTTGTTCGACCGTGTAGTCGTATATTTGATATTTTTCTGAAGACATTTAGCGTAAATTCGCATTTCTCGCGGGGGGAGTGTAAAGAAAAGAGACTGGGGCGAGACATTTTATTGACGTTTTGTTTTTTAGAGTCGGTAGACGTATCATAGAGTCGTAGCGTAGAGAGCTTGAGAAGAGACGTGAGAGTATAGTAGAGTTGAGACGGAGAGAGAAATTGATAAGGTTGGCATTTCATAGGGATAAAAGCGGACGGATAAGTAAAAAGTACTACCCGTCAAATTATCGGCTGCGAATACACTATTCGCAGTAAATTTACTATCAAAATACATCAGCCCATTCCTTGTTCGATTCACAAACTGTTTAGAATAAATATCCCTTTCATTGGAGACCCCCTTCGAAGCGCTCCGTGGTAGCGAGCATACAGTAAGAACCCGCAAAATAGAAACCAGTTTTTTTCAAAACAGCCTGTTGGGTTTCTTATTAAAGGGCATTAATCTGCAAACAGGCTGAAATGTTTCTTATCACATGGTTAAGAAACCTTCAAATCTTTAAAGAAACCCCAGAGCAAACGCTATCAAACAGTATGTTCTTGTTACGTATCATTCTCTCCAAATTTGGTCAATTTTGTCAAATTTGGTATGCATGCCAAGTATACTGTAGATGGAGATGCTTTTGCATGAAATCTCTAAAAAATATTTAGCACCTGATTTTCACAAAAATTACTAAATATGAAAAAATTTTGGGATCCTCCTATAGGAAACCTTCCAAGAATCAGGCTGAGAAGTTTCTCATGTGAGAGTTTCTCATTTCTCAAAAAAATCAGCCTGAGGTTTCTTATCGAGTGGTTTCTATTTTGCTGGGTTCTTACTGTATCTGTTCCCCTCCTCTAGGATGGGCGAAATTAAATGAGAAACTCTGAGTAAGACATGACTCTCTTTGCCCTTATGTCCCCTCTTCTGCCTCCGCCTGCGGTATCTCTGCAGAAAGGAACCAATTTAAAAATAAATAAAATGTTAGAAGATCGTTTCTTTTAGCTCTACGCCCCTGCGAAGAAATTTGCGATCCCATTTGAGCCGCCGCCCCCTGAAGCCTTCCTTGGTAAAGAAGAAATCCATGATATTTTCTGTTGGATTTCTTTGTAGGCCTTCAAGGGCCTTGGCCTAGACTTACGGCGTGATTCCTTGCATTCGTTCTATGTTTTGTAACTGCGCGAAGCGAAGCGTAGCGTCCATTTAGAGATAAATGCCAGGAGAGCTGTTCCTTTTGGCTAGCAGTTTGCAGACTAATTACAATGAGTCCGAGTTACCTTTGATGAAAGCAAGACTGTCAAAACAATTCCATAGAGATAACTGCCATGATGTTATAAGTCTTATCAGGTGTTCACTGTGAAAGGCCTGATGTTGTCTTGGGACAGAACAAAAGCTCTGCAATGTGTCATTCGAAAGGAATTTGAAAACAATAATGACTACACTCAAATTCAATCAGCTTGTTCTATATGCTTCAAAATTTAACAATGCTCAAATGTATGGTTGAATGAACGACAGACTCACGACCGTTTTGAAAGCAATTACGACGAAAGCCCTAATATTTCAATGTCAAGTGTATAATCCGGAGCAGTGGAACAATAGGAACCTTCGAATGTTAGTCCCTTGCACCTTTGCATGATCTCCCTTTCCCATTGGAAGCCCCCATTAAATTCCCCTGTTCTCTCCTCTCGAGCCAACGATATTTTAGCTGGAAAAAGAAGCCGATCTACGAAACTCTGGCCTTGCCTTTTCAAAAGAAAGAAAGTGGTACCAAGACGAAGGTCCAAGGTACTTGGTCCGACTATTGTGATATGTGTAAAGATCATTCCCTTGTACACAGACAACTGAAAGGGATTCCGCCAATCCTTTGATGTCACCGAATTCGCCCCTTACCCTGATTTGGGGGCGAATTTGAGAAAAAAAATCTCTATTGCACCCCGTAGAGGGAAGACGAAGATATTTGGAAAGTTTCGCGAGGATCAGCGCAACGGTGCTCGAGTTTTACGCCACACAAAATTCGCTTCACGTTTTAATAATATAATATATAGAATATAGATTCCTAAAGCTAATCAATAAAAACATTTAGTGGATTATTTACAAGATAAAAATCATGCCTTCCCTACGAGGTACAGAGCGACGCAACCACAGGGGGTCCAGGAATGTCAGTGAAGACCACTGTAGTTTTGGTTTCTTGATTCCGCGGTTCTCGGTTCCTTCGTTCCTTGGTTCTTCATGAAAATAACAGCTGTGTAATTTGATACCGATTACATCATCCTTGTGTGCGGTCAGCTAGCTATTGTTACAGTAGAATATAGTATAGTAGGAGATCCTCTTTTCTTTCTCTTTCTTACCGTTACAAGTTACCGTTACGAGGCGCAGGATTTGAAAAACCCGCGAATTCAAACGGCAGCCAATGAGAGAAGAGCTCTCACACGCCCGGGGGGGGTACTTCATTGTTAAGTTGTACTGGACGTGCCGCTCATATGGATGGGTTTTTTCATCTGAAATTCTCTACATATGGGTCTGTTTTTAACCATAATTCTGGTAGATGGGTAGTCCTTTGAGAATTTTCTGATCATAATGATAATCCACCCCAAAAAACTGAAATTTTCCTTTGTTTAAAATCGACACAATCATACGAATGGGTCAAAAATTTCATGATATTCATGCAAATAGGCTCGAAATGTTTTAATATTCCGTCATACGAATGGGTCCTTTTCTCAAAGTCCAGATTCAGGTCGAATCATGTTCACAATGAAGTACCCCCCCCGGGCTCACACGACAAATGAAACAATAGCTGGCTGACCGCACACAAGGATGATGTAATCGGTATCAAATTACACAGCTGTTATTTTCATGACGAACCAAGGAACGAAGGAACCGAGAACCGCGGAATCAAGAAACCAAAACTTCAGTGGTCTTCACTGACATTCCTGGACCCCCTGTGCCCCCGCGAGAAGGCTAATGAAACATTTATCATGTTAGAAACCCAACTCTTGGAATATATGTTTTGCAGGGCCTACAGTTGCATTTATCACCATTCCAACATCTAATTCGTTTTTTGAAAATAGGAAGGGTGCTTGATTGTTTTATTTCGTGCGGTAAAAACTGCCAAAGTTTATTTCCAAGGTAGGCTATGGTCTCAACTCCAAAAGGACATGGTTCGCACCTTTGGATTTGAGCGTCATTGCCATGCCGTAGATTGCAGCTAATACCTCGCTCCATAAAAATATCCTTCATGAAAGGTGGATTTAGATCAAACTTTGTTTTAAAAATTTCCGTCATAAGCAACTGTAGGTTTCTTACATGGATGGGCACCGAATTGGTCTGCTCCACGAGAGAACCAAAATCATTTCCGTGATCCTTGTACGCAATGCGCAGTGCCCTTTCGTGAACATGATTTATTATATGGTTTAAAGTTCTGTTATAAAACATCCAAACAAGTGGACAGTAGCTAAAATGCGATAACACAAATGCTCTCATTAGCTGCTGCAATTTGTCAGTTTCCTTGTAGCAGGGTATACGGGCAAGAGCATGGAGTTTTTGGCCGGCCTTTCTACATAGGGTCTTCACATGTCCTTTGAGGGATAGTGATCGATCAAAGGTTATACCGAGAAGAGTTTCCTCTCTACTCTCTTTCACAGTGGCCTCGCCTATTTTGATGGTTATTTCATTATCTCCCTTCGCACCAAAAATCATTAAATGGCATTTGTCTTCATTTAGCTTCATACAATTGTTTGGAAACCACTCAGTTATTTTAAAGGCATCATGTTCTAAATGCGCAATGACGGTTTCAATCCTAGGACCATACGCATAAATTGTTGTATCGTCCGAATAGTTACAGATTTTTGTTTCCTCCAAGAACATGAATAAGTCATTCAGGTATATGTTAAACAAAAGGGGTCCCAAGACTGAACCTTGTGGTACTCCCAGGACAGTTTTTGTCCACGTGCTGAATGAACCATTTCGAGGCAACCGCTGTCTTTCATGGCAACTTTGCTCAGCTGATCAATCTAATGTCCAGGCATTGTCCTACTTTGAAGGAATGGCTCGAACAAAAACGTTTGAAGCCTTAGAGCATTAAATACATCAGCTCAGGATCTCAAAACGAGCTGGTTCATTTGCTTGCTGAGGATGTCCGAAGCAGGATAAAAACTGAAATTGCTGCGCCAGGAATCCACTCTGCCGATCAGGATCGTAGGAAGCATCTCAAAACTGGGGGGGGGGCACGACACGTCAAGGGCATTTTTTCCCTCATCCTCTTCATCCCCCTCATCCCTCACCTCCCCTCATATATGACGCGAGATGTAAACTTTATTACTAAGCCAAACCATGGCCAAATCAAAACTGATATCTAATGATTCATGTCCAGTATAGACAAATAGATATTACACAACAGTTAAGTTTCAAATTTTTTCCTGTTGCTATTGCTTAGAAACTCATCCTTAAATGACAAATTTACATTAGTAAAGCTTTTACTAGTAACCTGTAGATGAACGTTTGCCTCGAGGTCTGCAGGGCACCACTCACTTTTGCAGGGCAAAAACCTTTTTCACCCCTCCGAAATTATTGGTCTAGTTACGCCCCTGCTAAGGAGAGTAATCAACATCTGGTGGCCAAACTTGATTCCAAACGAAAGATTAAACACGAGAAAACAGGAACAACGAAATGGAGTGCCATTATTAGAAAGAGAAGGTTTGATTGGCTTGGTCACTTAATGAGACTTGATAGGCAAACGCCAGTTAGGCTAGCCTTGTACGAATCACTGCAACCTGTCAGAAAAAAGAGAGGTAGACCAAGTTTAACTTGGATAAAGATTATAGAAAAAGATCTTGCATCAGTAAACATCAAACTAAACTTAAACAATAAGACACCTGAACAAACAATTGAAACACTCGAGGGACTAGCTGAGGACAGAATGTGGAAACAATTGGTGAAGGACATTATGACATGGTTCGAGCAGGTGTTGATATAGCTTTATTTGTGAAGCATTACGAATTATTAGTCGACTTGGACGTCGTGTGTCGCATGAAAGGAGAGTGAATTGAGTTCCCTTGACATCTATGACGGTATACGGAGTTGGTTCATAGAAGGATTTGAATTTTGTTTTTCCTGTGAAGCGCATGGCAAGAACTTCGTTTCCTTGAATGATGTCGGGGTATTTTCTCCATTTGGAGGCATTTTGTTTGTCATTTGCCTTAGTTTTGCGCTCTTTGTCACGTTGTTTGGCTGCTCTGATTTGCTGTTTTGGCTGTATGGCGTGAAAACAAAGGCTTAGTCTATCTTATACAAACCGACCTGTTTTGTGGATGAACTCTAAAGTCAGTTCGAGTATACCTTTATTAACGTCACTTGAAAGGTCTTTATCACCATATAACAAAAGTTGTACAAGAACGTTGTTAGAAAGGCTGTTGATTTCAACAAATGGTCGTAATGCAACAGAAACTCCAGCGAGAAGATATCGTCGTTGAATATCAAATGAAGGGCAAAGCAACAGAAAGTGCTCCGTGTCCTCAATACCGTCATTCGTCGGGCACATTGGGTTTACGGTGTCCCTGAAATTGTGCTTGAATTTGTGGAAATTTAGTTTGCTGAGACCGACCCTTATTTGGGAAAGATGTGATAGGCTATCGGGTTATGAATACCAAAGAAGGATTTTGCAGGGGGGCGAATTATTGATAGAAGCTTTGTCTTAAAAACAGCAACGGACGGTGCTAGCCTGATTTCAGGGTCAAGTTTATTCCATTCAGACATACAGTCTGGATAGAAGCTAGATTTAAATTTTTCTGTTCTTGCCCTTATTCGCCCAATAGCATCCTGGTTGCGAAGGGAGTAGCTCGACTGATGAAGTGGTGGGATTGGTTCCTTTGTGTACAAGGGGGTAATATTATTCAGAATCTTATAGAACAAAGTCAGGCGTCTACTCCACCTGCGGGAACTTAATGATTCCCAGCCAAGCTCTGTGTACAGCTTCTCGCGCGATGTTCCCCTCCATGTTCCTGTTACAGCAAGAGCAGCAGAATACTGAACAGACTCTAGTTTTTCCATTAGATGTGGTAAAATGATGTTTTGACTGAATTCACAAACTTTTGCTGGAATGTGATAGATAACATCCCCGTAGTCCAGGTGCGGTCGCACATAAAGTTTATATAATTCGTTCAGGGTATGCCTTGGCAGATATTTGGAGAGATACTTTAGCAGACCAATGCCTTTTCTCGTTTTAGAGATAGCTGATTTAACATGTGCTGAGAAGGAGAGCTTTGAGTCGAGGATTATACCTAAATTTGTTGCTCTGTGACGGGGGGCTTTTTTGGAAATCTCGAGTGGTAGCCGCCTCGAAAGAGCATGTCACCGAGTGCGAGCCCGGTTTCTGGGTTTGGTGTAGAGCAATAGTCGATTAGAAGATCATCAACTGCATCCTGCACTGGTTTGTTTGTGTCAAGGGCAACCTTGACAGCCTTACCCAGTGGCTTCATAAAACATTCAGCCTCGTTTCCCTGCGGATGATATGGGTAAGAATGCTTTACAGATCTTTTTTTTTATATTCAATCAAAATTTTGCAATACAAGGTACTTATCTAACGCTACTTACAAACTACTTTACTATACTACAAGGACGAATGCCACGCAGAGCAAAAATCTATGGCAAATCCGCAGCCTTCATATAGAAAATAAGATAAAAAGGACAAACAAACAAACAAACAATAAACTTTAAGTCTATCTCAAGCTAGACGTCATAAATTTTCGAAAAGAAGCAATTAAATTTGCTCCCTCGTGGCAGATATTCCTCTTGTGGTGGAGAAATCTTTGAATTCCCGGCTGTTTAAAGGTGGGCCGTTGTCAGCTTTGTGTTCTTGTTGGTTTCCAAAGTTGTTATAGGTAGCTAGGTAGCTAGGTAACTTTAAAGTACCCATGGTGAGGCGTTTATATCCCATGAGGCGGTCACCGGCGCGAAAAACGGTTAGTGGGTGGAATGCCGCATCGAGTTCAAGCTGATGAAATGCTGTTTTGAGATCAAGCTTGCTGAAGATGGAAACCCAGAGCTGACAGCATATGCGCAATGTGTTGAGCGTTGGGGACTCTGGAGGGGGATCAGTAGCGGTAGCAACTGCTGTCGTTGTTGTTCTCTCGTCCGGGGTTCCTATTGCTCCGCATCATACTACTATGCTGGCCTGACATCCACTGTGAAACGGATTCTAGTATTTATCAGTAATTTATCGTATTTGTAGCTTTTTGTAGTTGTTTATTTAGTTGCTATTTTTTGCATGTCTTTATGTTAATGTCCACCTGGTAGTCATTATCTTTTGCTCCTTGTGGTCACGTCCCTGTAGTGTTGTATAGTCTGTAAAGTAATTAGAAAGTATGGTAGGATGTAGATGTAACATGTATTGTAGCATTTTAAATGATTACAAAAAATAAAAAAAAAATAAAAAGATGGATTTTCCATTATGGGCATGATGTCTTCTACGCGGGGTATGGGCAAGTGGGGGTTTAGGAGGGCTTGGTTGATGCCCCTCAAAACCACTGTGATTTTCATGTTTCCATCTGGTTTTGGGACTAAAACTGGATTGGCAAGCCATGTCACTTGCCCATTGTGCTGTTCTATGACATCATCATGCTCCATCTCCTGGATGATTTTATCAAAATTAGGCTGCAGGTGATATGGGATCTGTCTTGGTGGCTGAATTACTGGTTTAGCATCGGGTTTCAATTGAAAATGTACCGGGTTCGCTTTGAGTTTTCAAAGACCAATGAAGACATCCTCACACTTTGATAGGATGCTTGTGACAGGTGGCTGGGTTTTTGTTTTTGAGACTCTCAAAGTCATTGTTACCAGGTTGGCTCTGATTGCTGTGGCTGGAAATGGCACTAATTTGGCTGGGAGGGCTGTTGAAGGAGATGATGCCTAAGGATTCAGCAAGTGTGCAAGAAATCAGGTTACAGGGGTTACCATGGAGATCCCTGTCACCAATGACAACCCAAGTTGCTTTCTTTGTTGTGTTATTCCATGTGGTGCTCAGGGTGATTTGACCTTTAGGGGTTATGATGGCACTGCCATATGGTTGCAGAGTGATTGGAGTGTGGAAACTTCTCCGGATATTTTTAGGCACGTAACTCTCAAGGAGGATATTGACCTCTGCACTAGTGTCAATAAGTGCCTGGATTTTTGTTTGTCCAATGCGGATTTCTGCTTGTTTGTGACTGCTTGAGATGACGTGGATTTGTTTTGGTGAATCATGGTTGATGGATGTGATCGTGGAGATCCCCTTTGCCATTTTGAAGCAGACAGGATAAAAATGACCTTTTTTCCCACATGCATTGCAAACAGCATTTTTAGCTGCGAAGTTTGGGCCTCTATCGCAGTTGCTTTTGCCGCAGCCAGCGCAACACATTATCTTTTTAGCACCCTGGGCAGGTTTGAAATTTTCCTGGAAATTCTCCCTTCTTTGGGCTTTTTGGGAGCATTTGCTCCCTTTTTACCAATTTTATTTATTGGTTTATTTTGGGGGTCTTCATCCCGGGGGGGGGGGGGGTACTTAGTATATTTGTCCGACGGGGATGTGCCGTTTTTAAGGGTATCGTTTTCACCAATTTTTTCTAGCGCAGGGTATCAAAATGAGGCAATTTTTCTAGAGCAGGTTGTCAAAATAATATAATAAATGATTTATTTACAGTTGGCAAGTAACAGAAAAATGATAGCTAACTACAGCTAATTAAAGCCAACTATTTACCTATTTACATGATAATTTCTACAAATACAAAATCTTAAAAATCAACTATAAATACCCCAAATCTGCGATGTATATTTTACAAAGTCGACAGTTGCAGTCCAGTCCTTTCCAGCTCCTTAATTTTCGTTTGAATACTGCAAGATTTTCTGATTTTTTCAAACTTTCTGGCAATGCATGCCAAAGCAGTGAGCCTAGAAATGATACAGATTCGATTCCGTATGTTGTTGTTCTGGCTTTTGGCAACTGCAGAGTATTCCCACTTCGTAGATTATAGTTTTCCGTTCTTTCAACAAAGATATCTTTCATGAAGCTTGGATTTAGGTTTTCCTTAGTTTTAAAAATTTCGACCAACAACAACTGCATATTTTTCTGATGAACAGACACAGAATTATTCCTTTCTAAAAGGGATTCAAAACAAGAGTGACTATCTTTGTATGCGATCCGTAGAGCTCGTTCATGAATCTTATTTACTTTATTATTGATACGTCTGTCATGAAACATCCAAATCAGGGGACAGTAGCTGAACTGTGACATGACAAATGTATTCATCATCAGAACTATTTTATCTGTATCCATAAACTTTGATATCCACGTGAAAAACATGTTACCTGTTACCTGTTGGTCGCGACTACCTCTGGTAGATTTGCGGATAGATATCTCCACTGTTCTCTGTTGTTAGCTTCTCGCACGCATTGCATCATGCTTCTCTGTGTCCACTGTGTGATGTCATTGACCCATGTTCTCCTTGGACGACCTCTTCCCCTTTTGCCTTCTACTTTTCCTGTCAATAGTGTTTTTTGTATCTTATTTGCTCTGATTATGTGCCCAAAGTATCTTATTTTCCTTTGCTTTATTTCACTTTTGAGGGATCTAGTTGTTTTGGCTAATTGCAATACTGTCTTATTCGTCATATGGGCTGTATATGGTATCCTTAACATTTTCCGATAAATCCACATTCAAATGCTTCTATTTTTGCCAACGCTTCTTGTGAGATTGTCCATGTTTCACTCGCATACAGAAGGGTAGATAAGATGTAGCACCGAACGAGCCTTTTCTTCGTTTCTAAACTCAATTTCCTTGATATTAACGTATCCTTCATATTCATAAAGTTCTTGCGCGCTATCTCAATTCTTCTTCTTATCTCGATATCAGTTTTTCCATCTTCAGTAATTAGCTGTCCTAAGTATTTAAACTGCTTCACTTGCTCAAGGTTGGTACCATCAACATTAATCTCAATTTGAGGTGTTTCTTTACTTCTACATATTACCATGGTTTTGGTCTTTTTTACATTCATTTTTAGACCTTTCTTTGCACTTTCTTCATTCACTAAATCAACTATTTCTTGTAATGCTTCTTCTGTCTCTGCCACTAATGCTGTGTCATCAGCATAACGTAAATTCATGAAATTTTTACCACCTATATTAATACCTGGCAACTTATCTGCTTTCCTGAAAATCTCTTCTGTGTACAAGTTAAATAGCTTAGGTGACAAAATTCAGCCTCGACGAACGCCTCTTTTGATCTGTAACTTGTTTGATTCTCCTTCTCTTAATTTGATGCTAGCACATTGGTTCCAGTACAAATTTTGAATGAATCTTATATCTTTTCCATCGATTGCCATTTGTTTGACTGTTTCAATTAGCTCTTTGTAGGAGAAACGGTCCAAAGCCTTTTCGTAATCAATAAAGCATACGCACACATTCTTCTTTATTCCAAGATATTTATCGAAAATTTCTCTTAAATTGAATATGCCTTCTCTCGTTCCCATTGGATGCCTTAAATCCAGATTGCATTTCTCCGATCTCATTATCTAAAAACATGTAGAAGGGGAATATTCTGCTAGATCGGGTCGTTTTTCGGTCAAATTTCATGTTTTTGAATATACTTTTCAACAATTTTTTCTAGAACAGGTTATCATTTCGAGTGAAAAATTCTGGAGCAGGGTAAAAACAAAAAAAATCGTGGGCACACCCCCGTACAAATTTAAGTCAATTACCCCGCCCCCCCCACCCCGGGGTCTTAATTAATGTGAAACAGTTGATGTGAAAAGAGCTACTAGGAGATTCAGAGTCTATCAGTTTCGTTGCTTCTTCAGTGGCTTCAATTGTCCTTGCTGTTGAAATCAATGACGCCAAATCATGTTCCTTTTCAAGTGCATTTTCCCTGATAGTAGCTATATTTTTACCTATTATTATTTGATCTCTTATCAAGGTGTTGTGGATTTAATTTTTCTCAGTACATGATGTATTTGTACACTTAAATGCACATTTGTCAGCATGTTGGCAGACTTTATTAATAAAAGCATAAATTTTCTCACCAGGTTCCTGTTTGAGTTGATGAAATTGATAGTGCAAAAGTACATGGTTTTGAGTAGGCTGGTATCTGTCATGCAATTTTTTTACCATGTCATTAAAATCAGCAGCTTTTATTTTGGCCATATCTTGATTGCATTCAGCTTTAAGATCAGTTTTTAATCGCTCACCTGTGAAGGCACACATACGAAATACCTTTGCTTTGTGTTCTTTCTTTTGTGCATCTGTTGCATCATCTTTGAGTTCACCTATGTCAGTAAATGCTTGTAGCGTTGTTCCACCGTGTTCTTCAGGGTTGAAGATTGGAGTTCCTGTTATTTTTGCCAGTGGGTTCATCGTTAGAATGATATCGCTGCTTGTCGCCAGTTAGAACATATAGAAACGTCTGTAATCGATCCGCCATTAGCACTAATAAATCTCTATCCTCCAATCGAGGCTAATCAAACAGGAATTAACATAACATACAAACGAGGCTATAAAGTATTTAAACAATAAATGAAAGTAGCTATCAACCTGGTTCCTAGGGCCAGCTTCCTACGTCAGTACCGACCCTGGTACCGGGCAGGTAAAATTCGCAATTTGATTGGCTGTTCGGTAACAAAGGGTTCATTAATTATTCGAAAGACTTGCTTCACGGAAAATTGATCAATTTTGAGTCGCTGTCACGGGAAAACAGGACAAAGAATTGTAAAACGGATTGTTGGCATACTTTAAAAATCGTACTTTGCCCCAGTTGATGGGGGTTTGAACCCTATCCATCTGCGCCTGCGGGAGAAATTAGCAATATTTCGTCATTTTGGGGACCATTCCTATGGATTCCTGTTCAAAAATGAACTCTATTTGATTGCTATTTTAAAAAAATTAGCAGCAATCATGGGGCAGAAAAGGGGCTTACAAGGGGTAATAGACAACGGCGCATCTGAATTTTGAAGTTTCGAGAAATTTGGGGGTCGTTATGACGTCATAAAAGGGGGTTAAAAAAATGTTCCGATTTTTTTACCAGAGGTTACGTTTGGAGTCGATGCTTCATGGTTACTTGATCGATTTGAAAACGGAAAACATTTTACATAAGCCAACTCATCTGCCAATCTTATAACGAAATTTGGAATTGGATACCACCTTCAGGGGCTCCACGCGGGCGCCTTGAAAATAGGGGTAAATTTTAGGACAAGGTTAAAAAACATTGCAAATAAAACCAAAAGAACAACGGAGGATAAGGACAGATACAAGGCTCAACGAAATCTAGTAGTTAAATTAAAAAGAAATGAAAAAAGGAATTTCTTTGCCAACCTCGACCCTGTCACTGTTGGAAAAGAAAAAACCTTTTGGAAAACGTTTAAGCCCCTTTTCTCAGAAAAGTCCAGCAATGGCAGCCAAAAAATAATACTTGTTGAAAATGAAGCTATCATAGATGATGAAACTGAAATAAGTAATCTCTTTAACACCTATTTCGTGAACATAATTGATACTTTGCCCATTGACAAAACGGTGTCCACATCTATAGTCCCAAATACCTCAAATGACGTAGTGGCAGATGCGATAAAAAAATACGAAAATCATCCTTGTATCACTCAAATAAAAAGACACATGACTGGAAATGACGTATTCAAATTCAAAAGTGTCAGTCCCTTGGAGGTTTGGGAGGAGATCAATAAATTAGACAAATCAAAAAAGACCAGCGGCGAGATTTCCACAGATATTGTTAAACTGATATCAGGATGTTCCTTAGAACATACCGGGTGAGTCAGAAAAAACGTGGGGTGTTTGGCGGATTGTGACGTCGCGCTCAGCAACCCGATCGGAGCGAATTAAATTTTTTTTTTTGCAGCCAGAGGTCTAACTTAGATCATAAGCCTTTCCCCATCGAAATCGGTCACTTGATGTATTAATCAGAAAATATTTTCTTTGTAAGACGTTGTATGGGAGTTTTGCAAACTTCTGAAATATTTGATAGAGCCCCTTCAGCATTTTACCCTTGCCAAAGCTGCAGGTACACGTGGTATTATCAGGGGAGAATGAAATAGTTTTGTCATGAAACATCGCGTTGATCTTGTTGAACTAAATCTCTTTACAACACAAAGAAGCATGCGTTTTTACTGTCTCTCAAACATATTCTCTTTGCAGGACAAGTTATGACGTGACAAGGCATCCCAGGGGAGAAAACACTATTTCCGACCTGTTTCATGCTCCCACGTGTACCTGCAGCTTTGGCAAGGCTAAAATGCTGAAGGGGCTTGGTTAAAGGTTTCCTCAGTTTGCAAGACTCCCATACAAAGTTTTAGGAAGAAAAGCTTTTTTAAATAATGAATCACATGACCGATTTCGATGGGGAAAAGTTTATGATCTAAGTCAGATTTATGGCTCCTCGGAATAATTTAGTTCACAACGGTCGGGTGGCTAAACGCGACGTCACAGTCCGCCAAACACCCCACGTTTTTTCTGACTCACCCGGTATAACTTATTTTATAAATAAAATGTTCTCAAGTAATGAATTCCCCGGAAAACTTAAACTGGCTGATGTCTCCCCGATCTTTAAATGTGGTGAGAGTACACAGAAGGCAAACTTTCGGCCAATAAGTGTCCTGTCAGCACTCTCCAAAGTGTTTGAGCGCATTATGTCTCAACAGATACAGCCATTTACTTGTAAATTCCTATCTACAATCCTCGCCAAAACCTCTTGTCACAAACTGAATTTTTCAGCATTTTTCAACAAAAATGTAAGTGCCTACCACTTCAGCGGAAATATCTCGTAAACCCCCCTTCCCCCCAAGTCAATGTTGTTTGTCTTGACTCAGGACACTTGCTGCATGATATTTTCCAAGTTAGAGAATTCAGCAACATTGACTTGGGGGGTAAAGGGGGGTATTTGCTCTTCAGATCTACCTTTTTCCATTTTGTGACAAGGGTTTTGGCGAGGATTGTCTGAGGTCGAGTGAGTGGATGTATGCATGTTTTGACGTGTAAAACAGGACTAAAACATAAGTAAACGCGAGGACATCATTAAAAATTCGAACAGGTATGTCTGTCTGTAAAACATATTCATCATAAAGTATTTTCATAATGCCCCTCTTCTCACTGGAGAGGGCTTTAACGGCAGCACCAAAAATCTGAAAAACAGCTGACAAAGTTAATCCTTTGCTCAGGTTCTTCCTTTGTTGTTTCTTATACATGGCATAGAAGAACAGCGATGCTACGAGAATTGTATGTGGCTGTGAAAGTCTTTACAGTCATTTGGTCGAAGATTTTGATGTTTCTATCCATTGAACGTGGTTGGTTTAGTGTTCAAATTCAAATGAAGCATATCCATTTTGGATGGCAGACTGGTCCCACCACGAGCTATACGACGGGTCACAGCACGGGTCACAGCACGGGTCACACCCTTCTTAGATGCCTCAGTACACATTTTACCAAAGAAAACGACGGGTCACACGGGTCACACTAATTTGTTATAAAAAATATAGTATCTACTATTTTTTATAAAAAATGACTGTGACCCGTGTGACCCGTGTGACCCGTGCCAATTTCTATACAAATTCAATAGATATCGCCCTTTAGAAGTGTGACCCATGGTGTTACCCGTGGTGTGACCCGTCAATTTCTTGCAGTATCGCTATACTGGTCCACTAATAAATCTTTATTTCATAAAATCGATGATATTTGGCTGCCAGTACATTTGTTTAGTTCGATTGAAGGTGGAAATTCCATGATTTCAGAGCCAAAGGCCGTTTTGATTCATTTCGTGACGTCAAATTGAACAATCAACATCACTAATCACAAAACAAATCACATATCCGGAACGAGCGCCATCGAATTAGTACCATTCGAGTGAAAAAGTTTAAATTTGAGCTCTTATAAAAAATTTTACCCTCAGACAATCCTCGCCAAAACCTCTTGTCACAAACTGAATTTTTCAGCATTTTTCAACAAAAATGTAAGTGCCTACCACTTCAGCGGAAATATCTCGTAAACCCCCCTTCCCCCCAAGTCAATGTTGTTTGTCTTGACTCAGGACACTTGCTGCATGATATTTTCCAAGTTAGAGAATTCAGCAACATTGACTTGGGGGGTAAAGGGGGGTATTTGCTCTTCAGATCTACCTTTTTCCATTTTGTGACAAGGGTTTTGGCGAGGATTGTCTGAGGTCGAGTGAGTGGATGTATGCATGTTTTGACGTGTAAAACAGGACTAAAACATAAGTAAACGCGAGGACATCATTAAAAATTCGAACAGGTATGTCTGTCTGTAAAACATATTCATCATAAAGTATTTTCATAATGCCCCTCTTCTCACTGGAGAGGGCTTTAACGGCAGCACCAAAAATCTGAAAAACAGCTGACAAAGTTAATCCTTTGCTCAGGTTCTTCCTTTGTTGTTTCTTATACATGGCATAGAAGAACAGCGATGCTACGAGAATTGTATGTGGCTGTGAAAGTCTTTACAGTCATTTGGTCGAAGATTTTGATGTTTCTATCCATTGAACGTGGTTGGTTTAGTGTTCAAATTCAAATGAAGCATATCCATTTTGGATGGCAGACTGGTCCCACCACGAGCTATACGACGGGTCACAGCACGGGTCACAGCACGGGTCACACCCTTCTTAGATGCCTCAGTACACATTTTACCAAAGAAAACGACGGGTCACACGGGTCACACTAATTTGTTATAAAAAATATAGTATCTACTATTTTTTATAAAAAATGACTGTGACCCGTGTGACCCGTGTGACCCGTGCCAATTTCTATACAAATTCAATAGATATCGCCCTTTAGAAGTGTGACCCATGGTGTTACCCGTGGTGTGACCCGTCAATTTCTTGCAGTATCGCTATACTGGTCCACTAATAAATCTTTATTTCATAAAATCGATGATATTTGGCTGCCAGTACATTTGTTTAGTTCGATTGAAGGTGGAAATTCCATGATTTCAGAGCCAAAGGCCGTTTTGATTCATTTCGTGACGTCAAATTGAACAATCAACATCACTAATCACAAAACAAATCACATATCCGGAACGAGCGCCATCGAATTAGTACCATTCGAGTGAAAAAGTTTAAATTTGAGCTCTTATAAAAAATTTTACCCTCAGACAATCCTCGCCAAAACCTCTTGTCACAAACTGAATTTTTCAGCATTTTTCAACAAAAATGTAAGTGCCTACCACTTCAGCGGAAATATCTCGTAAACCCCCCTTCCCCCCAAGTCAATGTTGTTTGTCTTGACTCAGGACACTTGCTGCATGATATTTTCCAAGTTAGAGAATTCAGCAACATTGACTTGGGGGGTAAAGGGGGGTATTTGCTCTTCAGATCTACCTTTTTCCATTTTGTGACAAGGGTTTTGGCGAGGATTGTCTGAGGTCGAGTGAGTGGATGTATGCATGTTTTGACGTGTAAAACAGGACTAAAACATAAGTAAACGCGAGGACATCATTAAAAATTCGAACAGGTATGTCTGTCTGTAAAACATATTCATCATAAAGTATTTTCATAATGCCCCTCTTCTCACTGGAGAGGGCTTTAACGGCAGCACCAAAAATCTGAAAAACAGCTGACAAAGTTAATCCTTTGCTCAGGTTCTTCCTTTGTTGTTTCTTATACATGGCATAGAAGAACAGCGATGCTACGAGAATTGTATGTGGCTGTGAAAGTCTTTACAGTCATTTGGTCGAAGATTTTGATGTTTCTATCCATTGAACGTGGTTGGTTTAGTGTTCAAATTCAAATGAAGCATATCCATTTTGGATGGCAGACTGGTCCCACCACGAGCTATACGACGGGTCACAGCACGGGTCACAGCACGGGTCACACCCTTCTTAGATGCCTCAGTACACATTTTACCAAAGAAAACGACGGGTCACACGGGTCACACTAATTTGTTATAAAAAATATAGTATCTACTATTTTTTATAAAAAATGACTGTGACCCGTGTGACCCGTGTGACCCGTGCCAATTTCTATACAAATTCAATAGATATCGCCCTTTAGAAGTGTGACCCATGGTGTTACCCGTGGTGTGACCCGTCAATTTCTTGCAGTATCGCTATACTGGTCCACTAATAAATCTTTATTTCATAAAATCGATGATATTTGGCTGCCAGTACATTTGTTTAGTTCGATTGAAGGTGGAAATTCCATGATTTCAGAGCCAAAGGCCGTTTTGATTCATTTCGTGACGTCAAATTGAACAATCAACATCACTAATCACAAAACAAATCACATATCCGGAACGAGCGCCATCGAATTAGTACCATTCGAGTGAAAAAGTTTAAATTTGAGCTCTTATAAAAAATTTTACCCTCAGACAATCCTCGCCAAAACCTCTTGTCACAAACTGAATTTTTCAGCATTTTTCAACAAAAATGTAAGTGCCTACCACTTCAGCGGAAATATCTCGTAAACCCCCCTTCCCCCCAAGTCAATGTTGTTTGTCTTGACTCAGGACACTTGCTGCATGATATTTTCCAAGTTAGAGAATTCAGCAACATTGACTTGGGGGGTAAAGGGGGGTATTTGCTCTTCAGATCTACCTTTTTCCATTTTGTGACAAGGGTTTTGGCGAGGATTGTCTGAGGTCGAGTGAGTGGATGTATGCATGTTTTGACGTGTAAAACAGGACTAAAACATAAGTAAACGCGAGGACATCATTAAAAATTCGAACAGGTATGTCTGTCTGTAAAACATATTCATCATAAAGTATTTTCATAATGCCCCTCTTCTCACTGGAGAGGGCTTTAACGGCAGCACCAAAAATCTGAAAAACAGCTGACAAAGTTAATCCTTTGCTCAGGTTCTTCCTTTGTTGTTTCTTATACATGGCATAGAAGAACAGCGATGCTACGAGAATTGTATGTGGCTGTGAAAGTCTTTACAGTCATTTGGTCGAAGATTTTGATGTTTCTATCCATTGAACGTGGTTGGTTTAGTGTTCAAATTCAAATGAAGCATATCCATTTTGGATGGCAGACTGGTCCCACCACGAGCTATACGACGGGTCACAGCACGGGTCACAGCACGGGTCACACCCTTCTTAGATGCCTCAGTACACATTTTACCAAAGAAAACGACGGGTCACACGGGTCACACTAATTTGTTATAAAAAATATAGTATCTACTATTTTTTATAAAAAATGACTGTGACCCGTGTGACCCGTGTGACCCGTGCCAATTTCTATACAAATTCAATAGATATCGCCCTTTAGAAGTGTGACCCATGGTGTTACCCGTGGTGTGACCCGTCAATTTCTTGCAGTATCGCTATACTGGTCCACTAATAAATCTTTATTTCATAAAATCGATGATATTTGGCTGCCAGTACATTTGTTTAGTTCGATTGAAGGTGGAAATTCCATGATTTCAGAGCCAAAGGCCGTTTTGATTCATTTCGTGACGTCAAATTGAACAATCAACATCACTAATCACAAAACAAATCACATATCCGGAACGAGCGCCATCGAATTAGTACCATTCGAGTGAAAAAGTTTAAATTTGAGCTCTTATAAAAAATTTTACCCTCAGACAATCCTCGCCAAAACCTCTTGTCACAAACTGAATTTTTCAGCATTTTTCAACAAAAATGTAAGTGCCTACCACTTCAGCGGAAATATCTCGTAAACCCCCCTTCCCCCCAAGTCAATGTTGTTTGTCTTGACTCAGGACACTTGCTGCATGATATTTTCCAAGTTAGAGAATTCAGCAACATTGACTTGGGGGGTAAAGGGGGGTATTTGCTCTTCAGATCTACCTTTTTCCATTTTGTGACAAGGGTTTTGGCGAGGATTGTCTGAGGTCGAGTGAGTGGATGTATGCATGTTTTGACGTGTAAAACAGGACTAAAACATAAGTAAACGCGAGGACATCATTAAAAATTCGAACAGGTATGTCTGTCTGTAAAACATATTCATCATAAAGTATTTTCATAATGCCCCTCTTCTCACTGGAGAGGGCTTTAACGGCAGCACCAAAAATCTGAAAAACAGCTGACAAAGTTAATCCTTTGCTCAGGTTCTTCCTTTGTTGTTTCTTATACATGGCATAGAAGAACAGCGATGCTACGAGAATTGTATGTGGCTGTGAAAGTCTTTACAGTCATTTGGTCGAAGATTTTGATGTTTCTATCCATTGAACGTGGTTGGTTTAGTGTTCAAATTCAAATGAAGCATATCCATTTTGGATGGCAGACTGGTCCCACCACGAGCTATACGACGGGTCACAGCACGGGTCACAGCACGGGTCACACCCTTCTTAGATGCCTCAGTACACATTTTACCAAAGAAAACGACGGGTCACACGGGTCACACTAATTTGTTATAAAAAATATAGTATCTACTATTTTTTATAAAAAATGACTGTGACCCGTGTGACCCGTGTGACCCGTGCCAATTTCTATACAAATTCAATAGATATCGCCCTTTAGAAGTGTGACCCATGGTGTTACCCGTGGTGTGACCCGTCAATTTCTTGCAGTATCGCTATACTGGTCCACTAATAAATCTTTATTTCATAAAATCGATGATATTTGGCTGCCAGTACATTTGTTTAGTTCGATTGAAGGTGGAAATTCCATGATTTCAGAGCCAAAGGCCGTTTTGATTCATTTCGTGACGTCAAATTGAACAATCAACATCACTAATCACAAAACAAATCACATATCCGGAACGAGCGCCATCGAATTAGTACCATTCGAGTGAAAAAGTTTAAATTTGAGCTCTTATAAAAAATTTTACCCTCAGACAATCCTCGCCAAAACCTCTTGTCACAAACTGAATTTTTCAGCATTTTTCAACAAAAATGTAAGTGCCTACCACTTCAGCGGAAATATCTCGTAAACCCCCCTTCCCCCCAAGTCAATGTTGTTTGTCTTGACTCAGGACACTTGCTGCATGATATTTTCCAAGTTAGAGAATTCAGCAACATTGACTTGGGGGGTAAAGGGGGGTATTTGCTCTTCAGATCTACCTTTTTCCATTTTGTGACAAGGGTTTTGGCGAGGATTGTCTGAGGTCGAGTGAGTGGATGTATGCATGTTTTGACGTGTAAAACAGGACTAAAACATAAGTAAACGCGAGGACATCATTAAAAATTCGAACAGGTATGTCTGTCTGTAAAACATATTCATCATAAAGTATTTTCATAATGCCCCTCTTCTCACTGGAGAGGGCTTTAACGGCAGCACCAAAAATCTGAAAAACAGCTGACAAAGTTAATCCTTTGCTCAGGTTCTTCCTTTGTTGTTTCTTATACATGGCATAGAAGAACAGCGATGCTACGAGAATTGTATGTGGCTGTGAAAGTCTTTACAGTCATTTGGTCGAAGATTTTGATGTTTCTATCCATTGAACGTGGTTGGTTTAGTGTTCAAATTCAAATGAAGCATATCCATTTTGGATGGCAGACTGGTCCCACCACGAGCTATACGACGGGTCACAGCACGGGTCACAGCACGGGTCACACCCTTCTTAGATGCCTCAGTACACATTTTACCAAAGAAAACGACGGGTCACACGGGTCACACTAATTTGTTATAAAAAATATAGTATCTACTATTTTTTATAAAAAATGACTGTGACCCGTGTGACCCGTGTGACCCGTGCCAATTTCTATACAAATTCAATAGATATCGCCCTTTAGAAGTGTGACCCATGGTGTTACCCGTGGTGTGACCCGTCAATTTCTTGCAGTATCGCTATACTGGTCCACTAATAAATCTTTATTTCATAAAATCGATGATATTTGGCTGCCAGTACATTTGTTTAGTTCGATTGAAGGTGGAAATTCCATGATTTCAGAGCCAAAGGCCGTTTTGATTCATTTCGTGACGTCAAATTGAACAATCAACATCACTAATCACAAAACAAATCACATATCCGGAACGAGCGCCATCGAATTAGTACCATTCGAGTGAAAAAGTTTAAATTTGAGCTCTTATAAAAAATTTTACCCTCAGACAATCCTCGCCAAAACCTCTTGTCACAAACTGAATTTTTCAGCATTTTTCAACAAAAATGTAAGTGCCTACCACTTCAGCGGAAATATCTCGTAAACCCCCCTTCCCCCCAAGTCAATGTTGTTTGTCTTGACTCAGGACACTTGCTGCATGATATTTTCCAAGTTAGAGAATTCAGCAACATTGACTTGGGGGGTAAAGGGGGGTATTTGCTCTTCAGATCTACCTTTTTCCATTTTGTGACAAGGGTTTTGGCGAGGATTGTAGTTTGCTATGTGCTTTTCGAAGTGGGCATAGTACACAGCACGCGCTTTTCCGACTCATTGAGACTTGTCGTAAGACTTGGGGGGTAAAGGGGGGTATTTGCTCTTCAGATCTACCTTTTTCCATTTTGTGACAAGGGTTTTGGCGAGGATTGTAGTTTGCTATGTGCTTTTCGAAGTGGGCATAGTACACAGCACGCGCTTTTCCGACTCATTGAGACTTGTCGTAAGACACTCGATGAAAAAGGGGTAGTGGGGATGGTGCTAATGGACTTGTCAAAGGCATATGATTGTCTTCCGCATGATTTACTTATAGCCAAACTTGCAGCCTATGGATTTGGGCCAAACAGTCTTGCACTAATCTCAAACTATCTGTCACAAAGAAAACAACGCGTTAAAGTAGGTTCAAAATTCAGTGAATGGCAGGAGATAGTTTTAGGAGTTCCACAGGGCTCGGTTCTCGGTCCACTTTTATTCAATATCTTTGTCAATGACTTCATCTTCGCCATGAAGTCCTCACACGTCTGCAACTTTGCAGATAATAATACTGTGTATGCATGTGACAAAGATGTTGAATCAATGGCAATGAGACTTGAGGATGATATCTCTAGAGCTCTTGACTGGTTTAAAGATAACAGAATGGTGGCAAATCCCAAAAAAATTCAAGTAATGTTTCTTGGCCTAAAGCAGCATCAAGAATTTCTGCTAGAAATAGAAAACAAAATAATAAATGTGACAAGGTCTGTTAAACTTCTTGGGATAACTGTTGACGATGAGCTGAAATTTGACAAGCATGTGAAAACACTGTGTCAACAAGTTAGCAGAAAAGTCAGTGCATTCTCAAGGGTTGCACCTTACATCGATGAAAAGAAAGGGAAGATCCTTTACCACACATTTATAAAGTCAAATTTCAATTATTGTCCACTTATCTGGATGTTTTGTGGTAAAACGCAAAACAAAGAAATAGACAGAGTTCACAAAAGAGCTTTGCGAATACTTCTTGAAGACTATGCATCGAACTTCGATGAGCTTCTCCAAAAGATAGATGACCCTAGGGTCCATGTAAACAATCTACGTAACTTGATGATAGAGATATATAGGTGCCTATCGTGGGAAAATCCATCCTTTCTGTGGAATATTTTCCAGCGAAAGGACCTTACATACAATCTAAGATCAGGTTCAATATTAATGCTACCACAAGCGAAAACTACAACCTATAGGACCAGTTCATTGACCTTTAGAGGTAGCATCCTCTGGAACAGCCTACCTGACTCTATAAAAAGCTTGCCATCTGTTGTATGCTTCAAAAAATCGATAAAAGAATGGAAGGGTGAAAACTGCACATGCAAAAATTGCTTGTAGCAACAATATCTATGGAAATCTCTCCGAAAACAGTAATCATCTGAAAATATATTTATTTTCTTTATATTATTGTAAATTTTTCCTTTGTAGATAGTTGGTTTGAATTAGCTGGTGTATTTTAAGCTATTGTAAATACCAACTGTAAATAATTTAATAATAATAATAATAATTTTGGCCTACCCCATTTTGCACGGTAACTCCGATTTGCGCTCGGAAAAGGGCCTCGAAATGTCCAAATTCGACGGAAAACCACATTTTTTACCTATTTCTACTTTAATTTGCTATTCATCTCTGGAATTGGGAGAATAGCGAGCCATTTCATTTTCGAGGCTGCGGTGAAATTTTCGAAAAATTTCGACTTAGGCCCATTTTCCACTAAAACAAATCGTGCTTATTTTCCTATAAAATGCACTTGCTAACCCTGGATTAATGTCTAAATACCTTTAAAATGGTCGATAAGAGGACCTCAAAGTTTTTGGTTTTAGTTTTTGATTACAAAGTCCAACTTTTTGATTACAAAGTCCAACTTTGTAATCTAAGAGGGGGCTCCAGGTCAGTCAGAAAGTCAGAAAGAAAGAAAGAAAGTCCGTCACGCTCGTTAAAGCAATTGATTAACGTTTTATCTCTGCTAATTGGCCCTGAAATAAAGAAAGCGCACAGAAAGCGCACAGAAAGCGCATACAAGACAAAAGTTTCCCGCGATCCGATAGTAACATTTGACGTCGGCTTATTTCATGTTAGACAGATTTGACACAATAAGATGGATAAATTACCTTGATGTTTACCCTGGCACAACAACAAATTTACGCAGAATTGGCACGTTCTTGACTTCATTAGCAGCTTAATTATGTTAAAACAATTGTTTTCTAGAACGAACGCAACGCATCATTAGCCACTTATTGATAGTATTCATTATGCAAATAAGTCAACTTTAGGGGATGATGTAACCGGCAGCCTGCACAGAGGCTAGCATTCGCAGCATCACCAAAGGTAGAAGGACCCCCCTCCTACACAGCAACAGATGCAATCATCGCAGGTGAAGTTGAGAGGAAAGGTGCAGAATCCCAGCACACAATGGCGCCATTGACTTGGGGAAGGGACGCGATCACACTAAACCAAAACATCTTCATGCATATGATTCTGCACATAGGTTATTTTCGTCAATGCTTGTCTCAAAGAGGGGTACTTCGGGGTTTGCGGTATTGCGGTATCGGGGGTAAATTTTGTGTGGTATTGCGGTAATGACGGAAAAAACTTGCGGCATTGCGGTATCGAACTTTCACAGCGCGGTATGCGGTATTGTACGAAAATTAACATCCAAATTTCCTGTAATACCATTTTCCTGTTGAGGAACGAAGCATCTTGGAGACGAATTGATATAGAGGAAAGAACAACGAAGGAGAGGGAAGTCCCTTATCTATCTCTCTCTCTCTGTGCCTACTCTACCTGCTCAACCTTGAAAAGGGTACTTGCGGAGGAGGGCACGCAACATTTTTATCTGAAGAAAAAGAATCAAATATTTGCACGAATTAAAACTTTAAATGTGGGAAAATCACCCCTGCTTACAAATCAGGCAATCTGACAATGTTGGACAACTATACGCCTATCACGGTAATTCCTCCTCTATCAAAAGTTATGGAGAAGATCATTTATAATCAACTGTCCCAGTACCTTGAGTCGAGTGGCCTATTGTGCCCACGTCAGTTTGGGTTTAGACAAGGGAGATCTACGTAACATGCAGTTACCTTACTGTCAGAAAAGGTTACACAGAAAATTAATAAAGGGCTATGTAGTGGTGCTGTCTATATTGACCTCCGTCAAGCCTTCGACACAGCATGTCATGTAACCTTGCGGGAAAAATTACCAGGTGATGTGGAATTACAATGGATAGGTGATTATGTCTTTAACAGAAAAAAAAGTAATTTTTGATAGCACCAGCTCATGCGAAGAAAATGTTACATGTGATGTCCCACAAGGATCCATCCTGGGGTCCCTTCTTTTTAGGCTGATAATCAACGACATCATTCCATATTCCCCTCACTGATAAATTTGTGATGGTGTTGATGGTGATGATGTGTGGCGGTGTGTCCGCCGTCTCTTTGGGAGGTGGGCGTCGCTCCGTACCTCGTAGGGAAGGCATGCTTTTATCTTGTATATAATCCACTAAATGTTTTTATTGATTAGCTTTAGGAATTAATTTGTAAATTTTGTAAATTTTTGTAAAGTAGGCCTAAATTAGCTGTAATTTAGCTATTCTTTTTATTTTACTTAGCCTACATTAAATAAATTATTGATGATGATGATGATGATGATGCTGGCATTATATTATATGCCGACGATAGTGTTTAATATTGTGCACGAAAGAACTCAAATGAAATACCGGGTGTCCCAAAAAAAGTACTCCTGTTTCAAAAATCACCAAAAATTGATTATCAAACCTTTGATGAAATTTTCTTTTTGAGTTATTTTGTCAAAGACCCAAAAATGTTCATAGGTGATAAAATGTTTGCTTTTGATACAGCAACGTAGAAAAATTACACGTTGAAAAACCTTATTTTGAGCTATTGTTTTAAGCAAAATACTCAATCTTGCCTAAGACTTGCAATTTTTAGATCTTTTATCATCATTGAGGTCTGCCATGATAGTGCACATTTCTTTCTGTCATTTATGACCAAACTAGATGCTTTACATGCACAAAGAAATTTATCTGGCAATCATCAGTGATTTTTTGCAATATGATTCAAAACCAGGTAGCCCTAAAAAGAGTTAAATTTGCTACTTTTTAAGCCGATTACAAGATCAGCTATTTTATTGGAAAATAATTTCGTCCTTGATATACTTGACAAAAAAAGAAAATTGAAGATCGGCCGTAAAATCAAATTTTAGTGATTTTTCAAACGGGAGTACTTTTTTTGGGACACCCGGTAGAACATTTACTTAACAGTGCACTGCAAACAGTTGCAGACTGGTTTAATGAAAATAACTTGTTCTTTAACTTGAAAAAGGGCAAAACTGATTTTGCTATATGGATCACATCAAAAGTTGTCCAAACAGCCAAAGGTAGACATCAACATCTACAATCAAACTATTCATGAGACAAAATCATACAAGTACATTGGTGCAGCTTTGGATAACCATCTGAACCTACATCAACATTCTGAAAATGTGTACAAAAAAGCATCCGCCAGAGTAAAGCTTTTATCTCGTATTTGCGAAAAAGTCAGACGTCATGTAGCAGAATCGATATACATAACAATGATACGATACGGCCACTGCTGTCGTACTGCTACCCACTACAGCTTTCCCTACCCCGAGGAACAGTAAACAAGCTACAGTGTATACACAATAGAGCAGCCAGAATTTTCAACCCAAGAGCAAAGATAACGTCATGGGACAACAAAGACCTGGATGGTTACTTCAAAAGATCTCAGCATGACATTAACACTCTTGTGTTGTTTTACCGAAAATGCGCACTGAAACTGGGAAAAAATCGTTTGCCTACCAGGGAGCCCGCATTTTCAACCGACGAAATATCCATCTTGCTATATAAATAGAAACTAAAACCATCGAAGTCTTTGTAGATGTCCAAGAAAAACGTATTTGACTCCAATAAATTCTTATCCTTTAATTGTACATTAAACTATTTTCATTTTATTCCACTTTTTTGCCTTAATTTCAACTACAACGATTGTCATTAGGTAGGATTACAGGTCCTGGAATGATAACAGATAGTTTTATGCTGAACAAGTCAACCTGTCAAAATATTAGTTATTATTATTATCATTATTATTACTTCTTGTTTTGAAAAGTTGCCTTTCGAACCATGTTGCTTTCGAATACATTTGCACCTTTGACACGGATATTAACAGTACCACTAAAGGGTAAACAGTTTAGATCAATGATACGATTATGATACAAGATCTGTTCTATATATTCATAATTTCTGCCGTCAATGCAGTTTTACTAAAAGCACATCGATGAAATTTTTCCCCATCGTTCTCACATCACTACTGTAAAACATCTAACTACGATCTAATAGATCAGACTACAAATTTTGATGGAGGAAGGTGGATTTAGGTGGCAATCAAACTGCTACAGACCGGTTTACCGTATTAATAGCTTTGTTTTTAGTTTTCTAGCGTTTGCGGTACTTTGCTATTTTTTAGTGCGGTATTGCGGTATTTGGTGTCTTTTTCGTGCGGTATTGCGGTATTGGGACCCCCCCCCCGAAGTACCCCTCCTCAAACTAGATGCCCACGAATAGAAACGCAGATCAAAATATTGCTTTTCAGGCGATTCTGTCCTTATACAAGGCGCTTGATTCTCTGTTGAAGGCGACTTTAGCAGCAACACTCATCTCTCTGACTGTAGCTAAAACAGCATCAACGATCATTTGGGGTTATGAAGAAATCAATATTCAGATTTTCTTATGCTTGCTTAGCTCAGGACGGACTTTGTAATCATCCAAAAGGATCTTATGTTTCGAATCATCTTCTGCATTATTAGCGTTAGAGCAACGGCCATTTTTCGTCGCAATTTCATACTTTTTCCTCGATGTTTCCGACTTATTACATTGTATGTTATGGATCAAAATCAGCTGACATGCAGTCATATTTGTCTAATTCAGTTTCCATTTGGAAACAAGAGAGTGTTTGTAATAAACTGTACAGGATAATTTATTCAAAACAAAATGGCGCCCAAATGGCCACTTTTGCGGCAACCGGTACCAGGGCCAACATCGAAGACCTAAGGAAGACAATGATGGGCCTGGGAACGAGGTTGAGTAGCTGTGCAATAAGTTCCTACCCAACAACCCTTGAAACTTAGTGATCCTTCTGAACTTTCCCATTTCATACCTTTCATGTTTTTTTTAGTTTAGCCGAAGCTTCGACAAACAACGCTGAAGATGTAGCCACCAATGATGACAAAGCCGTTATTGCACCTAGCACAACGACAAATGCAGCAAATGAAGCCAGAAAATCTGAGGGAAAAAACAAATCTCGATCCATACCATACACATACTGGGAGACTCAATGTTGAAAAATCTAAACAGCTGGAATTTCAATAACGACTGCCCCTCTGGTGAAAAGGTTATCGTGAAGTCTTTCAGTGGCTCGACCACTAAAGATATGCACTCGTATGTACTACCATCGATTGAAAAGGGGCCAGATGGCATCATTTTACATGTCGGAACAAATGACCTTCCTGATGCCAAAAAATCCGAAGTAAACATTGCCCAAGGTATTATCGAACTTGCAAAAAAGATCCGCGAGAACAACATCGAAGTCAAAGTATCAGGATTGGTTCCAAGGTATGACAAGCACGAACCGAAAAGAGTTAAGGTGAACTACATCCTAAGAGACCTTTGCTCAGAGAACAATTTTACCTATTTTGACCATTCGAACATCGATCCAGCAAATCATCTTAACAGAAGCAAGTTGCACTTAAACAAATATGGTAGTAAGATTTTTGCAAACAATCTTTTAAATGCCGTTAGGGATTTCTGACTTATTAATATTGATAATGTAGTAGAAGCAAGGGTAGGCGTAACCATTAATCACCACTCAACCACCAGCACATCTTTACCGGCAAGGGACTCGGCAGATGATTCGACATTCTGCCTTGTTGGTACAAAGCTGGGGTTTAGGAAGGGTATGGTTCTAGCCTCTCTCAATGTAAACAGTCTTCCCGCTCACATTGATGAATTAAGACTTCTTCTTAGCTTCGAAGTATCGAAGGATACAGGTTTGACAGACTTGACCGTAACCGCAGAGGGGGTGGTATAGGTTTTTATATTAGAGACACTTTTATAGTAGATGCACACGGGATGAAATTCCTGTCTCTAATCTTGAACTTAAATGCATAGAGGTGGAGCCACTCCAAGCTAAGCCTCTTCTTGTGGTTTCTTGGTACCGACCTCCTTCTGATCCGGTAGAAGTATTTGATAAGTTAGAAGACGTTTTCAATTATCTAGAGTCTGAGGGAAAAGAGATAATCTTATTAGGTGACACAAATTGTGACCTTAGCTCTGCTTTGGATCCCTTAGAATGCCTAAATTCTGATGTTCCAAGTTGCACTAAATACATGTTGGATTTCTATAACTCCTTTGGACTGAAGCAACTTATTACCGAACCTACCAGGGAGACAGTCGATACTGCCACTATAATTGATCATGTCGCAATCAGCAACCCTTCAAATATTGTCGAATCTGGCGTTGTAAAAACATGTATTAGCGATCATTATTTGGTATATGTGACTCGTAAGTTTCGGGGATCTATCAAAGCCAACCATAAAGTAATAACGTCTAGACAGATGACAAATTTTGACAAGGACCTGTTTTTAATTGACCTTGCCGAAACTGACTGGTCTGCTATTGTACACAACAGCGATGGTTCAGACATTGCAGTTCGTTTGTGGTCAAATCAATTGTCTTCCATCATTGAGAAGCATGCCCCCTTAAGAGAGCGTAGAGTCACTGAGTGTTTCAGTCCTTGCATCACCCCCGATCTGAAGCAGCTCTTCAGGACACGGGAAAAATTGAAGGTTGCTGCAGTAAAGGCAAAAGCTGAGCTACTTATGAGTGCCTACAGACAAATGCAATGCAAGGCCAATAATTTGAACTCTAATATGAAAAGAGAATATTTTTCAAATAAGATTCAGTCTTGTGCTGGGGACACTAAGGAAACATGGAAGACTTTAAACCAGTTGGTGAACAAAAGGTCCAAAACTACTGAAATATTTTCTATTAAAAATGGCGAGGATAAAATTACTAACCCCCAAGAAATAGCTGACACTATGACTAATTTTTTCTGCAATGTGGGGAAGAACCTTAGCGGAAATATACCTAACAAAGAAAACCCTCTTCTAGATGGTGATTATGGTGAAGGAAAGACTGATTCTACTTTTTTCTTTAAGCCTATTACCACTGAAGAGGTTATAAAAGCATGTTCCAAGATCAAAAAATCAAATGGTTCTGGCACTGATCGCATTTCTAGTCACTTTCTTAAAGTAAGTATTGAGATTCTGGCTCCTTCGCTTGCCCAACTCTTCACATTGTCTCTGTCCGTCGGCTGCTTCTCTAACAACTGGATAACTGCTAACGTAGATCCAATTTTTAAGCAAAGCTCAAAAGATGATAGGTCAAATTATAGGCCTCTATCGGTGCTACCTGTTGTCTCTCGTTTATTTGAGAAGCTGGTCTATAACCAGCTGTACGATTACCTTGACAAAAACAAGCTGATTTTCTCTGATTAGTCAGGTTTTCGGGCCCTTCATTCGGTTCTCACGTCTCTGTTAAAGTGCACGAACGACTGGTACTTAAACATTGATAAAGGTAAATACACAGCTGTCGTTTACATAGACCTCAAGAAAAAGCTTTTGACACAGTTGACCACGATATTCTATTAAGGAAGCTTAACTTCTGTGGCTTGAAAGGAAAAGAACTTGGCTGGTTTCGCTCATATCTCACAAGTAGACGACAATGCTGTAAGGTGAATGGGCGAATTTCCACTACAGACAGTATAACTTATGGTGTACCACAAGGTTCATGTCTTGGACCACTTCTCTTTCTGGTCTATATTAACGATCTTCCTTGTTGTTTGAAAAATTCCCTTGTATCCATGTATGCAGATGACACAAGCATTTACTATGCCTCTGTTGATTCAACCAAACCACACCTTAAGATTGCTTTCGAGGATATCAAGTTTGTAAAGGAGGTCAAATACCTTGGTGTTCAGGTTGACCATAAACTTAAATGGACATCTCAATTGGCCCTAACAACTAATAAGATCTCTAGAGGTATTGGTGTGCTTCGTTATGCCAAGCAGTACCTTCCTATTTCGACTGTCAAGACAATGTATAAGAGTTTAGTGGAGCCTTACTTTAGATATTGCTGTCCTGTCTGGGGAAATGCTGGGGTGACTGCCATTGAAAAATTGCAGAAACTTCAAAATCGGGCTGCAAAACTCGTCACCAACATTCAATTTGATGCTACTGCTTTACCAGTTATTCAGGCGCTTAAATGGCCCACTGTCAGGGAGCTTATTGATTTTGAAGCTCGGAAAATGGTCTTTAAATCCCTTAATGGGGACGTGCCTTCTTATATGAAAGACATGTTCATGTTCGCGCTTCTAAATGCCTTGCTGAATTTAAGCGGAAACTGATTGCGTTAATTAGACCGGTCAAAAAGACTATTTATGGAGTATTCGACTTAAAGGGTATCAGAAATATAACCAAGCTTCGCGTACAATTCAGCGATCTGAATGCACACAAATTTCATCATAATTTTGAGTGTCTTAGGCCTATATGTAATTGTGGTACAGCTAACGAGGACAACGAGCATTATCTCCTGCACTGCCCCCGCTTTAATCAACTGCGAATGGATCTCTTTGGCACTGTCACAGAAGTGTCGGGTATTGATATCGCAAACCTGGATTCAAAAACCTTGTGCAACTTGCTTCTTTACGGCAGTTCTAATATGAATATTATTGACAACAGGATAATTATTGAAGCAACAATTGAATACATTGAAAAAACAAACAGGTTGAATTGACCGTGGGTGCTGGAGTGCTGCCTGGGCGAGGGGGTGAGGTTTTTTTTCGTCCTTTCCCTTGGGGGGCACGTTGGTATCCGTGGATCAATATGAAATCAATTTGAAATAACGCAATGATCTAGCAGCTCTCCCTCCTTTCTTCCAGACAGTTCAGCACCAAACCACCCAAATTTTCCCACAGTGCTTGACTTCCCTCGTCACTGTGCCGTCCAGTAGCTATGTGATGGTACAGGGATGATAGAAGTCTACAATATAAAAGGTTAGACCCATAGCATGGTTTGGTGTGGAACTGCCAGTCTCCTTATTGGTGTGTTGTTTTCTTGTTTCGTTTTGTCCCTCGTATTGCTGTATTATTATTTTTTTTTATATCTTGAAGTTATTTGCAAATTGTAAGTACCGTTCTTGGTGTAGGCCAGATGACCTTGTGTCTTCTTACACCAAGATCGGTACAGTAGTAATGTATTTAGTTTAGTTTTAATTTATTATGAATAGAAAAAAAAAAAAAAAAAAACATGTTCACGAGAGTCAACAACTCTACCAGTCGTTCTCTTAGAAACGCTGAAGTCAATCTCAGGTTGCAATTATTAAAATTTTAGGTTTAGGTTTTATAGCAAATTTCGTTTTTATTGTAAATTAATAGTTATTTGTAAGTTTTTAGCATGGCCCCCTGTAAATCAATTATTATTACTGAGGGGCTACCATGGGTAAAAAAGATAAAATGAATGAATGAAAATGAATGAAATGAGTATCCTAACTAAGCTGAAGACGGGGCAAGATTTCAAATGTTGACATTCAAGGACTGACTGAAGGCGGCAATACACTATCATCTTCAGGTAAAAGTTGCTCCACATTTTTTCTGTGAACATACAATGTGATAGTGTAAAGCGCCTTAAAAGTTGCTCGTAGTTGCTCCATAGTGTCTTTAATCCGCTTATTTTAATTGGCCATCACAGAAAAAAAATTTGATCTCGGATCAAATTTTTTTTCTGCGATACAAGTTTTTCAAAGGAGCCGACAAATGACGTAACAAGCTGGCCTACACGAAGTACTACATCGTTGGCGGGACCAATTTGGCGCCCTAGATTCCTTCCAGATTCTTCCTCCCTCGCTGTGCGCTGTGTACCAATGCAAGATGTCCAATCAATACGTCAGACAACACTTCCGACAACATCTCGAAAGGAGACTTCAAGACCAAGGGTATGTACTTACTAACTGCAATATCACATTATCAGCCAATGTAGATGAATATCTCGCAACAATTAATCTGCGTGATTTCCATGATACATAAACACAAAATTTAGTGTCGCAGTTACCTAGGCCTATTTTGGTGGAGAGACACGAGGAACATCATCATACCATAAAGGTTGGATATCATTTACATCTTAACTAATTTTACAATCATACGCTGCTACCTGTGATCCATCATTATTAGATTCCTAGTTAAGTTAGCATTAACACAAAGAATACCTATTTGCAAGTCTAGGAAAAGAAATGTGTTATAACCAATCTTGTGTCTAAGTTACCTGGTTACACTACACATGTTCTAACTACTGTGATGATTGAAGTTCAGTTAGTCAGATCAACACAGTTTATATAACCTGGGAGCATTTAAATCTTGAAATCAGTATAAATAATACTTGGGGAATCGTATGATTTGCCATGCGATAAAAAGTTTCAAGATTTGATCAATGATTTCTTTACCATCAAAAGTGGTCATTGTGGTTTGCACTGCTGTTTTACCTGTCCTGTTTTGTTTAAGCTTGGTATTGTAAGTGAAAAGAAGTTGTGAAATATCTCCATTTCTATTTTCTTCCTTTTAGACTTGAATTGCCACCAGTTACATCCGACATTGAAAATGGAAGAATTGAAGGTAGCCTAGAAAATGAGGGGAGCAACCTCCAAGAAAAGTCATTTGATGTGATAGCTCAAGTAGTTGCAAAGGGCAAACAAAATAAAAAGAGCAAAGAAAAGTTTGACTGGAAAGATGATGTAGTTGAAGAACTGATAAACATGTGGCAAAATCAGCCATTGCTTTTCAATGTCAACCATCCATGCTACCATGTGAAAGAAAAACGCAGAAACTGCATCAATAACATCATATCCTGTATGGATGATATGAATATTGCACCTCTGCCAAGTTACGATGAGGTGTATAGAAAGCTAAATGCTCTGAGATCGTATTATGTTGCGGAAAAAAACAAGACAGAGCAATCAAAAGTGAGTGGTGCTGGAACCAGCAATGTTTACAAAAGTAAATGGCAATTTTATGACAACTTATCGTTTCTCTCTGACAATGTGACACCCAGGGGCACAACGTCAAATGCAGGAAAGAGAAACCTTGGCAATGGTGCCAGTGCCGATGGGGACTATGCTTATCAAGTGGAGAATGCTCCCTCGGCCAATTCTGCCAGAAAGATGGAGGTGTACAAAACTAACCAATTGATTGAAACAGCAATCACTGCTCTTAACAAGCCAAAGGAACCATATATTCCACCAGCAAACGTCTCAAAAACTGCTGACCAACTATTTGCGGAGATGATAGGAAAGCTGCTGGAGACCATCGATGAAGGTCAAGCCAAGGATTTCCTAAAGATGGAGATTCAAAAGCTTGTGTATGAAACCAAGTATAGTACTCCAAAACATAACATGTTTCACTCTTTACCCAACAGCTTTTTTTTTTTTTTTTTTTTTTTTTATATCCATTAAAAAGTTACAATACATAAATACAAGCTACGCTACTTACAAAATTACTTTACAATACTACTCGGACGATACCCCGAGGAGCAAAAGACTATGACTACCCCGGGGCCATAGACACAGAGGTTAAAAATAAACTACTATAGTCTGTCTCAAATTACATGCCACGAGAAATGTCTGCGATCAAATCGAATTTAAAAGGGTGGTTTAGGTATCATCGCAACTACTGCGTGGCATCTAATTTGAGGTAGACTTTAAAAATACACGACTAAAAATAAAAGATAGGGAAAAAGGAACATGGGACATGGGAGATGGTGGCTGTGGTTTTATGACTTATAACGGAGTTTGACATTTTCTAATCAAATCGACCAGATTTGTGGATGAAATTAAGCGTTAGCTGGAGTATATCTTTATTAACTTCATCTGGGAAATTTTTATCACCATACAATAAAATCTGCATTAGAAGACTATTTTGGAGATCGGTATGTCCATATGGTCGTATTAAAGCAGAAACTCCAGCGAGAAGGTCTCTACGTGGCACTGCAAGGAAAGGGCAAAGCAACAAAAAGTGTTCCGTATCCTCAATACCATCGTTCGTAGGGCACATCGGATTTATGGTATCCTTAAAGTTGTTCTTGAATTTGTGAAAATTCAATTTACTGAGACCAACCCTGAGTTGAGTGAGATATGATAAACCTATTGGGTCATGAATGCCAAATATAGATCTTACCGGGGGTCTGATTATAGATAGTAGCTTCTTTTTGAAAACAACAACAGACGGTGCAAGTCTTATCTCAGGATCAAGTTCATTCCATTCGGATAAGCAATGAGGATAGAAACTAGATTTAAATTTTTCTGTTCTGGCCTTTATTTGCCCAACGACATCTTGGTTGCGAAGAGAGTAGTGTGACTGTTGAAGTGGTGGGATTGGGTCCTTAGTATAAACAGGAGTTAAATTATTAATGATCTTGTAAAGCAAAGTGAGGCGTCTGCTCCATCTTCGGCAGCTCAGTGATTCCCAGCCAAGCTCCGAGTACAACTTTTCTCGCGATGTTCCTCTCCAAGTTCCTGTAATAGCTCGCGCAGCAGAATACTGAACAGACTCTAATTTTTCCATCAAGCTAGGTAAAATGACGCTACCACTGAACTCGCATACTTTTGCTGGAATATGGTAAATAACATCCCCATAGTCGAGATGTGGTCGCACATAGAGCTTATATAGCTCGTTTAGGGTATGCCTGGGCAGATATTTGGAGAGATATTTCAGCAAGCCAATACCCTTTCTCGTTTTGGAGATAGCTGATTTGATATGGGCAGAGAAAGACTACTTTGCATCTAGTATAATTCCTAAATGTTTATGTTCATCTACTTTCATTACCGGTATGTTATTAAAGAGAATTTCTGGATGATCAAGTTCATTTTTTTTCCTTGAAAGTATTAGTTCCACAGCTTGTTTTTGCGGATCAGGATTAAACGACATCCTCCAATCATGAGCCCATTGACTTATCAACTCCAGATCGTGGTTCATGTCACTGGTAGCCTGCGTGCAGACTTTACTTTCCACTGCGAAGGAGAGCCAAGGCGGATCTTGTAAAGTCTGCGAATTAGCGCCCGTTATTGAGTTCTGAGATCTTGCGCAATGATACTCGCCTTTGTCCGGCTATTGTCTGTTAACCAATCAGTATTTAGTTTGAGATTCTAAGGACCCAATCAAAAGCCGACAGGATCGTCACGTTTTTCGCAACTCTTTGTGGTCATTGTTTGCGACACAACACCAAACCGTTTTCGTAAATTTCAAATTGAGGAAGTTGCTGTGGGTGGTAAACAACGAGTTCGCCGATAATGAAGTGTGCCGCCCAGTTTGCCTGTCTTCGGGACTTGATAACTTGGGATGAAACTTTGTTTTGAAGGAATTATAAACAGTCAAGCATATTCTAAAGGTGAAGGAAGTCTACAACGATCACGAGGCAATTCTTTGAAAGTTTCTCCGCTCCTAGGACAGAATGTTTACTTCAGGCTAGGCCTAAACTTTCATTTGATGAGCTGATCATCAGATGGGTAATGGTGTGTTGGTAGTACCCTTAGCTTAGACATGTGTCAGCAAGTGGGGTTCTTGAATCACTGGTGAGTCTTTCATGCCTATTGCCTCTACAGTTTGCAGGCTCTGAAGTTTGTGGGTGGGATGGGATTCTCTTCGCATGGTAGGGATTATTCTTCCTTCCTGTTTGAAGTGTCAATTTATTGCGTAAGATTGCGCTCCTCTTCGAAGGAGAAACTTTTCATTCAGAACTTGATAATGGACGCTAATTCGCAGACTTTACAAGATCCTCATAGACTCTCCTTCGCAGTGGAAAGTAAAGTCTGCACGCAGGCTATGTCACTGGCAGCTGAATTAGAATCTTGAACGACCGTAAATAATGACGTATCATCAGCAAAAAGCTTAACATTGCACCTCAAATGTTCAGTAAGGTCATTTATATATACTAGGAAAAATAAAGGTCCTAGAATAGAGCCCTGTGGTACTCCTGCCGAAATATCTCCCCAAGAAGAATTCTGCCCATTCAAAACAGTTCGCTGCTTTCTATCCTTAAGAAAACTCTTAACAAGAGAAAGAAGACTTCCAGAAACGCCACATCGCTTTAGCTTATAAATCAGCCCATCATGCCATACTCTGTCAAATGCCTTGGAGATATCAAGATACACAGAACGAACATCAAGAGGAGGATTACAGTCAAATGCTTTAAAAATTGTGTGCGTTATAGATATTAGCTGGTTGACTGTTGAGTCACCTGGACGAAAACCTGACTGATTTGGGTTGAGTAAATCAGATGAAACGAGATGTGAATAAAGAGAGTCGTAGATGAGTTTTTCAAGTATTTTCCCAAAGATTGGAAGCAGCGAAATTGGACGGTAGTTTCCCTTCAAATTTTTCTCGTTCTTCTTGTGAACAGGCACTACATTAGCATGCTTCCATATTTGAGGAAATATACCACTCCTCAGGCAATTTGTGAATATTATCTTTAATGGAGCGACTAATGCAGCATCACTCAGCTTGATCATTCTTACAGATATTTCATCCCAGCCATGTGCTTTGTTAGGATTAAGGGACCGTATTATTTGTAGTATCTTTTCTTCGGAGATAGCAAAGGTATTTATCAAAGTAGAAGTTACTGGGATATGTTCTGGAATTGCACTGCCTGTGTCGATCGTCGTACACTGAAGTATGAAATAATCGTTGAATAATTGTGCCTTTTCAGTAAAATCAGTCACAAATAGCCCATTGTCTAGGAGCGGTGGTATTATCGGAATTTTGGCCTTGTTTAGAACAGTATTGATCAAGGACCAATACGTTTTGCAAGGACCAATACCCAACAGCTTTCCCCAAGCAAAAAATGTTAGCCATAATTTGAGATCAATGTCTCCTTCTTATGGCACACTTGTTGGGCAGGAAGCCCAGTTACCATCTACATATGGTTTAGCTTGTGGGTCTCCCCAAATGTCACATCCTTCCTCAAGAAGTTCAAATAGCAGCTACTCAAGAAGTACAATGGAGGGTTACGATCCATTGGATGGACAGGACTATACAGAACTTTAAGCTATATGCTGTATTTTTCATTCAGTTTCATGCTCATATCTTCCAGTGCACTTTACAGTTTATTAAATTTATTGTTTTTCTGAAAAGTAATACCTCACTTTAGAATTTCTTTGGATTAAAGAGACACAATCGCAAATTTTTGATGTCGGAAAATCTCAACAAGATTCTTTATGCATAAAGAAGAGACCTTGTACATTCCGAAAATGTATTTAGTAGTTTCGTACGACTTCTAGAAGTATCATAAAACAGTAAAACGAAAGGAAAAACAACAAATTTGTACCCACACTCTTCTGCGGCACGTGCGCATAAACAGTGGACAGACAATAGACAAATTCTCGCCTTGCAAGTTTCTTTTCATAAATCTCGGTCAATTAAATTTTCGGTTTTGTGTATTAAATATATTTTCAGAATGTACAAGGTCTCTACTTTATGCATGAGGAATCTCCTTTAGATTTTCAGACACAAAAAAATTGCGATTGGGTCTCTTTAAGGTTTAACCATTTCATTTTCGCGAAACTTACCAAAACCTTGACAGTAGTTGGGCGAAATGATGAAATTCACATTTAGGCAAGTGGAATGGTCAATCTGATATTTTTCAATGCAATATCACAATATTGTTTGGCATGCAACATCTGTGAGAAGATTATTTGGCACAGGCGTAGGAGACAGGGGCAGGTTGGAAAAGTGTACAAAAATTGTAATTGGGCAGAAAGCTGCCAAAAATGGATTTCTTTTTGGGCGCCCCCCCCCAAATTTTGTCAAACTTTCCATAACACCACTTTTCAACTGACAGCATTGTTTTAGAAATGTTTCAAAATGTATTCACATGACATTTTTATCAGATTAAGTCATGTGGAATTAGTTTTGAATCTGAACATTCTCCATGGAGATAAAGGCAATAGCAGTTTTATGGTACATTGTGTTTCACTTTTTCATAACAGATTATTATCACACTCGACAAAACAGCAAGTTCAATGTCATTTGAAAAACAAAATGTCATGTATTTGATACAAGGCAGCTCCACTGCCAAGGCAATTGCCCAGGCCCATAAAAATGATTGGCAAATATGTCCCGTACATCTTCTGCTGACTTCTTGGCATTATTGCCATGCTTTCTGGGGGGCAAGGCCTCAATGATTGAATTGTTGCTGTTTACATGCCGCCATTGGCCCTCAATAATGTCATCTCCAATAATTTCATCTGCATATCCTTTCGGTGTATATGAATCAGATGACTTTGTTCTCAGTAAATTGTGCAGTGCTAGTGCAGCCATCACTACAGAAGTGGCCTTATCAGGACCAAGATTGATCTTTGAGGAGAAGATCCTAAAGACACTTGTCAGGATTCCAAAAGCATTTTCTGTTACCCTACGAAAACGTGACAGCCGGTAGTTAAAGATTCGCTTCTTGTCTGTTAATGCTCTGTCAGGGTAAGGCTTCATGCAGTTTTGGCTCAGAGGAAATGCATTATCTGCAACAAAAACATAGGGTACTTTATCTTCAGCTTCAAAAGGTTGCCAAGCAAGATCTGGTGACTTTGGCAAGACCCTTGGCTTTGGAAGTTGTAAAGCATTTTGAGAAAATAAGTTGGACAGTGAACAGTTTCTGTAAACACCGCCATCACTAATTCTGCCTTGACATCCAACATCTACATAGACAAATTTATAGTCATAGTCTACAAATGCAAGTAGGACTATGCTATAAAATCCCTTGTAGTTGTAGAACTCAGCACCTGAATTGTGGGGGTGGTAGAGTGCAATATGCTTTCCATCAGCTGCAGCAAATGCATTTGGAAACTGCCAGCGTTGCTCTGTTGCCTCAGCCAATTCAAGCCACTCTCCTTCAGAGTTTGGAAAATGAAAATATTCTTCCTTTAACACTTCATAGATGGCATGACAGACTTTGGGCACAAACAAACTGATTGTGCTTTGGTGGATTCGAAACTGATACATCAGACTTTCGTAGCTTTCACCAGTAGCCAGAAACCTTAATGTAACTGCCAGTTTTTCTTCTGCACTGATAGGTCTCCTTAAATGTGTTGTTTGACCCTCGATGTATGGGCGTAGCTTGAACAAGAGTTCCTAACATAAAAAAATCCAGTATAAACTTCTAAAAACTAAATTCAAGGAAACAGCATGGCAATTATGTTGTTGCAACTCCTTTTTAGAGCAATATTTTGCTGAAATTTAATGTTTTCAGCATTGTTGTTTTCTGTCTTCCAAAAAGTGCTGTTCTCTGTGCTCAGAGACATGTATGTAACAGTGATAGAAATTACATCATAATTCATGCATGAAAAAATGAACAAATCAGAAAACTAACAATACTAAAAAGCTGAATTCCAAAAGAATTTGAGAAATCTCTTTGCCAGGCCGTTGGCACAAAGTGCTCTAATTCTTCTGATGAGGATTGGTCATACTTTCTAATTGTTCGAATCATCTCTAATGTTTTGACGCGAAGTTGAGATGGAACTTACCTCAAATGTTTCAGTGTTCATCCTCATGAATCTTCTGTAATCTCCTCGGTCGGCGAGCCTCAATTCGTTCACGAGGTTCGTGTAGATGCTCCCTTCATCTCTGCGACTCAACCAAGGCTTCATCCAGCATCTCTTCTCTTTCCTTCTCGTTGATCTTTGCTTTAATTTTAATGCACAGCCGAGTAAAAGTGCAGCGAGTGCCTTTTCTCGATCATCGTCTTGTTCGTCTTCCATTTTGCACAACTTCCTTTCCAAATCTAGCGCGCCAAATTGGTTCCCGCCAACGATGTAGTACTTCGTGTAGGCAAGCTCGGTACGTCATTTGTCGGCTCCTTTGAAAAACTTGCATCACAGAAAAAAAATTTGATCCGAGATCAAATTTTTTTTCTGTGATGGCCAATTAAAATGGGATTAAAATAAGCGGATTAAAGACACTATGGAGCAACTACGAGCAACTTTTAAGGCGCTTTACACTATCACATTGTATGTTCACAGAAAAAATGTGGAGCAACTTTTACCTGAAGATGATAGTGTATTGCCGCCTTGAGTACAAACAACAATTCAGTTGATCAAACTTTGTTAAAACCTGACGAACTACCGGGTGTCCCAAAAAAGCGCAACGGATTTGATGCGACAAGAATTTAGGTTCAATCAATCCAAAATAATTTTTGATATAATCCTCGATAGCTAACTTGAAGATAAATATCTTTTTCGTTGATATTGGTGCATGGAGAGTTGGAATATCAATCTTGGAAGTCCAAATTTGCTTCCATCTCCAAACCAGAGGTTTCGGGTTTTGGCCTAACTGAAAACGTGCTGGTCAGGGGAATCTCCTCGGTCATATGCATAGTGTAGTAGTGATAGCATGCTAAGGCACACATGTTTAGGCAAACGTTTCAATTGAAATTTGAAAGCTAAAAATTGACAAACATAACAATGTCGAAGGGAAAATTCACAAAGGAATATATTTCTTCAATCATAGTGCACCGGCAAAAGATCCAAGCACGAATGAGCAATTTTAAGGATCTTATCCATGGATAATTTTCCTTTGAGTATATTTGAATTCTTGTTTCGTAATAATTCGAAGAAAGATTATTGAAATGCATTTCATTAAAGTCATGAAGATTGTAAGAACTAATTCATTTTCCACACCCAAGCAAACTATTTCGCGGATTACTTTCTTTTACGAGACAGATGTAATTCTAACTTTTCGAAACTTTTGAAGCATGACAAATGGATGAATTTGATTGAATTTCTATTTAAATATTTTCCCCGGCATGAGGCTTATTCTCTTATTTCACGGTAATTCAGGAGATTCCCCAAAAGAGCGCGTTTACAGTTTAGGCCAAAACCCAAAAGTTCTGGTTTGGAGGTCCAGGCAAATTTCAACTTTGAAGATTAATACTCCCACTCTCCATACACCAATATCAACAAACAAGGTATTTCTCTTCAAGTTAGCTATCGAGGATTATATAAAGAATTATTATGGATTGATTGGACCTAACTTCTTGTTGCTAGTCCCAATCAAATCCGTTGCGTTTTTTTTGGGACACCCGGTAATGATATCAATTTTCACAACCCTAAGTGGTAGTACATTAGAAATGTTTTCTCTCCTAAGAGGTAGTAAATTGCAATAATCGCTTTAGCCTTTAAGGGCCAATGCTCTAGTTTGCAAGTGGATGCAAATTTGAGATTGATATTTCTGCTCTCAAAGATACCAAAAAACGACGTATCTATGTTCAAGTTAACTATCCAGGAACATATTGAGAGTAATTAGCCATTGATTAAAGCTCATTCACATCGCTGGAGTCAACCAAATCTGTATACATTTTTTGGGAAACCCCGTATTTAGGAAAGTTGTTTTTAATTGTTGCGTTGATGCCCAGGCCTAGGCCTAGGCAAATTCCTGAAGCACATCGAAATTAAGAATCGAAATTAATGTAAAATCAAGAAACTTCCCAATGAGTAACTAAGGGGTGACTTCTGGAAAACAGAATAACACAAAATATAATATTGTTCAAATTTTGTGAGGGCTGTCATTGATTTATACGCTGTGCCTTGCGAAATTGCTAGGTGAAAAAGGCTAAAGCTCTGTTTTGCAGGAAGAGGCATATTTGAGCTTTCAAGATAAACATGTCCGCTCTCAAAGTACCAATTTCAACAAACGAGGTATCTATGTTCAAGTTAACTATTGAGGAACATTTTTAGAGTAATTATATATTGATGGAAGCTAAATTCACAGCACTGGAGTGAACCAAATCCGTACACATTTTTTGGGACACCCGGTACTTTTCGAAATCAAAACTTCATTTGAAATACAGTTATGTTAGAAATATCCAAGTAGTATTCTAAGCATACGAATTACTAAAATAAATTAATGAAAATTGCAAACTGAAAAGCTAAACGAAATCCCCAAACCGAGATGGCAAAGCGAAATTCCAAACTGAAAGGCTAAAATGATACTACTATCTATGTCTGCGATCGCAATCATAGAAATATCATCAATAGATTAGACTAGCTGTTAACGCAGTTAAGTAAGTGCTGCTCTTAGCGTTAGTCAAAATAACATCAGTTCAGTTCAGTTCAGTTCATATAATTTAAATTCCACTACATACAATTTATAATCCCAACTACCAACTATACAAACAAATAACTAAACTACGAGGATAAAAGATAATGTTACAGAAAATTAATACAATAATACTGAAAATTAATACAATATACAAATACAAAGAGGAGCTAAATAAATTGTATGCAGGGAATTACTTAAAGGAGGAGCTCTCTCAATAGGTAAACTAATCGAGGAGAGAGCCCCCCCCCCCCTATCCTAACATATTAACAGGTGGATTTAGATGAAGTTAAATAAATATTCATTTTCTTTTCATAGATTGATAGAAATTGAGGCAGTGTAGATTCAGCGGTTGACTTTTTCTAATAAGTAAATTTTCAATTTTCTTTTGAACAATATTTTTGATGGAGCATTTCGGAGTTCCACAGGTAATGCATTCCAAAGTTTAGCACCAAGATATCGAATTGACTTTAGACCATATTGAAGACTATTTTTTCGGGACATATATAAATCACCTTGACAGGCTTGTCTTGTGGAATATTGATGAACAGATGAACTAAATAAGAAAAAGTCATGAAAGCAACTAGGTGATGTTTTATTAACAGAATCAAAAACAAAAGTTAAGAGTCGGAGTTCAAAAATCTCAGAAAGTATCAGAAGTTTAAAATCATTGAAGATCGGAAGAGAGGGAGACATGCGAGGCTGAAATGATATAGCTCTGACTGCTTTTTTCTGTAATTTGAAAATTGGATCAATGTATGATGCGTATGTTTGACCCCAAACAATAACACCATATTGTAAGAAAGACAGAAACAAAGCATTGTACAAGCAAATTAAAACATCTAATGGAAGTAAATTCCTAATTTTGAAAAACATTCCACATGTTCTAGCTAATTTCTTAGAGAGTTCGCTAAGATGGCATTTCCAGCTAAGATGCTCATCCAACAGGAGACCCAAGAACTTAACAAACTTAACTCTTTTAATATGTTTCTTGCCTATTTTGATATCAGAATCAGAGGGAACTTTGACAGATGAAGAATGAAAGATCATATAATTTGTCTTATCAATGTTTAATGATAATCTATTAGCATCAAGCCATTTCTTTACTAATCTCAGTTCTTTGTTGACAATTTTACTCAAGGCAGATAAATCTTTGAATTCATAGTAGATGTTTGTATCATCAGCAAAGAGATAAAAAGTAAGTTTCTTAGAAGCATTTGGCAGATCATTGATATAGAGAAGGAAGAGTAAAGGACCCAATACAGAGCCTTGAGGTACACCACAAGTGATTGAAAGCAAGTTAGAATTACTTCCATTAACAGAAACATATTGTTGTCTATCAGACAGATATGATCTAAACCACTCAAGGGCACATCCACGAACACCATAATGTTCCAATTTTGAAAGCAAAATTCTATGATTAACAGTATCAAAAGCTTTTTGTAGATCAATGAAAATACCACAACCAAATCTTTTATTATCAAGTGTATTTCTTTTATTTCAACATTCCGCAGATTGTTAAAAGAATAAATGTCAAAGTGGACGTTTTTGAGCATGTGTTTGAAACCAAGGTAAATTGCAGCTTTTTGAAGTACAACAATTAAAACAACTACGAGAACTGTTTGTAAATTTCAAGACTGCATTACACGACTTTAATACTAGCTAAAACGTAATTTGATATTAATCTCAATTCAAGTCTTCAATTGCGATTTTAAGACTCAGTTAATCAATGTCAGTTCATTTTGTACATTCTTGGACTGCAAGGCTATCTTTTCCCCAGGTGGTACCTCAAATAGTATATGATGTTCTCATTTGGCCATAGATCAACACTGGCATTTTGAAGTAAAAATAGTTTATTATGCTTTAGAAGTAATACAGTAGCTTTGATCATTCCTTCGTAATTTGCTCAGAATGTCAATGATCTGCTTCCATCTGCATTAATCGGCCTCTTCAATAACATTCAAACAACTTGATACATGATGGCAATACACAAAGTGTTCCCTTTTCAATTCTGTGTCAAATAACAGGTTTTGTATTATGCCTCAAATGAAAACAAAACTTGAGGGTATATGATGCACAACAGTTGGCCATAACAATTCTTGAAAAGTACATCTCGTAACAGTTTGTATCAATGTTAAAAGGTCACAAGGTGTGAAGAATGGTCACAAAAGCAATGCTGATCCAATGCTTTTTGGTCTTTGTAAGAATGTGCATCCAGCAATTATCTTATGCTGTGTTGGTTGGTCTTTGGATGTCAATGGTTAAAGAAGCAAATACTGATCCAATGCTGTGCAAACAGTTACCGGAATATGAACTGTTAATATGTTGCTAATCCAATGCTGTGTTAATCTTTACATGAGCTGTCACAAATTAATAAGCAACCTTTCATTTCTGCAACAAAATGTACACGAGATATTAAGCTTTTGTGTATGACATATATATGTGCATGGTCACATGGCAACATTAAAGGGGCCTTTGCAACGAGCATGGTTTGTGAATACACCATTTGTGGTCTTTTCATTGTCGCCATTTTTACAGTCCACAAAAATGACCACCAATAAAAAGATGGCACATGCAAGGTATGGTGGTTGAAAAGGCCGATTTAGGTACCTAAGTAGATAACAGAAATATACTGAAAACAAATTTGTGCTAAAGGAGGGGAAAAATTAATCAAGAAGCCAATCAAAACTCTTTCAGGTGCAAAGAATCATGGTCAAAAGATCCTTTCAATTATCTTTTTGTGCAATCCTCTCTTGTGATTTTCTGTGTAATGGGAAATTATCTCTTCTGTTCTGAAACAATTCATGGCACATTTATGCACCAGATGTTTGCAGTTTTCCAAGCAAAAAGAAAACTACTGTTCTAAAGTGCAACAATACTCTACTAAAAGATGAATTCTTACCTTTCCTAATCAAATACATAAAACCCTGAGTTAGGATTGTGAATAATAGATACCATGTACCCATCTAATAAGACAATTGCATGGTTGTTATCTGTGAAAACATTTTCAAGTGCTGTATGCAAAGGAATGAATGGTGAATCATTATGATCTTGTGTATTACTAAAGAAAGACCCTTGACAAAAATTTCCAAAAGTAATTGAGCAACCTGAATGATCAGATTCGTTTAATTTGCTGTTTGTTTCAGTTGGTTTTGAATGGGTTGGAAGTAGTAGCTTTTGTTGCCACAATAAAGGCAATTCACTGTTTATCACCACAATTGGTGATTTATTTTTCTTTCCACAATGGGAAAGACACTGTTGTTGGATGCCTCAGTGGGCATTTCTGATATATTTGCTTTTGTTGCTACAAGTGGCAATACCAAAATGGGTTTATACGTTTCATTTGTTGCCACAAAGGGCAGGTCATTGCTGTTTATTTGTGAAAGCGTAAGAAACGCGCTTAGGCCTTCGTTGACGAAATCTTCCTGCCACTTTTGGAGCCTATCCTCTGCAGAACAATAAATCGTCAACACAGCAGAGAGGATAAAAAGAAATCCTCTCATATTTACTATGAAATGAGATTTAAAAAAATGATTTGATACGTACCAGAGTCAGTGAAAATCCCTTCTTCTTCTCGCAATGAACGTGAGCCGACTTCTTGGGCAGTCAGCAAAGCAAGCAGGATGCCAGAAATTCTGCTGTTGTTGTTGTTTGTTTTTGCATCCATACGTGGAGATCGACACAGGAAAGCAGCAAATACGAAACCGTAATCCTTTCAGAATGGTTTAAGAATAACTGCATGAAGCTAAATGGCGACTTAACTCTCTCTCCTCTTCATTATTACGAAGATACAAGATATCTGACCCCGTGTTGTTGGTCTCTATCCGAGAAGCGCCCATAGAGAGGCCTAAGGTACTGTTTTTGTGTGCGTGCGGCCTACAACAAGTTTACCCGAGTGTGGATATGGCAGCTCCGGGGGGCTTAACGAACCAAGAACCCACCACTACGTCCCGATGGACTGAGACAAACTTTGCTTTATTTTTCTTATCTCGTGATCTCGACTATTTCCCTGAGCATCGTTGACCGGCACATGAGACGTAAAAATTACGCAAGAGTTTTGGGGAAAGGAGGCAAATTCTGAGGGCAGCAAGGAACCCGTGCTGGTTGGTTTTGCAAAATTTTTGCAGCAGGAAAATTCTTCGTAGACTTCTTAAGACGGCTAAGAAGCCTTTTAGTATAGTTAGTTGCTGGACATGCGGTATCTAGTATCTATCGGGTAGTGCGGCTCCCTCAAGAAATTCCCGGTGCGAGAAAGGCTGTTCTCGGCGGGCTGTGCTCAGACCAGCAATCCAAGGGCAATACACGTATATCAAAGGATGTGCGAAGACCCATACAATATTCGTGTTGCTCCTTGGTAAGAAACATTTCTGAAATTTGAGTCGTTTTGGTGAGAAAAGTGCTTGCACGGGAGCACATGCTGCCGACAGAAAATTGCCCCGGTTTTAATCCCAACAAAACAATTGTATGCAATAGATAAGCTATTTTAATATCTATTATAAATTCATCTACCTGCGAACACAATCTATATATATATATAGCATATGAGTCAAATCTTTCAATAGGGCACAGGGAAACCCGCAAATCTTCCAATTTCACGCTTATAAGCCAATGATATCGTCGTATTCCGATCACATGACTGAAAATAAGGCGTCCGAGATAAATTTTCGAGTACCTTCACGAAAATAAAAATGGATGTTCGAGTAATAAAGATACAGAGCTGGTTTTACCACGAATCGATTCGAGAGGCCCCACTCCACATTTGTTTTTCTGCATTTGGTTAAAATCTTATCAGGGATCGGCGTTACATCGATTTCATTCCTTCGAAAATTGGCCTATGTTCAAGAATTCTTCAGGAACGCTACAAATAAGATATAGCTTTCAAAATTTCACATGTTACGTGAATTATGTCCAGGAATAACATGAAAGTATTTTTTTGTGTGATTTTCGAGAATCCTAGACGAATTAAAGCTATTTGCTGCGAATAAAGCTAATGGGCCTACCTTCACCCGCAGCAGAATCCCAGTAATCGGCATTAAATCACTCTTTTTAGCAATAATAACCAGCGGATATATTAACGAATAACTTCACCACAAATTCAATTTCTTTCCACCATTTTATCATCGATAATTTCGATAAAATGTGACAAGACTTTACAGCCTCTGCAGCAAACCGTCCAACTACCGTCGATTCAAAGTTTTCTTGTTGCAAACACCAGGAAACCTTGCATAAAACAAAAGGTTGTGCAAGGCTCAGATCTCCCATATGACACAGCAAAATGTTACCATTGATAATAGATTGTACACCTTTGAGAATAGATTGCAGGGGAAATTTCTTTACACAAATTATGTACTTTTCCGATGTGACAAAGAAATTTGCAATCTTTGAGAAATGTTTTATTTTCTCTTTATTTTGCAACGATAGAAAGACTTTAGGAGTGTGCAATCTATTCTCAAAGGTATCATTTTGCTGTGTCATATGGGAGACCTAAGTCTTGCAAAACCTTTTGTTTATGCAAGTCTTGCAAGATTTCCAACGTGTTTGCAACAAGAAAACTTTGAATCGAAGGTAGTTGGACGGTTTGCTGCGAGGCTCGAGGCTGTCTTACCACATTTTATCGAAATTATCGATGATAAATTGGTGGAAAGAAATTGGATTTGTGGTGAAGTTATTCGTTAATGTATCCGCTGGTTATCATTGCGAAAAAGAGTGATTTAATGCCGATTACTGGGATTTTGCCGCTAGTGAAGGTTAGCTTTCTTCGCAGCAAATAGCTTTAATTCGTCTAGGATTTTCGAAAATCACACAAACAAATATTTTTATGTTATTTCTGGACATAATTCACGTAACATGTGAAATTTTGAAAGCTATATCTTATTTGTAGCGTTCCTGAAGAATTCTTGAACATAGGCCAATTTTCGAAGGAATGAAACTCGATGTAACGCCGATCCCTGACGAGATTTTAACGAAATGCAGAAAAAAAATGTGGAATGGGGCCTCTCAAATCGATTCGTGGTAAAACCAGCTCTGTATCTTTATTACTCGAATATCCATTTTTATTTTCGTGAAGGTACTCGAAAATTTATCTCGAAAGCCTTATTTTCAGTCATGTGATCGGAATACGACGATATCATTGGCTTATAAGCGTGAAATTGGAAGATTTGCGGGTTTCCCTGTGCCCTATTGAAAGATTTGACTCATATGCTTATATATATAAGGCACGAAGCCGTTTATCCAATTAGCTTTCTTCTTTTGTCAGCCATTGTCAATTTAACACTACTCCATTGTAAGATAACAATAAATCATTGAATTTGAACAATCAATCTTTTCGATGTATGACCGGGAAATCAATCCTTTCATGTCCCAGGGGGGTACTCTGTGATAGGGGTGCTTGATGCAAAAATTAAAATCCTGCCCATTTTGAAGTCTTCTTCCGCCCACACAACTTCGATTGGAGCACTTCTTCCTATGCATTCCCAATGAGATGATTCTTACGTCCCTGAATGCAGTCGACATTCTTTCATACTAACAAAATATACAGCAACCCCCCCCCCCCCCGTCTAAACATTCAGATTCTAGCAACAATATTTGCGGGCCTATGGAAACTCGGCAACCTTCACCGGAGGCAAAAAAGTTTAGCAGGAATGGGAGGCAGATCTTAACGGCGATGACAAGTCTTTAGTAGATGACCCCAAATAAACATCATCCCATTGGATGTATGACAGGGTTAGCGAAGCAAAGAGATGTCAAATAGAACTGTAAGAAACTTGCCTTTGCGTCGATATTTCATAAACACCTCCATAAACTGAGCTCTGATATTTAACTTTCTTCTCTCTTTCTTAAAGTCAACTTTCTTTTTCGAAATTTGGCTTGGTATCCTCTAAGGTTCTTCAGCTTGGTACTCCATGCAAAATTCCGCATGTAATGGGATTCATTCGCCCTAACCATTAATTGATATGGTCACGTGGCAGGAAGATCTCAATCGCAAATGAATACATTCAATAAATTTTCCCGCCACGTGACCAGATATAGACAATAATTTTTCCTACCTGACCAAGGCTACAAATATTTCTTTTAAGTTGGCATCTCAATGGTAAATGAAAAATACAATAAGTTTTCCGTCAAGTGACAACATGAAGACAAAACTTTTTCCTACGTGCCCAATCTTATTATGTGAAATGCTCCAGGAATTGCCAGTAAGAGATTGTATCGACGGCTTTCAAACAGCGATTCTCTACAGCTAATTGCATTCATAATCCCAGCGTGGGAAAATTCCAATAATTAATTACCCATCAGTAGCATCTTATGTTTGTTTGAATTACTTTCATTCGCGGTTTGATTCATGGCCTCCCGATAAAGATCTCCTTTAGAAAATTGCACTTATAGCTATATTCCTTTTTATGAAAGTTTTTTGTAGAATCTTAGGAAAAACGGGGTATTTTTCTTCAGAAAATATTCCAACCTAAAAACAGTGAAATGCTGGCTGGTGGACTCGGGGCCCTAAAATAAAAGTCAACATTCACCTGGCCCATGTTTCATACCCCAAGTTTCGTGGAATTCTACTGTTTTCCAACAAAGAGAAGAGATATCAGTATAAGTGAATCGTAATAAAGTACCAAAATCCCAAACCTTTCTCTTAGAAACAGTGTTTGTACAGTACAGATTTCTTTAGGGCTCAGTGATACTCCTTTAAAGGGGGTTACCTTCAAAATTTTCCATGATAAGGGGTTTTTTCATCAATTAGAAAGTCAGAAAAAAGGGTATCCTATGGAATGGTATAGACAAGCGTGATGTACCTTTTACTGTTGAATTGCACCCACCGGGAGTGTGCAGTACAGTTGGGGATGTTCAGTACAGTGAGGAGGTATTTTTGAGTACAGTTGGGCAATTCAGTATAGTGGGGAGGCATCCGGAGTTCAGTGGGGGATACCATGATGTGTGTGGTGAGGCAACATCAGTATAGTAGGGGGATATTCAGAACAGAGAGGGAGGTAGCCAGGGTAGTTACCAGGGGGCCCGGGGGGCCTCTGTAGGCCAGCAAGACATAAGGTATGTATTTTTCTTTGTTGTAGTTTTCTTTCAGGAACGTTTTCAGGTCTGCGGGCCCACTGAGATTCTAAAAAAAATCTAAAAGCAGTGTCTTACCAGTGCATAGACTCGAGACTAAAATTCGACCAACATGTGGCAAAATTATGTCAAAAAGCAAACAACAAGATCAGTGCCTTCTCTAGAGTCTCAAATTATTTAGATGAGAAACAATCTCTTTTACTGTACAACTCATTCATAATGTCTCAGTTTAATTATTGTCCGTTGATATGGATGTTTTGCGGAAAGGTTGCGAATAATGATCTCAATCGCACCCAATAAGAGAGCGCTTCGAATTCTCTTCAACGATTTCATATCTTCTTTTGATGAGTTGTTACCGAGAGGAAAGGAGTGCACTATTCATCAAAAGAACTTGCAAAAGTTAATGCTCGAGGTCTATAGCAGTTTAACACAACAAAACCCTTCTTTTTTGTGGGATATGTTCCATGAAAAGGACAATAATTACAATCTACGATCAAAGAATCTGTTGATGTTACCTCAAACTAAAACAACTACTTATGGCAACGATAGTTTATCTTTTCGTGGTAGCATATTATGGATTTCCCTGCCCAATGATACAAAAATTGCCACCTCCGTCTGTTCTTTTAAGTCATGCATAAAAAAATGGATTGGAGAGACTTGCTGTTGCAAAATTTGTAAATAGGGTATTTTAGGGTATTTTCGTTTCTTATCATGAACTGTAATTTATTTTGTTTTTGTAAATAGTTGGTCTTTATTAGTTCTTGAAGTAGAGCTATTTTTAATAACCAACTTTAAAGAATGTTATAATAATAATAATAATAATGCATAGGAGGGCGTGGCCCAAGGATAAAAGGGCGTGGTGCCCGGCCTCTCTCTTGTCGGCCCTGGGGGTAAACACTCATGTTGTTAAATGCTCCCTTGCGCAACTATGAACAGCAGCTTTGTAGAATATAGAATGAGCCTATGACGAAACTTTGGTCACATAAAGTGATAACAGAAAACAACGTCAAGAAGCAACAAATTCTTTCCCAACCAATTACTCGGTACGACGGCGGGCCAGTTCGGCGCCGCAGGCGCCGAGCGGCATGCCTGGTTAAGAATAAAATCCGCAAGATGCAAATCTAGTTTATCATACACATACAAATATTACCAAGAAATCATAAGGTTCAAAAGGCTTCGGTAATATTTGCTATCTTGAAGGGTTTATGCAAGTTGGAAGCTTTCATTTTAAAGTGTAAAATTATCAAAATATCCTATTCAAATCAAAGCTGCACAAGCACCGCGAACAATATATCGCACAAAGAAACAATATTGTTTTCCTTCTTCTATCTATAGACAAGCCTATTTACCATTTCATATTCACTCTAACGGGTGAGGTTAGGGTAGGATTTTTGCTTCAATCCACAACCTTTTCTTGGCAAAGACGAGGCAGAGGTTGGAATGAATCTCGTGGTTCCAGGGCGTTTCTTTTGCGCGGTTAGGGTGATTGTGCGTTTTTGATTGGTTGGACATGTTCACGTGATTGATTTCTCGAATGCTATTGGTTTGTGCAGTATGTTTGTTATCCTTGATGCAAATCAATGCCGTTTCAATTGCGCTATTTGTACGCTCTTTTACCTCAGTTTGCATGCTCTTTTGAATTTATCATTCTTGGAATAATGTAATGGTTCTAAATATAGTGAGGGTTCTTTTTTCAAAATACCCATGGGAGAGTTCAGGATTCGAAATGAGAAACGATGCTAATCAAGCTAAGGGAAGATCCCTTCATGCACAAATCCTTTTCAAACACTTTGGCAAAAAGCAGGGACAATCGGAGAGATACCTAACCTCATTTTACGACAGAGGCCTAAATTTTCAAAAGTGCCACTTGATGATTTTCGGTGAAAAAAGCTATGATTTAGTAACTTTCTTTCTTTCAAGACACACGTGCAATCGTTATGCAAGAAAGCATGTCAAAAGCTTCATGCTCTTTCACGTATATCATACTTACTAGACACTGAAAAACTTAGACATATCATGCGGGCTTTTATCTTATCCCAGTTCAGCTACTGCCCCTTGGTGTGGATGTTCTGTGACAGACACCTTGATAGCAAGATCAACCACATTCACAAAAAAGGCACTGAGCATCGCATACAAGGATGGTGTTCCTGACTTTAATGCACTTTTGACTAGAGATAATTCTGTATCTGTCCACAAACGGAATCTGCAGTTGCTGACGACAGAGATCTACAAAACTAAATCGAATATCGCCCCAAGCTTTATGGCTGATATTTTCATTGAGAAGAATCCCCCTTATCATCTCAGAAACGAAAGTCTTTTACAAATGCCAAAGGCCCGGACAGTTCCGTTTGGGATAGAAAGTATTGCTTTCCTGGGATTTAAACTGTGGCATGGACTCTCAAATGATACCAAACAGTCATTGAATATTTCCATCTTTAAAAAATGCTTAAAGGAGTGGAAGGGCGATGAATGCAACTGTCGATTTACAAAACTTTCGTTGCACAGATTGGGTTCTTGAATTGATCTTGTTTTGTATATAATCAAAAACTCGCCTGTAAATATGCATCATATGTATATAATGTATCATAAAGTTCATGTGGAGAGGTTGGACTGCGGGGAGTGCTGGGATGTGTTTTGGCGCGCTGGGGCCAGAAGCGTCGTGGCTGGGGGGCAGGGGGCACGTGCCCCCCCCAGCGTCTGAAATTCGGGTATTTGTCGGAAATTTGGATTTTGGTCGGAAATTCGAAAATTTTTCCGAAATTTCTCATCTGTATGAATTGAAGCGTAGCTACTATTACGACCCTATTTACTAAGGAATTTTTCACAAGAGGGGCATTTTCCGACAGTTTTAGGGAGGTCATATAACAAATGTCCTGGGTGCCAGAGCCTTTGTTTGTCGAAATATGGTCCTCGGGATTCCTTTAAAACCAAAGAGAAAATAGGTATAGGTTGGGTAAGAATTTTCCAAGGAAGGTCGAATTGCTGGTGAGTAAAAGCTATTATCTTTTGTCCAAGATCTTTTCCACATGAGTAGGCATCAGTTAGCTGTAATTTAGCTACTTTTAAACGCCTACTATAAAGAAATTAATAAAAATAATAATAATAATAAAAATAATAATAATGATAATAATAATGCAGTGGAAAACTATCACCCTATTACGTACCTCCCTTTGATGTGGAAGCTCTTGACAGAAATGATAGCAGAAGAGTTGTACACCTATTTAGAAAGAGAGAATCTTCTGCCAGAAGAACAAAAATGATGTAGGCGTGGGAGTCGTGGCACAAAGGATCAATTGTTAATTGACAAGACTGTATTGAGAGACGGCAGGAAAAGACATACTAACCTGGCTATGGCATGGATAGATTATAAGAAAGATAATGACTTTGTCCCCCATAGTTGGATTAGTGAGTGTATGGAAATTTCCGGGATTGCAGAGAATGTAAGAAACTTTCTGCAAAGATGTATGGGTCAGTGGAAGCTTTTGTTAACATCTAATGGAGAAGAACTTGGTAATGTTGATGTAAAGAGGGGAATATTTCAGGGTGACAGTTTATCGCCTTTGCTGTTTGTCTTGAGTATGATTCCACTGTCGTTAGTGCTCAGGAAGGTCAATGCATGTTATGAATGGGGAAAGAGAGAGTACAAATTAAATCATCTTCTGTTCATGGATGATCTAAAGCTGTTTGGTAAGAATGAAGAACAGATAGATTCACTTGTGAACACGGTTGAAGTCTTCAGTACAGATATTGGGATGGAGTTTGGTCTTAGAAAGTGTGGTGTTCTTACCTTGAAGAGAGGACAAATAGCTAGATGTGAGGGGATAGAACTTCCGAATGGCGAAGTAATGAAGGAGGTAGAACAGGAAGGGTACACATATTTGGGGATAGTCGAGCTGGATAAGATCAAAGAAAATGAGATGAAAGAGGAAATCATACGGGAATACAAGAAGGCTCAGGTTGATTCTTAAATCAAAGTTGCATGGTAAGAACAAAATTACAGCGATGAACACATGGGCAGTACCTATCTTCAAATATGGGGCTGGAATCCTGGACTGGAAAGGAAGTGAAGTGAAAAGTTTAGACAGAACAACAAGAAAGACGATGACAATGTATGGTGCGTTTCATCCTGAGAGTGATGTGGACAGACTGTACTTGAAGAGGCATTAAGGAGGCAGAGGTTTGATAGGCATAGAACATTGTGTTGGAGGAGAGGAAAATAGCTTAGGCTTGTATGTATTGAATTCTGCAGAAAAGTTAATTCAATGAGTTTGTACATCAGGGACGATTGAGACAGAAAGTACCATCAGTAAGAGTGAATTCAAACGAAAGAAGGCTCAGGGGCTTAAAGACAAGTGGAAAGGGAAAAGGATGTATGGACAGTTTATCAGGAAAATGCCGGAGAAGGTAGACAAGGACAAAACCTGGGATTGGTTAATCAGAAGTGATTTAAAAGCTGAAACGGAGGCGTTGTTATGTGCTGCACAGGAAAAGGCGATCAGAACAAATTATGTAAAACACCACATTGATAAGAGTATTGACAATCCTCTTTGTAGTATGTGTGGAAAGAAAGGAGAAAGTGTGCAACACATAATAAGTGAATGTGAAAAATTAGGTCAGAAAGAATACAAGAGACGCCATGATAATGTAGCAAAGAAAATTCATTGGGAACTGTGCAAGAAAAATGCATTAGAACATAAGGAAAGATGGTATGAACATAACCCAGAAGGAGCGGTAGAGAATGAAAGTGTAAAATTGTTGTGGGATATAAATATACAATGCGATAATGTGATAGAAGCTAGGAGGCCAGACATTGTTATAGTTGATAAAAAGGAAAAAAGCTGTGTAATTGTGGATATTGCAGTACGTGCCGATGGAAGAGTACACGAAAAGGAAAGGGAAGGGTGAAGAAATACCAGGACTTGCGAAGGGAAATTGGAAGAATGTGGCAATTGAGAAAGGTGCAGGTTGTTCCTGTAGTTGTAGGTGCCATTGGAAGTGTGACAAAATAATTTAACAGGTGCATTGAGAAGTTGGGGATACCAGGTGATGTCGGAGCTGCACAAAAGACTGCCTTGTTAGGAACTGCAAGGATCCTCAGGAAGGTGCTAAGAGATGTAAGAGAGAGATTTCCTGTTAGCCCTTAGTCATTTGTTATGACCCGCCTAACAGGAGGAATGACGGCAATTCCAACAGCCAGAGCGTAAGCAAAAACAATGACAATAATAACAATAATAACAATAATAACAATAATAACAATAATAACAATAATAACAATAATAACAATAATAACAATAATAACAATAATAACAATAATAACAATAATAACAATAATAACAATAATAATAATAATAATAATAATAATAATAATAATCCTCTTTGTAGGATGTGTGGAAAGAAAGGAGAAAGTGTGCAACACATAATAATAATAATAATAATAATAATAATGATAATAATAATAATAATAGTAATAATAATAATAATAATAATCCTCTTTGTAGGATGTGTGGAAAGAAAGGAGAAAGTGTGCAACACATAATAATAATAATAATAATAATAATAATAATAATAATAATAATAATAATAATAATAATAATAATAATAATAATATGTAACAATAATAATAATAGAAAAAGAAGGAATATTGAGACTAAATGAAATCAAAGACCCAAGAGTATGGAAACGACAGAACAAAGAACAGCATAAGAATGGGTGGGTAGATAAACCGCTACATGGGCAAACAGCTGCTGCTACAAAAGATTTGATGGATAAAGATAAGAACTGGAATTGGTTAAAACATGCAGGATTAAAGAAAGAAACAGAGAGCACCATATTTGCAGCGCAAGAGCAAGCAGTGGGAACAAATTCTGTAAAGAACATCATTTACAACGAAAATGTATCAAAAGAATGCAGACTGTGTGGAGAAGCGGATGAAACAATTGCACACATTGTTTCTGAGTGTCAACAGCTAGCACAAGTACAATATAAAGGCTGGAGACATGACAAGGTAGCTCAAATTGTCCACTGGAAGTTATGTCAAAAACTAGGATTAGACCATGGAGATAGATGGTACAACCATAAAGTAGAGAGTGTGATTGTGACAGAAGACTTTAGGTTATTATGAGATTTTCCCATGCAGACAGATCATCGACTGGAGCATAACCGACCAGACATTGTGTTTGAAAAAAAAAGGATCGATCGTGTTTGCTGATTGACATATCCTGCCCCTTCGATACAAGAATTGAAAGAAAAGAAAAGGAAAAAATTGAGTTGTATCAAGACTTGAAGAGAGAGATCAAGAGGTTATGGAACGTGAGGGAAGTTAAGATTGTACCAATAATCATTGGGGCTCTGGGTACCATTGGAAAGAACTTTGAGAATTTGTTGAAGAAAATTGAAGTGGAGTGCAGCACAGAACTTTTACAAAAAACGTGTCTGTTGGGAACTGCAAATATCCTGAGAAAAGTACTGGATACCTAAGGCCAAGGGACTTGGACTTGCCATCCAGCAGTTAACCGGCAGTCAACATCAACGCCGAGTGAATATTGAACAATAATAATAATAATAATAATAATAATAATAATAATAATAATAATAATAATAACAATAATAAGAAATATTACTATTATTAATATTACTATTTTACTTAAATAATAATAATAATAATAATAAACATCCCATACCGAAATGATAAAACGAAATGACGAAACTAAATTCTACAAGAGATAAATAATGCGTCGATAAACTAGTAGTAAACATTATTTATCAGAAAACGCAAACGCAAGAAAACGGAAAAGCCAGAAAATGCAAAAGTATTGAAACAAGAAATAAAAAAAGAACTTGTGAAGAAGAAAAATAATAGATGGCTTAGTAAACCACAGCATGGAAAGTACCCTGCACTTATCGGGGAACCACATGTTGACCTTCCAAATACAAACAATTGGCTCAGATCAGACATCAAAGGAGAAACAGAGGGATTATTGATAGCAGCGCAAGACCAAGCTCTATACACACGAAATTATCAAAAACACATAGTTGGCAAAGAAATTGACAGCAGATGCAGGATGTGTTACAAGCAGTCTGAAACAATTGACCATATAACATCAGGATGTGAAATATTAGCAAAGTCAGATTACATCGAAAGACACAACAAAGCTGCAGCATATGTACACTGGAATATTTGTAATTATCTAGGAATCAAGACCTCAGACAAGTGGTATGAGTACCAACCGAACACAGTAACTAACACTAAAACACATACAGTGCTATGGGACATGGCAGTGCATACAGACAGACATATAGGTGCGAACAGACCTGATATCATAATCAAGGACAAAGTGAATTCAACTTGCAAGCTGATAGACATGACTGTGCCATGTGACAAAAATGTTTCAATCAAAGAAATGGAAAAGAAAAGCAAATATCAAGATCTGGAAATTGAGATACAAAGGATGTGGAAAATGAAAACGGAAGTAATACCCATTGTGATAGGAGTCCTCGGTACCATCAGAAAAGGAATGGAAGATAATATCAGAAGCGTCTCAGAAAATATGAATCTTCAGACGGTCCAAAAGTATGGCGCGCCAAACCGGCCAAAAACATTTAATTTGTTGACTGCAATGTATGATAAGTTGTTGATCATGTATTGATTTTTGTTGACAGATTTTACATTTTTGCAGACACAATTTACATTTTTGCAGACACAATTTACATTTTTGCAGACACAATTTACATTTTTACAGACACACTTTGCAGTTTTGCTGTCACAAGTCTTCCTTTGGCAGCGAAGAAACTCAGTTTTTCTGTGACAGCAATAAACTTCAACAACTGCAGCTATGATTTGCTGTCAGCAACAAAGTTTTGCTGTCAGCAAAATCAAATGCGTTTACATAAGGCCGGGGGTCAACTGATCAGTCAACAATTGTCCACGGGGGTTCACTCACTTATTTCTTCGTACTCATCAATGGGGAATCTCCTCTTCGCTTCCTTGACCACAGACCACTTGCGACAGTGATTGCAGTTGTTCGGGGGCAAGAAGATGCAAGATGGTCCCCGCACAGGAAGATGAAGCGGTCAGAGAGTTGATGTGAGCATTGCCTTCCATAGGTATCTGTTTTCGACACACTGAGAAGTCCACGTTTGCTTTCCATCCGGGGGGGGGGGTACTTGATTTAAATTTGTACGGGGGTGTGCCCAGTGGCGGACTGGCCCATCCTCAAAATCTTGCAAAAAGGGCTCCATTTTCGCTAGAAAAAGGACCCTTTAGCAAAATTAGGAACTTCTTCAGTAGATCTGCATTCTTGAATAATGGACATCTCACTTCACATTTGAATCCTTCCGTGTTAGTGAACTTGTTCAAAGAAATGAATACAGTTTAGAGTGAAGCCAAAAGAAGGATCTCGAGATTCCTTCAAAGAAATAGTTGAGTATAGGTAGTGTATGGTAAGACTCTGATAAATGCTAGAAAATGACTGGGAGAGTCGTTCTAAGCTAAAATAAGGCTGCCTGTTTCAAACATTTTCCGAGGCAAATTTTGTCAAGGTCTCCACTTTGGGGGCACGCAAAACGTAAAAATTGGATTGCTGCGACAAAGTAAAAGCCTTTGTGCAAAGATTTTTGTCACAGTGTTGATCGATAAAACTACTGTTACACACGATAAAAAATCAATTTTATTGGAATTAGGAGAAGTGCTCTAAGCCAAAGTAGAGGGAGTATCCTCAGAGATTTTCCTGGAGACTTTCCAGGGGCGGATCTAGGAAAAATTCTGAGGGTTGCTGAAGAGGGAAGAATGGGGGGGTCCGGGGGCGAAGCCCCCGGGAACATTTTTGGTGACCACGCCCTTTATTCTCTCGGAAATGATGACCACGCCCATAAATAGCCAGAAAATGCTTTATTTACCAGTTCAACGATTGGGTAGTTGCTCAAGCTTGATATTTCGAGGAAATCTCCACAGGGACCCCAGGAAATTGAATAACGCCCCCCAATGATAAAGCCCTGTAGCCTCCTTTGCGATTGCGAAGCTATGACGTAATGCCTTCATCAGAAATCGAAAGCGAGGCGCAGGCTACAGGGCTTTATCATTATTCGATTTCCTGGGGTCCCTGTGAAATCTGTTTGAAATCCTATGGAAATATTGATGTAATTTTCTTTCTTTCTCCCAATGAATTGTCGAAATATCCCATTGTTTCTTGATAAAAGATGATATGGCATGCAGAAAATTTGCCTCGCATGGTCTGAACTGCGTAGGCGGCTGATCGATCGATTACACCATTACACAAGAACAGAACAGAACGATAGAATTCATGATTCATGAACAACAATAGGCCTAATGTCAAGGAACTCTCAAGAGCTCTCAAGCTGTCGCTGTGATCCTCAAAATTTATAAAAATCATTAGCATCTGAAACTATAGCGAGAACCCCAATAACCTAAAAGTGAAGCACAAGCCATATTTCATATCATCTTACCGTAACACCCGATCTTCCTTTTCTCTGGATCTCCTCTTGTTCACCCCTTCCAGCCCAAAATTTGTAGTTGCAGAAAAATCCATTTCAGAAATCTTTGATTAGCTCATGTCCTTCTTATTTTGGTTTATTATCTCAGATTCCCATTCAAATTACTGTCTTCCAAATGCATTAACATTTGAGTTGTTTAGAACAGTAACTGAACGCTTGCAACACACAAAGCATAGGCCATTGGCGAGCAGCAAACTGCCCCGCCAAATTTTGGAAGGATAAACTTGGAAAGTATGATGATTTACCCCCCCCCCCCCTCAACTGAGTGAGTGGCCGAGTGGCTTAAACAGTTTCCGTCAGGTGACTGAAGTTAAGCTCGGTCGAGTGAGGTCAAACTCCGGATGGGTGACCTCTGAGGCCTGACCTCGGGCTGACCTCGCAACTCACCTCGCGCCGTCCTTCGGAAGGGACGTTAAACTAGGGGTCCCATGCCTGGATGCGGCATGCATAGTGGGCCTAAATTAGCTTTAAATAGCTAGAAACCCTATTAGCCCACTTAAAATAAATTACTACTACTACTACTACTACTACTACTACTACTACAATTGCATTCTGTAATTCTTATGATTATGATGTAATGAAGCTCCCCCTGGTTACTTGTATCCCCCCTTGATATGATATCGTAGCATCATCGACTTTGATTTCAGTCACTGAAATCCCCCCCCCCCCCGAACAGCTCGGTTTCTTTGATGTTTCTGGAATTTCAAATCGCATGGGTGCTCCCGCCAAATCTGAGCACCCCTAGATGCGGCAAGGCTATTGGTTTATTCACTTCCACGGGTGCTCAAACTCGGATGATTTACAGGCCATGGGTGCTCTGTTTCGCTGGCTATAGAGAAGACAATAGATTCCGAGTCTGCAAAGTGCAGGAAAAGGTCAATCAGGGGGAGTTTAGACAGCAGAGTTATGAGTTGTAATATCGACAGTGTGGAGGAGGCTAGACGGGGGCTTGATAACGCAGTGATAAATAACGTCGAGGAATGAAGAAATGCGGAGCTTCGGACACCTCGCGAGCTTTCATTTTGTAGCAGAAAAAATGTATGCATATCATTTTGGCAAGGAAGAAGATTGAAAGAGAACAATTTTCAGTTAAAGGATTTGACGGGTGCTTGAGCACCCTTCGCACCCCTCTAGATCCGCCACAATGCCCCCAGACCCCTCATTTTGGAACTCCATCAGTTAATTTTCCCTGGCCACGCCACACTGTTGCGAGGTTTGGGAAAGGGTTGATTAACAGTTTGAGAAACGAAAACATTACGCATCGTATGGCCCACAATACTAAGAAATGTCAAAAATACTTTTAAAAGTAGGGACTACGTAAAGATGTTAATCATGCCATAAGAAGCTACAACCCTCTTTTTCAAAGGAAGCACAAAGAAAGCGAGATTAGCTTTGCTATTGGTAATAAACAAGCAGGGCTGTAGGAAGAAGCTTCGGATTGGGGGGGGCAATTGTTCTTAAAACAATAGAGAACAATACATCTAATTAAGTCATGTGATGTAGCACCATTGTTTTAAGAAATTATTGGGGGGGCTTGAGCCCCCCCTACCCCCCACTTCCTACGGGCCTGTAAACAAGGAATTGCGACGAATTTTGCTCATGGCCACACCCTCATGATTTAGGCCACACCCACTTAGGGCCCCCTTAACTCATGCATGGCTGGTGTAAAAATCGGAGCCAGTCCACCACTGGGTGTGCCCACGAACATTTTTTATTTTTACCCTGCTCCAGAATTGTTTGCTCCAAATGATAACAGATTCCAGAACAACTTGGTGAAACGTATACTCTAAACATGAAAATTTGATCGAAAAACTACCCGATCTAGTAAAATATCCCCTGTTGCCATGTTTTGACAACCTGCTCTAGAAAAATTGCCTTATTTTGATACCCGGTGCCAGACAAAATTGGTGAAAACGATACCTTGAAAAACGGCACATCCCCGCCCGACAAATATACTAAGTAGCCCCCCCCCCTCCGGAGCCCAAGAATATCTTTTAAAGCAATAATCTCTTCGCGTTCGTGAAACAGCTATGTAGTGTAGTCACTGTCAAGGAAGCGAAGAGGAGATTCCCCATTGATGAGTACGAAAAAATTAGTGAGTGAACCCCCGTGGACAATTGTTGACTGATCAGTTGACCCCCGGCCTTATGTGCACGCATTTGATTTTGCTGACAGCAAAACTTTGTTGCTGACAGCAAATCATAGCTGCAGTTGTTGAAGTTTATTGTTGTCACAGAAAAACTGAGTTTCTTCGCTGCCAAAGGAAGACTTGTGACAGCAAAACTGCAAAGTGTGTCTGTAAAGATGTAAATTGTGTCTGCAAAAATGTAAAATCTGTCAACAAAAATCAATACATGATCAACAACTTATCATACATTGCAGTCAACAAATTAAATGTTTTTGGCCGGTTTGGCGCGCCATACAAAAGACATGCTTACTAGGAACTGCAAGGATCCTTCGTAAAGTACTTAGCATCTGAACTTCAGGACATGACATGCCTTAGGTGTATTGTTTACACCCGGTCAAAGAAAAAGCAACCAGTATGAACTGTGACATTTAGCACCACGTATAATAATAATAACAATAATGGACAGCGAAAGCATAGTTCGAAAAGTACTTTCAGGACTCGTCCAGCATGTAGATTGAATATTGACTATTTTCTTTTGTATGGAATATGTTGTTTACTTTTAGGACCAACAATGTTTGGTGGTCCATTGTTCCCGGCTATATGGTAGCTATTTCACTTAAATAATAATAATAATAATAAAAGACATCCCATACCGAAATGATAAAACGAAATGACGAAACTAAATTCTACAAGAGATAAATAATGCGTCGATAAACTAGTAGTAAGCATTATTTATCAAATGCTGCTACTCCTATCTTAGTTTTCAGGTACAGGTACTGTAGCTAATTTTCATAAGTCAAAAGTTCTTGTGAGCTTTATTGTTTTAAACTGTCATGGATGGCAGTTCACAGTCATATTTGCATCAATAGCTTTGATAATTTCTTTATAATTAGCTTTCATTTATTATTGTTCATTGTTTGCTCCATTGATGCATTGATAAGCATCAGCAGGAATGATGAAACAGCTGTATCATCACAACGAACTGTTCAATGTGTAATTCCAAAAATGTAGAAAAAACAGGCTTTATATGTGTGAAAACAATCTTGTTGGAAAGAGTTCATAATAATACACAATGACAACAGAACTGTTCAATAATGGTCTATCCTGCAGCACATTCTTTTACTTGATGAATTCCCATTCCACTCTGATCAGTTCATTACAGCAATTAGAACAGGCAATTCTTTGGTCCTGCAACAAAAACAAAAAGTGAATGGGTTGCAAACCTACGGTGTCAGTTTTGAGTATTCCTCCCCCCCTTATCAAACCATAGCCAGTTCAGTTCATATATTTTAAAATTCCTCTACATCCAATATCTCAATAAAAACACTAATTACATACAATGACTACAAATTACATAAAAATACTTATAACATACAATGAATAACAATTACATAAGATATTGCATGCAGGGGAATTTCTTTAGGAGGAGCTCTCTCAATAGCTAAACTAATCGAGGAGAGAGTACCCCCTTTCAAAGATGGTCTTGAATCTTATCCCTATACTACATTGGGGGGGGGCCCAACCATACTTCATGCAATTACTCTTAAACTAAGCACGATAAAACACTGCAACTTGGGTGACTTTTAATCAAATTTAATATTGCATTAAATTAACAATAGTTCATTGTTATATAATTGGTCACGTGACTATGACATGCCCATATTTGGCAACAGGTCTCTCAGAAAATCAGTAAAACATGCTTAACTTTTCTCTTACACACCTGACTTCAATGTAATTGGTACCAATCAGTTCGTCTTGAAGTCTACTTTCATTTGATATATAAATGTTTGTATTTTGTTGACATCAGCAAAATTTAATATCTATGACGTCATACTTATATATGACGTCATATTTATAATAAACATATGAAATAATTAGTTTATTATGATCAAAATTGACTAATTAACAATTCAAGATTCATTTCATATCGTTGTTATTACTAAAAACGTAATTAAAATGCCAATAAAGCATCAACTAATTTGATTACGCATCAACCGTGACTTTGATTGACAGTTGAGATAACAATAGAATTTTAAAAGTAGAATTTATGACATTTTTCATTAAGATAATCAATATGTGTCATATTTATAACTTTAAAGTTATTTATTCACAATTTTTGGTTGAAAATATTACGTTTTTAGGAAGAGAGCCAAAATCAGCAAATTTTCATTGTTTTTGCGTTGCCTAGCAACGGATCATGTGACTAATTAGCATATGATGCTATTTTTAGAATCATAATTGCTTGGTAATCATGTGTACCAAGTTGCGTTGCCATAGGCACTACGGTTGCTTAGAAAATCTGGGGGGCCTTTTTAGCCCCCCCCCCATGAGAAAGTGGTGCTTGATTTACCCATGTAGAATAGGGTTATTTAATCAATCAACTGGAATGTTGTTCCAAGATTTAGCACCAAAGAAACGCACAGACCTGATACCGTATTGCAAGGTATTTTTTCGATTTAAGAAAATGTCATTTTTTGAGGCTTGCCGTGTACCATACTGATGAACATTTGTCGCTGATTCAAACCTTAAGATAGGCCCTGGAATCATAGCCTTGGGATAGGCTCCCATCGTCATGTTCCCGTCTTTGAAACAGATAAGCTGTAGAAGTCATTCTGCTGATCCAGGTCCTGCCGGTGCTTTCTGCTGTTATGAGTGAAAGCGTAATTGAAGTATAGGCCTAGGCCCTCGTTGCTGACATCTTCCTGCCACTTCTGAAATCTGTCCGCTGTAAAACAGAACATGGCCAAGAAAACAGAGAGGATAAAAAGAAATCCCCTCATATTTGAAGTGAAATTTGATGTAAAAACGATGTTACACGTACCAGAATGCGTGAAAATCCCCTTCTTCTTCTCCCTCCTCCAAAAGCAAAGTCGCTAGCGACGGGCATTGTTGTTGTTGTTGTTGTTGTTAGTGTCAGTTCTGTATTTCGTTATGGGGAATGGCAGTTTCCTGGCAAAAACTTTGGTTTGAATGAAGTTTTTTGGCATAATTTTTAATAGCTTTCTGAGAGCCACCCCTGGGTGATGAACAGGAAATTACAGTAACCAGCGATAGAGAATACTCTGTTTGCCTCCAGCAAACATTCAGGAGTGCTTTTTGAGATAATGACATTTTAATAACTACCTGAGCACGATTAGTAACTTGAACTGAATCAACAACATTGAAAGTGTAATTTTTGTCTAAATCACGCTTCATATATGACGCGTGATTTAGGCCAAAACTAAAATGTAAAACGAACATAGCCATTTGTGTCGATTCAAATCAGGATAATGTAAACTAAAATACATTCTGAATGCGCAAACTGAATGGACAAAATGAATAGTCGTTCTGGTACAGCAAAACGAAAGGACGTTTTGAAACAGTAAACTGACAAGGCAATTTGAAAAGACAAAACGAATAGACGTTCTGGTACGGCAAAACGAAAGGACGTTTTGATACAGCAAAGTGAATAGGCAAACTGAAACGTTAAGTTACAAAATCATTCGTGCGAAAAGCTAAGCTTAAGCAAACTATCAAATTGCCTTTTAAGAATATCATTTCATTTTGTCTTTTAGTTTACATATCCTAATTAGAATCGATACGAATGGCTCTTCGTTTTACAGTTTAATTATGGCCTAAATCACGCTTCATAAACAGTAGCAAGAACACCAGTAAGAAATCGCAGAGCTCCAGAACGTTACGGAACAGACATTCCTTTCTCACTGGTTTGACTTACAACAAAGGGAAGTGATATAATGATGTGTATATATATGTATATAGACTAGAGCCCAGACTCCTGAAGTAGTTATGTTATGCGAGTAGTAGATATAGTTCGTGCTATGTTAGGTTTCCGAATGGCGTGTCTTCTCTGTGTTCTTCCTGTGACGGAGCGGAGGATATTATAATGTCCATAACCAAAGAACCGATTTTCAAAATCTTTGCTTTATTTGATTGCCCGAAGGCTAAATTGTATTTGAAGATGTTGGTTGTGGTTCTACGATGATGTTTCAATGTCCAAAACATTCAGAGAATACAAATTACTGAATGAAGAGAATATGAATACGAGTTCAGCCTTTTATATCATATAGACTGGATCCATTTCTCTAAAATGGATCTTGAAAAGAAATCAAGAGGCATTTTGGGGTAGAAGCTGGGATCCAGTTGCTTTAGGGTATTTCGACCATGCTGATTTCGAATTGAGCGGATCCCAAGCGAAATTCGTGCGTTTAAGGTAACTCTGCTTTCCGCTCTAGTGCACAGCGAGAAGCCGTTTCGCAAAACCACTTTCCTCAGAAAACAGTTAATTTCTCCAATATTATTCGGCCTATCGAAAAGCGGTAAAAAGGATGTTGTTCTGTATAATCTAGGCAGTCGAAAAATGTATAAATCGCTATGTTTCCGTCAATCCTGGTTTCGCAAATCCTAGTTCAAATCTTTTTGCTAATTTCAGAAAAGTGGATTTATCTCCAAAACTACTCGAAAAATGTTCGATTTTTTTTCGTTCCATCTTTAGCTAGGTTGTTGATCTACAACTTTGCCAAGTCTGATTGAAAAAGCTAGGCTAGATTTTCTGCAATCGAATTTCATATTTCTGTTTAGGGTCATTCCAAATAAGAACAACAGATGCCTGTCAGGTGATGTTTTCAAAATTGCTTCTAATTTTTACCAAGGGGACCCAAGCATCAGAGAACCTCAGAAAAAAAATTTCAGCAAGATATCTCATTTGGTTCAGGTTTTATGATCAATTGAATATTTAGCCAATTGATGCAAATGTGTGTTTTTTCATGAGGTGGCAGATTCAAGGTCAAATATATGGAAATCAAAAACTTCTTTTCCTAACTCTTTCTGCGCTTCGTTATAGTACACCATGGATTATTTTGGAAAATTAATGTTTCAGGTAATTGAAGACCAACATATTAGTAGAATATTGCTTCAAAGTTTGAACTAAGTATGATTTTGACCCCAAAATGTGTCTGGGGAAGGGATTTTGTTGTTGGTTTTCTGATCGATAAATATCATGGCACTTTTCAGCTTTATGACATAGAATATTGCTCTACCCCCGATGCTATATTTCAAACGACCAAACGGTTTTCGCAAAATTCCTTAATCCAGGGGGTTGCCAAGTCTGTCCATTTTTGCCTAAAAGCCTATTTTACCATATTTTCAAACAGCATCTTGCAAAAATCTTGCAACATTGAAGATATTTATTCATATCACCCAAATGTGCACCTGCAGAAGTTCTGAAAAAGTGTAGAAACCAAGAAAATTTTGATCTGACATGAGAACAATAGCTCTATCAAGATGGATGCACGCTCAAAATGGCTAAATTCAGCCAACTTCAAGGGGCTAGAAATCTTGTGTCCCAAGGAGGCACATGCCTGCAAATTTTTACATGGACTCCTGCACCTTAGAACTGATGCTCTTGCAAGTGTGAAAGCCAAACGGGGTCTGGAAGAGTGTCAAATAGCAACATTTGCCAACACGGGGGGTAACATGACAAATGAAGATTTTTGAGGGGGATTTTTTTCATAATGCAATTATTTACTCTTTTTTCAGAAGAAATCATTTTAGGAAGCTGTATTATGAAACTGACTTCGTCCAAATATATATACATTTTGTTCTTGTGCTATAGTTGTTCAAAACAGGGGGTATCCTAAGGTCTTTCCAAGACCAAACTGGCATCTATTGGCATAGAATTTTTCCAAAGATGGAATATCGTGCAAAAAGACACAATAGGAAACAAACTGGTTTACTTTACTTTCACTGGATTGATTAATGATATTCTTACTGAAATTTTTTTCTGAAGTTCTCTGATGCTTTGGTGCGCTTGGTGAAAATTAGAAGGAATTTTGAAAACATCATCTGACAGGCATCTGTTGTTCTTATTTGGAATGACCCCATTGTGTCTTTTTGCACGATATTCCATCTTTGGAAAATTCTATGCCAATAGATGCAAGTTTGGTCTTGGACAGACATGAGGATACCCCCTGTTTTGAACAACTATAGCACAAGAACAAAATGTGTCTATATTCAGATGCAATCAATTTCATTATACAACTTCCTAAAATGATTTCTTCTGGAAAAAAGCGTAAATAATTGCATTATGAAAAAATCCGCCTTAAAAATCTTCATTTGTCATGTTACCCCCCGTGTTGGCAAATGTTGCTATTTGACACTCTTCCAGACCCCGTTTGGCTTTCACATTTGCAAGAGCATCAGTTCTAAGGTGCAGGAGTCCATGAAAAAAATTGCAGGCATGTACCTCCTTGGGACACAAGATTTCTAGCCCGTTGAAGTTGGCTGAATTTAGCCATTTTGAGCGTGCATCCATCTTGATAGAGCTATTGTTCTCATGTCAGATCAAATTTTCTTGGTTTCTACACTTTTTCAGTACTTCTACATGTGCACATTTGGATGATATGAATAGCTATCTTCAGTGTTGCAAGATTTTTGCAAGATGCTGTTTGAAAATATGGAAAAATAGGCTTTTAGGCAAAAATGGACAGACTTGGCAACCCCCTGGATTGAGGAATTTCGCGAAAACCGTTTGGCCGTTTGAAATGTAACATTGGGGGTAGATCAAAATTCTATTCCATAAAGCTGAAAAGTGCCATGACATTTATCGATCAGAAAATCAACAACAAAATCCCTTCCCCAGACACATTTTGGCGTCAAAATCATACTTGGTTCAAACTTTGAAGCAATATTCTACTAATATTGTGGTCTTCAATTACCTGAAACATTAATTTCCAAAAGAATTTATGGTGTGCTATAACCAAGTGCAGAAAGAGTTAGGATAAGAAATTTTGATTTCCATATATTTGAAGTTGAATCTGCCACCTCATGAAAAAACGCACATTTGCATCAACTGGCTAAATATTCAATTGATCATAAAATCTGAACCAAATGAGATATCTTGCTGAATTTTTTTTTCTGAGGTTCTCTGATGCTTGGGTCCCCTTGGTAAAAATTAGAAGCAATTTTGAAAACATCACCTGACAGGCATCTGTTGTTCTTATTTGGAATGACCCTTTACTTTTTGACAGCGAAATGGAGAAACCTTGTGGTCAACAGATTACCATGCTATGAAGCACGCTTGCTAAAGCTCAGGCTTGAAATAACTTTCAGAAATGTTTCCATTGGCAAACAAATGAACGTCATCTTTTGGGAATACCATATGCAAGTCTCAAAAGACATCCTTAGTGTGCTTGTAAAAGTATCATTTGCATCTATTGATTAAAAATTACTGATTTTTACCAGCAACTTCACGAAACCATGCTTTGGGTGTCTTACTGGTGTCTTTTGAGACTTTCGTAAGCATTCACAAATTATCAATTTCTTTTAGAGTCCACAATGAGCATAGATCTTAGATCAAGAACTAAATTTTTTGCAAAAACATTCTACGGGCGTTCAAATCGTTCTGTATGGGCTAAACTGTTGATCAACGCTTTTCCCCTTCGATGTCGAATAGTAAACAGAAATGTAAAATTCGATTGCAGGAAATCTAGCCTAGCTTTTTCAATCAGGCTTGGCAGAGTTGTAGATCAACTACCTAGCAAAAGATGGAACGAAAAAAAATCGAAACTTTTTCGAGTAGTTTTGGAGATAAATCCACTTTTCTGAAATCGGCAAAAAGATTCGAGCACGGATTTGCGAAGCCAGGGTTGACGGAAACATTGCGATTTATACATCTTTCGATTGCCCAGATTATAGAGAACAACATCCTTTTTACTGCTTTTCGATAGGCCTAATAATATTGCAGAAATTAACTGTTTTCTGAGGAGAGTGGTTTTGCGAAACGGCATCTCGCTGTGCACTAGAGCGGAAAGCAGAGTTACCTTAAGGGCTTAATTTGCATATTCAAAATGGCTGCCAGCCAAAATCTTCAAAATGCCATCAAGACAACCCCTGGCACTGCATTTGACTAGGAGATTCGTCAATATTGTAGATATGAGGACAAAAATTTGGTTCAACGGTGTACAGTAACAATATTTACACAATATGGCACTTTTTAGAATGTTCATTACATCAATGACGTCATTACAATGTCAGAATTGATGAAAATGGCAGTATTTTCTTGCTATTTGCAATATTTAAGCTCTTATTATATAATTCCTCTTATAATACCTCTAGAATGTATCAAAGAGGATCAAAACGTAGAAATTAGCAATATACTATTTATCTAAGGCCATTATTTATATCGCTTAATCATGATTTATTTAACCAGTTTGTCATTGTTTCATTTAAACCCCTAATTACTGATTCAAATGCTCTAGAATGCCTTAAAATCATTCACAACGATTAAAAGAACGAAATGAGGCCATTAAAGTTTGTCTAAGATCTTTGTTATCATTTGCATGACGTCATAAACTTTGATGACGTCATTAACTTCAAAATTGCTTACGTCATTAAAAATAAATAGAATTGTATATCATCTGAAAGCTCACATCGAGAGCTGTTGAATGGTGGTATTCGCGATGAGCTTTGTTGAGCATGCTGAACATGCTGTACAATTTGCAACTGTACTGGCCTTGCGCAAATTGACACTGACTTTTAGACTAAGAAGTCTTGAGCATTCTTGAGAGCATTTGTACTTTCATGGAAAGACCTCATTTCAATTTTAGTGTTCCGTAATTGTCAAGAATTCTTGAGAATTCTTGTCCTGTAATATCTGCAAGGCCTGTGCTGTAATGAGAAGCGCAACCCTAACTTAAGACTTGAAAGAGCGTCAGGTCTAAATCTTAACGCAAATCAAGCTATATGAGATCTAATTGAAAATACTTTTACATACCAGTTGGTTAAGTACATCAATGCTCATTGTTCAAAAAGGTGTCATCTTCTGTAGCACTTTTGCACTTACATAAAGCTGTGCACGGTAACTTTCCCTCTCTACATCTACAGCGTTTTTCACTGCATTGCGTGCTACATCCACTGAAGATCACCTCCAGAGAAGCAGTAGGGATGGCTTCTAATCGAGCAGCAGAAAGCTCCCATCCGAAATCTGTAGCAGATGTTAAATCGTGAACCAGTAACCCTTGTTTCCATATCATTGCTTGGAAATGTGCCCCACCATTATGTCTTATGTGAAGGTGTGCCGCATCCCTGGTCGGAGGCAATGCTTTCATTTGTAGTGTTGATGTGACCTGCACCGTAAACGTGGCAAAGAGGGCAGTAGGGGTGGCTTCTAATCGACCAGCAGAAAGCTCCCATCAGAAATCTGTAGAAGATGGTAAATCTTGAACCGGTAACCTCGTAACCCAGCTTGTTTCCATCAGTGTGAAAGGGAATGAGTGCTCTCACAGATCCTTCCGGCAAGATGCGAAGAATCTCTGTGACTGGAATATACATTTTTCTTTGACGTTCCAGACATCATCCAAAGCTCATTGCATAGCATTTTTTCACTGTGTGACACGAGAATAATGGGCATATCTGTATCTCTAGCAGCAACTACTACTGTATCACAACAGGTGGCATTGATAGCACGAAGGGCAAGTTTGGCATCTTCTTCTTTATGGTCTGCGCTCAGAGACAAGGTATCTGTGAAGCATTTTTATGACTGGGCAAGGCAAATCAATTCTTCGGACAGGAATCATGCAAGATCTACTTTGCTTTCTGTTAATGCGAAGAAGTTTGACCTGCATTTTAGAAGAGACACAAAACTGCTTTCTAGAACTCGTCGAATGGGCCTGCAAGTTTTCGTCCGGCTAGTCTAATACTAGCTTTGATTGACAATTGCCTATAGCGGTCAAAAAACAACGTTGATTCTCTGGTAGAGTTTACCCACTTGAAGCACTGCTTGAAAAAGGTGTCTGCTAGATCACCAAACGAAGAGCAACCGTTTCGTTTGCCTAATGACACCGCTCTGCACCTGCTTTGTGTCAGACAGCATCAGTCTGTGCGTGACAAAATTTAAACCTTGTTGCCGACCGAGAGCTGCTGCATAAAAGAAGATTTTTGAATTTCATGAATCTCAAATCTCATATAGCTTGGTTTGCTTTAAAATTTAGACCTGACGCTCTTTTAAGTCTTAAGTTAGGATTACGCTTCACACTATAGGCCTTACAGATATTAACATGATAAGAATTCTCAAGAATTCTTGACAAGTATGGAGTACTGTAAAATTAGAAATGAGGTCTTTCTATGAAAGTATAAATGTTCTGAAGAATGCATAAGAATTCTTAGTCTAAAAGTCAGTGTCAATTTGCGCAAGGCCAGTACAGTTGCAAATTGTACAGCATGTTCAGCATGCTCAGCAAAGCTCATCGCGAATACCACCATTCAACAGCTCTCGATGTGAGCTATCAGATGATATACAATTCTATTTATTTTTAATGACGTTAGCAATTTTGAAGTTAATGACGTCATCAAAGTTTATGACGTCATGCGAATGATGACAAATGTCTTAGACAAACTTTGATGGCCAACTTTCGTTCTCTTTATCGTTGTGAATGATTTTAAGGTATTATAGAGCATTTGAATCAGTGATTAGGGGTTTAAATGAAACAATGACAAACTGGTTAAATAAATCATGAATAAGCGATATAAATAATGAGCTTAGATAAACATTATATTGCTAATTTCTACGCTTTGATCCCTTTTGATACATTCTGGAGGTAGCATAAAAGGAATTATGAAATGAAAACTTATCTATTGATAATAGCAAGAAAATACTGCCAATTTCATCAATTATGACATCGTAATGACGTCATTGATGTAATAAAGATTCAAAAAGTGCCATATTGTGTAAATAATGTTACTGTACACCGTTGCACCAAATTTTTGTCGTCATGTCTACAATATTGACGGGTCTCCTAGTCAAATGCAGTGCCAGGGGTTGTCTTGACGGCATTTTGAAGAGTTTGGCTGGCAGCCATCTTGAATATGCAAATTAAGCCCTTAAATGCGCGAATTTCGCTTGGGATCCGCTAAATTCGAAATCAGCATGGTCGAAATACCCTACATCAACTGGATCCCAGCTTCTACCCCAAAATGCTCCTTGCTTCATAGTTTCTGGGAATTGGATCCAGTCTAAAAGGGGGAACTTCAGAACTACTAACTATAGAAGCATAATTTTGATACGAACATGATGCTGTTGACTTGGTCTTACCAATGGACGCAGCACATTTTTTAAGAAATCACCTAGGAAAGTATAAAATCGACATCAAATGCCAAATAACTGCATTACGGCAAGTCTTTGATGCAATTTGTAGAACAATTGCGTCAGTTCGTGTCGAATTCCATGCAATAGGTATAGACTATTTCAAATAAATGTCAAACACTTTCAAAAGAAGCTAAAATGGGAAATTTTGTGAGTCACGTAATTCATGGCATCCCTCCAAGTCAAGGGGGTTGCTTGCAAGATTTCACTTCAGTGATCTGACGGTGAAATCATGGGTGGCAAGACGCCACAGATATTCTTGATTGCCGCAGTTCAGTTCCTTTCGCGGAGGAAAATATTCTTTACCACTACGGACGAGCTACCGTAATATCTCCTCCACAGAAATGTATTTTCCCCTGTGGTGTCATGTATGCTATGCTGAAACAAACTGCGAGGTTTGACAACTAATATTGAAATCATGAGTTGCAGGACCGCCGAGAGGGGGGGGGGTCCGGGCCCCGCCAGGGGCCCGTGAAAATGAAGCTTTGTTTTTCCATTGTTTGTTGCAATGATATCATCTAGCTGGGCCCCGCAAGGGGCCCCGATCAAATTTTCTTCTTGTCCATTGCACTTTCAAGTTCAAATGATATCACGGGCCTTAGTTCATTTCAATTGCAATAAACTTTGTGTTGTGTTGTAAATTTCTCTGGCCGAATGTAAACAACAACAAAAATGCACAGAAATCGAACGGGAGTCTACATCTTCTCGCTTCTATCAACATTGTTTCGTTAAATCGTATTGAGAATAAGCTACTGAAAATATTGCTCATGCCATTACTGATGTTTTCGAATAAATAAACTCTGTCAGAAAGTTTATTACTTTTTTCTCTACGTTCTTCAGGCCCATCGGAAGATCTGTCACTTTTGATATTATGCAATTCAAAAATAGTCTACCGGGTGCGCCAAAATAAACTATGCACGTTTGGTAGGCCACGATAAATCGTACACTAAACCGATTTTGAAGATTTATGATTTAATCGTTAGTAAAAAGCCTGGATTAGATTCTCTTTGCGTTTCCAGTTTTTTGAGCTAGAAGCAAGTTTCTTAAAATGTTCGTTTTCGAGAACATTGAAAACGATCAAAAAACGTTACTCAAATTTTAAAAGATTCAACATGAATGAATAGAGAGAAAACGCTTTCAGGGGCATTTGGGGGTTTAGTACGAACTTTCGTACAGCAAATTACAATCATTCGATTTCCAAATCGCAAATCACCACGAACAAGTTCTCTCTTTGCCCATTCATGTCCATTCTGTAGAAAACTTGATCGATGAGTTTTGATCGTTTTTCACTGTTTTCGAAAATTAACATTTTAGGAAACTCTCTTCTAGCTCTAAAAACTGAGAATTAAAAGTTTGCAAAAATCCCAGTATCTAATTCAGACTTTCTGCAAATGATTTAGTCATAAATCTGCAAAATCGGTCCAATGTACGATTTATTCTGGCCTGTCTAACGTGCATAGTTTATTTTGGCGGACCCGGTATATTCTCGTGAAATTGATTGAGGTCCTATTTTCAAAATTTCCCGGAAAAACCTCCATCAGTCACGATACTTTGCCTTTTTAAATGGCAGATTTTACAAAAATGATACATTTTCCAGCGATCTAACGGGCGTGGTCATGAAAAATTTTCCCGGGGGCGAGCCCCCGGACCCCATTTTTGCTCACTGCGCTCGCATCAAGTTCTAGCCTCTCAAAATAGAATGTCATTCCGACATGCCTAGTTCTTACTGTGGATCATTTTGCTGCTGGAAGTTGATGAGGATTAGACATTGCATTGCACTTTAGTCACAAAATCCGACATAAAAATTCACGATTTTCATGTTTTGGAATTCACGAAATTTTCCAAACTGTGCACTCGTAGTAGACTCATTCCCAAAATCTCTCGTTTCGCCCCCTCCCTCTGTTGACTTGCCGCTACAAAAGGAGTGATAACAACAACAACATAATGCAAAAGTTAGAGGGCCTTAGATGGACCTATGTTAATCTACGCTTTTGGTGCCAGTGCCAAGCAAGGGGCCCGCATCCACTATTTGCCCGGGGGCCCGCCATCGCTCTCGGCGGCCCTGATGAGTTGTAGGATAAGTTTAGGTTCCCGTGAATGAACTAAATTGGTTTCAAATAAATAATATAAATCACCCTTGTATCCTCGTTGTGTTTATCCTTCTCATTACCTTCTGGGTCAGCAAATAAGCTTCTTTCAGGTCTAAAACTGCGACATTCACCTTGGCTAGGCTAGGCCCACCTCGTTGTCGAGAACGCATTCGCTCACCTCTCCTTCACATCTTCTGTCCCTGCGTGGCATTGTAGCTAAGAAGGATATTTTGAAACTTGATGCTTTCGCGCTCATTCTCAACAACAAGGTGGGCCTAGCCTAGCCAAGGTGAATGTCGCAGTATTAGACCTGAAAGAAGCTTATTTGCTGTCCCAGAAGGTAATGAGAAGGATAAACACAAGGAGGATACAAGGGTGATTTATATTATCTATTTGAGACCAATTTAGTTCATTCACGGGAACCTAAATTTATCCTACAACTCACTATTTCACCATTAGTTGTCAAACATCGCAGTATGTTTCAGCATAGCATATATGACACCACAGAGGAAAATAAATTTCTGTGGAGGAGATATTACGGTAGCTCGTCCGTAGTGGTAAAGAATAGTTTCCACCCATGATTTCACCGTCAGATCACTGAAGTGAAATCTTGCAAGCAACCCCCTTGACTTGGAGGGATGCCATGAATTATGTGATGTTTGATGTCATTGCCTGACATCAAATGTGAGACAGACATTTACTTTTTCTTTTAGTTTGTTGTTCTTTCTTTCAGTATATTGTAATTTTTGAATTGTAAGTTCCTTTCATGGTGGGAACTCCGATGACCTAGTGTCTATTCCCGCCATGATAGGCACAATAGATGTACTTGTTGAGTTTGTATATTTTAATTGATTATAGGCATAAAAAAAAAATTACATGACTCACAAAATTTCCCATTTTAGCTTCTTTTGAAAGTGTTTGACATTTATTTGAAATAGTCTATACCTGATATTGCATGGAATTCGACACGAACTCACGCAATTCTTCTACAAATTGCATCAAAGACTTGCCGTAATGCAGTTATTTGGCATTTGATGTCGATTTTATACTTTCCTAGGTAATTTTTTACAAATTCTGCTGCGTCCATTGGTATGACCAAGTCATCAGCATCATGTTCGTATCAAAATTATGCTTCTATAGTTAGTAGTTCTGAAGTTCCCCCTTTCACAGATTCCCCTTTTACAGATTTTGAAAAGTTGCGTTATTTTCGTTTAGATAGGAAATATCAACTTCCTAATGCCAGATTCGAGATTTGCCAGTAAAGATTTTCAATATGATGCGTTGTACTTCCAATTTCGACGTTTGCTTTTCATATTCCCGCTTTTGCAGATTTCGATTTATTTTTGCTCGCCCATAAGAGGAAATGAAAAGATTTTCTTTTGTGGTATACAGTGTTGGCCGCAGTTTCATAAAGAAAATATATAGAAAATTGTGGAATGTGTAGTTTCCATGTTCCCCCTTTTACAGATTCCCCGATTCCCCGATGATTCCCCGATTCCCCGTTCCATGGTTCCCCGTTCCCCCTTTTACAGATAGCCGAATTAGAGCAGGTTTATCAATCTTTTTTCGACATGAAAGCATCGTTGTAAAACCACAACCAACATGTTTGAATACAATAGACCATTTTACTCCTTATAAAAAGAGGCTTGGATCGAGCGTCCAAATCTGGTAAAGTTTTGGAAGGAAAACGAAAGAACGACCCCCGTTCTCAGTGGATGCACGGTGGTATGAAGTTGCGTCGGATCTCAAGACTTTTCAGAGATTTTGCTATCGACTACTTTGTGCAAAGTGAGTTAGCCATGGTTTAGTTTCACACATGCAAGTGTTATTGGTCTTTTTGCTTCGTTTCTCGTTATTTCAATTCATTTTTAGCTGACTTTTCTTTCATTTGAATAATGACGGTTGAAAACGAAAACTTCAATTTGCAAAGTCGCAAAATGAAACCCTAGTAGTGCTCGCACTGTTATGCAACAAAATCAGCCAATGACAAATGAAAATAAGGAGAAACAAGGCCAGAAGATAGATAAAACTTACTTGTGTGTTCAAACCAAACCAGTCGTAAGTCAATTCGAGCAAAGTTATCGTTGCTTAACTCTCTGAAAAGTGTTCTGAGATCCGAAGGAACTTCTTGCCGCAGCTAGCAGGTATCTTTCAAAAAAGGGGTCTGTGTTTCCATTTCTTTCAAGAAAATTCACCAGATTTGGACGCTCGATCCCAACCTCTTTTCTAAGAAGTAAAAAGGTTTATTTAGCCTTTAGGCAATCAAGTAAAAACAAGTTTTTTAAAAAATTAGTTCATCGGTTATGGACATGTAAGCAATCAAACGATATTGCATACTTTTAGGATACCCAGTATACTAACTACTTAAGTCCCAATTTCCGCTTCGTTGATTGAATTGGATGACAGAACTACGCTTCCATTGGGACTGATAATCAAACTAACTGAGAATCCGGCCAAAATCGCCAAAAAATATGGCGCGATCAATCAGATTGCAGGATCTCCAACTTGTGATCTGATTCGTCGAGAGAGCAGTGGCGAACCCCCAAGGGGCCGGACCCCCACCACTTTTCAAAAATATGGTCCTCCAGATTCGTATAAAAATCAATAAAATTTGCACATCAGGGGGGGGGGGGGGGGCAGGCAGATCTGTCAAGTGTTGGTCTTTGAGATTCTTGAAAAGCAAGGAGAGAATGGCTTTGTCAAGGTTTGATAGAACAATGTTTTTGGTTTCTTAGACATGCTTGAACGATGTTGGGAGAGGCATTCTAACCCAAACTAGAATGTATATTCTCAAAATTGTCCCGGTGGCTTTGCCCCCTGACCCACTCATTTCAAGATCCCCGTTTGTCTTAGCCTGTGCGTGCCATGGCTATAGGGATCCATATTTGCTACTGCTCCTTGAAAAATTCTTATCAAAATGATTTGAAGAGCTGTACTCTGTCCTACTTAAAATAATTCAAATTGACACAACATTTTCTTTTGCAAACGCTTCTTGCAAAAGATGCCATAGACTGACTAGCCAATGATGAAGTGACAAAAAGAGGCATTTCCTCGAATATCAAGCGAACAACCAGCGCCAAATCATTTTGTAATAAACCTAAGAAAAGCAATTTTGTAATTCGTACTTGATATGCTGGACTGTTTGTTCCGAATAACAATTCTTCCTTTACTTTCCTACATTAACTTGCTATGATGGGTATCAATTTTTCAATGCAAATTCAACAAAACATCCTGCCTATTTTGTGTTCATTGCAGCCATGTTTACGATGCAAATTATAACTAAAAGGGCGTTTCCTTCATTTTCCGAGCGTTTGAAGGGCATGGTCACGAAAAATATTCTAGGGCTACGCCCCAGACCCCTTCATTCCTGAGATGCTGCGTACGCCACTACGAGACGTTTTACCTATGCTTGCGAAAATTCGACAACAAGATATGATTCTGTTTTCCGGCTTTTTCCTTCAGACCATGATATGATATTCTGCAGAACCGGAATGATCATTTCAAAGCTGACCTCAACTGGCCGATTTTTTCGAATAGTTTGATCACGAGTCGTAGTTATAACGTCCATCTGTCTGTCAATAGTGATTACTGCGAACATGTAATCAGTCCAAGTATCAACAACAAGGAGCATTTGTTGTTGCTGCTGAAATTTTATTGAGAATAGTAATGACTTCAATGTTTAAAGTTACGTGCTTTCCTGGCAGGTTTTGATATGATTGATATCTGGTGTGACCAGGTTGCAGAAATAGGCAGAGTTGAAGGTAACAGGACAACGTTTATGCCAAAAGCTGAATAAAGACGTTATGAGATTTTGATTGTTCAATGCAGCACATACTGCAAAGTCGAATCAATCCAACTTTGTCGCATTACCGCACTTCGATGTTATCTGCAATGCGTTAAAACAACCCTGCAAGTGCGAATTCCGCTTAACCCTATCTCACCTGGGACTTTTGAAGCGGTCAATCCCTGGGGGTGGATTCCACCCCCCTGTTTTTCTTCGCTGTTATAGTAGCAATCGTTTTTAAACTTGGTAAATTGATGGACTTTGATGCAAAAAAACAGCATCAAATAATTAGATCAAATTATCTCTATTGTTCTTGTTGCAAAGACAATAAGAAGATATTAAGTTATGATTATCATGATTATTACCAGCATGATTAAAACAATGAAATGAGGCATTAAACTGAAATTTTTTGTTTCAAATTGAGCTGGATATGATCAAATACATGTGTAGGCATAATTTGGCATATATTTTAGATTAATATCTGCAACAATTAACAAAAATTATGCAAATTTTGTTGCCTACACAGTAAAACATTGGTTGCCATGGTTACGGTGCTATATTTAGAATCTTGAATTTTTCATCATTCGATACAGCATAGATATAAAGTCAAAGTAGCGGAATCTTGGCATCCTGCTTTGCATATTTTAGCATTGGCGAATAAAAGTTTGGTTGGTGGGGTGGAATCTCCCCCCCCCCCCCAGGTGAGATAGGGTTCAGAAGTGCTCCTAGATTTTCCGTGTTTGCTCATGTTCAGGCACCGAGTTGAACAAAGTTTAAATATTGCGCTCAAATATGTGCATCATTTTTAGCTAGAAACTAAGTTCCCGTTCTTTTCAATTATTTTTTTGCAGTTTTAAGGCATAAATAAAGTCTCAAAGAACATTCTCGCGGCTTTTCACGTCAGCTGACGCTTCGTGCGTGACCCAGGAGGGCCCGTTTGATTCCCAGACCCATACTGCTGACCCCTTCCGTTGCATTTCTAGTGGCAGAATTATGACTTGTTGTGACACACCTTCATTTTACAATGACTATTGAAAGTTCTATGAGCAAATGCCTTGTGAATAATTCAAGCAATTAGATTGAGAGAGGCACTTGACAAATTATTGTGCAGATGACAGGACGTATGCATGCTTTCTTATGAAAATTTACAGTCTGCAGTAGAAGAAGCATCAGTTCCATTCTGAAGTTTGGGGAAACGGACAATAGCAAGGAAAATGAAGATCTCGGCAATTTTTGTTGCAGTAAGACTATCTATATCTTGTTTGAAGCTCTACATGTATTTTTGATAAGAAACTTAGAATTTGAACCAGAACTGAACTCAATGTTTCTTAAGAATTACCAGAATTTGAAATTTCTTGAAAACGAATTTTATGAAGCCTTTCCAATGGTTAGACATTGCTCAAGTAGCTACCTTCCCAGTAATATGATACAGAATGGGAGGGGGGTCCAATTTTCACATTAGCTGCTATATAGATCACCATTCCTACATATTTCTCCATTTGATGGTCAATCGAAGGACGTAAAATCAAAGCGTGTTATGTTGCGTGCATCACAATCAAAAGAGAAAACACAGACCGTGGTCACTGAAGGGGTACGGTAACCTAAGCTATACAGATCTTCAATATTTGAGAACCTTCAAGATCTTCAAGAGTTGAGACTTTTGCCTACCCATAGATAACCTTCACTGCAGAGCAGCTGAAGGAGACAAGAGAGTGCGTGTACCATACCCTTGACATATGTTTTTAAAGATCCCATGGTGCTGCTATTAATGATGTGGATTTAAAGTGCTGCTTTCCAATCAAACTGTTCTTTTCCATTACAGGTGCTTCTGTCCCTCCTTACGTTAAAGCTCACGTTAGCTGGAAATCCGACCATTCGTAAGTGTCATTAGCATAAAACTGCACAAGTAAAGTGCACGACTGTGCTCTAAAGTATATTTAAATGACCATGAGCCACTGTGTATCAGATGCATTCGCAAAGTCGAGCCAAGGAATTTTTAAGCGTTGAAAAGGGCAGCCGTTGAACGGTAAACTCATTTTTCATCATCAGAAACGTTTCTCTGACCTTTCTGTTACTCAAGGATGGGTGGTTTCTTGTGCAGTTTTTAAATTGTCATATAATTGATTATTGCGATCTATCAAAATTCACTAAGACCGCTAACATAGCTTTTTGAAGCCAGCGAATTGGATGAAAGAACCAAATCATAAACAACAATTATAGAAAGTTCCTTGACTTCGAATTGACACCTGACTACTTCTGGTTTGGTTTCTTAATTTTCTGGAAAAGGCTAATATTTCTTATTAGCTTATAAGTGTAGTGAAATCCAATATCCTACAGCAATTTCAATGACATTTTCTAACAAATTTAAAGCTCAAAATCTGATGTAAGAGCAAAATCCGAAAATGCGAGCACGATGCTGCAAAAATACGTGATCTGTATAAAAAAAATTTCTTATCTGATGATCCGAAGATTTAAATGCCGCCCCTGTTTTTTCAATGTTAATCAGGACCCTAATTATCATTTGCTAGTCCAAAGGTAGAACAACTTTTCTAAAAATTGGAGTTTTTAGACTGTTTCATAAAAGATTTCCGTACAAAGGTAGAAGAAATGATGGGTTTAACTGTAGTCATTTGGTGAGGTAAAACAGAAATAAAATGCACTTTGGTAGAGCAGGAATCGGGTTCTTGACTCGCTACATAATCACAGTTTTCACAAAAGCAACAGACAACACCCTTTTGCACTTCTTTACATCTTTTAATTGAGTTGAGATGTTATCCCAAACTGGGAATGAAATCTCGTACTATTCCTATCCTAACCAACCCCCCCCCACCCCCAGAGACACCACCAGATAGTTGGCAAAATCATTCAAGACCTCAGTCTCGTTATCCGCCAAAAAAGGTTGCCACGTCCCCAGGCTTTCGTGCAAAGCACTTTTTGTTGACCTCTGAGCTATCAAGAAGGGCTGTCTGTGTAAGAATTGAATGAGATACATGGAATTTTACATAAAAAACTAAGACGGCCGTGCACAAATTTGTCTGTGTGCTCAGAAGCGAAGCCAAGTAAGGGTAGTCTTGGCAGTCGTCACTGTTGGAAATTCTTTTTTTTTTTCTATCAAGATTAAAAACTACAATATTTATACTTACCTTACACTGTACCATCCATAGTGAAGAAAGACATAAAGTCACCGGGTCTTCACTATGGATGGTACTTACAATTCAAATTAATTTTCAATACACAAAACAAAGAACAAAAACGACAAAATTAAAGATACGTTACACAAAACAGACAACAAAACAACAAAGCTAAGGCAGATTACTGGTTAAAAAGGAAGATTTGAACTTTTAAAACTCGTAGGAAAACGAGAAAAAACAAATTTCAGTGTTTGTTCCGGTAATCTACCTCAGCAATGTGGGACGACAAAGAGAGAAAAGGAGAACAACAACATAAAACTAATAGGGAACTGCTGTTGCTAATATGGCATCGCTAGATCAATCAAATCGGCCAGAATTTTTGAGAAATGAGATCGTCGCATCCAGTATTACTCTATTTTCAATAGTACCTAAGGATGGATTTCCAAACAAAAGTCGATCACAAAGAGTATCATCATCTATATTATTGATACTGGCGATATCTAGTCCTGGGACATCAGAGAGCTGGTCAAAGAGATCTCTACGAAGTACATCGTATAGGGGGCAATGCAGGAGAAAGTGCTTGTTATTTTCATTGTCTTTACCACAAAAACAAATTGGGCTGAGGCAGTCAAAAGCATGTTTGAAACGATGTTCGTTTAGAGCACTGAACTGGACACGAAATTTTGTCAACAGCTTGACACCCGAAATGTCGCAAATTTTGTATGTAGAGTTTCTAATTGGTCTAACAATTGCAAGCAATTTATTTTTAAAGTGAAGCAGGGATTTAGAATTTCTTGTCTCATCGTCGAGTAAATTCCATTCGAATAATGTATTATGAAAATACGTGCTAGCAAAACGGGAATTGCTGTTGGAAAATCTCGTTGTTGCTGTGAATATCATAGAAACTAATTGGCCGAGGAATTCTTTGCTCCCAGTAAACTATTTGTGGATTGTTAGATTGAGAAAACATTCCACTGGGTACCTGTGGCTTTTTCATGACTGCTCTCGATGAAATTTGACTAATCTCAGGTGAAAAGCAAAGCTGAGAAGTGAAAAGCAATTTTGTAATGTAACTGGGACCTACATTAACACAAAATTAATACATTAAACACAAAGGTCTTTAAAATATGCTACAGTTGACGAATAGTATTTGCATAAACGGATAGAAAAACAAGTGAAACGCAAACAGTGCTAACTGTGATGAAAATGAAAGTGCTCAATCTACTTGATGACGTACAATGAAATAATTAAAGAAATAGAGAACGTTAAGTTTTTTTTTCAAATTTCTATCTGAGCTTGCTGCTCTTTATAGCCGAGGAGAGAAACTACTGTTTTGCAGGGTCTATCAAATGAATTATTTTTGCACCTTTCACCTTTACGTTGGACTTTCCCCTCCGTCTTGCCCTCTCCTTTTCGCTAGTTCCTGCTGGATCCGCTGCTATCCGTCACGGCAGCTCTTGATGGAATGTATGAACGGTGGATCCAGGAATTACCGAAAGGGGACGGTAAGAAGAACTGCAGAGATGGACTTGGGTTCAAGTCTACCTTTATATATTCTCTTCGCAGGCATCATGATCAAAAACGAAGAATATCATGTATCACTTGATAATCGTACCAACAGACTCTATCTGTCCAAACAGGATCCACCTCTCGTTTTATATAAGCATTTCGATGACATGTTAAAGAATGAAAAAGGTGACAAATGTGTAGGAATCGGAAGGAATAACGGTATATATCTGTCAGGTAAGATTTGAAAAGCATAATAAACCTAAGAACATAAGGCATTTGAATGTGAATTATCGGTTTTTGTGTGAATCGGAGAGGCCATAACTCCACAAAACCAGGGGATATTTCAACCGGCATCCAACATCGTATACCCAAACATCTAAAGTGTAGATTTCTTAAAGAAAATCAGAAAATTTCGAGAAGTTTTTCGTCTAGTTTGTGCTTTATGAAGGTAGGTATGATTTAGGAAAAATCTTAAATTGTTTCTCTTTTTTGGCTTCTTCACTTATTCGCCGTGTGATTGGTCTGTGAAAATGAGGCTTTAGAGGTTTTGGCCATGGGCCACGAGCCATTCGACCATGGACGACATTTGATTCCTATGCTGCTCCTCAATGGGCACTGTATGTCTGTAAAAATGTAGCATGAGATCAGGCTCGCCGAAAAAGTCGAAAATGCACAGGAGAGGGGAGAAGGGGAAGGGAAGAATGCTGCTATTCACTGATCTTTTTCCTTCCCTTCTCATTTATTTTCATTTTTTGGTGAGCCTGATCTCAGGCCAGTAAAAATTTTACTTTTCAACAATTTTTGGAGACCTAATGGTGGCTGTGATCATGATATCATTGCGGTCTGTAGTCAAAATAGAAATTTGCGCATGCATAATATGGAAATTATCATATTGATATCTTATCTTTGCATAACAAAAACAGCATTATTGAATAGTTAATTAGTCAAACAATTAATCACGCAACTGTTTCAATGTTTTTCATTTCATCAATATGGGCCGATTGAAAATTCAGTTATTCCAAAATAAAAAGACGCCTTACAATTCTAAAAATGTCGCGCTCAATTTATTCTTCCGCGATGATTTGTGTCAAAAATCTGAAAAAGATTATACTTGCTCTGCCATTGCTGTATTTGACATATTAATAGGTGCAAATTAACTGCAAAGAATCAAAGCATTGCATTTGATTGCTGCTATTAAATTCAATCATAAGTAAAAACGACAGTAGATGATTCTCATCTGTTGGTCGCGACCACCTCTCGTAGATTTGCAGATGGATATCTCCACCGTTCTCTGCTGTGTGCTTTTATCATGCATTTGCTCATGCTCCTTTGCGTCCACTGTTCGACGTCATTAACCAATGTTCGCATTGGGCGTCCTCTCTCCCTTTTGCCTTGTACTTTTACTGTCAATAGTGTTTTTTTGTATTATACCAGGTGCGCAAAAATAGCCTATTCACTTTTGGCGGGCCACAATAAATCGTACTCAAGGCCGATTTTGAAGATTTATGACTTGATTATTAGCAGAAAGCCTGATTTAGGTTCCAGGATTATTTGCAAATTTTTCTGCTTTCAAGTTTTTGAGCTACAAGTGAGTTTTTTTATTTTAATTGTCGTTTCGAAAACACTGAAAACGATCAAAAAACTTCGATCAAGTTTTCTAAAGGATCGACATGAATGGACAAAGAGAAAACTCTTTCGTGGTAATTTGGGATTTAGAAATTTTTGCCAACACTTCTTTTGAAATGTCCACAGGATGTAGCATCTAACAAGCCTTTTCTTTGTTTCTAAACTTAATTTTTATTGATATTAACGCATCCTTCATATTCATAAAGTTCCTTCCTGCATCCCAATTCTTCTTTTCAGTATCTGTTCTTCCATCTTCAGTAATTAGTTGACACAAGTTTTAAACTGCTTCATTTGTTCAAGGTTGTACCACCGACGTGTCTGCATGTCTGACTTCTGTTTTTAGCAGTTCTGGGCCATCACAATTTCCAATTTCTATTGGGTCATTTCTGTTCACATCCTCATAAATTTCTGTTGCATGTTCCTCCCATCTCTTTGCTACATTTTCTCTTTCGAACATGGTTTTTCCATTCTTATCTTTGATGCATTCACTTTCATTCCTCAAATTGTTCTTCTTGTTTGTAAGCTTCTTTACACTTTCATGCATTTCTCTTATTTGTGATTTGCCTCGAGTCATTCAATGTCATTTCACATATCGTTGTACCAGATATATTTTTATCTTCTACAGGATGTCCCAACAAAATTGTGCCCGTTTGCCAGAAGATGGCATCTAAGCGGCAAACTATTCAAGCCAAACTTTTGCATGATGTTGCTCTTCAGATATTCAATTAAAGTTTGCTACCATTGCCGTAAAATCCGTTGAAAATTGATGGAGCTATGACCTTCGGGAGGCCAAGTTTGCCTGATGACTAAAACCAGAGGTCGGCCTTTTTGTCTTAAATGGCTGGCTTCATGGATGAAATGCAACAGCAGCCTCCAAAGTCATAGTTCGCGTAGAAATTCCGATGATCATCAGAGAGTTCAACTATTTTTTACACCGCATAGAAACTATTTCTTACCTCGCATGAAGGTATTTATCGCTGCAAAATAGTAAGACAAAATGGCCGACCGCTGGTTTCAACTATCAGACAAATTTGGTCTTATGAAGGTCATAGCTCCAGAATTTTTGAACAGACGTTTACAGGGATGGCAGCAAACTTTATTTGAACATCTGAAGAGCAAAATGATATAAAAGTTTGGCGAGAATCTTTTGCAGTTTTGTCACAATCTTCATGCAAGCGTGGCACAATCTTTTTGGAACACCCTGTGCATAATTGTTCTTGTCTATTTCATAATAATCACAAGCTCCTTTCTTTTGTCTCCTTGCAAATATTAGGTCTAAGTATGGGCGATAGGACACCAAGTGTGTGAAATTTTTTGGTAACGAGCCACCTTAACGTTTTATTGTTAGCCACCTGAACTGTAAAACCTCCATTTTCCTATGGAGGTTTTACGGTTAAGGTGGATCTGCACTTAAGGTGGCTCAATACCGAAAATTTCAAAATGACGAAACAGCAATAAGATGGCTCACTACCAGGTGAAAATAAGTAAAAACACACAAAAACAATTGGTTAAGGTGGCTAACAATAAAACGTTAAGGTGGCTCGCTACCAAAAACTTGCACACACTTGGTGTCCTATCGCCCATAGTCTAAGGTCTCTTTGGTCATTCAGCTCTTATCCTTCTTTTTCTTTTTTCCTAGAAGTGGGCTCATTTCTGCTTGTATGCTTGTTTTGAGACATTTATTTCCATTTTCTATTTCTTTTTGGTTATTCTCAATTTGAGATTGAGTTTCATCGATCAATGCAGAATATCTCTATTTTCTACTTCAATGAACATTTTTTCTTTGTATTCATCTTGTTTAAGAAGATCTATTTCAATCTTGGGTTGATTTTTGCATTTCCTTTGTAGCTTTTAGTTTTATTTTCAATATTTCCATCATGAGAATATGATCTGACATTATATCAGCCCATGGGTAAGTGTGAATGTTTTCACACAATTTCTAAATCTCATGTTTATCATCACGTTGTCAATCTGGTTTCTGTATCATCACCTGGACTGGCCCATGTATATAATCTTCTCTTGTGATGTTTACAAAATGCATTAGTAACAACCGAGCTCCTTTCAGGAGCGTCGTGGCTGGGGGGCAGGGGGGGCACGTGCCCCCCCCCCCTAGCGTCTGAAATTCGGACATCTGTCGGAAATTCGGATTTGTGTCGGAAATTCGGAAATATTTCGGAAATTCGGAAATTTTTCAGAAATTTCTTATCTGTATGAATTGAAGCCTAGCTACCATCACGACCTTATTTACTAAAGAATTGTTAACAAGAGGGGCATTTTCCGACAGTCTGAGGGAGGTCATATAAAAAAATTTCCTGGGTGCCAGAGCCTTTGTTTGTCGAAATATGGTCCTCGGAGACCTTTGAAACCGAAGAGAAAACAGCTGGGTATAGGTTGGGTAAAAAATTTCCAAGAAAGGTCAAACCGTCTATTTTATCATTGGTAAATATGGAATCAAGGGATGTATTTTAAGCCAAAGTAAAGGATGTTTCTTCAAAAATTTTCCTCGTGCTCTGATTCATAGAATAACTGTTACAAAACGATCAAGGTCTCCTTTGTCGCTAAAGGCAAGCACAATATCGGGAGATGCATTCTAAGCCAAAGCAAAGGATCTTTCTAAAGAAATTTTCCTCGCGCTCCGATTTATAGGAGCACTGTCACGAAGCTATCAAGGTTTCCTTGTCGCTAATGGCAGGCATAATATTGGGAGTTGCATTCTAAGCCAAAGTAAAGGACCTTTCTTCAAAAATTTTCCTCGTGCTCTGATTCATAGGATAACTGTTACAAAACGATCAAGGTTTCCTTTGTCGCTAAAGGCAAGCACAATATCGGGAGATGCATTCTAAGCCAAAGCAAAGGATCTTTCTAAAGAAATTTTCCTCGCGCTCCGATTTATAGGAGCACTGTCACGAAGCTATCAAGGTTTCCTTGTCGCTAATGGCAGGCATAATATTGGGAGTTGCATTCTAAGCCAAAGTAACGGAACTTTCTTCAAAAATTTTCCTCGCGCTCCGATTTATAGGAGAACTGTCACGAAGCTGTCAAGGTTTCCTTTTCGCTAATGATAGGCACGATATTTGAAGATGCATTCTAAGCCAAAGTAAAGGGCGTGGCCCCAAAAACTTTCCATTTCAATGCTCCAACCTACTTAATTTTCCCTGGCCACGCAACTGATTGTGGCACGCTCTATTCCCATACAGTTATAGCGAACTAATCTGTATTATTGCTTCGATTGAATACCAGATCAGGGTCTTGCTCAAGGGTGTTGCTATCTTGCTATCTCTGTCTGAAAATCATTTTTTGTAACCAAACTGCGCATGCGCATGATGACGTCATTTGTTTTGACGTCATCGTTCGTCGGAAAATCAGCAAGTTGTGCCCCCCCTGTCAATTGGTACCCACGACGCCCCTGGCTCCTTTTCTTGACAAAGTTGTGCACAAGTCAATTTTCACATTCATTGCTTGTGCAAAGACCGTGACCTTTATGACAACATCAGCTGCGCATATATAACTCATACAATTCTCGATGTTCACTATGTGCTGTGTCGGTGCATAAACTATAAACTAAAAACTAAAAACTATAAATTATAATAAAAGACTGTTTCCGAGGGTAATACCCCCGAAACCGGCCGTACAAAAACGAGCTTTATGAGGTTTTGTACAGAGGCTGAGGGTTGATAGTTTTGGTTTTGAATGAAGCACCATCCCCCCATCCTCTCTTGCTGTGGCTAGTATTCTAGGAACCCGAGGGAACATGAATTGTAGATGGACGGGGTCTGCCACCCGGTTTTCAGAAAGCTACCCTCTTCCAATAACCGAAAATTGCCATCACATCCACAATCCACGATTAGGATAAATTTTGGCAAAAAATTGCCAATCGTTAACTTTTTGTGTGAAATTCAGTGAAACTCACACATGTTTTAGGAAAATCTGCCAAAAAATGATTCTTGCTTAGAAATTTGTTGGCCTAAAAACCCACCCGTATGGGCGGTACATACCCGTACTCTGAACATCCTATGTACCGCTCCCCCCCCCCCCCCCTCCTGTGATGCAGACTTCCGTTTTAGAGTATTAATGCCAAAAATGAAAATATCAGGATTGTGCAAAACTGACTTTTCTATTGTTAACCGTAGCTTGAGGTATATCAAAACACAACATTTTTTCAAATCGGACAATTTAGTGCTGAGAAAATATTATTTTCAAGTTAGGCCTAAAAAGTGTACTTAGGCTTCTTTATTAGCACAGCAAGGCCACAAAATAGCACTAACATTCAAATTTATTGGCTTGCCCTGACTCGATTTTCATGATCTTTGTTTTGCTTGACAGATTAAACCTTGCAAAGTATGTAGTGAAAAGGTTGATTGAAAATTTGATCTTGGGAAGTACAAATTTTGTGAATTCATAATGGTAACCAAACGTTAAAAAAACTAAATCTGAATCACAAAACGCCTCTTCATCATTTAAACAAGAAATCTTTGTTTCAGAATTATTTTAAAGCCTATTGCAGAATCAAGTTTAACCTATTGGTAACACTTTCATAAAAGGGTTAAGTAGACTAAGCTCTCAAATAATTTTGGCTAATTTTCTACGAAGGCCAATGAAGAAGACGTCTTTTTTAGCAAATTCCATTTATATGTGCCACTGTACTATAGACTGAAATTGATGTTCAATGAAACCAATATTTCTTTGTCATAGTGAAAGGAGGTTAGACATCAACTCCCTGAACATATAAGGTGTCTATTTTGGAGTTTTTGTGTTTTTCGATGTTAAAAGGCGCATTGTTTGGCTTGAGTTATAAGTAATCATTATCGAGTTAGCTGCATGTTTTGAAAAACCTTAGAAATTAGTTGAATTACAACAAAATATACTGTAGTCATTTTCGTAGTTTTGTAATATTTGTCGCTATGTTAAGTGTAGGTTTTAGGGTTGTTATGTATTTCCATGCCCCTTCGCCGTTGTTTTGAAATGTTGTAATTGTTTGTTATTGTAAATTTTATGAGAATATAAAAAAAAAATTTTTGCACTACTAGCTTGTCAAAATGTGTTCGAAATTGTAGGGATATAATGAAATATTGCCTGTGTCAATAGTTTTTCGTCATTTAAGCACAAAAATGCCACCAAACTTTGAAAAGGTGAAAAATTGGTCTTCTTGAAAAATTCGCCAAAATTAGTTAAGAGCTTAGTCTACTTAGCCATGTTGCAAAAGTGTTGCCAGTAGCTTAAACATGATTCGGCGATAGGCTTTACAAGAATTCTGAAACATTATTTTTTTGTTTTTAATGTTGAAAAGTGCTTCTCGATTCAGTTTTGGCTTTTTTAACGCTTGGTTACCATTTTGAATTCGCAAAATATACACATCTCAAGATTAAATTTTCAATCAACCTTTTCACTGCATACTCTGCTAGGCTTAATCTGTCAACTAAAAGAGAGATCATGAAAATCGAGTGAGCTCAAGCCAAGGAATTGGAATTTGAACGTTAGTGTTCTTCTGACCTTGCTTTGCTAAGAAAGAAGCCTGAAGTACACTCTTTAGGCCTAACATGAAATAATTTTTTCTCAGCCTAAATTGTTCGATTTGAAAAATGTTTGTTTTTTGACATACCTCAGGCTACGGTTATCAATAGAAAAATCAGTTTGGTACCATTCGGATACTTTCATTTTCGCATTAATTACATGACCTGGATCACTGTGCCCCCCCCCCCCGGGCCTAGGAACGCTGAATGGACGATTTTTTTGTAGATAACTGCTTCTTTGCAAACAAGTACAGCCATACTTCTGCCACTTACAAAATGATCATTATTGTTGGTAACTCTCTATGTTGGAAAAGACAAGCAACTGAGATGATATATACAGTATGTGGCCCAACACCTTACGGTTTCATAGAAGGTAATTTCCATGGGCTGTACTCAGTGGTTTTATACACGGGGACGTCTATCCGATAAAATTGAAAAACTCTGAATGTATTAAACCAATGCTTTCATGCCCTACAAATTTCTTTAAAATGTTTCAATGAACCTAAAAACACCATAAATTATTGAAAGAGAAAATGCTGATCAGATCATAAATGCTTGGTTATGCAGAATACTTTTATAATACTCTAATCTTTGCTTTTAAGTTTTGTTCCTAATAATCTATCATTTACATTCTGGTATTGATAACAAGAGGAAATTCACTGGACACCAGTATTAAAACTAGTCTTTGACAATTTGTGACCCAAAAAATCATATTTTACAAATGTTTTACCAACAAATATCAGATGGAAGTCCCCGTGTATATAACTACTGCGTACAATCCCTGACAGATCCCTGAATCATTCATGTGCACGATGTTGATAAGTTATTTAAATTGTTTTGGTTATTTAATCAACCCAAGAAACCTTTTTTAAAGATTAATGAATTGTCGTATTTTTTCACAAAACATTGATGAGCAATGCTGTTATTGACAATATAAGCTTTGACAAAAAAAGAGAGAGGTTTCTTCTAGCGAAGCCTTGCACATAATTCAAACGATGTATATCACAAATGGCTTAGGCATAAATGTCCCCAAAATGCCTTTGGATATTTCTAAAGTGTCATCTAGCGAATAACTTCAACAAGATTAACTTTGTTGTTGTAAAGATCATTAATCGAATTAAGGTTCAGTGAGTCTGGCACCTAGACACACCTGGCACATAGAATGATGAGTGGAAGTCAAAGTCAAAATTTGGATGCAATACTTAAAAGATTGAAAAAATTAGTTCATTTGAGTTTCCTTTCTTAAGTAACATTTTACTAAAAGTTTCTTATTTTAGATATGCAATATATGACGTCAATAAAGTTGATGTAAATTGTTTATGATCAATAAATTCTTTTATACACACTTTTATAGGGTTTTAATAGTTTTATTTTCTCTTTATGTTAATCAGCACACACATTGATGACATCAGAAACGTTGAAGTGTTTAATCCTGCATACAAATTCAAATTCGTATTATTATTTTCATTATTATCATATTTTCATTATTTTCATTATCGGTGTCATCTTGCTGACACATATCGGTTTTCTTCTTTGCAGTGCTGATCTCAGATGGAACACCAACACCATCGCTGCCATCAACACCGGCATCTCCAAAAAAAACCATACCTACCCCAACAACAAATCACAGTGGTAAGATCTAGACTTTTGTTTGTTTAGTCTTGTTCATGTTTCATTACTTTGGTTTTGCTGCTGAGAATTCTAAAACTCAAAGCATTCTCAATCCAAGTTTCATGAAACAAATCTTCGTCGAGAACGATATACCTTACACCCTTCGCAGTGACAAATATATTTTCGTACGTAAAAACGACAGGGTATGGTATTGAAAATGCACGTTCTCTTTGATCTGCGATATGGCATGCAATGCCATCTTCCATATAAGAGTCCCCGATATTGAATAATTTCAAAGGAAAAATTAACAATTAGACTTCACTTATTCTTTACAGTTTGGAAATCTATTGATAGCGTTAAGCTTATTTGGACCGGGTAGAAATTTTGATATTTTCGACCAGGGTCCCTCTTTTTATCCAAAGCTACAAAAGATATAATAATGAAACTTACGCAAATTGTTCTCTCGACAATTAGCTTTACATAATCAACAATAGAGGTTAAATTGGTCACTTGGGTCGTTGCTATGCAAACGAAATTGAGCTACTGACTTAAAAAGCAAAATTTGTCCAGATTAACACGATATAACAGCCAGAATTGTAACAAGAAAAAACAAGTAAGAGGAAGATCTTTACACACAAAAAAATTTCAATTTAACTTGCAACCCTTGCTAATTAAGGGCAATTAGCAATTGAATAGAAAAATTGAATTTCCATTGTTAATTAATTTTCAAGATTGAAAAGGTGTGAAAATGCACTTTACATGAAAAAATGCAATATTCTGGAAAAATGCATTTGAACATAGCATCCAAACTTCATTTGAGGAGAAGCAATACATATTTCACTCCAATTGTTCAAGGGAATTCGGAATTCACACCAACTACGGAATCCTGCAGAACGAAAAGTTCTGAAATCCAAAAATGTACATTTAGGCCAAAAATGGGGATAGCAGTGATAGAAAAATAGCCACTGGTAAGAAAAATAAGAACGACTGTTTAAATTGAAGGTACTAACAAGACATTCATTAACACAAAAGCTGATGAGCACCACTTTAATAGCGGCAGAGAAGTATCCTCTGTTAAAACTTGCCGCTGTTATTTTTAGCCCCGGTCTCCCCTACACAGGAAATGAAAATTACAGGTACTAATGTTTTCATTTCACGACACTACTTACAAAAAATTCTGGCCAGCAGCTATCTCAGCTTTGTACGTACTCCAAATTATATTGAAGTTTTGGAAAGTTTCATCAATAGAAGGAAATTCTTAACGTAAAGGCCACCATTTTAATTGAGATGCAATGAGCTGGGGAGTTTAAAATGGAAAGATTAGTTGAAATCAAATTATCAAAGCAAGTCATAATTAAGATGCACTACTTAGAACATGGTTTAATCACTATTTTTGTCAGTGTTGCGTTGCTGAAAGATCTTGGGATTTTCTTTTGCAGCCACGGAACTAAAACCAACCCCTTCCTCTGCTATATCGTTGCCAGCATCTGTAGCTGACTTCAGTATCACATATTCAACTACCCCCATATCAACCATCGACGAATCAAGTGTTTTGAGTACCGTAAGGCAATCATTAACAACAACCGGTATGATTCATGCTTTTTACCAAAGGGGTGTATCACTCTTCCAAAAAGCGTATTGCGATTTTCTACATAATAGGATTTTCGTGGATTTGCGGAATTTCCTTGACAAGAGAATGATTGCCGTCAAAGTTGTAAGAGATTTTTAGAGAGTGATACGCCCCTCGACTTTACTTGCTTATGTCTGTCAACTTTTTTTTATTATGCACCAACATTTAGAAAGATCTTGAATATTGTAAAAACAAGACCCCTGGACCCTGAGATTCTGAGGACCGTTGCATACTGAAGGTCATCAATGAGTCGAACAAATTACAGAAAATACCTCTGCGTACTATTTTATCCTACTTTTAAGGAAATTCTTAACGTAAAGGCCATCATATTAATTGAGAGGCAATGAGCTGGGGAGTTTAAAATGGAAAGATTAGTTGAAATCAAATTATCAAAACAAGTCATAATTAGGGTGCACTACTTAGAACATGGTTTAATCACTATTTTTGTCAGTGTTGCGTTGCTGAAAGATCTTGGGATTTTCTTTTGCAGCCATGGAACAAACACCAACCCCTTCCTCTGCTCTATCGTCACCAGCATCTGTAGCTAACTCCAGTATCACATATTCAACTACCTCCATATCAACCATCGACGAATCAAGTGTTTTGAGTACCGTAAGGCAATCATTAACAACAACCGGTAAGATTCATGCTTTTTACCAAAGGGGTGTATCACTCTTCCAAAAAGCGTACTGCGATTTTCTACATAAAAGGATTTCCGTGGATTTGCGGAATTTTCTTGAAAAGATAAAGTTTTAAGAGATTTTTAGAGAGTGATACGCCCCTCGACTTTTACTTGCTTATGTCTTTCAACTTTTTGATTATGCACCAACATTTAGAAAGATCTTGAATATTGTAAAAACAAGACCCCTGGACCCTGAGATTCCCAGGTCCTTTGCCTACTGAAGGTCATCAATGCGTCAATCAAATTACAGGAAATACATCTGCCTACTATTTTAATCCTACTATTTAAGGAAATTCTTAACGTAAAGGCCATCATATTAATTGAGAGGAGAGGCAATGTGCTGGGGACTTTAAAATGGAAAGATTAGCTGAAATCAAATTATCAAAACAAGTCATAATTAGGGTGCACTACTTAGAACATGGTTTAATCACTATTTTTGTCAGTGTTGCGTTGCTGAAAGATCTTGGGATTTTCTTTTGCAGCCATGGAACAAACACCAACCCCTTCCTTTGCTCTATCGTCGCCAGTATCTGTAGCTAACTCTGGTTTCACATATTCAACCACCCCCATATCAACCATTGACGAATCAAGTATTTTGAGCACTGCAAGGCAATCATCAACGACAACCGGTAAGATTTATACTTTTTACCAAAGGGGTATATCACTCTTCCAAAAGCGTAGTGCGATTTTCTACATAATAGGATTTTCGTGGATTTGTGGAATTTTCTTAAAAAAAGAATAATTTCCTCCAAAGTTGTTAGAGATTTGTAGAGAGTGATACACCCCTCAACTTTTACTTGCTTATGTTTCTCAACTTCTTGATTATGCACTAACATTTAGGAAGATCTTGCATATTATAAAACAAGACCCCTGAACCCTGAGATTCCCAGGACCTTTACCTACTGAGGGTCATCAATGCGTCAAACAAATTACAGAAAATACCTCTGCCTACTATTTTATCCTACTATTTAAGGAAATTCTTAACGCAAAGGCCGTTATTTTAATTGAAATGGAAAGATTATAGTTGAAATCAAATTATCAAAGCAAGTCATTAATGAGGATGCACTACTTAGAACATGGTTTAATCACTATTTTTGTCAGTGTTGCGTTGCTGAAAGATCTTGGAATTTTCTTTTGCAGCCATGGAACAAACACCAACCCCTTCCTTTGCTCTATCGTTGCCAGCATCTGTAGCTAACTTCAGTATCACATATTCAACTACACCCATATCAACCATCAACGAATCAAGTATTTTGAGTACCGTAAGGCAATCATTAACGACAACCGGTAAGATTTATACTTTTTACCAAAGGGGTGTATTACTCTTCCAAAAAACGTACTGCGATTTTCTACATAATAGGATTTTCGTGGATTTGCGGAACTTTCTTGAAAAAGGAATGATTTCCGGAGATTTTTAGAGAGTGATATCCCCCTCGAATTTTACTTGCTCGTGTCTTTCAACTTCTTGATTATGCGCTAACATTTAGAAATATCTTGCATATTGTAAAAACAAGACCCCTGGACCCTGAGATTCCCAGGTCCTTTGCCTACTGAAGGTCATCAATGCGTCAAACAAATTACAGAAAATACCTCTGCCTACTATTTTATCCTACTATTTAAGGAAATTCTTAACGCAAAGGCCGTCATTTTAATTGAAATGGAAAGATTATAGTTGAAATCAAATTATCAAAGCAAGTCATTAATGAGGATGCACTACTTAGAACATGGTTTAATCGCTATTCTTGTCAGTGTTGCGTTGCTGAAAGATCTTGAAATTTTCTTTTGCAGCCATGGAACAAACACCAACCCCTTCCTCTGCTCAATCTTGGCCAGCATCTGTAGCTAACTTCAGTCTCACATCTTCAACTACCTCCATATCAACCATCGACAAATCAAGGATTTTGAGTACTGTGAGGCAATCCTTAACGACAACCGGTAAGATTTATACTTTTTACCAAAGGGATGTATCACTCTTCCGAAAAACATACGGCAATTTTATAAACAATAGGATTCTTGGAGATTTTTGGAGTTTTCTTAAAAAGAGAATGATTTCCGCCAAGGTTATACGAGATTTTTAGGGATTGATACGCCCCTCAACTTTTACTTAGTTATATCGTTCAACTTCTTGATTATGCACTAACATCTAGAAAAATCTTGCATATTGTAAAAACAAGACCCCTTGACCCTGAGACTCCCAGGACCTTTGCGTACTGAAGCTCATCAATGCGTTACACAAATTACGGAAAATACCTCTGCCTATTATTTTATTCTGCAGGACAAATACCGTAATATGTAAGAAACGCTCATATTCCATGGGAAACCTCTTTCTTATTTTGAAGTATACACTCTTTTTTTATAAGAATACTATAAATTTTGCAAGCTTTGATATTCTAAAGGAATTTTCATTTTGAGCATGAATATATTCTTAAAGTATTTCTATATTTTTGTGAATCTGGCATGGTTTCAGGGGAACACAATTATAAGGATTTCACGTCATTACGAGGAAATGGTTGAACGAGAGAGAAATTTAAACAATTATAGCAATAAGAATGTTTATGAACATTTGTTATGAACATTGCAAATAAGCATTGCAAATATACATTGCAAGCATTGCAAATATGTATGCTGAGGCTGATCAATATTCTTATAATATTCTTGAAAATTGGATGAGTCTGAACCTGTACATTCTTATAAACATTATTCTTATAAAAAAAAGGATGTGCTTCTCCTTGGTTGTTGTGCTTTGGTATTCGATATTGAGTTTATGATAGTTCAGTCTATGATAGAAATACGAAAGCCATGAGAATATCAAACACAACAAACAAAAAATATAATATAACAATTGAAGGGACACAGATAGAGCAAATAAAGGAATGTATGGGTTGGTAGTATGATGACAGAAGATTTAAGATCGGGAAGAGAATAAGAACAAGGATAGACATGACTAAAGGAAAGTTCTGAGAAAATAGCGTCATACTAGCAAAAGCATAAGCTTTGATGTGAAGAAGAAATTCATCAGGTCTGTGATGTGGAGTGTTGCTTTAATGGCAAATGAGACGTGGACCATAAAGAAAGTTGACATCAAGTTGACACACAGAGCATTAAAAGCTTTGAGATGTGGTGTTGGTGAAGAATGCTCGCTATAAGATGGACAGATTACAAAAAGGAACAATGATATCTTGAATGAAATTAACAAGGAAAGACAGATATTGACAGGAATAAAGGGACAACAACATCATTCGAGCAGGCACAATCTCAGGTAGAACACACTTTTAAAAGCAATACTGGAAGGAAAATATCTAGAAAAAGAGCTAAAGGAAGGAAATTCTTCAGAGAAGCGTGCATGCCTTTGTCCTTTTGTGCGAGGAACAGTGAACATCTTCGACATAAATAAAGTTAGAAATAACTCTGACGATCTCCACTCTTATTTCCGTTTATTCTCTTCAAGGGTTCTTTTTCATCTTCAGTACTCAAGTCTGTTAGGGAGCCTTCCTGGGCACCGAAGGGTCTTCTTTTTACAATGTACACAAATACTTAGCAAGTTTGATATCAGGTTCAAGGATATTGGTCCAATCTCGGTTCAGTCGCCTTCATTGCTTCGCAAAGACAAGGGGCTTTAAGCAGCCAGGACAGCAACGCCAGCAAGAAAATTGTTTCGTTTGATACAAACTACGGATAGTTTCATGTACATTACCTTCTTATGTTTTTGAAAATGTCGAGACAAAACCTCCTTCTTCAGTTAAATACCTTGGATTCTTCCTTGGGCATTATTTTTAGACCAAGATAATTTTAGGTTGGAGCCCTAAAGTTGAAGAGCAGCACTCCAGAGATTGGATTCCATGTTTCAAATTAAAAAAGACAACATCGTGGTCTCGCAGGCGAAGCAAATTCGCACGAAAACAAGGAATCTTTTGAAGTCGAAATTCGGAAAAAAATGCAACAAACATTACGATGCAGTGGGTTGCAGTGCCATCCTGGTTGCTGAAAGTCCCCATAAATAAGGGTATGACGACGAGTGGATTTAGGCCATGTGTTACCATAAGGTTTTTGCTGCCGAGCGCGTGCGTAGCTGCTATGTAGAAGCGATTAATTGACAAACGTTGGGGTTGGGTCGTGGTAATCCAAACGAGACAATAAAAATTAGACTCTATTTGTGTTTGGATATAGCAACAACAAAAAGCGGTACATAGCAGATGTTTTGCCGACTGAGAGTGCGTGCGCTGCGATTTTTGATTTTGGAAAGAGAACTGGCGATCCTTCGTTTTGAGAAGCAGAAATGAATCTTCAAGCAATTTGGTAAGCATTACAACGGCCTTAATTTTTTCATTTTTTAAAAATAAGAGATTCTCTAGTCTTCTCTGTTGTTTTGATTATTTAAGGCTTTACAAGAAGGGACTATGTCTAGTAGGAGTTGCGCAAGCTGACACTGATAAACAGTTGGCATGCCATCGGCAGGGAAATAGATCAGGAAAAATGTTCAAAGTCAAAAATAAGAGTTGAAAGGAATTGTTGGATTAGACCAGATAATACAGCATACATATTGTTTCAAGTTTTTCCTGACTCCTAAAAATGGTTGATTTAGGTTTCAGGCCAACTACGAAATCGTCAGAAATGTGCAATAAACTGTTCTTTCTGAAAGCTGTGATAAGGAGTTTCCATTTCAAAGACTACCAAACAAAAAAATGCACGAGAGATGACAGCAAGGATTTTTACCCATGATATCTTCCATCTGATAGAATTTAGATTTCTTTCAATTACGAATATCTCATCAATGCAAGGGATATGAACAAATACCCATGATGACTGATGAAAGCTCCAACGTATTTATGTTTGACAACAAACCGCTATTGGCATACATAGACCTGAATAGTTAAATCTTGATTAGAATTTTTACACAAAAGCTAATTTCTTTTCATTTTGTTGTAGGAATAAACGACAACTTCTTAAATTGTGACCTTCCTGTGAAGATGTACCGTACAAAACAGTCGGATCAGTATATATGCATTATCTTGTGACATGGCATCCTTGTGAGAACTTTAATAGCATTGGAGCAATGATTGGTTCTATGACTCGTCACATTCCTGTAAAGACCACCATAGAATTGGGTCAGCATCATTTCGTCGCCATTCTTATATCTCGACTTTGACTTAGATCTCTTACAACTTTGACTTTATGACTTATATAAATTATATCTCAACTTTGACATATACAGTTAAAGTATCAACCTTTGAAGGCTTGTGGTGACCAGATATGAATTAAAGAACGCCGGTCAACCAGCATCCTTTGCGGTCGCGCTTTGCTAAGCACTGCTAAGAACGATGTCATATGAAAATGGCTGCCGCAGTCAAAAGGCAAAATGCGACGCGCGCAAAGGATGCTGGTTGACCGGCGTTCTTTAAGAACTCTCGAGACAGTTTTTCACTCCAGACATACAAAACCAGCAATGTTGCTAGAATTGAATATCGACCACTTTGCTTGTTGCCATAATGAATCAAGTTGTATGCATATCATTGCTGTTGCCGATTAATAGAGATAGAAGCAGATAATGGACAATAAATGTAGGTTTGAATTGAACGTACAGTAGCAAATGAAGTGTGGGATGAATTTGAGTTACAATATCGAAATGGGACGCTTCTGATTTAAACGCAGTCAAAAGAAAATTCTGAACAATTTCTGACCACAATTTTCATTAACAATAACTTTTTAGCTACGTGTAATCATATTTCACATACATCTTTCAATTTTAACTAATTTTTAAATTTTGAACTGCTAGTAACTTAATTATTTAATTACCGAATAAATTATCTATCTTTTAGATTGTGCCAGCTACAAGTTTGCTAAATGAACATTAATTTTTAATAAATTAGAAGAATGAATGAATTAATTATGTATTTAACTAATCTACGAGAAAACGGCATGATTTTGTGGTAGGACGCTATGTATTTCTATCAAAAATGAATGGTAACAGCGTGGCCTAAATCGCATAGGGATAGAGGGAGGATCCCATTCAATTTCGGATTTGTCCTATTCATCTTCCAACCTCATCCCAAACGTGAGTTCGTTACTCCACCTCAATTCTAGGATACAAGAAGCTATTCTGCAGTTTGATTGGCTATTCGGAAATAACAGCAAATATGAATCATTTGTCGAAAACTGCCTAATTATACGAATAACAACAATATAAACTTGTCACTATGCAACAACTATTACAATTTTGCTTTTTTGCTTGGATTTGAGGTAGCATAATCAGCGTTACCTAACCAACCGCTAAATCCATAATGGCTGCTAATCTGTCCATGATTGAACAGATTTGATCGAAATGTACAAGTGCGTTCATTTGGTTTCGCGATCAGCGTATGACGTGAGAACACCCAAGCAACAAAGTTGGTGATATACGGAAGACATTCGAAAAAATACTTGGGACAATGAAATGGGGCATTCAAATGAAAATTCAGAAAACTTTCGGATTAAAAATTCCATGAACAGTTACTGTATACAGCTAGTCTTATGACCTGGAGCTCCTTGTTTCCCTATGATCTTTGACTTGATGACGGCGCTTCGGTTAACAGAGACCCTTAATATTACTCTCAACAATATGATCCTATTTAGGCCCAAACCCTTAGCTTCCTAGAGTACCAATCAGATTGCGAGATTTGTGAATTACTATTGTGATGGCAACCATGATGCAACTTTCGATTTGATTGAACATCTAAGATCCGAAAACATTCGGACGAGATTCGTCATAATTTGATTGATGTATATATGCTACAGCTCCGGCATTTTTACTATTTCATTATGAGTCTCTATTTGGCAAAGGTTTATTGCAGGGATACAAGGGACTCATCGTCATAAGTCTACCGTTTACCTATTTCTAATTATATTTGACATCGATCATTAAATTTGAGCTCACTTTTAAATTTTGAACTGTTGGTAAATAAATTTGATTAACGGGTCATTTATTTATCTTTTGGAGTGTCCTCAATTACCAGTTTGCTAAATGAATATTAAAACCTGACTGACTGTGAAGAATGAATGTATTAATCAATTATTTAACTAATCACTGGGAAAACAGCACAAAGCTATGGGGGTATGTTATTTCTATCAAAAATTTATGGCAACAGCATGAACTGAACATCACATGAATCCAAAGGGCAGAATAGTCTCATTTTTGGTATTGTTCTATTCATTTACCCTATGTAATTTGAAGGTAACGTTCATTCAAAAATTGCGAATTCTCTGCTGTTCCCTTGTCCACTCGTCGTAATATATGTACTCTTTAACGAACTGAAAAAATCGATGACATCATTTAGAAAAAAATCTAAAGAATTTGAGTATGTACTGTGCGTGAGCAAGCAAATAGAAGTGTTCACATGATATCAAAATAATATTTAGATTTTTTTTCAACATTTTCATTTCAAATTCATCGGGCGGCTCCAGCGTGCTCGTGACATTGTCGCAGTCCGTAAATAGACCTTTGAGCTACTCTAGAAAGAATATGAATTGAAAGGCATTTCTATACATTTTGAAAAATTTCAGAATGTGCACAAAAAGATCTTTCGATCCAGGCAATTTTGTTGAATGGCATAAAAGTCTATTGTATTTCATTTGTATGCGGACTATCGATACGATATCATTGTAAAGGCAAATGGTGAATTAAAGCTCGTTGAACTGATATGTAGAAAACAGTAATTGGTTCGATGGAGCAAGGGTAAATTTCGTGAAACAAATGATACAGTTCTATTTAAGACAAAAAGCGATTTGATGACTTCAAGAATAGATTTCCCACCTCCATCGCAGCTGATCATAATGCTTTGCTTTCTCTGTCTATTTTGATTTGATTGAATGCACTCAGAGGTGTGAAATCTATTCTTCAGAAGGACAAAACGCTTTGTCTTTTTGGAGACCTGAATCTTTTGGTTCACGAAATTTGTCTTTGCAGTTCCACGCAGCATCGATATGGTGAAGGTTCTACAGGGGTAAAATGGATGAACTTGGGGTATAATGGGGTCGGCAGAGAAAGATTAATTTTTAAGGATTTTGATTGACATATTCTCTCTAGCTACAACTGTTTAGACCACCTCCCTTGTAGTTGCCATTGTTAATTTAACACTTCACAATGTAGGCATCTAAGCTTAACAACTTATGCCTCATTAACGAAATTCGTTCGCTAGAAAGCGTCCAAAGTTGAGCCATATAATTAGTGCCATCGCAGAGAGACTTGATTAACCCTATTTCAACGGAGGGGGGGGGGCGTTTGTCGCCCCTTAGATCCAGAACGACTCAAGCTATAATGCTAAAAGGTCCTGAATTTTACGGGTTAACAATAAACGTCTCATTATTTCTCTTGATATCCCAACTCTTGCTTATAGAGGAACTAGAGGATACATGATAATGGTTTTTAAAATAATGAAAACTAGCGTCCAGTTGAACTATAAAATTTTTTCTACTCCATTATAATTGCGACAAGTGGAGGCGAGCTCAAGTCGTTTGAGCATAGAAATCGCCTTAACGGAAGACAAAATTTCGTTCGCAAAGAATCGTAGATCATGGAATGAGTTACCAGGAGACATTGTCAACCGTACGAAACATTTGAATTTTGAAGAAAAACTTATGATAGCTTCAATTACGAACGCAAATATGACATCTATGGTTTCCAAGGCTGCAAACTACGCATTCTCTTATTGCATATGATTTCTATTATTTCTTGCTACTATCATTAATATCATTATTAATATTATTATTATCATCATTACAGAAAGAACACTTGTAATAGTTTCAATTTTAAAACCTTCCCCAGTATTATCATTATTATCATTAAATTAATATCATCATGATCATTATCGCTACAAATATTTGTATAATAGTTTTCATCTTTATTTTCTAGTGTTTTCCTGCTTTCAAATAGTATTCATTTAACCACTCCTGCCCCCTGCCAATCCATTATACTCCTGTAGACCATATGCCCCCCAACTATTTACCATTCTGGCAAGTTCGCAGCTGATTTTATTGAGGCTTGTTCACAATCTGGCATCGTGTTCCCCTTCCTTCCCTTCCCTTCAGGTAAACCAATGTACGTAGATGAACACCTTGCTTTTAATAAATGTTAGCCCTTGCAATGAATTTATTGTTCTTGTTAAGTAAATTTCTAGTATAGGAAAGATAAAAGTCAGAAGTTTCAGAGGGTAAGTACAGTTGATAAGATTATACAGTAAAATTCCACTCAGGTGCAGGGGGCTTGTTTTAGCCCCCTGTCGTAATAAAACAAGATTGCGTTTCCTATAATTGCTTTATGGCAAAGGTAGTTCTTATCCTTTTTCTGCAGCACAGTTTTCAAGTTGAGGCTACTGCCAACTTTTGTAGCAATAATTTCAGTTTATTCTTTTAGAAGTTGTGATTAGAGGATAGGGAGCCTTTAGATCATTAGACTTGTGTCCTGAATTTACCTTTTTAGAGCAGAGCAAACAGGGAATGAGTTTACTAAATATGGAAATTTTTTGAGTCGGGGGTAGGAGTACCAATGTTTTGCAATATTTTTTAGATTGGGTCTGGATGTTAAACGTCTATATTCTATAATATTATTCGATACGGAATTGATACTGTTGACGTGTCACTTGATGTCAATAAGCCACCTTCGAAAATCAGGGTAAGGGTGAATGAAACAATCACAAAACAAAATTTTGCATTGGGATTTTGAGACAGTCTCATTTATTCATTGAAAAGCAATCAATTATGAACCTTGGAAGTTTTCTAAATCACTCCTCAACTTTAACAGATAAATAAGCAAATGTGGATTGGAAGGTTGACTTTAAAGAAACATGTGGTGGCGTTGACATACATTTCGTCAAAAAGACAACTTTCTCACAGCTTCCTTGGACTACATTTCTGTTTTGCATTCAAGGAGGGCATATTCAAGCACATTTTTTAAAATTTACACAGAAACAAGTGGGCGTCGTGCATTCAATGCCTTTGTGACATCATGACCTCTGTATGAATTGATTCTCTTTGCTCAGTTCTACGAACTTTCAGCAAGCATACTATGAGCACTGGAGAATTTCACAAGTATGAGGACACATTATTTTGTTTGGAGTGAAATACATAGAATTGGATTTGATTAGACATTATCAGCTCCTGAATATCAATGGTTAATGTTCAGTTAAAAGTGCAGGAAAAGGTTGAGCTAAAAGTTCAAAGTAAGCAGCAAATGACTGAAGCCAATAGAAATATATTTTGGGAAACTCCTAGCCCTCTCAGCAAAATCGACAAATCAAGAGATTTAGTTTAAGGAAGCGTTAACTTTTCCCTTGAACTCTTTGATGCTATGCCTAACAGATACACAGCAAAGAGCAAATTCATGGACATTGTCCCTTCTTGTTGCAAAGGTTCTACGTACCTCAAAAACTTTGACCTACTTGAACACATGTATGTTAGGCCTGATGACTTTTGTACTGTACGGACAATGCCTAGGCTTTTAGATCCATACGACTAGCTGGCAATTGAACTTTTGGACATGCTCCCAGATTGCTTCAGTTGCATTGATATTGTGGCAGGTACGTTCAGAGAAATATCTTCAAAACACCCAATGCGTGAAAAGTGTGGTATCTTTGATACAGTTAGTGTGAAATCCTTGTGAAATCAACCCAAATCAAAATCTCCATAAAATTGACGCAATAAAAAATTAGTGAAAATAGGACACGATCGTATGGATGGTTGCTTTCCCTAAAAGAGGTGGAGCAAATATTGGAAAATAAAGATGACAATGAAAGTGAGGATGATGAATTTGATGACAGTGATGAGTAGTTGTTGTTAAATCCAGGTGCAATCCCTTTTGTACAGTCATGGACATTTCAGAAGCCATTAACAAAATATTTTCTGGCAAAGTCAAAGAAGACCTCCAAGACACACTGGAAATAGTTAACAAAGAAGGAGAGAACTACGGGATAAAATAGATATAGGAATATGAAATCAATGATTCTCAGTAGTGACACAAAGAATGGACAGATGAGTTTAAAACTAAATGGGGAACCAATAGATCAAGTAAATGGATTTACATACCTATGACAACTCCTTGCGAAAAAAGAAAATCGTATTATGAAATCAAGAGAAGAAGTGAGATAGGACGAGGCACCTTCGTGAATATATCACACATGCCAACCCCAACCAGCCTCGGAAGTTTTGTCAATCAAAATAAGGAAAAGACTAGTTCATCGTTGTAAAATCAACACCATAGATATATACGACCGGAACATGGTCTATATCTAAGTAAGAATATGATGGACTGGATTAGAGCCTTTCGGATGTGGGTTTGACTCAAAATCTAGAGGATTTCATGACAAAGCTACACTAAAATTAAACGGTACTAGAAAGAATAGGAGTGAAAAGAAACCTCGTTTCACGTCAAGAAATCACGTCAAGGAAACCAACTTTCTTCAGTCACATAATAAGGAGGGACTGAGGGGCAAATCACTCAAAAAATTCGCGTACACCTTTGGCAAAAGTCATTTTGTTTTCAAGAAAGGTGCATCAACAATCTGTAAAAATCATTTTGTTCTGAAAAATCTCGTACACTTTTTCATTTAGTGGAATGCGCCTTGGGAGGGAAAATTTATATCATGTCATTCTGGACATACTGGAAGGTAGCATACCATCAAAAAGGCCCAAAGAAGACCAAGAACTATGTGGATGCATAGCTTTCTCTGAGACTGGACGGGAAGAATACACTATGGATGGCTTGAGAGAAAATATCGAGGAACATGGTGACAATTAATAGCAGTCTACCTACAACAAGTAAACGGCACATGAGAGCAGGAAAAACTTACTTTAACCCTCATGTTCACACTTGTGAAACTCTCCGATGCTCATAGCTTACTGCAAATTCTTAGGGTAAAGCAAACAAGATCAATTTGGCATAAAAAATAGATTAAAATGGATGTTTAACCGCAGGGAAACCAGGAAATAAGTTTTGCTAAAAATGATAATTGTCTTTCTTTGTCCCCTGTGCATGTTTTGCGTCATTTTTCGTATCTTAGTCCCTTGTGCTCTCCTTTGCTATGCAATTGGAAAACTGGGGATTAAGAAACCAAAAATGAAACAGAGCAAGCACAGGGGACACAGAAAGACGATTTTTCTTTTAAACAACAACTATTCCCTGGTTTTCCTTTGGTTTAATGTCTCCAGGAGTACCCTACCCCCGGTTTGAAAAATGCAAATATTTGGTAAACGAAGTGCATAATTGGTACTGTATGTTTACCGGCAATTTCCTTGGTCAGCACCAAATTGTACACCAGAGTAACAAGACCTGACAAAGTTTGGCTCCGGGTTTTCCTTATCTCATTTTCTGGTCTAGTTCGCTCAAAATGTTAGCCTTGTTCTTCTACGCGACATATTTTAAATGAGAGAGCCAGCTCAATAAATTTGAAGCTATTTAATATGACAAACAACCCATGCATTGTTTTCTCATTCAACCATTGTTAACTGTCATTTTTTCATAAGCATTGTCAATTGTATCGATTATGTTCTAAGAATTTTCCATTATTTTCAAAGCAATTGTCACAAAGCGAAGTGTGCCAACCAATCTATTCTTGGCAAAACATGGCCAACAATGTGAAGCATTTTGCAAGGAAATTGGTAAGTGGATTCCCTTTGCTAGTCGTCACAGCATGCTTTGCGAAGAGTCATCAAATTTAAGTACATGATTAATACTGCATATCAAAATTGTCAGAAGCATATGGCTCAAATCTTTAACCCTATAGTGGTTGGGCTATCTGACACGTCCCATTTTGGTTGGGGGGGGAGCAAAAAACCCCCCCTACCTAACTCATGACTGGAAATAGATAGAGCAACCAGATTTGGCGTACTAATAGCCCTAAACATGTAGTTTATGAAAATATAAAAATTAACCCAAAATTAGCCGTCATTATTGCTTGCGTCAGCATTTTTCTTTGTGTGGTCAAGAAAAGTGGCAAAATCGGTCAAAATCAGGAAAAATGCGATAAAATTTTTTTTGGAGCACAATTTCCATCCAAACATTAAAATTATGACAGAATACATCAAATAGCACTACCCTGCAAAATATCTTTGCAAAAGTTTGCATTTTTGCTACTTTTTTCGCGAAAATTAATATTTGAGAATTGGCGATTTTGACAGAGTCAGTTCCGGAAAAGTGTCTCCCGCCCCCTCATTTGTCAAAATATTTTTATGAAACTTCTTGAGTCATTGCACAATAAGTATTAGCAAAAAGTCAAAAAGTTTCCGGGCCATAATTGCTATCCTGACAGAGTTATAACAAAAAGTCTACTAGGGGGCAAATTTGCCCCCCCCCCAACCAAAATAGGGTTAAAATGGTAGTTGTGAAATTCTACTGCACTTTTCTTTGAATTGCTTGACTTCAAATTAACTAAGGGTACCTTTCTATAAATCTCCCGTGGACACATTTTTGATATAGTTCTAAAATGGCAGCACTTATCATATTGCAGGACGTGACGTCGTTAAATTTCTAAATCGGAAACCAGAAGAGCAACAGATTTCTGCTTACTGCCAGATTAAATATGATTTTCGTGAAGATAGTATCATTTTTCCTTTATTGATTTGAAATGCATGATGATATAAATTGTTTCAAAATTTTCAAAAAATTGTTTCAAAAGTACGCCTTGCAAGCCTTTTGCTCTATCATTTCAATGTGTTCATTAAAAGAGCACTTAGATTTAATTCCAACGCCAAGGTATCGAGCACTTGGTATTGGTAATTAAACACATCTTCTTTGGATATGGATGTAGATTCAAAAAAAGGATGGCACATAACCGATGCGCAAAGATTTCCATTGTAATGGACACCTTATAAGAAGAAAGGTGAACTGAAAAAAGCGTATGTTAGAAAAAGTTGGAGGGGGGGAAGGGAGGGCATCGCGAATGAGCAGTCTCCAACTTTTCTAAAAATGTCAATTTTGGTCCAATTTCGAACTGATGCATAGTGGGGTAGTATTTCTTTGTACATTTTGCTGCCTAAGCAGTGGCAGCGCCAGTTCTAAAATATTTAAATTAATTTTGAGGGATTTTGACGTTATTGATCAGCCTAACGGTTTACCCAATTAATTTTATGTCAGTTTTCTTTGAAAATGTTGGCTGAATTTTGGAATTTGGGGGGGGGGATTCTGTACCCCTACCGGCAAGAATTAATGACCCTTATCTTTTGCCAAATTGAAAAATTACCAAACAGCTTCCTCAAAATCTATATATCACTGCTTACTTTTACCTACAAAAATAATAGGGTAGAACAATGATTGTCACAATATCCAATATCTCAACGTATTATTCGACAGGTAAATTTTGCTCGGATAAGATCGCAACGGGAAATTCCGACGTTGCATTCGTGGCCAACGGAGTTTTATGCAAAGATCACGAGGAGAAAAAATGGAAAAATGCATACGATCCCGCATTCTATTCGAGAAGCAAAAAATGTGCAGGCTATATAGATGTTAATGTAACGGTGGCCTGTGTTGTTGAAAGTTTCTCCGACACAAATGTGAGGAGATTATGCAGATGCGAAAAATCTGGTGAGTACTAATATCATAGAAATTTTTCTCAAGGCACACACGGATTGTTATGAAGTTCACATGAATTTACATGTTATGTGAAAATTCAAAGCAATAAGGTACAAGAAGCAAAAGCAAAGCAAAGGTAACGGTGATTTGAGATGAAAGTGGAAAGGAGCCAGCAGAGACAAACACGCCCCAGACAAGCCAGTGACGGACATCTCTACAGATTTCTGCACTGCACGCTGTACGTAGCTTTACAAACATGGCTATGCCCGTTACGAACGTCAGCTAAAGAATGGGAAAAATTATTTAAGATCTAATCAGTAGCCTGCGTGCGGATGTCCACTGCGAAGGGGAGCTTCAATCTTATCAATCTTATCAATCTTATCAATTAGTTACTTAATTCATGTAATAGTCTATTGATTGATTGATTGATTGATTGATTGATTGATTTATTGATCTATTGATTGATTTATTGATTGATTGATTTATTTATTGATGGATTGAATATTTTACTTACTTTGTTGATTCATTTCTCAATTCATTGACTCAAGGTTTGAAAAACAATCTTCTTGAAACAATTTCTGTGTATGTTTGTGTTGTTACTGTGTTCTTTATGTTCTCTTGAAACATGGACAAATTGACGAAAAAGGATTGGGAAGAGTCAGAAATACAGATAAAAAGCAACCAAAAAGATCTTCAACTTTTCGGTGACAATACCTAATTGTAGGTCATGTGATTTTGCCCCCATGTTGTTAAACTGATTTAAAGAAATTAGGACCGATGCGTGATGCTTGAGCAAATAATGAAGTAAAAAACTGAAAGATTATGCAAGAAAATGAAAAAGAATCAACAAAGAATGAGGTATAAAAATTGTTGACACAGTGAAATGGACAAAGATGCAGAAAAACTCAAACAGGTCTTAAAGGGGTTACAAAGGTATAGAAATCTGAATGGAAGAAATTGTGAAGACACAGTAAAGACAAATATCGGAAAAGTGTCAATGGAAAATGGAGGGAAAGATAGTTGAAGAAAGGATGAAAACGAAAAGAATTGTGGAACAGTGGCAAGATTATGGAGAAGGAAAGGTATTGTATATGAGGCGAAAGAGAATTAACATGTTATCGAATGCAGTAACGGTAAAGGGCTCGTAGGTATAAACACAAATAATCAATGGCTAGAGAGACACGGAAATGAAGAGCTGGGAAGAGTGACAGATTGCACCAAAACATAAACAGAATATCGTAGAAAAACCATAAGTAAGCTTTATACATTGTAGAAAGACGTACACACATCAAGCTAAATGGTAGTGCCTTCCGATAACAGTAGAGAGGGCGGTGAAAAACATTGAAAATGAAAGACATGTCAGTTGAAGAGGAAAGAGAAATATGGCATAAGATTTCAAATTTATTCTCAAATAACCTACTATAACACTGACATTTAAGCAGGTAGACGAGAGAAACATCTAGAGAACACTGGCATCATTACATTTTATCAATAGTACAATTATTCTCCATCACCTGTGTTTTCAGCGAATGCTCTTTTACAATCACATAAATTAATCAGATTTCTGGCTCTTTCCTTAGCTGACGAAGACAAATATAGCTCGTGGTCGAAATGGTCACAATGCAGTGTATCATGCAATGGTGGAACACGGACAAGAACACGGTTTTGCGATGCAGATTTTTGCCATGGCGAAGCAAAACAAACTTCTCTCTGTAACGACCAACCATGTGCAAGTAAGATTTTGATATTTATAAATCGTGAACTTAGAGTTGCTTTGCATTGTTTTTCTGCCCTATTTCAGCCACATTTTACTCCAAAGATGGAAATATCTTTTGGAAAAGAACCAGTACAAACACTTCGAAACATTTCACTTCAATCTTTTGTGCAATAGAAATGCGACAACGATGAGGGAGAAAAGTATTTTTCTGGCCAATTTTTATGACAATCAACAATAATGGTTACAATTATTGGTCATCTCTAATTTTCTAGCCATGTTTATCTTTCATTTTAGTTAATGGTGGTTTCTCGGTGTGGTCCAGCTGGTCCACTTGTACTGCACCATGTGGAGGTGGACAAAGGAACAAAACGAGGAGTTGTGACAATCCAGCTCCAAAGCATGGTGGCTTCGACTGTTTTGGGGACCAAATAAAATGGGATACTTGCAATGTACAACAGTGCCCAGGTATATCTCGACAGTACAGGTCTTGCACACATTTAAGGGATATCTATTTTCATCGGTCCAATGAGATGCATTTTGAAAGGGAGGTTCAATCAGATGGTGTCTGATCTATTCGTTTTTCAATTGCGTGTTGTATCAATGTTGATTTCCTTGAAAACGATAAGATTTCTTCATATCCTGATACACATGTTTGTGGCATATAAAATACTTGCTCTTTTTAAACAAGCAGTTTTCATAAAACTAGCTAAGAATAATCTTCTGAAGAATTCTTAACAATTCTTGAGAATCCTTAGGCCAGAAAACCATGTTTCATTTTCAATACTTTTAAAAAAAACCTATAAAATTGATTTAAAAGTTATGAATATAATATGTTCGATCAAATTTTTTAAATTATTCATCATTTACAATGCGCAATCAAGCCTGTGTGCAGTCTCTCTTATGTCAATTTAAAGAACTAGAAAGTATAATTGCTGGGCAGCACCAAGAGATCTCTTAACCCTATTTTAAGGGGGGGGCGTTTTTTGCCCCCCTATCGGATCCTTTTTAATAGCTCCCAAACGATGTCACCTAGAATACTGAAACTCCTTGACTTTTCCTAAAATTTAGTTGGCAATCAGAAAATAGAAATTTCAATACCTATTGTTTGACCACGTGACCACCACATGCCCATATTTGGAGAATAGTCACAAAGAAATTCTTTAAAACGGCTCTAATTTCTTTCTTTGTTACTAAATCTCATCAATATATATACCATTCGATTCGTCTCGATGAGTACTTTCATTTGATATATAATTTATTCATATTTGCTGACATCAGCAGTTTATCATTTCTATGACGTCATCAATCTTTATGACGTTATATTCCTAATGAATGAGTAATATGTTATGCAAAACTGATGGAATTACCTCAAATATCGATGAAGGTACTTGATTTCACCAATAATATGCGAAATTAATGGTTTTAAATCATAATTATTGAGCTAACAATTTTGCATTGAATCAAATTTTCATTATTTAATTAGTTAATTTATTAGAAACCACAAATATCCGTATGAAACCATATAAAACTACAAATTAATGATATCAAGCAGGTATTTGGATGGTTTTTTGCCAATTTTATCTAGCTATTTGCTAGTAATGGGCCCTTTTCTGCAAACAGCTTGATTTTCTCAAAATTTGCATTGTTTTTGGTTGCCTAGCAACCAATCACGTGACTATTGCTTGATTGGTGCTATTTTTAGATTCTCCTTTGTTCAATTATGACACAGTCCAAGTTTCATTGTCATAGCTGTTATACTTGCGGAGAAAAACAGGGGGGGGCGAAAAATGCCCCCCCGGTAGAAAATCACTTTTTTTTTACCCGGTTAAAATAGGGTTAAAGGAATCTAAGCATATATAAGCCCTTGATAAAAATTTAAGCCCTACGCGAAGACAGTAGGCTATCGCACGTGCCGCACCATATTTGGGTAACTGATCTACGTCAACAGGAAATACTGATATCTGATAGGCTAGATTTTGATCGCAAGTGGCTTGAGCCACTTTTATATGCTTACTTTCCCTTTAAGCGTTACTGTCATGAAAAATTCAAAAAAGTCAAATAACAAGAACTTTTACAAACGAAATGCATGAAACCTATAGAAACAGTGCCTGTGGGGATCTTCGACAACTCCAACTTTTCGAATATGCATTGTATTGCACAACTATATCAAGAAATATTTAAGATTACAAGAAGTTATTAAATTCAGTTTGCCTAATGTTGACCTTTTCTTCGATAGTTGTTAGGGCTTTTGCCATAATACAATGCTTCATATGTATGTCAATTCTTGGGAAGAAAACAGTATTCATTGTTTCCAGCTTAACACATGCATGGAAAATAAATTTAATTTAAAACCTTATTCCAAATTTTACTCTTAAAATTTTCTTATAATGAGCAATTCTCTATACAGGGTGTCCCATAAAAATTGTTCGATGTTTGATTAAATATAGAAAAAAAAATTAATGATAGAAAGTATGGCTTTCTGGCTAGACAACCCTGTTGCAACGATTTTAAATTGATTTAGATGCAAGAATCTTGCGAATCCGCTAAGAATTCACAGAGTTACAAGCTATTGCAGTTCAAGTTTGTGCGAAAGCTGAAACCAGACTTCCCTAACTAAACTGTTTTTCAAAAAGACGACCCAAAATCGAGGTAAAAGAAAACTGTCCAATTTTTAAACTCTTGCTGATGTCAGAGCAAACGACTTCAAAAGTAATTTAATTCTTGTAACCATGGCCAAAATGTATTTAAGAATGCAAGGATCCAAAAACATGGAATGAAAACTTAATCGATGAGAGACGGGGCGATTCCAAATTGTGCTCAAAGAGATTTCATTTAAGCAACCATAACTTTGATTAAATGTTCGAGAAAGCCAATTTATCAAAAGTGCTTTTTAAATTCCATTTGATTTGGTTTGAATAAACGAGATGCTACCTTCACAAAATATGCAATTTAGGGGCGTCTGGTTTCAGCTTTCGCACAAACTTGAACATGAAAAGTTCGTAACTCCATGAATATCTAGCCATTTTGCTAGCTTCTAGTGACTAAAATTAATTCAAAATCTCAGCAATATGATTATCTTACCATGGAATCTGTTCATTATTTCATTATTTTTCTATATTTAATCAAACTTCGAACTCTTTTTTGGGACACCCTGTACATAAAGATTTTAAAGAAATTAACATGCAAATATTCCTTCAGTGAAGTCTTTGTATTACAAACTTTCAATTGTGTTGTAGTGCATGGTAACTGGACAGAGTGGACAAATTGGTTTGCTTGCGACAAACCATGCAATACTGGAATGTCTCGACGCTGGCGTTTTTGCAAAAATCCAGCTCCCCTGTTTGGTGGAAAAGATTGTGATGGGAATGGAACTGAAACTATTGTGTGCAACACCAGGAAATGCCCAGGTGAGAATTTTAGCTGAAATGTTTTATATTGAAGCCAGAGCCATTTTTGCCCCCCCCCCCTCCACCCCCGGCCCCCGGTCTACTTACCGTGTTGAGTATCTGGAATTCGTCTGCCAATATGGTCCCATTTTCGGCTGAGAATGCCTGGAGAAGATTATACCCGTTGTGTCTGTATCCCGGCACAAGTATGTCTATTTAAAACAACTTTTCCATCCATGCCATATTCGACGCGAACAAAGTAGAATAACTTACAAAAGAGAATGATATTATCCAGGACAGGTATTATGTTTTCAAACTTTTATTCCAGGAAAGGGTCATAAAGTTTTTTTCTGGCAGGCACTTCCCCGTTGTTTTTCTCAAAGGTAGGCATCCGGGTGTGGTACCCTCGATGATTTTAGAGTCAGCTACAGTGCCACTACAGGCCTTGCGCATATTATGCTTTTCCTACAGAAGAATTCTCAACGATTCTTAAGAATTCTCGAGAATAATTTTGGTTCTTAAGAAGTCTTGTTTGAAAAATTCACATTCTTTCATCGCACTCATGAGTTCTTACGACAATAGAAGAATTCTAGTATATTCGTAAGAACCCTTGAGAATTTTTGTGTTATGTCATCAGTAGCATTGCCACGGGGGGGGGGGGTATTGGGGGCAATTGCCCCCACCTTTTTTTCTAAAGATGGACCTCGAGATTTCTTTACAACCGAAGAGAAAATAGCTGGGTATAGGTTGGGAAAGAATTTTCAGACAAATGTCAAATCTTCCAATTTAACACTGGCATGTATGATATTGGGAGATGCATTCTAAGCCAAAACAAAGGATCTTTCTTCAAGCATTTACCTCGTGCTATAATTTATAGCATAACGGTCACAAAACGGTGAAGGTTTCCTTGTCACTAAAAGCAAGCATGGTATTGGGAAATGCATTCTTAGCCAAAGTAACAGTAAAAGATCTTTCTTCAACAATTGTCCTCGTGCTCTGATTCATAAGGAGAACGGTCACAACACTATCAAAGTTTTCTTTTCACTAATAGCAAGCATGATATTGGGAGATTAATGCCAAGCCAAAGTAAAGGTTGTGGCCCCAAAAATTGATAAAAAGTAAAGGGCATGGAACCAGACCCCTTAATGTCAACTCTCCTGCTTAATTTACCCTGGTCACGCCGTTGCATGCCATGTTAATGACCGAGCTCTATCTATGTCTTCCTAATCTTGCTTTTAAAGTTGTCAAATTGAAAGCATAATACTCATCTTGCAAAGAGTCACGAGCAAAAACGCTGGTTTCAGGGCTGGTTTATTGCATGGACATCATATCTTTTAAAAAATTTCCATAGACTCTAACCTACTCCAAAGTTATGTAATACTTATGTGAAGAGTGATTTAACCCAATGGAGCGTGAAAAAGTTATTATTTGCCAGTGATAACAACAACTTGCACTCTCATTCTAGCGGAGAAGATATATGTAGAAAATTTGGAGATTGAGCATGCTTTGAACAGCAGCATAGCTTTTAACAACTCATTCTTTGACAAAGTCAGCAATGATCTGGAAATAAATGTAAGTATAAAAAGGCTTAAGGCCATCATCAATTTTCCTTACACTATCGCACGAGTTACCATCTTGAGAAAGCTATTTTAGGGGCCCTTTACATGAGCAAACTCAGACCGGCACGAGTTTCAGATCGGCACGAGTTTCATTTCGGTGTCTGGTCAAGGCCCTTAGAGTGTTTACATGAGAAGGGGCGAAATGAAACTCGTGCCGGTCTGGGTTCGTTTCGGTCTTTCAGACCGATCTGAAAACTCAGGTCGACCTGAAATTCTCATGTAAACAGACATTTTTTCAGATCGGGGCGAAATGAATAATTGCGGAAGTGATAACTGCACTATTGGGAGCCATTTTCATTGTTTGGTCGTCCATTTGTTTTTCTCCAGACGCAAGAAACTAAAACTAAGAAACTAAACATGAAAAACTAAAGCCTCCTGTTTTATTTTCAGGTTCTGAAGCAGTATTTGAACTATCAAACCAAAATAGATTTGTAATGCAGTACAAACGTACAGTTGATTATCCTTGATTATCAACTCTAATAACATCCTGTGTTGTTGATAACTTAGCGCAACAATGAAAATAGGCCTAAATCCAAAACATGAGAAGAGAAACCATTGTCACAGTTGCCTCAATTGCATTCAACGCATGCGTAATGTGACGCCAGTATAATTTCAGACCGGTCTGAAACTCCATGTAAACGCAACGCAAAAAAGCAGACATGGCAAATTTTCAAACCGATCTGAAACTCGTGCCGGTCTGAGTTTGCTCATGTAAAGGGCCCCTTAATATCCCTGTGAGTACCACAAATTCATCCAAAACATTTCACAATTCAATTCAACTCAAACAATTGTCATTATTGTTTGTGAGGCAGGAAAACTGACAATGTCTGCACATGGCCAGGAGAAGCATCTTAACCCTATCCACACAGGAGGGCGGTTCATTCAGCCATACTTAATAGAGCACTGCTCCAAATTGGTACATTGCGCCAAGAAATTGTTTTTTTTTGTTATTTTTAGTTTTTACCAATGTGAAGTATGTTTTTGTGTGAAATATTGAATAAATGGTTAATTGGGGTGGATGCTGGCTGTTCTTTTCACAGTGGTCGGTGCCAATTTTTAGCTAAGCTGCTTATGGATGTTATTCCAGCTCACCTCGTAATCCCTTGATAGTATCCTTGTTACTTTGCGTAATTATATTAAGTAAGTTCTCTTTAATTTTTTATATGAGAAATAGAACAATTATGTGTCACGTGACGTCATCTATGACATCATCTTCAAGACAATGGCCAAAGTTAGTTTATAGCCTCTCTGCAAGAATATTTCGAACACAAAAGCTTTTCAGGAGAAAAAATAAAAGCTGACCAATAGGGTTTTTTTACTTCATTTGCGTAATCTTGTTAGAATGTGTGCACCATTGGTCCCAAACAGTATACAATTTCTCAGGTATATCCTTACATAGTGCTAATAGCGATCAGTTTTCATGAATACATTGAGAATTGGTTTTACAGTGACAATTTTATGACTAAATATTTTTGAAAAATTTGTCAATATATTCTCAAAATGCCACGAAAATACTATCCTCAACCCCTTAATTCCCCTTTCTCCTTCCCCCTATTTCCTTCGCTTCCTACTGGGAAACTAATGCTGATGTCAGTATTTTCATCATAAATCACAACCATATTTGCAAAAGGACAAATGAAGTATGCACTCATTTATCATTGAAGCAGTTTTCATGGTAGTATATAGAGAAATTCTCAATTATGGCTTCATGTGTCATTTTTCAGAAAAACAAGACTTTTTTAATCTCTCTGTCCTCCATCTTGGATTTCCTAAAAATAAATGGCACAGTTTACAAGTAAATTTTCACCTTCTAATAATACTTTGATCAACATAATTTGGTTTCATGAACCAATCTTAGGAAATTATCTAGATTTGGAAAAATGATGATTTTTCTCATTTTTTGGTGTAGTCTTGCCCGTTGGTTTTGAGTATCTAAGGCATCATATATTATTCTACAATTTTTTTAAAGTAACATGATACATCCTAAGCACTGCTACGTGTGTGGTTATTTTCGTCAACATAAACAACGGAATCGCTATTTTAGAGAGGGGCAATATCAGCCTCCCCTTAAGTCTCCTAGTAGCTGAAAAGCCCAGGCTGGATAGGTTTGAACAGTCATTGTTTCACCAAAAGGGCTACTTTCATATGCATCAGGTTTAAATGGTAAGGATGGTAAAAAACATTAATGCAAGTCTCCCCCTAAAGGCATGTAAAATATTTTTGGCACAATGTTTACATGCTTTAAATGATATTTCAATCTAATTCTAGATGCAACGAACTTTCCAGCACAGTCACCTTAACCAGACGTATGTCTTCACAAAACTCGAGAGTATGAAGAGAGAAACACTTCGGTCAGTTTATATTATTTCTAGAGATTTCAAGAAGGATTTGGGCATCACTTTTGGTTTCCCTTTATCCATTTAATTGCATAGAAAAATTTCATGCATGTACAATATTCATTTTCTCTTTTCTTGATTTCTCAGCACTTGAAATTTGCAATTGCTTTGTGACGCGCCCTTGTGTTACTTTCCCGAACGATGGTAGAGGATCTTTTACATCTGATCGACAAACCCTTTATAGAACCCACTAGGGTACTTTATTTTATTTCAATCATTCAACATATCAAAATTGCCGTAGTGTTGCATACCATTTGTCCAATACCTACAGCACCACAATATCTTGGCATCGTGGCGGCTTGAAGATGAAAGGATATACACTATATTCTCTAGACACGGTGCAATAAATCTTACATCTGTGCGTCCGTTTTTTCCTAGGGAAGACAGCATCATCATTGCGTTCAACATTTTTTTCACCGGCCTCGATTCATTCCAAATTCTCTTCCTGCAAGACTCAATCGAAAAGGATAACTACCTCGGAAAACTTAAAATCATTGGCACAGCAAGTCAATACAAAACATTTCTCGGTAAGTTATCTTCAACAAAGCTTTTTAGACATTTATTTCAAATCTCTAATATATCACTGCCAGATCATTGTGCGCATTGACATTAGTGGGTATTGGTTACGAGCATTCCGCAACTAACAACATTATTTATTCTCATTGTGGTGTCTCTCCGTTCGCTGTTCCCCCATTCCCTGATCTAGCTTAGAAGACCTTGCTTTAAATTGCTTATAATTCACTGAAATATAATGTAGCATTCGTTGAAATTATTAGAACTGTGTGCTATCCAATAATCTAAAAATCCAAAAATTGACTGGATAAAGAATTGTATCGTCCTGAAGGGGTACAGTAACCTTAAAATAAAGAAACCACAATCTTCTACACAAAGTTATCTGTTGTGGTTCAAATGTTATTCCTAGCTAGTGACCTATTAAGCAGCTGACGTGCTTAAAAACAAACATGAAATCACACCATGTGTATTAATTCCTTTGATTAAATGGGTAAATTGCTTTCAATCCCTAACTACTTCACCCGCATTATCTTGTGGCTCCTTTGGTTTCGATGTTTGTAAATGAAATGACATGAATAAAAGGTATTTTTCCAAGGACTGAAAAACCTACTAGGTACAAGTACGAAAAGGCTTTTTTATACCCGTTTTATTCATTCGAATGGCTCAAAAATTACCCACGACCAGGACAGACTTAGAGCATGTAAAGTGTTTCAAAATCAATTTATGTCCTTTAGGCAATCTTTTAAGTCAAATACAACTGTGGGAAGGTAAAAGAATTATCAGCCAAGTTTTGATATCGTATAGTTTGAAGGGGAGGAGGAATTTGAAAAATCCCAGACACAATTTGGAGGTTTGGAAGGTTAGGATCTGCACTTCCTGTTGGTATAAGTCAGATTTTATTACCACAAACACAAGCGTACAAAATAGCTTTTGGAGGTGACACATTATTTTAAGCAATGTATTTGTTTGGAGAATATAATTTATAGGATTTGCCAATTATGTTGATATGGCTAGAATCCCCACATTCTCGTGCATAGAATGATGTATAGTGTAACTAGATCCCGTTACTAGATTTGCTTTTAGGGAGAGAAAACCAAATCTCGTGTTACAAAGGTTTACTGTAACCTTGAAAGGAAAAGAGATCTGTGCAAGAGATTGACGACAACACAGACATAGAAATAAAGTTGAAGAACATAGAAATAATTGAACTGGAAACATAAAACATTTTGTAAATTCGTACAAAACTTGCCTCGATTCTGAAATGATTAAATGAAATTATAATCATAATTTAAAGAAAATAAGAACACTGATCTCTTTTTCAGTTCCTTCGGTTGCTCCAACGAACCTGACCTTGACACCACTGACAGCGTCATCAATTAGGGCTCAATGGAATGATGTCAAACAACCAAATATCTCTGGTTACATACTTTTTTATCGTGAGGCGGAACTCAATGGCCTTTATAAAAACATCTCAACACTCAATACAACCGTCACTCTCTTGGAATTAAAATGCCACACTCGATACTCATTTAGAGTCGTTGCATACAATAGCAATGGAAACGGCGTAGCAAGTAAAGTCAATTCAGTATCTACAAAAGAATCAGGTATGTCATAGACTTAGTACAGTGCATGCTATGCACAAACTAACATGGATATCATTGCTCCAATAATTAGAGTTTTCTTGGAATATGGCATAATTGTCATTCAGAGGAGGGCTGTTGCTGCTAGACTTAAGGTTAAGGGTCATAAAGAGCAAAGCTTAATAGGCCCATACTTGATACAGCCTGATTGTGACAACTTGTCTGCATGTCAAACAATGATCTTTTGCAATTCATGTAAATCTAAACAAGGCGCAATAGTAAAATATTCTGCCCCAGGTGGGAAGGGTAGCTTCCATATATACTAGTACGGAATATATGACTTTCTTTGTGGTGTCTTTTTCAGGCAAAACAATGAATTTTAGGGTGTAATTTTTGGTGAAATCACTGATAGACGTAACTTTTGGGTGTCATTTTAGAACAATAACTCGCTAGGGTATTTAGTTTGATCTGATTTCAGATACGATACATGTATTTTTTTTTTAGAAAATACTAAATTTGCACCAGTCTTGAAAGCTTCTTAAAATTATGAAATCTTTGCCCCCCTAAAAATATCTAAAGAATATGTTTTGAAGCGTTTTCAATGTTTATTCATGTCTCAAGTACTTCCCGATTAATGTAATACAGGAAAAAAGTGAAAATGAAGAAAAACATGCTGGAGTTTCTTAATTCTTTTGCAATCTGAGAGCCTGAGTTTCTTTCAAGCGGTTTCTTATAAAAAGTACGTGTACGTGGTTAGAATTTTGAATTGTTGTCACAATATTATGGTATATATTTTGATTGGCCCTTAGATTTTTTGAGTACGGGTTTTTTAATTAGGGTGGGATTTTACAAATGAAAATGGCACACTCCCGTCATCTGCCTCTTGATGTAACCCCCCCCCCCTGGAGAAATCTACAGGATTAGATTTCTACATTTGTACTTGAATCGAAACCATCTTCCGAAACGCTGTTATGAAGCACTTCATTGAAACTTCTGAAACTTCTGAAAACCATATTTTCTTATTTCAGTTCCAAGTCAGCCACCAAGCGAAGTAATGGTCACTGGCACTTCAGACTTGGCCCTAAATGTCGAGTGGCAGCATGTATCCTGGGATAATTGGAATGGGGAGCCTGTTGGCACATTGATAATGTTCAACAGCTCCCAGGGAGACAGTGGAATCTTTACGGTTCCATATCCGGAAACTACGTTGATGATCACTGGATTGCATCCCGTAACTACTTATATAATAACATTATGTGAAGTGACACGGCCTGGAAATGGACCGTGTCAGCAACTCAAGGCAACCACATTGCTCAGCAGTACGTACTGATAATTTCACTATTGAATTTGAATTGAATTTTCAACTCCATAATTTGATTTACTGATGTCATTGCTCTGTGTTCACAAAGCTGCCACTAGTAGCTATGAGATACAAATGCAACTGTAAATAGGGACCTCAATTCTTTCAACTGATGACTTTGCAGCAGGCTGTGCACGCTTCTATCTTATGAGCAATTAAAGTAAGCAGATTTGGTGAGCTTGATAAAAAAAGGTAGCGAATTCTAGGCAAGAAAATAGCTGGGAGAATCCATGTGATTGGTTGATAAAATAGTAGCGACACTAAACAGAAATGAGTTGACAATTTTGCCTTCCTGTGTCCTGCCTGATCTTATCTTTGTCGATATTAGGGAGAAATGGGTTACGCTACCGGGTGCGCCAAAATAAACTATGCACGTTTGGCAGGCCATGATAAATCGTACACTGGACCGATTTTGAAGATTTATGACTTGATCGTTAGCAGAAAGCCTGAATTAGATACTGGGATTTTTTGCAAATTTTTTCATTTTCAGTTTTTAGAGCTAGAAGCGAGCTTCCTAAAGTTTTAGTTTTCGAAAACACTGAAAACGATAAAAAAACATCGATCAAGTTTTCTAAAGAATCGACATGAATGGACAAAGAGAGAACTTGTTCATGGTGATTTGCGATTTAGAAATCGACCAATTGTAATCTGCTGTACGAGAGTTCGTACTAAGCTCCTAAATCCCCCTGAAAGCATTTTCTCTTTGTTCATTCATGTTGAATCTTTTAAAATTTGATCGACGTTCTTTCATCACTTTCAATGTTTTCGAAAAGGAACATTTTAAGAAACTCGCTTCTAGCTCTAAAAACTGAAAAAGGAAAAATTTTGCAAACAATCCTAAAATCTAATTCAGGCTTTCTGCTAAAGATTAGGGCATAAGTCTTCAAAATCGGCCCAGTGTACGATTTATTGTGGCCTGCCAAACGTGCATAGTTTATTTTGGCGCACCCGGTACAATATCAAGGGTCTCCAAAAACTTTTGCCCCGTTTGTGTTGATGCTGCAGAGGAGCTGCGATTCGTTAGCAATAAAATCTTACAGAAACAGCTTAAACTTAGAGTTTGAAACCTTGTTCGAGTTAATCGGAAATGTATTGTAGCTTTATGAAACAAGAAAGTCAAAATTTGAAAACATAAGAAATATACAGGTAGTAAAGAATCTGTTAGTTCAATGTGAATTAATCAATCATATTTCAATCCCCAGCCCCATCAGAAGCACCAGGAATGCTACAGATAAAGAGCCACATTGGTCACAATGAACTTGGTGTGATATGGAAACCGGTTCCACCTCACCACTTGAATGGGGATCTCATTGGCTACAAATTAATGATATCATTAGTAACGATTGGAGGCAGATCGGTATTGACCGGACAAACAAAAGTAAAATTAATTCATCCATCCGTGAACCAAATGACCCTTTCGGCACTGCAACCAAATTCACAATATTCCATTTCTGTGCTGGCCTACAATCAGTTTGGAGATGGTGTTTTATCTTCGCCACGCATTGGAGGTAAGTAGAACTCATGCAACTATCACTATTTTCAACTTTCCCTCACTTCGATCCAACATCCAAACACACTGTATGGGAGACCCGGGCTACAAGCAACAGGAGCAAGTTGCAACAGGAGCTATTTTACAGCTGCATAAAGGGTACTTCACAACTGTTGAGTGAGTGAATTACATTCAATTTAGCCAGTTCTTTTTATTACTGCTGCTTGCTACTATTTTGAAGAAGGACAGTCCTTGTATTTAGGCCCAAAAGTAGAATTTCAGATGTCTTAAACACTTGTTTCAAATAGAGATGGGAAGGTACTTTGAGAAATATCCTATTACAAGATATTAGATGCTTTCAAAAAAGTATCTAAGATAACATTTCAAGATATTAGTTACAAGAAACTTTGCCAAAGGGTACATGACCAATGCCTCCTGAAATTTTGCTTTATAGGTGGCTCATTTATGAATTCATTTCGCATAAGTACAGCAAAAATGCGTAACAGAATGCATTTGATCAGTCCAACTCTTAACCCTATCTGACCTGGGGGGGGGGGGGCGGATTCCGCCCCCCCCCTAGTACATTTTTGTTTACACCGTTTTCCACACATGCAGCAGGCCTCTGATACTTCGTAAGTTTAACTTTGTATCATAGAGCAATAAAATTGCAACAATTTGGACATTCTATTTTTAGCCTTGTTTCCACGGTTACCAATTTTTCATACTACACTCTGTGAAAAACATACTTTGTATATCTTTTAATCGTGTTTAATTGGTCCAATTAAGTCTAAATTAAGAATTTATATAGATTTTGATCTATATCTTTCATTTCCTTATGAAAAATAAAGTTTCATGACCTTTTAGCAACCTTTCATTTATATGACGTCATATGACATCATAGTGATCATCATGCTCTAGCAACAACAACAACATCGCTAATTGGATTATGATTTCAAATTTTCATTGTTTGCATAATGAACTTCCTTTGTGCCAAGTTTGGCTGCCATATCTCTTATGACAACAGAGATAAACAGGGGGGTGGAATCCGCCCCCCCCCCAGGCATTGAGTGTTTCAAATCACCCAGGTCACATAGGGTTAACGCATGTCAAAACTTCCTCATGCCTCCTTGCCCCCTTGCCTCTTTATTGTGGAGACATAGCCCTTATGGGGCATATTTTTCATTTTATAAGAAATATTCCACATTAGTTCACTTGCCCCTGAATTCTCTTTTGAGCGAAGAAACGTGAGCCTGTCCACCAAATTTTCTTGTTTTTACAAAGTCATATATGTAAGCTGCGTAGGAGCGCGATGAAGACAAGGATCGTAATTGTAAGAACATGACGTTTTTGTTCAAGAAAGACAAGTCAATAAATGATTGCAGGAGATAGAATGCACTGCTTCCTTCAACAAATGAACCAACTGTGTTTTCAAACTTTGTTAATGAAAGTCATTGTTTGCCTTCAATGTCAGGAGTCTCTCAAAAAGCTTGTGTCTCCTGATGTAGGTACCTATGTTTCAGATTCATGGTTGATTTCATTTCTGTAGTTTGGTAACATTATCGTTTTATTTTATTTTCATACTCCAGCTGCCCTGTCAAAAAAATTGACAGAAGTATCTTGTAACTTTTAAGTCTTTTTAGATAATATCTTATTACAAGATACTATTATTCATCCATTACTATTACAATTATTATTATTATTATTATTATTATTATTATTATCATTATTATCATTATTATCATTATTATTAGTATTATTATTATAATTATTATCATTATTATTAGTATTATTATTATTATCATTATTATCATTATTATTAGTATTATTATTATCATTATTATCATTATTATCATTATTATTAGTATTATTATTATCATTATTATCATTATTATCATTATTATCATTATTATTAGTATTATTATTATCATTATTATCGTTATTATCATTATCATTATTATTATTATCTTTATGACCACCATCATCATTCAAACAACGCCCTTGGATATGATATGAATTAACTGATCAACTTTAGGCCAATTAGCGTTCTACCTACGGTCTCAAAGATGTTTGAAAGAATAATGGATAAACAGATAGTTGCTTATATTACACCATTTTTATCATCACTTCTCTGTGGTTTTCGAAAAGGTTACAGTGCCCAGCATGCTCTCGTACGGCTCTTAGAAAAATTCAAAATTAGCCTTGATGAAGGTTGTAAAGCAGGGGCTGTATTGATGGATCTGTCCCAAGGCATTTGATTGCATCAGACACGATCTTTTGATTACAAAATTGCACGCCTACGGTTTCTCTCGCGAAGCATCGGCACTAATTAATGATTACCTCACAAATAGACAACAAAGAGTCAAAGTAAATGGGTCATTTAGTTCTTGTAAAAGCGTCACACGAGGTGTTCCTCAGGGGTCAGTCTTACGGCCTCTGTTATTCAACATATACATTAATGATCTTCTACTCTTCATTCAAAACTCGGATATATGTAATTATGCAGATGATACTACAATCTATGCCTGCGATAAGAACCTGGACAATATAGCTCATAGGCTTGAAAATGACTGTAGTATAGCTTTAGAATGGTTTGCCGACAACTTTATGAAATTAAATGCAGATAAATGCCATCTGTTGGTTCTTGGGCAGAGGTGTGATGATCCTGTTACTGTTAGGATTGGAACTGCTTATGTTGTAAATAGCTCAGAAGAGAAGCTACTCGGAGTTCAAATTGATAGCAAACTTTCCTTCGGTAATCATGTTTCCAAATTGTGTCAAAAAGCTAGCAATAAACTTTATGCACTTGCTCGCATATCCCCTTACATGGATCAGAGCAAACTAAGAACACTCATGAGGGCATTTATTACCAGTCAGTTTCAAAACTGTCCTTTAATCTGGATGTTTCACAGCAGGCAGCTCAGCCAAAAAATTAACAAAATACAGGAAAGGGCTCTGAGAATTACTCATAAGGATACCGAATCTACTTATAGTGAGCTATTAGAGAAGGACTGTGCCGTTACGATTCATGCAAAGAACTTGCAGTTACTTATGACTGAGATGTACAAAACACAAAATAACCTGAGCCCTTCATTCATGCACGAAATTTTCTGCGAAAATGAAAGTCATTACAATTTGCGTAACAATAACGAATTCTTTCAACCTAGGGTGAGATCTGTCAACAACGGGACAGAAAGCATCCGATTTAAAGGGCCACAGCTGTGGCAAACGTTACCACCAACTATACGAAATTCAGAATCTCTTTGTCAGTTTAAAACAAAAATAAAAAATTGGAAGGGAGAAAATTGCCCATGTAAATTATGCTGCGTTTTTATTCCGAACTTGGGCTTTTTATGATGATAATATTTGAATATCTGACTTTATACACTTTTATGCTTTTATACTGTATAATTTTGATGAATTGTAAATATTGTATCCCCTTTTTTCTGATGTAACATTTGTATTTTAAATTTTTAACTAACGTTGGAATTAATTAGCTGATTACTTTTAGCTATATTTGTATGTATCCAACGATAAAGAAATTGATAATAATAATAATAATAATAATAAGATATGATAATATATGCAAAAAGCTTGAACGTTTAAATTAAGCACGCGATGGCTCTTATTAAAGGAGCATGGTGCGAAAATCAGTGCCAGCTTCAAAAGAGCCTGCAAGCATCAGCTGTGTGTCGAATGGGATCTCGAGGCTTCTAAGGAATTAACTATGCAAGGATGTAATCTCAGTTTTCAGAAAGTTCATATAAAATCGTCACACTCGATTTATTATAATTGGAAAGTGAGTGATGCATTATAATTATCATTATTTATCATTATCATTGTCATTATCATTGTCATTATCATTATCATTACCATTATCATTGTCATTATCATTATCATTATCATTATCATTATCATTATCATTATCATTATCATTATCATTTATTATCATCATTATCACTATCATTATCATTACCATTATCATTATCATTATCATTATCATAATCATTGTCATTGTCATTATCATTATCATTATCATTATCATTATCATTATCATTATCATTATTATTATCATTATCATTATCATTATCATTATCATTATTATTATCATTATCATTAATATTATTATTATCATTATCATTATCATTATTGTCATTATCATTATTATTATCATTATAATATTATTTATTACTATTATTTATTACTATTATTTATTACTATTATCATTCTTATTTTCTACTCACTTCGAAGAAAAGAATCATTCTGGCAATACAAAACTTGGGACGTTCGTACCTGCGAGCCAGCATAGGAATCATTCGTCGTACATAGCCGATTGCTCGTGGCCCAAGGTCGAAACCGCCAAAGCCTCATTTTCACGGACCAACCAGACGGCTAAAAAAGAAAATCTTATCAAAGCTTTGATAAACAATCGTTGGTGATTTTCTTAACAGGAGTACTTTTTTTGGACATCCGATAGCTGTGGTTAAACTGTGGTCAAGATTTTATGCTGTGGGCATAAGTTGTGGTAGCTATGCGTTGCTAGGGGGAATATTCCTATTTTGTATTGCGTGAAATGAGGTCCGCCACCTTTTCCGTAATCGTCTATTCTTATTGATTTCAGAGAATTCACCGCCCGTTTAGAACACACAGGCAAACAACGATACATTAATGTATTTTTTTCCTTTTTGCAGAAACATGCGCGTATCCTCCCATCATATTCACAAACTACTATTCGAATGCTCCATATGTCTATAAAAATTCGTCTGGGCATGCCAAAGGTATATTCATTGACATTCTTCGCAACCTGATCTCATCACAATACAATAACTGCAACGGGACAAATCAATCAAGCATCAATTTCGAAAGTGATGGAGAAGATAACTGGGCAATGAAAAAATCGCTACACGAGATGCATAAGGATGTTGGGGATGCTGAAGCAAGCTTCCCGATCCTTGGAGCAACATACGGAGCTGCTTACCAAGGTCATGTATTTGTACCCATTGTGTCTCACCCCGGGGTGGTACATTTCGTTATTAAAGAAGCGTGGACGGAGCAAGCTATTGATGTTGCTCTGAAGATACGGGAAGTATGGCCGCTTTTTGTCATCAACATCCTACTGATTATCATTGCAGGATTTTGCATTTGGGCTTTGGTAAGTCATCAAGTATATGTATTTTTCCTTATGTCTCTGACATTGTAGCTCTGACCCTCTTTGGGATTTTTATATTTTACACGAAGTCATAAGCTCATTCTGTTCCAAACCTTTCTGCACAGCAGAAGAGACAGTTACAATCTAATGTAATGTTTGAATGATTTTCAGGATATTTTCTGCAGACACAGTTTGCAAATCTTAGCACAGTCAAGTCCCGCCTGGCCAAAACTGAAAAACAATACATTTGAAAGAGTTCTTGTTATTTCTAAAAATTAGATTATTTGCTTTGAGACACTTACGTAAAAAGTAAGAAAATAGGACCACATGTCCATCGGTCTTGGACCACGCCCCCTTTCTCTCGGGCCATACCCTCTATACACTGTTAACCCTATTACCCTCTTACTTTGTTAACCCTATTACCACCGGGCTTTTTGGACCCTTGTGGTACCAGGAGGAGGCCCCTGCGCAACGTTGTCAATATTGCAGATATGACGGTGAAACTTGGTACGATAGTTTAGAGGAACAAAATCTACAGAATAGGCTACTTTTTCAATTCTTCATTACTTCAATGACGTCACTATGACGTCATAATGGAAGAAAATTGCAGTATTTGCTTACTATTAGCATGATTGGCAATATTTAAGTATTTATAAGATAATTTCTTCTATAATGCAACTAAAATGTATCAAAAAGCATCACTGAGTAAGATTCGGCAATATGATATCCATTTAAGCTCATTATTTTGATCATATATTAATAATTTATTTACAGCAGTTTGTCGTTGTTTCATTTAAACCCCTAATTACCAATGCAAATGCTCTAAGATGCCTTAAAATTATTTATAGCAATTAGAAATCCAAATTTTGGCCATTTAAGGTCATCTAATGCATTTTATTATTCATATGACGTCATAAACTTTGATGACGTCATGAACGTTAAAACTTCTGACGTCATCAAAAATGGATAAAATTATACATCCTCTGAAAGCCCTCATCGAGAGCTATCGAATGGGTGTATTGGCAATGCTTTAGGATTGCCCTGACAAAAATTAGATTCCCTTCTTTAATTTTCAAGCTGACAACACGTTGAAAAAGGGTTGGTCTCATGATCAGTGTCTACGATTATTAAATAAAATTTCAAATTTTGACTAGTCTATCAAATTTTAGGAAAAGTCGCAAAGTTTCAGCTCTTTATCTTTCGAACTAAAGACACTGTCTCAAATAAACTTTGCTCTCCTCCCAGCCCCCCGGTAATAATATGGTTAAAGGGATAATTTTTTGATGGACCTCTTTCTTATCTCGTATGCAAAGCTAAGTTTAGAATGCCAATGGTCCTGCGATCCTCGAAACGTTTCTCAATGCAAACGGTAAACAAAGAAATATATCTACCTTATCTTTTCTGGGCCCCTAATTGGCTCCAGGTCTCTGGTAAGTAACCTGGCTAACTCCCCCCCCCCTTCTCTACAGTCATGTATGACCACTAACCTTCACAGTTTATTTTCATGACATAGTGTGCCAAATTATTTGCAATGAGCAGAATACCGATTGCGAAAGCAAAAACGTAATTATCAACTTTATCTTACTGAAACATGTTGGCAGATAACAAATTGAAATATAAAATCATTTGCAGGACTCCAGAGAAAACCCAGAAGAATTCCGGCCGAGTTTCATCAGAGGCGTCTTAAGTGGAATATATTGGGCTTATGTAACTATGACAACCGTTGGGTAAGACATTGTATGGTATTAATTGATTGGTTAATTGATCTGAAACAATCAGTGATTTTGCAGGTTCTTGCGTATGCAATTCATTGCCTTTTTATGATGTCTGTGCAAATTTGTGGTTACTCGTGCCTACTGATAAAATTGATATACTAAGCACCAATTTTAGACAAAAGAGCCGATGAAAAATAACACATGCAACTGATCCTGTATCTGCATTTAGCATTTTCCCCATATTGAAACTTGTTTGCAGCTAATTTTGAACAAAAAGGAAAATAGCACCAGGGCGAGCAAGCTCTCTTTCATTGGAGTTATGATGCCCTCCTTTCGTGTAACTTACAATATTTCTTATTTTTGTAGTTATGGAGATCTGACCCCTCGTGCGAAACTTGCGCATCTTTTTGCAATAATATGGATAATTGTTGGAATAATATCTTCATCCCTTCTCTGTGGCAAATTATCAACTGCGTTGACTGTCACTAAAGTGAAAGACAACACATTATATGGTCAAGAGGTATGTCTATTGAATTAATGTCCTGGATGCATTACATGGCGAATAATCTGTAGTTATGAACTCCATCACATGTTTTAACGCCAATAAAGGCAATGAAGGCAATGGCATTGCAAGCACTATGCAACAATAAAACAGGCATACCTGCAGGCAACAAACATCTTTTCAGAAAACCCGTATTACTCCAGTTCAACGGCAACATCATTTTGCAGGCCAGCAGATCAATTAATCTGCATGTCAAACTCGAGAGCAAACATACGGGTCACCAATAAGGCAACGCCTCCATACAACAATCAACCTGTTCTGTTTGGTACTTAGGCTGCTTATTTGCTTACAATAATCTCAGTATTCTACTTATAGTAAATTTTGAATCATATGAAGTCCCTCCGGTGCAACCCAGCGGTTTATTGAATATTCAGCGAAATATGTTGTCCAGTATATACGGTATGTTCTTTCAACTTATGGACAAATTTAGGAACTTGGAGCACCTTTTTGCAAGCTGAATTAATCAGCCTATTTGAGTTCCAGTAGAATTGCAAATCTATGTAATTTGGAGGTGTTTAGGAAATTAGAAGTTAAATAGTAAATAGTAAATAGTAAATAGTAAATAGTAAATAGTAAATAATAAATAGTAAATAGTAAATAGTAAATAGTAAATAGATGATTGTGCTAAGGATGGCACCATGGACTTTTTCCAACGATCCATCTGGTTCCATGGTAACTTGACAAATCAAATCATTGAATCTTCTTTCAAACGCCAAAGATTGTGGTAATTATTCCCTGACATGTTCAGCGCAATTGTTTATCAAATTGAATCACTACATTTCAGATTGCAGCCATTCACGGCTCAGCTGCCCATACAATCGCAATTCGTCGAAATGCAAAAGTAAATACCAGTAAGTACTTTTCAAATTGTTTACTTAATCAATAACGCACGAGGTGTGATAATATCGTCAATCTTCAAGCTGTTGTATACAGGCATGTCTATCAAGTAATCCTGTTGTCAGAATCAGAAAATGCACGGTTACTCGTAATCCTTGTTTTTTCAAACTTCTTTGTAAATATGATGAAAAAGGAGCCACGAGTTACAGTTGCTGCTCGCTGTATTGTATCAATGTGAACAGGATATGATGCTAACACTCAAGCTCTCATTGAAAGTGGTCTCTAGTATTGTAAGGGGCCTCTGAATGCGAGGCAACATCTGATTTCGACTTCTCTGTGCCACTACTTTTCTGGATTACTCATACAATGCCCCAAACTCTTAGCTGAAAGCTTTGCCATAACTCAGTAGCAGATAGCAAACAGCCAATATCACAGCCTCTACAAGGCAGCGACGCAAAAGTACCACAAGTCTTTGGTACAACTCGCAAACATATTTGGTGGCTGCTTGGAATACAAGAACAAACTTAAAGCGTGAAATATCTATTGGTGTACACTCAGCGGCGTGCATTGTACAACCACTCGGATACATATTCAGAAGACACGCCCGCAGCCTTCCCCATGCTCGCTCTGATCTTATTAACTATAATTTCGTGAGTAACCATCAATATATTTTTAGTGCATTTGTTACCAGTATTAATGCTCAAATTTTTGAACAATCATCCAATAGATAAGCGAGAGATTTGTGCACATCATAACCAGCGGCTAACGTATAATTATGCTCTATACAAGGTGTCCCAAAAATTGTGCCCCGTTTGCCTGAAGATTGCAACAAAACGGCAAAAAGATTCTCGCAAATCTTTTGCATCATGCTGCTCTTCAGATATTGAATTAAAGTTTGCTACCATCCCCATAAAAATCCGTTACAAAATGACGAAGCTATGACCTTCAGGAGACCAAATTTGCTCAATGACTGAAACCAGCGGTCGGCCATTTTGTCTTACTATTTTGCAGTGATATGTAGCTCCATGGATGGAAAATAAAACAGCAGCCTCCAATTTCATAGCTCTCGTGAAATTCCGATAAATCTCAGGAAGTTCGACTATTTCTGACCTCACAGATATTATTTCTTACCTCACGTGAAGCTACTTATCGCCGCAAAATAGTTAGACAAAATGGTCGACCACTGGTTTCAGTCATCAGGCAAATGTAGTCTTCTGAAGGTCATAGCTCCATCATTGTCATTTGATTCTTACGGGGATGGCAGCAAACTTTTATTGAATATCTGAAAAGCAACACCATGCAATAGTTTTGCGGGAATATTTTGCCGTTTTGTTGCAATCTTCAGGCAAATGAGGCACAATATTTCTGCGACACACTGTATACTATGCAAGTTGCAGTGAGGGCTACCAAGTCTCTATAACTGACAAATGCAGAGAGGGCTACTAGTTACCAGAACTTTCGTTGAAAATTTTGCATAATTTAGCTACTTCTTAGAGGATAATCGTCAATGTATCTTGTTTTCCTCTGAGAGAAAAAGTTTATAATAGAACATAGATCTTAAATCTTGCTTAAAAAACACAGTGCATCCTAAAAATTGAAAACATTTCGTTGTGCCTAGCGATGAAAATTCACGTTTAATCCTTGGTTAATCATTAACAAGACATTCCTCAATAGATAACTTCAACACAGACACATCATTCGCTGATATGGGCACTTTGAGAGTTGAATGTTAACTTTGAAATACAAATTTTCGTGCACCTCTAAATCAAACCTTTGGCCAATTAGACTGAACAAATTCCAAAATAAAAAGACTTATACGAAAATTAATCAAGGACAAACCCAGTTCGTTATGTATTGAAAACTCTCTTCTCTGGTTATCAGGTTGAGCAATAGTTTGTCTTGTTATTGCAGAGACATTATATCGAACGATCGAAGAAGTTGCCGTCGCTTTAAAAACAAGACAAGTGCGATCAGCATTGGTCGATGTAGCAGCAGCAGCTGCTCGACCGGATCTCTTTGTCCACCCAGAAATACACTCCATTGACATCATAAAACACCCATTTTCGTTTGGCTTCGTCTTATCAAACGAGATGACTAACGCCGCGAGCAATATAAAAGACTACGCACACGTTGAAGAACAACGAATATTGCAGGCCATGACAGTTGTAACTGCTGGTTTCCAGGTAACAGTTAGACATTGTTGCTATTTATATTATCAAAAATCGTATATATACCCGAATTTTATCAATAGCTAAAAGCATACTGCTTACATTTCGTTACAATCAGCATGATTTCTCCAAAAATAGTTTGCTCTACTAATTCCTTTGGTGAAAACTCCATATGATGCATAATGAGCTAACTAGCATTTTACACACACAAATAAAACATTGCTATAAGTTTAATGATGGCTTTTTCCATATAATTGATAATGCCAATTCACATTAGCAACTGTTAGAACATAAAATGGAAAAAAATCCTTGCAGAAATAATTTAGCTTGTTACCAACATGCATTGCAGTCTTTAACCAAATCCCTGTAGACGTGTTTGATATTTGTGATTGCAACGCGATGTACCTTAGCAAAAATTGCCACACCACTTGTCTTCAGCTCATTGTATATCGTATCATACGCTTTGTGTATCTTATCTCACAAAGATCACACATACACCTTATAAAAAATTCTAATTTCACCACGACATTTTATCTAAGATCTGTCATAGTAGCTAACTTTTAGACAACGCCAGCGAAAGGAGAATTCTCGATCTAGCCCTTATAGAAAATTTTACTACAAATTATGCAACCCCCATTGAGTTTATGCAATATTTTCTGCAACGGGGGATTCATGTTTGGTATACTATTGACAATTGAAACAATCTACTTTGCCTTGCAGATAAAGAAAGAGGCAGACCAATCGCTCACATTGATAAATCCACGATCCCACATCTACGAATTAACCGTTGTAATTGTTCTCGTGCTTATATTAACGGTTGTTCTCTGCTGCCAAAGTAAAAGCAAATACAAAGTATACCATGGTAAGTACTCTTTTTTAACACTCTCAAAATACGGGTCTCTTTGCAGCTTTGTAGAATAGGGTTTAGACCAATTTTTGATGTAGATCCATAATGTGAATATTTATAGGGTAGGAGATGGAGATGGTGCTTTCCCGAAATTTTCGGGGTTTTCGTCTAAAAACCAGGATTAAGCATCTGAACGTATAATGAATGGCTTTAAACTTTCTTCCATCGGCACTGTCTCTTAGATATTCAACATCAGTATTATCTTTATCATCTGCACTCTCTTGGATATCATCCAATTCAATTAATAGTTCTGCAATGCCTTCCGGGTGTGGCTCGTCTATCCAATCGGAGGCGTTACCAACGGAAATCAATAGATGACTTGCTTGACTCCAAATACTTGCAGCAGATCTGGGGCGCGGCATATGTTTCCTTACACTGGAACCGCAAGGAGGCAACAGAAATACCGGGTGAGTCAAAGAAAGTTTACCAGTTTGGCGGGCTGTGAAATCACAAGTAAATTGCCGTCACCAAGTAAGTAAGTCACCAAGATGGATTATCACGTTTCTGAATTCTTCGGGGCTATTCGATATGACGTGGAAAAATTTCTGAGCAGCACCAGCATCAACTGTGATGTGAGTGTATTTCAATTGAGAGACTGAATGATGCAATGAAAAATGAAGTTAAAACCATTTAAAGTACATTCACATGCTTAAGCCTGGTTTTTAGATCCAACCCCCCCCCCAAAAATGTCGGAAAAGAATCATCTACCACCAAAAACTGGTCTAGAAAAAGTTCTTATGGCAAAGTCCCCCCCCCCTCCCCCCCCCCACGGCTGGCCATTCACATCTCGTTTACCACTTTCCCCCGGTTTTTGGAACAAAACCCCGTATATCTTGGAAAAGCGTCCTTTCCCGCCTGAACAACATCCGGATTCGAATTCTAAACCAAAACTGGCACAGAAAAAAGTTGGTCTCGTAAAGTCCCTCCTCGGATGGCAATGCTCGCCCTTGTGCCTCTGGAATAGCAGAGAAAGGGGGGGGGGGGGACAATTGTAACACTGGCTCTCGCACCTTGCAGAATAATGCAAAAAATTAGATTTTTGCACAGAACATGCTTATTTTTACCCTCTACATAAGATTTGAGATTCACGAATGTCCAGCCGAATTTGCAAAATTTTCGGAGGAAAAACATGTTTTTGAGCACAAAAGTAAGAACGTACTTTCACTGTGAATTGTTTCCGAAAGATTTTACTTTTGAGCAAAAGATTTCATTTTCACATCTCAGACATGATATATATTTAGGATTAAAACTACATTAAAAACGTTTAAGCTCCACAGCTTAACAAGGGGCAGATTTTGTAAGACAATAGCATGAGTTGCTTTTGATTGACACCGCAATTCAAAGCGATTAACGATCGCAGACAAAGGAAATGATCTCGACCAATAATTCAAAACAAACAAGGCCGCAAAAGTTGCCCTGAAAGCCAGGTGGCTTGCTCGCTCGTTGTGCATTCCAGAAATTGTTTTTGAGAGAAATCATGAGCATGGATCGAAAGAAGAAGAATGTATCTACACATCTGCCACGGGCATTTAATCAATTTGGTTCAAAAGCCGATTTGGAGGCGATTCAATTCTCTTATATTTTTGGGTGTAATTGAAACACTTACTGCTCAGCCTCTGAACAAAAGAAATAAATGCCCGTGGTAGATGTGTAGATGTATTCTTCTTATTTCAATATTTGCTTATGTTTGCTCTTAAAAACAATTTCTGGAATGCACAACGAGCGTGCTAGCACCTGTGTTTCAGAGAAACTTTTGCAGCTTTGTTTGTTTTGAACTGGTTGAGAGAATTTCCTTTGTCTGCGATCGCTAATCGCTTTGAATTGCGGTGTCAATCAAAGCCAACTCGTGCTATTGTCTTACCAAATCTGTCCTTGTTCCACAGCTTATGAGATGTGAAAGTAGGAGATATCGATAGCTGACCAGTTCAGGGCAATTTTAACACGCTGTTACGATTGCCCCGTGTAAGCTGGCTGATGGCTTGGTTTTGATACTGTTTCCAATCTGGTAGAACAATGTGCATCCATGCAGAATTAAAAGTTGAAATTTGTGAGGAAAAAACCATTTTTTCTCAATCGATTCAATTTTCCTCAACTGATGCACCCAAATTTACAAAAACTAAACACCACGTCTTATTTTTAATTTGTGATTTTCAAAGCAATGAAAAATCTGCAACCTGGTGTTACATTTTGTGTAAGGAAAACCCAGTGTCGTGCATCAACTACTTGCAATCATTTAAATATATGTAAAAATTCCTCCAGCCATGTGTTACAATTGCACCTAAATTACGCTACAAGCTAGAAATTTTTTGTTCTGAAATTGTGACAAGTTGTATTGATTTCTGGTGAGTCTAAGGCAGTTTTCTGAAGGGGGTGGAAAGCACCTCCCCTTTTAAAAATGGTAGGTCGAACAAAGCCCATGTGGATTAGGGATAATCAGGACCATGCCCATGCGTCCTTTATTCTTTCAAAAGCAAACATTTGAAAATGAGGGTTTGCAGGTGCTTTGAAAAATGTCCATTATGCAAATCATGGCTAGCCCTTTTTCAAAACTTCTGGTTTTGGATGAACTGCAAATTTTGACATTGTAAACTTGTATCTCCGGTGTATTATGGTGTGCGATTTTTGAATGCAAGGTATATGCATCTAAGTTTAAGATTGGTAAATTTAGCTGTGAACTCGGAGAGTAATTATATCTGATCGATGCGTTCGTTTCAATTAAAAGGAGGTACTCTTTCTGAGACAGCCGGAAGATGAAAACATACCTGATGTCCAAAAAAAAAATAACACAACGGATTCGATCGGGACTAGCGACAAGAATTTAGGTCCAATCAATCCAAAATAACTTTTGATGTAATCCTTGATAGCTAACTTGAAGATAAATACCTTGTTTGTTGATATTGGCGCATGGAGAGTTGGAATATTAATCTTTAAAGTTGAAGTTTGCCTGAACCTCCAAACCAGAGCTTTTGGGTTTGGCCTAAATTTGAAAATAGCTATTTTGGGGAATCTCCTGAATTACAGTGAGATGAGAGAATAAAGCCTCGTGCTGAGGAAAATATTTGAATAGAAATTTGAAAGCTAAAAATTGACAAACATAACAATGTCGAAGGGAAAATTCACAAAGGAATATATTTCTTCAATCAAAGTGCACCTGCAAAAGAGCCAAACACTAATGAGCAATCTTAAGGATCTTATCCATGGATAATTTTCCCTTGGGTATATTTGATTTCTTGTTTTGTAATAATTCGAAGAAAGATTACACACAATGCATTTCATTAAAATCATGAAGATTGCAAGAACTAATTCATTTTTCACACCCAAGCAAACTGCTTCGTGGATTACTTTCTTTTATGAGACAGATGCAATGCTAACTTTTCGAAACTTTTGAAGCTTAAAAAAAGATGTCTTTTCAGGACAAAATTGATGAACTTGATTGAATTTGTATTCAAATATTTTCCTCAGCATGATGCTTGTTCTCTTATTTCACGGTAATTCAGGAGATAGCGTGTTTGCAGTTTAGGCCAAAACCCAAAAGCTCTGGTTTGGAGGTTCAGGCAAATTTCAAATTTGAAGATTGATATTCCCACTCTCGATGCACCAATATCAACAAACAAGGTATCTATCTTCAAATTAGCTATCAAAGATTATAGAAATAATTATTATGGATTGGCTGGACCTAAATTCTTGTCGCTAGTCCCGATCAAATCTGTTGGGTTTTTTTTTTTGGACACCCGGTAGATGAATTCATAATTTAGACTCAATTAGACCAATTAAACATGATTAAGAGAGATGCAAAGTATGTTTATCATGGAACATGGTATGAAATATCGGTAACCATGGAGAAAGTCTAAACATAGAATGTCCAAATTGTTACAATATTAGTGTTCTATCATACAAAGTTAAACTTACGAAATTATGCGATGCGACAGGGAATCACAAGCAAAAATTGCGTTCTACACTGTATTGGAGAGGCAAAATTTTTATGTGACAGGGAATACTTTTGACCTAATTTTTATGTAACAGGGTGCAGGGTATAGAGAGGCTCTCCACACACCCCAGTCAGTTCCCTAGTCAAGTACCCCCCCCCCCCTCCCACGAGTGGGGTCTGCTAGAAATTTGGGACATAGATTTGGTTCTCCCCCATTCTACTTACTTCAGTGTACTTTAAATATGATAAACTTGCTGACCCCACAACTTTGAAGAAACTACCAAGAGCCGACAACGCTGGTCATGCATGCATGACGTTGTCACATATCTTATCTTTTTATTAAGACACGTACACCGGTGGAACCATCCAATATCCAATTGATACTGCCAATAGGAACGAACTAATGGAGGAGTTTCAAGCCGATTTGCGTACCATGGAGGGCAAACTGGATGCAATCATTGAGAAATTTAACAAGAAGCACGTAGAAGAAAGATTCAATTTTAAAGAAGATCCGAGAGAAGTGCCTGACCATCATATTAAATGGGTCAGGGAAAGAAGGATAAAGCAGGAAGAAATGCGAGAGAGGCGGGAGAGAGAAGCAGTGCCTGAAACGAATGTTGCTGGAAGGAGCGACGAGGGCCTTTCCTACACAATGGAAGGAGACGACAGCGAAATGAACCAGCCACTTCCAGGAATGGTGGGCTTTTGGTCGAGCAACCATCAGAAAGCAATGCAAGACGATCGCAAACTAAAAGAACTGGAAAAAAACAGGGACCCCTTTCCTAAAGCAGTCTCTGGAAAAAGCGACGAGCACGTTGTCTATGTTGACATCACTGGTAGGACACGCGGGGGCAGGAGACCTGGTGATGATAGGGGTCGAGGTGGAGGCATGCCACCTGTGGCATAGATTGAACTTTACTGGCCAGAATAATCTGGGTAGCCTATAAACATGAAAAAGTTTTGCATCATTATCAAATTACACTGTTTTAGCTATTCTGCCATTTCTGTTGCCAGTAGGTCACTGACGTCACTTTGTGTCATGCATATTCTGAATATTGACATTGTTTTGCAATACCACGTACCATTTACTTGTGACGTCAAGGTGACGTTTGCAAACGTTTCCTTCTTCTTTCTTCTTTCGATATGTGCTAATATTTGCTCTTAACAACCATTTCTGGAATGCACAAAAAGCGAGCTAGTGACTCGGGTTTCAGGGCAATTGTTGAGGCTTGCTTTTTTTCATGTCTTGACCAACCGAGCGTAGAATTCCCTTTGTCTGCAATCACAAATTGCTTTGTGTCTAGGTGTATATAAAAAGTAGCAAGTCTATTGTAATATTATCTGTCCTTGTTATTGAGGAGATTCCACAGCACAGCAAGTTAACAGCTTATGTTAACCCAAAGGCTCTGGTTTGGAATTGGACGTAATATTGGACTTTCAAGAGTAATATGCCAACTCTAGATGCACCAATATAGGGTATTAAAGTTAACTATCTAAGAGTAGTTCAAAAGTTATTAGGGATATACTCGACTTAAATTCTTATCGCTAGCCCCAATCAAATATTTTACCTTTATTTTGGGACACCCGGTATATTACAAAGTGACCTACAGCAACAGAGACTGACAAAGTAACCAAATAGGTTGCTCTGAAACTCATTCTTACGGTTTCGGCAGTATGGCTGCATTATTCTGGCCTGTAGTTCACCATATCATAAAGTGTCATAACTTTTTCAAAAATGTCGTCATTTTCATAAGAATTCATTGCAATTAGTGAATGGAGCATTTATTCAATGGAAGAGACAAATGTATGTATCAGTCAAGGCTCTATCTTTGGTCTAATTCAAACCATGATCAAATTTGGTCGATGATACGGCTATCTATCTTTGCATAGTCAGGTTCGAAACATTTAGCATTGGTTTGGCAAGGATGCCCTAAACGTTGCAGGTGCTTCCATAAAACACATATAAAGTACACGCTTTTTGTTTCTCCATTGCTACCATGTTTCCGATGCAACCCCCCCCCCCCTAGCAAGAGCCAGATCTCCTGCCGGATTGTATTATATTGTATTTATTTCGTATTATATCACGATTAGTTTTTGGGTATTGCACTGCAGTCAACTCTCTCTCTACGTGACACTTCTATATCGTGGACAATCTGTTAAGAAAGGAATGATGTTTTCATCCCTATTGATAGATGTGAGCTAAAATTTTCTCTGTAAGGTGTACACCTTGCTAAAGAGAGGACACATTTAAATAGCCTGGCAGATATTCCCTTTGGAGACAGTTGACTGCATTATATGTATTGATAATAACAATTCCTACATAAATTACAGTCAATTATCTCTAAAGAAATTACTACCATTACTCGATTAGGTTTGGGGTACTAAAATGTTGCTGCTGTACTGGATTGATAAATCATAAGCTCCTTTCTAGCTAAACTATATAAATGCTATAGAGAGTTACGAAAATATAGTCAACTTATTTTGCGCTTCGATTTTTGTTAAATAGAAATAAACTTTAAAGTAATTTAGGGCCTTATGTCGGGCTGTACTTGTATGTACAGTATCATGAATGTATATCACCAGTCTGCATCGACAAAGGAAACATGGATACTGGTACTTGGCCCTGAAGATACCTATGTTAGAGAGAGTTGGCTGTATTTCATGTATGATATATTATATTGCGATTAAGTTTTGGAGTACATAAATGATGCCGTTACTGCACTTATCTGCAGTATTTTGAATGCAGCTAGTCTGCTGTTGAACTTTTGCTGCTTCGGTAGCTAGTAGTGGGACAGTCACTGTTATTTCTGTTAGGTAAGAGTTGTTGTGTTACGGTGGAGATCGGACGTGTTTTGTGACTTGCTGCGATTCTTCCTTGATATTTCAAGGGATACTCAATGACAGCAGCCCATACAGAACAACAATAGTGAAAGCGTGGCTCCACTTCATACGTAGTTTCTTCTCGCCGAAAGGATTTTGCAACACAGTAGTCTTCACAGCTTCCAGGTAATTCGAGAAAAGGCTCAAAATCAATTGGCACTGTTGTAATTTGAACCATTGATGTGTATAATATGATAAAATTTGCACTGCAACTTAGTTTTTGGAACATGATATTTTCGTTGCTCTGCACTGTTGTGTATCATATATATTTAGAACACAGCTAGTCTGTTTTAACTAAAAATTGCCATCGCAAAGGCAGTTTCGTGTAGCTTTTCTTAACTAAATTTCAATTTTGCTTTCAAACACAACATTGCACTTGATTATTCAATTGGATAGTTCTGACTGAGAATTGCTACCCTACCCTTCCCTTCTGACCATCACTATCATCTATTTTACTGGAAGAAACTCCCGCGCATTTCAAAATTTTAGCAGAAATTCGTTAAAGTCCATTTCTGTGAAGTTTTCAAATATGTAGAATAAAATATTCAATTGGTCAAGTATTGATGTTCCTCCTTTCATTGTCTAATATGATCTTGTTTTAACAGAAACTATTTCGAGCTATGCTACTAACGAGCATAGGTATAGAGGTTTCGGCCGAACCATTGATGAGTCAAAGAACATTTTTGAGACATAATAAAGTTTGATAAGTGACCTAAGTCGCAAAAGTTTATCCCCGCGAAATTTCCCATTTTCACCGATTCGAGAATGTTACGTCTACAATTTTCTCGTTTTTTCAACTGGAGAAAGTTCTTTCCGGCGAAATTTTCTTCCCTAAAGTAGAAAAGTATAAGTTGAATTTATTTCTATAAAGTTTGAAATTGAATGCAAATTTCCTATTGGAACCTATAGAGCTTTATTGCAGATTTACCCCCAAGATGAGATGACATAGTGGTATTTTCAATGTTGCTGATGTCATGCAGTCTTGGGAAATAATATCTTAAAAGGATACCTTGAAGTCTATCAGATAATCATATGCTGTGTAATATTCACAGCAAGTGATACTATCTATCTATATCTATCTATCTTGGACCAGGTCGCAAAATGGCTTGTAAAAACTATAATGTTGATCAACATAAGAAAGAGCAACTTATTTACCTCTATGGTGCCTCAAAAGAATTATCCGTGAATTCAAGGCTGTAATTTGAAGAGGGCGACTAGTGAGGAATTTGCCAATTTGCATCAAAATCGAAACTTGTGTATTCCCGAAAGGGAAGCATTCTTTGCTTGGCTATGCCTTTTAAATTATATTAATGTTCATGTTAGTATAATTAACAAACTAATTAATTAAATGGGTAAGATACTGATCACCCCCCCCCCATCACTTTATTTAGGGGTGTGAAGTATGCCTAAATTTGAGAAAAAATTCATTTAAAGGACAAGACCGGGGTTGGTATGATTGATGATAAAATACAAGATAATACTGCGATGAATGATGTATGATACTCTTTTCCACCATTTGAGCAAAGTGACGTCATATCTCGCAAACGAAAACGAGGCTGTGTGGTTGTTTTCTCGCCTCTTAATCGTGTACTCATGCATTGAGAATGGCACAAGAACACGAGAAAGAGGCTTGCAACGATAAAGATAAAAACAATCACACAGCCTCGTTTTCGTTTGCGCGATATGACGTCACTTTGCTCAAATTGCTCATTTGAATACGTAATTTCACAAGCAGAAGGCAAAAAATAGTAGAAAAAAGGATCATACATCATTCATCGCAGTATTATCTTGTGTATTTTATCATCAATCATACCAGCCCCGGACTTGTCCTTTAACAGATCCAGGGATGTAATGCAGCCAAGGAACCCTGGTCAAGGGGCTTTGGGGGGGGGGGGGGTACCTGCATTAATTTGTTTTTAAATGAGCCTACTGTTTCTTACAAGAAGTTGTTTCCTGGAAGCCACATTCAGAAATTACAGACACTTCCAATCAACAGAAAATTACATTTTCAGCATTGACCAGGGTTCCTTGGCTGCATTACATCCCTGGATCTGTTAAAGGACAAGTCCGGGGCTGGTATGATTGATGATAAAATACACAAGATAATACTGCGATGAATGATGTATGATACTTTTTTATACTATTTTTTGCCTTCTGCTTGTGAAATTACGTATTCAAATAAGCAATTTGAGCAAAGTGACGTCATATCGCACAAACGAAAACGAGGCTGTATGGTTGTTTTCTCGCCTCTTAATCGCTACTAGCCTCTTTATCGTGTACTCATGCATTGAGAATGGCACAAGAACATGAGAAAGAGGCTTGCAACGATAAAGAGGCGAAAAAACAATCACACAGCCTCGTTTTCGTTTGCGCGATATGACGTCACTTTGCTCAAATTGCTTATTTGAATACGTAATTTCACAAGCAGAAGGCAAAAAATAGTAGAAAAAAGTATCATACATCATTCATCGCAGTATTATCTTGTATTTTATCATCAATCATACCAGCCCTGGACTTGTCCTTTAACAGATCCAGGGATGTAATGCAGCCAAGGAACCCTGGTCAATGCTGAAAATGTAATTTTCCGTTGATTGGAAGTGTCTGTAATTTCTGAATGTGGCTTCCAGGAAAACAACTTCTTGTAAGAAACAGTAGGCTCATTTAAAAACAAATTAATGCAGGTACCCCCCCCCCAAAGCCCCTTAAAAAGCTGAAGGTAGAGAAATATGATTACCGTCGTTCTATTTACCTATGTAAAGATAGTGTATTCGATTGGCATATAGCCATGCTGGACACTTGAACTTGATTCTATCAGTATTAGTTATATAAAGTATTCTAGACATTACTTTTCATCTCGTAGTTGATTGTAGTTTGTATATATTCACTAACTGATTGGAATGCACTGCACTCACGAAGAATTTTGAACTGGAAACGCCTATTCGCTCAGCGGTGAAGTGCCTGTTCAATAAAAACACTTCAAACACAAACTCAAAATGGTCTAACAGCAAAATAACATCCATGCTTCCTCATGAAAAGCTGGGAACCAAACTCATCCACAGTTGTCATGTGCCCGTATTTCGAGTAGGAGCCAGGAGCCAAAATTCAGTACTTCGAGTCGAAGCCTATCCCCTCCGAACCATATTAAGTGTTTCGAGTCGGAGCCCATCTCTTCCGCATGCACGCAGCAGAAACCACGGGATCCATCTCCTTCATGGGGGACGACCGCGTTTATAGGTAAGAATCAAGCCCCTGGCCTCTAGGTATAGGCCATCCAATTTCCCTCCAGGCTAGGTCGACGCCCAGCTCCTTCCATGGATCACGAAAGGTCTTTGGGATCAGCTACCTGGCACCACACTCGAGGCTAAAATTCCTCGAGTTTCTATTCTCATTAGGTTAATGGCACCTCACCGTCGCAAGGCGTTTCCATTCCCGAAATATTTGAAGATCATGAGATTTATAATGGAAGTAGAACTGATACTTAGAATGTATTAGCTGAAAATATCGTTTGATGATCTGACCGATGGAAAGTACCTGTCTACCTTTGGGCCTGTCTACCTTGTTTGTTCTTAAAGGGGAAGAATTAATTGGAAAAAAGATGCATTTCCTTGCGGAGCTCTGCTAAAGCGCGTCCTTTTGTAGCCTACCAGTAGACCCATTATTCTAAAGAATGAAAGGTCTACGAAATAAAGAGATAAAGCTTGCTACGGCTGCCCAATTAATTATGCTAATCCTCTATTTAAATGATGCGTGAAACGCATCTCAACAAAGGCAGTATAAATTAAGTTCTAGAGCTCTGGAACTGTAGTAGCAAGCTTTTTCTCATTGTTTCGTAGACCCTTTCTTCTTTTGGACCCTTTCTTCTTTTGGTCTACGAAATAAAGAGATAAAGCTTGCTACGGCTGCCCAATTAATTATGCTAATCCTCTATTTAAATGATGCGTGAAACGCATCTCAACAAAGGCAGCATAAATTAAGTTCTAGATTTCTGGAACTGTAGTAGCAAGCTTTTTCTCATTGTTTCGTAGACCCTTTCTACACGTATTGAGCTAGTCCTTTTGCTGCATACAAGCGAGAGCAAGCGCAAATTTCGGGTAACTAAAGACGTTGGATTCCGAGGAGACAATGCGATTTGCCTTTCAGAAGAACAAATTTCCCACCTCTGAACATTTCAACCTACAAAACTATTCTACAGATGATATGTCAATTCTCGGTCTCCTAAATGCATATTTAGAAAGCACGAGAAGGAAAACGTTGGAGAACCCGAGGGGCGTATCAGTCTGTACAAATCTCGTACATCTTTGGCAAGAATCCTTTTGTTTTCAAGAAAAATCTGCAAAAATCCCAAGAAATCCTATTGTTTTAAAAAATCTCATACGGCTTTTTAGAAGAGTGATACACCCTTCGGGAGAACCGGATCATTTCAATATTTTGAAACATTGTATCCTTCAGCACTAAACAGGCAATAGACATTTAAGCAATTCTGAAAAAGAATCCCAATCGAACAATATTTTGCTACATTTGTAGAATTTTTGAATGTGCAAAATAGTGTATGAAGCTAAAGGAGCGGTTTTTAAGTATCTGCTATGGGGTGAACGATATTTGGATGGGCCATGAATACTTCTGCCACAACTTTTTTGGCTGTTGAAGATAATCAAAGTTACTTTGTGAGACCATAAAAATTTCCTGCAAAATTTATTCTCTATTACTTTTTCTCACTTGACATTTGCAATTGCTTTTCTATTCATTCTTTATCATTTCTATTCTAGTGGGATGGCAAACCAGTGCTAAGTTACACTTCTGAATTCACGCTACTGGGCAAAATTATCCCGCCATCCTCATAAACCGTCAATTGCACTTAACGGTTATCCAATGCAACTTACTTTGGTTAGTGTATCATATACATTGCTTTAGAACAATTTTTCATGTAACTTCAAAATGTTGATATCGTTTTGCAAAATTATGTGATTTTCTCGTGACGTCATTGTGTTGTTTATAAAAACCTTAAAATATTAGTCAAAGCGCTAAAATGCACTTAACCAAAGCATTAATTGTTTGAAAACACTCGAATTTCAACATATCATAGCACATCAATAACTTGATCAAATATGATGCTGTTTATAAGAAACCTGGAAATATTAGTTCAATGCGCTAAAATGCACTTAATAGAAGCTTTAATTGTTTGGAAAACACTCGAATTTTAACATATCATAGCACATCATTAACTTGATCAAATATGATGCTGTTTATAAAGAACCGGGAAATATTAGTCAATGCGCTAAAATGCACTTAATCAAAGCTTGAATTTTTTGAAAACACTCGCACTTTAACATATCATAGCACATCAATAACTTTATCAAATATGATGCTGTTTATAACAAACCTGGAAGTATTAGTGAATGCGCTAAAATGCACTTAATCAAAGCTTTAATTGTTTGGAAAACACTCGAACTTTAACATATCATAGCACATCATTAACTTGATCAAATATGATGCTGTTTATAAAAAACCTGGAAATATTAGTCAATGCGCTAAAATGCACTTAATCGAAGCTTTAATTGTTTGGAAAACACTCGAATTTTAACATATCATAGCACATCATTAACTTGATCAAATATGATGCTGTTTATAAAAAACCTGGAAGTATTAGTGAATGCGCTAAAATGCACTTAATCGAAGCTTTAATTGTTTGGAAAACATTCGAACTTTAACATATCATAGCACATCATTAACTTGATCAAATATGATGCGGTTTATAAAAAAACCTGGAAATATTAGTCAATGCGCTAAAATGCACTTAATCAAAGCATTAATTGTTTGGAAAACACTCGAAGTTTAACATATCATAGCACATCAATAACTTGATCAAATATGATGCTGTTTATAACAAACCGGGAAATATTAGTCAATGCGCTAAAATGCACTTAATCAAAGCTGGAATTTTTTGGAAAACACTCGCACTTTAACATATCATAGCACATCAATAACTTGATCAAATATGATGCTGTTTATAACAAACCTGGAAGTATTAATGAATGCGCTAAAATGCACTTAATCGAAGCTTTAATTGTTTGGAAAACACTCGAACTTTAACATATCATAGCACATCATTAACTTGATCAAATATGATGCTGTTTATAAAAAACCTGGAAATATTGGTGAATGAGCTAAAATGTACTTAATCAAAGCTTTAATTGTTTGGAAAACATTCGAACTTTAACATATCATAGCACATCAATAACTTGATCAAATATGATGCTGTTTATAAGAAACCTGGAAATATTAGTCAATGCGCTAAAATGCACTTAATCGAAGCTTTAATTGTTTGGAAAACATTCGAACTTTAACATATCATAGCACATCATTAACTTGATCAAATATGATGCTGTTTATAAAAAAACCTGGAAATATTAGTCAATGCGCTAAAATGCACTTAATCAAAGCTTGAATTTTTTGGAAAACACTAGCACTTTAACATATCATAGCACATCAATAACTTGATCAAATATGATGCTATTTATAACAAAAAACCGGGAAATATTAGTCAATGCGCTAAAATGCACTTAATCAAAGCTTGAATTTTTTGGAAAACACTCGCACTTTAACATATCATAGCACATCAATAACTTGATCAAATATTATGCTGTTTATAACAAACCTGGAAGTATTAATGAATGCGCTAAAATGCACTTAATCGAAGCTTTAATTGTTTGGAAAACACTCGAACTTTAACATATCATAGCACATCATTAACTTGATCAAATATGATGCTGTTTATAAAAAAACTGGAAATATTGGTGAATGAGCTAAAATGTACTTAATCAAAGCTTTAATTGTTTGGAAAACATTCGAACTTTACCATATCATAGCACATCAATAACTTGATCAAATATGATGCTGTTTATAACAAACCTGGAAGTATTAATGAATGCGCTGAAATGCACTTAATCAAAGCTTCCATTGTTTGGAAAACACTCAAAATTTAACATATCATATTACATCAATAACATGACCAAATATGGGAAACAAGTAAATTTTCGGAAACTACTCATCAATATATTCTTACAGTTACTCTGATTTTGTGTAAAAATCATTTGAATCTTGGCACATCTCACCGTTCAAACACAAAGCTACCAGTGCAATTAATAAGATCTAATCTACAACGTGTTATGCTTTTTAAAGCATTTTGGAACTATTGCAGAGAAAAATTCTGGATTGAATGTTGCAAATAGGAGCTTGATACCATTTCTGTACAGGTAGACACAGCTAGCTGCTCACTTGACTGATAACGTTTCCAAATTTCCTATTAACATCATCGTAACGTCACAAGTAAATGGCACATAATTTTCCAAATTAACGGGAGAGAAAAAAACCTGCGTGAGCAGTTGCACTGGATTACAGTAAGCTGCATTTAGAAGGTTTAGTCAGTTTGGCCGGTAATTTTCACAAAGTGTATGTTACAAGCAGTTACAATGGATTATGGACCAAATGTGTTTTACCCTCTTGATTTGCATACAGAGCAAAATCAGTTTGTGGTGCTGACTCGTTATTTGTTCTCAAAACTAATTAATGTTATAGGGTGCTGAAAAATATCCTGGTCATTGCAATTGGGCAATAAAGAATTCAATAGGAATCTTGGATGGGCCTTTAGTGTTTTTGCTAGACTTTTGAAAAATCATTCACCCTCATATACGGTAGAAAATACTTTATATGACTGCTTCCTAACACCACTCGATCGAATATAAAATAGAAAAATGCATAAGAATAACGCTTGATCCAGGGTCTTTTGCAGAACAACTAAAAGGTCTATTTACGTATCTTCAATAACATTCTGTCAATCACAATTTTACTTCTACATCTATTTCCTATTCTCAGTCGTCTTCACGTGACATCGATTCTCTTGATTACGATCCCAATCTTTCGAATCTGCTGTTTTTTTCACTTTTTTACTTGCTAAGGTCGAAACGTAATGCTTATTTCAATTCGCATCAAAGTGCTTACATTTGATTTGATTTACTGGCTAAAAACTGGTCTTATTGACAAAAATCCCCTACAAATCTTCATGTCATCTCCTACAGTTGTTCAATTCCCCTATGATTGGTAGCACTGGAACGAAATGAGGGATACATCTGAAAACAAATATCTTCTGCCAAAGTCTCTCTTTCGCTTCGAGGCTCAAAGAACATAGGAGATCCCCTCTCCTTCGGAGGGGGTCGATGGAGGAATGGATTTGGTCTCGACAAGTTTCCAGGAAAAGTACTTATAAATTTAAAGGCAGAAACACAGCAACACGACAAAAAACAACAGCAAATACGATTAATTCAATTTTTGCCAATATTTCGTCCTGCCATGCAGGACTTCTTCAGGGCTGTAATGTGACAGTTATCATAAAAATTTGAATATGTACAGCGATTTGAAAAGGAGAAGTAACACGTGATTGGTTAGATATGATGGCTACGCAGAGGTTATATGGGTTAGGTTTATAACGGCTATGTAATGTATGTAGTAAAATGATGATGATGCTAATCAAAATAATAATGATAATAATAATGCTGATGGTGATAATAATAATAATATGATGATGATAATAATAATAATAATAATAATAATAATAATAATAATAATAATAATAATAATAATAATAATAATAATGATAATAATAATAATAATAATAATAATAATGATAATGATTATGTAAATGCAATGTTAGAAACTAACTGCGATATAATGATAATAATAATGATGGGGATAGTGAGGAGAATAGGTAAGGTAAGAGAGTGAGTAGATTAGGTTACTTACAACTGTGTTTGTTAGCGGTCTGTGGTTCTGTTCAGTCCGTTGGGTGAGAGAGTGTTCGCTAAGTCAATTAAGTAATTTTCCTTGGCTCGTCTAACACTCTCTCTGGTGTCATGTATCTTAAGTAGCGGTAGTAATTGCAAGTCTTGTACGGAGTGATTGGGTTTACAAAAGTGTTCTGCAACCCCGGATGTGTCGGAACGTTTGTTTATAATGTCTCGTCGGTGTTCGTTGAGTCTGTCTCTTATGCGTCGTCCTGTTTGTCCTATGTATTGGCAGTCAGTCTTTTTGTCGCGTAAGCATCGTTTGCATTGTAGTAAGTATATGACGTTAGTGGAGTTGCAGTCGAGGCTTTGTCTTATGTTGAAGGTTTCGTTGGTGTTTGTGAAAGTAACTGTGTGTGTTCCGTCTTGTATGTGTTGGCATGTGTAGCAGTCGCGTCGTGATGGACATTTAGATATTCCTCTGGGAGTGGTGGTAGCGTCATTTTTCATTTTGGCGCGCACCAGGTATTCCCTGAGGTTTTTTGGTCTGCGGTTACTAAGTATCGGTGGGTCTGGGAAGACTTCCTTACAGTTTGTCGAGTTTTGTAATATGTGGAAGTTGCTGTTAAGTATGGACATTAATTGTGGTAGACTAGGGTGGTAGGTAACCACAAATGGTGTTCTTTTGTTAGGTTTTTTCTGTTTCGTTTGTAAGCTGGATTGTCGCGTTATTTTGGAAGCCTTCCGTATTTCGTTACGTACGTGTTTGCGTTTGTATCCTCTGTTTGTAAGGTATGTAAGCAGTTGATTTGTGCGTTTCTTAAGAGTGTCATTGTTGGAGCAAATGCGTCGTAATCGTAGTGCAAGGCTGTATGGTATGGACTTTTTCGTATGTTTGGGGTGGGCGGATGTGCTGAGGAGGTATTGGTGTGTGTCTGTGGGTTTGACGTAGAGGTCTGTCGAGATGCTGTTGTCTTCGTTAAGTATTACTGTGACGTCTAGGAAATGTGTGCTGGTGGAAGATATGTCACTGGTAAATTTGATGTTGGGATGGATGTTGTTGAGTGTGCGTATAAATTCTGTGAGTTTTTCCTCTCCGTGAGTCCAAATTAAAAAAATGTCGTCGATGTAACGGTAAAAGTACTTATGCCCTTTCGTATTCTTTTCATCAAAAAGGCAATCGCAACTCTTTTGTGCATGAACAAACTCCATTTATTCATAAACAAAAATCGGAAATTGGCAGATAATCATCATGCAATCTTAAGGACCATCTTTTGCTTTGGCAGAAGATTCCATTTTGGCAGAAAATTCCATTAAATATAAAAACCCTTGAATGAATCATTAACCCTATTTTGGTTGGGGGGGGGGCAAATTTGCCCCCCCCCCCCTAGTAGACTTTTTGTTATAACTCTGTCAGGATAAAAATTATGGCCCGGGAACTTTCTGACTTTTTGCTAATACGTATTGTGCAATGACTCAAGAAGTTTCATAAAAATACTTTGACAAATGAGGGGGAGGGAGACAATTTTCCGGAACTGACTCTGTCAAAATCGCCAATACTCAAATATTAATTTTTGCGAAAAAAGTAGCAAAATTGCAATATTTTGCAAAGATATTTTGCAGGGTAGTGCTATCCAATGTATTCTATTATAATTTTCATGTTTGGATGGAAATTGAGTTCCAAATTAAATTTTATCGCATTTTTCCCGATTTTGACCGATTTTGCCACTTTTCTTGACCACACAAAGAAAAATGCTGACGCAAGCAATAATGATGGCTAATTTTAGGTTAATTTTATAGTTTCATAAAGTACATGCTTAGGGCTATTAGTACACCAAATTTGGTTGCTCTATCTATTTCCAGTCAAAAGTTAGGTAGGGGGGGCTTTTTTGCCCCCCCCCCAACCAAAATAGGACGTGTCAGGTAGCCCAACCACTATAGGGTTAAAGGAAGCAACTTCCCTGATCGCTGGATAATATCTGAAGTTCCCTTGATCCTTTTTTAATTTTGGATGTGTTCCCTTGTTTCCTGGATACATTTCGCATGCTCCCCTGTTCCCTGGAGCCCCTAAACGGCCCTCTGAACTGATAGATCATACTTCAAACCTCGGAGGATTTTTTTGAGACACCCGGTGCATCTAAACTAGGAAAATACGAATTCAAAACGACACAATTCTATCAAATGTCGTAACTAATAAGGTAACGGTACGTGCATGTGACGTGCTCATTAAGTGCTTATTACTTTATTCTAAGTTAAAATACTTGCTTAAATTGTCTTGCTTCTTTTTAAATCCGTCGGGTTATTTCTTCTTTGTTCTTCTCGTCTTTTTCACAATGGCCTTTGTGACGAATAAGCCTAAAGTTATGGCTAAAATTGCATTGAGAAGAATCATGCCATGAGCAAAGGTAAGCGAGCTTTTGACATCCGTCTGCTTGCCAGAATCTAAAATGATTGAATAAATTGTGCTTTGACTTACCAGTTGCATTATTCTGCATCACAAATAGTAAGTATACCGTTTTCCGAAGTGGAGGAGGGGGGGGGGGGGGGGGGGGCGTAATTGTCAAGAATAGTAAACATGTTGATGATAGTAATAAAAATCTTTCCTGAAAGTCCCTAATATCTGTTCTATCCTCAGTGTCAAATACCCACCCATTGGTTGTATTTGCTAAGAGTAAACTAAAGAATCTCTAAACAATGGTCTTAAAATATAGCCGTAGCCCAACAGAACTGATGCTACCCCACTGCCCCCCCCCCCCCCCCCCCTACGCAGAATAAGATTTCCTGAAATATCGGCTTATTGGAACACAGCGATTCTATAGCTTGAATACATTCCTTATGTTCATGAAATTAGAGAGATCGACTGGGTTTTTGCCATGAGCATGATCCAAGTTGCTTAGTTACGCTTTTAGAGAATCAAGCTCTTCATCCGAAACTGGATTATGCATAGCAGAGTGATGTTTATATATATATATATATAGAGCGAAACACGAAGTGATCCAGGTACTGTAAGATATAGGTCGAAACACAGAAATGACAACAAACTCGTTGAGACGTAACGCTAATATGATATGCTACTAGTTTCGTCTGTTCACATCACATCAACCTCGTACTGATTGTTAGAGAGGCTAGATAAAGATGGCAGTTTTGCCAATCTTATCGATTTAATGCCGGTTTGTATTTAATTATATACAAACCGGCATTAAATCGATAAGATTGGCAAAACTGCCATCTTTATCTAGCCTCTCTAACAATCAGTACGAGGTTGATGTGATGTATTGATGATACGTCAGATTATGTAAAATTCATTTGTTTAAATTTAAAGTAAAGTTGATGTACAAGTAAATAAGCCTGAAGAGTCTGCGTGAACAGACGAAACTAGTAGCATATCATATTAGCGTTACGTCTCAACGAGTTTGTTGTCATTTCTGTGTTTCGACCTATATATATATATATATATATATATAAAGACTCAAGAAAAAACACATTCGTTAAACGTTTCGGCGCAAGCCTTCATCAGTAATGACTTTTCAAAATCAGACAGAGCATACATATACATCTCGAAATTCAAAAACAATATAAAACAATAGCCTAAGCGGGATCCCGCTAAATACAATAAATCGCAAAAGGTGTTAAAATAGGGATGTTACCAGAAGCGGCAAGAGGAAGATCAAAGAAAGCGCAGAGTATAGAGCCGCTAAAGTCGGCGGCGGTGTCTGTCTCGCGGGAGCTGAAAAAACGTGTGTAATAACAAAACAAGCAATAGAAAGATCCAAAAGCGGATTGGCAGAAAAGAGATCCTTAAAAAACAGCGTGTGACCCTAACGAAAAGCTGAGCGCAAACATCAAAACAACCAAACAACCGAAATGTAAACAAAAATCAAATCTATGTATCAACCTGCCTAGTGTTTAATCCCTTAGGGGCAAAGCAATCCAGCCGATATTGCCAGAAGCTTTCCCGCATCCTATTTCCCCCCGTTAGCCTATCGATTATCTTTATACTAATATCCTTCAGAAACCCGTGGTGGCCTTCTCCAGTAAAATGCCTGAAGAATTCCGCCTGGGGTACTGAGGCCCCCGAATTAAACTTATTACTGCATATATATATATATATACCGGGTGTCTCAAAAAAGTACCCCCTTTTGACTCAACAAGGCAACGAAACGATAATATTTCGGAACTTCTTGAATTCATGGCTACATTTGTTGGTCTTCAACTTAAATGTACATACATTTTATTTGGAAATCGACCACTAAACACCGGAGATATGAGTTCCCAAGGTCAACAATTGGAGTGCACCTGAAACCAGAGGTTTTGAGAAATGGCCTTGCCATAATTTGGTGTTTGGTGGTCAATTTCCAAATAAAAGGTATGTACATTTAAGTTGAAGACCAGCAAATGTAGCCATGAATTCAAGAAGTTCCGAAATATTATCGTTTCGTTGCCTTGTTGAGTCAAAAGGGGGTACTTTTTTGAGACACCCGGTATATATATATATACTATTTTTCGATTAGACTCGTAAATTTTTGTAAATAAGTAGGCCTAGATTAGCTGTAATTTTTGGTGATGATGATGATGATGATGATGATGATGATGATGATGATGTTGCCCATGATGATGGTGATGTTGCCCATAAATCTTAATCCTAAACCTTTCCTTACCTCTTGTACAAGCAAGGGTGAGATTTTGGCGTACATTTCTATATAATGCTGCGCTTTTGGGGTTGAAATACGGAGTATAGGAGTTATTCGTCGTACATAGCTGATTGCTCGTGGCCTATGATCGAAACCGCAAAGCCTCATTTTCACGGACCAATCAGACTTCTAAAAAGTGACGGAGACAAAAGAAACCTGTGAAGAATTTTCTAAATTTTACCTACCTTCATAAAACGCAACCAAGACAAATAACTACTTGAGATTTTCCGAATTTTTTAAAACCAGTCTACTCTCCAGATTTTTGGGTGTACAAGTTTGGATGCCGGTTAAACTATCTCCAGGATTGGCGGAGTTATGGCCGCATACAACCTGATAAGGTACTGAACTTTGAACAATAGAAATTCTGGCCGGGAGACAATGGTAATAACGATTGTAACTGTTGTAAGAACGAATCGAAAACGCTAAAATCTGCGTTTTCAATTTTTCTTCCTATTGTCTTTTGGTAAATTGTTTTTTTTGAAGATTCAATGCCCCTACAGTTTGTATGTGAATTGAAAAAGTCTACAAAGGCTTGTTCGCGCATTTCAAGTCATGTGGTGATACTCTAGGGAAGTTTCAGTATTGTACTACTTTTGCATTCATGGCACAAGATTGCTCGTTGCGAAATAGCTTATAAAATTCAAAAGAAGTTTTATCAAGAGGCTTTATCACCTAATTTGAAGTGGCATAAACAGGCTTCGACAAGCCTTCGACGATTTTGTCCATTAGAGAGGCAATAACTCAGCCAATCCTGGAGGTATTTTTAACCGGCATCTAAACTTGTTCACTCAAATATGTGGAGAAAAGATTTCTTCAAAAAAATTTGGGAAATTTCGAGCAGTTTTTTTCCTGGTTGCGTTTTATAAAATTTAGAAACATCTTCACGGGTTTCTTTTGTCTCGTTCGATTTTTAGCCGTCGGATTGGTCCGTGAGAATGAGGCTTTGGCGGTTTCAGCCATGGGCAACGAGCATTCAGCTATGTACGACGAATGATTCCTATGCTCCGTGTTTCAACCCAAAAAGTGCAGCATTATATAGAAATGTACGCCGATTAGAGATGCGCACAAAATATCTTGCTGGGTTTCAATGGAAAGCAACTAAAATTGATTTGATTACTAGTCTCTAGTCCCCTGGACTCGCTCCAAGTCTCTCTCACCGAAAAAACAAGGGTAGGAAAAAATAGCAAGAGAGACTTGCTATTTTTTCCTCCCCTGGTTTTTTTTCCACGAAAGAGATTTGTAGCAAGTCCGCTAGTCCCCTATAATTCATTCCCTTGCTCATCGGCCATAATGGGCGACAATACTTTAGGCCTTCTAGACCATGGACAGCGGTGCATCAATTTTCTTGGGAAAGAGAAGACGAGAAAAACGGATTCTTTTATGCATGCCAAGTATCGTAACTGTATCTCTGCTGATCAATTTGATTTTGAGTGAGGAAGATCAATGACGTCTAAATACAAAGTTCTTTTCCTTTGTCATGCTAGTTCTATCTGGTTTCTACCGCATAGGCCGCCATGAACTGACTTATGAACTCAAATGATCGACAATGATGCAGATAAGAAAACTGGACATGTAATGGATACGGAAATATTTCATGTTTGCCTTCCTTTCCGGTGAAATCGGTGGATCATCGCTAGCGCTTAGACCATTTAGCATAACGAATTTCAGATTAAAGATTTTTGCTGATTTATGCACGACTTACCGGTTGCTTTATCTTTGCTTTCTACAAAGGGTCCAATATTGAGACTGTACGTTTTTGAAGGTGGATAATTCTTATCTTCTTCCTCGCTACCTCTCGTCTTCAGTGACCTCAATCCTATATCCTCTGATTCCAACAATACCGACCTTCGAGATCGTTTGATGTTGTTTCCTTGACAACCAGATGTGCAGCGAGAGTCAGATGATTGCTTGTGACACATGAAAGTTTGACAATGAAGATAAACGTATGTATACCCGAAGAACTTGAATGACATGAAGCTGAATCTCATCTTGTGTGATGGTGTCGCAGAAATGAATTGAATTGTAGTATCAGAAGCACATCTGCAAAGTTAATAGAAGCAATGGTGATGATTACACGTGGATCTACCTTGTTTGTAACATGTATGCCGGCATTTTTCCCAGCAAAAGTTTTCACCGTGTGCATGCATTTGTATCCTATCTCCAAAAATTTCGACAACGTATATTTATCCAGAGTGGACAAGGATGTTCATTCCTTCAAAGATGATGAACGGAATCTAGTCAATCAATGTCTTTCTAAGGGTCTTGTTTAGTTAAATGATCAATCCTTAGATAAAATGTAACATTTACTGGACATGCGTTTGTGCCATACCCTTCTTTTTAAGAAGGGCAATATGGCAAAGAGAACTTTATCATTCCTTCAACGTTGCGTTTTAAGAGAGAACAACTAATGCCCGTAGTGACCCATCTAAAAGCTTCATGTATGTGATTCTGCTAAGATACAGTTGTAAATACTCTCGATCCATGATATATAGTTTGGGTAGGTGTCTGATATGCGTAGAATAGGCAATTTGGAGAGTGCATATCGGGCAAGATTATTCTTTTACTCAGTGAAAAATATTCCAATGCAGTCTCAAAACATCTAATAACAAATGTATTGATCCATCCAACAGTTTACATTGGGTTTCCTTGGTTTGTGTGAAATTAAATCTCCATGCGCCATTGGCCCTTCCAGGAACTTGAGGTATATGGGGCTAAGTCGTTTTGGCTTTCAGTCCGATAGTAACGGGGTAACAATCAAAGACAGAATCTTTCTTATGCCTTTATGTTTTAGAATCATTGACCCAGGCATACACATGGCAGACATATCAAAATACTCCCATTTTGCTCATTTTGATAGGGAGAAAAATGAAGTTGTTTGCAAACGGTACAAAAAGGGACCTTCCCTGAAAGAAGAAAGAAATCGCTTTAACATTTTCAAAAATAATAAAATATGGTTAATTTGTACTGTCAAAAGACAATTTTTTGAAGGTGTTATTTTTACAATTTCTGCTTGCTGTTTTACCTTGTTCGCTCTTGAAAAGGTGACAATTTTGTCTCAAGGTGTTATTTAAGAACAAGCTCATTGAATTAATCTCGCATCTTGACTTCCCGAAAGCGCTAAATGACCCAGCGAAAAATTTACCCTACACGGCAAGAAAAAGGATAATTTCAACATAATTTCTACTATGTGACATGTTGAAATCTCCTTTAGTTTCCAAAGTGGAAATTTTATTTCACTAATTTCACAACAGTTTCCTATCTTGGGAATTTACACTCTTAATCTGCTAAGCGTCTACCGTGCATAAATCAACACGCATAGTCTCCTTCTATGAAGATTTCCCATTTCCATTTAATTTCCAAACTACCCATCCCCACAAAATCTAACAACATTTAATCCGATATTTTTATGTTAAATTTTAGTATGAACGGCATACAATCAATGAAGAAATTGTTTCTATATTGGATTTACTATGATGTAACATATCTATTAAAATTGCTGTGCTGACTGTTACCTCAGATATAGCCTTGAAGTAACAGAGACATTTGTTACATATTTGCCTTTAAAACTGGTCACAATAATTCGTCAGCTAAGGTCGAAAAAGGGAGAACAAAAACAAGCATTTTCTCTCGGATCTTTTCCTTCATCTGTGGTCAGCTGGGGACGAAAGTACTTAGCAAATGGTTTAGCTATTTTTAGCTAATCAAGTTTTGTACAAAAAAGAAATATGAACTTTTGAACTTCAAGCAGGTCATCCTGCTCTTGTAACCAAGTCAAATTTTTAAGTTACTAAGGAGAGTTCTCTAAAGGCTGGTTCCCAATTGCTCGAGAAACTACAATCGCTTTTCTCATCATCAATTTCGAAATGATCAAATTGAAAACGAAATGCATTCGGATAATAGATTCATTATTAGAATTGACCAGGCATAATAAACTTTTTCCTAAAGGCAATAGAAAAGCTGACCTTGAATGCGTCGTGGTAAATTTTGCGGCATTAATTCGCGGCTTTAATTAAGCATGATGGAAGGGTGACATAAAGATCAAAAGCGTTATGCACATGCCTCAGGAAAACGTGTTGGCCTTTTCATCCATTTGGCAAATACGAATTTCGAACTGAATGGATGATGTCACGAGTATTCAATTGGGCGCCAAAAGTCAGTCTTTCAACTTGTATCAGTAAGCCAACAACATCTCGGTCACCCAAGAGAAATATTGGTCATAAAAACTGAAGAAACAATGGCTTCGAAATATCCTGTCAAGGCTTTTATGGACGCGCAAAAGACACGTAAGTTAAACTTCTTTCATTCCTACGGAGAATCATTTTAGAAAAGCACATTGGCATGAGAAAATCTTTAGGAAAATGCGAAGCCTAATGTCTAGAAATAGGCTCCAGTCCTGCATACCTTTAAGGTATGTGATGTCGTTCTGCGTGAAAATGCAAGTAACCGCACAAGAGGACGGAGAAACTAGTCTGATATTAGGAATTCTTATATCTACAATAACATATGTCTCCCATGTCTTTATCAAAGAATGATACCTTTTTACAACTTGAAATCTTAGCATTCCCTCTCCTTCTTGTCTAAGCTCAAGAAAAGCCAAGATTCAAGAGAAAGGAAAACAGGTAAGAATTTCCTTTATTAACTATCCTTTCGGCAATCTTTAAACAGAGAGACCATCAAGGAGGAGCAATATTTGACCCAAAAACTTCGGCCTATTTCTTGTTGTTTTCACTCCTGCCTTTTTGCCTTTCTTATAACATTGAAAAGTATTAACGGTCACAACTGTGAGCAAGTACATTACAGCGTACATAAAAGAGTCAGTCCATTTTATTTTAGTATCTTGATTCACGCATTTCTGATGTAGATAAACTCATTATCTATATATAAAGGGCCTGGGTACTAGATCAAATTCTTCTACTATATTCAGGGCCAAAGCCAGTTGGGGGGGGGGGGGGGGAGGATACATTTTGCTCTCTTGTCAGATTTTTGTGTGTTAAATGTCTATCTTTAGAATATTTTAAAGAGAAATGATTCAAAAAAGCATGAATTCATGACCGTTTAAAGATAAATTATGACAGGAATCATTGAATTTATGGCATATTTTGATAAATGGTTACTAATTGTGTGGATTGCAAGTTTAGATTGCAAAATATGGCTAAATTCTAGTTACTGAGGAATGAGTTCACTCATGTTTCTACAACTGTTGTTGTTACTGTTGTTGTTGATAGTTTTATAGTCAGAAAATTTCGGTTCTTTCCCCCCTATGCAGTCATGGCTGGTATCTACGGTGGCCAACAAGTCAAACCAAATCTTTCTTTTTCAAAACCAAATCTTTCTTTTTCAAAACCGAATCTTTCTTTTCACAACCAAAACTTTCTTTTCAAAGCCAAAAATTTCTTTTCAAAACCACTCTTCTTTTCAAAACCAAATCTTTCTTTTCGAAATCAAATCTTTCTTTTCAAAATCAAATCTTTCTCTTCAAAGGCAAATCTTTCTTTTCAAAATCAAATTTTTCTTTTAGAAACCAAACTTCTTTTTTAAGAAACAAAAATAATTGTTTTAGAAGCCAAAATTCTTCTTCAAAAATACAAACCATATCTTTCTTTCTGAAACCAAATCTTTCTTTTCCGGAATGCGAAGGCGCGTGCATGCCATGTGAATACTTGGCTAATAATATACTAAAGTTTCTTAGAATTTTTGCCATTTTAGTGTCAGACATAAAAAACTGTGTGTTTGATCCAGAATTGTTTAGACATTGTTTAGATATTTTTTGGATTTTTCTATACTTGCTAAAGATAAAACTATATGTAACGGGGTTCTCAGGCACAGTACTAGGATAGTTAAAATTAGTGCACCCCTAGGGCAACAAAAAAGCCTGAACAAGCAAGTCGCCTATTTTACGATTATTCACTGGTAATTCTAGAAAACTACTGTTTTGACTAGAACGTACAACACTGCATCTTGGGTACATCTTAGGCACATCCTTCACTACTATTATATCCATTAAAATTTTCAGAAAAGCTTTGCTTTCATAGATATTTATATATCGGCACCATACTTTGAATATCTGGTAAGTAAGACACGCTTCCATGCATTGGGCTAGAGAAACTAAGTCTACTATTTAAAACCTTCGATTAATGCAAATTTAGGCCCATTTTGTCTTTTTCTATCCTTAAAAAATGGTTTTAACCCAAGAGTTATACATTTCCCATTGACCTCGAAAAAACTGGTTTGGTTTATTTCTGCTCCAAGGATACCCTGGGTACCAGACTCTCTAACATGTTAGAGAGTCTGGTACCCAGGGTACTCCAAGGACAAAGAGGGGTCAAACTATCTACATTGCTTGACCGCCCCTGGCATGTACTATGGCCTAATCTAGATTCGAGGAGAGAATTCATTGCAAAATTTTGTTCACTGTTGTCTGTTGATATGCAGTTTTTCGAGTAACCCGGGTACCAGAGCCAACAAAAATAACAGTATTAAAAAAGAAGAATCTAGAACCCAGGGTATTATTCCAGCTATTCAGATAAAATGCCTCCATCAAATGTGACTGTACTCAGTAATATCAATTGTGTTTGATCCTCAAAAAGTTAAGAAATCTGACTTTCTCAACCATGAGAAATGCTATAATGAAGGATGGTAAATGGGGTATAAAGGGCCAAAAAATTTACGATTGCCATGGTTTCTAAAGCACTGTGGTTTAAACACTTCCTATTGGTGTGTCTTATTGCAAGCCAATCAAAATTTTGCTGGAGCCCATAATCTCTCATATTTGTTTGTAAGTTCTAGCTGTCAGTCAGCAAACAGTAAGCCAGTTATAAATATTCTCTGTCACAAATATTCTCCCCAAATGCCAAATTTTCAAAAAGCCTAGTCTGGATAGGGTTAACTTAGTCAAGTCATCAAACGGATAAAATTAGGACTGACAAATTATCAGTGCTCTCCATCAGTAAGTGAGGATGAATCTATGGCATTTGCCCTATTATTTTCAGTTAATACTTTGGATTCATTGTACTCTGAATAGTATTCCAAGCGTTAATCTCCCTTAATTTTCACCTTCAGCTCTTTGAAGCAAGGAGTAAACACGTGCTTCCTGAAGAAATGTCCTTTTGGAGCGATATTACACAGGAACTGATGTGTGATGTGATGTCAGACGAAGAACTGCACAGAACTAAGCCAGCATAGCAGATCAAGAGCCTCGAAGAGAGAAATAAGTCTAAGATGCAAGCTTTAGAAAGACAAGTATTGAAGAAAGGAGGAATGGTGGCTGAATCTCCAATGAAGAGGCTTCCTTCGAAAAAAATAAAACCAGACCTTATTCGTTATGATGATGATAATGATGATGGTGATGATAATGATGATGGGCAGTAAGAGAGGACTGTGATTTTTATTTACCATATTTCACATGCGAGGAGCAAGTTCTCCTATAATAGCCACAATATGGTAATAATGGAAATAATGATAATAAGAATAATGAAGAATTTATTTCAAGCTGGATACAAAGAGCATAGTTGACACCAGAACAGGGTAGCTAATTCCAAGCAACTAGATACATTTCCGACTGAATTTCAAAAACTTGCGTGTGCGGGAAGACGTCGTGTATTCACCTATTTTTGATACAAAAATGTAACCATGATAAGAAACCATTTTGTGATAACAGCATTGGGTTTTCATCATCCATGAAACACGTGAAATATGGCAAATATACTTAGTTAAAAATATTAGTAGCTAACTTGTAGAAGTGATATTATACTGGAAGAGAAAAGCAAACATGGAAGGCGTTGGAATAGATACTGCTCCCTGAATATCAAAGCAATACAATTTAAAAATGTCTTTAGCCGACATATTCAATTCGATTTGGAAAATCGACACAGCTTTGATCAACTATTTTTTTCCACTTCTATGGGAGATTTTCTACAGAAAAGCCGCTTCACAACCGGCAAAAGAATGAAAACAAACTACAAAATGTCTTCCGTTCTCCTTCCTAACAAAAATAGAATTTTACAGGTGTTAGCATATGTTGTCCTCCTGGGAGAATAAAATCTCCATAACTAACAATGCGTTCCTTTGGCAATCAAAACAATCATGATTGTATTGTTTAAGATTTTATCATTGTTTCATCTGAATTTGAATGAATTTGAAACAAATCTTGATTTTTTTGATTGCCAAAGGAACGCAAGGTAAGTTTCTTATACTACTGGGCAAGAATTGTTTGTCGTCCAAAGAGGAAAACACGTGCTAAGTGTACGCAAGTCATTTTAGTGGGGCAGAAATCGAGGGGGAATTCGGTCGTGATTTTGGACCACTATCGAAATCATTTTAAAGGGGCCTTCTCGGAGAATCCCTCCCCTTTTTGGAAAAAGTAGTTTATCTTAGGCAGCAATATTCCTGCTGACTTAGCATGTCGGCTTTCAATAAGATAATAACAAATACTATTGCTGTTGTATTCAGGGGTCAGTATCCTTTCAAAGGCCGTTCGTTTTCTACTGGGTGTCCCATAAAAAAGTACCCTGGTTTGAAAAATCATCAAAAATTGATTATCAAACCTTTGATGAAATTTGTTTTGAGTTGTTTTTTTCATAGATTCAAAAATATTCGTAGATGATCAAATTTTTACTTTTGTTACAGCAAGGTAGACAAATTTCACGTTAAAAACCTCATTTTGAGCTATGGCTTTCAAGCGAAGCACTCAGCTTGCCTAAGAGTCAAAATCTTCAGATTTTTTCTCATCAGTTTAGTCTCCAATGATAAGGCACATTCTTGTTGTCATTTATGACCAAATTATGAAGCTTTACATGCAACAAAGAAATTGATCTGGCAATCATCAGTGGTTTTCTGCAGTATGACTCAAAACCAGGTAGCCCTAAAAAGGACTAGATTTGCTAATTTTTAAGTGAATTACAAGGTAGGCTATATTTTAGAAAATCATTTGGTCCTTGTTCGATGTGAAAAAAAAAGAAAATTGCAGATCGGCTGTGAAATCAAATTTTGGTGATTTTTCAAACGGGAGCACTTTTTTGGAACACCCGGTAACTCAACGGGTACAGTACGTACAAAATGTCTCTGAGAGATAATACTGTCTTTAATGTTATTGTGACGTTGCGTCCTGCTAACTGGCTGGGTATTACTTTGGTTAGAATATAGCTTTATCACAGTTGAAAATGAATTAAAAGACAACATCAAAGCATGGAGTTTCACAGATCAGCTTCTCCACTGGCCCAGTAGAAGAAATTTAATCAAAAATTTTGTCTTCACATACATTGCAATCACGTAAATAATGTAACGAAAGATTTAATGGCAAAGATTATCCATCCTTCAGACAATGTTTCAAGGTCTAATAGGCATTGAAACTCCTGCAATATTTGTGGCTTCTCTTACGCAAAACGAACCCTGCAACCACTGATTGTAGTAATATAGGCCTTTTTGTGTAATTCATACTTTTACTTTGCAATATTTGTAAAGCTTTATGCTAAACTCGTTGGCTCTGTTTTGATAAAATTTATCTGTGCGACATAGAAAAGTTGTGGGAGAAAATACAGTGAAAGGCTAGAAAGAAGTTACTTAAAATGTCTTTGTAGCTAAATAACTTACCAACATTGCCATCCTTTTTATGTGATCTTTATAGAAATAAAAAATTGGCAAAATCATTATTATTACTAACTTTTCATTTCGATGAAAATAGCAAAATAGTGATGATGCAGGCTTGCTGTTTAGCTACAAAACAGCGTTTATATCATTGTCCTTTGATCCTAGTACTCAATTTTGCATTGCAGTTTTCTAAGTTTATTTTATGGTGCACCCTGTGTATTGTAATCTCTGTCATATTAATTTAGATATCGTCCGCTATCTTATGATTCATGCGTATATTTATATATCATCATGCCCTGACATTGCTTTTCAATTCGTCTCTGCTACATGCATGTTTGCAAAAACAAATTAGGATGACATCATGGGAATGATAGGTTTCTTGGTTGGTGCATCGTTACTGCCGTTTTAAGTATTCTATTTTCCTTCATCGGAGAAAGCGCTCGTGAAAATGGAGGGCCATCTCAAATGGTCAACAATTGTAGTTAAATTGAGCGAAACGAAAGAGAAGATAATTTTCCTTTTTTAGAACTCTAAAATAGATATATTGCGCAGAGAAAAATACGTCATAGAATACCGGCCTACTGCTACGCAATGAACACGTACAATGGAAACTACTGTGAAATTGCAAGAAAAATTATGCATTTAAACTTGCGAAACGCTTAATCTCCTAAAAATGTCCTCTTTACACGTGCGGTGTACAATGAAAACATTAAAGATCTCACAACAGTTTCACGTTGAAACTTGCAATTTATCACGGGTTTCCTTCATTGGAAACGCCGAGTTTGCAACTTGATAAAACATTGGAAATGGAAACGTTCCTTTAACCATAATTTCTTAAGTTGAAAACTAATGCGTAAACCTCATGTTTCCTGTTCGTGTGATTTAGAAAAACTACAGGAAACTGGACCTTTAACAGCAGATTACGTCTTAAAAAACACGATGAAATTTGTGTATTTCTTGCCGTGTACTTTTAACAATTTCTCGTGTATTTTAGCAATTACTACGTTTTTAAAAACCTTTGTAAAAATCCTTATTTCATTTTAAACTTTAATTTGCAGGTCCACATCAGCTTATTAGCTGAATTTCTGACCTGCATTAACAACTAAATAATGTATGTAAGTATGAATGTATGTATGTATGTATAACAATCAAACTTAAGCCAATTGTGCTTCGGGAAATTAGCTTTAAAAAACAACGATATAGGTCTAATTAGAAACGTTGCTTGTTGCTAGGCAACCAAAAACAATGGTAAAATGGAAAAGTTTGAGCTACTGACTTTAACCCTATCTCACCTTTATTTACCCCCCCCCCCCCCCCCAACCAAACTTTTATTCGCGAATGCTATAATATGCAAAAAAAGCAGGATAACAAGATTCCGCTACTTTGACTTTATACCTATACTGTATCGAATGATGAAAAATTCAAGACTCTAGCTATAACACCTTAACCATGGCAACCAATGTTTTACTGTGTAGTCAACAAAATTTGTATAATTTTTTTCTAATTGTTGAAGATATTAATCTAAAATGTATGCCAAATTATGTCTACACATGTATTAGATAATATCCAGCTTAATTTAAAACAACAAATTTCAGTTTAATGCCTCATTTCATTGTTTCAATCATGCTGGTAATAATCATGATAATCATAACTTAATATCTTCTTATTGTCATAGCAACAAGAAAAATAGAGATAATTTTATTTAATTACTTGATTTTGATTTTTTGCATCAAATTCCATCAATTTACCAAGTTTAAAGACCATAGCTACTATAACAGCGAAGAAAAACGGGGGGGGGGGGGTGGAATCAATCCTCTTAGGCATTGATCGTTTCAATAGTCCCAGGTGAGATACGGTTAAGAGCAAAATTCGTCCAGATTAACATGAAAAAAAAAACAGGCAGGATTGTAGTCAGAAGTAGTAAATTAGAATAGAGAAAGATATCTACACATATGAAATCCAATTTGATTTGCAATTCTTGCTAAATAAGAGCAATTAGCAATTGAATAGATTAATTGAGACTTCTACTGTGAATTATTTTAAATTTTTAGACTTCTAATTATTGAAAATAGTTTGCAATAAAAAACCTGACACTATTTTACACACGTTTGGGGCTATATTGTCCTAATTCATTCATTATGTAAAGTCATAAAGATAAATGACGTCATGTATATCAAAAGTTGTTGATGTTAGCAAATATAAACAAACTATATATCAAATGAAATTAATCTTCAAGACCAATTGAATGGTGTATATAACTTTATCATTAGCGCTATTTGCACGAACATAGCGAGGATTTTAAGATTTTCTTTGTGACCAGTCTCCAAATAAAGGCATCAGGAGGTCACGTGGTACAACAATGGAAAATCAATCTTTTAGAATTTGATGGCCAATTAAATTTTAGAAAACACAAGAATTTGCAGCACTATATCTACAACAGCGATGGATGTATTTGAGAAAGTTAAGAAGAAACGTGATGAAAATTTTTAAATGAGCTCGAAGGCTCGTGTATCTTGAGCATGAAAATCAAATGTGGGAGCATTCAAATAAAAATGACGTGAACATTTTTATTGTCTCATCTTATGCAGTTAAAGAGAATCAAAGGAGATAAAAGCCCTGCGTGGAAGGAGTCTGGGTATTCTATTATTAGCCTATTTTATTTGATGATTTCGAGACGTTCGTTGATATTGTTTAGCCAGAGGAACAATAACATGCGTAGGAGTTTTCTTTGTCCTATTTATAGATTGCCGCTACTTAGCTCCGTTGATTCACTTTAACGAAAATTTCCTTTTTGCGATTAGACTTTCATTTCTTCAGAAAATGGGTTTGAACTGTCCCAGTTTGTTTCGAAAAGTGGTTACAACTCTGCGTGGTAAGACCGTACCAGGTCCCTGTGACTTAAAGGCAATACCGGGCAATGTTTTACACATAAAACCACGATGATATCATGATGCAAAAATAACTATCATCAAATCTCTTTGCTTCTTATTTTTTCTTTTTCACAATAGAAGTCTCAACTTTCAAAATGGCGTTCAATGCAGTCGCACTAAAGTACTTGGCATTTGCAGCTGTTATTTTCATGGTGAAAAGGCCTTCCTTAACCAATTCGTCATCTTTATGTTATTGGCAAACTTCGAAAGAAGCAATAGATGTGAAAGAGACGTATATTTATTCGTTGATCTGGCAACTTCAGGCAGAAAGGAAACTCCTCGTTCGCAAGAAATACCTGCTGCGGATCTTGTTGTTGTTAGCAGGAGACATCGAAATCTGCACAGGCCCTAGAAATCCTATTTGTGCAACATGCTTTTCTCGTATAAAAAAGTCACAAAGTTGTGCAGTATGTTATGGCTGCAAGATGAAATCTCACCTCAAGTGTATGAAAGATCAACTCGGTAAAAATTCCGAAGAACTTTTATTGTCAGACATGCTTTGTTGAACGAGGAGATGACGCAGAAAGCGATGTCGACACTGAATATGCACCCGAAGCAATCAACAGCTTTTGTAAAAAAAGGGGTCTCAAGATCTTTCATCAAAATTTAAATGGTTTACTCAATAAAATCGACAAAGTCAGGTTGTTTCTAACTAGTACCCATCGAAATTTTCATGTTTATGGTATTTCCGAAACGCACACAACTCCCAATATACGTGACGAGGAACTTGAAATTGATGGATATGATCTGGTACGCAAAGATAGAGAAAAGGGGGAGTATGGAGGCGTTTCTTGCTTCATCCGTTCTGATATTAAGTATCGAAGAAGAAGGGACCTTGAGATCGCAGGATTGGAGGCCATATGGATCGAAATTTTTGTCGTAAGATCGAGATCTATCCTCGTGTGTTTTTCTTACAAGCCCCCGGATAGTTCAGATTATATCGACAAAAACTTTACGGCAAAATTTCGAGATATGATCGAAACAGCAACATCTGAAAACAAAGAAACCTTACTAGCTGGAGATCTAAACTGTAACTATCTCGTCCCAAATGACCACAAAGAAATCAAAGACATTATCAGAATCAATGGACTCAAACAAGTAATTGAATTGCCAACAAGAATTACAAAAACAACGAAAACATTAATAGATATTATTGCAACAACTGACAAAAGAAAGATTCTTTCCTCTATTGTGTTCCCGAATTCCTTCAGTGATCACGACCTCACTGGTATTGTCAGGAGAATGCATGTGGAAAAATTGAAACCGAGAAAAATACTCACAAGAGACTACTCAAAGTATGACAAGGAGGCTTTCAAAAATGAACTACAAAGTATTGATTGGATGGATGTCTTACTTGCAGGTGAAATAAACAGTTCATGGAATCTTTTCAAAAGAAAGTTGGCGGCTGTAGTCGATCACCATGCCCCTTTTGTTGAAAGGCGGGTACGAGGACGTGACTGCGCATGGCTCACAAAAGAGATTAAAGATAAAATGAATGAACGGGATTATCATCTACGGAAAGCAAGGGAGACTGGTAATGAGCAAGAATGGTCAGCATACAAGAGACTACGAAATGAGATAACGAATCTAATCCGTCGTAATAAAGCAAATCATTGTCGAAGGATGCTACGCGATAACATCGATAGCCCGAAAGATTTCTGGAAGCAAGTTAAAAGATGCTATCCGACAAAAAGCCAAAGCTCAAAGTCCAATTTCTTTAACATTGGAGGTGAACGTGTATCTGATAAAGCAAAAATCGCAGATAGCTTTTGCTCATTTTTCGCCACAATAGGGTCCTCCCTTCAAGCAAAAACGTCCAACCTGTATGACAAAACATGGAAGTTTTTCAAAAACAGCGAATTTTCATCAAAAGTGAATCCCAAGGCTACTATCTTTAAATTCAAGGACATAGAGTTAAGGGAAGTACTGGCGGTTTTAAAGTCATTGAAAGCATCAAAGTCAGCTGGTCCGGACAACTTACCCCCAAGGCTAATAAAGGACGGATCAGAACAAATTGCCGCACCCCTTTGCTTTCTGGCAAATAAAAGTTTGCAAAGTGGCCTTTTTCCAAATAGTGAAAAATGTGCCAGAGTGACACTTATTTACAAATCTGGAGAAAAATCAAACTTCGACAATTACAGGCCAATCTCTGTACTTAATGCTCTGTCGAAAGTCTTGGAAAAAATTGTACATAAACAGCTTTCCGAATACCTCGAAACCAACAAGCTGCTATCTGACGCTCAATATGGCTTTCGAAGAAACAGATCAACGCAACACGCTGTTACCCTCTTCCTTGATCACATTCGTAGTAACATGGATGCAAGTCGCTGCACAGGAGCATTATATATGGATCTACGCAAAGCCTTTGACACCGTCCACCATGGTAATTTGCTGTCAAAATTGTCTCATTATGGCATTAAGAACTCGGAACTTGCTTGGCTAGAAGATTACCTTTTTAACAGGACTGAGTATGTCTGCTATGATGGTGTAAAGTCACAAACCGAGCACATCACGTATGGAGTCCCCCAGGGATCAATACTTGGCCCACTCCTGTTCGTTATCTTGATTAATGATCTACACCTTGTGATGGAAAAATGCAAAATCCTGATGTACGCTGACGATACGGTATTATTCTATTCGGATAAATCAGCAAAAGCTGTTGAGGATGTCATAAACCATGAAGCAGACCTTGCTGGGAAATGGTTTGCCGACAACAATTTGATAATGAATCTAAAGAAAGGCAAAACTGAATTCGTCATGTATGGAACAAGTCAAAAACTGTCAAGGCAACCATCTTGCCATATTGCAATTGAGGGAACAGACATTAATCAAAGTAATAGTTATGAATATCTTGGTATCACCCTTGACCATCATCTGACACTGCAACAACAAATTAATAAAATCTACAAGAAAGCCTCGAGTCGCTTGAAACTACTGCAGCGAATTCGACCAAATATTAGCCCACATGTAGCAGAGAAGATATACAACGTAATGATAAGGCCAGTCCTTTTATATTGCTATCCAGTGTATATAAGCTTGGGTGATAACGCCAAATCTAAATTGCAATCAATACAAGACATTGGCCCAAAAAATAGTGGCCAATGATAACAGTATGTCCCTGACATGGGACAGCCTCGAGCAAACCCGAAAGAAGCGAATCTCAATTGATGTGTTCAAGTCAATCAATGGGATTTGCACGGAATCGCTAAAGAACATCTTCACCAAATTTGATCATGGCAAAAATACACGTGGAAATGGATCACTTCTTGTGCTACCAAAAGTGAGAAGCGAGTCAGGAAGAAAAACTTTCTCTTTTCAAGGAGCGTCAATTTACAACAATCTATCAAGTGTCATCAGAGATGAAAAGTACTTTATCAATTTTAAAAGGAAAATAAAGACACTTTGTTTTTAAATTCAGAACATGATTGTTATTAAGGTTTTTTACAGTTTTTACTCTTGCCTCTTGTAAGTTTTATCCCTTTATTTTACAAACTTTAATTTTAACAGGACCCTTAGTGATAGCAGTAAGACAATTACTGACAAGGCTATCCTGTATAAATATGGTATATTATTATTATTATTATTATTATTATTATATTTCAATCCATCTCCATCGACATTGCTCTTGACAATCTCAAGGATTTAATTGACAGATATTGTTCGTCTATGTCGATTTCATGTATTTGCAAAGTTATTTTGTTTATCACAAATTCCTGAAAGTCGTAAACAGCGATTTTGCAGAAGCAACTTTGAAGCTGCGAAGAGATAATCTACAAGTCGAAGTGAGCAAGAAACTCGCCAAAGAATCTGGTTTTTGAGTCAGATTTATGATGTTAGGTGAAACAGAAAGGTGAATAGAACCTTCTCACACTCTACTGGATTCATTGCTCAATTAATTTCATCAGAATTACAGCGAACAAAGAGGTACAGTAGACATGTTTTGGTATTTAGGCCTATACGAATTGGATTGTTACACGCAGAATCTGATACCCGCGTTTCGCGTCTGACTGCCCCTTTAAAAGATCGGAAACAAAGGGCTGTTTTGAATGGGAAAACTTCAGAGTGGCAGGATGTTCGCGCAGGTATACCACAAGGGTCTGTGCTGGGTCCTTTATTCTTTCTGGTGTATAAAAATGATCTCTGTGATAACTTGAATTGTAAGGTCAAACTCTTTGCAGATGATACTTCCTTGTTTTCAGTGATTGAAAACGAAATCGTTGGCGCTGAAGAATTGAATCGAGATCTCGAAAAATTACGGATCTTAGCTTGGCAGTGGAAAATGCAATTTAATGCAGATAAAACGGAGGAAGTCATATTTTCCACCAAAAAAGCTAGAATAGTCCACCAGCCTTTAACACTAGGCAATGACGAAATCAAACGGGAAAATGAACACAAGCATTTAGGAATGATATTGGATTCAAAGTTAAATGTTCAAAGTCATATCAGAGCAGCCATCCTAAAGGCTAGAAGAGGTATTGGTCTGATACGATATCTTTGAAAGTATGTCTCCAGGAATGTTCTTAATCTATCTTACAAATTATACGTGAGGCCTCACCTTGACTATGGTGATTTATTGTATCATAGATATGACCCAGAAATGCGGCTAGGTTTTACACAAAAATTGGAACAAACCCAGTATTCTGCAGCCCTGGCTGTCTCTGGTGCGTGGAGAGGTACAAATAGGCAAAGGCTTTACAATGAGTTGGGGTGGGAAACCCTTTATAGTAGAAGATGGTATCGTCGTTTATGTAATTTTTTCAATCTGAAAAGTAAACAGGTCCCAGAATATCTCTTCAATGAAATCCCTTCTGAACGACAAACCAGCTATAATCTTAGAAATCAGAGGATGTATTCTCCCTCCATTGACAAGACTGTGCGTTTTTCAAATACATATTTTAGTAATGCGCCTTTTGAATGGAATTTACTGGATAGCGATATCAGCTGTTCCAAGTCTATTGCCGAATTCAAGCGAAAACTGCTCTCCAAGATACGTCCAACTGAAAACTGTGTTTACAACATATATGATATTGAGGGTATTAAAATCTTAACAAAACTGCGCTTGCAGTTCAGTGCACTAAATGAGCATAGGTTTAGGCACAGATTTAACGCCGTAGGTCCACTTTGCAATTGCGGTACAGCAAATGAGGATAATAAGCATTTCCTCCTGCACTGCCCCTTGTTTAACAACTCTCGTATGAATCTCCATGGCGAACTCTCAGAATTTCTGAACTTAGATATTCCCAACCTTGATGATAATTTCTTTTGTTCACTGCTATTGTATGGAAGTGCTGAATATCCGTATATCATCAACAGAATAATTCTTGAAGCTACAATAAAGTACATTAAATCATCCAAGCGTTTTGATCTAGTAGATTACGAAACCTAGCATCCTCTAGAAACAAAGAATTCGCGCTTGACATGTTAGTGACTGTATCTATGTGTGAATGTATCTGTGTGTATGTTTGTATGTAAGTCCGTATGTGTACGTGTGTACTAGTCAAATTAATTTGATACATTTGAAATTGTAAGTGTCATTCATAGTAGGAACTCGCTGACAATATGTCCTTTCCCACTATGGATGGCACGTAGTTTATGAATCTTGTTATTGGTTACTTTTAATTGTTTTCATTGAATAAAAAAAAAATATCATGATGAAACCACGATGAAACCCTGGATAACGGTCAAGTTTGGCTTGTTTATTCACCGGTTTAATCGAATAAGCCCAAGGAATGTTGCTCCTGGTTTCCTAAATACTTCAAGAACACTAAATTTCAAATATTATTAAATTTTCTTTTCTCTCTTCAATGTGGTAAAAATCAATTTGGAAAGTTGTAACGACGGCACAAAAACAGGTCTCGTAGCAGCCTATTGCTATCCCACACACAGCCAGCCCAATGCTTTGAAACAACAACTAATAGTCTGTGTTCTAAAAATTTCATACAGGGTGTCCCAAAAAAGTGTCCGACTTTAAATTTGAATATGTCCGAGAATATTTAATGCATATGTACTATTTGGGCAATTTTTGAAAGCTGAAACATTTAATGCTCTGTTGAATCTATTGCTGCGTGAATTTGGGAAGTTTTAGGAAACCAGGGGGTTACTTACAATTCATGCAAATTTTAAAGTATTTTTAACTCTTTACTCCACTATTCTCCAATGTTATTCTAGTTTCTAAAAATAACTTATCTACATAGACCAGAAAGAACAATCTAAATACTTTTAGAAATTTGAGAACGTAATTCATAAAAATTGCGAAAATTCCAAATTTTACATGTTGGAAGACGGGGGGGGGGGGCAGGGGCAACCGAAAACTTAGCTATGAAGAAAACAGTTTTTCAAGCCCGTTTCCAGTGAATATATCAACTTTGTCATAGTTTGGTTCGTTATGCAGGTTTTCTGCTTTGAAATTGAATGCATCTCAGAACATTAAGCAGCTTCTTTGACGGCCTTTGCAAAGTTTGCTCAATCATTCATCAGAAACAAGGCAATAACCTTTTCTTCTCCACCTCTGTACATTTCAAGGTCAATTTTGACCTTATGCATTGCTGCGTTATCGGAAGTTAAATACCTCCCTATCAGTGGTAGCAATTAGATTTCTGGTAATTTGAGTAACTCATGTTCAAAGGAAGAAATTTGAAACCTTCTTTTCCACTATGAAGAGGGCTAGTTTTGCTTTCAAACAGTAAATATCACCGTAAATGCAGACAGCAGTAGAGCAAAGGTGAAGAAACCAGCAACAAATTGGCTATAACTTTGAGAGCCACCCTGGTTTCTTAGTATTTAGTACTGCGATAGACTCAAAAGGAAATTACACGTCTCAGCTCTCAAATAATACCAGAACGGTTCATATGTATCAAATATTTTCAGATTTATTCAAATTTAAAAGTCGAACACTTTTTGGGACACCCTGTATATTTGCTGTTTTATAAAGGGATCAATTTTGGAACTTCATGGGACGAAGGCCTTCAGACGCTAACGGACATTAACCGAGGTTACGAATTCGATCATTTTAGGATCTCACTTCTACTAATAAACAATTGATCAGAGATCTTAGGCTGATAGCATCAATAACATGATTAAAATTGATTTGGAATTATTTTGATCATGAAATGAAATGTGAGAAACAAACCTTTCATTTATGAGATCGTAGCTTGATACATGATTTCTATCGGTTGTTGGCGTTGCAGAACATCTTTCAATTAAAAGAACAAGGTTGGTGTCATTTGTGCCGACCTGCACTTCGAAGTAAAGTCTTTGGTCTAATTTAACAGTAGCGGGGAAAATGCTTTGTAGCGTTGTGAACGTGTTGTCTTTAAACATCGACATTGACACTGTAAATGTTCCAAATCCAACTAGAAAGGAAAATCGATACAACAGTGCTCTTAAATGAAAAAAAATCAGTAACATCAATGATTTCAAAAATTCAATTTAATCGTTTAGAGGGTCAAAGATTTCAAACAAAATAAGTTGTTAATTATGTGACATATGGCAACATATATCATGTTTACACTCTACCGGTACAACTTTTCATTTGTAACAGAAGTTTATCGAATCGGCATCCAAATTACAATGTTCTTGCTAATCAATAGCCCTTTGATCATTCTATCCGTAGAATTAATTTTCTCTGAAGCAGTGTAGATGCTTTTGAACTGTAAAGATGTTGCGAAATTTTACTGATACAATTTAACCCTGTAGTGGTTGGGCTTTCTGACACATCCTATTTTGGCATGGGGGCAAAAAGCCCTCTCCCCCCTCCCCCACCTAACTCTTGACTGGAAATAGATAGAGCAAGCAGATTTGTTGTACTAAATGCCCCAGGCATATACTTTATGACAATATAAAAATTAGCCTAAAATTAGCCGTCATTAATGCTTGCGTCAGCCTTTTTCTTCGTGTCAAGAAAAGCGTAAAAATCGGTCAAAATCAGGAAAAATGCGATAAAATTAAATTTTGAGCAAAATTTCCACCCAAATTCGAAAATTATGAGAGATTACATCAAATAGCACTACCCTGCAAAATCTCTTTGCAGAATATTGCAATTTTCTGCTTTTTTGCGAAAGTTGATACTTGAGAATTGGCGATTTTGACAGATTCAGGTCGGGAAATTGTCTCTCCTCCCCCCTTCATTTGTCAAAATATTTTATGAAACTTCTTGAGTTGTGGCATAATACGCAGTAGCAAAAAGTCAGAAAGTTTCCGGGCAGTAATTGTTCTTCTGGCAGAGTTATAACAAAAAGTCTACTAGGGGGGGGGGGGGGCAGCCAAAATAGGGTTAAACGCGTTTAAGTATTTAAGATGATTCTGAAGACCTTGATGAATCGAAAATATCCAGCGATCCAATGGAAAAATTAATTCAAGGCAAACAAATTGACTTTTCACTTAAGCTTAAAAAAGAAGTACTGTGAGGCAGCTTTGGCTCCTGTAAAAAACGGGATCTTATTGTTGGACAAACAGTCCTCATTTAGCACATAAGATAAAAATGGCGACTGATTGTACTGATTAGGAACTTAATATTGTAGTTTTCCAAGCAGCTGCGTTAGTACTAGAATGGTAAGGTGCTAGAAGAAGCCCTTGTGACACACCCGATGTGATTTCCTGCAAGCTGCCAAAAGCACAACCTATTTTCACTCTTCGATTTCTTTTAACGAGGTAGCTGTGCACGAGCTTAAAGAGTGTCGAAAATGAAAGCCCATCGGAGAAATAAAGAAGTCATTGGGGCACACAGCCATATGTATTCGACAGGTCCATCACAACAGTTTAGTTTATACCGTACTGGTCGATACATCTACGGATTGTCTCGATGACCTGGAAAGAGCATGTTGCGTTTTGTGTCCCTCTCTAAATCAACACAGGAATATTGGAGAATTTTGGTTCTATAAACGAAACCATTGACTTTTTCCATTATTTTTAAAAGGCGAGAAATTGCTGAACTGTGTTACTCGGAACACATTCAACATTATGCTTTAACTTCCATTGCTCATCTGCCGGGTGCGCTAAAATAAACTATGCATATTTGGCAGGCCACAATATATCTTACACTAGACCAATTTTGAAGATGTATGACTTAATCTTTAGCAGAAAGCCTGAATTAGATTCTTGGAATTTTTTGGAAATTTTTTGTTTTTATGTTTTAGAGCTACAAACGAGCCTCTTAACCCTATCCAGAGTAGGCTTTTTGAAACTCTTGGGAAACTAGGGGCGGCACAAAGTGCCCCCCTCTACTTTCTAAGAACCATAAGTGCTAGAGACTTGAAACTTGGCACAAATAACAAACACAATAAGGCAAATATGATGACGTAATTTGTTTTTCTTAACGTCACGTGATTAAGTGCTGACGTCAGCAAATGTTGCTAATTTGGGTGTAAAAGCACATCGACTTCGTCACTTCGCATCTCCAAATTGATAAAATATATTGATGTGAGAGTTGAAACATAGAAGGATTATATCTTTGTAATTCTTATTTTGAAATTTTTATTTCGTAAGAATAATATTTTTGCTGCTGTCAGCATTCATTTATTTTGAACACAAAAAGAGCAATATTTGTCTAAAATTTATTAAAAATTACTTTGAAAAATAGCAAAAAATGCTAAATATGCATTAAAAGACCTGCTGCATCATATGATGTTACTCATTTTTCGAACAATGAAGCCTAACATGGTTTTTTGTCAGTACGCATGCACAACAATGAATTATTGATGACATCATCAAACATCAATGATCTATATATCAAATGAAAGCCCGTTCCGTATCGTGACAAGGAACAACTCCATCCTTAACAAGGGTAATGTTATCAGTTGAATCTAAACATTTATCATACATTGAAAGCTTGGAAGTAAAGAAAAATGCATTCTCGTTACTTAACTCTGTCAGATCAAGGTTCATGAAGATTTTTACATCCTTGCTTAGTTTATATTACCAGATACGCTAATCGGTGTGGGTTGTATAAGCATTTTAGCAACCCCCTTTAGCCTGGTCGTACCTTGATGAAACTGAAAATTGAAAGTAAATTGACTCTAACTAAAATTCACAAAACATTTCAAATTAGCAAAGAATGTTACCTTCTGTGGCAGTGATAAATGTTTTAACTGGCTCTAGACAGATGGTTGATGTATTTTTGGTACGTTCAAGTAAACATCTAAATTTAATTCTTTTGCCAGTCGATCGGACCAATTTTGAAGTAGTATTCCCAAATGTCCACATTACTTCATTTTCATAAACAATATGTGTCGATTTCTCTGTTCTCGTTGTACCACATTTGTCATACGTGGTAGCCAGTCCATACTCGTTATTTGGGAAGTACCGTTTGCCAGTACAATTTGTATCATTCAATGTTATCGATGAGCCATCAAAAAGCTGTGTCCGGTTATCCAAGAATATTGCCATTGAAGTTTCATTGCAAACGACTCTATTTGATCCATCTGTAATGAAAACAGCTGCGATTACTGCGACAAACATGGTTGATATGACACTAAAGGTAGAGCAAAGGATATTGGACAGACCATGGGCCTTTGATTGACTTTGAGGGTACCTTAATAACTCTGTCTGGTCATCTCTCTATTAAGCTCTCCTCCCTAACAAGCACCCCCTGGCCTTGTAATACGACGCATTAAATATCAAGTATCAAATGAGTATCAAATAAGGCCAACTCGCGGTTAAGCTCCACCCTAAATTATGTCAAATGCCAGGCGCGGTTAAGCTTCACCTCAAATTATGTCAAATGCCAGGCGCGGTTAAGCTCCACCTCAAATTATGTCAAATGCCAGGCGCGGTTACGCTCCACCCCAAATTATGTCAAATGTACGAGGTTAACAGACAATGTTCATTTATTTATCTAAACAAGTTGGCATGTTAATTTTGATTTGGCTTGGGATCAAAGCTGTGTCAAATGTGTGAAATGGCGAGGTAGCATTTTATGTTGATACTTGGGGGAAAATGGGGTAAAAAACTAAGAGCTATAATCTATATCCTTCTTATTTGACTTTGTGAATCACCCCGCCTCTAAAAATCCTCCCTCTCTCTGTAGCACCCTTCGGATTCTCCAGGAATAAATGAGCCCATCCGGGCATCTATACAGGGGCTGTTTTATAGAGAAGTTCTCGTATATCACTTCATGAAATATGTTGCCTTCTTGATAATATCATTAAAACAGAGGCTAGGTAGATATATTAGGTGTTATAAAAACCAACAACTAACTGATCACACAAACTGGCTAAAAGTTTATGTTGAGCAGCCTCAAAAGCCTTTTCAACTGCGCAGGGACGGTGGTAATCCAATTCAATAGCCTTCTATCTTAGCTGCCTCAGAAATTGTACGTCTTCAAAGAGCCATTGTCACATAGGGTCCTTTGCAGGCACGCTGCAATATCAGATTTTCTGAAAATCAAACTTTGCCTGAGCAGAAGTTGTAGATCAGTACTCCTAAAGTTAAAATGATAACAATGTTTGAATTTATGTGAATTTCGATAAGTTCTTCTGATTAAGCCAAATTTTATTTCAGATTCAGGTTCTTTAAATGAATCACTCAGCCAATAAAGAAGCAGTTTGGGCATGCGATGTGACAAATTGCAAATCAATATTGTATCTTCTTCGTAAAGGTTGAGTAACAATGTCTGAAAGCAAGGCTCCTCTGCAGTGACTGCTGCCAACCAGGTGCATCCAATCGGCTATATTTGCATAACAGCTTTAGCTTCCTTACCGTCACATTTGGTTCCATTTTCAAAATAGCCAAATTCACATTGACATGTATAAGATCCATTGGTATTTGTACAAGAACCATTGATACTGCACTGATGTTGTCCAGTCGTACACTCGTTTATGTCAGTGCAAATAAATCCATCGCCGCTGAATCCACTCTTACATGAGCAATTGTATGAGTCATTGCCTGGATGACAAATAGCATCTGGACTGCATAGTTTTGGTTTACATTCTAGAAGGAAATTGAAGAGAGGTCAGTACAAACATTCATATGATGAGGATCGGGAAGACAAATCTAAGAAGCATCAACAAGTACAGGTTTGGTAAGAGAATAGCACCAGTTGGTTTTGATTGAAACAGCATTTCAAAGTGATTAGTGATCACAGGCAAAGGAAATTCTTTCAACCTGTGATTCAAAACAAGCAAAGCCTCAAAAGTTGGCCTGAAACCCAGGTAGCTAGGTCGCTCGTAGTGCGTCCCAGAAATTGCTTTCAAGAACAAACATGAGCATAAATCGAGAGAAGAAGGATAAATCTACACATCTGCCACGGACATTGTGTGCTTTTTTGGCTCAAAAGCCGATTAGGAGCCAATTCAGTTCTCTTATTTTTTGGTGTAATTAAAACTTCTGAACCAAAGAAATGAAATGCCTCAGGAAGATGTTCAGATATATCCTTCCTATTTCGATATACGTTCAATTTTCCTCTTAAAAACAATTTCTGGAAAGCACAACGAGCGCGTTAGTTACTTTGGTTACAGAAAAACCTTTGCGGCTTTGTTTGCTTTGAATTTCTGGTTGAGAGAATTTCTTTCATCTGTAGGCACTAATTGATTTGAATTCAAGTGTCAAGAAAAGCAGCTCATGCTATTGTGTTACAAAATTTGTTCTTGTTAGAAGCTTCCGTTGTTCGCGTTTCATTGATGGTATCCTTCTAAGGAGAAAGCTTTTCACGGAAACGTTTAATGTTCAGCATTTGTAGAGACTTTGATCCGTTCTTCATCTGACCATTCATTTCCAATCCTTCATCCTCCAATCCTTCAAAAAATTTCCTCGTGTTCTGATTCATAGGATAACTGTTGCAAAACGATCAAGGTTTTCTTGTCGCTAAAGGCAAGCATGATATTAGGAGATGCATTCTAAGCCAAAGTAAAGGATCTTTCTTCAAAAATTTTCCTCGTGCTCTGATTCATAGGATAACTGTTGCAGAACGATCAAGGTTTTCTTGTCGCTATAATAATAATAATAATAATAATAATAATAATAATAATAATAATAATAATAATAATAATAATAATAATAATAATAATAATAATAATAATAATAATAATAATAATAATAATAAAACGAATATTTATACAGGATAAACACTTCAACAATTACAACATCGCTGTTATCACTGTGTGTTACTCTCCTGCGCAGAGGGTTCCTTTTTGAAAAGCGGGAAAGAAAAGGAAAAGCGGGAAAGAAAAGAGAACCTCTACCATCTGCCACGCCCAACCCAGAAGAAATCCGGGGGTTGCAAATTGCCAGCCTCGACTTGAAAGAGAGGATTTTTTCTTCCTTTCATTTGCGAACTTTCGATCCACAATGGCGGAACTAAGATATGCTAGCAGTGGCAACAGTGCAACCGATCGATTATCGGACTGTAGTGGTGGTGTCATGTTGAAGAAATTGAGAGAAGGGAAGATGTGTTGTCCGATCTGTGTAAAGCACTCCGAAAGTTTAGATTATGTAATAGTTAGTGAAGAAACGATGAATTCAGCACACGATGAAACTGCATTTTTTGACGTTAGTGGTGGAGGGCTTGATCACCACATGAGGGTTATGCATGGCATAATTTTATCTGAAGATCTTTCATTAGAAGCAAGAACCATATCGCGCAGATTGGTCAGCTCAGAGACACTTACTAATTTGAAAAGGTTTTCAGAGGCAAGACACACAGAGGGGACGGTGGACTATTTCAAGTGTCTGGTACAAAGTGGTGATGATCAAATGACCTTCTATGCGAAACGAGAGAAAGAGGCGGCTAAATATTTTTGCCTGTATCTGGATCATAAAGGCAAAGTATATGAAATTGAAGACAGGAGTCGTCCATGTACAGTTGAGGTTAAGAGTAGCAACCTGCACATAACGTACATTGCGTGTAAAACCAGGGGCGGACTGGCACTTTTTTCTGGGGTGGCGTTATGGCTCAGCAAGGGCCCGTAGGGCGTGGCCAGTTCTTAATTGGGTGCGGTCACTTGGAAAAACCAAACTTCACGCACTGTTATAAAAGGTGGATAGGAATTTTTGCATTACTCAATCCGTTCGTGAGCGAGGAATCATTGCAAAGTCAAGCTTACTAAAAGCTGGAATCGGTTGCAACGAATTTGACAGTTGACGAGATATATCGTTTTAAATCTCTATGATGATGAGTAAAGTATCTATATTTCTACATTTCTAGATTCTACTTCTAAATAACTTTTGCGCGAAGACCAAATCGAATACGCAACCCCTTGTCATGACATTCAAGTGGTGGGGCACTACCTGGGATCGAGCCCTGAAGGTGACGGTGAAGTTGCGTTTTTCAGCACCAAGCGCTGGGATCGCAGAAATAGAGCAGACCTAAGGGTTAATCCATGTCAATGAGGGACAGCCTGTTAACCATGTACTATTAGATTTTGCTGATTTTAGGGTTTTCATTTAAGCATGATGATAATAGTAACATATCCAAATTTCAGCTCGGTACCATTCTTCATTCTGGAAATATCTTATTTCAAAGTTTTGACATTTTTAGGCCTAATTTGTCATTGGCCGCCATTTTGAATTTACACTTTTAGTGAAATTAGCTATCTTTAGATCACCTTTTCAGAATTTTATCATCCAAATGTGCTTTTAATATGAATTTGTGGTGGAGAGCCCAGAAATAATCTCAAATACCACGAACAGAAGTCCCCATAAATGCACTATTAAGTTTGATTTTACAATGTTCCTTGTTCATACTTGACTAATTTTTTGCAATGTTGCTTGACTTTGACAAAACTGATATTTTCCAGGCAAAAAGTAGCCATATGCACCTACTTTGATGGGAAAAATCTTTTCAGACAAACCTACCATCAAAGAGTTATCCATGTTCAATTATTTGTCCTTATATTTGTATTATGCGCAACAACAACATCTACGTTTGCAAAGTATATTTCATCATGTTGGCACCATAATGTTGCTTTTAGAAAGAAAGTGACAGAAGTGTAATGCAAGTTACAGGAACCGTAGCAAGTTTGCAACTCTTTTATTCATTGTTTACAAACCATGAGTGGAAGAACACCTACACTGTGTATTACTGTGAAAGTTTTATCAGCATTGAACCACCTTAACCAATTGTTTTTTGTGCGTTTCAACTTATTTTGACTTGGTAGTGAACCACCTTATCGCTGTTTCATGATTTTGAAAATTTCAGTAGTGAGCCACCTTAAAACACACAAAAAACGATTGGTTAAGGTGGCTCACTACTGATACAAACATAAGGCAAATGATTGAACATGGATAACTCTTTGATGGTAGGTTTGTCTGGAAAGATTTTTCCCATGAAAGTAGGTGCATGTGGCTACTTTTTGCCTGCAAATTATCAGTTTTGTCAAAGTCAAGCAACATTGCAAAAAAATTAGTCAAGTATGAACAAAGGAACACTGACAAATCAAACTTAATAGTGCATTTATGGGGATTTCTGTTGGTGGTATCATAATTTTGAGATTATTTCTGCGCTCTCTACCACAAATTCATATTAAAAGCACATTTGGATGATAAAATTCTGAAAAGGTGATCAAAAGATAGCTAATTTCACTAAAAGTGTAAATTCAAAATGGCGGCCAATGACAAATTAGGCCTAAAAATGTCAAAACTTTGAAATAAGATATTTCCAGAATGAAGAATGGTACCGAGCTGAAATTTGGATATGTTACTATTATCATCATGCTTAAATGAATATCCTAAAATCAGCAAAATCTAAGAGAACATGGTTAAAAAGTTATCTTTTTGTCCCCCTTTGATTTAGAATTACCCCTAATCGAGTCCGCGACCCCTTGTCATGACCCTCAAATGGTGGGGTCCTACCAGGTATCGAACCCACTCCGCCTGAATGTTCTGGTTGCAAAGTCAGAGGATTACACCACTGCGCCACAACACCTTACACGGCGTGGCCAGGGAAAATTAAATGGGGGGCACGAGAACGGGGGAGTGTGGGGGCGAAGCCCCCAGGAAAATTTTTAGGGCCACGCCCTTTACTTTGGCTTAGAATGCATCTCCCAATATTATGCTTGCCTATGAACTCATATTGAATCTGAAGAAAGGCAAGACAGAGTCGATACTATTTGGAACAGCACAACGAATTGCAAAACAGCGAAATGGGCCACTCAAAGTCACAATATCTCAGCCAACCCCAACGGTAATTAACAACACAACTGATTATAAATATCTTGGCGTCCTTGTGGATACCACACTTAACTTGAACTCCCATTTTGACAAATGTTTCAAGCGTGCATCCGGTAGACTACGACTTCTAGCAAAATTAAGGTCGTGCATGGACAATGCTACTGCTAGTACAATCTATCGTACTATGATTCTTCCCACATTTACTTACTGTGGTATATTGCAACTGAAGCTCTCAAATACACAAATAAGCAGACTTTCCTCATTTCATTCTCGTTGCATGAAGATAGTCTATGGTATGGTGATAAAACAGCAGACAAAGGGGTCATGTCAGTCATAAATGCGAATAAGACGAGAGCCTGCAAACTTGTGCGAAAATGCCTGGACAGAGATATCTGTGAACATTTTCAGAATTATTTTACTCCGATACAACATGAAAAGGAAGCAAGAAGCAACAAATGCACTCTGCGATTACTTTTTATTAAAAAAGAATATGCACGAAAGTCGTTTCAATATATGGGCTCTAAAGTGTACAATGAGCTACCTTTAGACATACGTCGGACAGGGACACACAAAGAATTTGTTAAAAAACTTAAAAATCATTTTGTATGACAGTGACAAACATTATTTTATTTCGATGTGAAATTAGGTTTTATTAGGTATTATAGATTCTATTCTTGTAAGATTTTATCAACGTTTTTAATGTAATAAATAATCTTTCAATTTCATTTAAGGTCTAGGGCACAGGACACACAGTGATAACAGCGATATTGTAATTGTTGAAGTGTTTATCCTGTATAAATATTCGTTTTATTATTATTATTATTATTATTATTATTATTATTATTATTATTATTATTATTATTATTATTATTATTATTATTATTATTATTATTATTATTATTATAGCGACAAGAAAACCTTGATCGTTCTGCAACAGTTATCCTATGAATCAGAGCACGAGGAAAATTTTTGAAGAAAGATCCTTTACTTTGGCTTAGAATGCATCTCCTAATATCATGCTTGCCTTTAGCGACAAGGAAACCTTGATCGTTTTGCAACAGTTATCCTATGAATCAGAACACGAGGAAAATTTTTGAAGAAAGATCCTTTACTTTGGCTTAGAATGCATCTCCTAATATCATGCTTGCCTTTAGCGACAAGGAAACCTTGATCGTTTTGCAACAATTATCCTCTGAATCAGAACAGGACGAAAATTTTTGAAGAAAGATCCTTCACTTTGGCTTGGAATGTATCTACCAGTATCATGCTTGCCAGTCCTAAAATGGAAGGTTTGACATTTCTCGGAAAATTCTTACCCAACCTACACCCAGCTATTTTCTCTTCGGTTCTAGAGGAATCTCGAGGACCATCTTTCGACAAAAATTGGGAGGGGGAAATTGCCCCTCATACCCCCGTGGCCACGCCACTGTCCGCCTGAATGTTCTGCCTGTAAAGTCAGAGGATTACACCACTGCGCCACAACACCTTCTGCCAGTTTGGGAAAATGAAAGGCCCATGGTTGACTCCTCTATAAATTGCATAGCAAGGTCTCTATCTAATACGTCTAGAATGTTGAAACAGAAAGGTCCATCTAAGGCTGAGTAACTATGAATGTCAACTGCACTGGAATGACTTTTTGGCGCTTGACAATAAAGGGGCAAACTGTAAATTGAGTTGAACGAAAAGGGCCAAAACTAATGGGCCAAAAATGGGGATTTTTGCTTCACTACTGGGCCGGTCCGGGGGGGGGGTACTCCAATTGTGGCCTGACAGGGGGGTCCAGTCAGGGTTAGAGAGGGCCAACGCAAAAATTTTGAAAAATACCCTCAAATGGTAGTATCTTTTTACGGAAACCCCCAAATGGTAGTTCGTGGACCTAAAATTGGGTCATCTGGTAGCATCTAGTAGTGAAAATTTTCTGCAGTTTTTCAAAATTTTCTATTGTAAAAACTGATTGAACAAAGGAAGAAAACTTCAAAATTCATTGATAATTATTGCTGCAACGACCATATTGCCATGCGGAGGAGCATACTGATTTGAAATCTAATGACTGGCCAGGAATCTTGGAATACCCCCAATTGGTAGTAGGAGCTTGACAAATAGGGCCATTTGGTAGCCATGTCATAAGACCCTCAAACCGACTGGACCCCCTGTTAGGCCATAATGGGAGTACCCCCCCCCGGGTGGGCCGGGAAGAGGGTCTACTGGGCCAATGGCCCGCTAGTTATAATATTAAAAGATGCCCTGACTGAACGTGAAGAGGTGTTCATTTGGTTGGGGCCCAGAGATATTAGACGTGATAGCCATTGTTTCGAATCAGCTTGCGAAGCTTACGTGTATGGTTATAGATTGATGCTTAAATTCAAAAATTTCTCTTTATGAAGGGCCCGCTTTTCAAATCATAAGGGGGTCCGGGTGGCGATCGCCACCTAGCCTCCCGGGCCAGTCCGCCCCTGTGTAAAACCTCATCAAAGATACATTTGGAAGCCAGCTTCACAAGGACGGTGAGTTCCATGTAACTTTCCATTTAACTCACCTGTCCTGTGGTGTGTAGCAAAGACTTAAAACTGCACATTGGCATTAATTTTAAAAACTGATACTGTATTTAAGCAAGTTTCCCTTTATTTATGCATCTTTTAAGCAGTTATTGGCAAGCTAGAGCAGCATTTTCACAGGAAATTTATGAATTATTTTATTTTCAGTTCATAGTACATAATAACCTTCAAGAGAAATACACTTATATTTTGTAAGAAATGGCTTAAATGAGGAACTGCACTCTCGCTTTAAAAAAATTGATAAACTAGGCTTACCTGTATTTGAAAAGCTAAGAAATATATTGTTTGCAGATTTCGTTTTCCAAGGTCATGCTTTTCACCTTGCCATTACAGTATGCAGTAATAACAAGTTTAATGCTGTTTTGAGTGGATTTGTGCTGTCAACAATTATATTAATCTTTAATATGATTGCATTCCAAACTTATTGTAATGATTACATGCTATTTTATTCTGAATTCATTTCATATTGCTGTACTCATCTTCTTAATTGAATTACCATTTTGCTCTTACAGGTAAATTCACCACATCCAGAGCTGGTAGCAGACATCCAGACACAACCTATTGAGCCAACTTTTTCAGCTGAGCAATTCTCCTGCATAGATCTTAAGGAAAAGCCATCATTCATTTTGCAAAAAGTTTTTGGTTTTGCAAATTTCCGACAAGGTCAGAAAGAAATAATTGACAATATTTTGTGTGGAAAAGATAACATTGCCCTGTTGCCCACTGGAGGTGGTAAGAGTATCATTTATTCGGTAGTTGCTCTGCTTCAAGGAGGCATTCATATTGTAGTTGAGCCACTCAAGTCTTTAATGGAAGAGCAGGTCAAAACATTAAGGGACAAGTATGTCACTTCATATTTTGTCAATTCGTCTCTAAATATACAACAAATTGAAGAGATACTTCACATATTAGCAAGCAAAGATACAACAATGGCCTTATTGTTCACAAGCCCAGAATGGCTGCAGGGAGCAAAACTAAAGCAATGCATCAACACTCTTAAAAGTCAGGGGAGACTGAAAAATGTTTTTGTTGATGAAGCCCATTGTGTTGACTTATGGGCGGGAAGCTTCAGAGCAGCATACTCACAGCTTGGGTTTTTGAAGCATCAGCTTGCCATTCCAATAACTGCCCTCTCAGGTAGTGCATCTAGGCATACAGTTAAAGTGATAACTGAATCTGTAAATCTGGATAAGCCAACCATCACAAAGATGTCATTTTATAGGTCAAATCTGTCAATCTGTGTTATCAAAAAGGCGATAAAACCAATTGCACAGATGGTAAATATTGTCACTGGGAAGTTTAAAGAATCCTGTGGCATCATTTATTGCAATAAACGCGCAACAACAAAAGATGCAGCACATGCATTAAAGAGTGCAGGAATAAATGCAGTATTTATCCATGGAGACCTTGATGATACTGAAAGGAGGCAAAGTGAATCAAAATGGAGGCAAGGCATTGCAAAAATTGCATGCTGTACAAAAACTTTTGGAATGGGCATCAACAAAGCAGATGTCAGATTCATTTTGCATATAGACATGCCAGCCACCCTAGAAGATTACTACCAAGAAATTGGTCGTGCTGGCAGAGATGGTGAACCTGCAGAATCAATTGCACTGTTTTCCTTTGAGAGCAGGAATTTCCACCTCCAAAATATTGCTGCAATCAACAAGGCTGATGAGCGGAAGTACAAGGTAGATAATTTGAACACTATAACTAGTTTCCTTGGCCAGAGTCGTTCATGCAGGCACAAATTGATTTTGTCACATTTTGATGAAACTTCCCAAGCGTGTGAGAAGAACTGTGATGTATGTGCAAGTAAGCAAACAAGCCCAGAAACCAATCTTTTTGACCATGCCAAGGAGATACTAAAGTGCTTCACAAGTATGAGAGCAATTCACAGCAAAATAACAATGACATTGCTCCTTCTTGTTTTAATGGGATCTGCCTCAAAAGATTTGCAGCTTAAAGGGTTGCATAAAGCAGAAAACTTTGGAATTGGAAAAAAATTAGAATGGCCAGTGAAGAAAGAAAGGAAGGCAGTCATTCAAAAACTGGTGTTCAAATTGATTTTTGATGGCTTTCTTGCTGAAGTTTTTAAGCCAAAACAAGCTAAAGGCTATCAAAAAATGAAGAAGGATCTAGATTATGCAGTTTACATAGAGCATGGGAATATTGAAAACTTTTACAAGCTAGAAAAATACACTCTATCATGAACAGGACAAACTCAAAAAAGTAGACAGATTAATGATTGATCATAACAAGACCATGCAAATTTTGCATCTAGAAACTGATTATGCTTGCTTTAAGGTTTGGTAGGAAATCCTCCCCCCCCCCCTTTTCAGTATGAATTATAAGAAACTACAAACAATCTCGTAATTATGAAGGGACAGATTTTCCTTTCAGACATAGTGTTCATACAATGCATTAAAGGGAATCTAAGCATATATAAGCCTGTGATAAAAATAACAGTATACCGTAACACCTGCAGAACCATATTTGGGTAACTGATCTACGTAAACAGTAAATACTGATATCTGATAGGCTAGAATTTGACCTAAAGTGGCTTGAGCCACTTTTATAAGCTTACATTCCCTTTAATCATATCATGAAATATACAACCAACGGATTATTTTGAAACTTGAGCTTACTCTCCTGTGCAGAGGTTCCCTCTTTCATTTTTGCATTGCAAAGAATCAGGGATACTGCACAGCAGAATTACTTCAAAATGATAGAGGGAAGCTCTGCCTTGGAGAGTACCTTGAGCTCAGAGAAGAGGTTTTCTCACATGGGAATCCAGTAACTTTTTTGTAACCTAATATGCAGTATGTCATCTGAAAGTCCATCTTATTCTGATTCCAAATTATGAATTATTTTCTTAAATCTTTTAATTTTGATCACTGACGATTCAAAATAATTAAAAAGTTAGCTGCTGTTGGAAATAGAACTCATTACCTTATGATGTTGAAAGAATGCATGCATTGAGAATGATGTGAGCTTTCAGATGGCATACAATTGATTTATATACAATATGCTTTTAAAGAAACGAGATGCTAAAATTCCCAATGAAGAAAGCCTTCTTTTAGCTCTAATTTCAAACTTATTTACTTTTCAAGATCTTTAAATGGATGTTTGTGCGACCAAGATTCAATATATTTTAGATCCCTGGCATTTATCCATTGATCAAATGATGAGGGTATACATAGTAGCTTTTTGGTTCTTTTAGACCATATTTTGCGCAATAACATACAATTTTACAAGTTAAATACTTCAATTTGATAAAGTTTTTTAAACCATGATATCAAAATTAACATGCAAACTTATTTAGCTCAATAAATGGAAACTCTTTCCTAGCCTCTCAAATTTGATATAAGTGTGGGGCTTAATAGAGAGGGGGGCTTATTTAAAACTTGGGCTCGAAGGGGAGAGGCTTATTAGAGAGGGGGGCTTAATAGAGGAGGGGGGCTTAATAAGCTTTAATGGTATTCAAATGTAAAGAATTCTTGAAAAGTATATGAACATACATTACTGTGAACAATTTCAGATTGTTGGACACAATTTTGTGTGAAGTTTTAATAATCTAGGATCTGCTGATGTGGGAAAAAGTTTCTATTAAAAAATTTGTGAAAAGTGAAACTTTCCTATTCAAAACTTATCAATTTCCATTATTCAAAATATATCGAAAAAACTAATTTTCCTTAGCTATTTCATTTTAACGATATTGTCTGAAAAATTACGCTGATCCTTCAAGCAACTCATAACGAACATCTGGAAATAAGTCAAATATCTTCTTCTGGAAATTTGCTTTCAATTTGTCACATCCTTTCTCTTCTACATCTAAAAAACTTTGAGGAACAGTTTCTGTGGAACACATTCCTGTCACTTCAGAACTGTTGGCAATTGTTGGGGTGAATAGATGCTTGTTCACACAAAACCAGGCACCCTTCAATTGGTCTGGCAATGCACTTGATACAGAGTGCCTTGTTGTAGTGTGGTCATCAAATGCCCCTTTACCTCGGTAAGCATCTTTAATCATGCTAATTACATCAATTGATCCACCCAGCCTTGTACAAGTTTTTACAGTTGCATGACCAGAAACATAATTTTTTGTTGCCTTCACTACACGACTCTCTACCCAGCTATCTAGTTCAATCCCTTTGCCACTCTTGCCTGACAAATTTATGCTGCAATTTTGCTGGAGCAGCCTGCGGAATGCCAATGGCCATTTTGCAACAAAATTTACAACATGGTAAAAGACTTCCCCATAATAATTCCTGAAACCAAGTTGCCCAAATGTTGGAAGCAGTAGCATGTAAACTATTTCTCTTCCAATGCCAAAGTTGTGATGATTGCTGTAATCAAATAGGTCAAGTAGGGGCCCATAATGGAGGAACATTCTACTATGGTACTTAAAAGAGATATTCTCATTGCACCGCATTTTAATCCATCTGTGAAATGCCTCTAAAATAGCCTTGTTGTGGGAGCCATGCTTCTTGAAACAAGATCGAAGACTTCCTGGATCTGGAAAGTGATCAGAAAGTTTGAATTCATATGCAGCTGCAATGCAATAACTTAAAGAACAATCCCGTACAGCCTCTCGAATTTGTCTGTAGTTGTCCTGTTCAAATTTTTTCTCCTTGAAAACTTCTGTTCTGAGCTTTTGGCGATTCAGAACATTCTTCACCAAGTAGTGGAAACCACCCGGGCCTTGTTCTTTGAAACATGCTTCTATAACTGCTCCTTTGGTATGCAAATCTCCTGGTATGACCCCTATCCACGAGAAAACTGGTGCTCTCTCCATCACCGACCTGTTAATTCGACATGTTCCTGCATCTCCCACTACACCTGTCAAGAACCCAGTTGTTTGTCTTGTTGCCTTTTCTGGCACCCCCGAAATGTTGATTTTTCCACTTGCAGATTGGCTTTTGCTTGCAAAGACAGGGTCATAGGCCCTTATATCTTCATCCTCAAAGTCAGAATCATCAGGGTTGAGCAACTCGTAGATTTCGTGCATCTCTAGTTTCTTTGCCATTTCAATAGGATCAGGTATCCCAACATAGGTTGGGCCTCTTACAGCTGATCCAGATGCTACAAGAAGCTTGCAAAATTTTAAATTTCCATTAGCTACGGCTATTGTTAATGGTGTGGCCCCACACAGTTCAGTTGTGTTAGGATTAAGTCCTGCTGACATTAAACATTCTGCAAATTGTAAATTATCTTGCTCTATGGCAAAGTGAAGAAGTGTTCTTTGTAAATGGTCTCTGCATGTTAACAATGTTTCTTGCTTTGTTTTAAGGTATTCAATATATGTGTCTATTTGACCCTTGTCATGGTACTTCCAAAGTTTACTCTGTAACTTATTGTATGTAGAGACAAAAAATTTATCTTCATCATCAAATAACAATTTTTTTGTGGCTAAGGTAGAGGATCCCAGTATTTCTGTATCTTTGCCAGACTGATTGTCACATTCATCTGGAAAACAAAATTCGTTATCTTGTTCAAGCAACTGTTGAATCTCTTGAAGATCACTGTCTCCATCCCCCGGTGGCTCTTCAATACCCAAGAGAATATCTTCATCATCACTTGTGTCACCCATGGCACTTTCACTAACAGTATCACTTGTTACTTCTTTCTTGTCTGTTTTATTTGTTTTTAGTCTCTTTTCTGCATTAACAAGTTGCTTCTTGAATTCTATCATATCTTTTTGGTGATCATCCAGCAACCGTACATATTCACAATGAGTCCTAGCCTGCTTCAATGAAAAAACCTTATTGGCAGAGTCATATGGCAAATATGTGGGAGGCTGTTGGCATGGAATGTCCAACATGCTTGCAAACTCCTGCAAAATTGCACCAGCCCCTGCTACAGTGCTGTTATTTTCCAGAGATAAAGGCAGGACGCTGATGTCAGATTTTTTGTCAACTCCTGCTGGTAAGTGGGAATTGAAGTCATCTTTCACATTGATCCTGTAGTTATCATTCTTTTTATCAGGTTTGAATTTTTTAAGCCATTCATCAAAGCCTTTCTCATTTATAGTGGTCAAGTCTAAAGACCTTGGAAACCTGTTTAAACAGGCATCAAGTCCTTGCAACAAGAACTTGTCTTTCCAGTCATTCCAAATTTTAAAATGGGATTCGTTGCTATCAATCATTAGATCTTCAGCCATCAGGTTTAGAATATTTCTCTGGCTTTCACTTGCAGTCTGGGAATCACTAAATAGGTCTTCAATTCCTTCAATATTTGGGAAAAATATTCCACGCCCTGTGAAATTCCACATCTTAGGACCAAATGTTGCAAATAAGCGGTGGTACTTCTTGTTTCCTCTATATACATTGATGTTGTCCATGAGTAATATGATTGGAACATCAACTGATGCTTTTTTGGATATATGAAGTAATTTATTCTCCAAAAATGTATCCAAATATTTTCCTAATGTTTCCCAACTATAGGTTAAAGACATTTTGCATAGGAAATTCATCAGTCGACACCCCACACCAAATGATTGCAAGAGAAGGGAAAAGCACAATTTTACATCATTTTTTAAGCTTCTGTCCTTTAGGCTAATTAGTATACTTAAAGCATGAGCAAAGCTCATTTCTTTTTTCTTTGTGTGTCCTTTGCTATCAACAGGAAAGAGTGCCCTCATAACGTCCCATAGAGCAGGGCATTCAGTTTGAAAATCTCTACGAAGATCTGCAAAGTTTTTATCAGAGAGGAGGAACTCAATTTGCTCATTAGGGCTTCGCATTCCAAGATCAACCCGTTTAGCCATAAAAGCAAACTCATTGCTTAGTCTCTCCCTTGCAGCCAGAGGCAAAACTTCATCACTTTGTTTATCAGACAGTCCTTTTATCTCTGTTTCATACAGAGCATCCAGCCCCTCATGCAGTTTTGCAAACTTATCCACCTCATTGCTATACATTTGAATTGTTGCCTTTAAATGATCAATGTTTACATCTCTCTCTTTGTATAGGATTTCTAACTCTTTCCGCCAACTATCTATCATCTCACTTGATAACTTAATTCTGTCTTTATATTGTTGAATTTCAGACCTTTGTGGAAAAGAACTACAAGAGGTAGTGACCATTGACTGGATTTTTCTCAAATGTTTGAATACCATTCGTCTTCTACTTAACAAAGACCCAGGAAATGCTGTTGATACTGCTCTTGTTGCAATTCGTTTTTCTGAACTAGAGTTACCTAGCTCTAAAACAGACAGTATTTCATTTTGGGTAACTTCTGCTCCATCTTGCTCCACAAATGTATTCTTTAGCCTATTTGTAAATGCTTCATGCCTATCTTTGAAAAACTTATTCGAACTCTTAATAGCAATAGAAGCAATTCCATCAGTCACTTCAGTAGCACTGCTTTCAGTTTTTTTCCCATGAGTACTAGCATCCTCTTCATTATCAATCTTACCCTTGACACGCTTTGCAACTGGTTGTCTTTTAACTTTTGTTGGTGTCAGGTCGTGCTTTCCTCCTTGGCATACATCATCTGAAATTTTATTATTAAAGCTTGTTGTTAAAAAATTTTCACTGAAAAAAATTCCAACTCCTTTCTCTTACTAACATTCTGTCATAATCGGCTCTGTGATAGGATAGCCCCATTTAAAGAATTTGCAAAGTGTTTTTGTGTAAGAAAGAGCATATAGGAAACAGTAGACTAAATTTTTCGAAAGTTAAGAAACAACCCTACCTGAATTTCAATAGCTAAGAAACTTTTGTAATTTGCAGTTTAATTTTCTTGTAGTCATACAGTCCTTCTCAACAGCAGAGAATCAAGCAGATTCCTTTCAAAAGTTTGAGATAGTTGTTTTAAATAGCTACTTTAAGCTGCTTAGCTTAGGCCTAACCCTTAACTTATAAATCGTGTTCCTTTTCGTAAAACTGTGTTACTTTCATGCACAATTATGTAATGATTTGATACTTAGATATATCTTGGTATTATTATCATGTTTTAGCATATTTACCTTGTACATTTTTACCAAAAAGATCCCTGCAGACAGCCATAGTTTCCTCTCCTTTGTCAAAATCCGCCATCTTGTCGGGATCATTGTTGTAGTTGTTTACAACGAGCAAGACGACAGAAACCACAAGCTCGTCCCCATGCCCCAAAAGGAGTCTACGCCAACCTATTTGGGCCATGGTACCGGTTGCCAAAATCGTGGTATATTTGACGCCATTTTGTTTTGCATAAATTAGCAGCCACAGTTTATTACACAACTCTCTTGTCTCCATATGGAAACTGTGTTTGAAAGATTTGACACAATGTCAGCTGATTTGATCCATAACATACCATGTAATAAGTCCGAAACATTGAGGAAAAATTATGAAAATGCGACGAAAAATGGCCGTTCCTCTAAGGCTAATAATGCAGTAGATCCTTCGAAATAATGAAACCAAACTTTTGGAGGACGTTATTTAAACCCTTTTAAAGGTATTTCATGATTAATCCGGGGTTAGCAAGTGCATTTAGTAGGAAAACGAGCATGATCCGTTTGGGTGGAAAAAGGGCCTAAGTGGAAATTTTCGGGATTTTCCCCCACAGCTTTGAAAAAAGAAAGGCTCGTTATTCTGCGAATTTTAGAGATAAATTGGAGATCAAAAGTGTTTTAGTGAAAGAATACGGTTTCCCGTTGATATTTGACATGCCGCGGCCGTTTACCCCTCGCTAAACGGAGTTATGGCCCAAAAAGGGGTAGGCCAAAATTGTCCCCCATTTTTGCGGCCATTGCACTCCACCCCTGGGGGCAATATTGAGCCCCATGTTGCGTTATTAGATTTTTAGATGAGTGGTCTCTTGAAAACTTTTGACTGTTTTTAAATCGGGCTAGTAATCATGGAGCATCGACTCCAAACGTAACCTCGGATCGGAAAATCACAACATTTTTTTTCAGCCCCCTTTAATGACGTCATAATGACCCAAAAACTTCATAAAAACCCAAAACTCGGATGCGCCGTGGTCTTTTACCCCCAGTTAAACCTTTACCTTCCCCATGATTGCTATTGAATTTTCGAAAATAGTGATCAAATGGAGGCCATTTTTGAATGGGAATCAATAGGGATGGGCCCCAAAATGACTAAAGATGGCAAATTTCTCCCGCAAGCGCAGACTCAAAAAAGAATCCCTGTTTGAAAGACCACATATCCGTCGATATCAAGACAATAATGTTGGCAAATATGTCATTCAATAGTGAACATGTTCAAATATATTCTAAATTTTACCTGCCTGAAATCGGCCACTCCGTTCTCTTAAATTATAAGAGATTTTATCGGGAAGCCTCTCCAAGAAACATCAAAAACTGCATAAAATCACGACCAAATTTCTCGCATGTCTATGCCTTATAGCAATGACCTGTACATGCTTTGGGATTCTTTTCATTGACTCACACGATACAAAAATTGTCGAAGTAACGATAAAATACATCGTTTTGACTTACTTCTATTGTGTCAAGTCGTGTCAAGTGACGGCATACGAGCCAGGGTATTGAACAGTAATTTTTGTTGTTTGCATGTGACGTTTTGTTCCAGAGACAGTAAAGTTTACCGAATGAAGCCCTTGTTGAAACTTGTGCTATACACTCTGTACTGTCCCACTGTTCAATCTTTCCAGCCTATTGTTTTGCCCTTATTTACATAAATAATGTTACAAGGAGGGTTTATCAAATTTTAACACAGTCGTTGTTTCTGAAATAAATTGCGGCTTGGTTAGCATAGGGCTCGAATCTTTGCAAAAATTATCATTCATATAAAACGTTATAATGATGTATCAAAAATGCAAAAGCCTTTACTGCAAAAGCTTTTCATCTAATGAAAGAACACGAGTTAGGCTTTCGGAGAATAACTCTTTCAATCATTCCAACCGTTCGTTCAAGAGAAAGTTGACTTTGCAGGATGTGGTTTTTTCTTGCACCCTTCATAGAGTGATGTGAAATGACGTCAGTGCCAAATAAAGGATTAAAAATCAGCTAAAGACAGGATCGAAGTCTCTACAAATGCTGAAGAGGAAACATTTCTGTGAAAAGCATTCTTCAATTGAAGTGATGAAAGGCAGCTTTATATAATTTACCATTTTCGATATCATCATTATTTACATAATTACAGCATTTATAACATTCCCAATAGCTTTGAACTTGCGACGTCATCTGACAGGAGCGGACTGGCAGTATAAGACTTCATGAGACTTTCAGATAGACTTATTACAGCTGACGAAATAGACGTAGGACAAGTCTAGACTACAGACATTGATGAAACTTTAGATGTTTGCATCAGGGGTGCACATTGGGGGGGGGGGGGGATTTACGGGGCGAGACATCCCCCCAATAATTGTTGAGTCGGTCCAAAAATTTCCTCATTAGGGAAAAGTCGGTCCACGATAAAATTGGATCGACCGACTTGGCGGACCGACCGACCACGACAAAGCTTCAAAACGTCCACGATGATTTGAATCCAAGTTTTTGATCCGATTTTAGACGTATCACAGAATTGACACAGGCTTCCATTTTTGAAGGCAAGCAATCATTTGATTGTGAGAAATGTTCCAAGACAAAGCAAAGGGTGTTTGTTCTGCAAAGCTTGTCCCAAAGGAACAATACTGTTACAAAGTCAAGATTTCCAATCTGGCACTGGGGTGCCGGTGGTGGTAGTTATGTGGCGTTGGAAATCGGACACGAGTGAATGAATCCCAAAAATTAAAGGAAAAATAGGGTACAAATAGTATCCAATTAAAGGGAATCGACATAGTTAAAAGCTGGCCCGGGCTAGGTTAAAAATATAATCCATTGTACTCGACAACTTTGACGCATCCGGTTTCTTTGTGTGGCTAAAGAAACAATGGGTTTGTGGGCGTTTCTTTAGCCTATTTATAGCGGCTACGAGATATAGCTATGTCTATTCCCTTTGAAAGTGCAATACGCTTCTACTGAAAGCTAACACTGCAGACACCTAAAATCATGAAGGCAAACCTCCTTAGAGGAAAACACACTAAAGCCAGTCGCTTTGGCTTTGCTTATGCTTAGGGGTGAAGGAGTCGTTGTACTGAAGATTACGCCTACATTTGAAACTCCAAATCCGTGATCATCACATGTGTGACAAGTGAATAAAACAGGATTGTGCCAAAGACTAAAATCATATTGCAGTTAACTGCTAATTAAACCATTGTCTTTCCATTTAAGAATTAAGAGTAAGAAAAGGAGGCTAGTGTAATGCACGAAGCAGTCAGTAAAATTATCATTCCAGATTTTTTCTAAGGATGGTAATTCATGAAAGGGAGCCTGTCAGAAAATGGTCACAACATCTATTTTGAAACTGGCAACCATTGGATCGGGAGAGGTATTCTAAGCCAAAATAGAGGGCGTGTCCTCAAACAATTTCCTGGGTGCTTCGCCCCCAGACCCCCTTTGGTTCCCTAGTTGCATTGCTAACGTCAAGGTTCCTAATGAGTACGAACAGCTTGCCATATGTTCAGTCGGTCTGAAAAAATTTAGTCGGTCCAAAGCATGTTCACACCCCCCAAACAAAATTTGAATGTGCGCCCCTGGTTTGCATTTCAAAATGCGATACAACTAGCACGGGAACTAGCAACGGCTGGCTGCAAGGAATTTCATGAGGGATATGTAGCACTTATCACTTTATTGACATTTTGTTTTTCCAATAGTATCATAAGGTGCGAAAATTGTCATCGCTCTTTGAGTGGATTACAAAGTATATTCTGTTGTAAATACTAAAGTTTGTAGCACTATTGATGGCCATTGTTGCAAATGTATTCCAAGCTGTTACTTTGATAATCAGTTTCAAGATAAAAAAATTGTTTCTACTGTTCTAAAAAATTTGGTCAAACATTATTAGACTACTGTCTTTATGTCTGTGAGTTCTCCAATGTGTGAATCTGAAAATACAGCAGCAAAAGAAGTCTCGTTTGTTTATTTGTTGGTAATTTTTTTGTATTATCCAAATATTTTCACAACTGAAGCTGATCTCTGGTCAGTCTTCATGATCATGTTCTAAATGGAAAATACAGTTTCTTTTGTGTCTGATGATTTTCAATAAATTTCGAGGGTATCAAACTTTCAATGCAACACTGAATAGAATGTCAGTTTACAATCTTAGCCGGAGTTTAGTGAAGACTTGGCCAAAAAGGTCAAAAAATCCATCACTCTACCGTCGATTAATCCTATTCTACCCGGGCTCCTAGGGTCAGACCACTGCCCGGGGGGGGCAAAAAATGTCCCCCTAATTATCTCCAAAACCATAATTAGTATGCCATTGTAACTTCGCACAATAGTAAGTACATCTATTAGGAGTCTAATGATAGATTTAATGTTAATTAGTCACGTGGTTCGTTGCCAAGCGACCAAACAATGGGACCATGTCAGATATAAGCTTCAATACTGAAAACACAAAAAGTGCTAATTAATTCAAATAAAATGTATGAAAACCTCAATAAACTACTTAAAAATGAAGAAAATATGTTTATCCATCGATTTATATCCAAATTTGAAAAGTTTGTCTTTCTCTATTAGAGATATGACGTCATCAATTTGCATGACGTCATGGAATCTATAATTTGCTGATGTCAGCAAATATGAATAATGTTTATATCAAATGAAAGTACTTTGTAAGGGGAATCATTTGGTACCAATCACAACTTCATCAAGGTTAAGACAAAGGAATTATGGCTGTTTTTGTTATTTTCTTTGTGACTACTTTCCAAATATGTGTATCTACTGGTTACGTGACTTAAATTATGACAATGAACAGTCTAAAATTTAATTGCCCATTAAAAATTAGGAAAAGTCAGGGATGTTTCAGCTCATTTTTCTATTTCCTCTCTGTTTTATAATCAAAAATTTGGTTGAGGGGGGGGGCCTTTTTTGCCCCTCCCCCACCGGGTAACACAGGGTTAAAGAAATATGATTGGCTCAACAAATTCCGAAACATCAACGCCATAGGACCATAAAGACATAGGACTAATGGGTGTTACAATTTTTTCAAAAGTTTTAATGTTTTTTCACCACTTATACTGGTATTTTAAGCTTCCCCTTCATCTTCAGTATAGAGATCAAGGAAATTTATAGATCAAGGAAATAGTTTTCTAACAGCTCTTTAAATCTAACCGAGGATAGCGCTCAGTCAAAACTTGTTTGTCTTCAGATCTGCGTTCAGTGATGAAATCATTGTTTTATATCTAGATATCGAGGCCTAAGGTCAACTCTCTATCTCTCTTTAAGGTTAAGGTTACTGTAACCGTTCAGGCGGCGATTAAGAAACTCCGTTTACCACGGCCGTTGGTCAAAATATACCAAACAAACTTATGCATCATTCGACGCATAATTAAATGTAGAATATCATAAAAATATATTCAGTTGATTCAATAAAATCACGAATGATTTACTCTAGATTTAAGACAAAATCGACCACCTTTGCAAAAAATCTTTGTGTATCCCAATGATAATCGTTGGAACACGACTATCTATTTACCAAAGACTTAAGGCCCTGAACTGCAAAACCATGTCACGAATTTTTGATAAAATGTATTTTCTTGAAATAAGATCATTTTAAATATATGCAAATGTCTTAAATGTCTTTTTTAACTTTCAGACCCTTGTAAAAATCGGACCAGTGAATCTATCACAAATCGCTGACCCAGTTTCGTAGTTATATGCTTTGTGACCCTGTGTGCCAAGTTTCAAGCGATTCGATTGGCCTGTTGGATCACAAAGATTTTTATTACCCACCAGTACTTTGGAATCCTGTTTCAAGAAATCAGGCTTTTATTAAAACTAGGCTTGCCGTGCGTCGCCTGCGGCGCCGCGCTGGCCCGCCGTCGTAATTGGCATTCAAGTGTATGGGAAGTTACGTTTTCGTTCGCCAGTTACTAAGGGAGGGATGTGTATACATATATATTGTCTATTTTCCCAAGGGGGGGGGGTATTCTATTCTGTTGGGTTCCTGAAACTCTAGATTACCTTTTTTGGGTCGCAAATATGGGAGAAAGCAAAACAATGGGTAAAATATTACTTACAAACCAAAGTAAGATCAAGCAACATTACTAAAATCAAAATATTGAAATTTCAAAATAAATTATGAGCAATTTAATCAGTTTGGGCACTTGTTCACGGATTTAAGATACTGACTTCATAAATTTTAGTAGTGTTGGGTCAGAATGAATATTTTTCGAGATCTATTTTCATGCTAGGAATTATCATGTTCGGTTGACGCTTTGTACCCCAGCCTAGTCACAAATATCCTGAATATACCTGAGGATAGGGTCTATTTGGTACTTCTTTACTTTGATGATACATGGTTCTTAGAAAAAGACCGGCGAAGAGGGACATGGGCAGAATGCGGGAGTATCAATCAATAGAAAAGCCAAAAATGGATACTTTGTTAGAAAGAGCTATTTAGCGTTTACAAATCAACACAATGATTGATTTTCGCGTACTCCACTTTCCCCGAACGTATGCTGTGTTTTCCCTGAACGCCGCATCTGTCTTTCCTTTTTCTCTCTTCATTTTGCATTGCTCTTTCTATTCTTTACAAACTATTGCCTTCAAACATTTTGCTGCAGAGTTACTCTGTATATTGCCGCACCTCCCAGAATCGCCATTAATTCCGTTAGAATTCCCAAGAATATATTTTCTTAGCATATGACATTACCACGATTGTCATCATTTTCTTTTCAAAGCGTTGTTAGGTCTTCAGTTACAAATGCATTCCAATCCGCTTTGCAAATTAACATTCGGAAAGGCGCAATTCAGCTTTAGATCTTTAGAAATATACAGTTTTGATCGTAGTTGCACATTTTAAAGAAGGTCCATTGCAGTCTCTCTAATACTTCTCCTGTTAAATGGAACTCCCTGTGATGCATTTTCCATGATTCGAAACTGGATATAATCAGCAATAAAATTATCATGCATGCCACTATATTATAAATTAAGACTACTCAACGCTTTAAGTGAAACTCCAAACAGCAGCAACCCCCCCCCCCCCTTATTTTTGTTGTATTGTATCTGCTTTGTAATGGATTGTTTATTGTAAATGTCTATCATAGTGGGAACACGATGAGCTTCGGTCTTTTCCCGCTATGAGGGGCACAGTTGAATACAAATATTAGAGTTGTAGTTGTTTGAAATTGAAAAAAAGATGATTCGAACCTTGTTATAAACCCTTCATACCAACTCTGTTCGATTCTCTCACTTCAGTTTATTCTACTATTCAAAATCTTATTTGCCTGTAAAAAGTCCTCCTTTCTTATCGGTTTCTTATGCACAATGTACTGCCCTCGCTGAGTAAAGTTCTATTTGATGTATGCTCTGAATATCCTTGTGTCCGCTTCTTTCGACGGTTCTTTTCTCCTTTGATTATGGCTTTTGAAACTCCTCCTCTCTATCCCTCTGTTCACTGTTTATATCTTCTCCATGTTGAATACTTTCAATAATTCTACAGACCCTTAAGATCTCCTCGATCTATCCAGTTGACTTGATGGCCAACATCTTGTCTCCTTACTCTCATTGTCGTATTTTTTCTGACTCCTTCACTCTCTCTTGTTTGCCTGATTTGCTCTTGGTGCCTTCAGAGCGCTCTCTGTGTCTTTTTCTTTTTCTCTTAGTTTTAACTATACTCTAATTGATTTAGATGCCCACATTGCGCTCTCGTGCATCTGCTACTCTCGTCGACTTAGTTCCCCCTTTTTTACTTTGTTGTTCATTGCTCACCAGGGACAGGGAAACACGTTTGTATCAAATGTTCAATTGTTATCATAGTTGCCCTCTCAGCCACGGTTGATGTTTAATTGGGTCATGTTGCAGCTACAAATCTTATTTTCATTCAGGGATGTAGGAAGCATCTCAAATTTTTTTTTGGGGGGGGGGGGCACGACACTTCAAGGGCATTTTTAATTAAGCTAAATGGGCACTTCCTGAAAATAAAAAGGGAACGTCTTTGTTTTTTGCAGAATCCTTGGGGCACGTGCCCCCAGTGCCCCCAGTTCATACGTCTCTGTTTTCACTTTGCCAAGAAAAGTCTTCCACTTTGACGCTTAGAATTGATCCCATATTGACTTTTCAAAAGAACCGATGCCAGGGCCTATTCCAGGGCAGCAAGTTCACTTTTATCTTATTTTTAAACTTACCGACTCCGACTTTGAAGGAAGTGTTTGAGTATAAGACATTTCTTATGTACGACTTTTCATTCACTGATCTGAAAAAGTTTCAATACCCCAGTTCCTGGATTCTTGAAGAAATAGTTCTGCATCATTCAATTTCTTTGTGGACAAATCTGTTTCCCTCCTCAAATTCGAATAAGAGCCTCAAAAAAAAAATCTTTATGGAAAGGAGAACCGGGGAACGGCAACCAGATTTACTGGGGGAGAAGTGTGAATGTTATTTCTAAACACGTCCACATTTGTTAGAGACTGCAAGGAAACATAAATGGCTATTTCACCTGTATCAAGCACTTGGAGTGGATTTCTTTGTTGGATTCTCTAGAGGGTCAGAAGAAAGCCTCTCCTCTCACATCCCCACTCATTTTCTTCGAGGAGGAAATCCGTCCCCCTCCCAGGTTTTACACAAAATGTGATTTGCATCACAACGCAGTGGATATGATTTATCTTAACAATAAACGTAACAAAAATTGTTTTCAAAATTTCTTGATGCTCGAAACTTATTAAATACCCTCCTACCGTTTTTTCCGTTCCATTTCACTCTTCATTCTTGACTGCATTTTCAGCTTTGCAAAATATCTTATCCTCAACATTGCATCCTTACTCTACAGGGTGTCCAAAAAAAAATTGTGCCCCGTTTGTCTGAAGATTGCGATAAAACGGCAAAAGATTCTCGCAATACTTTTGCATGATGGTGCTCTTCAGATGTTCAATTAACGTTTGCCTCCATCCCCGTAAAAATCCGTTGAAAAATGATGGAGCTATGACCTTCAGAAGTCCAAATTTGCCCGATGACTGAAACCAGCGGTCGGCCATTTTGTCCTACTATTTTGCAGTGATAAGTATCTTCACGTGAGGTAAGAAATAATTTCTGTGCGGTCAAAAATAGTGGAACTCTCCGAGGATTATCGGAATTTTCACGAGAGCTATGACATTGGAGGCTGCTGTTTCATTTTCAATCCATGAAGCTATTTATCGCTGCAAAATAGTAAGACAAAATGGCCGACCGATGGTTTCAGTGATCGGGCAAATTTGGTCTCCTGAAGGTCATAGCTCCATAATTTTTCAACGGATTTTCATGGGGATGGTTACAAACGTTAATTGCACATCTGAAGAACACCACCATGCAAAAGTTTTGCGAGAATCTTTTGCCGTTTTGTCACAATCTTCAGACAAACGGGGCACAATTTTTTGGGACACCCTGTAGTATACTCAACCTTTCGCTAGAGTTCTTACCAATTATTTTTTTGTATGTACGTATGTATCAATTTGCCATCATAAATATTTAGATGTTTTATAACAAAAATAGAAACAATGCAAAAATAAATGTTGAAAATGTAAATATAAGCACTGCTAATTACAGTGACAAGGATAGCATTAAAAGGCGAAGCTGACCTTATTTCCATAATGGTCCCCTTAGAGGTGCTGTATAACGGAAATACGCAGGAAAAAAGGAAATACAGAGCTGCATGTGTGTTTTCAATATGGTCCTTAGTAGAAGACATATATGTCATTTTCCTCTTTCTGTATATTTTGGAAAAAAGTTCTCTTTGGTCTTATGTTTGAATGCATTGATGTTGTTTGTTGATTTCAACTCAGATGGAAGAATATTCCATGTTTTGGCCCCAGATAAGATAGGCATTTGTTTCCAGTTCAATTTTGTGGAATGGAAATTCCAATTTGAACTTGCACCTTCACGTTGTTAGGCCCTGGTCGACTGGAAGGAATATCTCAGCACTGTATACCACGGCAGTTTATTTGAAAAAAATTACAGCTCTCTAAATGGTAGCATATGACATTATATAATGTTCATCATTTTCTTTCCAAGAGCTTGTTAGAATTTCTAATAAGAATTTACATCAACCCTGCTTGCAAATCAATAGTTGAAAATGGGGAAATTCAAGAACAGAGAAAATACACTTCCATCCAAATGGCGTATGCTGAGATCCATTGCAGTCTCTCTTACATGTCTCATGTTCAAACGGATATGTCTCTGGTGTAATTGCTCCTTTTTCAAAACCCAGTAGAATCCTCAGCTTTGATCAATTCTCTTCCCTGATTTGATTTCTACTGTCTTTAAATTTCACATGCAGCTACTTGTCTTTCTCTCGCATGATATTCGCACAATGATTCTCTTCACTCCATCTCTGATCTCAGCCATAGTTTCGAATTCTTCCGTTTTGTTTCTCGCAGCTGTCTCTATTCTTGCTGTCCTTCCTTCTGCATAGCTTAGCTATTCTCTTTTTGAAATACGAAGTCTTATCACATATAGGCACGGTTTAGTCGGTGTTCATTTCCCTCGATGCTTGCCAATGTTCTTTATAAGTCCAAAGATAAGGCAGATGAACCTGTTCTTTCTTGTTCCTCTTTTTCTCCCCATTGCTTCCTCTGTTCACTGCTTATGTATCCTTTCTTTGCTGAATGTTCATGCAATTTAAAGTCCCTCAAGATTTCTTCAATCTATCCTGCTAGTTGCGCTGCCTAATTCCCCAAATTTCCCACAGATGCAGTCATTGCTTTTGTTCGGTTAGGGAGCAGTCATTTTTTATCCTGGGTGCCAAGGCGGAGGATTTTTGACAGGGGTATGAGAATTTTTCCCGTTACTGTGTGGGGGTATCCAAATATCACGGGATTTGGTATGAGGTGCAAAATTATTTTGCTTAAAAAATATTTATGTGAAGTCATCAGTTAACATTTAAGAGTAAAATTGAAAGACAATTGGAAATGATGAATCACTGGACCTGTATGAAAATTGCCTGGAATAAATTGGCATGCATGTGTATATATTTCATACATCACGTCCTCGAAGACTTCTGGATAGGGTTTCGCTGAAAGGTGGTGGGGTATAAAACTTTTTTCCATATTCAAGATGGGATATGAAATGTTGTCTTATTCTGTTAAAGTATCCTCCACCCTGGTACCCAAGATTAGAATAACCGCTCCCTTACTTTCCATCGTTTACCTTCTTTAATCTTTGCTCTTCTGAAATTTACATACTAACGCTCCTCCATTGTACCCAAATTAACAACATATATCAACCGTGTAAGTGAAGAAATATTGGTATAAATTGTGATGTGGATAAGCCTAGGCCCCCGTCGTTACCTGCAAATACGACATTGAATAAGGAACTGCTAGCAAAACCCCAGGGGGACTGTTACTTATTACATTTGTTTTTCAGGGTATCGTTTTCCCCAATTTTTTCTAGAACGGGGTATGAAAATAAGGCAATTTATCTAGAGCAGGTTGTCAAAACACCAACATGCCGAAAAGGGACATTTTGCTAGACCTCCCCCCCCCCCCCCCTTCCCACGGAGCAAAACATAAGTTTCATTGAAAAGAATTGCTTTTGATTGATTAACGAACGAACGAAACAGTCAATCGTTATCGTACCCCTTACCCTTTCAGCAAATTCCTCGTTCAAAGGGCTCCTTTGCAGCGAGCATATTTATATCCTCTCTTCTAGAAAGTGCGAAAGTAAGAGGAACTCTGAGTAAGACATCTACTATAAGCATCTCATTGCCCATTTATATCCCGTACTCTCTTTTTAGCTCTATGCCCCTCATAATAAATCTCCCCTTTCATTCGACCCCCTCCCCCCCCATCCTACTTCTCTGAAGCCTTCCTTTGTAAGGATGCACTCATGATCTTATTTATGACATGATTCTTTGTTCGTGATTACACCAAAATCACACAAACAGGAGATCGTTGACAGCATTATCTGCTTTGTATCATCCGATGTAGGTGCATAATCCGGAGCAATGGAACTGGAGTATGGAACGATAGGAGACTTGGATCTCCGGTCCCTAGACTGATTACACGTTCGTAGCGAAGCGGAAATTGGGACTGAAGTAGTTAGTCTATTCGGTCCCGTGCTGCTAAGGGTCCCGGGGGGAGGGGGGTTGTGGGCACTATAGTATAGGGGAAGGCACATATAGGGGAAGGCAAGTAGGATATTTTTGGGTCAGAATATTGCTGAAAGTGATATTTTTGGGTCCAAATGAACTGAAATTATGTTTTCGATATTTTTGGTCATGAAATATTTGACAATCCTGGCCTCTAATTTGCACTGTTTCCAGATCTTTTATGCTCATTTACAGATATCAAGGTATAAAATGAACTGATTTTTTTGGGTTGTAATGAAGCTAAACTGATATTTTTTGGGTTTCCTGAAAATTCCTCTGACTGACCCATATGATGAATGTCCTTCCTGGGCTAAGAATGGTCTCCCTTTCTCATTCAAACCTCTCCTATACTCTCCTCTCGGGCCAACAAAATTGATGCTGGAAAAATAAGTCGATCTGTATGACTCTGCCCTCTCCTCCTTCTAAAAAGATAGTCGGAGCTGTCTAACCATTATTCCCTGTACGTGAGAGAATAGGAAGGAGATTCCATGGATCCTTTGATTTCACCGAATTTGCCCCTTTCTCAGCTTTGGGAGCGAATTTGAGAAAATGGAATCTTTATTGGATCAGGTACAGGTAAGAAGAAGATATTTGGAAAGTTTCGCGAAGATATTTGGAAAGTTTCGCGAGGATCGGTGCAACTACTCGAGTTTTACGTGCAACGAAATTTGCTTCAGAAAATATTATGATAGATGAACGACAGACTCACGGCTGTTTTGAAAGCCATTACGATGAAGGCCCTAATATTTCAATGTGGTCTAATCACACAAAACAACAGGATATGACTGCTGCTTCACAATTGAAAATGTATAAGCCGGAGCAGTGGAACAATAGGATCCTTCGGATGTCAGTCCCTTGCACTTTAGCATGATCTTCCTTTCTCATTGGAAGCCCCCATTAAAATTCACCTGTTCTCTCCTCTCGAGCCAACGATATTTTCGCAGGAAAAAGAGGCCGATCTGTGAAACTCTGCCTTTGCCCTTTCAAAAGGAAAAGTGGGAGTAAGACAAAGCTCAAATGCTCCGGCAATAGTGATATGTCTAAAGATCATTCCCTTGTACACAGAAAACTGCAAGGGATTCCGCCTATCCTATGATGTCACCGAATTCGACCCTTACCCTGATTTGGGGGCGAATTTGAGAAAACAAATTCTCTATTGCAACGTTTTAATTATATGGGCTTTCTCTCTCTAATGTAGTCAGGATATCTGATGTCGTATGCTTCATTCCATGCAGTGTGTTCTTCTTTACTATCAAGTAAGATCTTTACACCATATCAATATATGTCATGGCTGTACGCTCCTTTGAAGTTGTACCCCCATTTCTTTCATCGGTATTCTTTTTTAAGCATGGTGGCAGTGTTAACCCTATCTCACCTGGGGGGGGGGGTGGATTCCGCCCCTCTCAATCAAACTTTTATTCGCCAATGCTAAAATATGCAATGCTGGATGCCAAGACTCCGCTACTTTGACTTTACATATATACTGTATCGAATGATGAAAATTTCACGATACTAAATATAGCATCGTAGCCATGGCAACCAATGTTTACTTTGTAGTCAAAAAATTTTGTATAATTTGTTTTCAATTGTTGCAGATATCAATCTGAAATATATGCCAAATTATGCTTATACATGTATTTGATGATATACAACTCAATTTGAAACTAAAAATTTCAATTTAGTGCCTCATTTCATTGTCTCAATCATGTTGTTAATAATCATTATAATCATAAGTTTAAATCTTCTTATCGTCATAACAACGAGAACAATAGAGATAGTCCACCCCCCCCCCCCCCTAAGGTATTGACCGCTTCGAAACGCCCAGATGAGATAGGGTTAATTATATTGCTTTGAAAGTAAAGATAACCGGCAATCCATCACGCCAATATTGACACTGTCTGCTTCTAACTCAGGAGGGGGTACTCCCATTATGGCCTAATAGGGGACCAGTCCGACTTGCTGAGGGCAAAAGCGAAATTGGAAAATTACCCCCAAATTATCGCATGATTTTACAAAAAAAACCAACAAAAGATAGAACTTTAATGGTAGCATCCACCATTACCTGCAAAGTTTGACAAGGTTCAAATGTAAAAGCTCATATAACAAAGCAAGAGAACTATTTAAAATTCATTGATGAACATTGCTGCAACTACTGTGTGGATTGATGTGTAATTGCTGTGTGGATTATTCGACAACATTGCTGTGCTGAGGAGAATACTGAGTTGAAATTTTATTATTGGCAAAGAATCTTAGAATACTCATAAATTGGTAACATTTATTTTACAAATACCGTGAAAGCTCTATCAAGCCCCCCCCCCTCTCTGGTAATCCCCCACCCACTTATATCAAATTCCAGAGATTACCAAAGATTCTTCATTTATTGAGCTAAATAAGGTTGCATGTTAATCTTGATGTGTTTTGAGATAAAAATTTGCCGAATTCATGTATTTAACTAGAAAATTGTCTGTTTAAAGCCAGGCAAATTACTGAATCTAATTGAACATGTTAGCAATAAAACAAGGCAGCTTTCGATGTCATTGCTTTAACCCTAATCCTACCGGGCTTTTTTTTATCATTTTTTGACCCGTGGGGGTGCTTTCCATTCCCCCTCTATAAATAGCCGTAAACTAATGGGAAATCATTTAAACTTGGCAAGGGCGTAGTCATAACTATTCTTAGCCAATTGGCAGTTTTGGGCGTGGCCATATCATTAGGTGACGTCACTATGACGTCATAATGCCGGAAAATGTCAAAATATATGGTTTTCGGGCTTATTTGTTCTAAAAACGGAATAAATGTAATCTGAATGACTTTTTCCATTCTTATTTGGCGTATTATTCACTTCCAATTCAAAGATGATGCATATAGGTGTTTTTAGACTGTTATTTTGGAAGAAAATGACAAAAATTGATGACGTCATAACTAAAAACTGTGTTTTTCTGCCAAAATTTATAATAATCGGCTCAAAATGCTTTTAAAGTATTGCATAACGAAATTCTATACATTTTTAACAAAATCTGTCGGAAAAAATTTCAAAATTTGCCAAAATGAACCAAAATGGCGGCCCAAGTGACGTCATCATTTAAGAATGCTGATGTCAGCAAATTCCATTGTTATTGAAAACAATAGAAAGCTAATTGTTTGCTGATTCTTTTAAAGTACAATAGTCAACATTTGGACCTAATTCTGGAAGTAACAATATCAAAATCATTAATTTTTCAAATACCTTGCTCCAAATATGGTAGTGTCACCTGTCACGTGGCACCTATTATTCAAAAACTTAATTGCCAAAATGTAGCTAATAGATAATTAGTAATTGTCAGAGAGTTTGAAGGTCATAACTTTTGTCGTTAAAGAATGCTCTGCAAAAAACCGACAGGGGGTGGAAACCCCCCCCCCGCCCTTGGTAGGATCAGGGTTAATATTCAGGGAGCAGTATTTTTTCTTACGCCGTACGTTTTTTTTCTTTATGACAACACTGCGATCGAACTACGACGCGATAACCATTCAATTCTTCATTCATCTCCTGAAAAATATTTCAAGCTCGTTCTGCAAGAATCTTTTCAATCTATACCCTCCACTAAAATGTTTTCTTCAAGTATATCACATTGATTTAACATAATTCTTGAACAAATAAGCACTCGCAGATTTTCACACTGACACAGCCAATTTTGTAACGAGAAAGTCACATACCAAGACAATATCCACATGATTTGTTGCAGAATGATCCCATGTACAATTGCTGCCAATAGTAGCCGTTGCAATACAAATCCCTAACATTTTCCTCACAACTTGTAACATTATCAAAACATCTCATTGACTCTATGATAGAAAGAATAAGAATTCACATGAATGCTTTTGAAACGAAAAACAAAAAGATTGATCAACAAAGAAACTTGAAAACGGTGTGGGAAAAAGTGAATAAAACAAGTCCATGTTTTAACCTGGATTGCTCCTAACTTCAATTTTTCGCTAATAACTGCTACCAGATGAGTGAAAAATAAAGATCCCCGCTTGAAAAGGTCACTACTCCCTGGATACCAAGACGCTAGTTTGGGCAAAAACATCATTTAATGATTGGCATATTCAAATCTAATTTACCTGACTGAATTCGTCCCTCTAAGTAGGCTGAAATTCTGAGGGATTTTTTCGAGAAAGCCCGGCACTCGAATAATAATACCGAGTGTCCCAAAAAAAGTATAAAGATTTGGTTCACTTCAGCGATGTGAATTTAGCTTTAATCAGTGGCCAATCACTCTCAAAAGTTCCTCGATAGCTAACTTGAACATAGATACCTCGTGTGTTGGTATTGATGCTTGGAGAGCAGATATCTTGAGATGTTGAAAGCTCAAATTTGCGTCCACCTGCAATCAAGAGATTTGGCCTTTTGGCCCCAACAAGTTCCTGAAGCACATCAAAATTAAGAACTGAAATTGAAGAAAAATTAAGAAACTGCCCAATGGGTGACTGAGGAAGGGTGACTTCTGGAAAACAGGTTAGCACAGATTTAACATTTTTCAAATTTTATCAAGGCTACCATTGATTTATAAGCTGTGCCTTAAGAACTTGCTTTGCAGGATGAGGCAAATTTGAGCTTTCAAGATTAACATGTCTTCTCTCAAAGCACCAATACCAAGAAACGAGGTACCTATGTTCAAGTTTAATATCGAAGACATTTTTTAGAGTGATTAGACATTGATTGAAGCTAAATTCACATCGCTAGAGTCAACCAAATCCGTATACATTTTTTGGGACACCTGGTAATAATAGCAACGATAATAATAATAATGATAATGATGACAATAAATACAAATACAAAAAAATACAAAAAAAATTGTATAGCGCCCCCATACTAATGTACTCAGCAGCGCTTTACAATTTACGATTCCTAATCATGTCCGTTTGCAAGACTAAAACCTAAAACCTAAAATCTAATATCTAATATCTAAAACAAGATGTTACATGTTCATTTAAAATGTCATATAAAATGTCAATAAAAAAAATAGAATAAAAAAACAAAATAATGATAAGTAAAACAATCCAAACTGTCATTTCCTATATGTTATCTTGAAATAGTGTGACTTGAGGAGCTTTTTGAAGGATTCAACATTGTTGCTTTTTATAACATTTTCTGGCAGTGCATTCCATACTGTTGGTGCCGCATACGTAAACACTCTGCTTCCAAAGGTTTTTGTCTATATTTTTGGTACTTTCAACATAGATTTGCTGGTACAAGGAGGTCCGCTAGATACTGTGGAGCTAGTCCATTCAGACATTTGTAAGTAAGAAGGGCAATCTTTAACTCTATTCTTGATGAAACAGGGAGCCAATAATAATAATGATCATGGAAACTTTCACTCTCCTCAATAGAATTTTACATCAAAGATAAAGATTTAAAATGTAAAACTTACATAATAATGATAATAGTAATAATAATAATAATAATAGTAATAATAATAATAATAGTAATAATAATAATGTGGTTGCAAAGATCAACTACTTCTAAACAAAGCAATAATTGAAGATTGTAAAAGGAAGAAGAATTTAAGTGTAGCTTGGATAGATTACAGAAAAGCTTATGATAGTGTCCCACACAGTTGGATTATAAAAACGTTACCAATCTATAAATTTAACAATAAAATTAAAAATTTCATGGAAAAATCAATGAAGTCATGGAACACTACGATGTATCTGAATCACGTACAAGGAAGTATCACAACAGAAAACATCAGTATCAAACAAGGGATATTCCAGGGCGATTCTCTCTCACCTTTACTATTCTGTTTGGCATTACTGCCATTAACATCAGAGATTAATGCCAGTGGATATGGATACAAGATGAACAGAAACAGTGTGCCAATCAGTAACCTGTTTTATATGGACGATCTGAAACTCTACGCGTCCATTGATGATCAACAGCAAGGAGAACTACGGATTGTAAAGCAGTTTAGTACGGTGGCCCATACGTGCCATCTGGTTTATAGTTTTGCGACTGGTTTATAGTTTTGTGACGACTTTTCTGGCGACTTTTGTGACGAGTTTCTTCCAGGGGGCAAGCTGCTTATTACATTCTCCAAGGAACAATAGAGACTCAATATGAGCCATTGTATTCTATTATAAATTTTACCCCCTGAAATCACAACATTTCCTCTCTGGTTTATAGTTTTGCGACTGGTTTATAGTGTTGCGACTGGTTTATAGTTTTGCGACTGGTTTATAGTTTGGTGACGACTTTTGTGACGAGTTTCTTCCAGGGGGCAACTTGCTTATCATATTCTCCAAGGAACAATAGAGACTCAATAGGATCCATTGTATTCTAATATAAATTTTACCCCCTGAAACCATAACATTTCCTCTCTGGTTTATAGTTTTGCGACTGGTTTATAGTTTTGTGACGACTTTTCTGACGACTTTTTTGACGAGTTTTTTCCAGGGGGCAAGCTGCTTTTCACATTATCCAAGGAACAATAGAGACTCAATAGGATCTATTGTATTCTAATATAAATTTAACTCCCTGAAATCACAATATTCCTTATCTGGTTTATAGTTTTGCGACTGGTTTATAGTTCTGTGACGAATTTTCTGACGACTTTTCTGACGACTTTTCTGACGACTTTTCAGACGAGTTTCTTCCAGGGGGCACTGTCGCTCATTACATTCTCCAGGGAACAATCTAGTCTCAATAGCATGCATTGTATTCTATTATAAATTTCACCCCCTGAAATCAAAATATTTCCTCTCTGGTTTATAGTTTTGCGACTGGTTTATAGTTTTGTGACGACTTTTGTGACGAGTTCCTTCCAGGGGGCACTGTCGAAGCCACATGTTTTACTTTTCAAAATGGCGGAGCATTACCGTAAAAGCTCTATCAAGCTCCGGGAGGGGGGGCTTATTTAATTTTGGAAATTCCAGAGGGGGGATTAGAAGAGAGGGGGCTTTAATCAGAAAATTAAATGACAATGATATACCGTATATGATAACTTTTTAAGAGTCTGGCTTAATAGAGAGGGGGGGGGGGAGGATTATTTAAGATTTTGGCTAAGAGCTTATTAGAGAGGGGCTTATTAGAGAGGGGTTTAATCGAGAGGGGGAGGCTGAATAGAGCTTTTACGGTACTTTCCGGGGGACCAAGGTTGGTTGTCTAAAGAACGTTCTCACCCGAAAAAGCATACTAGATTTTTTCAGAACAAAAATGTTTTTACAGTTTTTGAAAACAAAAGGAGCCAAAGCTTTTTTCAGAGTGAAATGCTCCTCAGAAAGAAATGAAAATAAATATAAATATATTGAGAATTTCCTTCGGCACTTCCTTTTCAGTTTATTAACAGCTTCTTCAGTTATTTTTTCCTAGTACTACAGCTTCGTTTTGCGCTAATTTGCTATATCCTGAGAAGTCAGGGTCATAGAGGCTCACCGATGCATGAATTTCCAGTAACTAAGTAACTAAACAGTAACTAAGGTCAGAACGATAGAGGACAGTTCACCAGCATGAAGTTTCCTGACGTCAAAAATGCTTCATTACAGGGGTGATAGTAAGTAAAGACTACATCAGTTAATAACTAAGGAGTACAGTAGGTAGGGTGCTAAAATGTATATTTGTTGGGGGCAGTCACGTGCCTAGCCCCCATGTCACGTGAATTACTTGGCAAAGTTCCAAAATTGGTCATGTGACTTGGCACGGTGCCAAGTTCCGGTCATGTGACTTGGCACTTTGCCAAATTATGTCACGTCTTTTGGCAATGTGCCAACTTCCCCCACGAATGCCCCTGTGCATGAGCAGTCCATTTCCTTCACTATTTCCTGAAAACTTTCCTCGAAGGGCTGAGTATAACTCTTGCAGTTTTCCTACCTGATGTTATCTTCCACAAGAGAGGCTGAGATCTACGCAAACGTTCTAAAATAACAACAACGTCAGCAAATGCAACTAAGGGAACTCAGCCAAGAAGAGCAACTACATTAAAACAAAGGCAACAACTAATTTCTCCAACAACGAAGGCTACTAACGCCACAAAACAAACAAACACCTAAGTGAACAAATACCAGGCAACTAAATCAACCCTACTGAAGCAAAAACAGCTGCCTGAGGAAGCCAAGGGGTCTATCTTTCTTACCAAAAAGCCTCCGAGACTCTTTTAAACAATGGGGTTTGTAGGTAATTTTGATGGATTTTTCATTCAAAAAATTCTGGATTAAATTAAATGCAAACTACCGCTCCCGCACCCCGCCCTTGGGCTACTAACGCCACTAAAGTCAAGAGGATAGCTAGAAAACAATAACAATAAATGTGATTTAATGAAAAAAGAAGAGAATAAAGTTAACTGCAATAACTATAGACATTATTATTTTTGTTATTATTTTTATTTTTAAAAATCCATTTAAATTAGGCACGTTCACCTTCGCAGGGGCTGGCAAGGTGGTGCCAGCGGTATCCTCCTTCACAACGGCGCTCGGTCAGGGCTTCATCCCGCAGTATCAACGAGGTGGTAGGGTGGTGGTGGGGTGCATGATCGGTCCCAGCGATTATTATCACCTATTGGGGGCTCTCACGTGACCACACTCATATCTAGTGATATCTTCTCCTCCACAATGGTGCTCTTTCTAAGAATATACGGAGCTCCATTTATGAAAATGCTTAAATGACACCGGTTATAGTAAGTTAAGACAATACAAGTTTGTTACTAAGGAACAATAGGGTGCTACCACGGTTAATTGTTGGGGGCAGTCACGTGCCTAGCCCCCATGTCACGTGACTTATCTGGCAAGTTGCCAATGTAGGTCACGTGGGGGCTAACATGGGTAAAAAGATAAAATCAAATCAAATCGAGCTATAACCAACTCCACTTAGGTAAGAAACGAAACCAGATCTACTTAGCAACTAAAACAAGACGCCAACTAACGCAAGAAAGCCCACTAAAGCTACCAAGGCCAATAAGACAACTAAGGGCACTGAAGGTCCTGGCTCAACTAAGTCCACAGGCAAGAAGCGCAGCTACATCTACTCAACAACTAAGAAGCCAACTAACATAAGTAAGGCCACTAAACTAACCGAGGCCGGTTAGACAACTGACGCAACTAAAAGCGCTAAGGCAGCTATGTAAACGAAACGATGATTTTCGCAGTTTTTCTGAAAGGTCTTCACATAGAATTTTCATATTTTTTTCAAAATGAAGGTTGCCGTTTGGACATAAATCATGTACTTCACTAAGGAACAAACCAAACATTCGTATCTTGTACCATTGCTCGGATATAAGTGGTGACTTGGCACTTTGCCAAATTATTTGACGTCATTTGGCAATGTGCCAACTTCCCGCCACAAATGCTCCTGCGCACGAGCAGTCTATTTCTTTCACTATTTCCATGAAACTTTCCTCGAAGGGCTGAGTATAACACTTGCAGTCTTCCTACCTGATGTTATCTTCCACAAGGGAGACTGAGATATACGGAAACGTTCTAAAATAACAACAACGTCAGCAAATGCTACTAAGGGAACTCAGCCAAGAAGAGCAACTACATTAATGGACGGAGTTAAAGCTACTGGGGGAAAATTCAACAACTAACGCAACCACAACAGCGAGGTTTACCTTGCACAGCTAACACTAATAACGCAAGGAAGGCAACTTAGGGCACAAAAGCTACTATGGCCACTATGGCAACAATTACGACTACATCTTCTCTACTAAACAAATGACACACACACCGAAACGAAGTTAACAACTAATTTCTCCCAAAACAAACGCTACCAACGCCACATAAGAAAGAAAGAAAACTAGGGCAACGAAGGAATCGAAATCAACTCTACTGAAACGAATAAAGCTCTACGAGTAGGGAGACTGGAGATATACAGAAGCTGTCATAATAATCACAACGTCACGAAATGCAACTGCAACTTACGGCAATGAGGCAAGAAGAGCTACTTCATTAAATCAAGGGGTCAACGCAACAAACGCTACTTGGGCAACCAAATGAACAACGCTACCACAATAACAAGGGTACTGTCAATAACGGCAAAAAGCTACTATGGCCCTTAAGCTAACAATTACGACTACATCATTATTCATTTCTACCAAACAAATAACGCATACACTAAAACAAAGGCAAACAACGAAACGAAGACAACTAACGCCACAAAAGAAACAAAAACCTAATTGAACAAATACCAGGCAACTAAATCAACCCTACTGAAGCAAAGCTGCGTGAGCAAGCCAAGGGGTCTATCTCTCTTCCCAAAAAGCCTCCGGGACTCTTTAAAACAACGGGGTTTGTAGGCAATTTTTATGGATTTAAACCACAACAGCGAGGTTTACCTTGCACAACTAACACTAATAGCGCAAGGAAGGCAACGAAGGGCACAAAAGCTACTATGCCGACTATGGCAACAATTACGACTACATCTTCTCTACTAAGCAAATGACGCACACACCGAAACGAAGTTAACAACTAATTTCTCCCAAAACAAACGCTACCAACGCCACATAAGAAAGAAAGAAAACTAGGGCAACGAAGGAATCGAAATCAACTCTACTGAAACGAATAAAGCTCTACGAGTAGGGAGACTGGAGATATACAGAAGCTGTCATAATAATCACAACGTCACGAAATGCAACTGCAACTTACGGCAATGAGGCAAGAAGAGCTACTTCATTAAATCAAGGGGTCAACGCAACAAACGCTACTTGGGCAACCAAATGAACAACGCTACCACAAGAACAAGGGTACTGTCAATAACGGCAAAAAGCTACTATGGCCCCTAAGCTAACAATTACGACTACATCATTATTCATTTCTACCAAACAAATAGCGCATACACTAAAACAAAGGCAAACAACGAAACGAAGACAACTAACGCCACAAAAGAAACAAAAACCTAATTGAACAAATACCAGGCAACTAAATCAACCCTACTGAAGCAAAGCTGCGTGAGCAAGCCAAGGGGTCTATCTCTCTTCCCAAAAAGCCTCCGGGACTCTTTAAAACAACGGGGTTTGTAGGCAATTTTTATGGATTTCAACCACAACAGCGAGGTTTACCTTGCACAACTAACACTAATAGCGCAAGGAAGGCAACGAAGGGCACAAAAGCTACTATGCCCACTATGGCAACAATTACGACTACATCTTCTCTACTAAGCAAATGACGCACACACCGAAACGAAGTTAACAACTAATTTCTCCCACAACAAACGCTACCAATGCCACATAAGAAAGAAAGAAAACTAGGGCAACGAAGGAATCGAAATCAACTCTACTGAAACGAATAAAGCTCTACGAGTAGGGAGACTGGAGATATACAGAAGCTGTCATAATAATCACAATGTCACGAAATGCAACTACAACTTACGGCAATGAGGCAAGAAGAGCTACTTCATTAAATCAAGGGGTCAACGCAACAAACGCTACTTGAGCAACCAAATGAACAACGCTACCACAAGAACAAGGGTACTGTCAATAACGGCAAAAAGCTACTATAGCCCCTAAGCTAAGAATTACGACTACATCATTTCTACCAAAGAAATAACGCATACACTAAAACAAAGGCAAACAACGAAGACTACTAACGCCACAAAAGAAACAAACACCTAAGTGAACAAATACCAGGCAACTAAATCAACCCAACTGAAGCAAAGCTGCCTGAGCAAGCCAAGGGGTCTATCTCTCTTCCTAAAAAGCCTCCGGGACTCTTTAAAACAATGGGGTTTGTAGAGAATTTTTATGGATTTCTCTTTAAAAAAATTATGGATTACATTAAATGCAAACTACCGCTCCCCCACCCCGCCGTTGGGCTACTAACGCCACAAAAGTCAAGAGGCTAGCTAGAAAACAATAACAAAAATGTGAATTAATGAAAAAGAAGAGAATAAAGTTAACGGCAATAACTATAGACATTATTATTTTTGTTATTATCTTTATAATTAAAAATCTGTTTAAAGTAGGCTTGAAAACAAATAGCAAAAATTACAGCTAATTAAGGTCTACCACAGCTAATTAACGCCTACTCAGAAGGCCTGCTAAGAAGGCCTACTACTAATTAAGGCCTTTCATTTCATTTCATTTCATTTGAAGTGATGTGAATTTGACGTGAAGAACTGCGGCAACTATTCTCATTTCATCTAATAATGCAACTAAATCTGCTAAGGTAACTATAACAATGACGGATAACAAGAGCAAGTATAAAACAACCACACCAACGACGAAAATAAGACTGGAAGTACTGATATTGTGGCGCGCGAAGCGCGACAGTGGCCGCCGCAGGCGGCCCGGGCGCCAAAGGCGCCCAAGCCCTCCGCAGGAGCTAGGAACTCCGAACCCGCGCGCAGCGCGGGTTCGGATTCCTATCTATATACATAGGGAGTGAGCGGTCACATCAAACGCTCAATTTCCTCCTCTCCCACAGCGAGATCTCAGCTCTCCCGCCCTCGGCAATCTCGCTCTTCGTCTCGAAAAATCGACCGGAAAATCTATGCGCCTCATCAGAGCTCCAAATTTTGGGGTCACCTCCAGCTGCTGGGGTATCAGCGGGGCAAATTCCCTGGCAGTCTTCTTCAGCAGGTCATTGTTTTTGATTGACAGCCGATTGTCTTCCCAACTGATGACACTTGATGGTGCTATCAAGGGCTATCAACGAACAATCCAGTCAGTAGTGCTCGGTGGTGGTAAACAACCTAACACGTCACATCGCCCGTGGTCACGTGCACATTCACCCTCGCAGGGGCTGGCAGGCTCGTGCCAGCGGTATCCTCCTTCACAACGGCGCGCTCTGTCAACGAACAATCCAGTCAGTGCTCGGTGGTGGTAAACAACCTAACACGTCACATCGCCCGTGGTCACGTGCACATTCACCCTGGCAGGGGCTGGCAGGCTCGTGCCAGCGGTATCCTCCTTCACAACGGAGCTCTCTGAGGTTACATCCCCCAGTATGGACGATGTGGTTGGGTGGTGGGGTGCATGGCTGGTGCCAGCGATTGGTACCGCCTATTGGGGGATGTCACGTGACCACACCCATATCACGTGATATTTTCTCCTCCACAATGGTGCTCTTTATAAGAATATACAGGGCTCCCTGTATGAAAATGCTTCATTACAGGGGTGATAGTAAGTAAAGACTACATCAGTTAATAACTAAGGAGTATGTAGGGTGCTAAAATGTATACAGTATTTGTTGGGGGCAGTCACGTGCCTAGCCCCCACGTCACGTGACTTACTTGGCAAAGTTCCAAAATTGGTCATGTGACTTGGCACGGTGCCAAGTTCCGGTCATGTGACTTGGCACTTTGCCAAATTATGTGACGTCATTTGGCACTGTGCCAACTTCCCCTTACGAATGCCCCTGTGCATGAGCAGTCCATTTCCTTCACTATTCCCTGAAAACTTTCCTCGAAGGGCTGAGTATAACTCTTGCAGTCTTCCTACCTGATGTTACCTTCCACAAGGGAGGCTGAGATCTACGGAAACGTTCTAAAATAACAACAACGTCAGCAAATGCAACTAAGGGAACTCAGCCAAGAAGAGCAACTACATTCAAACAAAGGCAACAACTAATTTCTCCAACAACGAAGGCTACTAACGCCACAAAACAAACAAACAAACACCTAAGTGAACAAATACCAGGCAACTAAATCGACCCTACTGAAGCAAAAACAGCTGCCTGAGGAAGCCAAGGGGTCTATCTTTCTTCCCAAAAAGCCTCCGAGACTCTTTTAAACAATGGGGTTTGTAGGGAATTTTGATGGATTTCTCATTCAAAAAATTCTGGATTAAATTAAATGCAAACTACCGCTCCCGCACCCCGCCCTTGGGCTACTAACGCCACTAAAGTCAAGAGGATAGCTAGAAAACAATAACAATAAATGTGATTTGATGAAAAAAGAAGAGAATAAAGTTAACTGCAATAACTATAGACATTATTATTTTTTTTATTATTTTTATTATTAAAAATCCATTTAAATTAGGCAAGTTCACCTTCGCAGGGGCTGGCAAGGTGGTGCCAGCGGTATCCTCCTTCACAACGGTGCTCTGTCAGGGCTTCATCCCGCAGTATCAACGAGGTGGTAGGGTGGTGGTGGGGTGCATGATCCGTCCCAGCGATTATTATCACCTATTGGGGGCTCTCACGTGACCACACTCATATCACGTGATATCTTCTCCTCCACAATGGTGCTCTTTCTAAGAATATACGGAGCTCCATTTATGAAAATGCTTAAATGACACCGGTTATAGTAAGTTAAGACAATACAAGTTTGTTACTAAGGAACAATAGGGTGCTACCACGGTTAATTGTTGGGGGCAGTCACGTGCCTAGCCCCCATGTCACGTGACTTACCTGGCAAGTTGCCAATGTAGGTCACGTGGGGGCTAACATGGGTAAAAAGATAAAATCAAATCAAATCGAGCTATAACCAACTCAACTTAGGTAAGAAACGCAACCAGATCTACTTAGCAACTAAAACGAGACGCCAACTAACGCAAGAAAGCCCACTAAAGCTACCAACGCCAATAAGACAACTAAGGGCACTGAAGGTCCTGGCTCAACTAAGTCCACGGGCAAGAAGCGCAGCTACATCTACTCAACAACTAAGAAGCCAACTAACATAAGAAAGGCCACTAAACCAACCGAGGCCGGTTACACAACTAACGCAACTAAAAGCGCTAAGGCAGCTATGTAAACGAAACGATGATTTTCGCAGTTTTTCTGAAAGGTCTTCACATAGGATTTTCATATTTTTTTCAAAATGAAGGTTGCCGTTTGGACATAAATCATTGTACTTCACTAAGGAACAAACCAAACATTCCTATCTTGTACCATTGCTCGGATATAAGTGGTGACTTGGCACTTTGCCAAATTATTTGACGTCATTTGGCAATGTGCCAACTTCCCGCCACAAATGCCCCTGCGCACGAGCAGTCCATTTCTTTCACTATTTCCATGAAACTTTCCTCGAAGGGCTGAGTATAACACTTGCAGTCTTCCTACCTGATGTTATCTTCCACAAGGGAGGCTGAGATTTACGGAAACGTTATAAAATAACAACAACGTCAGCAAATGCTACTAAGGGAACTCAGCCAAGAAGAGCAACTACATTAATGGACGGAGTTAAAGCTATTGGGGGGAGATTCAACAACTAAAGCAACCACAACAGCGAGGTTTACCTTGCACAACTAACACTAATAACGCAAGGAAGGCAACGAAGGGCACAAAAGCTACTATGCCCACTATGGCAACAATTACGACTACATCTTCTCTACTAAACAAATGACACACACACCGAAACGAAGTTAACAACTAATTTCTCCCAAAACAAACGCTACCAACGCCACATAAGAAAGAAAGAAAACTAGGGCAACGAAGGAATCGAAATCAACTCTACTGAAACGAATAAAGCTCTACGAGTAGGGAGACTGGAGATATACAGAAGCTGTCATAATAATCACAACGTCACGAAATGCAACTGCAACTTACGGCAATGAGGCAAGAAGAGCTACTTCATTAAATCAAGGGGTCAACGCAAAAAACGCTACTTGGGCAACCAAATGAACAACGCTACCACAAGAACAAGGCTACTGTCAATAACGGCAAAAAGCTACTATGGCCCCTAAGCTAAGAATTACGACTACATCATTATTCATTTCTACCAAACAAATAACGCATACACTAAAACAAAGGCAAACAACGAAACGAAGACAACTAACGCCACAAAAGAAACAAACACCTAATTGAACAAATACCAGGCAACTAAATCAACCCTACTGAAGTAAAGCTGCGTGAGCAAGCCAAGGGGTCTATCTCTCTTCCCAAAAAGCCTCCGGGACTCTTTAAAACAACGGGGTTTGTAGGCAATTTTTATGGATTTCAACCACAACAGCGAGGTTTACCTTGCACAACTAACACTAATAACGCAAGGAAGGCAACGAAGGGCACAAAAGCTACTATGCCCACTATGGCAACAATTACGACTACATCTTCTCTACTAAGCAAATGACGCACACACCGAAACGAAGTTAACAACTAATTTCTCCCACAACAAACGCTACCAATGCCACATAAGAAAGAAAGAAAACTAGGGCAACGAAGGAATCGAAATCAACTCTACTGAAACGAATAAAGCTCTACGAGTAGGGAGACTGGAGATATACAGAAGCTGTCATCATAATCACAACGTCACGAAATGCAACTGCAACTTACGGCAATGAGGCAAGAAGAGCTACTTCATTAAATCAAGGGGTCAACGCAACAAACGCTACTTGAGCAACCAAATGAACAACGCTACCACAAGAACAAGGCTACTGTCAATAACGCCAAAAAGCTACTATAGCCCCTAAGCTAAGAATTACGACTACATCATTTCTACCAAACAAATAATGCATACACTAAAACAAAGGCAAACAACGAAGACTACTAACGCCACAAAAGAAACAAACACCTAAGTGAACAAATACCAGGCAACTAAATCAACCCAACTGAAGCAAAACTGCCTGATCAAGCCAAGGGGTCCATCTCTCTTCCTAAAAAGCCTCCGGGACTCTTTAAAACAATGGGGTTTGTAGGGGATTTTTATGGATTTCTCTTTGAAAAAATTATGGATTACATTAAATGCAAACTACCGCTCCCCCACCCCGCCGTTGGGCTACTAACGCCACAAAAGTCAAGAGGCTAGCTAGAAAACAATAACAAAAAATGTGAATTAATGAAAAAAGAAGAGAATACAGTTAACGGCAATAACTATAGACATTATTATTTTTGTTATTATTTTTATAATTAAAAATCTGTTTAAAGTAGGCTAGAAAACAAATAGCAAAAATTACAGCTAATTAAGGTCTACCACAGCTAATTAACGCCTACTCAGAAGGCCTGCTAAGAAGGCCTACTACTAATTAAGGCCTACTACTAACACACATCAGCTACGTGAAGAACTGCGGCAACTATTCTCACTTCATCTAATAATGCAACTAAATCTGCTAAGGTAACTATAACAATGACGGATAACAAGAGCAAGTATAAAACAACCACACCAACGACGAAAATAAGACTGGAAGTACTGATATTGTGGCGCGCGAAGCGCGACAGTGGCCGCCGCAGGCGGCCCGGGCGCCAAAGGCGCCCAAGCCCTCCGCAGGAGCTAGGAACTCCGAACCCGCGCGCAGCGCGGGTTCGGATTCCTAGTCTATATACATAAAGAGTGAGCGGTCAGATCAAACGCTCAATTTGCTCCTCTCCCACAGCGAGATCTCAGCTCTCCCGCCCTCGGCGATCTCGCTCTTCGTCTCGAAAAATCGACCGGAAAATCTATGCGCCTCATCAGAGCTCCAAATTTTGGGGTCACCTCCAGCTGCTGGGGTATCAGCGGGGCAAATTCCCTGGCAGTCTTCTTCAGCAGGTCATTGTTTTTGATTGACAGCCGATTGTCTTCCCAACTGATGACACTTGATGGTGCTATCAAGGGCTATCAACGAACAATCCAGTCAGTGTGCTCGGTGGTGGTAAACAACCTAACACGTCACATCGCCCGTGGTCACGTGCACATTCACCCTCGCAGGGGCTGGCAGGCTCGTGGCAGCGGTATCTTCCTTCACAACGGCGCTCTCTGAGGTTACATCCCGCAGTATGGACGAGGTGGTAGGGTGCTGGTGGGGTGCATGGTTGGTGCCAGCGATTGGTACCGCCTATTGGGGGATGTCACGTGACCACACCCATATCACGTGATATTTTCTCCTCCACAATGGTGCTCTTTATAAGAATATACAGGGCTCCCTGTATGAAAATGCTTCATTACAGGGGTGATAGTAATTAAAGACTACATCAGTTAATAACTAAGGAGTACAGTAGGTAGGGTGCTAAAATGTATATTTGTTGGGGGCAGTCACGTGCCTAGCCCCCATGTCACGTGAATTACTTGGCAAAGTTCCAAAATTGGTCATGTGACTTGGCACGGTGCCAAGTTCCGGTCATGTGACTTGGCACTTTGCCAAATTATGTCACGTCTTTTGGCACTGTGCCAACTTCCCCCACGAATGCCCCTGTGCATGAGCAGTCCATTTCCTTCACTATTTCCTGAAAACTTTCCTCGAAGGGCTGAGTATAACTCTTGCAGTCTTCCTACCTGATGTTATCTTCCACAAGGGAGGCTGAGATCTACGCAAACGTTCTAAAATAACAACAACGTCAGCAAATGCAACTAAGGGAACTCAGCCAAGAAGAGCAACTACATTAAAACAAAGGCAACAACTAATTTCTCCAACAACGAAGGCTACTAACGCCACAAAACAAACAAACACCTAAGTGAACAAATACCAGGCAACTAAATCAACCCTACTGAAGCAAAAACAGCTGCCTGATGCAAACTACCGCTCCCCCACCCCGCCGTTGGGCTACTAACGCCACAAAAGTCAAGAGGCTACAATCTTGGCCAAAATACTTGGGACAAATCATAAAATTGCACTACTTCGGTCTTTGATTACGTGCCCCCCGCTCCCCCCTTCTCAAAGTTGCTTGAATCAAACGCCTTTCGACCTTCTCAACATTGAAGTAGGGGGAAGGGGGGATTAGGAGACTCTAAACGTATGTTTTCTCCTCGATATTTTAGGAAACATCATGAAGACACTGAAATTTGCCTGCGTCCCAGCTTCTTTTGGCCAGGATTGTCTGAAAATGATTGTTAACAAATAATACCTCATAGCTTGAGAACCCATAGAGATTTCTGTGTGAAATTTTAACACCGTCATCCCCAACACAAGAAGTGAGTTCTCAGCTATCTATGCCGAAATAGGCGTTGTTCGTCAAATTCGCTGAGCACCTTCTTAAAAATGGGCGTGGCAAAATTGCTGCAATTTTCACTCACATAAAGATTCCCTTATAAAAAGTGACATACATTAGGATTCTGAGCTTTCTTCCGCTATCGTAAGATTGTGTACTCCGCTGCTCTTTGAACATGACTTATCATTGCAAGAAAGCTTTTGGGCTCATTGTTTGAGGTCCGGTTTCTTGTGAATTCTTCGGTTCTCACAACGGCGCTCCACAGAAAAATGCCCCATAATTTTGGGATAAGTCACGCTTTTTTGGCAAATTCGTCTGATTCCACATTTTAGCATCAAAGTCTTCCTATTCATGCAAAAAAACCAAGTAAAAATTGCCCGGAAGGTGGAAATGTCACGGCGCTCCAAAATTAAAAAACTTAAAATAAACAGTTCCGGATAAGTTTCTTTTGAACTCTATTGAGAACCGTCAGAAATCATATTTCACGAAAATATCGATGCAAATACTGCTATAGGCTAATAAAGCTCATTTTTCTCATTAAGATGAGACAAAATTTGTTAGAATAGGGCAAACGTTGCCGACGTTATTAATGTTTAAAGTAGGGAGCGGCGTTGACAAATTTGATCCCTTTCTCAATTTTCCAGACATTGCAAATCCGCCTTGCTGCTATGCAACAGGTATATTCTTCTTCAACAAAAAGTTGTGGATTACAATTCATCGGGCACAATAGACCATTCAATGCCGTCCAGGGTGAATGCAAGTTTGGTGGAGCAAATTTAATCTCATTGAAAATGAATGAATAGTTAGAGAATTGGCTAACGGTACATTTGAAAATAAGACAATTGCACTGCGGAGGCGCAGAATTTGCACTGATTCAAAAGGAACTTTGTTTTCAGTTCTCTTTGATAACTGTGATGTTTTCAGGCCAAAATCATTGGCAGGTTTCGTGCACAAGAGGAGTTTCGCTGAACGTCATGGGAAAATTTTGCATAATTTGATGACGTCATAGTTCTGATGGATGAACCAGTAACAATGAAAACATTAACATCTGAAGTACTCTGGAGTTAAGCCCACAGTTAGTGGCTATCCATTCATAGTGAAAGAAATTGTCTGATACAAGTAGATTTGGATTCATAGAAACATATATGATAGGTAGTGAAAGCAATTTTTCAGACAATCTTGGCCAAAATACTTGGGACAAATCATAAAATTGCACTATCTATCTATATACATTCTATATACATAAGGAGTGAGCGGTCAGATCAAACCCTGAATTTGGTCCTCTCCCACAGCGAGATCTCAGCTCTCCCGTGCTCGGGAATCTCGCTCTTCGTCTCGAAAAATCGACGGGAAAATCTATGCGTGTCATCAGAGCTCCAAATTTTGGGGTCACCTCCAGCTGCTGGGGTATCAGCGGGGCAAATTTGCTGGCAGTCTTCTTCAGCAGGTCATTGTTTTTGATTGACAGCCGATTGTCTTCCCAACTAATGACACTTGATGGTGCTATCAAGGGCTATCAACGAACAATCCACTCAGTGCTCGGTGGTAAACAACTTAACACGTCACATCGCCCGTGGTCACGTGCACATTCACCCTCGCAGGGGCTGGCAGGCTCGTGCCAGCGGTATCCTCCTTCACAACGACGCTCTCTGAGGTTGCATCCCCCAGTATGGACGATGTCGTTGGGTGGTGGGGTGCATGGTTGGTGCCAGCGATTGGTACCGCCTATTGGGGGATGTCACGTGACCACACCCATACCACGTGATATTTTCTCCTCCACAATGGTGCTCTTTATAAGAATATACAGGGCTCCCTGTATGAAAATGCTTCATTACAGGGGTGATAGTAAGTGAAGACTACATCAGTTAATAACTAAGGAGTATGTAGGGTGCTAAAATGTATATTTGTTGGGGGCAGTCACGTGCCTAGCCCCCATGTCACGTGACTTACTTGGCAAAGTTCCAAAATTGGTCATGTGTCTTGGCACGGTGCCAAGTTCCGGTCATGTGACTTGGCACTTTGCCAAATTATGTGACGTCATTTGGCACTGTGCCAACTTCCCCCCACGAATGCCCCTGTGCATGAGCAGTCCATTTCCTTCACTATTCCCTGAAAACTTTCCTCGAAGGGCTGAGTATAACTCTTGCAGTCTTCCTACCTGATGTTACCTTCCACAAGGGAGGCTGAGATCTACGGAAACGTTCTAAAATAGCAACAACGTCAGCAAATGCAACTAAGGGAACTCAGCCAAGAAGAGCAACTACATTCAAACAAAGGCAACAACTAATTTCTCCAACAACGAAGGCTACTAACGCCACAAAACAAACAAACAAACACCTAAGTGAACAAATACCAGGCAACTAAATCGACCCTACTGAAGCAAAAACAGCTGCCTGAGGAAGCCAAGGGGTCTATCTTTCTTCCCAAAAAGCCTCCGAGACTCTTTTAAACAATGGGGTTTGTAGGGAATTTTGATGGATTTTTCATTCAAAAAATTCTGGATTAAATTAAATGCAAACTACCGCTCCCGCACCCCGCCCTTGGGCTACTAACGCCACTAAAGTCAAGAGGATAGCTAGAAAACAATAACAATAAATGTGATTTGATGAAAAAAGAAGAGAATAAAGTTAACTGCAATAACTATAGATATTATTATTTTTTTTATTATTTTTATTATTAAAAATCCATTTAAATTAGGCACGTTCACCTTCGCAGGCGCTGGCAAGGTGGTGCCAGCGGTATCCTCCTTCACAACGGCGCTCTGTCAGGGCTTCATCCCGCAGTATCAACGAGGTGGTAGGGTGGTGGTGGGGTGCATGATCCGTCCCAGCGATTATTATCACCTATTGGGGGCTCTCACGTGACCACACTCATATCACGTGATATCTTCTCCTCCACAATGGTGCTCTTTCTAAGAATATACGGAGCTCCATTTATGAAAATGCTTAATGACACCGGTTATAGTAAGTTAAGACAATACAAGTTTGTTACTGAGGAACAATAGGGTGCTACCACGGTTAATTGTTGGGGGCAGTCACGTGCCTAGCCCCCATGTCACGTGACTTACCTGGCAAGTTGCCAATGTAGGTCACGTAGGGGCTAACATGGGTAAAAAGATCAAATCAAATCGAACTATAACCAACTCAACTTAGGTAAGAAACGCAACCAGATCTACTTAGCAACTAAAACAAGACGCCAACTAACGCAAGAAAGCCCACTAAAGCTACCAAGGCCAATAAGACAACTAAGGGCACTGAAGGTCCTGGCTCAACTAAGTCCACGGGCAAGAAGCGCAGCTACATCTACTCAACAACTAAGAAGCCAACTAACATAAGTAAGGCCACTAAACCAACCGAGGCCGGTTAGACAACTAACGCAACTAAAAGCGCTAAGGCAGCTATGTAAACGAAACGATGATTTTCGCAGTTTTTCTGAAAGGTCTTCACATAGGATTTTCATATTTTTTTCAAAATGAAGGTTGCCGTTTGGACATAAATCATTGTACTTCACTAAGGAACAAACCAAACATTCCTATCTTGTACCATTGCTCGGATATAAGTGGTGACTTGGCACTTTGCCAAATTATTTGACGTCATTTGGCACTGTGCCATCTTCCCGCCACAAATGCCCCTGTGCATGAGCAGTCCATTTCCTTCACTATTTCCTGAAAACTTTCCTCGAAGGGTTGAGTATAACTCTTGCAGTCTTCCTACCTGATGTTATCTTCCACAAGGGAGGCTGAGATCTACGGAAACGTTCTAAAATAACAACAACCTCAGCAAATGCAACTAAGGGAACTCAGCCAAGAAGAGCAACTACATTAAAACAAAGGCAACAACTAATTTCTCCAACAACGAAGGCTACTAACGCCACAAAACAAACAAACAAACAAACACCTAAGTCAACAAATACCAGGCAACTAAATCAACCCTACTGAAGCAAAAACAGCTGCCTGAGGAAGCCAAGGGGTCTATCTTTCTTCCCAAAAAGCCTCCGAGACTCTTTTAAACAATGGGGTTTGTAGGGAATTTCGATGGATTTTTCATTCAAAAAATTCTGGATTAAATTAAATGCAAACTACCGCTCCCGCACCCCGCCCTTGGGCTACTAACGCCACTAAAGTCAAGAGGATAGCTAGAAAACAACAACAATAAATGTGATTTAATGAAAAAAGAAGAGAATAAAGTTAACTGCAATAACTAGGGACATTATTATTTTTGTTATTATTTTTATTATTAAAAATCCATTTAAATTAGGCACGTTCACCTTCGCAGGGGCTGGCAAGGTGGTGCCAGCGGTATCCTCCTTCACAACGGCGCTCAGTCAGGGCTTCATCCCGCAGTATCAACGAGGTGGTAGGGTGGTGGTGGGGTGCATGATCGGTCCCAGCGATTATTATCACCTATTGGGGGCTCTCACGTGACCACACTCATATCACGTGATATCTTCTCCTCCACAATAATGCTCTTTCTAAGAATATACGGAGCTCCATTTATGAAAATGCTTAAATGACACCGGTTATAGTAAGTTAAGACAATACAAGTTTGTTACTAAGGAACAATAGGGTGCTACCCCGGTTAATTGTTGGGGGCAGTCACGTGCCTAGCCCCCATGTCACGTGACTTACCTGGCAAGTTACCAATGTAGGTCACGTGGGGGCTAACATTGGTAAAAAGATAAAATCAAATCAAATCGAGCTATAACCAACTCAACTTAGGTAAGAAACGCAACCAGATCTACTTAGCAACTAAAACAAGACGCCAACTAACGCAAGAAAGCCCACTAAAGCTACCAAGGCCAATAAGACAACTAAGGGCACTGAAGGTCCTGGCTCAACTAAGTCCACGGGCAAGAAGCCCTGCTACATCTACTCAACAACTAAGAAGCCAACTAACATAAGTAAGGCCACTAAACCAACCGAGGCCGGTTACACAACTAACGCAACTAAAAGCGCTAAGGCAGCTATGTAAACGAAACGATGATTTTCGCAGTTTTTCTGAAAGGTCTTCACATAGGATTTTCATATTTTTTTCAAAATGAAGGTTGCCGTTTGCACATAAATCATTGTACTTCACTAAGGAACAAACCAAACATTCGTATCTTGTAGCATTGCTCGGATATAAGTGGTGACTTGGCACTTTGCCAAATTATTTGACGTCATTTGGCACTGTGCCATCTTCCCGCCACAAATGCCCCTGTGCATGAGCAGTCCATTTCCTTCACTATTTCCTGAAAACTTTCCTCGAAGGGTTGAGTATAACTCTTGCAGTCTTCCTACCTGATGTTATCTTCCACAAGGGAGGCTGAGATTTACGGCAACGTTCTAAAATAACAACAACCTCAGCAAATGCAACTAAGGGAACTCAGCCAAGAAGAGCAACTACATTAATGGACGGAGTTAAAGCTACTGGGGGGAAATTCAACAACTAACGCAACCACAACAGCGAGGTTTACCTTGCACAACTAACACTAATAACGCAAGGAAGGCAACTAAGGGCACAAAAGCTACAATGGCCACTATGGCAACAATTACGACTACATATTCTCTACTAAACAAATGACACACACACCGAAACGAAGTTAACAACTAATTTCTCCCAAAACAAACGCTACCAACGCTATATGAGAAAGAAAGAAAACTAGGGCAACGAAGGAATCGAAATCAACTCTACTGAAACGAATAAACCCCTACGAGTAGGGAGACTGGAGATATACAGAAGCTGTCATAATAATCACAACGTCACGAAATGCAACTGCAACTTACGGCAATGAGGCAAGAAGAGCTACTTCATTAATTCAAGGGGTCAACGCAACAAACGCTACTTGGGCAACCAAATGAACAACGCTACCACAAGAACAAGGCTACTGTCAATAACGGCAAAAAGCTACTATGGCCCCTAAGCTAAGAATTACGACTACATCATTATTCATTTCTACCAAACAAATAACGCATACACTAAAACAAAGGCAAACAACGAAATGAAAAAAACTAACGCCACAAAAGAAACAAACACCTAATTGAACAAATACCAGGCAACTAAATCAACCCTACTGAAGTAAAGCTGCGTGAGCAAGCCAAGGGGTCTATCTCTCTTCCCAAAAAGCCTCCGGGACTCTTTAAAACAACGGGGTTTGTAGGCAATTTTTATGGATTTCAACCACAACAGCGAGGTTTACCTTGCACAACTAACACTAATAACGCAAGGAAGGCAACGAAGGGCACAAAAGCTACTATGCCCACTATGGCAACAATTACGACTACATCTTCTCTACTAAGCAAATGACGCACACACCGAAACGAAGTTAACAACTAATTTCTCCCACAACAAACGCTACCAATGCCACATAAGAAAGAAAGAAAACTAGGGCAACGAAGGAATCGAAATCAACTCTACTGAAACGAATAAAGCTCTACGAGTAGGGAGACTGGAGATATACAGAAGCTGTCATCATAATCACAACGTCACGAAATGCAACTGCAACTTACGGCAATGAGGCAAGAAGAGCTACTTCATTAAATCAAGGGGTCAACGCAACAAACGCTACTTGAGCAACCAAATGAACAACGCTACCACAAGAACAAGGGTACTGTCAATAACGGCAAAAAGCTACTATAGCCCCTAAGCTAAGTATTACGACTACATCATTTCTACCAAACAAATAACGCATACACTAAAACAAAGGCAAACAACGAAGACTACTAACGCCACAAAAGAAACAAACACCTAAGTGAACAAATACCAGGCAACTAAATCAACCCAACTGAAGCAAAGCTGCCTGAGCAAGCCAAGGGGTCTATCTCTCTTCCTAAAAAGCCTCCGGGACTCTTTAAAACAATGGGGTTTGTAGGGGATTTTTATGGATTTCTCTTTAAAAAAATTATGGATTACATTAAATGCAAACTACCGCTCCCCCACCCCGCCGTTGGGCTACTAACGCCACAAAAGTCAAGAGGCTACAATCTTGGCCAAAATACTTGGGACAAATCATAAAATTGCACTACTTCGGTCTTTGATTACGTGCCCCCCGCTCCCCCCTTCTCAAAGTTGCTTGAATCAAACGCCTTTCGACCTTCTCAACATTGAAGTAGGGGGAAGGGGGGATTAGGAGACTCTAAACGTATGTTTTCTCCTCGATATTTTAGGAAACATCATGAAGACACTGAAATTTGCCTGCGTCCCAGCTTCTTTTGGCCAGGATTGTCTGAAAATGATTGTTAACAAATAATACCTCATAGCTTGAGAACCCATAGAGATTTCTGTGTGAAATTTTAACACCGTCATCCCCAACACAAGAAGTGAGTTCTCAGCTATCTATGCCGAAATAGGCGTTGTTCGTCAAATTCGCTGAGCACCTTCTTAAAAATGGGCGTGGCAAAATTGCTGCAATTTTCACTCACATAAAGATTCCCTTATAAAAAGTGACATACATTAGGATTCTGAGCTTTCTTCCGCTATCGTAAGATTGTGTACTCCGCTGCTCTTTGAACATGACTTATCATTGCAAGAAAGCTTTTGGGCTCATTGTTTGAGGTCCGGTTTCTTGTGAATTCTTCGGTTCTCACAACGGCGCTCCACAGAAAAATGCCCCATAATTTTGGGATAAGTCACGCTTTTTTGGCAAATTCGTCTGATTCCACATTTTAGCATCAAAGTCTTCCTATTCATGCAAAAAAACCAAGTAAAAATTGCCCGGAAGGTGGAAATGTCACGGCGCTCCAAAATTAAAAAACTTAAAATAAACAGTTCCGGATAAGTTTCTTTTGAACTCTATTGAGAACCGTCAGAAATCATATTTCACGAAAATATCGATGCAAATACTGCTATAGGCTAATAAAGCTCATTTTTCTCATTAAGATGAGACAAAATTTGTTAGAATAGGGCAAACGTTGCCGACGTTATTAATGTTTAAAGTAGGGAGCGGCGTTGACAAATTTGATCCCTTTCTCAATTTTCCAGACATTGCAAATCCGCCTTGCTGCTATGCAACAGGTATATTCTTCTTCAACAAAAAGTTGTGGATTACAATTCATCGGGCACAATAGACCATTCAATGCCGTCCAGGGTGAATGCAAGTTTGGTGGAGCAAATTTAATCTCATTGAAAATGAATGAATAGTTAGAGAATTGGCTAACGGTACATTTGAAAATAAGACAATTGCACTGCGGAGGCGCAGAATTTGTACTGATTCAAAAGGAACTTTGTTTTCAGTTCTCTTTGATAACTGTGATGTTTTCAGGCCAAAATCATTGGCAGGTTTCGTGCACAAGAGGAGTTTCGCTGAACGTCATGGGAAAATTTTGCATAATTTGATGACGTCATAGTTCTGATGGATGAACCAGTAACAATGAAAACATTAACATCTGAAGTACTCTGGAGTTAAGCCCACAGTTAGTGGCTATCCATTCATAGTGAAAGAAATTGTCTGATACAAGTAGATTTGGATTCATAGAAACATATATGATAGGTAGTGAAAGCAATTTTTCAGACAATCTTGGCCAAAATACTTGGGACAAATCATAAAATTGCACTACTTCGGTCTTTGATTACGTGCCCCCCGCTCCCCCCTTCTCAAAGTTGCTTGAATCAAACGCCTTTCGACCTTCTCAACATTGAAGTAGGGGGAAGGGGGGATTAGGAGACTCTAAACGTATGTTTTCTCCTCGATATTTTAGGAAACATCATGAAGACACTGAAATTTGCCTGCGTCCCAGCTTCTTTTGGCCAGGATTGTAGCTAGAAAACAATAACAAAAATGTGAATTAATGAAAAAGAAGAGAATAAAGTTAACGGCAATAACTATAGACATTATTATTTTTGTTATTATCTTTATAATTAAAAATCTGTTTAAAGTAGGCTAGAAAACAAATAGCAAAAATTACAGCTAATTAAGGTCTACCACAGCTAATTAACGCCTACTCAGAAGGCCTGCTAAGAAGGCCTACTACTAATTAAGGCCTTTCATTTCATTTCATTTCATTTGAAGTGATGTGAATTTGACGTGAAGAACTGCGGCAACTATTCTCATTTCATCTAATAATGCAACTAAATCTGCTAAGGTAACTATAACAATGACGGATAACAAGAGCAAGTATAAAACAACCACACCAACGACGAAAATAAGACTGGAAGTACTGATATTGTGGCGCGCGAAGCGCGACAGTGGCCGCCGCAGGCGGCCCGGGCGCCAAAGGCGCCCAAGCCCTCCGCAGGAGCTAGGAACTCCGAACCCGCGCGCAGCGCGGGTTCGGATTCCTATCTATATACATAAGGAGTGAGCGGTCAGATCAAACCCTGAATTTGGTCCTCTCCCACAGCGAGATCTCAGCTCTCCCGTGCTCGGGAATCTCGCTCTTCGTCTCGAAAAATCGACGGGAAAATCTATGCGAATCATCAGAGCTCCAAATTTTGGGGTCACCTCCAGCTGCTGGGGTATCAGCGGGGCAAATTTGCTGGCAGTCTTCTTCAGCAGGTCATTGTTTTTGATTGACAGCCGATTGTCTTCCCAACTAATGACACTTGATGGTGCTATCAAGGGCTATCAACGAACAATCCACTCAGTGCTCGGTGGTAAACAACTTAACACGTCACATCGCCCGTGGTCACGTGCACATTCACCCTCGCAGGGGCTGGCAGGCTCGTGCCAGCGGTATCCTCCTTCACAACGACGCTCTCTGAGGTTGCATCCCCCAGTATGGACGATGTCGTTGGGTGGTGGGGTGCATGGTTGGTGCCAGCGATTGGTACCGCCTATTGGGGGATGTCACGTGACCACACCCATACCACGTGATATTTTCTCCTCCACAATGGTGCTCTTTATAAGAATATACAGGGCTCCCTGTATGAAAATGCTTCATTACAGGGGTGATAGTAAGTGAAGACTACATCAGTTAATAACTAAGGAGTATGTAGGGTGCTAAAATGTATATTTGTTGGGGGCAGTCACGTGCCTAGCCCCCATGTCACGTGACTTACTTGGCAAAGTTCCAAAATTGGTCATGTGTCTTGGCACGGTGCCAAGTTCCGGTCATGTGACTTGGCACTTTGCCAAATTATGTGACGTCATTTGGCACTGTGCCAACTTCCCCCCACGAATGCCCCTGTGCATGAGCAGTCCATTTCCTTCACTATTCCCTGAAAACTTTCCTCGAAGGGCTGAGTATAACTCTTGCAGTCTTCCTAACTGATGTTACCTTCCACAAGGGAGGCTGAGATCTACGGAAACGTTCTAAAATAGCAACAACGTCACCAAATGCAACTAAGGGAACTCAGCCAAGAAGAGCAACTACATTAAAACAAAGGCAACAACTAATTTCTCCAACAACGAACACTACTAACGCCACAAAACAAACAAACAAACACCTAAGTGAACAAACACCAGGCAACTAAATCAACCCTACTGAAGCAAAAACAGCTGCCTGAGGAAGCCAAGGGGTCTATCTTTCTTCCCAAAAAGCCTCCGAGACTCTTTTAAACAATCGGGTTTGTAGGGAATTTTGATGGATTTTTCATTCAAAAAATTCTGGATTAAATTAAATGCAAACTACCGCTCCCGCACCCCGCCCTTGGGCTACTAACGCCACTAAAGTCAAGAGGATAGCTAGAAAACAATAACAATAAATGTGATTTGATGAAAAAAGAAGAGAATAAAGTTAACTGCAATAACTATAGATATTATTATTTTTTTTATTATTTTTATTATTAAAAATCCATTTAAATTAGGCACGTTCACCTTCGCAGGCGCTGGCAAGGTGGTGCCAGCGGTATCCTCCTTCACAACGGCGCTCTGTCAGGGCTTCATCCCGCAGTATCAACGAGGTGGTAGGGTGGTGGTGGGGTGCATGATCCGTCCCAGCGATTATTATCACCTATTGGGGGCTCTCACGTGACCACACTCATATCACGTGATATCTTCTCCTCCACAATGGTGCTCTTTCTAAGAATATACGGAGCTCCATTTATGAAAATGCTTAAATGACACCGGTTATAGTAAGTTAAGACAATACAAGTTTGTTACTGAGGAACAATAGGGTGCTACCACGGTTAATTGTTGGGGGCAGTCACGTGCCTAGCCCCCATGTCACGTGACTTACCTGGCAAGTTGCCAATGTAGGTCACGTAGGGGCTAACATGGGTAAAAAGATCAAATCAAATCGAACTATAACCAACTCAACTTAGGTAAGAAACGCAACCAGATCTACTTAGCAACTAAAACAAGACGCCAACTAACGCAAGAAAGCCCACTAAAGCTACCAAGGCCAATAAGACAACTAAGGGCACTGAAGGTCCTGGCTCAACTAAGTCCACGGGCAAGAAGCGCAGCTACATCTACTCAACAACTAAGAAGCCAACTAACATAAGTAAGGCCACTAAACCAACCGAGGCCGGTTAGACAACTAACGCAACTAAAAGCGCTAAGGCAGCTATGTAAACGAAACGATGATTTTCGCAGTTTTTCTGAAAGGTCTTCACATAGGATTTTCATATTTTTTTCAAAATGAAGGTTGCCGTTTGGACATAAATCATTGTACTTCACTAAGGAACAAACCAAACATTCCTATCTTGTACCATTGCTCGGATATAAGTGGTGACTTGGCACTTTGCCAAACTATTTGACGTCATTTGGCAATGTGCCATCTTCCCGCCACAAATGCCCCTGTGCATGAGCAGTCCATTTCCTTCACTATTTCCTGAAAACTTTCCTCGAAGGGTTGAGTATAACTCTTGCAGTCTTCCTACCTGATGTTATCTTCCACAAGGGAGGCTGAGATCTACGGAAACGTTCTAAAATAACAACAACCTCAGCAAATGCAACTAAGGGAACTCAGCCAAGAAGAGCAACTACATTAAAACAAAGGCAACAACTAATTTCTCCAACAACGAAGGCTACTAACGCCACAAAACAAACAAACAAACAAACACCTAAGTCAACAAATACCAGGCAACTAAATCAACCCTACTGAAGCAAAAACAGCTGCCTGAGGAAGCCAAGGGGTCTATCTTTCTTCCCAAAAAGCCTCCGAGACTCTTTTAAACAATGGGGTTTGTAGGGAATTTCGATGGATTTTTCATTCAAAAAATTCTGGATTAAATTAAATGCAAACTACCGCTCCCGCACCCCGCCCTTGGGCTACTAACGCCACTAAAGTCAAGAGGATAGCTAGAAAACAACAACAATAAATGTGATTTAATGAAGAAAGAAGAGAATAAAGTTAACTGCAATAACTAGGGACATTATTATTTTTGTTATTATTTTTATTATTAAAAATCCATTTGAATTAGGCACGTTCACCTTCGCAGGGGCTGGCAAGGTGGTGCCAGCGGTATCCTCCTTCACAACGGCGCTCAGTCAGGGCTTCATCCCGCAGTATCAACGAGGTGGTAGGGTGGTGGTGGGGTGCATGATCGGTCCCAGCGATTATTATCACCTATTGGGGGCTCTCACGTGACCACACTCATATCACGTGATATCTTCTCCTCCACAATAATGCTCTTTCTAAGAATATACGGAGCTCCATTTATGAAAATGCTTAAATGACACCGGTTATAGTAAGTTAAGACAATACAAGTTTGTTACTAAGGAACAATAGGGTGCTACCCCGGTTAATTGTTGGGGGCAGTCACGTGCCTAGCCCCCATGTCACGTGACTTACCTGGCAAGTTACCAATGTAGGTCACGTGGGGGCTAACATTGGTAAAAAGATAAAATCAAATCAAATCGAGCTATAACCAACTCAACTTAGGTAAGAAACGCAACCAGATCTACTTAGCAACTAAAACAAGACGCCAACTAACGCAAGAAAGCCCACTAAAGCTACCAAGGCCAATAAGACAACTAAGGGCACTGAAGGTCCTGGCTCAACTAAGTCCACGGGCAAGAAGCCCTGCTACATCTACTCAACAACTAAGAAGCCAACTAACATAAGTAAGGCCACTAAACCAACCGAGGCCGGTTAGACAACTAACGCAACTAAAAGCGCTAAGGCAGCTATGTAAACGAAACGATGATTTTCGCAGTTTTTCTGAAAGGTCTTCACATAGGATTTTCATATTTTTTTCAAAATGAAGGTTGCCGTTTGCACATAAATCATTGTACTTCACTAAGGAACAAACCAAACATTCGTATCTTGTACCATTGCTCGGATATAAGTGGTGACTTGGCACTTTGCCAAATTATTTGACGTCATTTGGCACTGTGCCATCTTCCCGCCACAAATGCCCCTGTGCATGAGCAGTCCATTTCCTTCACTATTTCCTGAAAACTTTCCTCGAAGGGTTGAGTATAACTCTTGCAGTCTTCCTACCTGATGTTATCTTCCACAAGGGAGGCTGAGATTTACGGCAACGTTCTAAAATAACAACAACCTCAGCAAATGCAACTAAGGGAACTCAGCCAAGAAGAGCAACTACATTAATGGACGGAGTTAAAGCTACTGGGGGGAAATTCAACAACTAACGCAACCACAACAGCGAGGTTTACCTTGCACAACTAACACTAATAACGCAAGGAAGGCAACTAAGGGCACAAAAGCTACAATGGCCACTATGGCAACAATTACGACTACATATTCTCTACTAAACAAATGACACACACACCGAAACGAAGTTAACAACTAATTTCTCCCAAAACAAACGCTACCAACGCTATATGAGAAAGAAAGAAAACTAGGGCAACGAAGGAATCGAAATCAACTCTACTGAAACGAATAAACCCCTACGAGTAGGGAGACTGGAGATATACAGAAGCTGTCATAATAATCACAACGTCACGAAATGCAACTGCAACTTACGGCAATGAGGCAAGAAGAGCTACTTCATTAATTCAAGGGGTCAACGCAACAAACGCTACTTGGGCAACCAAATGAACAACGCTACCACAAGAACAAGGCTACTGTCAATAACGGCAAAAAGCTACTATGGCCCCTAAGCTAAGAATTACGACTACATCATTATTCATTTCTACCAAACAAATAACGCATACACTAAAACAAAGGCAAACAACGAAATGAAAAAAACTAACGCCACAAAAGAAACAAACACCTAATTGAACAAATACCAGGCAACTAAATCAACCCTACTGAAGTAAAGCTGCGTGAGCAAGCCAAGGGGTCTATCTCTCTTCCCAAAAAGCCTCCGGGACTCTTTAAAACAACGGGGTTTGTAGGCAATTTTTATGGATTTCAACCACAACAGCGAGGTTTACCTTGCACAACTAACACTAATAACGCAAGGAAGGCAACGAAGGGCACAAAAGCTACTATGCCCACTATGGCAACAATTACGACTACATCTTCTCTACTAAGCAAATGACGCACACACCGAAACGAAGTTAACAACTAATTTCTCCCACAACAAACGCTACCAATGCCACATAAGAAAGAAAGAAAACTAGGGCAACGAAGGAATCGAAATCAACTCTACTGAAACGAATAAAGCTCTACGAGTAGGGAGACTGGAGATATACAGAAGCTGTCATCATAATCACAACGTCACGAAATGCAACTGCAACTTACGGCAATGAGGCAAGAAGAGCTACTTCATTAAATCAAGGGGTCAACGCAACAAACGCTACTTGAGCAACCAAATGAACAACGCTACCACAAGAACAAGGCTACTGTCAATAACGCCAAAAAGCTACTATAGCCCCTAAGCTAAGAATTACGACTACATCATTTCTACCAAACAAATAACGCATACACTAAAACAAAGGCAAACAACGAAGACTACTAACGCCACAAAAGAAACAAACACCTAAGTGAACAAATACCAGGCAACTAAATCAACCCAACTGAAGCAAAACTGCCTGATCAAGCCAAGGGGTCCATCTCTCTTCCTAAAAAGCCTCCGGGACTCTTTAAAACAATGGGGTTTGTAGGGGATTTTTATGGATTTCTCTTTGAAAAAATTGTGGATTACATTAAATGCAAACTACCGCTCCCCCACCCCGCCGTTGGGCTACTAACGCCACAAAAGTCAAGAGGCTAGCTAGAAAACAATAACAAAAAATGTGAATTAATGAAAAAAGAAGAGAATACAGTTAACGGCAATAACTATAGACATTATTATTTTTGTTATTATCTTTATAATTAAAAATCTGTTTAAAGTAGGCTAGAAAACAAATAGCAAAAATTACAGCTAATTAAGGTCTACCACAGCTAATTAACGCCTACTCAGAAGGCCTGCTAAGAAGGCCTACTACTAATTAAGGCCTACTACTAACACACATCAGCTACGTGAAGAACTGCGGCAAATATTCTCACTTCATCTAATAATGCAACTAAATCTGCTAAGGTAACTATAACTTTGACGGATAACAAGAGCAAGTATAAAACAACCACACCAACGACGAAAATAAGACTGGAAGTACTGATATTGTGGCGCGCGAAGCGCGACAGTGGCCGCCGCAGGCGGCCCGGGCGCCAAAGGCGCCCAAGCCCTCCGCAGGAGCTAGGAACTCCGAACCCGCGCGCAGCGCGGGTTCGGATTCCTAGTCTATATACATAACGAGTGAGCGGTCAGATCAAACGCTCAATTTGCTCCTCTCCCACAGCGAGATCTCAGCTCTCCCGCCCTCGGCAATCTCGCTCTTCGTCTCGAAAAATCGACCGGAAAATCTATGCGCCTCATCAGAGCTCCAAATTTTGGGGTCACCTCCAGCTGCTGGGGTATCAGCGGGGCAAATTCCCTGGCAGCCTTCTTCAGCAGGTCATTGTTTTTGATTGACAGCCGATTGTCTTCCCAACTGATGACACTTGATGGTGCTATCAAGGGCTATCAACGAACAATCCAGTCAGTGTGCTCGGTGGTGCTCGGTGGTTAACTAAAAAACAATCTTAGCACACTTCCTTCTTTCAAAGTAGGGGGCGAGGAAATCAACCTGGTAAACGAAACAAAATACCTCGGGATCATGATTGATAATTGCCTTACCTGGGAAAGTCATATAAGCGCGGTTCAAAAGAAGATCTCCAGAGCTATTGGCCTATTGAAGTATGCAAAAAATTTTGTTCAAACTGACACTTTGATAAATTTATATAGAAGCATCACGGAGCCACATTTCAGCTACTGTTGTTCTGTCTGGGGCTCTTGTGGTGCTTCAAAGCTAGACGTGCTTCAAAAATTACAGAATAAAGCAGCCAGAATAGTAACAAATAGCCCTTTCGATGCATCTGCAGCTCCTTTGCTCCAGAGACTTGGTTGGCCATCTGTACAAAAGCTGATAAATAAAGAAACAGGTTCTATGGTTTACAAATCTCTTAACTCTCTTGCACCTCAATATCTTAGCGATCTCTTCGTGAGATCGTCCGAGGTACATCCAAGAGAGTTAAGAAACTCTAAAACAAACCTTGCAATACCCATGTTGAGAACTGGCAATGGCCAAAAATCCTTTGCTTATCGTGGGGCCAGTCTCTGGAACAGTCTTGATTTGGATACAAAGATGGCTCCCTCAATCAATGCCTTCAAGTCCAAAATCAATGAAAAATAAACCTTTTATATATGGAGGTGTATCGCTGTAAATTAATATATCTTTAATTTTGACGTATTCCGCTCTTTTTATTGTAAATTTTGTAGTATATAATTCTTTAATTTTGTAAGTAATTTTTTGCAGGGCCAATTGTAAAACAGTATTTATACTGAATTTGTACCCTGGGTAAACAATTTTAAAATGAAATGAAATGAAAGTGGTAAACAACCTAACACGTCACATCGCCCGTGGTCACGTGCACATTCACCCTCGCAGGGGCTGGCAGGCTCGTGGCAGCGGTATCCTCCTTCACAACGGCGCTCTCTGAGGTTACATCCCGCAGTATGGACGAGGTGGTAGGGTGCTGGTGGGGTGCATGGTTGGTGCCAGCGATTGGTACCGCCTATTGGGGGATGTCACTTGACCACACCCATATCACGTGATATTTTCTCCTCCACAATGGTGCTCTTTATAAGAATATACAGGGCTCCCTGTATGAAAATGCTTCATTACAGGGGTGATAGTAAGTAAAGACTACATCAGTTAATAACTAAGGAGTACAGTAGGTAGGGTGCTAAAATGTATATTTGTTGGGGGCAGTCACGTGCCTAGCCCCCATGTCACGTGAATTACTTGGCAAAGTTCCAAAATTGGTCATGTGACTTGGCACGGTGCCAAGTTCCGGTCATGTGACTTGGCACTTTGCCAAATTATGTCACGTCTTTTGGCACTGTGCCAACTTCCCCCACGAATGCCCCTGTGCATGAGCAGTCCATTTCCTTCACTATTTCCTGAAAACTTTCCTCGAAGGGCTGAGTATAACTCTTGCAGTCTTCCTACCTGATGTTATCTCCCACAAGGGAGGCTGAGATCTACGCAAACGTTCTAAAATAACAACAACGTCAGCAAATGCAACTAAGGGAACTCAGCCAAGAAGAGCAACTACATTAAAACAAAGGCAACAACTAATTTCTCCAACAACGAAGGCTACTAACGCCACAAAACAAACAAACACCTAAGTGAACAAATACCAGGCAACTAAATCAACCCTACTGAAGCAAAAACAGCTGCCTGAGGAAGCCAAGGGGTCTATCTTTCTTACCAAAAAGCCTCCGAGACTCTTTTAAACAATGGGGTTTGTAGGTAATTTTGATGGATTTTTCATTCAAAAAATTCTGGATTAAATTAAATGCAAACTACCGCTCCCGCACCCCGCCCTTGGGCTACTAACGCCACTAAAGTCAAGAGGATAGCTAGAAAACAATAACAATAAATGTGATTTAATGAAAAAAGAAGAGAATAAAGTTAACTGCAATAACTATAGACATTATTATTTTTGTTATTATTTTTATTTTTAAAAATCCATTTAAATTAGGCACGTTCACCTTCGCAGGGGCTGGCAAGGTGGTGCCAGCGGTATCCTCCTTCACAACGGCGCTCGGTCAGGGCTTCATCCCGCAGTATCAACGAGGTTGTAGGGTGGTGGTGGGGTGCATGATCGGTCCCAGCGATTATTATCACCTATTGAGGGCTCTCACGTGACCACACTCATATCACGTGATATCTTCTCCTCCACAATGGTGCTCTTTCTAAGAATATACGGAGCTCCATTTATGAAAATGCTTAAATGACACCGGTTATAGTAAGTTAAGACAATACAAGTTTGTTACTAAGGAACAATAGGGTGCTACCACGGTTAATTGTTGGGGGCAGTCACGTGCCTAGCCCCCATGTCACGTGACTTATCTGGCAAGTTGCCAATGTAGGTCACGTGGGGGCTAACATGGATAAAAAGATAAAATCAAATCAAATCGAGCTATAACCAACTCAACTTAGGTAAGAAACGCAACCAGATCTACTTAGCAACTAAAACGAGACGCCAACTAACGCAAGAAAGCCCACTAAAGCTACCAACGCCAATAAGACAACTAAGGGCACTGAAGGTCCTGGCTCAACTAAGTCCACGGGCAAGAAGCGCAGCTACATCTACTCAACAACTAAGAAGCCAACTAACATAAGTAAGGCCACTAAACTAACCGAGGCCGGTTAGACAACTAACGCAACTAAAAGCGCTAAGGCAGCTATGTAAACGAAACGATGATTTTCGCAGTTTTTCTGAAAGGTCTTCACATAGAATTTTCATATTTTTTTCAAAATGAAGGTTGCCGTTTGGACATAAATCATGTACTTCACTAAGGAACAAACCAAACATTCGTATCTTGTACCATTGCTCGGATATAAGTGGTGACTTGGCACTTTGCCAAATTATTTGACGTCATTTGGCAATGTGCCAACTTCCCGCCACAAATTCTCCTGCGCACGAGCAGTCTATTTCTTTCACTATTTCCATGAAACTTTCCTCGAAGGGCTGAGTATAACACTTGCAGTCTTCCTACCTGATGTTATCTTCCACAAGGGAGACTGAGATATACGGAAACGTTCTAAAATAACAACAACGTCAGCAAATGCTACTAAGGGAACTCAGCCAAGAAGAGCAACTACATTAATGGACGGAGTTAAAGCTACTGGGGGAAAATTCAACAACTAACGCAACCACAACAGCGAGGTTTACCTTGCACAGCTAACACTAATAACGCAAGGAAGGCAACTTAGGGCACAAAAGCTACTATGGCCACTATGGCAACAATTACGACTACATCTTCTCTACTAAACAAATGACGCACACACCGAAACGAAGTTAACAACTAATTTCTCCCAAAACAAACGCTACCAACGCCACATAAGAAAGAAAGAAAACTAGGGCAACGAAGGAATCGAAATCAACTCTACTGAAACGAATAAAGCTCTACGAGTAGGGAGACTGGAGATATACAGAAGCTGTCATAATAATCACAACGTCACGAAATGCAACTGCAACTTACGGCAATGAGGCAAGAAGAGCTACTTCATTAAATCAAGGGGTCAACGCAACAAACGCTACTTGGGCAACCAAATGAACAACGCTACCACAATAACAAGGGTACTGTCAATAACGGCAAAAAGCTACTATGGCCCCTAAGCTAACAATTACGACTACATCATTATTCATTTCTACCAAACAAATAACGCATACACTAAAACAAAGGCAAACAACGAAACGAAGACAACTAACGCCACAAAAGAAACAAAAACCTAATTGAACAAATACCAGGCAACTAAATCAACCCTACTGAAGCAAAGCTGCGTGAGCAAGCCAAGGGGTCTATCTCTCTTCCCAAAAAGCCTCCGGGACTCTTTAAAACAACGGGGTTTGTAGGCAATTTTTATGGATTTCAACCACAACAGCGAGGTTTACCTTGCACAACTAACACTAATAGCGCAAGGAAGGCAACGAAGGGCACAAAAGCTACTATGCCCACTATGGCAACAATTACGACTACATCTTCTCTACTAAGCAAATGACGCACACACCGAAACGAAGTTAACAACTAATTTCTCCCAAAACAAACGCTACCAACGCCACATAAGAAAGAAAGAAAACTAGGGCAACGAAGGAATCGAAATCAACTCTACTGAAACGAATAAAGCTCTACGAGTAGGGAGACTGGAGATATACAGAAGCTGTCATAATAATCACAACGTCACGAAATGCAACTGCAACTTACGGCAATGAGGCAAGAAGAGCTACTTCATTAAATCAAGGGGTCAACACAACAAACGCTACTTGGGCAACCAAATGAACAACGCTACCACAAGAACAAGGGTACTGTCAATAACGGCAAAAAGCTACTATGGCCCCTAAGCTAACAATTACGACTACATCATTATTCATTTCTACCAAACAAATAACGCATACACTAAAACAAAGGCAAACAACGAAACGAAGACAACTAACGCCACAAAAGAAACAAAAACCTAATTGAACAAATACCAGGCAACTAAATCAACCCTACTGAAGCAAAGCTGCGTGAGCAAGCCAAGGGGTCTATCTCTCTTCCCAAAAAGCCTCCGGGACTCTTTAAAACAACGGGGTTTGTAGGCAATTTTTATGGATTTCAACCACAACAGCGAGGTTTACCTTGCACAACTAACACTAATAGCGCAAGGAAGGCAACGAAGGGCACAAAAGCTACTATGCCCACTATGGCAACAATTACGACTACATCTTCTCTACTAAGCAAATGACGCACACACCGAAACGAAGTTAACAACTAATTTCTCCCACAACAAACGCTACCAATGCCACATAAGAAAGAAAGAAAACTAGGGCAACGAAGGAATCGAAATCAACTCTACTGAAACGAATAAAGCTCTACGAGTAGGGAGACTGGAGATATACAGAAGCTGTCATAATAATCACAATGTCACGAAATGCAACTACAACTTACGGCAATGAGGCAAGAAGAGCTACTTCATTAAATCAAGGGGTCAACGCAACAAACGCTACTTGAGCAACCAAATGAACAACGCTACCACAAGAACAAGGGTACTGTCAATAACGGCAAAAAGCTACTATAGCCCCTAAGCTAAGAATTACGACTACATCATTTCTACCAAAGAAATAACGCATACACTAAAACAAAGGCAAACAACGAAGACTACTAACGCCACAAAAGAAACAAACACCTAAGTGAACAAATACCAGGCAACTAAATCAACCCAACTGAAGCAAAGCTGCCTGAGCAAGCCAAGGGGTCTATCTCTCTTCCTAAAAAGCCTCCGGGACTCTTTAAAACAATGGGGTTTGTAGAGAATTTTTATGGATTTCTCTTTAAAAAAATTATGGATTACATTAAATGCAAACTACCGCTCCCCCACCCCGCCGTTGGGCTACTAACGCCACAAAAGTCAAGAGGCTAGCTAGAAAACAATAACAAAAATGTGAATTAATGAAAAAGAAGAGAATAAAGTTAACGGCAATAACTATAGACATTATTATTTTTGTTATTATCTTTATAATTAAAAATCTGTTTAAAGTAGGCTAGAAAACAAATAGCAAAAATTACAGCTAATTAAGGTCTACCACAGCTAATTAACGCCTACTCAGAAGGCCTGCTAAGAAGGCCTACTACTAATTAAGGCCTTTCATTTCATTTCATTTCATTTGAAGTGATGTGAATTTGACGTGAAGAACTGCGGCAACTATTCTCATTTCATCTAATAATGCAACTAAATCTGCTAAGGTAACTATAACAATGACGGATAACAAGAGCAAGTATAAAACAACCACACCAACGACGAAAATAAGACTGGAAGTACTGATATTGTGGCGCGCGAAGCGCGACAGTGGCCGCCGCAGGCGGCCCGGGCGCCAAAGGCGCCCAAGCCCTCCGCAGGAGCTAGGAACTCCGAACCCGCGCGCAGCGCGGGTTCGGATTCCTAGTCTATATACATAACGCCGGGGCGATCGGTTAAGATTGTTCCATTGTCGTGGTAATTAATGTGTATGCTCTCCTATCATCTCCCACTTCCCCTGCCCCCACGGCTCCGTTCTTCCACTCGAAAAATCACCCCCAAAATCTAAGTTAGCCGAATCGGTGTGAGAAGTTGGGGGCAGCCACTCGCGCTGGGGTAGGAGCGGGGGAACTTTTTGGCAGCCGTCCTATTTTCCAGTTTGACGTAGGTTGAACGTCACGGAACAATCGAGGTGAGTCACTAACGACTTTTGATGGGGTCATCAAGGGTCGTCAACGGACAAAGTCGGTTTGTCAACAGAAAACAATGCTGGATTGTCAACAACCTAGGGGCTACGTAACACAAACGTCACGCAATGAACTTCACAGGGGCTCAGTTCCTCCACCGTCACACGGGTGGGGCTCACCTCCACATAAACAATGGGGAAACTGACTGGGGGCAGTCACGTGTTGGCACCCCATGTCACGTGACTCACTTGGCACGTTGCAAAAATTGGTCATGTGACTCGGCACTCCCCCTAGATCCTATTTTGCAAGTTGCTACGTTTTCAGTCTGCACAACATGGAAGTCAACACGAAGTACATAGGCCTATTCCCATCTAAAGCAAGAAGTAAAACCGTTCTGTCATGGAAAATACGCAAGTAGCATATAACTTTAGCTTTCTTCCTGCTTCAGCGAAAACATAGGCCTACTTACGTTTCACTTTCATGCTCTTGATTTCTGAAACTTCCGTTGAATTCCCTTCACTTTTATTTCCCCAAGGTAATTTCATCCAATTTGAATTTCATAATCGCTATCTTGGAAAATCTACTCCCCAAACAAACACTCCTGTAGATATTTCAACTTCAAGAATCACTATCCTAACATTCAGCGGTCAACTACAGATCATCTGCACGAACAAATCTTACGACGCAACAGATTTTGCAGGTAATTTCATCGTGCCAACATCATTAGGTAAGAAGTTCATCGTGCCAAGATCATTAGGAAGCCACTTCTCCGGGAAACAATCGTTTATAAGAATGATCACATCATTAGTTGCTCATTACTTCAATTCATAATGAATACGTTAACCTGCACAGAGGTCATTGTGCGCAGCATTCAGCACTTATCCAGCAAAGACAAAAGGTACTTCCTGCTGGCTATTTTCACATAACCTAGCCCCTCCACCATATGCAGACTGCCATTGGCTGATTTGGATTGGTACAGACTCCATAGTGAAGCTACTAAAGGCGAAAGCCGACTCTTATTGGCTAATTTCAAATGACCTAACCCATCTAGCATAGGCAGATTGCCATTGGCTATTTTCAATTGGTACAAACTCCATACTGAACTCACTAAACATAATAGCCGACTGTTATTGGCTAATTTCAAATGACCTAACCGATCTAGAATATGCAGATTGCCATTGGCTAATTTCAATTGGTAAAAAACCCCATAGTGAAGCTGCTAAAGGTGAAAGCCGACTGTTATTGGCTAATTTCAAATGACCAAACCCATCTAGCATAGGCAGATTGCCATTGGCTAATTTCAATTGGTACGGACTCCATACTGAACTCACTAAATATAATAGCCGACTGTTATTGGCTAATTTCAAATGACATAACAGATTTAGAATATGCAGATTGCCATTGGCTAATTTCAATTGGTAAAAAACCCCATAGTGAAGCTACTAAAGATGAAAGCCGGCTGTTATTGGCTAATTTCAAATGACCCAACCCATCTAGCATAGGCAGATTGCCATTGGCTAATTTCAATTGGTACAAAACACATAGTGAAGCTACTAAAGATGAAAGCCGACTGCTATTGGCTAATTTCAAATGATCCAACAGATCTAGCAAAGGCAGATTGCCACTGGCTAATTTCAATTGGTAAAAAACCCCATAGTGACGCTACTAAAGATGAAAGCCGACTGTTATTGGCTAATTTCAAATGACCTAACCGATCTAGCATAGGCAGATTGCCATTGGCTAATTTCAATTGGTACGGACTCCATACTGAACTTACTGAACATAACAGCCGACTGTTATTGGCTAATTTCAAATGACATAACAGATCTAGCATATGCAGATAGCCATTGGCTAATTTCAATTGGTACAATCTCCATAGTGAAGCTACTAAAGATGAAAGGTGACTGTTATTGGCTAATTTCAAATGACCCAACCCATCTACCATATGCAGATTGCCATTGGCTAATTTCAATTGGTACAAACTCCATAGTGAAGCTACTAGAGATGAAAGGTGACTGTTATTGGCTAATTTCAAATGACCCAACCCATCTAGCATAGGCAGATTGCCATTGGCTAATTTCAATTGGTACAAACCCCATAGAGAAGCTACTAAAGATGAAAGGTGACTGTTATTGGCTAATTTCAAATGACCCAACCCATCTACCATATGCAGATTGCCATTGGCTAATTTCAATTGGTACCAACTCCATAGTGAAGCTACTAAAGATGAAAGCTGACTGTTATTGGCTAATTTCAAATGACCTAACCGATCTAGCATATGCAGATTGCCATTGGCTAATTTCAATTGGTACAAGCCCCATTGTGAAGCTACTAAAGATGAAAGCTGACTGTTATTGGCTAATTTCAAATGACCCAACCCATCTAGCATAGGCAGATTGCCATTGGCTGATTTCAATTGGTACAAACTCCATACTGAACTTACTAAACATAATAGCCGACTCTTATTGGCTAATTTCAAATGACCTATCCCATACAAAAGGAGGCTACACTGTGAGGGCAGTCACACTATCTCACATTAGTTGGGGGCAGTCACGTGTCTGCCTCCATGTCACGTGATTTACTTGGCAAAGTTCCAAAATTGGTCATGTGACTTGGCACGCTGCCAAGTTCCGGTCATGTGACTTGGCACTTTGCCAAATTATGTGACGTCATTTGGCACTGTGCCAACTTCCCCCCACAAATGCCCCTGTGCATGAGCAGTCCATTTCCTTCACTATTTCGTGAAAACCTCCCTCCAAGGGCTGAGTATAACTCTTGCAGTCTTCCTACTTGATGTTATCTTCCACAAGGGATGCTGACATCTACGGAAACGTTCTAAAATAACAACAACGTCAGCAAATGCAACTAAGGGAACTGAGCCAAGAAGAGCAACTACATTAATGGACGGAGTTAAAGCTACTGGGAGGAACTTCAACAACTAATGCAACCAGAACAGCGAGGTTTACCTTGCACAACTAACACTAATAACGCAAGGATAGCAACTATGGGCACAAAAGCTACTACGGCCACTATGGCAACAATTACGACTGCATCTTCTCTACTAAACAAATAACGCACATACCAAAACGAAGTTAACAACTAATTTCTCCCACAACAAACGCTATCAACGCCACAAAAGAAAGAAAGACAACTAGGGCAACGAAGGAATCTAAATCAACTCTACTGAAACGAATAAAGCTCTACGAGTAGGGAGACTGGAGATCTACCGAAGCGGTCATAATAATCACAACGTCACAAAATGAAACTGTAACTTACGGCAATGACGCAAGAACAGCAACTTCATTAAATCAAGGGATGAGTGCAACAAACGCTACTTGGGCAACCAAATGAACAATGCTACCACAACAACGATGGTACCGTTAATAACAGCAAAAAAGCTACTATGGCCCCTAAGCCAAGAATTACGACTACATCATTTCTACCAAACAAATAACGCATACACTAAAACAAAGGCAACAACTAATTTCTCCAACAACGAAGGCTACTAACGCCACAAAAGAAACAAACACCTAAGTGAACAAAAAATACCAGGCAACTAAATCAACCCTACTGAAGAAAAAAAGCTGCCTGAGGAAGCCAAGGGGTCTATCTCTCTTCCCAAAAAGTCTCCGGAACTCTTTCAAACAATGGGGTTTGTAGGGAATTTTGATTCATTTTTCATTTAAAAAATTCTGAATTAAATTAAATGCAAACTACCGCTCCCCCACCCCGCCCTTGGGCTACTAACGCCACTAAAGTCAAGAGGAATGCTAGAAAACAAGAACAAAAAATGTGATTTAATGAAAAAAGAAGAGAATAAACTTAACTGCTATAACTATAGACATTACTATTTTTGTTATTATTTTTTTATTAAAAATCTATTTAAAGTAGGCTAGAAAATATATAGCTAAAATTACAGCTAATTAAGGCTACGAGAGCTAATTAACGCCTACTAAGAAGGGCTACTAAGAAGGCCTACCACTAATTAAGACCTACTACTAATTAAGGCCTACTACTAACACACTTCAGGTACGTGAAGAACTGCGGCAACTATTCTCACTTCATCTACCAATGCAACTACAATGCCTGCCAAAAGTCCTTGCAACACTTAGGCCATTTCTTGACAATCCGCAGTTCTAGCCATAGCGATTAGGCTTAAGCACCCCCTCACCCCCAAAACAATGTTGATTTGCAAGGTTATTGTCCTAGCATTCCATCAGAGTTGCGAATCGTCCTGCCATCCCCATTTTGTCATCACAGAACAACATTGTTCTGAGGGGGAGAGGGGGAAATCGCAAAAAAATGCAAAAATTGCAAAGGTGTTCCAAGACTTTTGGCAGGCATTGTACATGAGTTAAGGTAACTATGACAATGACGGAAACAAGAGCAAGTATAAAGCAACCACACTAACGAAGAAAATAACACTGAAAGTACTCATATTGTGGCGCGCGAAGCGCGACAGTGGCCGCCGCAGGCGACCCGGGCGCCGAAGGCGCCCAAGCGCTCCGCAGGAGCTAGGAACTCCGAACCCGCGCGCAGCGCGGGTTCGGATGCCTAGTCTATATACATAACGCCGGGGCGATCGGTTAAGATTGTTCCATTGTCGTGGTAATTAATGTGTATGCTCTCCTATCATCTCCCACTTCCCCTGCCCCCACGGCTCCGTTCTTCCACTCCAAAAATCACCCCGAAAATCTAAGTTAGCCGAATCGGTGTGAGAAGTTGTGGGCAGCCACTCGCGCTGGGGTAGGAGCGGGGGGACTTTTTGGCAGCCTTCCTATTTTCCAGTTTGACGTAGGTTGAACGTCACGGAACAATCGACGTGAGTCACTAACGACTCTTGATGGGGCCATCAAGGGTCGTCAACGGACAAAATCGGTTTGTCAACAGCAGACAATGCTGCATTGTCAACAACTTTTGGGCTACGTAACACCGACGTCACGCAATGAACTTCACAGGGGCTCAGTTCCTCCTCCGTTGAGGGTGGGGCTCACCTCCACACAAACAATGGGGAAACTGAATGGGGGCAGTCACGTGTTGGCACCCCATGTCACGTGACTCACTTGGCACGTCGCCAAAATTGATCACGTGACTCGGCATAGCTCCTATCATGTGACTTGGTAAGTTCCTACGTTTCGAGTGAGCTCAGTATGGAAGTCAACAGCGAGCATAGTTAGGCCTATTCCCCTCTACTGAAGCAAGAAGTAATACTGTTCTGTCATTAAAAAAATGCAAGTAGCAAATAACTCCAGCTTTCTTCCTGCTCCAGCGAAAACATAGGCCTACTTACGTTTCACTTCCATGCTTTTGATTTTTGAAACTTCCTTTGAATTCCCTTCACTCTTTCCCCCAAGGTAATTTAAATTTCATAATCGCTATCTTCGAAGATCTTCTCCCTAAACAAACACTCCTCTAGATATTTCAACTTCACGAATCACTGTCCTAACATTCAGCGGTCAACTACAGATCATCTGCAAGACCAAATCTTATTTCTTATGTCGCAACAGATTTTGCAGGTAATTTAATCTTGCCAAGATCATTAGGTAGGAAGTTCATCGTGCCAAGATCATTAGGAAGCCACTTCACCGGGAAACAATCGTTATAAGGACGATCACATCATTAGTTGCTCATTACGTCAATTCATAATCATTCAGCACTTCTCCAGCAAAGACAAAAGGTACTTCCTGTTGGCTATTTTCACATAACCTAGCCCCTCCACCATATGCAGATTGCCATTGGCTAATTTGGATTGGTACAGACTCCATAGTGAAACTACTAAAGGCAAAAGCCGACTCTTATTGGCTAATTTCAAATGACCCAAACCATCTAACATAGGCAGATTGCCATTGGCTAAATTCAATTGGTACAAACTCCATACTGAACTCACTAAACATAATAGCCGACTGTTATTGGCTAATTTCAAATGACCTAACCTATCTAGAATATGCAGATTGCCATTGGCTAATTTCAATTGGTAAAAAACCCCATAGTGAAGCTACTAAAGATGAAAGCCGACTGTTATTGGCTAATTTGAAATGACTCAACCCATCTAGCATAGGCAGATTGCCATTGGCTAATTTCAATTGGTACGGACTCCATACTGAACTTTCTGAACATAAAAGCCGACTCTTATTGGCTAATTTCAAATGACCTAACAGATCTAGCATATGCAGATTGCTATTGGCTAATTTCAATTGGTACAAAGCCCATAGTGAACTTACTGAACATAATAGCCGACTGTTATTGGCTAATTTCAAATCACCTAACCGATCTAGCATATGCAGATTGCCATTGGCTAATTTCAATTAGTACAAAACCCATAGTGAAGCTACTAAAGATGAAAGCCGACTGCTATTGGCTAATTTCAAATGACCTAACAGATCTAGCATATGCAGATTGCTATTGGCTAATTTCAATTGGTACAAAACCCATAGTGAAGCTACTAAAGATGAAAGCTGACTGCTATTGGCTAATTTCAAATGACCCAGCCCATCTAGCATAGGCAGATTGCCATTGGCTAATTTCAATTGGTACAAACTCCATACTGAACTTACTAAACACAACAGCCGACTCTTATTGGCTAATTTCAAATGACCTATCCCATACAAAAGGGGGCTACACTGTCAGGGCAGTCACACTATCTCACTTTAGTTGGGGGCAGTCACGTGTCTGCCCCCATGTCACGTGACTTACTTGGCAAAGTTCCAAAATTGGTCATGTGACTTGGCACGGTGCCAAGTTCCGGTCATGTGACTTGGCACTTTGCCAAATTATGTGACGTCATTTGGCAATGTGCCAACTTCCCCCCACAAATGCCCCTGCTCATGAGCAGTCCATTTCTTCCACTGTTGCCATAAAACTTTCCTCGAAGGGCTGAGTATAACTCTTGCAGTCTTCCTACCTGATGTTATCTTCCACAAGGGAGGTTAAGATCTATGGAAACGTTCTAAAATAACAACAACGTCAGCAAATGCAACTAAGGGAACTCAGCCAAGAAGAGCAACTACATTAATGGACGGAGTTGAAGCTACTGGGAGGAACTTCAACAACTAATGCAACCAGAACAGCGAGGTTTACCTTGCACAACTAACACTAATAACGCAAGGATAGCAACTAAGGGCACAAAAGCTACTATGGCCACTATGGCAACAATTACGACTATATTTTCTCTACTACTAACCAGGGACGTAGGAAGCACCTCAAACTTGGAGGGGCACGACACTTCAAGGGCACTTATTTTATTAAGCTAAAGAGGCACTTCCTGAAAATAAAAAGGGCACTTCTTTGTTTATTCCAAAATCTTGGGGGGGCACGTGTGCCCAGTTTCTCCCACGCACACACAAACGAAGTTAACTACTCCCAAACAAACGCCGAACACATAAGAAAGAAAGAAAACTAGGGCAATGAAGGAATCTAAATCAACTCTACTGACTCGAATAAAGCTCTACGAGTAGGGAGACTGGAGATCTACCGAAGCGGTCACAATAATCACAACGTCACGAAATGCAACTGCAACTTGCGGCAATGAGGCAAGAAGAGCAACTTCATTTAATCAATGGGTCAACGCAACAAACGCTACTTGGGCAACTAAATGAACAACGCTACCACAACAACAATGGTACCGTCAATAACGGCAAAAAGCTACTATGGCCGCTAAGCAAAGAATTACGACTACATCATTTCTACCAAACAAATAACGCATACACTAAAACAAAGGCTAACAACGAAGGCTGCTAACACCACAAAAGAAACAAACACCTAAGTGAACAAATACCAGGCAACTAAATCAACCCTACTGACACAAAGCCGCCTGAGGAAGCCAAGGGGTCTATCTCTCTTTCCAAAAAGCCTACGGGACTCTTGAAAACAATGGGCTTTGTAGGGAATTTTTATGGATTTTCCTTTAAAATATTATGGATTAAATCAAATGCAAACCACCGCTTTCCTACCCCGCCCTTGGGCTACTAACGCCACTAAAGTCAAGAGGATAGCTAGAAAACAATAACAAAAAATGTGAATTAATGAAAAAGAAGAGAATCATGTTCAAGGCAGCAACTAATTTCTCCAACAACGAATGCTACTAACGCCACAAAAAAAACAAACACCAAAGTGAACAAATACCAGGCAAATAAATCAACCCTACCGAAACAAAAAAAGCTGCCTGAAGAAGCCATGGGGTCTATCTCTCTTCCCAAAAAGCCTCCTGCACTCTAGAAAACAATGGGGTTTGTAGGGAACTCTTATGGATCTTTCTTTAAAAAATTATGGATTAAATTAAATGCAATCTACCGCTCCCCCACCCCCCCCCCCTTGGGTTACTAACGCCACTAAAGTCAAGGAGATAGCTAGAAAACAATAACAAAAAATGTGAATTAATGAAAAAAGAAGAGAATAATATTAACTGCAATAACTATAGACATCGTTATTTTTTTTATTATTTTTTTTATTCTATCTATTTAAAGTAGGCTAGAAAATAAATAGCTACAATTACAGTTAATTAAGGTCTACGACAGCTAATTAACGCCTACTAACAAGGCCTATTAAGAAGCCCTACTACTAATTAAGGCCTATTACTAATTAAGGCCTACTACTAACACACTCCAGGTACCCGAAGAACTGCTACAACTATTCTCACTTCATCTACCAATGCAACTACATCAGCTAAGGTAACTAGAACAATGAAGGATAACAAGAGCAAGTATAAAGAAACCACACCAACGACAAAAATAACACTGAAAGTACTGATAATATGGCGCGCGAAGCGCGACAGTGGCCGCCGCAGGCGGCCCGGGCGCCGGAGGCGCCCAAGCCCTCCGCAGGAGCTAGGAACTCCGAACCCGCGCGCAGCGCGGGTTCGGATTCCTAGTCTCTATACATAACGCCGGGGCGATCGGTTAAGATTGTTCTTTTGTCCTCGAATTTGTGTATGCTCTGCTATCATCTCCCACTTCCCCTGCCCCCACGGGTCCGTTCTTCCACTCCGAAAATCGCCCCGAAAATCTAAGTTAGCCGAATCGGTGTGAGAAGTTGGGGGCAGCCGCTCGCGCTGGGGTAGGAGCGGGGGAACTTTTTGGCAGCCGTCCTATTTTCCAGTTTGACGTATGTCGAACGTCACGGAACAATCGAGGTGAGTCACTAACGACTCTTGATGGGGTCATCAAGGGTCGTCAACGGACAAAATGGGTTTGTCAACAGAAAACAATGCTGGATTGTCAACAACCTAGGGGCTACGTAACACCGACGTCACGCAGTGACCTTCACAGGGGCTCAGTTCCTCCTCCACAACAGGTGGGGCTCACCTCCACAAAAACAATGGGAAAACTGACTGGGGGCAGTCACGTGATGGCACCCCATGTCACGTGACTCACTTGGCACGTTGCCAAAATTGGTCATGTGACTCGGCACTACCCCCAGTTCCTATCATGTGACTTGGCAAGTTCCTACGTTTCCAGTCAGCACAAAATGGAAGTCAACACGAAATAAATAGGCCTATTCCCATCTGAAGCAAGAAGTAAAACTGTTCTGTCATGAAAAATACGCAAGTAGCATATAACTCCAGCTTTCTTCCTGCTCCAGCGAAAACATAGGCCTACTTACGTTTCACTTCCATGCTCTTGATTTCTGAAACTTCCGTTGAATTCCCTTCACTTTTATTTCCCCCAAGGTAATTTCATCCAATTTAAATTTCATAATCGCTATCTTCGAAGATCTACTCCCCAAACAAACACTCCTGTAGATATTTCAACTTCACGAATCACTATCCTAACATTCAGCGGTCAACTACAGATCATCTGCACGAACAAATCTTACGACGCAACAGATTTTGCAGGTAATTTCATCGTGCCAACATCATTAGGTAAGAAGTTAATCGTGCCAAGATCATTAGGAAGCCACTTCTCCGGGAAACAATCGTTCATAAGAATGATCACATCATTAGTTGCTCATTACTTCAATTCATAATGAATACGTTAACCTGCACAGAGGTTATTGTGCGCAGCATTCAGCACTTATCCAGCAAAGACAAAAGGTACTTCCTGTTGGCTATTTTCACATAACCTAGCCCCTCCACCATATGCAGATTGCCATTGGCTAATTTGGATTGGTACAGACTCCATAGTGAAGCTACTAAAGGCGAAAGCCGACTCTTATTGGCTAATTTCAAATGACCCAACCCATCTAGCATAGGCAGATTGCCATTGGCTAATTTCAATTGGTACAAACTCCATACTGAACTTACTAAACATAATAGCCGACTCTTATTGGCTAATTTCAAATGACCTAACCGATCTAGAATATGCAGATTGCCATTGGCTAATTTCAATTGGTAAAAAACCCCATAGTGAAGCTACTAAAGATGAAAGCCGACTGTTATTGGCTAATTTCAAATGACCTAACCCATCTAGCATAGGCAGATTGCCATTGGCTAATTTCAATTGGTACGGACTCCATACTGAACTCACTAAATATAATAGCCGACTGTTATTGGCTAATTTCAAATGACATAACCGATCTAGAATATGCAGATTGCCATTGGCTAATTTCAATTGGTACAATCTCCATAGTGAAGCTACTAAAGATGAAAGCCGACTGTTATTGGCTAATTTCAAATGACCGAACCCATCTAGCATATGCAGATTGCCATTGGCTAATTTCAATTGGTACAAACTCCATAGTGAAGCTACTAAAGATGAAAGCCGACTGTTATTGGCTAATTTCAAATGACCCAACCCATCTAGCATAGGCAGATTGCCATTGGCTAATTTCAATTGGTACGGACTCCATACTGAACTTACTGAACATAACAGCCGACTGTTATTGGCTAATTTCAAATGACATAACAGATCTAGCATATGCAGATAGCCATTGGCTAATTTCAATTGGTACAATCTCCATAGTGAAGCTACTAAAGATGAAAGGTGACTGTTATTGGCTAATTTCAAATGACCCAACCCATCTACCATATGCAGATTGCCATTGGCTAATTTCAATTGGTACAAACTCCATAGTGAAGCTACTAAAGATGAAAGGTGACTGTTATTGGCTAATTTCAAATGACCCAACCCATCTAGCATAGGCAGATTGCCATTGGCTAATTTCAATTGGTACGGACTCCATACTGAACTTACTGAACATAACAGCCGACTGTTATTGGCTAATTTCAAATGACATAACAGATCTAGCATATGCAGATAGCCATTGGCTAATTTCAATTGGTACAATCTCCATAGTGAAGCTACTAAAGATGAAAGGTGACTGTTATTGGCTAATTTCAAATGACCCAACCCATCTACCATATGCAGATTGCCATTGGCTAATTTCAATTGGTACAAACTCCATAGTGAAGCTACTAAAGATGAAAGGTGACTGTTATTGGCTAATTTCAAATGACCCAACCCATCTAGCATAGGCAGATTGCCATTGGCTAATTTCAATTGGTACAAACCCCATAGTGAAGCTACTAAAGATGAAAGGTGACTGTTATTGGCTAATTTCAAATGACCCAACCCATCTACCATATGCAGATTGCCATTGGCTAATTTCAATTGGTACCAACTCCCAGGAACGCCGGAGAGGGGGGGCGCGGGGGGTCAAGCGCCCCTCCTGCCCTTTCCTAACGGGGGCAAGGGGGGCAAAAGTGCCCTTTCAATGAAAAACAATAATTTACTTTGAAATTTGATAGAAAAGCCGCCATAGTTTCATTCCCTTATCAGAAACACACCAGTAACGAAAAGTGACTGTCAATTGCAACTTCAAAATAAGCAATATGCGAATTTATGCGATTCGGAATGAGGACATGTGGAGGAATGGCCGAAAAATTTCGTGAAAGAACATGATTAATGTTCATTAAAACGTTTTTGATAGCATTTTAAGCCAATCTAAAGGGCGTGGCCACAAAAATTTTCCCGGGGGAGTACCCCCGGACCCCCCAATTTTTAGGCTCGCTTCGCTCGCCTTCGGTCTCGATTGCCCTTACCCTCCTAGTCGCCCCCCTTGCCCTACCATCGCCCCGGCGTCCCTGCCAACTCCATAGTGAAGCTACTAAAGATGAAAGCTGACTGTTATTGGCTAATTTCAAATGACCTAACCGATCTAGCATATGCAGATTGCCATTGGCTAATTTCAATTGGTACAAGCCCCATAGTGAAGCTACTAAAGATGAAAGCTGACTGTTATTGGCTAATTTCAAATGATCCAACCCATCTAGCATAGGCAGATTGCCATTGGCTGATTTCAATTGGTACAAACTCCATACTGAACTTACTAAACATAATAGCCGACTCTTATTGGCTAATTTCAAATGACCTATCCCATACAAAAGGAGGGAACACTGTGAGGGCAGTCACACTATCTCACATTAGTTGGGGGAAGTCACGTGTCTGCCCCCATGTCACGTGATTTACTTGGCAAAGTTCCAAAATTGGTCACGTGACTTGGCACGCTGCCAAGTTCCGGTCATGTGACTTGGCACTTTGCCAAATTATGTGACGTCATTTGGCACGGTGCCAACTTCCCCCCCACAAATGCCCCTGTGCATGGGCAGTCCATTTCCTTCACTATTTCCTGAAAACTTCCCTCCAAGGGCTGAGTATAACTCTTGCAGTCTTCCTACTTGATGTTATCTTCCACAAGGGATGCTGACATCTACGGAAACGTTCTAAAATAACAACAACGTCAGCAAATGCAACTAAGGAAACTGAGCCAAGAAGAGCAACTACATTAATGGACGGAGTTAAAGCTACTGGGAGGAACTTCAACAACTAATGCAACCAGAACAGCGAGGTTTACCTTGCACAACTAACACTAATAACGCAAGGATAGCAACTATGGGCACAAAAGCTACTACGGCCACTATGGCAACAATTACGACTGCATCTTCTCTACTAAACAAATAACGCACATACCAAAACGAAGTTAACAACTAATTTCTCCCACAACAAACGCTATCAACGCCACAAAAGAAAGAAAGACAACTAGGGCAACGAAGGAATTTAAATCAACTCTACTGAAACGAATAAAGCTCTACGAGTAGGGAGACTGGAGATCTACCGAAGCAGTCATAATAATCACAACGTCACAAAATGAAACTGTAACTTACGGCAATGACGCAAGAACAGCAACTTCATTAAATCAAGGGATGAGTGCAACAAACGCTACTTGGGCAACCAAATGAACAATGCTACCACAACAACGATGGTACCGTTAATAACAGCAAAAAAGCTACTATGGCCCCTAAGCCAAGAATTACGACTACATCATTTCTACCAAACAAATAACGCATACACTAAAACAAAGGCAACAACTAATTTCTCCAACAACGAAGGCTACTAACGCCACAAAAGAAACAAACACCTAAGTGAACAAATACCAGGCAACTAAATCAACCCTACTGAAGAAAAAAAGCTGCCTGAGGAAGCCAAGGGGTCTATCTCTCTTCCCAAAAAGTCTCCGGAACTCTTTCAAACAATGGGGTTTGTAGGGAATTTTGATGTATTTTTCATTTAAAAAATTCTGAATTAAATTAAATGCAAACTACCGCTCCCCCACCCCGCCCTTGGGCTACTAACGCCACTAAAGTCAAGAGGAATGCTAGAAAACAAGAACAAAAAATGTGATTTAATGAAAAAAGAAGAGAATAAAGTTAACTGCTATAACTATAGACATTACTATTTTTGTTATTATTTTTTTATTAAAAATCTATTTGAAGTAGGCTAGAAAATATATAGCTAAAATTACAGCTAATTAAGGCTACGAGAGCTAATTAACGCCTACTAAGAAGGGCTACTAAGAAGGCCTACCACTAATTAAGACCTACTACTAATTAAGGCCTACTACTAACACACTTCAGGTACGTGAAGAACTGCGGCAACTATTCTCACTTCATCTACCAATGCAACTACAATGCCTGCCAAAAGTCCTTGCAACACTTAGGCCATTTCTTGACAATCCGCAGTTCTAGCCATAGCGATTAGGCTTAAGCACCCCCTCACCCCCAAAACAATGTTGATTTGCAAGGTTATTGTCCTAGCATTCCATCAGAGTCGCGAATCGTCCTGCCATCCCCATTTTGTCATCACAGAACAACATTGTTCTGAGGGGGAGAGGGGGAAATCGCAAAAAAATGCAAAAATTGCAAAGGTGTTTCAAGACTTTTGGCAGGCATTGTACATGAGCTAAGGTAACTATGACAATGACGGATAACAAGAGCAAGTATAAAGCAACCACACTAACGAAGAAAATAACACTGAAAGTACTCATATTGTGGCGCGCGAAGCGCGACAGTGGCCGCCGCAGGCGGCCCTGGCGCCCAGGGCGCCCAAGCCATCCGCAGGAGCTAGGAACTCCGAACCCGCGCGCAGCGCGGGTTCGGATTCCTAGTCTATATACATAACGCCGGGGCGATCGGTTAAGATTGTTCCATTGTCGTGGTAATTAATGTGTATGCTCTGCTATCATCTCCCACTTCCCCTGCCCCCACGGCTCCGTTCTTCCACTCGAAAAATCACCCCCAAAATCTAAGTTAGCCGAATCGGTGTGAGAAGTTGGGGGCAGCCACTCGCGCTGGGGTAGGAGCGGGGGAAATTTTGGCAGCCGTCCTATTTTCCAGTTTGACGTAGGTTGAACGTCACGGAACAATCGACGTGAGTCACTAACGACTCTTGATGGGGTCATCAAGGGTCGTCAACGGACAAAGTCGGTTTGTCAACAGAAAACAATGCTGGATTGTCAACAACCTAGGGGCTACGTAACACCGACGTCACGCAGTGACCTTCACAGGGGCTCAGTTCCTCCACCGTCACACGGGTGGGGCTCACCTCCACACAAACAATGGGGAAACTGACTGGGGGCAGTCACGTGTTGGCACCCCATGTCACGTGACTCACTTGGCACGTTGCAAAAATTGGTCATGTGACTCGGCTCTCCCCCTAGATCCTATTTTGCAAGTTACTACGTTTTCAGTCTGCACAACATGGAAGTCAACACGAAGTACATAGGCCTATTCCCATCTAAAGCAAGAAGTAAAACTGTTCTGTCATGGAAAATACGCAAGTAGCATATAACTCCAGCTTTCTTCCTGCTTCAGCGAAAACATAGGACTACTTACGTTTCACTTTCATGCTCTTGAATTCTGAAACTTCCGTTGAATTCCCTTCACTTTTATTTCCCCAAGGTAATTTCATCCAATTTGAATTTCATAATCGCAATCTTGGAACATCTACTCCCCAAACAAACACTCCTGTAGATATTTCAACTTCAAGAATCACTATCCTAACATTCAGCGGTCAACTACAGATCATCTGCACGAACAAATCTTACGACGCAACAGATTTTGCAGGTAATTTCATCGTGCCAACATCATTAGGTAAGAAGTTCATCGTGCCAAGATCATTAGGAAGCCACTTCTCCGGGAAACAATCGTTTATAAGAATGATCACATCATTAGTTGCTCATTACTTCAATTCATAATGAATACGTTAACCTGCACAGAGGTCATTGTGCGCAGCATTCAGCACTTATCCAGCAAAGACAAAAGGTACTTCCTGCTGGCTATTTTCACATAACCTAGCCCCTCCACCATATAAAGATTGCCATTGGCTGATTTGGATTGGTACAGACTCCATAGTGAAGCTACTAAAGGCGAAAGCCGACTCTTATTGGCTAATTTCAAATGACCTAACCCATCTAGCATAGGCAGATTGCCATTGGCTAATTTCAATTGGTACAAACTCCATACTGCAAACACTAAACATAATAGCCGACTGTTATTGACTAATTTCAAATGACCTAACCGATCTAGAATATGCAGATTGCCATTGGCTAATTTCAATTGGTAAAAAACCCCGTAGTGAAGCTACTAAAGATGAAAGCCGACTGTTATTGGCTAATTTTAAATGACCAAACCCATCTAGCATAGGCAGATTGCCATTGGCTAATTTCAATTGGTACGGACTCCATACTGAACTCACTAAACATAATAGCCGACTGTTATTGGCTAATTTCAAATGACATAACCGATCTAGAATATGCAGATTGCCATTGCCTAAATTCAATTGGTAAAAAACCCCATAGTGAAGCTACTAAAGATGAAAGCCGACTGTTATTGGCTAATTTCAAATGACCCAACCCATCTAGCATAGGCAGATTGCCATTGGCTAATTTCAATTGGTACAAAACACATGGTGAAGCTACTAAAGATGAAAGCCGACTGCTATTGGCTAATTTCAAATGATCCAACAGATCTAGCAAAGGCAGATTGCCACTGGCTAATTTCAATTGGTAAAAAACCCCATAGTGAAGCTACTAAAGATGAAAGCCGACTGTTATTTGCTAATTTCAAATGACCTAACCGATCTAGCATATGCAGATTGCCATTGGCTAATTTCAATTGGTACAAGCCCCATAGTGAAGCTACTAAAGATGAAAGCTGACTGTTATTGGCTAATTTCAAATGACCCAACCCATCTAGCATAGGCAGATTGCCATTGGCTGATTTCAATTGGTACAAACTCCATACTGAACTTACTAAACATAATAGCCGACTCTTATTGGCTAATTTCAAATGACCTATCCCATACAAAAGGAGGCTACACTGTGAGGGCAGTCACACTATCTCACATTAGTTGGGGGCAGTCACGTGTCTGCCCCCATGTCACGTGATTTACTTAGCAAACTTCCAAAATTGGTCATGTGACTTGGCACGCTGCCAAGTTCCGGTCATGTGACTTGGCACTTTGCCAAATTATGTGACGTCATTTGGCACTGTGCCAACTTCCCCCCACAAATGCCCCTGTGCATGAGCAGTCCATTTCCTTCACTATTTCCTGAAAACTTCCCTCCAAGGGCTGAGTATAACTCTTGCAGTCTTCCTACTTGATGTTATCTTCCACAAGGGATGCTGACATCTACGGAAACGTTCTAAAATAACAACAACGTCAGCAAATGCAACTAAGGGAACTGAGCCAAGAAGAGCAACTACATTAATGGACGGAGTTAAAGCTACTGGGAGGAACTTCAACAACTAATGCAACCAGAACAGCGAGGTTTACCTTGCACAACTAACACTAATAACGCAAGGATAGCAACTATGGGCACAAAAGCTACTACGGCCACTATGGCAACAATTACGACTGCATCTTCTCTACTAAACAAATAACGCACATACCAAAACGAAGTTAACAACTAATTTCTCCCACAACAAACGCTATCAACGCCACAAAAGAAAGAGAGACAACTAGGGCAACGAAGGAATTTAAATCAACTCTACTGAAACGAATAAAGCTCTACGAGTAGGGAGACTGGAGATCTACCGAAGCGGTCATAATAATCACAACGTCACAAAATGAAACTGTAACTTACGGCAATGACGCAAGAACAGCAACTTCATTAAATCAAGGGATGAGTGCAACAAACGCTACTTGGGCAACCAAATGAACAATGCTACCACAACAACGATGGTACCGTTAATAACAGCAAAAAAGCTACTATGGCCCCTAAGCCAAGAATTACGACTACATCATTTCTACCAAACAAATAACGCATACACTAAAACAAAGGCAACTACTAATTTCTCCAACAACGAAGGCTACTAACGCCACAAAAGAAACAAACACCTAAGTGAACAAATACCAGGCAACTAAATCAACCCTACTGAAGAAAAATAGCTGCCTGAGGAAGCCAAGGGGTCTATCTCTCTTCCCAAAAAGGCTCCGGAACTCTTTCAAACAATGGGGTTTGTAGGGAATTTTGATGTATTTTTCATTTAAAAAATTCTGAATTAAATTAAATGCAAACTACCGCTCCCCCACCCCGCCCTTGGGCTACTAACGCCACTAAAGTCAAGAGGAATGCTAGAAAACAAGAACAAAAAATGTGATTTAATGAAAAAAGAAGAGAATAAAGTTAACTGCTATAACTATAGACATTACTATTTTTGTTATTATTTTTTTATTAAAAATCTATTTAAAGTAGGCTAGAAAATATATAGCTAAAATTACAGCTAATTAAGGCTACGAGAGCTAATTAACGCCTACTAAGAAGGGCTACTAAGAAGGCCTACCACTAATTAAGACCTACTACTAATTAAGGCCTGCTACTAAAACACTTCAGGTACGTGAAGAACTGCGGCAACTATTCTCACTTCATCTACCAATGCAACTACAATGCCTGCCAAAAGTCCTTGCAACACTTAGGCCATTTCTTGACAATCCGCAGTTCTAGCCATAGCGATTAGGCTTAAGCACCCCCTCACCCCCAAAACAATGTTGATTTGCAAGGTTATTGTCCTAGCATTCCAACAGAGTCGCGAATCGTCCTGCCATCCCCATTTTGTCATCACAGAACAACATTGTTCTGAGGGGGAGAGGGGGAAATCGCAAAAAAATGCAAAAGTTGCAAAGGTGTTCCAAGACTTTTGGCAGGCATTGTACATGAGCTAAGGTAACTATGACAATGACGGATAACAAGAGCAAGTATAAAGCAACCACACTAACGAAGAAAATAACACTGAAAGTACTGATATTGTGGCGCGCGAAGCGCGACAGTGGCCGCCGCAGGCGGCCCGGGCGCCGAAGGCGCCCAAGCCCTCCGCAGGAGCTAGGAACTCCGAACCCGCGCACAGCGCGGGTTCGGATTCCTAGTCTTATATATTCGGATTCCTTAAAAAAAAAAAAATTTTAATCGAAATGATAATGATAATGATAATAATAATGATAATGATAATGATGATAATAAATGATAATGACAATGATAATGATAATGATAATGGTAATGGTAATGATAATGATAATGATAATGATAATGATAATATTAATGCTAATGATAATGATAATAGTAATGATAATGATAATGATGATGATAAATGATGATGATAATGATAATGATAATGATAATGATAATGATAATGATAATGATAATGATAATGATGATGATAAATGATGATGATAATGATGATGATAATGATAATGATAATAATGATGATAAATGATGATGATAATGATGATGATAAATGATAATGATAATATTAATGATAATGATAATAGTAATGATAATGATAATGATAATGATAATATTAATGATAATGATAATGATAATGATAATGATAATGATAATGATAATGATAATAGTAATGATAATAGTAATGATAATGATAAAGATGATGATAAATGATAATGATAATGATAATGATGATGATAAATGATGATGATAATAGTAATGATAATGATAATGATGATGATAAATGATAATGATAATGATAATGATGATGATAAATGATGATGATAAATGATAATGATAATAATAATGATAATGATAAATGATAATGATAAATGATGATGATAATGATAATGGTAATAATAAATGATAATGATAATGATAATGATAATGATAATGATAATGATAATGATAATGATAATGATAATGATAATGATAATGATAATGATAATGATAATGATAATGATAATGATAATGATAAATGATAATGATAATGTTAATAATAATGATAATAATAATGATAATGATAAATGATAATGATAATGATAATATTAATGATAATGATAATGATAATTATAATGATAAGAGTAATGATAATGATAATGATAATGATAATGATAATGATAATTGCCCCGCACTGAAGCGGGGCTTCCTTAGAAAAATGCACGTAAAGAGAACAAAAGGTGCTGTGGGCAAAAAAACTCAAGAAGTTTCAGCCGGCTTACCATCAAAAAACAAGTTCATAAACCAGTTTATCCTGAATTTATCAAAGCAATTGTTTTATTGGCCAATCAGACTTCATAGAAGACAAAGCAATTCAATTAAATGAGCCCATCTGGATTGAAAACTGGTCAGACAGGTTCTCCTCTAGACTCATTCCAAAAAGTCTCTTGCTTGGCTCCCCTGCAGATTTGTCACTGCAATAGAGGCGTTAGGGACTACAAAAACAACGAAAGTTAAAGGGACTTATGTAATGGATCTAGCAGGCTCCTCTCCTTGTTGTTGTTCATCAACTTTGTTGTATTCATTGAATGAAATTGGTCACAGCAGATTATCTGTCGTCCTATTTGTTGAAAGGCTTTAATGGGGCTTTTCTTTCCCGTCGTTTGATGATTGTGGGCTCTATCAAAAGCATTGTGTTGCACAAGGCCCTTCAAGTCGCTTCGAGTCACAAATTCGAAAGAGTTGGTTGTTGAGTTGTCAGGTTACTGATAGCATCGTCGAACAATCGCCTGATGACGTTGACTCAGCATATTCATTGCATGAAAAGTAACCTCAATGCTGCACGTGAGCTAGCCTGCGTGCAGACTTTACTTTCCACTGCGAAGGATAGCTTATGAGTTCCTCAACGGTTCTCCTTCGCAGTAGGAAGGTAAAGTCTGCACGCAGGCTACGCGTGCACTTACATCTCCCTTAGACCATGCTTAGCAATGCACAATTTTCAGAAATTTTTACCACCAGTCTTTTTATTGATTTAAATGCGGTTGAAAAATCTAAAATCATATCTGTTCTCTCTTCCACTGGATTTTGTGACAGATGTAATCAAATCAACATTTCATAATTTAGAGGTCTTTGTAAACTATATAAGCCTACCGTAATTTTTGTAAACGTTGATTCGCTCTCAACAAAGCTGAAACACAGTGGCCCAAAACAATAGGGTCAGGACGTCATCTCCCCAACAAGCCCTGAATGTGCTAGTTCCCATTGGCACAATGCACTGATTTTGAGTAATTATCGTTTATTCTTTATTGCAAAGAATGCTCTAGCTGTCAAATTATTAGCTAGGTGTGAACGAATCAGGCCGGTAGCAGCTATTGGGGCCGGTCAGGCCCGCCCCCCCCCCCCCCCCAATAATTTCCAGAAGTTGATTTTTTTTCTTCATAATAACGTAGAAAACTGATCATCAGTGACAGGCCCTTGGCACTTGGCACTGAAGCGAGTTAAGACCTTTCTAAGTTCAACAACAGCAAACTACCGCCTCAACCACCTACCTGATGTTGAAACATGTGAACAAAGACAGAGTTGATAAACTCAACCTTGTCAGCATGGTAAACGAATTTGTCATAGATTCCAATGCAAGAAAATTTAACTTTGGAAAGCTCAACCCATTTGACATCAGAAGCACTTCGACAAGTGACGCGAAAAGTACCCAGACTTCAATAATCAATAATCAAATCTAAACTAACGAGCAATGGCGTGGTCCTTGAGATCCCTCGAAGAGAAAAGAGCTGGGTATAGCTGGGAAACAATTTTCCGAGAAATGTCAAGCCTTCCATTTTAGCATTGGCAAATATGGAATCAGGGGTGCATTGTAAGCCAAAGTAAAGGGTGCTTCTTCAAAAATTTTCCCAATGCTCAAATTTATAAGATAACTGTAAAAAAAAGGAAAAACTATCAAAATTTCTTTGTCGCTAATAATGGCAAGCATGATATTGGGAGACGCATTGTAAGCCAAAGTCGTCAAGGATGTTTCTTCAAAGATTGTCCTCGTGCTTCAACTTATAAGAGAACTGTCACAAACTATCAGAGTTTCCTTGTCGCTAATGGCAAGCATGATATTGGGAGATGCATTCTAAGTAAAGGGCGTGGCCCCAAAAATTGTCCTGGGGGCTTCCCCCAGACCCCCCCCCCCCCCCCAATTTCAATTCCACCCATTTAATTTACTCTGGCCATTAGTGCCCCTCCAATCTGAAGAACGCTCGTACGGGCCTGGAACGAATTTATGTAACCAATTGGTCTATTTTTGGGAGAGGTGAGGGGCACTTCAGCATTTACTATTGCTAGTAGTATAGTAATACAAATATTTTAACAGGATTAAAGCTTCAACTAAATATTGCAGTTTTCAATGCTTGTCCTGCAAAGCCAGCTAGTAGAGCTAGTAGAACCAGCTAGAAAGGGCTTGAGACGATATCTTTCCTTACCCCTTGGGGGCAAGCAACTTCCTTTAAAAGAACAAAATACTCAGTGAAACAACAGAAAATTCTAGGGAAACATGTATTGTTATGAGGAATACTCATTATGAAGCTCAACTTTTAGAGCGCCTTTATTTTCACTTTTTCCCAGTATCATTTTGCTCGAATGGTAGGGTACCTGAGTAATCTCTAAAAATTAAAAGTCTTTACAAATCTTTGTTGAGACCAATTGAGAAGGAATAAGGCTTACCGTATCCAACAGGCAAATTAACTACAATAAGCATCAAGCAGGGGAAAAGAACTATGACATTCTTCAAGTTTATGAAGCTGCAGCAAGACATGTTTGGGAAGTCTACGGAAAAAAGAAGTGATGAGTCAGTTGAACTTTTCAATTACTGTACAGGCTCTATTGAGCCCCTGAGGGGCTTATTTAATTTCAGATACTATAGAGGGGGCCGTGAAAGAGAGGGGCTAATTAGTGGGGAGCAATAAAAAAAATCAAATGACCACGATAAATGAGGGGTATCTCGGGGTTTGCGGTATTGCGGTATCGGGGGTAAATTTTGTGCGGTATTGCGGTAATGACGGAAAAAACTTGCGGTATTGTGGTATCGAGCTTTCACAGCGCGGTATGCGGTATTGTACGAAAATTAACATCCAAACTTCATGCAGTGCCATTTTCCTGTTGAAGAAGAAAGCATCTTCGAGACGAACTGATAGAGGAAAGAAAAACGAAGAAGAGGGTGGTCCCTTATCCCTCTCTCCTTGTGCCTGCTCCACCTGCTCAACCTTGAAAAGGTGCCTGTGGAGAAGAGCACGCAACATTCTTATCTGAAGAAAAAGAATCAAAATATTTGCACGACTCAAAATTTTAGATGTAGGAAATCACCCATATTTTCAAATCAGGCAATCCGACAATGTTGGACAACTATACGCCTATCACGGTAATTCCTGCTCTATCAAAAGTTATCTAGAAGATCATTTATAATCAACTGTGCCAGTACCTTGAATCGAATAGCCTATTGTGCCTCTACATCAGTTTGTGTTTAGACAAGGGAGATCTACGCAACATGCAGTTACCTCACGGCAGGCCCGATACCAGCCTTAATTCTTAGGGGGGCAAAGAACCAAAATTTTCCGATGCTATAAAATCAACAACAACAACAGCAACAACCCCAATTTTGGGAAGATCCGTTAAAACATGCACGAAAGTATGGTGGCCGATAAGGGCCAATCCTCATTTCAAATTCAGAATTCTCATTTCAGTTTTAGAATCCTCATTTCAATATTAGAATCCTCATTTCAATTTTAGAATCCTCATTTCAATTTTAGAATCGTTATTTCAGTTTTTGAATCCTCATTTCAATATTAGAATCCTCATTTCAATATTAGAATCCTCATTTCAATATTAGAATCGTCATTTCAAATTCAGAATCGTCATTTCAGTTTTAGAATCCTCATTTCAAATTAGGAATCCTCATTTCAATCTCAGATTCTTCATTTCAATTTTAGAATCCTCATTTCAGTTTTAGAATCCTCATTTCAATTTTAGAATCCTCATTTCAATTTTAGAATCCTCGTTTCAAACTCGGGGGGAGGGGGGGTACTCATATATTTTTCCGTACTGGGACGTGCCGCTGAACACAGGGTATCATTTCCAGGATTCCTACTCCGACACAGGGTATCACTTTTGCATAGTCGGCTCCATCACAGGGTCCATATTTTCTATAATTGACTCCATGACGTCGTTGTAAGCCATTTCGTTTGGATAGCAACATTTCCCCCCTTTTTCATAGATTTCTATCAAATTACCGGGGCATCCTACAGTTTTGTATAAAGAAACTCTACTGTCTTTAGATAGTTTTTAAATTTTGCTCCGGCTGGGACAGGGTATCAATTTCGGGAATTTTACTCCGGGACAGGGTGCAGGGTTCAGATTTTCCAGCGGCACCTCCCCTTATTTTCGTACACCAAGTACCTCCCCCCCCCCGAGTTTGTAGCCACAAGCACAGTGAAAGGTAACTTCCATAGTGAATACCTTGAAAACTATATCATACCTTCTCCCCACTCTAATGAGCAAGCCCCTCCTGACTAAGCCAAAATTTTGAATAAGCCCCCATCTCTATGCCCAACGCCCACTTATATCATGTTAATTTTGATATGGTTTGAGATAAAAACTGTGTCGAATTTTTGTATATGACTCGTAAGATTGTATGCTGACGACGCAAAATATGGATTTTATTTATGTCGTTATCATTTGATTCATTCTGTGAATAAGTCCCCTCTCTAATAAGAATCCTCTCTGTGAAATTTCCAATTTTCATTGAAATAAAAATTCCATAGTTGCAATGAGGATTCTGAAATTGAAATGAGGATTCTGAAACTGAAATGAGGATTCTGAAACTGAAATGAGGATTCTGAAACTGCAATGACGATTCTGAAACTGAAATGACGATTCTGAAACTGAAATGACGATTCTGAAACTGAAATGACGATTCTGAAACTGAAATGACGATTCTGAAACTGCAATGACGATTCTGAAACTGAAATGACGATTCTGAAACTGAAATGACGATTCTGAAACTGAAATGACGATTCTGAAACTGAAATGACGATTCTGAAACTGAAATGACGATTCTGAAACTGAAATGACGATTCTGAAACTGAAATGACGATTCTGAAACTGCAATGACGATTCTGAAACTGAAATGACGATTCTGAAACTAAAATGACGATTTTTAATTTGAAATGAGGATTTTAAATTTGAAATGAGGATTCTAAAATTGAAATGAGGATTCTAAAACTGAACTGAGGATTGGCCCTTATCGGCCACCATACGAAAGGACTGATGTGCTCCTTTAATGACTAGATTTTGGAATTATTTTATAGTTTCAAGGTTGGGGCCTTCAAAATTGGTCAATATGAAGAAAAAAATGCTGTAGATGCAAAATTCATATCAAAATTTATACTCGAAAGTCAATAAATTCATGTTCTTTGCATCATTTCCCAGTAAAATCTTCTACATGTGGGCCTGTAACAACAACAAAAATCCGACAAGTGGAGTGAAATTTCCGATAAATGGCCTTCTGGGGGGGGCGCTCCGCCCCCAGCCCCCCCCCCACTGGCTTCGGCCCTGCCTTACTGTCAGAAAAGTTTAGACAGAACGTTGAAAAAGGGCTACTTAGTGGTGCTGTCTATAAATTGACCTTCATAAAGCCTTCGACACAGTACGTCATGCAACCTTGCTGGAAAAATTGCCAAGTTATGGTATAGATGATGTGGAATTACAATGGATAGGTGATTATTTCTTTAACCCTATTACTACCGGGGGGGGGGGCACAAAGTGCCCGCGGCAAAGTTTATTTGATGTAGTGTCGTCAGTTCAAAAGATAAAGAGCTGAAACTTTGCGACTTTTCCTCAAATTTCATGGACTAATTAAAATTTGTAATATTTTTTCAAAATGGTAGATACTGATCACGTGACCAACATTTTTTCAACACGTGGTCAGCCAGACAATTAAAGAAGCGAGTCCAGTTTTAACACGGATGGTCATAGAATATCGAGAATACCACCATTCGAAAGCTCTCGATGAGAGCTTTCAGATGATGTATGGTTTTATCCATTTTTGATGACGTCAGCAAATTTAACGTTCATGACGTCATCAAAGTTTATGACGTCATATATATAATGACAAATGTATTAGATAACTTTAAATGGTCAAAATTGGTTCTATTGATTGTTATGAACAATTTTAAGGCATTTTAGAGAATTTTCATCAGTAATTAGGGGTTTAAATGAAACAATGACAAACTGATGCAAATAAATGATGAATATATGATATAAATAACAAGCTTAAATTGACATTTCATTGCCAATTTTTATTCAGTGATGCTTTGGGATACATTCTAGTAGCATTATAAAAGAAATTATCAAATAAGAATATAAATATTGCCAATATTATAAAAAGTAAGCAAATACTGCCATTTTCCACCATTATGACGTCACAGTGACGTCAAAGATGTAATGAAGAATTAAAAAAGTAGCCTATTGCGTAGATTTTGTTCCTATACACCCCTGTCCTAAGTTTCATCCTCATATCTGCAATATTGGCGAAGTTACGGAGGGGGGGCACTTTGTGCCCCCCCCCAGTACTACAATGGTCGAAAAAGCCCGGTAGTAATAGGGTTAATAGGAAACAATACTAAATATTTGATAACACCAGCTCATGCGAAGAAAACGTTACATGCGGTATACCACAAGGATCCATCCTGGGGTCCCTTCTCTTTGGGCTGATAATCAACGCAATCCATATTCCGCTCACTGATGCTGGCATTATATTATATGCCAATGATACTGTTTTATATTGTGCAAGGAAGAACTCAATTGACATACAACATTTACTTAACAGTGAACTGCAAAAAGTTGCAGACTGGCTTCATGAAAATAACTTGTTCATTTAACTTGAAAAAAGGTAAAACTGAATTTGTGCTATATGGATCACATCAAAAGTTGTCCAAACAGCCAAACGTGGACATCAAAATCTACAATCAAACTATTCATGAGACAAAATCATACAAGTAGATTTTGATAACCATCTGAACCCACACCGATATTTGGAAATGGGTAAAAAAAGCTTCAGCCAGAATAAACTTTTTATCTGGTATTCGCGAGAAAGTCAGCCCTTGTGTAGCAGAATCGATATTAAAAAAGAATTGATATGTTCTACATCTTCGTAAATCGTAATTTTTGCTTTCAATGCAGTTTTACTGAAAGCACATCAGTGAAACTTTTCCCGCCGTTCTCACGTCACAGTTTTGTCTGTAAAATCTCTAACTACGATCTAGCAAAAAGACGAAACTACAAATTTTGATGAAGGAAGGTGGATTTAGGTCGGAATCAAACTGCTACAGACCGGTATACTGTATTAACATCGTTGTTTTTAGTTTTCTAGCGTTTGCGGTATTTTGCTATTTTTTGGTGCGGTATTGCGGTATTTGGTGTCTTTTTCGTGCGGTATTGCGGTATTGGGACCCCCCCGATGTACCCCTCATAAATATGATAGCTCTTCAGTTCTTGTACCTCATTACGAGTCAAACCACGCTCTGTAGAAAACGCGCTAGTTGATGTGTTAATTGATAATGGCCCTATCGTGCTTGCTGCATCCCCAATTTGATTTTGTGAACTGTGAGGCTTCCTCCCGGGCAGGGAAATGCGAGGCCAATTGCGAAGTTACATTGATTTTGGCAGCACAATATGCCTCGCATTGCCCTGCGAGGGAGAAAGCCTCCCAGTTCAAAAAATAAGGATGTAGAGAGCAAGATAGGAATATTTCAAGCAAGATAACGAGCAGAAAGGAAGATGAATGAAGGCAAGGAATATTTTGATAACTGCCGCAATCTTACAGCGCGTGGTCAAATTCATATATTCAACAGAGTTTTTTTCACCACAAATCCAAATTAACATGCGAACTTGTTTAGCAAGATAAATGAAGAATCTTTGGTAACTTCTGGAATTTGATATAATTGGGGGGGGGGCTTATTCAAATTCTGGTTCAGAGGGGAGGGGCCTATTAGAGCGGGGGCGTAATAGAGAGGGGACTGAATAGAGCTTTTAAGGTAATGTAAACGGCGTCCCAAAAAGGTGTCCGAGGCTACTAATAAAAGATTAAATCAAAAATATTTGAAATTGGTCCACTGTATGATTAAGCCTAGCCTGTCGGAAGTGGGAACTTATTTCTAGCTTACCCCGTATTTTTTGTATTTTGCTGAGATCAGCAAAATTTATCATCTACGACGTCATACTTATATATGACGTCATCAAAATTGACTAATTACCAATTGAAGAGCAATTTGATATCGTTTCTAATTACTAAAAGTTGGCAATCAGAAAATAGGAATTCAAATACCTATTGTTTGACCACGTGACTACCACAGGCCCTATTTCGAGTGCGGTCACAAAAATATTCTTTAACCCTAATCCTACCAGGCTTTTTTATCTAACATAGCTGGGGACCTCCCCCCCCCCCCTCCCTCATAAGTAGCCGTAGACTAATGGGAAATCATTGAAACTTGGCAAGGGAGTAGTCCTAACTATTCTTAGCCGATTGGCAGTTTTGGGCGTGGCCTCCCCATTAGGTGACGTCACTATGACGTCATAATGCTGGAAAATGTCACAATATATGGTTTTCCGGCTTATTTGTTCTAAAAACGGAATAAAGGTAATGTGAATGACTTTTTCCATTCTCATTTTGCGTACTATTCATTTTCAATTCAAATGTGATGCATAGAGGTGTTTTTAGACTGTTATTTTGGAAGAAAATGACAAAAATTGATGACGTCATGATTAAAAACGTTGTTTCTCTGCCAAAAATTGATAATGATTGGCTCAAAATGCTTTTAAAGTATTGCATAACGCAATTCTATGCATCTTTAACAAAATCTGTTGGAAAAAACTTCAAAATTTGCCAAAATGACCCAAAATGGCGGCCGAGTGACGTCATCATTTAAGAATGCTGACGTCAGCAAATTCCATTGTTATTGGCAACAATAGAAAGCTAATTGTTTGCTGATTCTTTTAAAGTACAATAGTCAACATTTGGAACTAATTCTGGGAGTAAAAATATCAAAATCATTAATTTTTCTAATACCTTGCTCCAGATATGGTAGTGTCACCTGTCACGTGACCCCTACTGTTCAAAAATTTAAGCGTCAAAATGTAGCTAATAGATAATTAGTAATTGTCAGAGAGTTTAAGGTTCATAGCTTTTTTCGTTAAAGAATGCTCTGCAAAAACTTGATGTCATCAATCTTTATCACGTCATATTCCTAATGAATTAGTACATTTTGCATGCAAAATTCATGGAATTACCTCAAATATCGATGAAGGTACTTGATTTGACCAATGACACTCGAAATTAACCGTTTTTAATCACAATTATTAAGCTAACAATTTTGCATTGAATCAAATTTTCATTATTTTATTAGTTAATTTAGTAGAAACCAAAAATATCCGTATGAAACCATATAAAACTACCAATTAATGGTATCAAGCAGGCATTTGGATGGTTTTTTTTTGCCGATTTTTATCCAGCTCTTTGCCAGTAATGGGCCCTTTCTTGCAAATAGCTCGATTTTCTCAAAATTTGCATTGTTCGTGACTATTGATTTATTGGTGATATTTTCAGATTTTCCTTTGTTCATGACAAAGTGCAAGTTTCATCATGGAGCATTGCGGACACCTTTATTTTGTAGGAAATTTTGTAGGAAATTTTTATTCGATACTACTACCTTAAGTCGTAGAGGACTTAAGGTAGTAGTATCGAATACAAATTTCCTACAAAATTTCCTACAAAATAAAGGTGTCCGCAATGCTCCATGGTTTCATTGTCATAGCTGTTATACTTGCCGAGAGAAACATGGGAGGGGGAGCCAAAAACGCCCCCGGTAGAAAATCACTTTTTTTACCCGGTTAAAATAGGGATCCACAATCCTGGACAAAATATTTCAAAAAAATGCTCTATTTGGATTCCAGTAGTTCTTAAAAGGAGCATAAAATCATGTTGTCCTTATTCAATCATTACTGCAGATTTAGTTGGATTATATAATCATTCTTTTGTGTTAGTTGGGTGTGTCACTTGAGGTGTGGCACAATATTGTTTTTTCATGTAGATGATGGCTACATGTTTGATCGAAAAAGAAGCAAATTAAACGCTATACAACGTTCACTGTTCACAAGCACAGTCCAATAAATCAATGTTTTTGCTGTTAGAGAGTCTGGTACCCAGGGTGTTTTTGCCAGACAATCCTGGACAAAATATTTGGAACAAAGTTAGTTTTTTGGTGATTATCTCAGTTCTTCTCACTCTTACATTCGCACCACCCCCCTTTTACCCCCGAAACAATGTTGGTTGGCATCTTGAAGCTGAAAACATCCAAGCAACATTGTATCGGGGGTAAAAGGGGGGGGGGGTTGAACAAGGGCAGATTTTGTAACAATAGAGCCTTTGGTTTGTCTACATATGACGCCATCTTGGTTGACTAGCCAATCGGAGAGCTCTATTTCTATGGCGTCATCTGATGATAATGGCGGAAGGAGGGGTTTGCTGTGGAGAAAACCACACCCTCGTTTTTTCCTCGCGACGAAAATATACTTTCACAAAAACTCAAACTTTTTTGCACACGTATAGAACGATCAATTTCACATACATTTCTATGCGCACTAAGCTCTGCGTCTTCTGCTCTTCGCGCGATCGTTCGCTCTTGACACCCCTTTTGCACGTCTTCCACGCCCCTCCGACGGCTGTGTCCAAACCCAACAAATCACACTTCTCGATCAAAAACAACAATGCGACTTCAATTGCGAAGCCAGCAGATGAACAGATATTTTAAGAGAGAGTTTTAAAATGTCATAAAATCAATTTTCAACATCAATCTTCCGAATCGGTGGACAAGCCGGGCTCGAGAGAAGAAACTCAGAAATTTAATTCTGTTACGACGACGAGTGCCCCAGCAGGAAAGAAAAATTATTAATAGAGATCCGGAGTTGACCAAGTAAGTCGTAGCAGTAAATAAGTGGAACATTTTTTGTTTCTTTGAGTTGCAGCTAAACGGGGTGAAATTACTGTCATCTTCAAATATAAATACACTCAATTTTGTAAGAAACAGCGAGCAAGTGGTATGCTCTTAAGAAACTTAAGAAACTACCCTACCTGAATTAAAAAAGCAAAGAAACTTTTGTAATTTACAGTTTCCATTTCCACAGTTACATAAACCTAATTTCTTAATAAGAAACTAAGAATTTGGGGAAAGTTTCTCAAAATTATTTCTTATGCGTTTGTTATTAAAGGTTTCATAACAAACTTCAAGGTCACTACTGTTGCCATCGTGAACTTTTCAAAAGTACATTTTTTGAAACCTTTCCAATGTTTAGACATTGCTCAAGTACTTTTGAGTTTTTGAGTAATACGATATCGGAAACAAGTGAACAATAGTGTAATTATGATCAAGATTTCCTTCAAAACTTATTAGAATGAATGGTTTCTCAACTTTATAGTTTCTCAGAACTCGAGCTTCTTTATTTTTTGGCGATCTGAGACTTGAGTATTTATCAAAAATGCGTCTAAACAGTTTTGACATTGAAACCATTGGGCTCTGCCACTGTTCGGCCACTCTTCACTTGACATGCAGATTGCAGTCACTTTCAGTAAGCCGGACGCTCAAATTGTTTCCATTTAAAAAGGTTTGTTTTGACTCCAACTTCGGAGAGGAGAATCATTTCTGGATTTTGATTGAGGTGGGTCACTGGAAATGTCAAACAGTAGTCAAACAGAAGAGAAATCGGGCCTGAGAAGAAGTCCTCCATGCTCAACTAACTTATCTTACCAAGTAGCATGAGATCAGGCTCACTGTAAAAAAAAAATGAGAAGGGAAGGAAACCGAAAGACGATTCGTGACAATTCATGACGATACTTGACGATTGGAGCAGGAAGTCACCTACTTTTGGAGAATGAATACTTTGCATATAACGTACGTTGTATGGAAGGTTGGTATCTTACCATTTTCAAAGATTTTTGGTCTGTAATTTACATTTATTCAGAACATGAACCGTCTCGTCCCTGCTCGTCTCGCTCTCTCACCTTGAAACGATTGGTGGTTGCGGGGGCTGCAATGTCCACAGATTCGGAAAGTTGATGATGAAAATTGATTTTCAAACATTTCAAAACCCTTTTCTGAAGTTTTCTTTCATCTAATGGCAGGACAAATTAAAGTTACAATGTTGTTTTTGATCGAGAAATGTGATTTGTTGGGTTTTGGGCATTGCCGTCGGAGGGGCGTGGAAGACGTGCAAAAAGGGGTGTCAAGAGCGAACGATCGCGCGAAGAGCAGAAGACGCAGAGCTTAGTGCCCATAGAAAAGTATGTGAAATTTATCGTTCTATACGTGTGCAAAAAAGTTTGAGTTTTTGCGAAAGTATATTTTCGTCGCGAGGAAAAAACGAGGGTGTGGTTTTCTCCACAGCAAACCCCTCCTTCCGCCATTATCATCGGATGACGCCATAGAAATAGAGCTCTCTGATTGGCTAGTCAACCATGATGGCGTCATATGTAAACAAACCACAGGCTCTATTGTTACAAAATCTGCCCTTGTTGGGGGGTGGTTGTTCAATTGAAATTGTAGAATCTTACGCTGTTCCAATATATTTTGTCCACGATTGCAGACTATTATGCCCCCAGCCCCTAGTGTACTTTTCAACACAGAGCGTTGAGTATCTCATGAATAGTCTAGTTTTTTTTTACTTTTAGTTTCTATCTTGGAGACATCCTTTCATGTCAATTTAAAAAAATTCACAATAATTCAGGGGGTCAACAAATAGTCCGGTTGCTAGAGGGGGAGCATCACCACCCGAGCGGAGAAATTACCAGACTCAGCTCATCTAGACCAGTTTTTGCGTAGATTTCGACTCTGGGTGGTGAACAGCCATTTGCGGGGGATTTTCCAAGATATGCGGGGTCATAGGTTAAAAAATGAGGGAAATCGTAACTCTTAAAGGGGCAGTCAGACGTGATGTTGCGCGGGACATTTCCATTGTATTTGCATGAAAAGTGCTTAGGCCTAGCATCGACTCGTCAATGGAGATTTTGAATTGGATTATCGCACATTTCAATCCATCTCCATCGACATTGTTCTTGACAATCTCAAGGATTTAATTGACAGATATTGTTCGTCTATGTCGATTTCATGTATTTGCAAAGTTATTTTGTTTATCACAAATTCCTGAAAGTCGTAAACAGCGATTTTGCAGAAGCAACTTTGAAGCTGCGAAGAGATAATCTACAAGTCGAAGTGGGCAAGAAACTCGCCAAAGAATCTGGTTTTTGAGTCAGATTTATGATGTTAGGTGAAACCGAAAGGTGAATAGAACCTTCTCACACTCTACTGGATTCATTGCTCAATTAATTTCATCAGAATTACAGCGAACAAAGAGGTACAGTAGACATGTTTTGGTATTTAGGCCTATACGAATTGGATTGTTACACGCAGAATCTGATACCCGCGTTTCGCGTCTGACTGCCCCTTTAAAAACCCTGTGCTAACATAGAGGCTTTGCGGGCATTCTTTGCTGTGCAACTAGAGATGGCACGTGCGAGGTATAATAATAATAATAATAATAATTAATTTCTTTAAGGTTGGCGTGGTATATAGCACTAGGCTAATTAATGCCAACCATTATCGATACAAAAGATGTGTAATAATTATAATCAACCTAAATATAACCTAAATTTACAATAAAATCCTTACATAATCTACAGTTGCATGAAAAATTCCAAAACTTAATTTCCCTTTTAAAATTCCCTACAGATCGGGACTTTTTTATATGCAATGGCAAATCTCGCCAGAGATTTTGCCCCAGGAAGCTCACAGTTTCTAGCCCATAGGCTGTAGTCCTAGGTTTGCGTGCATAGATGTTGCTCGTAACTCTTAAGTTGTAATGTATTTCTCTCTCCGCGAAAATTTATCTCATAAAACAAGGATTTAAATACATTCTTGTTCGGTAAATTTCAGTGACAAGCAACTGTAGATTTCGTTGATGAATGGAGACTGAATGGTCTGTAATTAACAGTTCTTCAAAACTGGAGGTCCGATCATGATACGCTATTCGCAATGCTCTTTCGTGAATAGAGTTAATTTTTGCGTTAACTCGTCTATCGTGAAACATCCATATCAATGGACAGTAGCTAAACTGTGACATTACGAAAGCCCTCATGACAATCTTAATTTTTTCTTCTGGCATATACGTTGAGGCCCTTGCAAGAGCATGTAGCTTCTGGCTTGCTTTTGTGCACACCATTTTCACGTGTTGCTTAAAATTTAGCTTTTGGTCAATTACAACGCCCAGCAATTTTTCTTCTTTACTCTCTTTAATGACAGAGGAACCAACTTTTATTGACATTTCAGTTTCTTTCTCGCCAAGTACAAGGAGATGGCATTTCTCCTCGTTTAATTTCATACAGTTTTGTTCAAACCATTTGCTTAGTTCAGTAGTATCCTTTTCTAGCCTTAAAATAACTTCCCGTAACTCTTGATGAGAACAGTAAATTGTCGTATCGTCTGCATAATTACAGATTTCAGTCTCATTCAACAAAAGGAAAATATCATTGATAAATATATTAAAGAGGAGAGGCCCCAGAACTGATCCTTGGGGAACACCTAATTTCATTTCTTTCCAAGAGCTGAATGAACCATTTATTTTGACTCGTTGCCTTCTACCTGCTAGATAACTGTACACCATCTGTATTGCATTTTTACTAAATCCGTATGCGTTCAATTTAGCAAGCAAGAGTTCATGGTTGAGACAGTCGAAAGCCTTGGATAAGTCCATAAGGACTGCTCCAACAAAACCTTTATTGTCTAAGGTTTTCTTACAAGTCTCCACCAATTTCAGCAAAGCATGCTGGGTATTGTAACCCTGTCGATAGGCGCAAAGGCTAGGCGATAGAAACTTATTAACAAAAGGTAGCATTTGATTTGTCAAAAGTCTCTCAAAAACTTTGGAGACTGAAGGTAATACTGTTATTGGTCTATAGTTCTTTTTGTGGAATGAGTCACTATTCTTGAAAAGCGCACTAATATCACCGTCTTTCAGTTCATCGGGAAAAGAATTTTCGTCCACACTTTTATTGAAGAGGTCTAGCAGGTGGGAGGCAACTATGTCAACATTATCTTTAATTATCTTAGCTGGGATACTGCTAATAGGTGAGGCCTTCTTAATATTGAGATTATCAACTTGCTCAAGAACTTCAACAGCTGAAGCCCTTCTGAAACTGAAAGCCACGACATCTTCACAGTGGCTTTTTATCAAAAGTACACTAGGGTGAGAACGGTATTTTTCGATGGCAGCAGCAACTGGATCCGAGATTCCATTAACAGGCAATATATTTTCATTGTTTTCTGTAATATTCAAGGATTTTGTAACATTACTGAAATATTCATTCAATATATTAGCAACTGCTCGGTCTTCCGAAATGATCTCATCATTTTCCATCAAAACAATTGTTGAAGAGGTCTTGACTTTTTCATTGAATAGAGGTTTTACTGTTTTCCAGAACTTCCTATTATCGGTCAAGTCCTTAATGTCAAGATCCTTATAGTAATCCTTTTTAGCTTGTCGCAATATCTTAACACATCTATTTCTTTGCTTTTTAAAGGCTTTCAAATTGTTAATTGTGCGATTTTTGCAATATACATTTCTGAGTCTGGTTCTGTTCATGATTGCCTTTCTTAGTGCTGTCGTCATAAATGGGCCATCATTCGCTCGAACAGATTTTTTCTTTATTGGTGCATGATTATCCAGCACACTCGTAACTATAGTATTGAAAACTTCAAATTTCTCACAGCAAGAGCTATTCTTACCTAATTGTTCTCTAAGATCCTCTTTAAATCTCAATGGGTCAAATTTGCTGTAGTCACGATAAGTAATTATCCTGGGGCCTCTCTTAATGAAACTACTTTTAACTACAGTCACAATCATGGAGTGAAAGTCAGACAGTCCAGTTTCAACAGTTCTTGTGCCTTTAAAGCATTTCACGTTATTAGTAAGTATCAAATCAATACAACGTGCATTAACTGACTTAAAACAAGTAGGAACCTTAACTAAATTGCCTAACCCATACAAATTCATGAAATTAGAAATATTAACGTTATCTTCCTCCAAGTTGAAATCACCAATAATAATTAAATTATCAGACCTCATGGTACACATATCTAAGACTTTACCAAGTTCATCAAAAAATTCTCTTTCACTTTGAGAGGGAGGACGGTAGATCCCTAGCATGATCCATTTCTTCTTGTGCACATTTATTTCAACAATACCACACTCCATACTGACAGGAATTTCTATATCTAACAACTCCTTAGCTGGCACTTTGTCTCTAATATAGATCATGAGACCACCCCCATGAGCATTTCGATCATATCTAATTGGTTTTTGGAACCCATTAATAAGAAACTGGGCTGTTGTAAAGGTACTATCTAGTTTTGTTTCTGCAACAACAAGAATATCAATGTTGTCTGAAATCAGTGTTTTTAGGGAGAGGAATTTATTCCGAATTGAATTAATATTCAGATATCCGATGATGAGTCCATTTTTATAAGTTAGTCTAATGTTTTTTAAACTTGTAAAAGCGTTTTCACCTTCATTTAATTCGTTAGAAACGGGGCTAGGCCTATTTGTTATCTCATTCTCAGAAATACAATTTACAGAGTTACTGTTAGTAATACACTGAGGAGTATTATTGCATTGTAAAGAAGTCCCACACAAATGTCAATTTTTCAAATATCGAATAATGTTACCTGCGAAAGCACTCGTTCCTGCTCGGCTAAGATGTACATTTCCATTCACATGGATTTGTCGGTCAAGATTCGAATGCTCAATGATGTTAAAAGCGAGGTATGCGAGGTATGTCCGTTGCGAAGGACCCTTTGAAATTGGAGAAAGGGAAATATCAACTTTTGGACTCTATGCTTTTGTCTACGCTAAAAACCATTGTCAAACAAAATCATTTGTGTGCCGAATGAAAAGCAAGGCAAAGAGAATTTAGGCCAGAAACGACTTTCAGATAATACGAAAGTCGACCTTGGCGCCACAAAGGATCATGGTTAGCAGTGGGTCTTTAAGGCTGATTTCCAGTCAGTGGAATTTTCCGAGCCGGGCGGAATTTCTATTGTATGCGAGAGAAAAAATCGCTCAGGAATTGAATAGAAAGTTACGGCTAAGCGACCTTTTATTGTCTTAAATTCCACCCGCTCGGAAAATTCTACTGACTGGAAATTAGCCTTTAGGTTCTCTATGAAAATTTTGTTATATTTCGGTTACACATGGGTATCTAGCATCAGATTTATCTCCGTCAATGTATTTGGTCACGAGGGTATATGCTTCTAATTTGAGGGCGGGGCGGGGGCGCTTCGGGCGCGTTTGTGGCTGAAAAACATTTTAAAGGAAGAATTATCCTCCTACTTTAGACTTAGCTAATAAATCTGAACATTGTTCTACTATAACGTACAACGATAGAAAGATGAGTACAATGATCTCAAGCAACGCTATCTACTTGGAGTGTTTAGCTTGGTCTGACCCCCAGCATTGCTAGATCTACCAAAATGCAGTTAAAAACAAGATAAGATTCATTATTCCATCATCAACACGAAAGATCACAACGAACTCACTACTACGGTGCTGCAGGAATCCTCTGCCTTACCTCCTCTCGATAAGAAAACAAAATTACGCAAGGTACGGTAGCTTCCTCTGCTGAAAATTGTAACATCTCAATGAAACTCATCCTGGTTCTAAAGAAAAAATGCTAGCAAAGAGATTCTTCATTTGCAGCAATGGGCACAACAGTGGTCAGTCAATTCATGTAGCTGGTTAACAAACAAACATGTGAAGTTTCTACACGGCGGTCCTAATTTTTGTCGATACTAATGATTTTTATGTGAGTTTTATAGGGGGAGGCAATCTATTTGTGTTTTAGTTCAGTATTTGATAGTGGCTGTAACTCGGTATATCTATACCAGGAGGATCATGGCCTGTAGTTCTGAAGTATAAATAAACCAGTACAGAAAAAAGTATGACGATTCAAGTTTGACGAGCTATAGCAAGAAAAATAGCGTTTTTCATTGCCTAAATATTGTCTGACAGTCTTCAAAATAGAAAATAAAGTTTTCGGATTCAGGCATATTCCAAAAAAAAGAGAAAGCAAAAGTTTTGATACTATTATGGCAACCCTGTCAATATGGCGAGATTGATAGTCATTCCATTTATCAAAAATTAAGTAACTCGTCTTCTGCATGCATGTGAATTAAAAGACTTTACTCATGAGGATAGTTTTGAATAGACTATAACAAGTGAGATTGGTTGATTCCCTGCTGTCCCTTGCAGAAATTGACAAAAGGCTAATAATCCAAGGAAATGCTCAAGAGCAAGAGAGATGAAAAGGTCTGAAGAGAGAGTTATGAAAATTGTTGAGGCTCTGAAGGAGGATCTCATCAATGCATTTCACAACGCACTGGACAAGCAGAAGTTGTTCAATCTTTTTCTGAAAGACTGCACACGCTCAAAACCGAAGTTTCAAAAGCTTAGAACCTTTTTGTCAACTTCTGCAAGGGACAGCATTGAATCAACCAATGTCGCTTGTTATAGTCTATTCAAAACCCAATACACATGCATTGCAATAGACGAGTTACTTAATTTTTGATAAACGGAATGAAAAATGAGTTATTGATCTCGCTATATTGACAGTGTTGTTGCCATAATAGTATTGAAACTTTGGCTTTCTCTTTTTTAACCCTATTTTGGTTGCCCCCTCCCCCGTAGTAGACTTTTTGTTACAACTCTGTCAGGATAACAAGTTGCCCCCGGAGGCTTTCTGACTTTTTGATAATACTTATTGTGCAATGACTCAAGAAGTTTCATAAAAATATTTTAACAAATGAGGGGGAGGGAGACAATTTTCCGCAACTGATTCTGTCAAAATCGCCAATACTCAAATATTAATTTTCGCGAAAAAGTAGCAAAATTGCAAAATTTTGTAAAGATATTTTGCAGGGTTGTGCTATTTGATGTATTCTATCATAATTTTTATTTGGATGGAAATTGAGCTCCGAACTAAATTTTATCGCATTTTTCCTGATTTTGACCGATTTTGCCACTTTTCTTGACCAAACAAAGAAAAATTCTGACGCAAGCAATAATGACGGCTAATTTGAGCTTAATTTTTATATTTTCATAAAGTACATGCATAGGGCTATTAGTACACCAAATGTGGTTGCTCCATCTATTTCCAGTCAAGAGTTAGGTAGAGGTAAGGGGGCTTTTTTGCCCCCCCCCCAACCAAAATAGGACGTGTAAGATAGCCCAACCACTATAGGGTTAAATATGCTTGAATGCGAAAACTTTATTCTCTATTTTGAAGACTGTCAGACCATATTTAGGCAATGAAAAGCGATCATTTTCTTGCTGTAGCTCGTCAAACTTGAATCGTCATACTTTTTTCTGTACTGGTTTATTTATACTTCAGAACTACAGGCCATGATCCTCCTGGTATAGATGTACCGAGTTACAGCCATCATCATTTACTGAAGTAAAACACAAATAGATTGCTTCCCCTATAAAACAAATTCATATAAAAAACATTTATCTCCACAAAAATCAAGACCGCCGTGTAGGAACTTCGCATGTTTGTTTGTTTGTTCACCAGCTATTATAAGAATACGTATTTTGATGCCAATTGGCGTGGGATTTACAGTAAGAAACATTAAAAGGGACTGAAGCCAAGTAACCCATTCTGAAAGTGGCACTTAGGGGCATTTTGAAGATGAGGTCCCGATCCTTTCTTTTTCAGCGCATCAAACAGGATAGGTTTACCAAATTTCTTGCTGGAATCATAAAGTGCACGATTCGACCAAAATTTTCCTCTGACAGCCCTGACTATCAATATAGTTTATCAATTTGGAGATACAAAGCGACAAAGTCCATGTCGTTTTACACCCAATTAGCAACATGCGCTGACGTCCGCACTTAACCACGTGATATAAATTCGCCATTACTCTCTTCGACTTATCGTGTTTGTTATTTGTGCCGCAAGTTTCGAATCTCTAGCACTTCTGTTTGTGAGAAGAAAGTTGGGGGGGGGGGCACGTCCCCCCTAGTCTCCCCAAAGTTTCAAGAAGCCTAGTCTGGATAGGGTTAAAATGCTTATAAGACATCAGGTAATTTGTTTGGGTGCCAAGCATGACTTTGATTGACAATTTTTAAAATTATAGAATTCCCAATACAATGTTTGACAGTTTTCATTAAGAACAATCAATATGCATCATATCTTTAGCTTTACAGCTATTTATTGTCCATTTTTTGTAGAAAATCAAGCTTTTAGAAAGTTTTTAGGAGAAGAGCCAAAATCAGCAAATTTTCATTGTTTTTGTGTTGCCTAGCAACAGATCATGTGACTAATTACCATATGATACTATTTCTAGAATCATAATTACTTGGTCATCCTTTGTACCAAGTTGCGTTGCCATAGGACTTAGTGTTGCTTAGAAAATTTGGAGGGCCTTTTTGCCACCCCCACCAAGAGAAAGTGGTCCTTGATTTACCAATGTAGAATAGGGATAAAAAGGGTTGAAATAAAACAAGCGGGTTGAAATAAAGAGTTCCATCAATCTATGAAATGAAATGGATCTTTCTCAAATCGGTCGTTTCCACTTAGAATGTTCTAAACCTTGTTAAAAATTCTTATTTCCGTATTCCGCTTCCGGATTCCGTATTCCGCTTTCCGGATTTCGCTTTCTGTAGTCCGCTTTCCTTATTCTGCATTTTGAAGAGCCAAAAAAATTTGCTGAAAACAGCGAAATTGCTAATGGCAGTGGGAACAAATCCGTCTTTTGTTTTGTGGAATGCGTAGTTGTCTTGTTTCAAACCCAGGGGGGTACTCAGGTATGTATAGGATAGGGGTGCTCAGGCTGAGGTACAACGCATCAACCCAAAAAATCATTTCTACCATGAAAACAGACCCAACAACATAACTTTTCCGACCTTACCTACCCAAAAGTTATGAAGTCAGTATCTCAAATCTGCAGCAAAGTACCCTAACTAATTAGGTTTCTCATAATGTATTTGGATATTTAAGTTTTCTATTTTATTAATGCTACTTGATTCTAATTTCGTTTGCGAATCGTATTTTTCCCAATGTTTCTACTTTTTCTCATATTTGAGACCCAAAAAAGGTAAGCCAGAATTTCAGGAACAAAAAAAAATAACTGAACAAATGATTGACCCAAAAAAGTAATCCTTGCCCAAATTTTAGACCCAAAAAATTAACCTTTAATCATCGTCGCGTTTCAAAAGGGTCTCCAAAGCGACGTAGGAAGCATCTCAAACTTGGAGGGGCACGGCACTTCAAGGGCACTTTTCTCATTACCCTGAAAGGGCATTTCCTGAAAATAAAAAGGGCACTTCTTTGTTTATTGCAAAATCTTAGGGGGGCACATGCCCCCAGTGCCCCCCCCCCCCGGTTCCTACGGCTCTGGTTCGATGTGCATAATCCAAATACTTACTAATAACCGCTGTTACTGACAAATCTTTAGCATTGGGACCTCCGAGCTAACTACAGTGTATTCAACTTTTTAAAACTACCCTCACATGAGAAAACTCAGACCGATCTGAGTTTCAGATCGGTTTGAAATTTGGCTGTGTCTGCTAATATGCCTCCCCCTCACATGAACATTCTCAGATCGGTTTGAGTTCAGCTCACATGCTCTGCACATGCACATTTGACAAAAATTTCCTGAATACGAACAATGCGCGCCTGTTATTCAGAACAATTGTGATTGCATTTTTGAAGATTCATCGTGATTGTTTTGATTCCCAAAGGAACGCAAGGAATGTCATCCACACTTGTTTTGAAAATTCATTTCGCCCCGAAACGAGATTAAAGGCCCCGATTAGCCATGATTGAAGAATGAGATCATGCACTTAGATTGCCTCAAAGGAATAGAATATTTATTTGCAATTGAAATGCACGATTTAGTTTATATTGAAATGGCTGTAGCTTGATAACGAGCCCACTTGATAAAGCAGACAAGATTTCTTAATATGCATCAGAACTCTTACATTAGATGTAGTGAGAGTCCAGAGACGTAGGAAGCGGGGTGCACTGGGGGTACGAGTTCCCCCCCCAAGATTTTGCAACAAACCAAAAAGTGCTCTTTTTGTCCCAGGATGTGACCCTTTTGAAGACCGATGCGGACAGAAAGTGGTTTTTTTTTTATTATTTACTTTGTAATTTAGTTATGTTTACTTCTCACTTTGTTTCATTGTGAGGGAAATCAGATATCTATCAGCATTTCACACTATTTTCTTTATATATCACATTTTTATCGTCAAAAATCTGATGTATATTCAATTGCCCTTCTTACGAAAAAAGTGCCATTGAAATGCCGTGCCCCTCCAAGTTATAATCCCGGGGGGTACTTGATTTAAATTTGTACGGGGGTGTGCCCACGAAAAAATTTTTTTTTACCCTGCTCCAGAATTTTTCGCTCAAAATGATAACCTGTTCTAGAAAAAATTGATGAAAAGTATGCTCAAAAACATGAAATTTGACCGATAAACGACCCGATCTAGCAGAATATTCCCCTTTGACATGTTTTGACAACCTGCTCTAGAAAAATTGCCTCATTTTGATACCCTGTGCTAGAAAAAATTGGTGAAAACGATACCCTTAAAAACGGCACATCCCCGTCGGACAAATATACTAAGTACCCCCCCCCCCGGGGTTATAATTCTTCCCACTGCCAGGATAGCCGACAATATTGCCAATTTGTTTACTTTATCCAGACAAGAGTTGACACTAACAGTGCCACACTTGTTTCTTGATAGTATCATATGGGTTGGTAGGTTCCCTTTTGATATTGAAGATTTTTCAAACAGTAAGGGCAGTGTGCCAGGTCAAAGAGGTCAAATTTTGAAGATTGCCTTGTAATGAGTTGTAAGCTCCATTAATGTTAGGAGCAAGTAGTGCAACTACGCCAAATTTGATTGTTAGCCCAAATGTCTCGGAATTGTTCCGATTGTATACATTAATTAATAATGCCTATAAATATCTCAGATGCTTCGCTGATTGTTTCGATTGTGTGCACAAATAATGTCCATTGTTGCAACATTCCTGATTCCTATGTACCTATCAAAATGTCTAGGTGTATTCCTTCAGGTTGAAGCAAAAGCCCCTCAATAATGTTTTCATTCTTCAAACATAACAAGTTTCTGCTCTCATGAAAATTTCAGGTCGACCTGAAAATTCTACCCAGGGTATGAAAACTCAAACCGACCTGAGAAACCGAAATGAATTTCAAGTCGATCTGAATTTTATTTCGCCTGCGTCATGTGAGCACTCCAAAGGCTTAGACCGCAGACCGAATTGAGTTTCAAACCGATTTGAAACTCAGACGGGTTGAGTTTTCTCATGTGAGGCTAGTCTGGTAGTCTAAGTCGAAAAGGGATATTATAAGGACTTGCCTCAAAATGGATAGCAACGTCTTTGATGAAATGTTTCTAACAGAAATAAGAATCGCAAATCTAAGCATCTGTCGTTCGTCCTGTAATATTCGTACAAGCAAAAGTGTTTACCTTCGTTTTGTAATTCAGTATCACCCAGGTTGGAAAACATGCGTGATTAGTAGCGAGTGAAACAAATTTGAAGGTGCGAGCTGCGAGTAGACTTTAAAACAGCTGTGAGAGTGCTGCGAGAGATGCAAAATTAACAATAGGTCTTTTGTTCTCACCTGCGGGAACCTTTTATTATAGCTGCGAGTAGCAAATTTGACAAAATTTTATAGTTGCAAGTGAATGCAAGTTTTCCAACCTGGAGTATCACCCCGCCATCAGATAAGCATCCCAGCACTTCGGCGATTAAAATCACAATTTCAACTTCATGCGAACCAATTTACAATATGATTACAACTACTAGCATGCGATGATGATGGGAAAATAAAAGCATCGATTTCGTAATGCAGGTATTGCCAATCACTTGTTGACTGTTCCATACGCTCCTTATATCTCTTTTCGAAGTCCATAATTCAAATAGTTCCTGTAATATTCGTACAAGCACAAATGCTTACCTTTGTTTTGTAATTAGTATCACCCCATCACATAAACATCACAGCACTTCGGTGCTTAAAATCACAATTTCAACTTCATGCGATCCAATTTACAATATGATAAAGCAACTACTGTACTACAAAAACTACCTTATTTTCGGTTGCCTTTCATCCTCATAGCTTATTTTCGCATTCTACATCGGACGAGCATTTTTCATTTTGATTCAAGAATACCTCATAAAATCACAGAAGGAAAGCAAGAAAAATTGTTTTACTTATGATATGAATATGACAAAGCATGATACCTGCTGCAATTACACGGAAGTTTGCTTCTCTTCACTTCACCGCGTCTATTTGCATTCAAGACGACAACAAGTCATGCGCTCCTTGCTCTCCCGTCATAACAACATACCTTCTATTATGTCGTAAAAGAATTTGGCATCAAAGGAATGTTGATACGAGCAGTCTTTTAAAACGCGCATCTTGGACTGATCGACTACTGGGCTATTGGGGAAACCTGGACAAACCAATTACCGCTTATCTTTTAGGAACATCTGCTGATGAGAAACGGTGCGGTAGTTGCCTCTTCCAAAAAATCACGAAACTCTGCGAGATGCTATGAAACTCCTCGTCAGAACCAAAACAAACGGGCCCGGTGGGCACAGCAGATTCTGAGCGGTGCAACAGAATGCAACAGTGCAACAGACGGTGCAACAGAATCTGAGGAAAAATCGAAATGCAGCGGCTCAACAGACAAAAAGCGAATTGTCATCATCGGAGATTCGATGGTTAATAACATCCAGGAAAATGGTTTAAACAAACATCACCACGTCCAAATCAAGCGCCACGGTGGAGCAACAACTTTGGATGTGAAAGATTTTATCAAACCAATCGTTCGAAAAAAACCCGATCTGATAATTATTCATGCAGGAACTAATGATTTGACTGATAATGAAGTAAAAACTGCTGAAACTCTCACCGAAATAATTGAATCAGCCAGAGATGTGTCTCCTCAGACTGAAATCGTTATTTCATCCGTTATCACAAGACAAGACAAGCCAGGTATGCCTAAGAAAGTCAAGAATCTGAACAAAGTCATTGATGAGGTTTGTGAAAAATATAATATTAAAGTGATGTCCAATTCAAATGTTGGTGGTGAATGCCTCAGTACTAAGAAACTACACCTAAATCAGAAAGGAAACTCTGTATTCGCAAGAAACCTTCTTAAATTTATCAGTGATTATTGAACTGTTGAGAATGATAATCAACCTATTATGGCTAGCGGCATCGGCATTACCCAGTTGAATATAATTGATACATACATAGGGGTGGAACAGGGGGGCTCTACCAACGTTTATAGCGTCCAGACTCCTCTACCTACTCCACAAAATGTATCTCCCAAACGATCTAAATCGATGAGTTTTGCCAAAGGGATGGTCATTGCATCCCTTAATATAAATAGTCTGCCCCTGCATAAAGACGAAGTATCGTCATTTATCAACGAAAAGGGGATTCATGTTCTTGCCCTAAACCAGACGAAAGTCGAAAGGAAAATGGGGGATAATCTATTAAATATCAAAGGTTATAAAATAGAAAGGGAGGATCGAAACAAAAGAGGGGGTGGAGTTGCAATCTATGTTAAACGCAGTATAAATCATGCTCGAAGGAAAGACATACCCCTTGATGGTCTTGAGCTGGTTTGCATAGAAATCAAACCTGTAAAAGCTTCTCCTTTTATAATTATTGCCAGGTATCGACCCCCAAGTGATCCCATCTCAACTTTCGAAAAGCTTGAAAAAGTTCTTCAGTACCTTGAGAATGAAAATAAGGAGATAATTCTGTTGGGTGACACCAACTGTAATCTGTTGCACAAAGACGACCTTCGTTCTCAGAATGATGACCCTTTACCTCCTTCTGGTTCAACGGGTACTGCTGATGCTGACACTGGTAGTAATATATGTAAGCACATGGTCGATTTGTATGAAGCGTATGGCCTAAAACAGCTAATAAAAGAGCCTACTAGGGAAACTCTTCATACGTCTACCCTAATTGACCACGTGGCAGTTAGTGATCCGAGGAATATGGTTGATTCTGGGGTTCTAAAAATTGCCATGAGTGATCACTACATGGTTTATTGCGTTCGGAAGTTCCGTGGAGCATTGACAAGGCAACATAAGAAAATTACGACCCGTCAGATGAAAAATTTTAATGAAACTAGTTTCCTTGCTGACATCTCTTCTGTAGACTGGAATTTAATTATTCAGAGCAGTGCAGATCTTGATTCGGCTGTGGAGAACTGGACAAATATGCTTTCGCTGATAATAGAAAAGCATGCACCTATGCGTCAACGCAGAGTCTCTGATAGATATTGCCCTTGGATTACCTCTGATCTAAAAGCCACTATAAGGTCCAGGGACAAACTTAAGAAGTCTGCGATAAAAAATGGGTCTGCGCTGTTAATGCAAGCGTACCGACACGTTAGAAACAGGACCAATATCTCTTCCCTAGTGGTTGATGAGACTTGCCTGACAAAAAGCAGTGAAATCGCAGATTCTATGAACGACTATTTTTGCAAGATTGGTGGCAAACTTAGTTCGAAGATACCAAACGCAGAAAATCCACTTCTCAATGGGGATTATTCAATAAACGAAAACCATGCGCGCTTTCACTTTCAAATGATTCGCCCTGACGAACTTGGCAAAATTATGAATAAGTTTAAAACATCTCATAGTTCTGGCATTGACGGTATAGCAAGTTCATTTCTCAAAATTGGGATGCCTGTTCTTGCACCTTCATTGTGTAGTATATTCAATACGTCCATTTCACAAGGTCGATTCCCAGGAAACTGGAAGATTGCGAGGGTCTCACCTATCTACAAAGATGGCTCCACCGAAGATAGATCTAACTATAGACCTATTTCTGTGCTTCCTATAGTTTCACGATTATTTGAAAAGATAGTATTCGATCAGGTATTTAATTATTTCACTGAGAATGAATTTTTCTACTCAGACCAGTCGGGTTTCAGGCTTTTTCACTCCGTACTGACATGCTTACTAAAGTGTACCAATGACTGGTATCTAAATTTCGACAAAGGGCTTTTTTCTGGAGTCACTTTCATCGACTTAAAGAAAGCCTTTGACACTGTTGATCACGACATTCTCATCGCTAAGCTGCGTTTCTATGGAGTTGAAGGCGTGGAGCTTGACTGGTTCATATCTTACCTAAGTAATAGGAAGCAATGCTGTAAGGTAAATGGCAATATATCTGAAATACAGGACATCAAATTTGGGGTGCCTCAGGGCTCTTGCCTTGGTCCACTCCTATTTTTGATCTATATTAATGACTTGCCGTTTGCCTTACAAAGAACTAAGGTCACAATGTATGCAGATGACACAAGCATTTCCTATTCCTCGAAATCTATCTCCGACCTGAGCAATGCTATCAACTCAGATCTTCAGAATCTTTGTTCGTGGCTACAGGGAAATAAACTGTCTCTTAATGTCGCAAAGACGCAGAGCATGATCCTTGGGACCGCACCCAACCTCAGAAAACTAGATTACAATGATTCAACTAATCTTCCCACCTTTCAAATAAATGACGAAAAGATTGAATCCACGGGAAAAATTAAATATCTTGGGGTACAAATTGATCCATTACTAAATTGGAAAGAGCAAATCAACGTTGCTATCGGTAAGATTTCACGAGGAATAGGAATGCTGAAGTATTCCAAGAAATATCTCTCGTTGGAAACCATCCAAAGGATGTATTTTAGCATAGTAGACTCGCATTTTAGATATTGTTGCTCTGTTTGGGGATGTGCAGGTGATACCACACTAAGAAAATTGCAAATGCTGCAAAATCGAGCAGCGCGTGTCGTTACAAACAGTCCCTTCGATCAATCATCGCTGCCATTAATATCACAACTAGGGTGGTTAACAGTCAAAGAAATGATCGACTTCGAGACAGCTTGTATAGTATATAAAGCCTTGAATGGGCTTGCACCCCCTTACATGCAGTCAATGTTTCACAAATTGTCCGATTCTTGCAATCGGACCTTACGTAATACCAGTACTGACCTCAGGATTCCACTCTGTAAGACCTCAAATGGGCAGCGGAGCTTTTCGTATCGAGGAGTTACTGTTTGGAACCAGCTGAGCAATGAAATAAAAACTGCTCCTTCGCTAGCCACTTTCAAAACGAGGCTAAAAGCATTTTTGAAAGATCAAAGAGGCTGATAATCTAATTCAACATTCAGCACATACGTTTGACTTCCGAGTCCCTTTATTTTTACATATATTTCTTTCTTTATGTAGGATCTTCAAGTTTATTTGTAATATCATGTATTTAGGTTAGTTATGTTTTTAAGCAGGGCACATTGTAAATCAGTTAATTTATATTTACTGAATGTATTTAACCCTGTTAAAATAAATCAAAATGAAATGAAATGAAATGAAAATTCGCAATGACCAGTGGCGCATGCGCTCGCTTCTCATGGGATTTCGTAGTGACGTAGCTGATTATAGAGAAGAACTCGAAGTTACGAAACTTTTTCGATTTAGCATTGCTTTAATCACTAATCAGCAAGAGGCAAGATTTTGTTTTATGCTCGCGCATGTTGCAGAGCCAGTGCGAATGTTTGTATGTCATTTTTTTTTAATCTTGAATCAACAGGTACAAATGCAAAATTCTGCAAATTCTGCACCTCATGGTTCCTAACGTTGAGTAAGAGGATGCCAAAAAAATATCCAATCAGCACAGAACAAATGCATTCGCTTCTATCTGAATTTAAAAAACACAGCATATGTTTCGGCTACAGAATTCAAAGATATAAATTGGCTCCCAACACAGAATAGAGTTGATCAAAATACATTTGCAAACATAATTAAATTCTTCAAAGGAACAGTGGCGCTGCCAGGATTTTTTATTGGGGGGGGGGGGGCAAAGAGAACGGGGTCTGGAGCGGAGCCCCAGAAAAATTTTCTTGGACCACGCCCTCTACTTTGGCCGTAAATGCGGCCGACGCCCCTTTTTAGGTTGACATAAAGATAAATGAGTCTGTTGAAATAACACAAGTAGGGTACCACAATTAGAAAATGACGTCCTACCGGCGACCGAACGACGAACTTCGAATTTCCAAAAATTTCCGCAACGAATCTAAAACGTCACTCTGTTATGGAATTATCGAAGGGATGTCAAGTTCTCTCAGATTCAGAAATCTGAAGTATATGGTTTGTGAAAAAGAGGGCATCGGGACCAGCAGAAGCTTCAAAGTTCAGTATATATTCAGGGGCGGATCTAGCCGGATTTTTTAATGAGTTTCCATGATGAGATCGAAGGTGAGCGAAGGTAGGTGGGTGTGGGGGTACTCCCACGAGAAAATTTTTGCAGCCACGCCCTTTAGATTGCCTTAAAATGCTGTCAAATTTTTCTTAACTAATTAATAACTGATAAAATTTTGAAATGAAAAGCATCCCACGAAACCAATTTTGGACCTTCATATGATCATAAGGCCTAAGTTTACCTCAAATGTTTCTCCTTCAGCCAGCCACATCTTGCCTTATTGACACATATAAGGGGCCTAGTTTGTAGCCCCTTATATAAGCGCAATTGAACAGATTTTGAAATCGTTTGTTATTTTCATCGCGGATCTCATTTCATAATTATCGTAATTCTATTCTCAGAGACAAATCTATCTATGAAATCTTGACTAAGTTCTCAAACTCATGGAATTAATGGAACTCATGGAAAATTTTCGGGGACACACCCTTTACTTTGGCTTAGAACACTTCTACCGATTACATGTTACCTGGTGGTGAAATAGAATTGTTGATCATTTCGTAACAGTTGTTTAAATTAGCTTACCCTGGAAACTATTTTTGTAAAAATATGATATTCTTTGGTTTAGAATGCATCCCATCTTTACTAGTGCCCAATTGAAAACTTTCATAATTAGGTAACAGTATTTTTATGAATTACCACCACAGGAAAATTTTTGCGCAAACACACTATAATTTGTCCCAGAACCGTTCTAACAATCCAATTTGCCTGGCCTCAAAATTGAAATTTTGACAGTTCTGTGATAGTTTGTCGGAAATTTTTCAAAAATCCAACCTATACATTGGCTTAGAACGACTCTCCCATTCACTTTCCATCATTTCTCCGAAAGAATCTTACCCTACTACCCATCCTATACAGAACGACTTTCTCCTCATTTGGTTTGTGAAAAAGATCTTGACTTAGATCTTTCACAAGCTATGTTGTTGAGATGTGCAAGCTCGAAGGGCACATAGAATGGGGGTCTAGGGTCTTCGCGACCAGAAAAAAATTCCGAGTCAGTGCCCTACAGATCGTTGGAAAATGCAATAAGACAGCAAGATTGTACAAACCGATACTCACATTATAATTTCCAAAGATCATCGGCCTTACCCCCCCCCCCCCCAATAATTTTACACCGGAATTAGACGAATTAGAAAAGTGGTCCTGGAGAATATTGGGGGGGCGACTGCCCCCCCTTGCCCCCCCTCCCGGCGCTTCTGCAAAGGAACGGCTCCAGCTCATACTGACGAAATATTCCTGCCAATTGACCAAAGCTGAGTAAAACGAAGATCAAAGTTTTTATTAAACCTTCCATTTCACAAAAGTAACGCTGGCCAAAAATGCCTATCGTATTTGGGCCAAAAATATGGAATAGCCTCTCTTCTGATTTAGAATCTACAAAAAATATCAACTCGTTCAAACACAAGATCGAAGATCATTTTTTCCAAAACGTACAGAGAGAGAACGACATACACGTATTTTCTATAAGAAACTAAGAATTTCGGCCAGTACTGATAGCTTTTTAGAATTATCAGATTTTGAGTACTCAGAGTTTCTTACGAGTTTCTTAGAGGCTCCATAACAATCTTCATGTTCACTACCTGTGCCCTCCGTCAGCATTTCAAAACAATATTTCTGGAGCAGCCTTCCCAATGTTTAGACATTACTGAAGTACCTTACGAGTAATATGATACAGGAAACGAGTGAAAGTAAAGAGAAATATGCCAAGGACTTCCTTTATCAAAATAAATAGTCTCCTTCCAACGTATACTTTCTCGGTACTGGAGTTTCTTAATTTTTTGGCGATCTGAGAGTTGACTTTCTTATGGGCAGTTTCTTATGAAGAATATACGTGTATACATGTTCTACAAAAACCACGCGTCCTCCCTCACATTCATGATTCCGGCCTTACTAAATTATGCTTTATCCAAAAGCACATTAACATCTATTGATTATTATGTTTCTGCAACCACCTTCAAGATGACCATTATGGAATTAACTGGGTAAAAAAAATTATTTTCGAGCCCCCCCCCCCTGATTTTCTCCGTGAATATAACAGCTATGGCAATGAAACTTGCACTGTATCATAATTGAACAAAGGAGAGTCTAAAAATGGCATCAAACAAACAATGGTCACGTTTGCTAGGCAACCAAAAACAATGCAAATTTTGTGAAAATCGAGCTATTTGCAAAAAAGGGCCAATTATTAGCAAACAGCTTGATAAAATTGGCAAAAAACCATCCAAATACCTGCTTGACACCATTAATTTGTAGTTTCATATGGTTTCATACGGATATTTATGGTTTCTAATAAATTAACTAATTAAAAAATGAAAATTTGATTCAATGCAAAATTGTTTGCTCAATAATTATGATTTAAAACCATTAATTTCGCATATTATTGATGAAATCAAGTACCTTCATCGATATTTGAGGTAATTCCATCAGTTTTGCATGCAAAAATTACTCATTCATTAGGAATATGACGTCATAAAGATTGATGACGTCATAGAAATAATAAAGTGCTGATGTCAGCAAATATGAATAAATTATATATCAAATGAAAGCACTCATTGAGACGAATCGAATGGTATATATATTGTTGAGATGTAGTAACAAAGAAAGAAATTAGAGCCGTTTTAAAGAATTTTTTGTGACCACTCTCCAAATATGGGCATGTGGTGGTCACGTGGTCGAACAATAGGTCAGGAAATTTTTATTTTCTGATTGCCAACTAAATTTTAGGGAAAGTCAAGACGTTTCAGCATTGTAAGTAGCACCGTTTGGGAGCTATTTAAAAAAATCCGACAGGGGGCGAAAAACGCCCCCCCCCCGGAAAGCCCTATTTTTGAGTACCAATTCCACTTTGTAATCTAAGAAGGGGCTTAGATGTCAGTCAGTTAAGCAAGAAAATAAGAAGAAAGTAAGGTAGTCACGCTCGTGAAAGCAATTGATTAACGTTTTACCTTTGCTAATTAGCACTGAAATAAAGAAAGCGCACAGAAAGCGCACTCAAGTCAGAAGTTTCCCGCGTTCCTATAGCAACATTTGACGTCGGTTATTTCATGCAAGACAGATTTGACACTGTAAGATGGATAAATCACCATGATGTTTAAACTGGCACAACAATAAATTTACCAGAATTAGCACGTTCTTGACTTCATTAGCAACTTAATTATCTTAAAACAATAGTTTTCTAGAACGAATGAATCATTAGTCATTTATTGATAGTACTCATTATGCAAATAAGTGAACTTTAGAGGGTGATGTAACTGGCGGTCTGCACAGAAGTTAGCGCTAGCAGCATCACCGAAAATATAAGGACCCCTCTCCAACACGGCCACAGATGCAAACGTCGCAGGTGAAGTTGAGAGGAAAGGTGCAGAATCCCAACAAACAATGACGCCATTGACTGGGGGGAAGGCATATGATCACACTGAACCAAAACATCTTCATGCATACGATTCTGCACAGAGGTTATCTTCGTGACTGCTTGTCTCAAATTAAATACCCGTGAATAGCAACAATTGAAACGCTCTGTAGGGCTCGGCATAAGTAATTTTGCATTATCGTAAATCTCACATAACATCTAATTCGAGACAGATGCATCAATAGTTTCATGCACAAACTAAGCAAACTAGGGATAATTACTTTTGATTTTTTGCGTATCATTCTCGATAGATATAAAGATCAAAATATTGCTTTTCAGGCGATTCAAGTCCTTATGAAAGGCGCTTGATGTTTTAATGAAGGCGACTTTAGCAGCAACCATAGAAATAAAAGGACTAGAATGCGCGGTCTATTGTTTCGCTTTTGTTTGGTGCGTAATGCGCATGGAGAGCAAAGATGGTAGCGTAGCACCACGTTGGCAAAAGATTTGGATAAACAAAGGACCCACAGTGGGAAGGCCTTCACCGCTCTTCTGTTTTGGTGCTGCTGGCTTGCAGAAAGGCAACGAAATATCGAGAACGAGTCATTTTAAAGTAAGTAGTGTCACAGGCATTTAATTTTGATCAATTATGAGCCACTTTTAGTCGTTTTAGTCATTGATATCGACCTTAGATCGTAGCAACTTAGGCCGAAGTTTTTCAGATCAGCCCACTGGAAGTTCATTGACGTGCTTTAAAGGCAACATACCTGCCAATATTTATGTTTTAACCCTAATCCACATGGGGGGGTGGATTCCACCCCCCCCTCAAGGTTTTATTTGCCGCGTTTTTAAACGACGTTTGCTATGTCCCCCAGCCTCCCTGACTTTTACTAATTATCTATTAGCCACATTTTGGTGGAAAAATTTTTGAACAATAGGACTCACAGGTCACGTGACATGCCCATATTTGGAAGGAGGTAGCAGCAAAATCATTGTTTTCAATGATTTCAATGGAATTATTACATTTGATTATGAAGTATTATACAGCAAATGAATGAGCAATCAAAGGGCTTCAATTTGATACCGGAATTTCTGGAATTTGATGATGTCAGCACTTTTTGATAATGACGTCATTTTGGCCGCCATTTTGGACTAATTAGCAATTTTTTCAAGTTTTCTCGAACTTTTTCAATGAAAAACACTCTAATTATACATTTGTTATAGATAATCACCATTTTGCAGGTTATTTTGGTCTCTTTTTACTTAGAATAAATTAATCGCACAAATGATGTCATAAGAATTGGCTAATTTCTGCCAAAATATCACTCCAAAATCGTTAATTTCAATAAAATATTATTTTATAATCACATATGTTGACAAACTGAACCAAAAACTGCATAAAGTTCATGCAAAATCCTCATTAAACTTGAATTCAACTTGGAAGCCTGATTTTCACAAATTTTCAGCTTCGTGACGTCACTGTGACGTCACAAGGTGTGGCAGCCACACCCAAATTACGCTACGAGCTAAAAATTACCTGTTCTATAACTGTGCCAAGTTGTATTGAATTCGGATGAGTCTAAGGCAGTTTTCAGAGGGGGGGTGGAAAGCACCCCCCCCCCCATAAATGGTAGCTCAAAAAAAGCCCATATGGATTAGGGTTAACATATGAAACGTGTTTTCATTGCAATCTACATTTCATCTCTGATCATTTACATCTTTAGAATGAAGTTTAAGCATCAACAAAAAGAGAGAATTGACGAAACTTTTGCGTTGTAAGGCTATAGACCTATCAACTAACTTTAGGCCCTACATGCTTAATTTTTGTGGTTTGTCAGTGGCAACAACAATCGAAAGTTTTAATTTGATAAACTCGACAATTTTCAAATTACCCTCCAGTAATAACCCAAGTAAACAATTCTGTCAATTTGAAGCATCAAAAACGCAACAGCAATCAAGATGAGGATGAAAGGTGAAGGGCTGCAACTCTAACTTTAGTTTAGTGATGAAGTTGCCACTGGATGCACTTTGATTTAGATTTACTTGCAACAAGATCTGATGTATGTTTGAGGCAACCTCAATAAGACTGCACAAACCTGTGCCCTTTCCCTGGGAAACAGGATATGTTTTCATAAATCAACGGTTTTAGAATGCCCCCTCACTATTTGTCTAGCTTTGTGGAAGGGGAACATACCATGGTTTTGCTGGTTTTTGGAAGTAACACAGAAAAGTGCTGGTGGCAACTGCATCGTGGGCTTCAGCTTTAAGAGTGGGAGTCAGCATTTCCAACAAATTTGGTTATTTTTTGTTACATTGGGTGTTGCTCTTTAATTAACATGTCATCTAGCATCAATAAACAATCTTCTTGGTCCGTAGTGATTTCTTTTTCCTGGTTCACATTAAATATTTACAGACCAAGATCTTATTGTTGCTGTATGGGGCAAATTCAGGGACTTTCTGGCAAATTTATATGCCCTTGGGCTATAAAATGAAGGGAAAGTGTCAAATTTCTTCATTTCCTCGGAGTACATTTTAAGCCAGACAATTTATTGCAATTCTTTGCCCCTTTCCTGAACTGTGCTGTAGCAATTTGGGCATAGTTATCTGCAAGTAGTTTGTCTTTTTCTGCTGAGAATTAATTCATTTCTTCAACTGTAAAGTGAAACTTAGGATATTTCCCCTCCTTAAGGTTTTTGAGCCTAAGTATGTCTATTTGTAATGTTTTCTTGAGCTTTTCCTTATAATTTGCTTTCTTTTTTTAGGTGAAATCTTTGATGCAAATGTGTGGTGTGATTTTACATGTTCTGGATCCAAGGCAGGAGAAGTTTCAGGAGGAGCAGGATTAGACAACCTTTTGAGAGTGGTCTATATCTTTGGACTTAGTTTCTTAAAGATGTTCTGGACACTAGATACATAGTAGACAGAATCTTTTTGTGAATACTTTTAACTAGAGAATCAGACTTGGGCATAGAAGGAGGTCAGCTGTAATCAAAGGGAGGAAATGGTTCTCACAAATTTGTTGTTATGCTAATTGATGCCACTTGTTGTGATGCACTGTAATTTAGCTTTTACATATCAATCTTTTATAGCAGAGTTAAATCAGTGAGATATTGAAAGTTGAAATAACAGTAGTTTTGAATTGTGTCTGTAATTTTGAATCTTAAGTTTTGTTTATCTTGGAATTCTGCTTAATAATATTTAAATCCCTGGAAAGAGTGAAAAGTATACAAAACTTTTGCCTTGTTTACTGTGTGGGCCTGAGGTTTTCCATGGAAATTTCTCTATGATCTCAGACAAGATTTGAAAGTGTAAGGGTTTGGCCAAAACAAACTTCAGTATCAATAACTCCATCAGTTAGCAATGATAATCTGCTCTGGGAGAATAGAGAAAAGTGTCTTTGCTGGGACCACACTCACGTTTTATAAGGAACCTAAGAAACAGTATGCACACTTTTTAAAGGTTGAGAATCCATGCTACCTGCATTGAAAATGCTAAGAGTGCTTTGTGATTTGCAGCCTCAATTTTCCTAGTCTACTCGAAAATGTAGAAAATGTTTGCACCATGTAGTAAACTAGTCTTATGATAGCCAAAAATTTAAGAAACTACATAATTGTGCTTGAGAAGCACTAGGAAACTTTTAAAAGCAACATTCAAGAACATCTTGATAACACTGTTGTTGACCCTTTATTTTTGAGTAATATTCACGAAAGTTATGTCTTCATTGAGCACACTACAACTCTTTTCCTTGCTGAACATCATGCTGCATGTCAAGGAAAAATGAGTGGCAGTGGTGAAAACTATATCACATTTCATGCAGCTAAAAATAAGAAACAAATTAAGAAAATTTTCACACTAAGCACCAGAAATTTTCATGTGGGATATTTATGAAACTTTTAGCACTATGAGCTGATCCAGGTTTCAAATATAAGAAAATTGTGTGTTGACATCATGCTGCTTTGGGTGTAATAGTTGTTTTGAGATCTTCATAGGTACTTTGGGTACCTTTTCAACAAATTATTATTAAGCTTACATTTCAAGAAGTAGATATTTGCGAAACTGGTAAAGAAATTTAGACAGCGAAGATGTCCTAAAATCTAAAAAGAGATTGGATTTGGACCACAATTTCTTCGTAAATGCTTTTTGTTATGTTGATGGGGCTAAAAATCAGTCTTTCATTTTGCCCCGACTTTGGCCACTGTGACTCCTTTAAAGGACAGATATTGAAATCTTAAAAATCGTATATAATGAATGCAAATTCTAGAACTACGGTTTCAGAATAAGAAGTCGTTATCTCTTACAAAAGGACTGTGATCCTCGTTCCATCCACGAAACGGGCCTAGTCTAGAACTTACTGGTGAAACGAAATGTTTTTCTGGCCAGGACGCAGCTCTTTCTCCGGAATCCAACGCTTTTTGCAGCCAAATTCAGTGAAAGAGACAACCATTTTTCAAACTAGTTGGACAATCTCTCAAATTAAAGCTAGAAATTCCCAATAACTTGTCGAGGAATTCGGAGAGTCCACTGCGATCCACTGTTAGCTTGGATTTCCCGCGGCTTTTTGCCAACGTGGTGCTACCATTTTGGTTCCCCATGGTTGTTACGCATCACGTGACCTACCACGCATTCTAGTCCTTCTATTTCTATGGCAGCAACGATCATCTCTCTGACTGTAGCTAAAAACAGCATCAACGATCATTCGGGGTCATGAAGCCATCAATATTCAGTTATTCTTATGCTTGCTTAGCTCAGGACGGACTTTGTAATCATCCAAAAGGATCTTATGTTTTGTTTTTCTAGGCTGTTCCACAGTTTAGCTCCGCGATAACTTCTTTTGACCCCTAACAGGTTTTAAGGTTTTAATGCACCTTTTCAACTAATGACGGGTGTCGGTCTCGATACCGCACGAGGCATGGGGCGAGAATTTGGATTTAAACTTCCTAAGAAACCACGTTGTTTACACTGCTTCAATACGGATTGCTTTGCTCACGCTGTTTCTTATTGCCAATTTTGCAGCACCTACTTCTGAAACTGACCACAAAATACCTTTATACACCTTTTCAAGTTTCAACTAACCGCAGCCTCAACGCCACGCAGGATACAGCTGTGGGTGTAAAATTCCTAGGAAACAAGGTTGTTTACACTGCTTCAGTACGGATTGCTACGCTCCCGCTGTTCCTTATCGTCGATTTTGCAGTCTGTATGTATATTTAATTTTTCTTCATTCTGGTGGCCTGTTATTTTAGGAACAGTTTTCTAAAGGCTCTAGCAAGTGCTGAGCTCTGATAGGCAAAGGAACTTGAATAATATTGCTGTCCCAATTTGATTGAATCTTGCGAAAACATATGATTATTTAGTAGCTACATGTGTGGTATGTGCTACAAATTTCAGTTCGAACGAAGCGAGTAAAAAATTAGCGAGACGTAGGTAATTTAGCTTACATTCTTTCCCAGACGCAAATTCATATATTTAAAGCGTTACATAAGTCAGGTTTATACGTTTCAATAAAGGTGCTTACATGGACGTTGTACAAACTTGATAAAAGAAGCGAGGCACTCGTTAAACATTAAACCATGAGAAATGGGAATAGAAGTGTGACTAAAGTTAATTTGCAACCTTTTTTGGCTTGAAACATGCCCAGATGTCATTTTGTTGAACACATGACATCACATGACATCCGGGCATGATTCAAGACAAAAAGGATGTTACCTCACTTTACTCGCATTTCCATATGCACTCCCAAGTGTAATGTCTAACTAGCGCATGACTTATCTTATCAAGTTTGTACAACGTCCATGTAGGCACCATTATTGGAATTGATAAGCCTGACTTACGTAACCCTAAGCATTTGCCCGTGTACCATGTCACCAAAGCAGGACTGCAAATGAAACGCAACTCATACAAGGCAGGTGCCGTTGGGATGACAGTTCATGGATGTTGATCCATTACCTTTTTGCAGTTTTGGAAATGAACATTACTGTATTCTTAATGAATAAAGCTAGAACTACATAATATATAGACTGCGAAAGATCTATTAATTTCCATTCTTATCGAGCAGAGAATAAATGCGTCTTGTATGAAGGCAAGTATTTTTTGATGATGGAAAATATAGAATTTTGTCGGTTTATTCTTTGAATCAAACTCCGTAAAGACTCGAGAAGCTTTTAAAAACAAAAGCTTTGTTAAGAAATCCTGTTTCAGCTTCTTAAAACTACATAATTTGCTACTTTACTTAGTGAATTGTGAACTAACAGATCATACTTCAAACCTTTTAGGATTTTTGCGAAGAACCCTTTGCATCTAAACTAGGAAAATATGAATTCAAAACGATACAATTCTATCACATATCGTAACTAACAAGGTAACTGTAGGTGCATGTGATGTGCTCGTGGGGTGCTTATTACTTTATTGAAGTGAGTTAAAATACTTGCTTAAATTGTCTTGCTTCGTTTTAAATCCATCTTGCTGTTTCTTCTTTGTCCTTCTCGTCTTCTTGCCAATTGCCTTTGCGATGAATAGGCCTAAAGTTGTGGCTAACATTGCATTGAGAAGAATTATGCCATGAGCAAAGGTAAACGAGCCTTTTGCATCCCTCTGCTTGCCAGAAGCTAAAATGATTGAATATATTGTGATATGATTTACCAGTTGCGTTATTCTGCATCACAAATAGTAAGCAGACCGTTTTCCTCAGTGAAGGAGGGCCGGCGGGGGGGGGGGGGGCATAATTTTCGAGAATAGTAAACTTTTTGATGATAGTAATCAATATCTTGCCTGAAAGTCCCTTACATCTGATCTATCCTCAGTGTCAAATACCCAGACATGGATTTAATTTGATAAAAGAGTAAGCTAAAGAAGCTCTAAGCAATGGTTTTAAAATGAAGCCGTAGCCCCACAGCACTGATGATGCCCCCCCCTCTCACCGCAGAATATGATTTCCTAAAAAATAATCAGCTTGTTGGAACCAATCGTTTTTATAGATTGCATACATATTTCCTATAACATAAAATTAGAATGGTCGACTGGATTTCCACCATGAGCATGATCCACGTTGCTTCGTTATGCTTTTAGAGAATCAAGCTCTTCATCCGAATCTGGATTATGCATACCAGAGTGCTGTCGCCCATTATGCCCATGTCGTCGATAACATTTGAATTAGATCGTCAAGGAGGTTTTTATGAAAAATCCGAGTAAACTGGTAATATCACTAACTAATTGGGAAAAAAGTGTGAACGTTTAAATCAGATCACTCAATTCTACATGGGGACTTTTGAAGTTTTGGAAGGTGGGGTAAAAAGGCATTTTCTCTCGGCGTCGCCCATTATAACTGATTGGCAAATAATTCACAATGCACAGCGGTGAAAAGTTTTTACAAGAAGAACTGTTTATTCACTGTAATTTGTCTATCACTGAGCACTTTAAGCAAAACAAATTAAATAAGAATTGACTTGAACTTTGAGTTTTGGCAAATCAAATACATGGTTCGATTTGCTGTAAATCTTTCCTTATCTCTTGTGCAAGCACGGGTGAGTTTTTGGCGTACATTTCTATACAATGCTGCGTTTTTGGGGTCCAAAGACTGCATCTCAATACTTAGAAGCGTGAAATTGACAAATCTAGCAGATTCGATTAGAGATGTACACAAACTATCTTGCTGGGTTTCAATGATTGATTACTAGTTCCTAGTCCCCTGAAATTCATTCTCCTGCTCATCGGCCATAATGGGCGACACTACTTTAGGCCTTCTAGAGCACGGACAACGGCGCATCGATCTTCTGGGGAAAGGGAAAACGAGAAAAGCAGAATTTTTATGCATGCCAACTATCATAACTTTATCTCTGTTGATCAATTTGACTTTGAGTGAGGAAAATTAATGGTGAATCCATACAACGTTTCTTTTGCCATGCCAGTTCTTTCTGGTTTCTACCGCTTAGGCAACAATGAACTGACTTATGAACTCAAATGATCCGCAATGATTCAGATAAGAAAACTGGACATGTAATGGGTACGACATTATTTCATTTTGTCTTCCTTTCCAATGAAATCGGTGGATCATCGCTAGCGCTTAGACCATTTAGCATAACGAATTTCAGATTAAAGATTTTTGCTGATTTATGCACGACTTACCGGTTGCTGTATCTTTGCTTTTTACAAAGGGTCCAATATTGAGACTGTAAGTTTTTGAAGGTGGATAATCGTTGACTTCTTCTTCCTCGCTACCTCTCGTCTTCAGTGACCTCAATCCCATTTCATCTGATTCCAACAATACCGACCTTCGAACTCGTTTGATGTTGTTTCCTTGACAACCAGATGTGCAGCGAGAGTCCGATGATTGCTTGTGACATATGAATGTTTGACAATGAAGATAAACGTATGTATACCCGAAGAACTTGAATGACATGAAGCTGAATCTCATCTTGTGTGATGGTGTCGCAGAAATGAATTGAATTGTAGTATCAGAAGCACATCTGTAAAGTTAATAGAAGCAATGGTGAGGCTTACACGTGGATCTACCTTTTTGGCAACATGTATGCCGGCACTGTTCTCAGCAAACGTTTTCACCGTGCGCATGCGTTTGTATCCTCTCTCCAAAAATCTCGATAACGTATTTAACCCTATTCTACATGGGGGGGGGGGCAAAAAAGGCCCCCCCAACCATACTTCCTGTAATTACTCTTAAACTAAGCATGATAAAACACTGGAACTTGGATGACTTTTAATCAAATTTAATATTGCATCAAAATAACAATAATTCATTGTTTTATAATTGGTCACTTGACTATGACATGCCCATATTTGGCAACAGGTCTCTCAGAAAATCAGTAAAACATGCATAACTTTTCTCGTACGCATCTGATTTCAACGCAACTGGTATCAATGTGTTTGTCTTGATGTCTTATTTCATTTGATATAGAACTTTTTGTGTTTTGCAGACATCAGCAAAAATTAAGATATATGACGTCATACTTCTATATGACGTCATATTTATGATAAACATATGAAATAATTAGTGTATTATGATCAAAATTGACTAATTAAGAATTCAAGATCAATTTCATATGGTTGTTATTACTAAAAACGTATTTAAAATGCCAATAAAGCATCAACTAATTTGCTTAGGTATCAACAATGACTTTGATTGACAGCTGTGATAACAATAGAATTCCAAAAATAGAACTTTTGACAGTTTTCATTAAGAAAACTCAATATGTATCATATTTATAACTTTAAAGTTATTTATTGACTATATATGGTTGAAAATATTACGTTTTTAGAAGGAGAGCCAAAATCAGCAAATTTCCATTGTTTTTGCGTTGCCTAGCAACGGATCATGTGACCAATTAGCACATGATGCTATTTTTAGAATCGTAATTGCTTGGTAATCATGTCTACCAAGTTGCGTTGCCATAGCCTACGCCCATTATCCTAAAGAATAAAGGGTCTACGAAATAAAGAGATTTGCTACGGCTGCCCAATTAATTATTTTAATCCTCTATTCAAATAATGATGAAACCCGTCTAAACAAAGGCTGCATAAATTAAGGGGAACTGTAGTAGCTTTTTTAGTAGACCCCCCCCCCCGTTGCCATAGGCACTACGGTTGCTTAGAAAATCCGGGGGGGACTTTTTAGCCCCCCCCATGAGAAAGTGGTGCTTGATTTACCCATGTAGAATAGGGTTAACGAGAGTGAACGAGCATGTTCATTCCCTCAAAGATGATGAACGGAATCTAGTCAATCAATACAGGTCTTTCAAATCACGTGATCATCTTAAAATGGCTACGGTTTCGTTTAGTTAAATGATCAATCATTTGGATAAAATTTAACATTTACTGGACATGCGTTTGTGCGATACCTTTCTTTTTAAGAAGGGCAATTTGGCCCAGAGAGCTTTATCATTCTTTCAACGTTGCGTTTTAAGAGAGAACAACTAATGCCCGTAGTGACCCATCTAAGTACTAATGGCCCATATAAGTACTTCATGTATGTCATGCTACTAAGATACAGTTGTAAACACTTTCAATCCATGACATACAGTTTAGCTAGGTGTCTGGTATGCGTACATTAGGCAAGTTGGAGAGTGCATTTCGGGCAAGATTAGTCCTTTAAGTCCAGTGCAAAATATTCCAACACAGTCTCAAAACATCAAATAACAGATGTATTGATCCATCCATCCAACAGTTTACATTGGATTTCCTTGGTTTGTGTGAAATTAAATCTTCATGCGGCATTGGCCTTTCCGGTAACTTGAGGTATGTGGACCTAAGTTGTTTTGGCTTTCAGACCGATAGCAACGGGGTAACAATCATAGACAAATCCTTCCTCTGTCATTATGTTTTACAATCATTGACCCAAGCATACACATGGCAGACGTATCAAAATACTCCCATTTTGCTCAATTTGATAGGGAGAAAACTGAAGTTGTTTGCAGACGGTACAAAAAGGGACCTTCCCTTAAAGAAGAAAGAAATCGCTTTCAGCATTTTCGAAAATAATGAAATATGGCTAATTTGTACTGTCAATAGACAACTTTTTGAAGGAGGTGTTATTTTTGCAATTTCTGCTTGCTGTCTTACCTTGTTCGCTATTATGGAACCATATTGTCTCAAGGTGTTATTTAAGGACAAGCTCATTGAATTAATCTCGCATCTTGACTTCCCGGAAGCGCCAAATGACCCAGCGAAAAATTTACCCTAAATTTGTCTTGACTTCAAATTTGTATCAAAGGCCTTCAAGCTACCCCCTAATGAACTTATCATTTCATGAGTTGAATTGTTAACCGGTCTCTTGATCATTCGGGCATGAAGAGGTAATGTTATGAATACAAAAATGAAGAATAATACCAAACATTCTTAACCCTATCCAGACTAGGGGGGGGGGGGCACAAAGTGCCCCCCTAGTAAACTTTTCCACACCGGTCGTCGAGTATCTCTAGAATAGTCTAGTTTTTTGTGACTTTTAGTTTCTATCTATGAGACATCTTTTCATGTCAATTTCAAAAATTTTGACACTGATTCCGGGGGTCAACACATGACTTTAAATTGAGTGCTCCACCAAATAAATACCTTTTAAGTCATAGTTTTGTAACCACTGGCTCTATGACAATGAGACAAACATTGTTGAACTCGTCTTGAAACAAGCGTTCATTTGATATATAGTTTATTGATTTTTGATGACGTCATCAAAAATTGGTTGTTGCGCATGCGTACTGACGAAAAACCATGTTATGCTTCATTTTTAGAAAAATGAGTGCCATAATATGATGCAGCAGGTCTTTTTATGTATGTTTAGCATTTTTGCTATTTTTAAAAGCAATTTGTAATCAATTTTAGGCCAAAATCGCTCTTTTTTTCGCACAAAATAAATAAATGCTGACATCAGCAAAAATATTAGTGTTACAAAGCAAAAATTTCAAAATAAGAATTACAAGGATATAATCCCTCTATGTTTCAAATATCACATCGATATATTTTATCAATTTGGAGATACAACACGACAAAGTACATGTGGTTTTACACCAAAATTAGCAACATTTGCTGACGTCAGCACTTAATCACGTGACATAAACAAAAACAAATCTCATCATCTTGTTTGCTTTATCATGTTTGTTACTTGTGCCAAGTTTCAAGTCTCTAGCACTTGTGACTCTGAGAAAAACCAGGGGGGGCACTTTGTGCCCCCCCTAGTCTCCCCAGAGTTTCAAAAAGCCTAGTCTGGATAGGGTTAAGAGTATAGTCACATGAATTGAAATGGCAAAACAAATTCTCTTTTTCACAACTACAAAAGATATAACAATCAAACTTAAGCCAAATGTGCTTCAGGAATTTAGCTTTACAAAAACAACGATAGCGGTCTAATTAGAAATGTTGCTTGTTGCTAGGCAACCAAAAACAATGGTAAAGTGGATAAAATTGAGCTACTGACTTTAAACCTATTTTAACCGGGGGGGGGCGTTTTTGGCCCCCCCCCCCCCTATCGGATTTTTTCAATAGCTCCTAAACGATGCTACCTACAATGCTGAAACGTCTTGACTTTTCCTAAAATTTAGTTGGTATTTAGAAAATAGAAATTTCAAGACCTATTGTTCGACCACGTGACCACCACATGCCCATATTTGGAGAGTGGTCACGAAGAAATTCTTTAAAACGGCTCTAATTTCTTTCTAAATCTTTCTATCTAAATCTCAACAATATATATACCATTCGATTTGTCTCAATGAGTGCTTTCATTTGATATATAATTTATTCATATTTGCAGACATCAGCAGTTTATCATTTCTATGACGTCATCAATCTTTGTGACGTCATATTCCTAATGAATGAGTAAGTTTTGCTTGCAAAACTGATGGAATAACCTTAAATATCGATGAAGTACTTGATTTTATCAATAAAATGCGAAATTAATGGTTTTAAATCAAAATTATTGAGCTAACAATTTTGCATTGAATCAAATTTTCATTATTTAATCAGTTAATTTATTAGAAACCACAAATATCCGTATGAAGCCATATGAAACTACAAATTAATGGTTTCAAGCAGGTATTTGGATGGTTTTTTGCCAATTTTATCAAGCTATTTGCTAATAATAAGCCTTTTTTGCAAATAGCTCGACTTTCACAAAATTTGCATTGTTTTTGGTTACCTAGCAACCAATCACGTGACTACGGATTAATTGATGCTATTTTTAGATTCTCTTTTGTTCAATTATGACACAGTGCAAGTTTCATTTTCATAGCTGTTATACCAGCGGAGACGAACAGGGGGGCCAAAAACACCCCCCCCGGTAGAAAATAACTTTTTTTACCCGGTTAAAATAGGCTTAAGAGCAAAATTCGTTCAGATTAACATGAGATAACAGGCAGAATTGTAGCCAGAAGTAGTAAATAATAATATAGAAAGATATCTACACAAACAAAATCCAATTTGACTTGCAATTCTTGCTAATAGAGCAATTAGCAATTGAATAGATTATTTGAGACTTCTATTGCGAATTATTTTCTATTTTTAGACTTCTAATTAGTGAAAATAGATGGTAATAAAAGCCTGACACTATTCTACACACGTTTAAGGCTATATTGTCCTAATTCATTCATTCTGTGACGTCATAAAGATAAATGACGTCATGGATATCAAAAGTTGTTGATGTTAGCAAATATAAACAAACTATATATATAATGAAAGTACTCTTCAAGACCAATTGAATAGTGTATAAAACTTTATCACTAGCGCTATTTGCAGGAACAACGCGAGGATCTTGATATTTTCTTTGTGACTAGTCTCCAAATAAGGACATCAGGAGATCACGTGGTACAACCAAGGACAATTAATCTTTAAAAATTTGATGGCCAATTAAATTTCAGAAAAAGCAAGAATGTAGCACTATATCTACAAAAGCGGTAGAGGTATTTGAGAAAGTTAAGTTGAAACATGGTGAAAATATATAATGAGGTCACATGCTCGTGTCTATTGAGCATGAACATCAAATGTGGGAAAATTCAAATGACGTGAACTTTTTATCGTCTCATCTTATGCAGTAAACGAAAACTTCCTTTTTGGGATTAGATATTAATTCTTCAGAAAATGAGGTTGAACAGTCCCAGTTTGCTTCGAAAAGTGGTTGCAACTCTGCGTGGTAAGACCGTACCAGGTCCCTGTGACTTAAAGGCAATACCGGGCAATGTTTTACACATGAAACCGCAATGATATCATGATGAAACCCCGATGAAACCCTGAATAACGGTCAAGTTTGGCTTGTTTATTCACCCGTTTAATCGAATAAGCCCAAGGAATATTGCTCCTGGTTTCCTAAATACTTCAAGAAAACTAAATTTAAAATATCATTGAATTTTCTTCTCTCTCGTCAATGTGGTAAAAATCAATTTGGAATGTTGTAACGACGGCACAAAAACAGGTCTCGTAGCAACATATTGCTATCCCACACACAGACAGCCCAATGTTTTGAAACAGCAATCAATAGTCTGTGTTCGAAAAATTTCATACAGGATGTCCCAAAAAAGTGTCCGACTTTAAATTTGAATATGTCCGAGACTATTTAATGCATATGAACTATTTGGGCAATTTTTGAAAGCTGAAAAATGTAATGCTCTGTTCACTCTATTGCTGTTTTGAATTTGGGAATTTTTAGGAAACCAGGGGGTTCCTTACAATTCACGCAAATTTTTAAGTATTTTTCACTATTTACTCTACTATTCTCCAATGTTATTCTAGTGTCTAAAAAGACTTGTCTAGATAGACCAGAAAGAACAAATTAAATACTTTTAGAAATCTGAGAACGTAATTCATTAAATTTGCAAACATTTAAAATCTTACAAGTTGCAAGACGGAGGGGGGGGGGGGGGCAACCGAAACCATAGCTATGAAGAACACAGTTTTTCTAGCCCGTTTGCAGTGAACATATCAACTTTGTCACAGTTTGGTCCGTTATGCAGGTTTCCGCTTTGAAATTGAATGCATCTCAGAACATTAAGCAGCTTCTTTGATGGCCTTCGCAAAGTTTGCTAAATCATTCATTAGAAACAAGGCAATAATCTTTTTTTCTCTACCTCTGTACATTTTAAGGTCAATTTTGACCTTATGTATTGCTGCGTTATCTGAAGTAACTTACCTCCCTATCAGTGGTAGCAATTAAATTTCTGGTAATTTGAGTAACTCATGTTCAAAGAAAGAAACCTGGAACCTTCTTTTTCACTAAGAAGAGGACTAGTTTTGTTTTCCGACAGTAAATATAACCGTAAATGTAGACAGCAGTAGAGCAAAGGTGAAGAAAACCTGCACAAAATTGGCTATAACTTTGAGAACCCCTAGGTTTCTTAGTATTTAGTACTGCAATAGACTCAAAAGAAAATTACGCGTCTCATCTCTCAAATAATACCAGAACGGTTCATATATATCAAATGTTTTCAGATTTATACAAATTTAAAACTAGAGCACCTTTTTCGGACACCCTGTATATTTGCTGTTTTATAAAGGGATCAATTTTGGAACTTCATGGGACGAAGGCCTTCAGAGGCTAACGGACATTAACCGAGGTTACGAATTCGATTATTTTAGGCGGTTCTCACTTCTACTACCAAACGATTGATAAGAGATTTTAGGCTGATAGCATCAATAACAAGATTAAAATTGACGGGGAATTATTTTGATCGTGAAATAAAAGTGAAAAGCAAACCTTTCATTTATGAGATCGTAGCTTGATACATGATTTCTATCGGTCGTTGGTGTTGCAGAGCATCTCTCAATTAAAAGAACAAGGTTGGTGTCATTTGTGCCGACCTGCACCTCGAAGTAAAGTCTTTGGTCTAACTTAACAGTTGCGGGGAAAATGCTTTGTAGCGTTGTGAACGTCTTATCTTCAAACATCGACAATGACACTGTAAATGTTCCAAATCCAACTAGAAAGGAAAATCGATACAACAGTGTTCTTAAATGAAAAAAATCAGTAACATCAATTATTTCAAAAATTTAATCTAATCGTTTAGAGGGTCAAAGATTTCAAACAAAATAAGTTGTAAATTATGTGACATATGGCAACATTTATCATGTTTACACTCTACCGGTACAACTTTTCATTTGCATTTGTAACAGAAGTTTATCGAATCGGCATCCTAATTACAATGTTCTTGCTAATCAATAGTCCATTGATCATTCTATCCGTAGAATTAATTTGCTCTGAAGCAGTGTAAATGATTTTGAACTGTAAAGATTTTGCGAAACTTTACTAATACAATTTAACCCTGTAGTGGTTGGGCTATCTGACACGTCCTATTTTGGCATAGGGGCAAAAAGCCCCCTTCCCCCCTACCTAACTCTTGACTGGAAAAAGATTGAGCAACCAGATTTGGTGTACTAATAGCCCCAGGCATGCACTTTATGACCATATAGAAATTACCCTTAAATTAGTCGTCATTACTGCTTGCGACACCATTTTTTTGTGTGGTGAAGAAAAAATGACAAAATCAGTCAAAATCAGGAAAAATGCGATAAAATTTAATTTGGAGCACAATTTCCATCCAAACTCAAAACTTATGAGAGATTACATCAGTTAGCGCTACCCTGCAAAATATCTTTGCAAAACATTGCAATTTGCTACTATTTTGCAAAAATCAATATTTGAGAATTGGCGATTTTTACTTCAGGTCGGAGAATTGTCCCCCCCCCCCCCCCTCATTTGTCAAAATAGTTTATGAAACTTTTTGAGTTGTTGCGTGAGAAGTAGCAGCAAAAAGTCAGAAATTTTCCGGGGAGTAATTGTTCTCCTGGCAGAGTTATAACAAAAGGTCTACTAGAGGGGGTGGAGGCAGCTGAAATAGGGTTAAACGCATTTAAGTATTTAGGATGATTCTGAAGACCTTGATAAATCAAGTCAAACAAATAGACTTTTCACTTAAGCTTTAAAAAAAGAAGTACTGTGAGGCAGCTGGTTGGCTTCTGTAAACAACGGGATCTTATTGTTGAACAAATAGTCCTCATTTAGCACATAAAATAAAATTCGCGACTGATTGTACTCATTAGGGAACTTCATATTTTAGGGAGCCAAGCAGCCGCGTTAGTACTAGAATGGTAAGGTGCTAGAAGAAGCCCTTGTGACACACCCGATGTGATTTCCTGCAAGCTGCCAAAAAGCACAACCTATTTTCACTCTTCGATTTCTTTTAACGAGGTAGCTGTGCACGAGCTTAAAGAGTGTCGAAAATGAAAGCCCATCGGAAAAATAAAGAAGTCATTGAGGCACACAGCCATATGTATTCGTTAGGTCCATCAAAACAGTTTAATTTATACCGTACTGGTCGATACATCTACGGATTGTCTCGATGACTTGGAAAGAGCATGTTGCGTTTTGTGTCCCTCTCTAAATCAACACAGGAATATTGGAGAATTTTGGTTCACTTTAACTTTCATTGCTCATCTGCCGGGTGTGCTAAAATAAACTATGCATATTTGGCAGGCCACAATAAATATTACACTAGACCAATTTTGAAGATGTATGACTTAATCTTTAGCAGAAAGCCTGAATTAGATTCTTGGAATTTTTTGGAAATTTTTTGTTTTTATGTTTTAGAGCTACCAAATAGGCCTCTTAACCCTATCCAGAGTAGGCTTTTTGAAACTCTTGGGAAACTACGGGCGGCACAAAGTGCCCCCCTCTACTTTCTAAGAACAATAAGTGCTAGAGACTTGAAACTTGGCACAAATAACAAACCCAATAAGGCAAATATGATGACGTAATTTGTTTTTCTTAACGTCACGTGATTAAGTGCTGACGTCAGCAAATGTTGCTAATTTGGGTGTAAAAGCACATCGACTTCGTCACTTCGTATCTCCAAATTGATAAAATATATTGATGTGAGAGTTGAAAAATAGAAGGATTATATCTTTGTAATTCTTATTTTGAAATTTTTGCTTCGTAAGAATAATATTTTTGCTGATGTCAGCATCCATTTATTTTGAACGCAAAAAGAGCAATATTTGTCTAAAATTTATTAAAAATTACTTTGAAAAATAGCAAAAAATGCTAAATATGCATTAAAAGACCTGCTGCATCATATGATGTTGCTCATTTTTCGAACAATGAAGCCTAACATGGTATTTTTTTCAGTACGCATGCACAACAATGAATTATTGATGACATCATCAAACATCAATGATCTATATATCAAATGAAAGCCCGTTCCGTATCGTGACAAGGAACAACTCCGTCCTTAACAAGGGTAATGTTATCAGTTGAATCTAAACATTTATCATACATTGAAAGCTTGGAAGTAAAGAAAAATGCTTTCTCGTTACTTAACTCTGTCAGATCAAGGTTCATGAAGATTTTTACATCCTTGCTTAGTTTATATTACCAGATACGTTAATCGGTGTTAGTTGTATAAGCATTTTAGCAACCCCCTTTAGCCTGGTCGTACCTTGATGAAACTGAAAATTGAAAGTAAATTGACTCTAACTAAAATTCACAAAAACATTTCAAATTAGCAAAGAATGTTACCTTCTGTGGCAGTGATAAATGTTTTAACTGGCTCTAGACAGATGGTTGATGTATTTTTGGTACGTTCAAGTAAACATCTAAATTTAATTCTTTTGCCAGTCGATCGGACCAATTTTGAAGTAGTATTCCCAAATGTCCACATTACTTCATTTTCATAAACAATATGTGTCGATTTCTCTGTTCTCGTTGTACCACATTTGTCATACGTGGTAGCAAGTCCATACTCGTTATTTGGGAAGTACCGTTTGCCAGTACAATTTGTATCATTCAATGTTATCGATGAGCCATCAAAAAGCTGTGTCCGGTTATCCAAGAATATTGCCATTGAAGTTTCATTGCAAACGACTCTATTTGATCCATCTGTAATGAAAACAGCTGCGATTACTACGACAAACATGGTTGATATGACACTAAAGGTAGAGCAAAGGATGATATTGGACAGACCATGGGCCTTTGATTGACTTTGAGGGTACCTTAATAACTCTGTCTGGTCATCTCTCTATTAAGCTCTCCTCCCTAACAAGCACCCCCTGGCCTTGTAATACGACGCATTAAATATCAAGTATCAAATGAGTATCAAATAAGGCCAACTCGCGGTTAAGCTCCACCCTAAATTATGTCAAATGCCAGGCGCGGTTAAGCTCCACCCCAAATTATGTCAAATGCCAGGCGCGGTTACGCTCCACCCCAAATTATGTCAAATGTAAGAGGTTAACAGACAATGTCCATTTATTTATCTAAACAAGTTGGCATGTTAATTTTGATTTGGCTTGGGATCAAAGCTGTGTCAAATGTGTGAAATGGCGAGGTAACATTTCATGTTGATACTTGGGGGAAAATGGGGTAAAAAACTAAGAGCTATCATCTATATCCTTCTTATTTGACTTTGTGAATCACCCCGCCTCTAAAAATCCTCCCTCTCTCTGTAGCACCCTTCGGATTCTCGAGGAATAAATGAGCCCATCCGGGCATCTATACAGGGGCTGTTTTATAGAGAAGTTCTCGTATATCACTTCATGAAATATGTTGCCTTCTTGATAATATCATTAAAACAGAGGCTAGGTAGATATATTAGGTGTTATAAAAACCAACAACTAACTGATCACACAAACTGGCTAAAAGTTTATGTTGAGCAGCCTCAAAAGCCTTCTTCAACTGCGCAGGGACGGTGGTAATCCAATTCAATAGCCTTCTATCTTAGCTGCCTCAGAAATTTTACGTCTCCAAAGAGCCATTGTCACATAGGGTCCTTTGCAGGCACGCTGCAATATCAGATTTTCTGAAAATCAAACTTTGCCTGAGCAGAAGTTGTAGATCAGTACTCCTAAAGTTAAAACGATAACAATGTTTGAATTTATGTGAATTTCGATAAGTTCTTCTGATCAAGCCAAATTTGATTTCAGATTCAGGTTCTTTAAATGAATCACTCGGCCAATACAACAATACACAAGCAGTTTTGGCATGCGAAGTGACAAATTGCAAATCAATATTGTATCTTCTTCGCAAAGGTTGAATAACAATGTGTGAAAGCAAGGATCCTCTGCAGTGACTGCTGCCAACCAAGTACATCCAATCGGCTATATTTGCATAACAGCTTTAGCTTCCTTACCGTCACATGTTGGTTCCATTTCCAAAATAGCCAAATTTACAGTGACATGTATATGATCCATTTGTATTTGAACAAGCACCATTGATACTACATTGATGTTGTCCAGTCGTACACTCGTTTATGTCAGTGCAAGTAAATCCGTCGCCACTGAATCCACTCTTACATGAGCAATTGTATGAGTCATTGCCTGGATGACAAATAGCATTTGGACTGCACAGTTGTGGTTTGCATTCTAGAAGGAAATTGAAGAGAGGTCAGAACAAACATTCATATGACGAGGATCGGGAAGACATATCTTAGAAGCATCAACAAGGACAGGTTTGGTAAGAGAATAGCACCAGTTGGTTTTGATTGAAACCGCATTTCAAAGTGATTAGCGATCACAGGCAAAGGAAATTCTTTCAACCTGTGATTCAAAACAAGCAAAACCTCAAAAGTTGGCCTCAAACCCAGGTAGCTAGGTCGCTCGTAGTGCGTCCCAGAAATTGCTTTCAAGAACAAACATGAGCATAGATGGAGAGAAGAAGGATAAATCTACACATCTGCCACGGACATTGTGTGCTTTTTTGGTTCAAAAGACGATTAGGAGCCAATTCAGTTCTCTTATTTTTTGGTGTAATTAAAACTTCTGAACCAAAGAAAAGAAATGCCAGAGGAAGACGTTTAGATATATCCTTCCTATTTCGATATACGTTCATGTTTCCTCTTAAAAACAATTTCTGGAAAGCACAACGAGCGCGCTAGTATACTTTGGTTATAGAAAAACCATTGCGGCTTTGTTTGCTTTGAATTTCTGGTTGAGAGAATTTCCTTCATCTGTAGGCACTAATCGATTTGAATTCAAGTGTCAACAAAAGCAGCTCATGCTATTGTGTTACAAAATTTGTTCTTGTTAGAAGCTTCCGTTGTCCGCGTTTCATTGATGGTATCCTTCTAAGAAGAAAGCTTTTCACGGAAACATTTCATGTTCAGCATTTGATCCGTTCTTAAGCTGACCATTTATTTCCAATCCTTCATTTGGCACGTACGTTATATCACAACACTCTATGCAGGACTTGCAGGTTGCATAAAAAAGCCACATGTAACAAAGTGAACTCTGTCTGGAACGTAAGGTTGACATGAATGAAACAGTGATTCTGCGAAACCCCACTCATGTGCTTTCATTTGAGGAAGGCTTTTGCAAAATAGGGCACTTTGGAATTTTACAAGAAAAATGAAGTACGCAAATGTCAAATGTGAAAACTCAAATATTGCAGCCGCTCTTCTTTTCGACATTGTTCTAGTTGTATTATTGGAACTATTCGGAAAATTTTGACTTCGTCGCCGCATAAACCTTTTGCATTGGTTAAATGTTAAATAATTGGATAGCTAGAAATAAAAGTCATGAAAATATATTTTTAAACACAGCCGCATTTCATCAAAACCGTTTAAAAAAAGCTGATGCTTTGTTTCGACAATTTCTTTCTAAAGCATTATGCAGGTATAGTCATTCCACAGAGCTTCGTTGTAAAAAATCCTTGATAAGTTTTCATTTTTGTGCAGCTTTTGTCAGCGAGAGTATTGCGTTGTCCTAAACAGTTAAATCATTATAAGATTCCCGATAGTTCTGAAGTTGCGACGTCATCTGACAGGACAGGACTATAAGACTTCATAAGACTTACAGATAGACTTATTACAGTTGACGAAATAGATTTAGGGCAATTCTAGACTCCAGCCATGGACGAAACTTTAGATTTTTTCATTTCGAAATGCGATACAACTAGCACGGGAAGTAGCAATGGCTGGCTGCAAGGAATTTCCTAGTGGATATGTAGCACTTGTAACTTTATTGAAATTTTGTTTTTTTAATAGTATCATAAGGTGCAAAAATTGTCATCGCCCTTTTACTGGATTACAAAGTATATTCTGCTGTACATACTAAAGTCTGTAGCATATGTATTCCAAGCTGTTACTTTCATCATCAGTTTCAAGATAAAGAAATGGTTTCTAATAATTTAAAAACCTTGGTCAAACATTATTAGACTAATGTCTTTTAGTCTGTGAGTTCTCCAGTGTGTGATTCTGAAATTACAATAACAAGGAAAGTCTCGTTTGTTAGTTTGTTTGTAAATTTTGTTAGTTTGTTTGTAATGTTTGTTTGTTTGTTGGTAATTTCTTTGTATCGTGCAAAGACTTTCATAACTGAAGCTGATCTCTGGTCAGTCTTCGTGATCATGTCCTGAAAGGAAAATACAGTTTCTTTTTGTGTCTGATGATTTTCAATGAATTTCGAGGGTATTAAGCCTCAATGCAACACTGAATAGAATGTCAGTTTACATTTTTAGGCAGTTTTAGTAAAGACTTACCCGAAAAAGTCCAAAAATCCATCGCTCTTATATTATCTTCAATGTCAAAACTGATACAAGAGGCAATTACCATTGATTAGAAATATAATTGGCTGCATAAATTCCGAAGCATCATCGCCATAGGACCATAAAGACATAGGGCTAATGTGTGTTACAATTTTTTTAAAGTTTTCATGTTTTTTCACCACTTAAGCTGGTATTTCAAGCTTCCCCTTCGTCTTCAGTATAGAGATCCAGGAAATTTAGAGATCGAGGACAATAGTTTTCTAACAACTCTTTAAAGCTAACCGAGGATAGCGCTCATGCAAAACGTTTTTGTCTTCAGATCTGCGTTTAATGATGAAATCATTGTTTTATATCAAAATACCGAGGCCAACTATCTATCCCTCTTTAAAAACATGATAATAAAATATTATGTGCAAAAATGGTTACCTGAACGATTGGAGCTCTTCAACAAAAATGGATTTATTGCAGGGATCATCATTGATGCATGCAGTAGCCTTTCAAATTGGGATTGTTGTTATTGACTCACACGGTATAATGACTAAGAAGTTTTGGTTCAAAGCTTTGTGTAATCTAATTTTAACTACTGTCCTTTAGTTTGGTACTTTTCATCTTCAAAATCAGTTCAGAAAATTGAAAGAATACAGGAACGTGCGCTAAGATTTTTGTACAATGATCATAAAAGTTCCTATGATGATCTTCTTCTTGGGGAAAAAATGCACAATGCAAGTTGCTCGTCAGAGAACCCTCTGTGTTGAAATATTTAAGACAATAAGAAACTTGAATCCATCTTTTATGCATAACATTTTTAGTTCAAGAACTTCAAAGTATCCATCTCGGAATCCCAACAATTTAAAACACTTTCGACCAAATCAGGTAACTTTTGGTTCCAAGAGCCTTAAAGCCATGTGACCTCAGATCTGGAACTGTTTGCCAAATGAACTAAAATCAGCTGACAATCTAAACAGTTTCAAGGGTATGATAAAACAACGGAATGGTCCAACCTATAATTACAACTCTTGTAAATATAATGATATCATGTAGATTTTGTCCATTTATGTCCATGTAGATTTGATGTTTATCTTCTGTATTTACGTATTAATTTCTTCCATTTGTTGGTAGATTCGATTTAGATTAGTTGTATGTGTATATATTTGAATATATATGTAAAGCTAGGTGTAAAAAAAATTGAGTAAAAATAAGGTAACAAACAAACAAACAAACAAACAAACAAACAAAGACTGATTTTGAAAAAAACGTACAGTGTAGAAGCGTGACTGAAAGAGTTCTCTCTTTTATCTTTTGCTGTAGCTTACACCTTTGTTTTTCTTTTTCTAAGACAACTGGCGAACCAAAGTCAACCCATAGGAAACAACACACTTTGCATCTGCTTCAGCTCACCTTAGCTAAATTTACTGCTCTCTTACTGTAAGGGGGGGGGGGGGTTGCAACGTTTCAATTTATCTAAAATAACAATGTGCTTTCTCTCTCTAATGTGGTCGTGATATGTGATGTCGTATGCTTCATTCCATGCAGTTTGTTTTTCTTCACTATTAAGTAATATCTTTAAACCATATCAATATATGCCATGGCTATACGCTCCTTTGAAGTTGTACTCCCATTTCTTTCATTGGCGTTCTTTTTTTAACCATGATTGCAGTGCTAGTTATATTGGTTCAAAAGCAACGACAACAGTCAACCCATCGGGCCAATATTGACTCTGTCCACTTCTACTCCAGGGGGTACTCCGATTATGGTCTAATGGGGGTCCAGTCAGAGTTCATGAGGGCGTAAGCAAAGTTTGGAAAATTACCCTCAAATGATAGTATGATTTTACAAAGAAACCACCAATTGAACCTTTACGGTAGCACAGTCCTGGTGGCGTGCTGCCATTCGCACGCCTTAAATATTTTAGGCGTGCGATGGCGTGCGATCCAAAAAAAGTGTTTTATCGTTGTTTAGGGCACTTAATAGCCTTCTAACTAAATGTCATATAATGCTGGAACAGCTCATCTTTGTCAAAACAGATGAAGTGAAAGAAGACAGACATTCTCCAATTCAACGAAAACGATTAAAATTATTATTTCATTTAAATTAGAAATAAATCGAGAATACCAAGCGTAATGTATTCCGACGGTCTATGCACCCTCCTGCCTAAAGCTCGATAAAGTTCAATCTTGGAGCAATTAAACCCAAAGGGAACCACAAAAGTTACATCGGGGGCTCGTTATTTCGATTTTAAAACTGTATATGGTTTCCTTCCATGACAATTCGTCTTGAGCATGGAATCTTGTTCTTGAAAGAGCTGTTGCAGAATTGTTGATGACTTGTTGATCACAATCCAGAAAAAGCATATTGCACCAGCCCCCAAGATAAAATTGCTATTATGTTGTACCACAACGGCAACGGTGCTCAGAGAGGCCAGAACTGTTGATCAATTTACAACTTAAAACTGTTTGTCTCGAGGGTTATTTCGCTCCCAAAAATCTCGTACACTTTCGGCAAGCCCGTTTGTTTTCAAGAAAAACTCATCAAAAATCCATTTTTCCGAAAATCTTGCATGCTGTTTCGAAAGAGTAAAATCCCCCTCCGTTAGTTAAACGAGCATTTGATGACTACGTGGTAAACGTTTTGAGTTTGGCCAGGCATTCAAGGCGCTATAAATCCAAAGGAAACCTGAAAACTTCATATCTTGGCAAAATGACCCCAGCAAGAAACCGTCCGAAAGAATTGCTAAAAGCTAGGGGGAACACAATCATTCTGTCAGCGTAAATGATTATCTTTCCCATTCTATCTTCATCATCAAGTTTCTAAATTTTAGACCAATGAACAAATCTCATGATGCTCACACTTTGCCACGATAGTTTCTAAAAGGCTTCGCAAGTGTAGGCTAGTTTTACTAACATAACATGGAAAGGTTTGGTTGTTTTCTTTCAAGTGCTTACGAGTTCTTTGCTCTAATCCCTTTCTCTAATCTGCTAATGACTTCGTGGAATCTATATTCATTTTAAATTCATCTTCACACTTCATCAAAGAGGACAACAGGAAAAGTGGATTGCCCAACTCATTGACCTCTCTCGTCTGCCGCTTCGTAATTTTGGTAGCATGGATCAATAAGGATGACGTGGCGATTAAAAAACCCAGGGGGGTCACTTGAACTTTTTATATACGGGGGGGTCCATCCGCAGTTTCCTAAATTCACCTAAAAGTATCAAATAAAATTTCACAGACCCAAAAATATCAACTAAAAATTTTTGATGAGACCCAAAAGTATCAAAAATACAAAATCTTGCTTAGTTTAAACAGCATCTATTTCATGACACTAGGTCTTGGGAGACAGATACACAATAGCATGCAGATCCACTGTGCATTCTTCTGTGTAGCAACTGATGGAAAATATTTACTCAAAGTAGGTGCTGAAGAGGTGGCAAACTAATAAATAAACTACCAGAATCATGTCACAAAACCCACTTTGTGACTCCAAGATTGAACCAATAATTGACAGAAAACAAGGAAACCCATGGAGTAACCCATGGCTGCTCCATCATGGGTTACTCCTCACAAACATGGCTTACTATGTACAAGTCAAAATGACATGGAGCTACTGTTGCTATGAAAGGGATATCCAATTTTGGGGGACAGAATAATTTTTGTTGGCAAATACTGCTATTTTGCTATGTTTTGTTACCTTGTTCCTCACTTCTTAGGACTCTTGGTCTTTCTTGGTGACAGAATTTTATTAACTGCTTATAGGAGCCAAACTCAAAAAATTAATGTTCCTCACACAAAACGTGGATTCCTCTTTGCATCTTGACAGTAATTCACACCCCCCCCCCCAACTACTCACCCTTTATTCATCACAACTGCACCCAGTGTTCCAGTGCTGCTCCCATATTTGGGGTGGTAGGTGAAACTCGAAACCAGGCCAAGAAGGAACGCCTTGTGTAGTAGGGGGCTAGGCCTTAGATCAACAAAAACTCCTCCAGTCCAAAGTCCCCAGAGCCATTCGATTGATCTCACAGTGCAATCTATTACTACCTATTCTAATATCATAGAATCATCAATCCACCAACTTTGGTGCTGCAGACAGAAGCTGGTTCTTTCTCTGGTCGTATTTGTCTTCTAAATTTCTGTCTGCCTGCCATTATCGTTGTTGTGAGTGCATCAGCCTCGATAGAATATCACAGGAAAGCCTTCATTGAAATAATTGAAATTTCATTTATTTGGTTTAAAATTTTTGTTGACATGGTTGAATGTTTTTGAACAAATTTTTTTGTCGGTTTACTGGAAAATTGTTCCTTTTTAAGTCCCAATGAATTGAAAACATTTTATATCAATTCTAAATATTTTCAAATTAATTTAAAAATTCCAACAGTGGTTTCCCTGTGATAAAATTGTTAGAACGAAACGAAAGCGAGACAGTGAAATTGGCGGGAAAAAGTGAAATGTTGCCGAGTGTATGTCCCTTGTATGTGTTTTTTCTGTATGGATGGATCGCAAAAATCTCATTTTTACGGATGTTGAAAGAAATCCTAACTGTCTTTGATCTGGTTGAACCCAAAAGTATCAAAAATCCATATTTTTTAAATCAGCTACCCATAAGTATCAAAAAGATATAATTTTAAATCAGGTACCCAAAAATATCAGATTACAAAGTAAAGTCTTACCCATAATTATCGGATGGACCCCCCCGTATATAAAAAGTTCAAGTGACCCCCCTGGGTTAAAAAAAGGCTACACAATTTTAGAAACTTTCGGAAGGAAAACAAACCAACGTAAAAACATATCATTATTCGCCAAGAACCACATAGAAACTATGAAAGTCCAGCTAGGAAAAGTATGTTTGGGCGTGCGATAAAACGCATGCCTTGGAAATTTCAGGCGTGCTTGGAGGCGTGCGCGTGCAATCGCACGCCTAATATTACCAGGAATGGTAGCATCCACTACTTCCTACAAGTTTGGACAAGGTTCACAACGAAAGCTCATATAACAACTTCAAAACTCATTGATGAAGATTACTGCAACTACTGTGTGGATTGTTGTGTCATTGCTTTGTGGATATTCGACAACATTGCTGTGTTGAGGAGGATACTGAATGGTAAGCCCACTCCCCCTCCCCTTATATCAAATTCCAGAGGTTACCAAAGATTCTCCATTTATTGAGCTGAATGAGGTTGCAAGTCAATTTTGATGTGTTTAGAGATAAAACTTTGTCGAATTCATGTATTTAACTTGTAAATTTGTATGTTTAAACCCTAAAATGTGGTGCAAAATGGTCTAGAAAGTGTCCAACTGTAAATAAGCACCCCAGGGGGCTTAACCCTATCCAGGCTAGGCTTTTTGAAACTCTGGAGAGACTAGGGGGGCACAAAGTGCCTCCCCTGGTTTTTCTAAGAATCATAAGTGCTAGAGACTTGAAACTTGGCACAAGTAACAAACATGATAAGGCAAACAAAATGATGTGATTTGTTTTTGTTTATGTCACGTGATTACGTGCTGACATCAGCAAATGTTGCTAATTTTGGTGTAAAACCACATGTACTTTGTTGCATTGTATCTCCAAATTGATACAATATATCGATGTGATATGATTATATCCTTGTAATTTATATTTTAAATTTTTACTTTGTAACACTAATATTTTGCTGATGTCAGCATGTCTCATTGTCATACCGGGTGCGCCAAAATAAACTATGCACGTTTGGCAGGCCACAATAAATCGTACACTGGATCGATTTTGAAGATTTATGACTTAATATTTAGCAGAAAGCCTGAATTAGATTCTAGGACTTTTTGCAAACTTTTCCGTTTTCAGTTTTTAGAGCTAGAAGCGAGTTTCTTAAATGTTCGTTTTCGAAAACATTAAAAACGATAACAAAACGTCGATCAACTTCTGAAAGATCCAACATGAATAAACAAAGAGAAAACGTTTTTAGGGGGATTTGGAGGTTCAGTATGAACTTTCGTACAGCAGATTACAATTGGTCGATTTTTAAATCGCAAATCACCACGAAAAAGTTCTCTCTTTGTCCATTCATGTCGGTTCTTTAGAAAATTTGATGGATGTTTTTTTATCGTATTCAGTGTTTTCGAAAAGTAAAATCTTAGGAAACTCGCTTCTAGCTCTAAAAACTGAAAATAAAAAAATTTGCAAAAATACCAGTATCTAATTCAGGTTTTCTGCTAACGAATAAGTCATAAATCTTCAAAATCGGTCCAGTGTACGATTTATTGTGGCCTGCCAAACGTGCATAGTTTATTTTGGCGCACCCGGTAGAGCCAGTGGTTCCAAAGCTATGACTTAAAAGGTATTTATTTTGCGGAGCACTCAATTTAAAGTCATGTGTTGACCCCCGAAATCAGTGTCAAAATTTTTGAAATTGACTTGAAAAGATGTCTCATAGATAGAAACTAAAAGCCACAAAAAAGCTAGACTATTCTAGAGATACTCGACGAGCTGTGTGGAAAAGTTTACTAGGGGGCACTTTGTGCCCCCCCTCCCTAGTCTGGATAGGGTTAATAGAGCTTTTATGGTAAGGCCATTTTTGGTAGAAATTCAGTGCAACCCTTAAATTGACTCGACCCCTTCTTAGGCCATATTGGGAGTAACCATGTAGGGTAGGGTAGGGTATATACCTACTAGAGTAGTGTCGCCCATTGTGCGCATGTCGTCGCGAAGTTCTGAGTTAGATCCAAAAAGAGCAATCAATCAAAGCTAAAGTAGCCAGGTTATATCACCAACTAATGGACCAAAATATCACAGAGTATTGACTTTTTACGTAAACTCTTTATACTGATTTTAGGAGGTTTTAACCCTAATCCATTTGTGTTTTTTTCGAGCTAACATTTATTTGGGGAGGGGGTGCTTTCCACCCCCCCCCCCCCCCTCCTCTGAAAACTGCCTTAGACTCATCCGAATTAAATACAACTTAGCACAGTTATTTAATAGGTAATTTGTACCCTGTTAGAGGGTCTGGTACCCAGGGTAGGTAATTTGTAGCTCGTAGCTTAATTTGGGTGTGGCTGCCACACCTTGTGACGTCACAGTGACGTCACGAAGCTGAAAATCTGTGAAAATCAGGCTTACAAGTTGAATTCAAGTTTAATGAAGATTTTGCATGAACTTTATGCAGTTTTTGGTTCAGTTTGTCAACATATTTGGTAATGAAATATTAATTCATTGAAAATGACTATTTTGGAGTGATATTTTGGCAGAAATTAGCCGATTCTTATGACGTCATTTGTGCGATTAATTTATTCTATGTAAAAAGAGACCAAAAGAACCTGCAAAATGGTGATTATCTATAACAAATGTATCATTAGAGTGTTTTTCATTGAAAAAGTTCGAAAAAACTTGAAAAAATTGCTAATTAGTCCAAAATGGCGGCCAAAATGACGTCATTATAAAAAATGCTGACATCATCAAATTCCAGAAAATCCGGTATCAAATTGAAGCCCTTCGTTTGCTGATTCATTTGCTGTATAATACTTCATAATTCAATCAAATAATTCCATTGAAATCATTGAAAACAATTATTTTCCTGCTACCTGCTTCCAAATATGGGCATGTCACGTGACCTGTGAGTCCTATTATTCAAAAATCTTTCCACCAAAATGTGGCTAATAGATAATTAGTAAAAGTCAGGGAGGCTGGAGGACATAGCAAATATCGTTTAAAAACGCGGCAAATAAAACCTTGAGGGGGGGGGGGTGGAATCCACCCCCCTCCCATGCGGATTAGGGTTAAAACGTCGTTTTCTTCGAGTATCGCCCATTATGCCCGAAGGACAAACAAATAACACTACTCTCCGGTAAAAAGTTTTAAGAAGAAAAACAGTTTTGATTATCATTGGGTACTTTAAACACAACAATATCAATAAGAATTAACCTAAACTTCGAGATTTGGCAATTGAAATACATGCTTCGAGTTGTTCTAAATCCTGCCTTATCTCTTGTGCATGGACGGATGAGTTTTGGCATAAGTTTCTAAAATGCAAATAGACTAAATATAATGCTGCGTTCTTTAGGTTTCAATGATTTTCCAGGTCAGTAAGTAAGATTTTAACCCGAATTGGTGTTTTTTTTTAATTAAGTTTTGCATTTTGATATTTTGAAGCGACTAGAAACTTCTCTGGTAATTAGCAGCAAATAGCAATTAGCAGCACTCAGACTTCATGGCCTTAAATCTGAATCAGAAATCACTTTGCTTTGGTTTTTATTGTAGATTTCCTTTCAAGAGACAGGACTTCTGAAAAATCAACTCATATTTCAAAAATGCTAAGCGAACGAAAAAGAAGGAAGGAATGTAAATAGAATCACGAAATTTGCAATACTTGAAAGAATCAATTAGAGATATGCACAAACCATATCGTCGGGTTTCGATGGAAATGAAGTGAAACTTCACTGAAGGTCAAATCATGATAAAACAGATGTCAGGGAAGAATTTCCGTGCTATTGCAATTATATTACTGGTCGTCAGTCCCCTGAAATTTAATTTTTCTTCTTGGTCGGCCATAATGGGCGACCGGCCATAATGGGCGACGCTACTCTAGGCCTACAAGCTCTCTCACGCGAAGATGTTCGGTATCGTTATCTGCTGGGCGAGCAAAATAAGAGCACGCAATTTGAAAGGCTATTGCTCCTTTAAGGTAACTCTGCTTTCCGCTCTAGTGCACAGCAAGATGCCGCTTCGCAAAACCACACTCCTCAAAAGATAGTTAATTTCTCCAATATTATTCGGCCTATCGAGAAGCGGTAAAAAGGATGTTGTTCTGTATAATCTGGGCAATCGAAAGATGTATACATGGCAATGTTTCCTTCAACCCTGGTTTCACAAATCCTAGTTCAAATATTTTCGTTAATTTCAGAAAAGTGATTTATCTCCAAAACTACTCGAAAAATGTTCGATTTTTTTCGCTTCATCTTTAGCTAGGTAGTTGATCTACAACTTTTGCCAAGTCTGATTAAAAAAGCTAGGCTAGATTTCCTGCAATCGAATTTTTATTTCTGTTTATTTTTCGACTGCGAAATTGAGAAACCTTGGTCAACAGATTACCATGCCATGAAGCACGCTTGCAAAAGCTCAGGCTTGAAATAACTTTCAGAAATTTTTCCATTGGTAAACAGATGAACGTCATCTGTTGGGAATACAATACTCAAAAGCATCCTTAGTGCGCTTGTAAAAGTATCATTTGCATCTGTTGATTAAAAGTTACTGACTTTCACCAGCAACTTCACAATACCAAGCTTTGGGTGTCTTTCGAGACTTTCGTGACCATTCACATATTATCAACTTCTTTAGAGTCCACAATGAGCATAGATCTTAGATCTAGCACTAAATTTTTTGCAAAAGCGTTGAACAGGGGTCAACTCGTTCTGCATGGGCTAAACTGTTGACCAACGCTTTTCCCCTTCAATGTCGAAAAGTAAATAAAAATATATATTTCGATTGCAGCATATCTATCCTAGCTTTATCAATCAGACTTGAAAAAGTTGTAAATCAACAACGTAGCTACAGATAGAACGAAAAAAATTCGAAACTTTTTCGAGCAGTTTTTGGAGATAAATCCACTTTTCTAAAATCAACAAAAATATTCGAATAAGGATTTTCGAAGCCAGCATTGACGGAAACATTGTGATTTGGACATCTTTTGATTGCCCAGACTATACTGCATAACATCATTTTTACTGCTTTTCGATAGGCCCAATGATATTACAGAAATTTACTGTTTTGTGAGGAGAGTGGTTTCGCGAAATGGCAGCTTGCTGTTCACTGGAGCGGAAAGCATAGTTACCTTAATAGCAAAGCAATAAAATTTTACAATATCTGATTGCATAACCAAAATATTTTGTAATCTTAAATCATTTAAGAATTCTTCATGGCTGAAATCAGTCACTCCGCGCAAACTAAACAAGGGATTTTCTCGAGAAAGATTCTTCGAGAAACCTTACATAATGTGATAAAGTCAGGAGCAAATCTGCCAAATATTTCTACCTTAAAGCAAAGAATTGAGCCCGCTTTTTCAAGGGCTATCGTCCTGGGAGAACAGAAAAAGGTCCACTTTAAAGCATGAACGACCTATTTTGGGGGGATTGCTCTCTCAAGAGACTAAAGCATATACTAATGTAAGAATAACATTCGCAGAGTCAACATTTTTTGCAAGAAATCGGCTGAGGAGAAAACTGAGGTTTTTGGGTGCCTATAATTTTATTTCTACTTTTAACTTTTTGTTCCTAATAAAGACTTGACTGACAAATAAATTAATCATGCAGCCTAAGGAATATTCCGGAGAAGCGCGTGCCGGCCTGGGGATCAAACAAAAATTGGCGTATCAAATTTCAACTCAATTTCTTCGACATCCAGCCAGAAAAACACTTCCAGGGCTGCTGGTTGTATCGATACATTGCCTCAAAGTGGAGTGCTCAATTTCCATGGAATTCGAATGAAGCATGCACGATGTTTTTGTTCATTTACCAAGGCTAGATTGGGAGCTTTCCCGGTGTTGATACTCGATGAATTTGCAAATCAGTTAGTTGCTTCTCATGTAGCAGTCCATATTGTTCATATTTTGTTTTCAATGGTTTCTTTGCCGTCGCTGTTACTCACTCAATATTCTTCAAAAATAAATTGTTTCCACCGTAAATAGTTCATGCAAAGAATAGACTCGAAAATAGAACGAGCTTGGACATGCGAGGTCTGGCTCGGGTCCCGGCGGGGTCACTTCTATATGCATTTGCATATCATGTGAGTTCCCAAAATCTCTGAGAAAGGGTGTCCAAGAACTAAGCATTCTAGGACATAGATTCCTAAAAATAGGGTAGTTTTTTCATGGGAAAGTGAGAGAATTCCAAAATAAGGGTATTATTCCATGATAATAAATATCAAACTTTTCTGTAATATTTCCGTAATATTTTGAATGCAGTGATTTTAAACTTTTATGTTGATACATAAAGCACACAGTAAACATTTTTCCCAAAATAGTTGAATTAGAATAGTTAAATCCAAAATTGCATTTTTGAGAAAGATTAACTGTTTCTAAACCAGTAAGTATACCATTTTGATATGGCAAATATCCAGTTCATAAGATCGTGTTTGGTGAATGCTTTATTGAGCAGGTTGGAGTACTTCCACTAGGTGTTGTTGTATTGCTTACAACTAAATCTTTGTAGGATGGTAGGTTGGTATTCCAGGTATAGAGAGGGTATGTTGTGTTGCCCCATCATCCACACATCAATCAGTCAGGCACGATTCTTGCCAAATAGAATGTATTCATATTGACACAAAATACCACTCCAGCTCACTATTTGTTTGGCACAAAGCTTCCAATTTTTCCTCCAGGCTGACTCTGATCTCCACTGCTCCGCTGCTTTTCTAGTTTCATAGCTCCAAGACACTAAAAGAAAGGACCTTAGGCCCTAACATAATTTATTCTGTGAGCAGTGAATGGGAAAACAATGGAATCAATTGATCAATATCATTGATTCGGACGAGGTTACCCACTCAAAGTGAGGCCAGGATTTTAGCGGGAAAATACAGGAGTTCAGGAATCAAGATGGTGATGGTGAGAACTAAGTAAGAGCTGAATGAAACTTATCTCATTGTGACGAGGGGACCTTTTTCTAACGGCAAGTGTAAAACGCAGGTTTGCAGGTTGGTAAAACGAGAAGGTAATGACCTTGCTATCAAGATATGGTCAAAAATTGCGAATTTGCTGGTACGGCACCTTGAAGGAATCTAAACCATTTGTCGATAACACCAAGACAAATTAGAAGAATTATGCTAAGTTTCCAAGCTATGGACACTGTTTAATTTGTCAGTTTTATGGCTCTTGTCTAGGTACTGCATTTTATACTGTCACACACAGCCAAATATTTGGTGCTTCCTAATTTGTTTTCCTGTTTGAACGCAAATATAAGTTGATAGAACAATCCAAGCCCAGAGTGAAACAGTTAGAAATGTAACATTTGTCTTGTTCCAGTTTCATGTTTTGAATTTTAATCATTCTCTTGAAATTAGTTGCTTGTGTATTTTTGAAAAAAAAACAGTTTTGATTAAGATAAAATTTGATTAGTTTACATCTGTTCTTTAGCTGTTGCCAACAAAATGGTCAGTGAGTTTGAAAATATAGGGTCCAGGTAGAACTTGAACTTTCTGTCAACAGGAGCATACAATTAAGCACGAAATTTCTGTTTATTGTCAGTGAAAAGGGTCATTTATTTTGTAAAAGTCAGAGAAAAGGGTCAATATTGGCCGGGTAAATCAGAGATAAGGGGTATGTTTAAAGTTTTGGGAACTCACATGATATACATATGCATACAGAAGTGACCCCGCCGGGGACTATAAGAGCTTCAATATACAGTGCTATCCTCCTGCCCTCTCCCCATGGTTTCCATAACTTCCTTAGGTTTTATGTGGAACCCCCGTTGTATCATCAGGAGATCAACTTGCCTGTACAGTCCTTCTGTCCACTCCTGACCCCATTCCCTTTTTAGCAGCTTCATGTTCAATCAGAGCCGTCGGACTTGGGGAGCTTGGGGATGTCAGCCCCCAAATAATTTGCTCAAGCTCGTTCACTTTGCAAGTGAAAAGGCTGTGAAAGCCAAGCTCATGAAAATAAAGTTCCAAACTTATCTATATTTGAGTGAGTTACTAGATGTACACAAAAACAAAGACGATTTGAAGTTCTTTGATAGACCTTTTCAAAGGTCTGGGACGGCGTACTACTTTTCTGGAAGATGGCGCATATCTCCCTGGATACGAGGGAATCTTCTCCGCGATGCTGAACTAGAGTTGCAGTGGGAGAAGTTGTGGACAAAATATGGCATTTAACTCCAGTTATATGGTTCATAAAAGACCAGAAAGGCTTCAGCATGAAAACAAATACTTGCCTACCACATTAACGCAATGTTTAGCACGTTTTACGAAGAGGAGAGGTTTATTTCTTGAGTTGTTTCAGCAAAATTTGGACTTCATGATCATTGATGATGAAGGCCTCGGATTTGGTCAGATAAAGTTTGGATTTCTTTTTATGAATGAGTGGAGCTTTTTGCAGGAATACTAAGTGCATGCCAATGCATGTTAAAAACTGCTAAGAAACGAACAAAGATTCATACTTCTTCCAATGCTGAAACTACAGGGGCAAGCATTTCTAGATCAAGTTAAGTAAAGAATAAACAATTTCTTCGATCTTTTAATTTCTGTGAGTGCGTTTATTGACAAAGTTTGGCTTATGATTTTTCGAAAAAAGTACTTCTCTGTACTTATTCATAAAATAAGGCCACTTACCTGCTCCAAGCAACTTAACTTGCACCTTCCTACGGGGTTCTCATTTATTTGTAAAAATTTTGCTCCGATAGAAAAAATCAAGCATAAACTGCATCTAACTGTGCCTCTCAGCCAATATGTCACCAAAACCAGAAGCAAAACAATAATCTTTAGTAAATCTTTGATTTGGCATCTTTTACACATTGTACGATTAAGAAATGTCCATGTTTTCTTTCTAACATTTATAAATGATCTGTCGCAAACCAGTTTTCTTTTTCTTTGATCCCCAGATGCCAGAAGCAGAACGAAATGACGAATACACATTTGATCACGAAATATTTTCCCGCCAAAGTGCAAAATCTCTCCTTTGTTACGAGGCTCAAAGGGCATAGGAACCTTTGCCTCCGGATTGCCTCCGTACATTTGTACCAAAAGTGCATTTGCATTCCTTTGGTTAAAGGGCAATAAATAAGCTCCATTTATTCATAAAAAGATCTAACATTGGCAAATTACGATCATACAATCCAAATTCGCTGAAATCGAAGTTCCCTTGTAAGCAATGTCAAATATCACTCATATGTGATAGTAACTCAGCATTTTCAAGTCGCAAGCCTTTGTAGGCCCTTCTGGTTCATTAAGCGCATAGAAACTGTTGTTAACTTCGCTTTTTCTTGCGTTGTTTCGCTCATCTCAACTGCATTTCAAAATTTGCAGTGAGAAGGGTATTCCCCTTCGTAGGGTAGGGTGGGGTAATTTGGGTCTACGGGGTAAAGTGGGTCTACTGAGCTTTTTGCTAGAAATATCCTTTCTCGTTAAATGGAAGAAAGGTTGGCTATTTTTCTTTTAACGTCTACATACTAAACTGCCTTTTTACATAAAACATTCGTCTTAGATGTGTCTCCACTCGTTATATAAAATAACTTTACTGAACGGCCTATTGTGCAAGAATCTCAAAGCCCAGGAAAGCTTTCTCCTGCCACTGTTGTTTTGCTTTTCTTGTCAATCTAATGACCATGAGGTGAGAGTTTGGTCATTTACAAATGAAATAACGTTTATTTCAAAGTCATTGACGCGATTGTTCTTTTTATATTTATTTTTTTACCAGGAGGGGTAATGTGGGCCTACTGAGAATTCAGCCATAATTCAAATTCAACGAAGCCTTGAATTGCTTAAATTTTCGCACTTATATTCATCTTGCCACGTTGTTTTCTGTCTAACATGCGAAAATGGGTTTCCTATTACCGCAGTTGCTGTCTTGTAACCAATAAATTGGAGTAAACATACTGCAAACATTTTTATTTGACTGTTATTATCAAATTCGATCACTGACTTGCAAGTCGCAACGATGGTGGATCACAGCATAATGACCGTAGTTTTAGTTTCGTCGCGGGAACGGCATTGCTTGCGATAAAAGGCAAAGCTTGTGATTTTATTGAATAGAGAATAGTTGAGAAAGGTAATTCCATTAACTTTTTTAATCATTTATCCTTTCGTATTCCGATATTGTACAAGTTTTGAAAATAGACCCACTTTTCCCGCTCGTCGGAAAAAATGGGCCTATTTTAGTTGCCATGAGAGAAAATTTTTTAAAAATATTTAACTGCCTTTGTCAAAGCTGAGATTTTTTCCCAAGAAACAAGAAGCACTGAATGTCAATTAAACGAGGCTTTTGAAATTGTTTGCATTTTATTGTCGTTTTACCAGCTATCCATTTTGAGATTTTGCTCATTTTAGACCCACATTACCCCACCCTACCCTATGAAGCCCACGGAAAAATTGTTCGGTCAATGCCCTCTGTTCTTTTGGCAACGCCCTTTTGTGCATTGCTGCATGGGCATTTTATGTTCGGAGGTCCTGAAGAAAAAATAGGAAATTTGCGAATCCAAATATATTTCAAACAGGCTAGCTAAAACCAAACTACGACAGGATAAGAATACTTTGTCAAGAGCATTGTGTAAGATTTACTTGATATTTGATTTACAAAAGTCATCACAAAATTTTCATGGCGTCCTACGAAAGCCATGGCATGGCCAGAGAAAAATTAGATGGGCGGAATTGAAACGAGGGGGTCTGGGGAAAGCCCCCAGGAAAATTTTTGGGGCCACGCCCTTTACTTTGGCTTAGAATGCATCTCTCAATATCATGCTTGCCATTAGCGACAAGGAAACTTTGAAAGTTTTGTGACAGTTCTCTTATAAGTTGAAGCACGAGGAAAATTTTGAAGAACCATCCTTGACTTTGGCTTACAATGCGTCTCCCAATATCATGCTTGCCATTATTAGCAACAAGGAAATTTTGATAGTTTTTTTTTACATTTATCTTATAAATTGGAGCATTGGGAAGATTTTTGAAGAAACATCCTTTGCTTTGGCTTAGAATGCACCCCTGATTCCATATTTGCCAATGTTAAAATGGAAGGTTTGACATTTCTCGGAAAATTGTTTCCCAGCTATACCCAGCTTTTTTCTCTTCGAGGGATCTTGAGGACCACGCCACTGCTCGTTAGTTTAGATATGATTATTGATTATTGGAGTCTGGGTGCTTTTCGCCTCACTTGTCGAAGTGATTCTGATGTCAAAAGGGTTGAGCTTTCCAAAGTTAAATTTTCTTGCATTGGAATCTATGACAAATTCGTTTACCATACTGACAAGGTTGAGTTTGGCCTGTCACTGATAATCAGTTTTCTACGTTATTATGAAGAAAGAAATTTCAACTTCTGGAAATTATTGGGGGCCCCCGGGCCCGACCGGCCCCAATAGGTGCTACGGGCCTGACGGGGATCCACATGGGTTGAACTTACGATGGCACGAATACCTTGAACGGTTTCAGAACTTCTTACTCGCATTAAATATCAAAGATGACACACGCAAGCGAGCCATGCTGTTATATTTTGCAGGTGAAGGGGTTTACAGAATCTTCAAAACACTCCCCGGCACTAAAGAGCCCAGGGATTTTGAAAGAGCGGTCGAGAAACTTGCTAGTTATTTTGCACCAAAACAGAACATAGAGTATGAACGTTACATGTTTAGGCAGGCCCAGCAAGGTTCTGCAGATAGCTTAGATGCTTTTCATACACGTCTGAGGAATGTATCACTGACATGCCAGATTCCAGAGGCAGATTCAGAAATCATAACCCAAATAATTCAAGGTTGTTCATCAGGAGCACTGAGGAGAAGAATTTTGAGAGAGCCTTCAGTGAAATTGTCTGATATTCTGGATCTTGGTAGAGCCATGGAATCATCAAATAGACAAGCATCTGAAATTGAAAGTAATACTGCAGAATCAGTCAATGAAATGGAGAAAAGAGCCACGTATCCAAGGAAGTGAGAGCATGAAAAGCTCACAAAATCATGCTACAACTGTGGAGGGCCATATCCCCATTCAGGAGGCAGAATGTGCCCTGCCAAAGGAAAGAAATCCCATCATTGTGAGAGGTATGATCATTTTAGTAAAGTCTGTAGAAGTGACCGAAAGAGTGATTACGATGAATCAAAAGTTCATCATATAGCAAGTTCTACTAAAGAGAATACAGTTGACTCTAGCTCTGATGATGAATTTGCTTACACAGTTACCAGACACAACCACCCTGTAGAACGTCTATGCAGTAGTGTAGAGGCTGTTCAATAAGGCAGCGGTTGCCCAGTTGCGCTACAGGGATCACATGATGTCATTGGAGGGATCACATGCAGTAAATTTGAGGCTATTCAGTTATTTACAGGGATAACATACAGTAAATGAGAGGGGAACATAGTGTCATTATAGCCTGCGTGCAGACTCGACTATCCTAAATTGTAGAGTCTGCGCAACAAAGTCGAAACGCTTGTTTACCTCATCGTGATTGATCAATCAATTTCCTGAAAAGTTTGGGAAGCAGCTCGGATTTTGATTGGACAAAAATGTTCGTTCACGCCGCGCGGTGCTTGCTCATTCGTTTCAAAATGGCGAAGTAGTGTGGAGCTGTGAGAAATTTAGTTTGGAGCGCTGAAAGGTTTAAAAGAAGGATTGGAATTTGTTAAGTTATATTATCTCGTTCCCAACATTTTTGAGGATCAAGAAAAGGCCATTCGCTGTTTCTTTCAAGGGAAGAACCTTTACTTTAGTGCACCTACAGGATATGGGAAGTCGCTGATTTCTTAGGCCATTCCCTTGATGGTTGCTGATTATTTAAGATGTGAATCCTTTCAAAATTCCATACTCGTTATTTCACCACTCCAGTCATTGATGCTTGATCAAGTAGGGAAACTCAAGAACATTGGTATCAACACTGCTGCAATTTATTCTGACCAGTCGACTGCAGTCAGACAGAGGAGGTTCTGACAGACATCGAAGAAGGAGGGATATTCAGCATCGCCATCATCTTCACATCGTAGCAACAGATCGTTAGCGAAAATACCTCTCTTTCACTGCATTCTCCGAGGACTGTGTATGTGTTGCATTTCATGAAGCTCGCTGTATTGCACAGTGGTAAGTGATTAGTATTTGCATCGTATGTTTTTTTGGATTAACATTGGCATATTACTTACTTAATTGAAGCAGACCGAGGCACCAAATTAATGTGTTTCTCATTTCATGAGTACCAGTGCATGATTAAAAGATAATGTGGAATGTAGATTTTAAACCTTTAAAGTAGAGGAGAGAAAATGAGGCGGCTGTCTAAGACTTTTCATATGTTTTTAAAGAAACTAAAAAGGCTGGGGCTGGTAGACAGTTTCTTGAATTTTATGACACTGCCTACCAAAGTTTTAAATGAGTTTCTAAGACTCAGCTTCAAATAGCTCTTTGGAGAGGTATCTGGATGTCAAAAAGATTAGGCTGGTACATAGTATATTGTGGCTCACATTTTCAATTTTCATTCTTTTAGGGACCTGGCACTACTCAGAAACCTGGCCTTCAGAAAATGGTATGGACAAGCTCGGGAAATAAAGGCATTTTTGGATTCTTCAGTGAAACTTGCAGTTTTCACAGCAACTGCTTCAAATCTACAAAAGCATCAATCTTGTCTGTTGTGAATTTAGCCCCAGTCTCTACCCATGCTTAATAGCAACAACTTTGTGCAGCCAAGAACTCTATCATGAGATGGACAGTGAGAAGAGTGAAGTTTAAAAGAGTAGATCAAAGAAGAGTAAGAATTTTAATCAAAGAAGTTTGAAGATGTTCTAATCCTCTAAATTTACATCATGGAGACAGATCTTGCTATCTGGAAACAGGAGAATCCATTTTGGAAATGTACATATGAAGATCGATCCTCTCATTTATCAATTCATAGCCACCACAAGTTTATTTAAATGTCAAAAAACTTTAAACAAAGAATATCGAATGACATATTTAGGTTTCAAATGTGAAAATTCCCTCGTAGCTGCATTTTTCTATGACAATATGTCGCCTTTGGTGTAAAGCTTCGAATTTCGAATCTGATTGAATCAAAAGTTTTGAATTAAAAATGTAGAGCAAGGCACTGCAAAATCACCTGCGCCAGAACTATCTGTTAATATACAGATGTGTCATGGAAGGTATTCAGCCTGCCGAGGGTTGTATAATACATTGTAGCAAGGATTCTACGAAGCTAGTGAAACTGCAAGATGAAAGATCGTGGTCAACATTGGTCAATGCTGCAGTGATAAGATGTTATGAACCTATATTATCATTGAAGGAGCAACATGGCGACAGCATACCGGACATTTCCTACCATCGTTCTTGTCGATCTTTGTTTACAATGAAAAGGGACCTTCTAAAGGTACAAGAGCAGACATCAACTGCTGCGACTAGTCCCAAGGAATTGCCGGACTCAACCAGATTCACAAGGCAAGCTTTGCAATCTGAAGCGGGCGGGGGAAAAGTTTGTCCTGATATATTACCAAGATCCTGCATATTTTGCTCCAAAACGAAGTACCAAAGGAACTCAAGAACAATGGAAAAACTTGCTGACTGCATGGAGTTTCGAGCAGACTCCACGATTAAGCAAGCAGCACTGGCAAGAAAAGACGATAAGATCTTGGCGATGGTAATGTCCAAAGATCTGATATCGAGTGAGGCAAAGTATCATAAATCGTCTTACAAAGTCTACGTTCGAACAAATTACGTTCAGCCTGCTACTGAAAGCGACACAAGAAATGAAGAAGAAAATGATTACAAAAGAATCGAATCCCAAGCATTTGAAAGTATCATTGAATATTGTATTTACCTGATAGAGCAACCAAGATTGGTGGAATTCATCGAGATTAGAGCAATTCTTACAGACGAGCAAGAAAAGAATGGTCATCAGGCTACAGAGGCAACCAAGAAGAATCTCAAAAGAAAAATATTGTCAACCATCCAAGGGATAAACTTTTATTCATTGCCTAATGGAAGGCTGATCATGTACCCAAGCTCCCTTAATATGGAAATGCTGATCGAAGATATTATTTCGATGAAGGAAGAAATAAAAGTACTTAAAGGATCCTCCCTGCAAGAGAAAACAGTGATAACTAGTGCTTTGCTGATCAGGAGCGAAATAAAAGAAATGAAAGACACTATTCCCTGGCCTCCTGCAGAAAGCGATTTAACGATATCAAAAGTTACAGTTGGGAAATTCTTGCTTTCGTTTTTGCAGACCTTGTTAAGTGGTAAAATAGCTGCGAATCTAAGTAAAATATTCAATGTAGGCTTTTTTCCTATGCGCAAGATCTGATATACGGTGTTACAAATGGACGTTTAAAAACAGTTAAAAGCATTCTACTCGCATCTGTGATCACGTCCCTGACAAACAATACTGACGTCATCAACATTCTTAATCGACTTGGACATTGTATATCCTACACTTCTCATGAAGAGCTCGAGACACAAGTGGCAATGGAAGCATTGAGAGTAAGAGATGCAGAAACTGTTTTTGTTCCAAAAGATATCGTTAAGAATTTAATGGCTATTCTAGTGTTTGACAACATCGATAGGCTTGAAGAAACATTATCTGGAGAAGGAACGTCACACAGAGTCAACGGGATATTGATCCAAGAGCAAGAGCAAGGTGCAAATGAAGACGTCCTTAGCTATCAGAACGAGGTTGAAGAGCCACCTCCAAAACGTCCAAGACAGAGATCTTTACATGGTTTGCATCAACCAGACACCGGTTCCGCACGTTCTAAATAGATAAACACATACATTCTAAATTTTAGAACACTGTTTGTATCTAACCAGACCTACCATGTTACACGATTGGAAAAAGATCGATCAGAGCTTGTGCGTTTGACTTCAGTGAACCAATTCACGATGATGGATTGTTTGAATTGCAGAGAAGGCGGTGGGTTGTTTTCTATAGATAGTCATTGATTGACTTCTCTAACTTCTTGACACACAATAGGCACGTTTTTTCAACCAAGGATGAAGGAAGACATCTTTTTTTCTGCCCATGGTAAAAGAGTTTTTTAATTTTTCGGGAAACTTACATAAGGTTAGGACTGCCAATTTCCTATCGAGAAAAACCTACAAAGTTACTTGAAACTAAATTTCTTTACATTATTAATAAGCATGGCACATTTATCTTGAGCAGTATGATACTAATGATAATCGCAAAAGCTAGTCGGTAAGTAAATTTTTGGATATCTTAGTTGCTATTTGTTATAAAAAAACTTCCAGTAAAGAGAGACGCAAATGATACAAATAAATCATTGTGCAAGAAGATTTCAAATATGTAAATATTTTAACTTTGGGAAAATCCTTTTGTCAAGAAAAATCCATTAAAAATACTTTTTATATAACAATTAGGAATTGCATGACTTCTCTTTAAGTCCATCATTCTCTATTCCAGGTACCTTCTATGGGTGATGTGCCGATTACATTGTGCTGCAAATCAGAAAATTCCAAGTTGGACAGGTTTTCACATCCTTATTCGCAATGAAGTAATCATCTCTAAGTCAAAGATCGCATATCTGGAGACAATCGACAGTCCTGCCACAGAGCTCAGCACAGTATTTGAGATCCTTTGAAGAGCATTAGCTATCAAAGATAAATTAGATTTATCATCAATTGTTGTAACATTTGATCAAGCAATTTATGCAAAAGCCATTGACATAAAGCAAAAAGAGCCAGAGAAATTCAAAAGCATTGTTCTACTTCTTGGAGGATTCCATACTTTGATGATGGCATTAGGCATTGTTGGAAAGCGATATGGTGATGCAGGCCTACGTGATGCGCTTATTCAGAGTCAAGTCATCGCAGAAGGATCGCTAGATAGTGTATTGAGTGGTAAGATGTATAACAGAGCGATCAGAGCCAACAAGATCATGAATGAAGCCCTCAAAAGATTACTACTGGATAAATTTGAACAATCCCTGAATGAAGAATACCCAGAAGGGAAAGATCTTGATGACATGAAAAATGCTCTCCATTTGCTTTGTGATGACTTAAGTCAGAGGACTTATGAAGAGATCACGACAAATGATTGTTTTCTCAAACTGTCAGCACAGCTCGAGCTGTTTAAGGTCAGCATCGAGAAATCTTCAGCCAGCTTGAGCAGGTTCTGGATGTCATATTTGGATATAACCGACACAATTCTGAACCTGATTTATGCACAACGGGCAGGCAATTGGCAACTTCATCTCCATGCATCATATGAAATTCTAAAGTGGGCTTTTGCTTATGACAGATATAACTATGCACGATACCTTTCACTATATCTTGCAGATATGTTCAATCTTGAAAGCGAGCACCCGGATGTGTACGAAGAATTTTCGAAAGGACATTTTAGCGTTCAAATGTCGGATCACAATACATTTGGAAGAAATGAAGCAGATAAAACCATTGAAAATACTGTCAATCGAGACACAAAATCACCAGGCGGACAAACAGGATTTAGCAGGAATTATGCAGCAGTATGCAGATGGACATTGAATGGTAGTAGACCAGCATCTTGCCGGAAAAAGTTGCACGAAATGATAAAGCAAAAGTCTTCTTCAAAAGTTCATAATGACTTAGGAAAAAAAAGGATGCTAAAAGATGAAGCAGATGTCAAATCTACAATCAATGTTGTCAGCAATGTTTTTGCAAACCCATTCGAGGGGGAAGAGTTGATCAGTTTGTCAACTGGCTTGCAAGCAACAAAAGAAGTAGAAGCTGACCTCATTCTTGCCAAGGAAAAGGGAACAGAAGCTATGAATGCATTTCACAAGGAGCGATTGTCAAAGGAAAAATCAGTTTGTTTCTTTGACACCCTAAAGAAGCTGAAGCTTAAAACATTCGCAAGCATGTCGAAGAAAGTTCCCGTGAAAGTCAAAGATAAAACTATTTCGCTCAACACATGCAAGGCACTGTTTTCACGGATGGCAATAATTGCCCAAAAGAGATGTGTAGATCCAAAGGAGATATTTTGCTTCCCTTCGGGCCCAATCCCTTGGTCTCTAGGAGACACGTTTGGAAACTTGCAAAAGACCAACAAAGCCTCTCTTCTTCATCATCTAGAAAAAGGCGTTACTCCTGAGGAAGGTTTACCAATGAACAGTGCTGCAGTCTTTGATGCAATGGCAATAGTGCAACGTCACAGGCCAACGGGAACCTTTGGTGATCTTGCTACAGACATACTAAGAGGCGTCATTAAGAGTGCACAGACAAATCGTATTGATGTAGTATTTGACGTGTACAGAACTCATTCCATCAAGAATGCAGAGAGAGGCCGGAGAGAGAAAGATGCATCCGTGAAAATTACTTCATTATTACCAGGCCATGCGGTGAAACAATGGGCAAAATTCCTGAAGTCATCGCATAATAAGAGGGCATTGATCAAGTTTCTTGTCGCTGAATGGAAAAAAGAGAGGTACAGATCGGAGCTGGGTGAAAAGGAATTGTTCCTTGCATTCGATGAACAGTGCTTGAGACTAACAAAGGATGGTTGCGAAGAAATTGATCGCCTGAAATCGAGCCAAGAAGAGGCAGACACCCGGACGATTCTGCATGCCAAAGATATTGCTGCACAAGGCTTTGCATCAGTCGTTATACACACCCCAGACACAGATGTGCTGATCATAGCTCTCGGTGCTTCGATGCAGATCCAAGCAAACATCTTTCTTAAAACTGGTATCAAAAACAAGACCAGAATTATCAATCTGACTGCGCTCCAACACCTGCTTAAAATTCATCTGCCCGCGTCATCCAGGAAAACTGTCGATGATCTTTGCGGGGCGTTAGTTTCGCTTCACACGTTTACTGGCTGCGATTCAGTCAGTGCTTTCGCTGCGAAAGGAAAAGTTAGACCTTTCTAAACAATGTGCACAAATGATAACTACATCGATAGTTTTCAACAGCTTGGAAGTTCATGGACCGTAAGCGACGACCTAATGTTAAGAATGGAAAAGTTTGTTTGCCATATGTACGGTTACAAGCAACCAAACTTGGTGAATGATTTGAGGTACAAGATGCATTGCTCAAAGGATTGCAAGATTAATGCAGATCTTCTTCCGCCGTGCAAAGCCACACTTCACCAACATATACTTCGGGCAAATTACCAATCAAGAATTTGGAGACTTTGCATGGAAAGCTGCCCTGAACTACCGTCACCGGACAATAACCATGGCTGGTGTTTTACAGAACCAGAGGAAAACCTTGAGATTAAATGGATGACTGTAAAGCCTGCCCCTGAAGAAGTTTTAGCGCTCATTGTCTGTCACTGTAAAAGAAAATGTGAGGCGACCAAATGCTGCTGTATCGACAATGGACTTCGCTGTACTGACATGTGCAGTATTGAATGTACCAACATGGATGTGGATGATAGAGACAATTTATCAGTTGAAGAGACAACTGAGTTAGATGTCATTGACAGTGAAGATGAAAGTGAAGAAGATGAATGACTTCGTCCTGATATTACATGATGCTCCACCTTAACAACTCCCCTGTCGATGCCCATTCATTTTTTAGGTCTCTGATCAATGTCCAACCAAAAGCTCTGTAAGAGATATTGAAGACCCACATCAATTTAACAACTTATGAATTAAAATCCTTCTTTGCAGGATAGTCTGTTTTAAAAACATTGAAAAGGATAATTCACACATAGGTGACCTAGCAATTTCTTACGTACTGCCATCGAATGCCTCGTGCTTTTTAACCCCTTTTTACTCGACATGACCCCCGTCTTTGCTGGGATACTACGTGGCTTTTAGCTAAAATTCAAAACTTTGTTTGCCGTTGTATTTAAGGGATTCATTCATGTTTACAAGCCTATTTCAGCATCATATTATGGTTGTGCATTGTACTTTATCAGAGATTCGTAGTCCCAACATTCCACTGGACAAAACCCCCGTTTTTCCTGATTAAGCTACCAAATTCTGATTGCTATCATCGATTTTCATAATCCGCATTAAAAAAAAATGGATTCTAAAGATGTATAGAATGCCTGGTCACCGTAGATGATACCGACGAACCCTCTGGCTCATGCACTAATTGTTTTAAAAGAAACTAAGAAAGTTACCCAGAATGGAATTTTTCTTAAATTTATTGAATTTAAGTGCTGAAAGTTTCTTAGCAGTTTCTTAGTTGGTGTAGCAATTCATATTCATACAACATTTAAAAAGTTTCTTAACTAAATGTTTTTCCAATACTCAACCACAGTTGGCAGAACAGAGGATCAGGCGCTTGTAGAGGATGCTGGTCCTAAAATTTCTGATATTATAAAATAATGGAATAAACTTGTAGCATTAAGTTGTTTTTACATATTTTCAGGTATCTGCATCATGATTTCTTACAACAGATATATTCTAAATTTCATTTGCAATCAGTTCAGTGACATTCAAGTGAACAAAAAGCTTTTCAAAACTACAGTTTTGTATTTTTCTCTCACATTTTTTGTTGTACCAGCATCTCTAAGGAGACCATTATGGAATTAAGGTCATCTTGACCTTTTATTGCTACCCCTGCCACTGTAATTAGCAGTGTTTTCCTTTAATAACCCTATATATTGTATTGTATCAGCTATGCTCAGATATTTATGTATGTACAGAATGTATGTATCAATTTGCCACAATAGATGTCTACAAGTTTTATGATAAAAAATAGATACAATACAATATTAGATGTTAGAAATATCAAGATAAACACTCCTTTATAGTGGCAGGGATAGCACTAAAAAGGTCAAGCTGACCTTATTTCCATAATGGTCCCCTTACAGGTGCTGTATAACAGAAATACATAGAAAAAAGGAAATTTAGAGCTGCATGATGTGTATTTTCAATATGGTCCTTAGTAGAAGACATTTATGTCATCTCTCTCTTTCTGTATATTTTGGAAAAAGTTCTCTTTGATCTTATGCTTGAATGCATGAATATTGTTTGTTGATTTGATCTTAGACAAAGATTATTCCATGTTTTTGGCCCTAGATAAGACAGGAATTTTTGTCCAGCATTATGTTTTCGAAATGGAATATCCAATTTGAACTTGGATTTTTGTGTTGTTTGGCCCTGGTTGACTAGAGGGAATATCTCAGCACTGCACGCTGGGGCAGTTCCTTCGAAAAATTTCCTTACATTGAAATGGACACATTGATCTGTCCTGTTCTTTGTAGGGCGCCAATTTATAGCCTTGAATTCTGTGACCCCAATATGTGCTGTGTTTTTCAATTTCAGGTAAAAACAAATGCATATTTGTTTTGAGCCATCTGGATTTTTTGGACAGCCTCTTATTTAACCTTGGATACCAAGAAGTGCATGCATGATAAAAATGAGGTTGAATAAGAGCATTTAAAAGCAACTTATTTTTCCAAGCATCTTTAGTTACCATCGACTGCCCAGAAAGATTTTCATCTAGTAGGATGCATCCCAGATATGTGACTGTTGAATGCTGTTTAATCCTTATATCACCCTTCCTGATGTCCAACTTTTTCAGGTTCTTGCTTTTTTTGTCTAAAGAGAATTTATTGAGTTTTGTCCTCTCCAAAATGAATGTGGTTTGTTTTTTACAAACCTATCACAGAAGGAATTAAAATTTCTGTTTTCTGAGATCCCCTAAACCAGAATTCATCTCTGAATTGTGTTATGTCTTTCCACTCTATATTATTTAGGCATTCTTCCTCATAACTTTTGATTTGTTGGGCAATCCTTTTGCAATATATTGAGTATGTTTGTAGCATGCTTCAAGCCTGATAACAATTTGTTTTGGGTATGGTTTGAGCATGTTTGAGAGCCTGATTCAAGTAAGAGTTCTATACCACTTGCGCTAGCTTGCAGCATGCACCCTCACAACTGGCTCAGGGAAACAAGCTATGCAAATTGATTTGAATTCTCTTGAGACTGACAAGAATCTAAAGTGAGATTATATCATACTGAAAACAGTCACCATTCAAGCTCATTTCCAGTTCAAGCAGATGATGCTGGATCTTCTTTGGGAAAACAAATCTTTGTTGCTGAAGGCAAACTCAAAGAAGCTTGATTTGTTGTCTGTTTGAGAATAATTCTAGTGTAGGATTATTGCAAAGCTTGATCAAACTCTAATTAGGTTAATATACTCAATTCAAGCTCCTTCAAGCCATGCTCCTTTCAAGATTGTGCAAGTGTTGCAAGATCCGTCCTTTGAGAGATTGCAATGATTGATCTTTTTAAACCTCTTTTCACAAATTTCACAAGCAGAACATTACCAAAAATGGTTTTTTTTATAGAGCAGAGCAGACTTCAAAAGCTTGTTAGGTTTCTTATGTTCTGCTTGTGGCATTTTGAGCTATTTCATCATCTACTCAAAATCAATAGACACAAATGAATACAATTTTCAAGAGGTTTGAACATAAATTGAACTTTGAACATTATTATTGCGCATGAAAGAAAATCAACTACAGGATGTAATCAGCCTTTTGGTTCAATGCAGGACGTTGCAGGATGCATTATATCAAATACCTTGGACCAAATGTGGTTGTGACTCATTTTTGTAGACAAGAAAATGAAGGCCTAGGTTGCTTCTACTGATGGTACTTTATCAAATTCGGTGTCAAGATGCTAGAGAATCATCACTCTTCAAATACAAAAACCAGGGCCATGCCCCCCCTGCAAATTACCAAGTTCTGAAAGGCAGATCGTCATGTTGTGCTGTGGTAATTTTTTGTATAAAGTTCCCGTCCCCCACTTTTCTGATTTCTTCGGAGTCCCTGAAAGCTTGTTGTTGCATTTTTCAAAGGTTGATTTTTTTGCTGTACATGCCTGCTAGTAAATATTGGATGCTTGATCCTCCAAAACTCTCTGCTTTTGACGTGCAGACTGGATGCGCTGCAGAAGAAGTCTGAGACATTCTCCACAACTATACTTTGCCGTGCGCCTAGGCCGTACGACGACCTCCAATTGTTGCAAAGCAGCTTTCACGTTAACTTTCCCTTTTCCAACGAGCAAATTAAAGTCTTTGCGACCATCCTTCAACGAAATATTCTTTAAGAAAAAAAGGCACGAAGACATATTTGATGCACTAGTGGTACAAATGATTGCTTTTTCTTACGCGATATTTTGCTACAGTGCAGAATTGTCGACCATGAAGGATAATGATCTTGATCTTGGCGTATTGACGCGCTATTTAATCCAACACTGCGCAAATAGGCCGCAGAACCGCCAGCGGCAGCAATTTCTGCTGAGTCATAAAACAAGCGTTTCGACTTTGATGCGCAGACTCTACACTTTAGGATGGTCGAGTCTGCACGCAGGCTAGTCGTTGCAGGGATGACACCAGTAAAGTAGCGGTAAGCCCTCGAATTTACTGAATAACCTCAAATTTACTGAGGCAATCCCTCCAATGACACTATGTTCCCCTCTCATTTACTGTATGTTATCCCTGTCAATAACTGAATAGCCTCAAATTTACTGAATGTGATCCCTCTAATGAAATCATGCGATCCCTGTATCGTAATGGACAACCGCTGCCTTACTCGGCAGCCTCTACACTACTGCACAGACGTTCTCCAGGGTGACAACCAATCCAATGCAAGACCAAAACCAGAAGCAACCCATCAGTATTGGAAAATCCAAGATTAGCATGCTCATTGATTCAGGTGCAAGTGTAAATATGATGGACATGGACACAACATAGATCTTCTACAAAAATTCATGTTTATGGAAACGTGCACAGTCTTTCAGTTAAAGGAAAATTTACAACAGGAGTTGAAACAAGAAGGAGATATGCCACAGCAACATTTTATGTTATACAAGGTTCAAGTGGATGTCTACTCAGCTATGATACAGTCAGTGATTTAGGGCTTATTGTCTTAAAAGTTGATGCAATCAAAGAGCAGAAGTCTGTCAATCACGAGCCATGTCAAAAGGTGGAAAAGTCAAGAGATTGTCCACAAGTTGTCAATGATTATCAAGATGCCTTTAAGGGCATTGGTAAGCTAAAAGGAGTAAAATTCAAGATTACGGTAGACAAAACCGTTCCACCAATGGCACAATCAGCGAGGAGAATTCCATTCCATTTTCGAAAATCATTGTCAAAGAAGCTCAGAGAACTTGAGGAGCAGCAAATAATTGAAAGAGTACCAGAGAATGTCAGTACCCCATGGGTTAGTCCCTTGGTTGTTTTTCCAAAGCCAAAAAATCCCCAAGAACTGCGGATTCGTGTTGATATGCGCAAAGTGAATACAGCTGTAGAGAGGGTACGACATCATTCTCCAACCGTTGAAGAAATAGTTGAGAAGCTCAGTGGAGCAGCAATGTTTTCAAAGTTGGATCTTACATCAGGCTATCATCAGCTTGAACTTGATGAAGACAGTCGCTGTCTGACCACATTTGCCACTCACAAAGGACTCTTCCGCTATACAAGATTACTTGTTGGTTTATCTTCCAGTTCAGAAATTTTTCAGCATGAAATACAACAGTGTTTTGAGGGAATACCTGGAACACTGAACATAAGCGATGATATTCTAATTTTTGGGAAAGATCAAGAAAGTAATGATGCAGCCCTCCTCAATGTATTGGAATGTTCAGAAAGAAAAACCTGAGAGAAAATTTGAGCAAGTGCGTAATTAACAAGTAAAAAAATCTTTATTTCTTTGGTTACCATTTTAGTCAGGATGGAATTGCACCAAGTCAACACAAGATACAAGCCATTCAGAATGCACCTCAGCCAGAGAATGTTCAGGCAATCTGAAGCTTTCTAGGTATGGAAAGTTACCTATCATGTTTTATTCCAAATTATGCCACACTAACAGAGCCTCTTAGACAACTAAAAAAAGAAAGATGTAAAATGGACATGGGCAGATGATGAACAGAGCTCTTTTATTAAGGTTAAAGCAGCTATTAAAAGCAGTCATGTAATCTCATATTTTTACCATTGCAAAGATACAGAGATCATTGCAGATGCCATTCCTGTATGACTAGGTGCTTTATTATGTCAAAAGGAAACGCTAAAAGATGGAACAGGGAAACTTTTAGCGATTGCGTATGCAAGCAAACCGACGACAGATGTTGAGTAGCGGTATAGCCAAATTGAGAAAGAAGCCCTTGCCTTGGCATGGGCTTGTGAAAAGTTTCATCTATACATCTATGAACTAAATTTCACTTAGTTACTGATCATAAGCCACTAGAATTCATATTTAACGAGCCGGGTAGTAGATCACAAGCTAGGATAGAAAGATGGATAATGAGAATCCAACAGTATGACTTCACTGTATGTTACAAGCCAGGAGCTCACAATCCAGTAGACTATCTTTCAAGACACCCACAGTTTGCAAAATCAAAATCAATTGCTGAGGAGTATGTTAATTTCATTGTCTCCAATGCAGTTCCAAAAGCAATGACAAGAGATGACGTTAGAGATGAAACCAACAAAGATTCAACTATGCAGAAGCTAAAAGAGTGCCTGCACAGTGGACAGTGGTCCATACTAAATTAAAGCAAAAGGAAACTTCAATGAAATTACTGTATCAGTGATATGCAAGCATTCAAACAAATAGAGAAAGAACTCTCTGTTACAGAAGATGGTATAGTTCTGAGGGGAACTAGAATAGTGATGCGAACAGTTCTTAGAGGGAAGGCTGTAGACATAGCACATGAAGGACATTTGGGTATAGTGAAGACAAAAGGTCTAATAAGGGAAAAAGTTTGCTTCCCTGGAATAGATAAGTTAGTTGAAAACAAAACAAAATCATGTATTGCCTGCCAAGGCACTCTTAAGGAGAACAAGCTAGAGCCACTTAGAATGCAAGAGCTGCCAGATGGTCCATGGGAAGTGGTAGAAGTAGATTTAAAAGGGCCCATAGGAGAGAATCACAAGTATATCTTGGTGTGCATGGACAAATATTCCAGATATCCAGAGATACCTTCTACTAGTGAGAAGTATGTTATACCAAAGCTGGAAAAGATTTCTGGCACACTTGGAATACCAGTCACAATAATGTCTGACAATGGGCATCCTTTCAATGGCTCAAAGATGAAAGAGTTTGCAAAAAATACTCACCGGAGAATAACACCAGAATGGCCAAGAGCAAATGGAGAGTGTGAAAGATTTATGAGAAATTTGAACAAAGTCATCCAAGCAGCTCATATTGAAGGCAAAAGTTGGCAACAAGAGATTGTTAATTTTGTGAGAGAATACAGAGCCTCTCCCCATGCCACTACAGGGTTTCCACTTGCTAAGCTCTTAATGGGTAGAAATATTAGAACAAAATTACCAGAGCAGACAGATACTGAAATCAACAAAGATTTAAAAGATAGAGATAAAATGAAGAAGAGAAAGATGAAAGAATATGAAGATAGAAGGAATCATGCTTCAGAATCAGATTTAAAGGAGGGTGATAAAGTTATTGTAAAACAAAGACAAAGAAACAAGGCTATGTCTCCATATGATCCAAAACCATACACAATCACACAAAGAAGTGGAACTATGGTTACTGCAAGTAGAGATGGAAAGAGTATTACAAGGAATGTTTTATTCTTTAAAAGAGTAAGAATAAATGACAGTTTGATTCAATCAGAAGATGAAGGTGGCAATAATGATAATGGTGTCATTGGTAATAGATTTCATGATCAAAGAGAAAAAGAAGAAGAGGAGCCGAATGATCAAGAAAGAAGATATCCCAGAAGGATCACTGTTCGACCAAACTACTACCATGAAACAACTGTTTGACATTTCTAACTGGACAGTAAGGTATCTTGGAAATGTAAGTGACAAATTTATTTCCTTTTCCTTAATCAGGTGCTATGTTAAGAAAAAAGATTCCTATTCATTCCAAAATATTTTTCAAATTCAGTTTTGATATTTCAAAGTTTTAACCAATTGTTATGTTTAAACAAAGAACTCTTGTTCGTTCTAAAATAGTTTCAAGTTTAGTTTTAATTTCAGTTTGATTAACAGAACTTTGTTGAAGGGGGTGATGTAGTGTAGTGACGTATGTAGTATTGTATATTTAGGTGCGTCACGTGATGTGGATTGCATGGGTTGGAAACCAAGATGGCTACCAGCTATGCTCGTTCCAAGTTCGTTATATACTTCGGCTACTAGGACGCTATATTAGTAGATGACACTACAATATCGCACGCCTCCAAGAGTCTTGCTGATCTACAACATGACTTAAATTGGGATCTTTCGAACTTGCATCGGGCTAAAATATCCGTAAGATCCAAAGCTAGCCTGATGCTCAACCATCGTTCGCAATATCTTGGTGTTCAAGTTGACAATCAACTCAAATGGGATGACCACATTGATAAGGTAAAGAAAAAGGCACTCCGAGCCCTTGGACTGGTCAAATATTCAAAGAAATATCTTTCTGCAGAAGTCCTGGCAAAAATGTACCGAGACTTAGTTGAGCCCCATTTGAGTTATTGTTGCTCTGCATGGGTGTAATTGCAGTAAGTGTAAAATTGACTGCCTGCAAAAGGTACAAAATAGAGCAGCAATGATAATCATGAGTAGTGCATATGATGCATCAGCGGCCTCACTTATCCAGAGTCTAGGCTAGCCAACGATTTCTAATCCTATTCAAAAAGAAACGGCAACATTGATGAATAAATCTTTGAATGAGCTTGCACCTGAATATATGAGTAATCTATTCACAAGATGTCCAGAAAGCAACGGTCGTGTACTACGTACAACTGATACCGATCTGAAATTGCCATTTTTAAAAACTACAATCCTGGCCAATAGAAGCTGGGACACAGGCAAATTTCAGTGCCGTCATGATGTTTCCTAAAATATCGATAAGAAAACATACGTTTAGAGTCTCAAAATCCCCCTCCCCCCTTCTTCAATGTTGAGAAGGTCGAAAGGCGTTTGATTCAAGCAACTTTGAAACGGGGGAAGCGGGGGGCACGTAATCAAACACCGAAGTAGTGCAATTTTATGATTTGTCCCAAGTATTTTGGCCAAGATTGTCTGAAAAATTGCTATCACTACCTATCATATATGTTTCTATGAATCCAAATCTACTTATATCAGACAATTTCTTTTACTATGAATGGATAGCCACTAACTGTGGGCTTAACTCCAGAGTACTTCAGATGTTGATGTTTTAATTGTTACTGGTTCATCCATCAGAACTATGACGTCATCAAATTATGCAAAATTTTCCCATAACGTTCAGCGAAACTTCTCTTGTGCATGAAACCTGCCAATGATTTTCGTTTGAGAACATCGCAGTTATCAAAGAGAATTGGAAAAAAAGTTCCTTTCGAATCAGTGCAATTTCTGCGCCTCCGCAGTGCAATTGTCTTGTTTTCAAATGTACCGTTAGCCAATTCTCTTACTATTCATTCATTTTCAATGACATTAAATTCGCTCCACCAAACTTGCATTCACCCTGGACGGCATTGAATGGTCTATTGTTCCCGATGAATTGTAGTCCAGAACTTTTTGTTGAAGAAGAATATACTTGTTGCATAGCAGCAAGGCGGATTTGCAACGTCTGGAACATTGAGAAAGGGATCAGATTTGTCAACGCTTCTCCCTACTTTAAACATTAATAACGTCGGCAACGTTTGCCATATTCTAACAAATTTTGTCTCATTCTGATGAGAAAAATTAGCTTTATTAGCCTATAGTCAGTATTTGCATCGATATTTTCGTGAAATATGATTTCTGACGGTTCTCAATAGAGTTCAAAAGAAACTTTACCGGAATTGATTATTTTAAGTTTTCTAATTTTGGAGCGACGTGAGATTTCCCCCTTCCAGGCAATTTTTACTTGGTTTTGTGCATGAATAAGAAGACTTTGATGCTCAAATGTGGAATCAAGCGAATTTACCAAAAAAGCGTGACTTATCCCAAAGTTATGGGACATTTTTCTTTGGAGCGCCGTTGGGAGAACCGAAGAATTCACAAGAAACCGGACCTCAAACAATAACCCCAAAAGCTTTCTTGCAATGATAAGTCACTCTCAAGGAGCAGCGGAGTACACAATCTTACGATAGCGGAAGAAAGCTCAGAATCCTAATGTATGTCACTTTTTATAAGGGAATCTTCATGTGAGTGAAAATTGCAGCAATTTTGCCACGCCCATTTTTAAGAAGGTGCTCAGCGAAATTAGCGAACAAGCCTATGTCGGCATAGATAGCTGAGAAGCCACTTCTTGTGTTGGGGATGACGGTGTTAAAATTTCATGCAGAAATCTCTATGGGTTCTCAAGCTATGAGTTATTATTTGTTAACAATCATTTTCAGACAATCCTGGCCAAAAGAAGCTGGGAAAAATGCAAATTTCAGTGTCTTCATGATGTTTCCTAAAATATCGATAAGAAAACATACGTTTAGAGTCTCAAAATCCCTCTCCCCCCTTTCTTCAATGTTGAGAAGGTCGAAAGGCGTTTGATTCAAGCAACTTTGAAACGGGGGGAGCGGGAGGCACGTAATAAAACACCGAAGTAGTGCAATTTTATGATTTGTCCCTAGTATTTTGGCCAAGATTGTAGCACTGGTCAAAAGTTGTTCTCGTATCGAGGGGCCAGACTTTGGAACAGCTTGAGTAGGGAGACTAAAGTGGCACCCTCCCTCACTGACTTCAAACGGCTATCAAAAGACGAAATCTATGCACGGAGCCAGAGCTAATGTTTACTTTAATTTACTGGGTTTTACTAAAAGCATGGAGCGTTGCGGACGCCTTTGTTTTGTGCGGGGCTCTGTGTGGGATTTTTGCTGGGGGTTTCTTGCGGAGTGGAGGTGTCTGCAATGCTCCTTGCTAAAATATTGTATTAGGGCTATTTTGTTATATCGTATGATATCTAATAATTTGTGCTGTTTTGAATAATTTAATCTAATTTGTAACACGTCAGCTTGGAAAACAGTATTCATAGCTTATACTGAAACTTTTTACGTGTATAAATATTATAAAATGGAAAAAAATAAATAGAAAAAGAGCTCCCAATCTCTGCCTTGGTAAACAAACAAAACCCTCGTGCATGCTCCCTTCGATTTCCATTAAAATTGAGCACTCAACGTTGATGCAATGTATCGATACAACCAGCAGCCCTGGAAGTGTTTTTTCTGGCTGAATGTCTTAGAAACTGAGTTGAAATTTATTAGGCCAATGCTTGTTTGTCAGATTAATCCTGTTTGGCGGGAATTTCAAGGGTCTAGAATAATCCTTAGGCCGCATAATTGATTTTATTTTGACAGTCACGTCTTTATTGGGAACCAAAAGCTAAAAGTAGAAATAAAATTAGGCACCCAAAAACCTCAGCTTTCTCTCCAGCCGAGTTCTTGCAAAAAAATGACTCTTAGAATGTGATCCTGGGGGCAGAAGCAGGGATGCCTGGGGCCTCGAGGCTCGCGGCCGTCATTATGGACTCAATTTGCCACTCACTCGGCATCCGTGACGTCAATATGCATATCATGTACTGTTAGGAAGGACAGCGGTTTCAAGTTAAATCATCGTTTTCATTCGTTTTTTCAGGTTTTTGAAAGGATCTTTATGCACAAAATGTTCCATATCCATGAGAAGGATTGCCATGTTAAAGCCAGACAAATAATTGAATCTAATTGAACCTATTGGCAATAATAAGGGACCAGTATTTTTTTAAACGCCGTGCGTTTTTTTACTCACACGGTATTAGAACACGGTATTACAACACTGTCATCAAATACTGACGTGATAAACAACTTAAACTCTTTGAAACAACTCAACTCTCAAGCTGGTTCTGCAAGAATCTTTTCAAAATTCATTTTCCACTAAACTTTTTTTCAAGTGTATCATTGATTTAACATAATTTTGGAACAAATAAGCATTCACGAATCTTCCCACTGACACAGCCAATAGACGATTTCGTTAAAGATGGCGGCGAGGAATTTTTTACCAAGATGCATTGCGTTCTAATTAAGATTCTTTAACGATTCTATGGGAATTCGATCAAAGAACGCAGTGCATCTTGGTAAAAAGTTCCTCGCCGCCATCTTTAGCGTAATCGTATATCTAGAAATGAGAAAGTGAAATACCTCGACAATATCCACATGTTTTGTTGCACACGAGTTCCATGCTAATTGTAAAAGTGATGCATAAACCATTATTAGCGTCCGTGTTACACAGAGATGCTGTATCCGTATCAAAACATCTCATTGACTCTATGATAGAAAGAATAAGAACTCCAAAAAGATTGATCAACAAAGAATCTTGAAAACGGCGCGAAAAAGTGAAGAGAATGACTGGTCCATGTTTTAATCTGGAATGCTCCTAAGGGGGGCTTACGAGTAGCGATATTTCTCTTATCAAAAATGATACCATTGTAACTGATGACCAGGACTTGACAGAGATTTTCAACGATCACTATGTAAATATAATAGAAAAATCCAGCGGTAAGAAGTCTATTAGCCTTGCTAAAGATACTGGCATTTCTGATGACCGTTAAATTATTCGCTTGATTCTTGATAAGTATAAAAACCATCCTAGTGTCATAGCTATTATTCAAAATCCAGAGCAAGTGCTGGACACCTTCACTTTTCAAGAGATAGAAAATCATGAAGTTGCGCAACTATTAAGATCCTTGGATGGCAGGAAATCTACCGGTGAAGATCACATACCCCCGAAGCTTGTATCTCTAGCTGCAAATGAGCTTACAAACACTTTAACCACGGCAATAAACTGTAGCATTCGTAATTCCCGATTTCCAAATGATGCAAAAAAAGCGGCAGTCTGCCCATTAGATAAGGGAGAGCAATATTCAACAGTAGAGAGGAACTTTCGCCCAGTTAGTGTTTTCAATACCATTTCAAAGATACACGAAAAAGTCTTAAAACAGCAACTGATTAAACACTTAGACAACACGCTTTCTGTTTTCATTGCGGCCTATAGACAGGCATATGGCACCCAGCATGTTTTAATACGTCTGATAGAAGATTGGAGGTCTAACCTCGACAACGACTATCTCGTAGGGGCGATTCTAATGGATCTTTCGGAAGCCTTCGACTGTATCCCACATTATTTGCTTATTGCCAAATTACATCCATATGGATTTGATGAAGATGCACTGGTCCTTATCTATTCTTATCTCAAAAGACGAAAACAAAGTGTTCGGATAAATAATACTTATAGTTCTTTTCAAGAGGTTATATCTGGTGTACCCCAGGGCTCCGTGCTGGGACCTATACTGTTCAATTTTTACATAAATGATTTATTTCTTTTCATAAAACAGGCAACGCTTTATAATTACGCTGATGACAATACACTTGCCTATTTTTCTAAAAGCATGCCCGATCTTGTTAATATTTTGGAAAAAGAAACCGGAGTTGCCTTATCATGGTTAGAAAAAATGAAATGATTGCCAACCCTGAAAAATTCCATGCTATACTGCTCAAGAAAGACCGGGCAGATACCAGCGGAGAACAAATTGACATCAATGGCAAAATGATAAAATCTGAGGAGACCGTGAAACTTCTAGGCGTTACGTTGGATTATAAACTTGATTTTGATCCACACATTTCGAATCTTTGCAAAAAAGCTGCCACGCAATTGAATGTTCTTAAAAGATTAAAGACTTTTATTGGCTTTAAAGAGAAAAATATTCTTGTTCAGAGCTTTGTATATTCTAATTTCAATTACTGTCCCTTGGTATGGTATTTTTCATCTTCGAGATCATTGCAGAAAATTGAACAGTTAAAAGAACGTGCTTTAAGATTTCTCTATAATGATCATACCAGTTCATACAACGAGTTGCTCTTGAAGTCAGATAAATGCACGATGCTTATTGCTCGTCAAAGAACCCTTTGCATTGAGATATTCAAAACAGTGAAACAGTTAAATCCACCTTTTATGCAGAACATATTTAAATTACGGTCTTCAAATTATTCATTAAGAAATCCAAATAACTTAGCCCATGTTAGGCCTAATCAAACAACATTTGGGTCCAACAGATATGTCTATTGGCCCACAGATTTGGAATGGCCTACCAAACGAGCTGAAATCTGCAGATAACTTGAACAGTTTTAAGAATCTAATAAAACAATGGGACGGACCGACTTGTAAATGTAGTGCCTGTCAGTGCCTGCCTGTCAGTGCAATTTAACGAAATTTTTTACTTAGTCTTGCCAGTGCAATTAAAAGTTATAAAAATATTTAATTTGTTTTCCGTTACGTATTCGATTTTGATTAGTTAACTCTGTATATATGTATGTATTGTATATTGGCAATAAAGAAACATACTATAAGTGCGGATGAAAAACGAACGAGAAATAGACAACAATTTGATGTTTTTTTAGCACACTAAGGCCTTTCAAGTCATTACTATCATCAGTTTTTCAGTCACACTCTGATGATAGTAATGACTTGAAAGGCCTTAGTGTGCTAAAAAACATCAAATTTTTGTCTATTTCTCGTTCGTTCTTCATCCGCACTTATAGTATCCATTGTATTGTATATGTGTATATATTGTTAGCTACAGTTAAATCGAATTAAAGAAATCTACAACAACAACAAGAACTAATTTCAGTTTTTCACTAATAACTGCTCAGTGGTCAGCGGTCAGTGGTCAGTGTAGTTCAGTGTAGTTCAGTGTAGTTCAGTGTAGTTCAGTGTAGTTCAGTGTAGTTCAGTGTAGTTCAGTGTAGCTCACTGTAGTTCAGTGTAGTCACATCAGTGTAGTTATAGCCCTCGAGTATACATAGGTTTAACAACCTCATGCAAAGCAGGCTCGATACACAGATATCATGTCTTGTACATATTTTACTCCGCTCTCATCAACAGAACTCGAAGACTATCTGAAAAGCTAATCAAAACCCAATACATATGCAACTCAAACACAATACAAAGACCAAGACCTATTCCCTTTACGACATTCTACACAACACATTAGCACAAGAACATGATCAAAATATTCTCTGTTGTGACAAAAGTATGTTTGTTATGTCAGGGCCTCCGACGACGGGGGGGGGGGGGGGCCGGGGGGCCATGCCCCCCCCACTTTTTTGCAAATCATACCGTTATGAAAGGCAGCTCATCATGTTGTGCTGTGGTAATTTTTTGTATCAAGTTTGGCCGCCCCACTTTTCTGATCTCGTCGGGGGCCTTGTATGTTCGTATTGTGCACAACAGGGGGTTCACACTGTTAGCAACAGAGCCCTACATACTTCCCCTCTAAAGAAATGTCGTCCTTGACATCTCTCGAGGACTTGTAGAAGGAGCCGCAAAGTCTGATCTTTTAGTGGTATCATGTTATGGTATTCGGCGTATTGCATGTTTGTTCTGAAAGTTCTTCATTCTTCATCTTGTGGGAATGTCACTGTAAGTCTATTTATATGTATGAATTCAAAAGTTATCTCTTTTTTCCTTTCTGTCTTGTCAGTTCAGAAACTCAATTCGACTGCAATGTTCTTGAGGTACTCAATGAACAGTCTGAAAACGACAACTGTTCGTATCTTGTTCAATCTTCAAAAGTTCAACAGGATGTCTGTATCGCTGAAAAGTAATGTAAGTCGCAGATTCTGATGTTTCGATTGTAGATTACAAAATATTTAGGAACGACCGAGATTTGCATGGAGGTGTTGCAATATACGTAAAAGAGAATGTTCTTGAGCCCTCTATCAAATTGAAGAGTGATTCCCTTGAAGTCCTCGTTCTAGAACTCGCGCCAAAGCACAGTAAATCTTTCTTTTTGGCATGCTGGTATCGACCCCCAACATCTAGGGTTGATATCCAAACTTTCGAGAATTTAAGAAACGATCTGAAAAATCTCGATCAAAATGAGAAAGAAATAATTCTTGTTGGCGATACTAACTGCGACTTTAAATTCAACCGAAATAGTAATGCTAACAAGCTCAAATTTATCTACTCAGAATTTCAGCTTCAGCAGTTAATCAAGTCACATACAAGAGTTGCTGTGACTCACAGTGAGGACGGTCATCCCACAGTAAGTAAAACGCTTATTGACCACTTCTCTACCAATAAGCCAAATTACATTCTTAACGTAGATATCATAGAAACTGGAATGGTTGACCATTACCTGATTTACGGCATTAGGAAGGTAAACGCTTTGAGGCTCAATTCCTCCAAAAAACAGAGGCTGGCTGAAACTCGTAGCTTAAAAAGGTATAATAAAGCCTTGTTTCAGCAAGATCTGCAAGAAATTGATTGGGAGCATCTTCTTACCCCCCCTAGCTGATGAACCAAGTAAGATGGTAGCAACATTCCAAGAAATCTTCGAATCGCTTTTGAATGCGCATGCGCCCCATAAAGTCAAAAAGCTACGCAATGAAGTTGCCCCCTGGCTTACTTCCTCGGTCAGAGACCTTATGACTAAAAGGGATAAAATGAAGAAGGCAGCTACAAAGAATCCTCTCCTTTGGCCAACGTATAAAGGGCTACGTAATCAATGTACTTGTGCGATACGAAAAGCAATTCAAGATCATTATCATGGACTAATTGAAGAAACCAAAGATGATCCTAAGAAAATGTGGAAAACCATTAACAGGGTGTTGAATAGAGACTCGGCCAGTAAATCTATTTCCAGTCTAAATGTAAATGGTTAAGTAGTGACTGGGGAGGATGAACTGGCTGAGGCTTTGAATCAACATTTTGTTTCGGTTGGTCCAAAGCTTGCAGAAAAGATTAAAACTACACCAATTGACGACCCACTTAAACATATCATACCGAATGATTCAGCTACCTTGGTCTTAAAACCAGTAACTGAATCTCAGGTCCTGGAGTGCTTAAAACAACTCAAAAATGGCAAAGCGTGTGGGCCTGATAAAATACCTACAACCCTGGTAAAAGATGCAGCCAATTTCATTTCATACCCACTGACTCTTATCTACAATTCGTCAATAAAAAAGGTATATTCCCCGATCTTTGGAAAATAGCTAGGGTTGCTGCAATATTCAAGTCTGGGAAAAGATGCGATAGCAATAATTACAGACCGATCTCTGTGCTTTCAATTTTCTCAAGAGTGTTGGAAAAAATTGTGCATGATCAATTACACGAGTTTCTCAAAGCAAATGGTATATTGACTAATAATTAATATGCATTTCGAAAACTCTATTCCACGATCATGTCCTTGATAAATAGTACTGAGCATTGGCTTGAAAATGCCGATAATCGGAAATTGAATTTGACAATATTTCTGGACTTGAAAAAAGCCTTTGATACCGTTGATCACAAAATATTGATAGATAAACTGGTCAAATATGGTATCAAAGGAAAGGAAAGAGAATGGCTCAAGTCGTAATTAAGTGGACGAAAACAGTTCTGTTCTGTAAACGGTCACAGATCAGAGACCGAGGAAGTTTTGTGCGGCATTCCTCGGGGATCATGCTTAGGCCCCCTCCTTTTCATTGTGTACCCTAATGACTTTGAGGGTTGCTTGGACTTCTCCAAAGCAAACATGTATGCCGATGATACGCACACAACAATTGCATCTGAAGACGTTAAAGAGCTCGTACGCATGACAAGAAAGAGCTGTTAAATATCAGTGACTGGCTGAGGGTAAATAAACTAAGTGCGAACCCCAAAAAACTGAATTTATGGTTATTGGTCACCAACGTAGGATAAATGAAATTGATGACCTCCCTTCACTCGAAATCAATCATTGTGAATTAAAACGAGTGGAGAAAACCAAGTCTCTTGGTGTCATTATCGATGAAGGGCTGAAATGGAAGGATCAATATAAATCACTGACAGGCAAGTTAGCAGGTGCTTTATCATCTTTGAAAAAACTTAAAGACATTCTTCCCCAATCAAAGTTATGTGATGTATATCACGCTCTGTTTGAGAGTCACCTACGCTACGGAAACGTAGTATGGGGCAGCATCTCTTCATCCGAACTTCAAACACTTCACCGTTACCAAAACAGAGCCCTGTCAATTATAGAGAGCGCAAGGTTTAAGGACCCATGGCCTAAAAAATGGCTAAGCGTTGTAAATCTTATTCGTTTTGATCGCTCTGTTATGGTATATAAGATTGTAAACAAGCTATGCCCAGAGAGCCTTTGGAATATGTTCCAACAGAGATGCTCTATATCAAATTATAATACGAGGAATGATAGAGATCTCCATATTCCCAGGCTAAACCTTGAATTTACAAAGAAAGGATTTCGTTACTCTGGCATTAAGGCTTGGAATGATATTCCAATTAATATCAGAGAACTGTCATCGCTTCGCCTGTTTAAAACACATCTGAAAAGGCATTTGATGAGCCTTGATAATTAATTCAAGCCCCCTCAAGAACGACTCCCTGGAAGATCAGGTTTTATTATCTATTATGTTTATATTTCTTCAGTTTCAAACCTGTAAGTTTACATTTGTTATTTATTACTGAAGGGATATCGTTGCAAATGAATTGTATATATATGGGCATAAGAGATGGCAAAAAGCAAAGAACTGGAAGGTTTTAGCTGCCAACAAAGTGAATCGCAAATGCAGAATTCACCTGGTGAAGCATCCTTTGAACTCGTGGTGATTGGGAAGATCATTGAAGCAGCAACGCTAATAAATAGTGATTTGAGAAACTATGATATATTGAGAGAAACTATTCAACAACTAGCCTTGATACTGAAAGGCATGAAAGAAATGGAAGAAAAACACTCACCACAGCCAGAAACAGAGAAAGTATCGAGAATAACATTTAATTGGCACAAGATGAAAAAGAAACGCAAGATGGCATATTTCTATCATTTAAAAAACAAGAATTTGATAAGAATCTACAACGAGTGGTATAACAATATGAAACAGATTGTGTTACCAAGGTATTTGGTTCCAAAACATCGTCCAGAAGAGACTCGTGAAGAATACCAACTAAGAATTATACACAGCAAAGAGAGACTCCTCCACGAAACAGAGATTTTCAAAATCAAAATGAATAATTACGAAAGAAAATTCAAGTCCATTGACATAGAAGTGAAACATTTTATTCGAGAGAAATTCTTCGACCGACCAACCATGATACAAACCAGTATCAATGAATGGGAATCTGAATGTGACAAAGAAGAAGCAAAGTCTAAACAAATGTGGCAATGTAAAGAAACACATATCCTTTCAAAATGCTCAAAGTTTCAAAATTTAGTCTCACAAAATCTTAAAGTGAAACGAAGATCAAACCTAAATGCTTGCAAAGGAGAGGTACAAGCTAACAGAGAATCAATGAAACAGAAGAATCAGAATGGAGAGAAAAGAAATCAAACTTCGTCTACCGCTTTGGATACCATCACAGAATCAAAAATTCGAGCAAACGAAAAGAACATACTAACTGAAATAAAAGAATTAGAGGATGCCTTCATGAAAGAGATGAGCCACATGATCTCAGCACAAGAAAATAATACTAAGTTTGATGATTCTAAGTTGGAAAATATTGGAAAGAAAATTGATAACAAAAAATGAAACTAAACGACCCGAAGTCAAATGATTCAAACATCTGCAACAGTTACAACAGAAATTGTAATGTGAATATGAATGGAACCAACATCAGCATTAAAAAGAATGTGAAAAGGGAAATAAAATCAAAGCTTCCCAGACCAATTGACAAAATTAAAATCAATCATGCTCGTTGTAAACTTAAGTTTGATATTACTTAGATCAGCTGCAACATGAACAGATCAAACCGTATCAAATATAAACACTATATTTAACCTTTTATAAATTATACGTCATATCAATAGAATGGTTTGTATAAGATAAACATTGCTGTGCGATTTGACCATAATGCCTGAAGAGTCTTCATTGATAAGACGAAACTAGTCGCAATTGAAACGAGTTTTCTTTGTTTAAGCCTTCTGATCAGTTTTAACATATATATATATATATATATATTGATATATAGACTTATATATATTGATATATAGACTCAGTTTTAACATATATATATATTGATATATAGACTTATATATATTGATATATAGACTCAAGAAAAAACACATTCGTTAAACGTTTCGGCGCAAGCCTTCATCAGTAATGACTTTTCAAAATCAGACAGAGCATACATATACATCTCGAAATTCAAAAACAATATAAAACAATAGCCTAAGCGGGATCCCGCTAAATACAATAAATCGCAAAAGGTGTTAAAATAGGGATGTTACCAGAAGCGGCAAGAGGAAGATCAAAGAAAGCGCAGAGTATAGAGCCGCTAAAGTCGGCGGCGGTGTCTGTCTCGCGGGAGCTGAAAAAACGTGTGTAATAACAAAACAAGCAATAGAAAGATCCAAAAGCGGATTGGCAGAAAAGAGATCCTTAAAAAACAGCGTGTGACCCTAACGAAAAGCTGAGCGCAAACATCAAAACAACCAAACAACCGAAATGTAAACAAAAATCAAATCTATGTATCAACCTGCCTAGTGTTTAATCCCTTAGGGGCAAAGCAATCCAGCCGATACTGCCAGAAGCTTTCCCGCATCCTATTTCCCCCCGTTAGCCTATCGATTATCTTTATACTAATATCCTTCAGAAACCCGTGGTGGCCTTCTCCAGTAAAATGCCTGAAGAATTCCGCCTGGGGTACTGAGGCCCCCGAATTAAACTTATTACTGCACGCCTTGTAATTGTTAAACCTAAGCCTAAAAGGCGTGCAGGTGCTACCAACATATTGTACACCACAAACAGTACATTCCAACAAATACACAACATTTGACGAATCACAATCAAACGAATAGTTAATCCTATATTCCCGGCTATCTATGTTTGAATGAAAATGTTCACTATTACTCATGACATTACACACTTGACAACGAGATTTACCACAACGAGAACATCCCTTCTTATCAGTCCCCCCATTTCCCTCACTGAGCCTAGCCCTAACAAGTATATCCTTAAGGTTCTTACATCTCCTAAATGCTATTAAAGGTGGCTCAGGAAACACCGCCCTATGCTCCTCCGAGTTTGTGAGCATAGAATGAAGTCTCCTGGCAACCTTCCCCAAACTATTGAGTGCTGGATGGTATGTGGCAACAAGTGGAACCCTTTCCCCCTTCCCTTGGTTATTGGTCCTATTTCCCGCATTTGCTAGAAGAGTCGTCCTATCCAACCTACGTACCCTATCTATTTGTTCGTTAACTAAAGACTCTTCGTAGCCCCTGTCCTTAAGCCATCCAGCTAACTCTCCTACCCTCTCCTGAAATTGGCGATCTTCCGAACATATCCTACGAAACCTAAGAGCCTGACCATAGGGGATCGCCTTCTTCGTGTGCCAGGGATGACAAGACTTCTTATGCAAGTACTGATGTGTATCAGTTGGCTTGCAAAACAAGTCTGTCGAAAGGACTCCCCCCTCCCCCACGCTAACCTGAACGTCTAGAAAACTAATACTATCCCGTGATTGCTCGCTAGTAAACTTAATGGTTTCGTGGCTACTGTTGAGATGGTTGATGAAAGACTTCAGCTTTTCCTCCCCGCGCATCCAGATAAAGAAAACATCATCGATGAATCTCATCCAGATGAGCGGCTTGTCAGGTGAAGCCTCCAACAACCTCTCCTCCAACCGGGTCATGAAGAGATTGGCATAGGCCGGAGCGAACTTCGTGCCTATAGCCGTGCCCAATTTCTGCCTATAAATCCTATCATTAAATTCAAAATAATTATTCTCCAAGACCAAAGAGTTGATATACTTATTTTATTACGCATTGATAAGGAGCTTATGAGTATATATATATATATATAAAGATGATACTTTATATATATATATAAAGATGAAGAAAAATATAGACGAGCAGGAATAAATATATATAAATTCTTTCTCAATTCCCAACTAGTTTCGACCGTGTGGTCATCATCAGGAGAATGAGTTATACTTTCTAATACAACAGTTTTATAAATTCTCTTTATAAATGTGACGTTAAATTAGTTGTTTCAAATTATGTATGATTAAGAAAATGACAGGTCACAGGGGAACAATGTAATAACAAAAAAATGAACGCAATTCTGTTGCCTGTCCATCTGTTTAAAGATCTATAGTCCTATATTTTCTGGGTGGTTAAGCTTGCCGTTTAGGCCATTTGGGGTGAGAGTTCTAAGACGTAATATCCAGCTGTCTTCATGTGATTCTAGTATCGACGTAATTTCATCTTATATATATATATATATTATATAAATATATATTATTATATTATTATATTATTATATATCATATATTATATATATATATATAAGAGAATTCTAGTCCATTCATTTAGTCCCCAGGGAGTTAAAAATGCTGTCAGAGGTTGACTCTCTTCGCTAACGAAACCTTGATGGTATGCCTTACCCTGGTCCAAACCTGAGAACCATGAATTACCACCTAAATTGTCAAGTGTTTCTTGAATTTACGGAATGGGATGGCGGTCAGGAACTGTCTTTGATTTAAAGCTCGAAGATCTACACACAGTCTCAACAATTGATCCTTTTTCCGAACACACACAACAGGAGAACTATAAGGCGAATTTGATTTACGAATGAAATTTCGGTTTAATAAATCTTCGACGTAAGCTTTTACTTCAGGGTAAAGTGGTCTAGGTACTGCAACGCAATTTTTCTGAACAGGAATATTATCTTTCAAATTGAGATGCAGTTTAAGATTTGGAACTGTACCAATGTCATCATCATTTTGAGAGAAATAATCTCGTTCTTCGCATAATAGTTTCAGAGCAGATTGTTTTTGAAGCTCGGTAAGATCATTCAAATCGATTTGTTTGATGTAGTCTGGAATATCTTCGTTCGAAACAATATCATCCTTAACAGTATCGTTTGCACTAATGTCAGGATTTGCAACATCTTCTTTTAACTTTGAATCCAAAAGGGGTTACAGACTGTACTAGCTGAATTCGACCAAGAAACGTACGTTTTGGTAAAACATCTTTATTTTTCGAAACGTTTTTGACTTCAAACTTTACAACGCTCGATTTTCCTGGCTTTAACGAAAGTAAGGATTCCGAAACGATTAGGCCATAAGGAAACTCTGCATTTTCTTCAGGCTCGAAAATTACTGGAATTTCAGAATCGATCGGTCCATGGTTAATTCGACACGAAATCTGGGAACATTGTCCACTTTTTATCAAACAATCTTTCTTGTTTGTTCGAACAGCACAGAGATCAGTATCAACGTTATCTTCGATGATATCGCGCAAAATATTTACATCGTCAAGGCTCACACACGGAAAAACACACGCTAATTCAGGGCTAGTCATTCCTGATTTAACACATAATTCGATAACATTATATCCGAAAAGTGGCCACGAAATGTCATCGCTTGTTACCAGAAATGGAACTAGAATCGGGTCTTGTTCGTGTTTCAATCTAAACTCTAACTCAACAAAACCTTTACATTGTATTGACGTACCATTAGCAGCAGTTAAGTCTAATTTGCAATCAATAAGTTCTGAAATATGATGAAGTATGATCACATCACTCCCGCATTAAAGGAGCTGCATTGGCTACCTGTGCAACAAAGAATTGAATTCAAGATATTGCTGCTAACATACAAAGCGTTGAATAACATGGCTCCATCTTACATAGCGAATATGTTTTCTTTGCAAGCACACACAAGATACTCTCTCAGGTCAAATGCATCTTTGCAGTTGAACATTCCAAGAACGAAATATAAAACATGCGGAGACAGAGCATTTCCAGTCGCTGCTGCTACATTATGGAATCGTCTACCTTATGACATTCGAAGCTCGCATAACATTGATATTTTTAAATCTAAATTAAAAACGTTCTTATTTTCTATTGCTTTTCAAATGTAGATTTTTGTTTCTGGAACAATTTTACTTGTAAATATGGACATTATTTCTTTAATTTAGGTCTTAGGTATTGTACAGCGCTAAAGAATATATATTTAATAGATTTTGGCGCTATATAAAAATTATTATTATTATTATTATTATTATTAAATATTCCTCAGCTTCGTACCGGGAAAACGACTTCTTAGAAACTGTTCCGAAAGAATGGAAACCTGGGCACCAGTGTCCCACATTGCTTCGACTGAAAACGGGTTCAATTGGCACTTAATTGTACATTGGTTACCAACGAGTTTTGCGATTTTAGACGATTGTTTTGGAGTTAAATGCGCAACAAAATTTGCAGGCTTAAAATTCTTCTCAGAAACTTTTCATAAGACTTGAGCTGCAAGACAAATAGCTTTATGTTGTTGCCAATGTTTCTTTTGGCACACTTTATTACAATATTTTACAAGACTGCACCCACCACATTTCCAAATAGTTGAACCACTCTGTTTATTCCCGCAGAAATTACAAAATTGAGGCTTGACATCATCACCGGTTACTCCGTGCCCCCCTGAAATAACCGAGGCAGGTTTCCCTGGCTAACATAATGAGGACATTGTGAACAAACGTGTCCTTGTTCACCGCATTGAAAACAATGTCGGCACTGTTGTCCCACGCCATTGGCTTTACAGTTACGGCAACCCATGGGACGACCATAACCACCGGGCCCATTGTAACGGCTTCGCCCACGACCGCGTGCTCTGTATTGAAATCTAGGAGGCAAATTGCTCTCTGGAGGCTTGTCAACTTGGCTTTTGATAGCAGCTAATTCTGCTCTTAAATTCTGAATTTCTGCCGAAAGTTTTTCCGTTTGCTTTTCAAAATTACTACTACCTTTCTTCTGGGTTTTAGAGGTCTGAATATTCTCATGTTCTTTTTCTACGTTGACTACTTGCGCCTTCGCTGCTTTATAGCGCTCTGTCTATGGAACGCCATTTGCACAAAAATGACATAAACATAGTTTATGTTACATAAACTATGTTTATGTGCACATAAACTATGATTATGTACATAAACTGTGTTTATGTGCACATAAACATAGTTTATGTACATAAACATAGTTTATGTCCAATTTTGTGCACATAAACCTATGTACATAAACATAGTTTATGTCCATTTTTGTGCAAACGGCGTCATTGTCATTGTTCTAGAAGGCGTCATAATCATAGTCATAATGAGTCCCTGTAGCGTCACGTCGGTAACAACAGCGGGCTTATCGCATTCAGAACACCTGTGCACTGTGATCCAGATTTCCATTTTGGTGTAATTAATGCCAAAAAATGAAAATATCAGAATTGTACAAAACAAACTTTTCTACTGTTAAACGTAGCCTGAGGTATTATTTCAAGTTAGGCATACAAAGTGTACTTTAGGCCTCTTTCTTTGCACAGTTAGGGCACAAAATAGCACTAAATTTCAAATTCAAATTTCTTAGCTTGCACTCACTCGCTTTTCATGATCTTTGTTTTGTTTGAAAGATTGAACCTTGCAGAATATGTAGTGAAAAAGTCGATTGAAAATTTTATCTTGAGATGTGCAAATTTTGCGAATTCATAATGGTTACCAAACGTTAAAAAAAATTAAAAAACTGAATCATGAAACGCTTTTTCAACATTAAAAACAAAAATCTATGTTTCAGACTTCTTGTAAACCCTATTGCAGAATCAAATTTAATCTATTGTGAACAGGAACACTTCTGCAAAAGGGTTAAGTAGACTAAGCTCTCAAATCGTTTTAGCAATTTTTTTAACGTCGTCACGAATTTTTTACGGGTACCCCACCCCCTGGGCTCTGAATTTTGTATTTCGATTTCTTAACTTTGGGCCTAATTCTTCGCGAACAAGACTCCTTGTTTAGTTTCTTAGTATTCATAGAATTAATTTTACCGTTAATCATAATTTATTTAGGACCGAAAAAGCAAAGACAAATAAAACGTAATTTCCATACTTTTCAACAATATTCGAAACAAATCTGTGCAAGATTGACGCGGCGCGTCCTGTCTTCCCCTCTTTTATGAGGAACGTATTAACCGACTTCACTCTAAATTCTCCCAAGCATTCACAAGAAAGAGTGCCGTAATTTGCAAACTGATCCTCGGGGAATAATTTAGACGTGTCTCAGAACAATGGGCACCACGCCGTTTGCACAAAAATGGACATAAACTATGTTTATGTGCACATAAACATAGTTTATGTACATGAACATAGTTTATGTCCATTCTTGTGCACATAAACATAGTTTATGTACATAAACTATGTTTATGTGCACAGCACATAAACTATGTTTATGTTACATAAACTGAGTTTATGTGCACATAAACATAGTTTATGTAACATAAACTATGTTTATGTCATTTTTGTGCAAACGGCGTTCCATATCTGTCGCAGCGCCGATCTTCGCTTTCCTCTCCGCTTGCTTCGTTGCCAGCTCATTCACGCTTCTCATCAGCTCCTCGTCTGTAATTTGACATTTCCTCAAAAAGGGTCGAAGATTAGTGACCAAATTCTCGTCACGTAGACCAGACTCGAAAGCTTTCAAAAGGATTTTTCAACCAGTTGTGAACTGTATTCGGACTCGGCATGCTCTTCTCGAGTAGCGAAAACTACTTTGTTTCGTGCATCTAAAAGTGGCAGCAAAAACTGTTGTGCTGTTTCCTTCGGCTTTTGGATGGTCGTGACCATGGCTTGAAAAAGATCTGAGGCTGTCTTTTCTTGGAAAAAGACGCGCACAATTGATCGAAGTTTCCCAAGCGAACGTTGCGGGAGCGTTAAAATGTAATTTCTTAAGCTACTGTGCGGCGAAATTGATTTTATGATTGCATCAGATACTTCTTTTTCAGAATACCCTTTTTCGATAGCTGAGTTGATTTGATGGATTAGCGAAACATAGGTTAGTTTATCATGTTGCCCTGGCTCACCAATTTGACCGGCAATTTTAAATTCTCTACGTAAAATACTAGAGGCTTCTGGCGGAGCTTGATTCAATTTCGTAAAATTTGGAGAACCCGTAAGTCTTTTGGCAATATCGACATGTTCCGACAGGCTTATCTCTGACAGTTTTTCTTTTGCTTCTCGCAATTGCTGCAGAATGGTTTCTCGTGCATTTTCTGATTCTGACTGCAATCACGGAGTTGCCCTTCAAGACCTGAAATTGTCATTTGAGCATTAACTTCTGCTGATTTTTCTAATGGAGGGGGCGTACCTTTTAGTTTTGAAATGACTTCACGCAGGAAATTATCTAAGTCAAGATCTTCCTTTGGATCAAACACAACTTCTTCAACAACATTTCTGATTATTCTTACTAGCTGTGACCTACTTTTACTTTAAACATAAGATCAAAGAGAACTTTTTCCAAAACATACAAAAAGAGGAAGATGACAAATATGTCTTCTATTAAGACTTGTCATCATCTCTCCCGATCATGGTGTGGTCTTATGAGCCATGTTTTATACCGAAAACAACCTACAGTTTTTGTATTTTTTTTTCTTACGTCATTCGTTGTACAAGCACCTCTAAGGGGACCATTATGGAATTAAGGTCATCTTGACCTTTTAATGCTATCCCTGCCACTGAAATTAGGGGTGTTTTTTCCTTTACGTTTTTAACATTATACATTGTATTGTATCTATTTTTATAGTATATAACTTGTAAATAGTTGAAATTGTGGCAAATGATACATACATACATACATATTACTTTCAACTGAATCTTCTATCTTAAGATAACCAGAAACTTCTAACAACTTTTCAACACTTTGTTGACAAAGGAGTGACTCGAGCTCCAGCTGCAAATCTTCGATTTCAGACATATTTTCGAAATTTTAGGCCTCTGTCGTAAAATGGGGTTAGGTATCTCTCCGATTGTCCCTGCTTTGCCAAAGAGTTTGAAAAGGCTTTGTGCATGAAGGGGTCTTTCCTGATCTTTATCCCCTGCCAAAGTGGACAAAAGTCAAGCAACACCATATTGTATATCAGCATTGTATATATATCATGGTGCAACGAGATCTTGTTATTTTCCTTCATTTATGCATTCAAACTACATCATATATTGTGAAATTCAAAAATATATAATGTTGAATGATTCTTAAATACAAATTAAGGCTGCATTATATAGATCGTTTTCATAGTGTATATCAAGTTTGTATGTACATAAATTTTGGATTGAATATATACCGGGTGCGCCAAAATAAACTATGCACGTTTGGCAGGCCACGATAAATCGTACACTGGACCGATTTTGAAGATATATGACTTACTCTTTAGCAGAAAGCCTGAATTAGATTCTAAGATTTTTTCAAATTTTTCCATTTTCAATTTTTAGAGCTACAGGCGAGTTTCTTAAAATTTTCGTTTTCGAAAACACTGAAAATGATCAAAAAACGTTGATCAAATTTTCTAAAGACTCATCATGAATGGACAAAGAGAAAACGTTTTCAGCGTGATATGGGGATTTGGAAATTGATCATTGTAAACTTCTGCACGAGTGTTATTTCAAAGATTGGCTTGTTGCGAAATTCTGTAGTAGTTACAATAAAGTGCCGCCCCAAAAGCAGTCACAAAATCATAAATGTAACAAAACTCCATGATTGCTGGCCCCATGACGCTTCCTCGCTTGTCTTTTAACCCCCTTGATACAGGAACACAGCCTGCAGCAAAGCATAAATTCAATGACATTACAAATGAAAAGACATTTCTTTATATTCTTGAAAATATTATTACATTGCTCACAAGATAGTGCGAACTCTCGTACAGCAATTTACAATTAGTCGATTTCTAAATCCCAAATCACCACGAAAAAATGTTCTCTTTGTCCATTCATGTCGATTCTTTAGAAAGCTTGATCGACGGTTTTTGATCGTTTTCAGTGTTTTCGAAAACAAAAATTTTAAGAAACTCGCTTGTAGCTCTAAAAACTGAAAACAGAAAAATTTGCAAAAAATCCTAGAATCTAATTCAGGCCTTCTGCTAAAGATCAAGTCATAAATCTTCAAAATCGGTCTTGTGTACGATTTATCGTGGCCTGCCAAACGTGCATAGTTTATTTTGGCGCACCCGGTATATATATTGAGAGTGAATATATAAATTGTGGATTGAATATAAATATCAAGAGTGAATATATAAATTGTGGATTGAATATACATATCGAGTTTGAATATCGTACTTATCGTGAATATCGTACTTATCGTGAATATCATACTTATCGTGTGCGTTTGCAGTCAGTGCTAGGAATTGTGGCCTAACCCTGGATTGCTGAAATGTCTTCAAAATGCCGTTTTGGAAAAGTTGTTTATCGAACTTCCGTCATTACCAGAACAAGCACATACATCGACACGCTTTTAGCAATGAATAAAATATTCTGGACCAGTTTAGCACGAAAACTTAAGGTGCTTTTAATGTTTTGAATGTCATCGTTTGTAGATGCGAAGAACTGAGTCCTCAACTTGGTCTCACGCAAGAAAGAAGATAGTTGATTAGCATCCCGTCTTTAACTGTATGTCTTCAAGAGGCAATTGCAATATACATGGGTGATGTCATGACTTTAATGTGTACCTTAAAGAGTGGGACCAAAGTACCTCTGCAAACTACAAATGTACAAGCATGGTTTCCATGTAGCCATAAGTGGTGGGGCCAGTGCTGAGACACCACGGCTGTACAATTGCTGTGACAGCGCTGCGACGTATGTTTCCATTAATCTTTCTTGTGGCAGAAGCGTCATAAGGGCTGGGAAAGATGAACCAAATTCAACCTTTACATCAGCGCTTACGCGGGAAAGCAACAACCAGGGTCATGATAGAGCCAGCGTAAGGAAATGTTTCCGTTAAAACTGAACACGTCACAGCACTGTCTCAGCACTGGTTCAGCCGTGTCTCAGTACTGGCCCCAACACTTCTGGTTATATGGAAACCAGGCTTAAAATGCACTTTTGGTGCCGCTCTTTTAGATACACATTAAAGATACCCCCTTTGCGTTGATGCCGTAAGGCTTTGCAAAGTATTGTTAAAGATGCAGATGTAAATTTCATGACATAATCTTCGTCTATTGCAATTGCCCCTTGAAGACGTTCATTTAAAGGCAGGATGCTGCCAATCAACTATCGTATTTCTTGCACGAAGCCAATTTCTTCGCATCTGCAAACGATAACGTTCAAGACATTAAAATCGCCTTAAGTTGTCATGCTTAACTGGTTTAGAATATTTGATTCATTTCTAAAGTTGTGCTTGTTCTGGCAATCACGGAAGTTCGATAAACAACTTTTCCAAAACGGCATTTTGAAGACATTTCAGCAATCCAGGATTAGGCCACAATTCCTAGGCCACAATCTCTTATATTTTTACTTGTGCACTGTACTTTTTCGTTTCGACCTATTTATTTCCTTGCACATAAGACATCATGAGTTCAGGCAGAAATTAATGTTGTAGGGCCAAAAGATGGACAACAATGATTGTTCCTGGCCAAGCAACTCTGATTGCAGCATTTTCTAATGCCAAAAAGGCAAAGCACACCGAGAAAAGTCCGGTGATAGCTCCAAACATTAGGCTGAAAAACGCCTAGGCCAAAGCGCCATTTTTTATTAATAAGACGTCAAATATGACAATGCTCGGTATTAAAAGCCTTAGATGCTGCCGAGAAAGTCAATATCTCATAGATATATATATATATATAAGCGGAAAAAACATTTGAGGTAGAAAGACAAAAAAAGAAGGCGTTATAAGTACGGAACGCGTTTCATCCTTTCAGTCAGGAATCTTCAGCCTCCTATATTCTATCTATTTTCCCAAGTTGGGGGGGGGGGGGGGGGTTCTGTTCTGGTGGGTTCCTGAAATTCTAGATTACCTTTTTGGGTCTCAAATATGGGAGACAGTAAAACAATGGGTAAAATATTTTTTACAAACCAAAGTAAGATCAAGTAACATTACTTAAATCAAAGTATTGAAATTTCCAAATAAATTATGAGCAATCTAATCAGTTAGGGTACTTGTCCACGGATTTAAGATGCTGACTTCATAAATTTTAGTAGTGTTGGGGCAGAGAAAATATTTTGCGGGATCTATTTTCATGCTAGGAATTATCATGTTGGGTTGATGCTTGGTACCCCAGTCTAAGCACAAATATCCTGAATATACCTGAGGATGGGGTCTATTTGGTACTCTCTATCCCTCTGTTAACTGTTTATATCTTCTCCATGCTGAATACTTTCAATAATTCTGCAGACCCTTAAGATCTCCTCGATCTATCCAGTTGACTCGTTGACCAACATGTTCTCTCCTTGCTCTCATTGTCGTATTTTTTCTCACTCCTTCACTATCTCTCGTTTGCCTGCTTTTCTCTTGCTGCCTTCCGTGCGCTCTCTGCGTGTTTTCTGCCTATTGAAGTGACCCCCCCCCCCCCCCGGGGATGCTCACATTGTGCTCTCGTGCCTTCGCTACTCTCGTTGATTGAATTCCCCCTTTTTTGCTTTGTTGTTCTTTGCTCACCAGGGATAGGGAGACGCATTTGTATCAAATGTTCAATTGTTATCATAGTTGCCCTCTCAGCCATGGTTAATGTTTAATTGGGTCATGTTGCAGCCACGATTCTTATTTTCATTCAGGTACGTAGGAAGCATCTCAAATTTGGGGGGGGGGAGGAGGACACAACACTTCAAGGGCATTTTTCATTGAGCAAAATGGGCACTTCCTGAAAATAAAAAGGGAACGTCTTTGTTTATTGCGAAATCTTGGGGGGCACGTGCTCCCAGTGCCCCGGTTCATACGTCTCTGTTTTCAGTTTGCCGGTAAAGTCTTCCACTGACGCTTAGAATTGATCCCATATTGACTTTTCAAAACAAACGATGCCAGGGCCTATACTCAACCTTTCGCCAAGAGTTCATAACAATGGTTTTTTGGTATTTTATGTATCAATTTGCCACAATGAATATTTAGATGTTTTATAACAAAAATAGATACAATGCAAAATTAAATGTTCAAAACGTAAGATAAACACTGCTATCTACAGTGGCAAGGATAGCATTAAAAGGCGAAGCTGACCTTATTTCCATAATGGTCCCCTAGAGGTGCTGTATATCGGAAATACGTAGGAAAATAGGAAATACAGAGCTGCATGTGTGTTTTCACTATGGTCCTTAGTTGAAGACATATATGTCATTTTCCTCTTTCTGCATATTTTAGAAAAGTTCTCTTTGGTCTTATGTTTGAATGCATTGATATTGTTTGTTGATTTCAACTCAGATGGAAGACTATTCCATGTTTTGGCCCCAGATAAGATAGGCATTTGTTTCCAGTTTAATTTTGCGGAATGGAAATTCTAACTTGAACTTGGACCTTCACGTTGTTAGGCCTTGGTTGACTGGAAGGAATATCTCAGCACTGTATACCGGGGCAGTTTCTTTGAGAAAATTACAGCTCTCTAAATGGTAGCATATGACATTATATAATGTTCATTATTTTCTTTCCAAGAGCTTGTTAAAATTTCTAATAAGAATTTACTTCAACCTGCTTGCAAATCAATAGTCGGAAATGGGGAAATTCAAAAACAGAGAAAATACACTTCCATCTAAGTGGCGTATGCTGAGATCCATTGCAGTCTCTCTTACATGTCTCATGTTCAAACGCATGTGTCTCTGGTGTAATTTCTCCTTTTCCAAACCCAGTATAATCCTGTTTTATCAGCTCTGGTCAGCTCTTTGCACCAGCCTTACACCAAATTCATTTCCACTCCGTCTCGCCTGTCTACTCCGAGACCTTTTTGCACTGTTCTGTTAGTTGATTTACCTGCATTTGATATATGCACCCTGTATCTAAAAACTTCATCCGTTTTGTTTCTCGCAGCCGTCTCTATTCTCGTTGTCCTTCCTTCTGCATAGCTACTCACTTTTTGAAATACGAAGTCTTATCACATATAGGCACGGTTTAATCGGTGTTCATTTCCGTCGATGCTTGCCAACGTTCTTTATAATTCCAAAGATAGAGGCAAGATGAACCTGTTCTTTGTTGTTCCTCTATTTCTCCCCATTGCTTCCTCTGTTCATACCCTGGATCAGAGTATTTTTAGTATACTAAAAATACTCTGATCCAGGGTACCTCTGTTCACTGCTTATGTATCCTTTCTTTGCTAAATGTTCATGCAATTTAAAGTCCCTCAAGATTTTTTCAATCTATCCTGCTAAGTTGCGCTGCCTAATTTCCCAAATTTCCCACAGTTGCAGTCATTCGGTTAGGGAGCAGTCATCTTTGATCATGGGTTACCAAGGCGGAGGATTTTTGACAGGGACATGTGAGAATCTTTCCCATTACTGTGTGGGGGTATCCAAATATCAAGGGAAATTGGTATGAGGTGCAAAACTATTTTGCTTGAAAATTATTTATGTGAAGTCATCAGTTAACATTTAAAAGTAAAATTGAAAGACAACTGGAAATGATGAATCACTGGAGCTGTATGAAAATTGCCTGGAATAAATTGGCATGCATGTGTATAAATTTTATACATCACGTCCTCGAAGACTTCTGGATGGGGTACAAAACCATTTCGCTGAAAGGTGGTGGGGTATAAAACTTTTTTCCAAATTCAAGATGGGGTATGAAAATGAAATGTTGTCTAATTATGTTGAAGTATCTTCCGCGCTGGTACCCAGGATTAAAATAACCGCTCCCTTACTTTCCATCGTTTACCTTCTTTAATCTTTGCTCTTCTGAAATTTACATACTAATACTCCTCCGTTGTACCCAAATTAACTACATATATCAACCGTGTAAGTGAGAAAATATTTGGATAATCTGTGATTTGGATAAGCCTAGGCCCCCGTCGTTACCTGCAAATATGACATTGAATAAGAAACTCCTAGCAATACCTCAGGGGGACGGTTACTTATTACATTTGTTTTCAGGGTATCGTTTTCACCACTTTTTCTAGCACGGGGTATCAAGATAAAGACATTTTTCTAGAGCAGGTTATCAAAACACCAACATGTCAAAAAGGGATATTTTGCTAGACCCCCTTCCCCCCACCAGAGAAAACGTAAGCATCATTGAAAAGAATTGCTTCTGATTGATTAACGAACGAACGAACGAAACAGTCAATCGTTGTCGCACCCCTTGACCCTTTCAGCAAATTCCTCGTTCAATTCACTAACTGTTTAGAATAGACTTCTCAACTCTCCTTCCCCCGAAGGGCTCCTTTGCAGCGAGCATATTTATATCCTCTAGTTTAGAACGTGCGAAAGTAAGAGGAACTCTGAGTAGGACATCTACTATAAGCATCTCATTGCCCATTTATATCCCGTTCTCTCTTTTTAGCTCTATGCCCCTCAGAACAAATCTCCCCTTTCATTCTACCCCCCCCCCCCCTACTTCTCTCAAGCATTCCTTTGTAAGGATGCACTCATGATCTTATTTATGACATGATCCGTTGTTCGTGACAACACCAAAATCACACAAACAGGAGATCGTTGACATCATTATCTGCTTTTTATCATCCGATGTAGGTGTATAATCCGGAGCAGTGGAACCAGAGTATGGAACGATAGGAGCCTTGGATCTCCGGTCCCGTGCTGCTAAGGATCCGGGGGGGGGGGGCACTCAGCACATGCACATACGGGGACCTAAGTCTGATATTTTTGGGTCAGAGTATTGCTGAAAGTGATATTCTTGGCTCCAAATAAACTGAAATTATGTTTTCGATATTTTTGGTCATCAAATATTGGACAATCCTGGCCTCAATTTGCACTGTTTCCAGATCTTTTATGCTCATTCACAGATGTCAAGGTATAAGATGAGCTGCTTTTTTGGGTTGTAATGAAGCTAAAGTGATATTTGTTGGGTTTCCTGAAAATTCCTCGGACTGACCCATCTGCGTATATGAAGAGTGTCCCCCTGGACTAAGAATGGTCTCCCTTTCTCAATCAAACCTCAAGCATAAGTCGTGTACGCCAACGCGCATCCATAGATGCTGCCCTGCGAGGTCTATCCCCCCTGGATTTCACATTTTCCTCCCGTACTCCTGCCACATGTTCTTCCATCCCCTCTCCCTATATGGAGGCCTTGCTGCTGAGGATATTCTCATTCGACGCCCTCATTAAAACTCGCATGCTCTCTCCTCTCTAGCCAACAATATTTTTGCTTGAAAAAGAATCTATGTAACTCTGCCCTCTGCCCTCGCCTCCTTGCCCTTTCAAAAGAAAGAAAGTGGTACCAAGACGAAGGTCCAAGGTACTTGGTCCGACAATTGTGATATGTGTAAAGATTATTCCCTTGTACACAGACAACTGAAAGGGATTCCGCCAATCCTTTGATGTCACCGAATTCGCCCCTTACCATCATTTGGGGGCGAATTTGAAAAAACAAAATCTCTATTGCACCCCGTAGAGGGAAGACGAAGATATTTGGAAAGTTTCGCGAGGATCAGCGCAACGGTGCTCGAGTTTTACGCCACACAAAATTCGCTTCACGTTTTAATAATAACAATTTATGTACATACAAACATGATATATGCTATGAACACGATTTATATAATGCAGCCTTAATTTGTATTCAAGAATCATTCAACATTATATATTTTTGAATTTCACAATATATGATGCAGTTTGAATGTATAAATGAAGGAAATAACAAGATCTCGTTGCACCATAATATAGATATAATGCTGATATACAATATGGTGTTGCTTGACTTTTGTCCACTTTGGCAGGGGATAGATCTTGATTAGCATCGTTTCTCATTTCGAATTTTGAATTCTCCCACGGGTAATTTGAAAGAACCCTCACTATATTAAGAACCCTTACATTATTCCAAGAATGATACATTCAAAAGAGCTTGCAAACTGAGGTCAAAGAGCTTACAAATATCTCAATTGAAACGGCATTGATTTGCATCAAGGATAACAAACATACTCACACAAACCAATAGCATTCAATAAAATCAATCACGTGAACATGTCCAACCAATCACAAACGCTTTTTTTTATTCATCAAGACGCTATATCATTTGATACATGGTCAACTACGGCTACAGATAACAAAATATGATTTAAATACAAAATAACCAGTACAAAATAGAGGTTACAAATAAATACCTAAAAAAATTCTAGGTTGGGTTTGATTCTACTTTTTATTGATTTCCGTTCTCTGAATTGAGGCGTTTGGAGTATATATCATGAAGAAGTTCAGAAAATGTCTGTAGGAGGAGTTCATCTTCGTTGGACATTAAGTATATAAGTTTCTGTTCATCCGTTGGTATATATTTGAAATTGGGGCAGAGATTTTGTGTTTTATCTAGGAACACTGTCCGTTCAGAGATAAATGTTTGGCACGAGAGAATGAAGAGGGTCTCGTTTTCAATTTTGTTTTGGCAGGATCTGCAGAATCGTCTTTCTCTTTCCAAGGGGGGCTTGAAATGTCTTCCTTTTTCTATTGCATGTCACGAGCAAGGCAGTGGTCGATAAGGCGCAATTTTGATAGTACTCGTCTTATGTGATCTGTTGGTAATTAGGGAGAGATAATTTTCATATGTAATTTGAGATTTGTATGTTTTATATGATAAGGCTTTAGGTCAGTCACTCACATGATTTTTCCACTGTATCTGATGCTCTTGTATAAGGGTTTCTTTTGTCGCATGTTTTGAGAGTAATGCAATAGATTCAGTATTTAGGTCATCCTCTGTAAGGTTATCAGTCAAGTTATTCATGTAAGAGGTTATTGTTTGACGGTCGTTTATTGAATTTTCGTATTCAAGGGCCTGAGATACCAAAGAGAGTGGTTCAGATTCATTAATTATATGTTTAATGAAGTTGTTAGTCCTGCAGTTTAAAGGGATGCTAAGGGGGTAGCGACCTACAATCCTCGCCAAAACCTCTTGTCACAAACTGAATTTTGCAGCATTTTTCAACGAAAATCAAAGTGCCTACCACTTCAGCGGAAATATCTCGTAAACCCCCCTTCCTCCCAAGTCAATGTTGTTTGTCTTCACTCAGGACACTTGCTGCATGATATTTTCCAAGTTAGAGAAGTCAGCAACATTGACTTGGGGGGTAAAGGGGGGTATTTGCTCCTCAGATCTACCTTTTCCATTTTGTGACAAGGGTTTTGGCGAGGATTGTCTGCAGGGGGGTAGAACAGGGGTCTAAATCTCCCTTCTCCCACGAAAATTTGGCAATTTCTCCCTTCTCCTAGCAAAAATGTACAGTTTCTCCCTTCTCCCACGGATTTTTAAATCTTCCTTCGTCTCTAAATTTAGTCTTGTGTTTATTCATTTTCTTTCAAAAACATCCAACTGAAGATACAGGTTTATAAGAAATTCGTTCAGAAGAATTGTGGGGGCCAGGCCGAAAACACGGAGACGTCGGAGATGTCGGAGATGTCGGAGTTGTCGGAGAAGTCGGAGAAAATATCGGAGTTGCCGGAGATATCGGAGAAAATATCGGAGTTGTCGGAGAAAATATCGGAGTTATCGGAGATGTTGGAGAAAATATCGGAGTTGTTGGAGATGTTGGAGAAAATATCGGAGATGTCGGAGAAAATATTGGAGAAAATCTCGGGGATGTCGGAGACGTCAGGATGGTCTCAGAGTTGTTAGAGCTGTTGAAGAAAATCACGTAGTTCTCAGAGATTCACAGTTAAGCTTTTGGCCTGCATGTAAATTATCGTATACTTCATATTTATTTCATATTTCATCCCTTCTCTTTTCTTGCTTTTTTATTATTTCTTTAGTAAATTATCAGATTTTATGTACTTGGAGTTTCTGGAGTTTCTTACGCATTTCTTAAAGGTTCTATAGCAAGCTTTCGTCATGTATACTTCCTGTGCCATCCTGAATGTTTCAAAATAAAATTTCCACTGTTTAAACATAACTAAAGTACCTTCTGAGCATTGTAACACAGGAAAAAAGTGAAAAGAAAATAAGAAATATGGCCAGAATTTCCTTTATTAAAATAAATAGTTTCTTTAGCTATATTTTCCCAGCACTGGAGTTTCTTAGCGAACTGAGAGTTGCGTTTCTTATGAAAAATACGTGTACGTGCATGTCTAGGACAGAAGGTAGCAAAACTTCTCCAAATTAAAGACACTGCCAACCCTTGCCTCAACACCTGATCATGGAAGCCTACCTACACGTTTGCCTTTCCGATCTTTCAAGGGCTTATAAGAAGAATTAGGATCAGATAGATTATATAATCAGAGGTATGGCTTTAATATGCAGACTTGAGTTGTTTTAAAACTTCAATTATATTTTTCCTCTCCAAAATCTCTGAGATGTTTTCTGAAGATGTCAGAGAGTTGGACCCTCATTTTAAGAATTGCAATGTGTTGCCATTCGTTGGGTATTTTTGTTTGAAGCCCCCTATCCGAAAAACGTCCTTTTGCAAGTTTCCATCAACTAGAGCCATGTAGGGCTACAACGAAACAGTTGCCACTCTTAAAGATATTCCCTTCAACATTTTTCCATGTTAGTTACCAATATATTCATCGGGAAAAAAGCCAAGAAAGACTGTTTTTGTAAATTTCGTTGTGAACCATTCTCATAAACAAAACAGAAAACTGCAAGTGATTAGTTCTTCCCATTTTTTTCATTTCATTTTCCATTTTTTATTGTTTAACCACAGTAGCCCCGTCAGCCTGCAGAGACTGCTTTAACAACAGATATACATACAAATCTACGAAATGTCTATTCTAATACACATAGAAATGTCTCGAATTTAATCAAAAGAAAAATAAAAGGAAAACCAAAAACCCCCTGTAGTGCCAGTACTCTTTGTACTCCCCAATGTTATATTTTCAGAATTGTACAATTCATAATATTTGACATCTCCGATATTTTTCCGACGTCTTCGACAACTCCGATATTTTCTCCGACAACTCCGATATTTTCTCCGACAACTCCGATATTTTCTCCGACATCTCCGACAACTCCGACTCCGACATCTCCGACGTCTCCGTGTTTTCGGCTTGGCCATTCCGTCAGGCGCAAAGCCATTACAAGTATTTTTGATAAGAAACTAAGAATAGGGCCAGTACTAAAAGTTTCTTAAAATTATCAGATTTTGAGTATTCAGAGTTCCTTACCATTGTCTTAGAGAGGTTCCATCATAGCAATCTTCATGTTCACTACCTGTGCCCTCACGAACATTTCAAAACAAGGTTTTCTCAGCCATTCCAATGTTTAGACGTGACACTACACTCATTTTTTTTATAAGAAACCGCTTATAAGAAACGGTAGGCTCAATGTTTCAAAATCTAAGAAACAACCCTCTCTGAATTGAAAAAGTTAAGAAACTTCTGTAATTTACCGTTTTAATTTTCTTATCGCACTCAAAAATATTTTGAAATTGTACAGTTAAAGCAACTGTTTGGACATATTATTTTGAGGAGTATTCTATATGTCGAGCCTTCGAGCCTCGAGCCTTCGAGCCTCGAGCCTTCGAGCCTTGTGTTTCGAGCCTCGAGCCTTCGAGCCTCGAGCCTTCGAGCCTTGTGTTTCGAGCCTCGAGCCTTCGAGCCTCGAGCCTTCGAGCCTTGTGTTTCGAGCCTTCGAGCTTCGAGCCTCCTGTTTCGAGCCTCGAGCCTTCGAGCCTTGTATTGCAGGCTACATATTGCCAGACTGGATCAAACGTAATAACAAATGAGGTGACATGTTTTAATGAAGGTATATATCAACTAAGAACATAGATATCTAACAATACCGTAGAAAACTATATTTTGAACATGAAATTGAAAGCAACAACGGCATAAGAACTTGAGGCATAAGAGCCTTTTTCACCCTTGAGAAACCTGTCTTCTCACAATTGTGCTCACTCTCACTTTGTGCTCACTCTCACAATTTACAGATTTTGCAGCGATTCTTGCTGTTGCCGTGATTCAAATCCTAGCAATTTTGATTGTGATTTCTGTTAAAATTTGTCATAGGACTTTAATGGGTACTTTTGAAGTCCTTTCAACAAAATTAAATTATCTTTGCCAAAAAATTAGAGCAGTAACAGTTTATTCAAGCATTGGAGCATTATTATTAACAATTTAAGAAAGAGACATCTGGTATCAAAAATGGCCTAAAATTTAAGAAACTGGCTGCCAACGCTGGGCCTAAGTTTCTCACAGAAAATACGGGTATACTAAGATAAAATTAAGTGATTGAGGTCTGTTGGCTCATGATATACAACAGGAAGGCTCGAGGCTCGAAACATAAGGCTCGAGGCTCGAAGGCTCGAGGCTCGAAACACAAGGCTCGAAGGCTCGAGGCTCGAGGGCTCGAGGCTCGAAGGCTCGAAGTTTAGAAACACTCTATTTTGAGTCCGAATAATGTTATTTACTTGTTTTGAGATCTTACTAAGTAATTTGGGAGCCCTTTAGACAAAACGAAATTAACTCTACACTTCCCGCATTTAGAGTATAAGAAACACGTAAGAAACTTGGTAGCAAAATGGCCCAAAAATTCAAGAAACTGCCTACCAGCCCAGGACATTAGTTTCTTATAAAAAAATGAATGTACTCAAGTACCTTACAAGTAATATATGATACAGAGAGCAAGTGAAAATAAACTAAAAATGTGTCAAGCATTTCCGTTACCAAAATAAATAGTTTCTTAAATTATATTTTCCCAGTAATAAATAGTTTCTTAATTTTTTGGCGATCTGAGAGTTGAGTTTCTTATGAGCAGTTTCTTAGAAAAAATACGTGTATGGGCTTTAGCCTATTGACGAAACATTAACAATCCAGGTACGTAAACCTGGTAAAAATAGCTGGTTTCTGAAAAGAAGGGCTGCAACTAGACATTTAAAGAAAATCTATGCATTCATCACAAGCCTTTAATGAAATACTGATCCAAATGCAATAGGCAGTGATATGTCGCGCACCATATTTGGCTAACTGACAAGCGTCAACAAGAAATACTGATATATCAAAAGGAGGCCAGCCTCCAGACCGTTTAAATACAAGTTTTGCCCCAATTTTTTCAAATTGATAGACATGCTAAATCAATTCTACAATCATGGACAAAATTGTTGAGAAAAATATCCTCTTTCACAGAGTGCAACGACGTGTGATAGCAATTCGATATCATACCCCGCTATCGGCCCCCCTCCCCCCATTCAATGTTGGGTATATTTTTGGAGCAAGGCAGCAAACTGCAGCTATAGTTACCAACATTGAACGGGGGGGAGGGGGGTGCAGATTTTTCTCAACATATTATGTCCAAGATTGTAGTTCCAATAACAAACATGAAACGGTGAAAATAACGTTAGGAAAAATTCAGTGGCTCGAACCATGAAATGCGCATCGGCAAATCATAGTAATAGCTACGACTATTTGAAAATCTCCCTTTCTCCCTTCATTATTTTTTCTCCCTTCTCCCCTTCAAAATTTTCTGAATTCTCCCTTCCCTGGTGAATTTCGGCCATTCTCCCTAAAAAGTTTGAAATGAGACGTATCGCTGCGTAGGAGCTCCAACCGTTGCAACTGTATTTGAATATTGGCGGCGTTTGATTCCTTGTTGTGACGAGAGAGGAACTAAGGAGTAGCAACATTATCAAGCGCTGTACTTGCAATCTTGTGGAAGAGAAACAACACAGTGAGTAAAAATACAATTTTGATCATAATATAGGCCACATCAACGGTGCATTATTGCCCATGGTTTAATCAGTGAATGACTAAAATTTCAGGAGGGAATGCAGTTTTCACATGACCTAAGTTAAGTTCTGTTACACGTTATTGATTGGAATTTACAGTTGCAACGAGAAGCCAGGAAAATATTTTACGAAGAATATAAAGCTGGAATGCCTTTAAATTTTCTTCGTGTGGATGTATAGATTGCTGCTGCAAGTCACTGTTCATAGTTTAGTAGGTTTATCAAAACATGATCAAAACGGGCAGAATAATTCTTTTGTCGTTTCTGGTTTTCTCGCTTTCCTCAGAGACAGTATATACACTCAGTGTTTTCATTTTTGAGTGTCAAAACTCAGAAATATGCTTGGAAACTACTACAAGAAAGAAGGCTGGTAAAAGTTGGTAGATCTTTAATTCTCTACATTAATTCTCGACTTGTAGGGAAGTAGGAATTCAATCATTTCAATTTTTGGTTGCTACATGTCTACATTGAAAAGGAGCAGTACACAACGATCAGAATGAGAAGCCATGTTTTAAAACATATCCAGACAATCACACAGAGCGAGCCAAAAGTGCATCAAAATGAATTCAAGAATTGATTTTTCTCTTCTAAAAGGCATGCAGCCCTAAGAAAGTAAACCCTAAGTATTATATTAAATCTTTGTGTTTAGCTTCAATAGCAGATGAATAGAAAATGCCAATAATATCTCACAAAATATCTTACAGTTTACATCGAATCGTAGGCCTGACTTAGATTTACGAGCTAATGAAAACAAGTTTCTGAACCCTTTCTGAAAAGATGATAATTCAAAATTGGTGGTTACTAGAAATATCAATGAAATGGTAGGAAATATATCTGTCAACAATATTTTGATGAAAAAATCGGCAGTGCAAGGGCTTTTTTTGCTTTGTAAGAAATTTAACTCAGGTTCTGTAAAGATACTTATAGTCTAAACTTTGCATCTTGAAGGGCGATATGTGATCTGAGCTGTCTGACCTCCCTGCATTCGTATGCGTTTAGACAACAGCCTGCAAATTTTAATACGACTTCAGAGACAAATGAAGTGCCTTCATTTTGAATTTCAGTTGATTTCCTCAATTGGTCGCAGAATTATGCGCCTAAATGTGGCGTTTGGTCGCAAGGGCCTAAGCCTGATTCGGCGATTTTCGAAACTGCCTCGGGTTTTTTTCTTCATATAAAAAAAAATTTCGAAGAAGCAGATCCATAAATTTCATGCTATTTCGCCATCTCTAAAGTCTAAGGATTTTATCGATATGCACACAAAATATGCAAGAGGGCCAGACATTGTGATAATTGATAAGAAGGAAAAAGCTGCATACTGCAGGGGCGGATCCAGACCGTCTTACGGTACTTACAGAAGACGGTCAAATTCCGAAATTGAACTTTCCATAGAAACAGTGATTTATATTGTTGATTCATAATTTGTACGAGCAGCTATCGCACAGTAAACCAAATGAGATAAAAACATGAATTTTCTCCTTGCCCTCCCTGCCCCCCCAAACTGTCATACTCGAGACAGGGAATGAACATTTCACTAAAATTTTTGTCAACGCATTCCCCATTTTGAAACAGCCTCGCTTTCCTTCTTTCGTTGCTATGCAAATCAATGTCACGCCATTCCAAAACACACGCCTATTCTTTTGCACACACTGCATAAATTAGTGAACAAAAACGAACGACCAAAAGGCCAAAGATGATTGGTAAGACGGTAGTAATAAATTAAAACCTGCGCGGACACTCTGAAACAATCAAAATTGAAACCGTCACGTGATGGTATTGTTCTCGTAAGACGGTAGATAAGATGTATGTTAGGTACCTTGGCAAAATTACAGTGAAAACGTATGGGAAAATGTTTGGACGATGGTCGAGGCGATGGTAGGCTCTTTAACACCGTCTTACGAGCTTTTGGTTGCGCCTCGCCATATGCTTTCTTGGTGTACCTCTGCGAGTCCCTTTCACCTTTGGCCTTTCACCGACTGCTCGAAACATTTCGCGCCAGCCAAGGATTGAAAACAATTTATTTGACGATTTAGAGGTGGATTTGCTTGGAAAAATAGAAGATCTAATCTGATCTGGTGACGATCTTGGCATTCAAAGCTTTTCAACATAGCAGCTCATCAAATTAGGGAGAAATGTTCCTATCAGCCGTGCTATGTTGTGGAGGGCCTAGCCAAAACGAAGCTGCTGTCTCACTCTTACCTCACATTCAACATGATCGATTCAGCCTTCAAACAGGCTGAAGCATTTTCCTAGCAAGGTATTTATTCATTTGAATAATCTTGATCATTTTGAATGACCTTTATCGAGTTTGATCGAGTCGGGCTGGCTGGGGGTGTAGCAAGGGAGAGTTCAACCAGCCCCTTTTAACAACAGCAACCGGAGAGATATGACAATTATGGAAAGGGGTACTGTATATGAGGGGCTGATTTTTAGGGTAATTGGTATGAGGGTTAGGGTTCACTTACGGTTAGGGGATTAGTTTGAAGGGTTGGTATTGGGCTCCAGAATTATTAGGGATCACGGTTACAAGGTTTGGTAGCCATAGGAGTAGGTTAGGTGTCATGTATCTCAGGCTGGGATTTAAAACATTGTTTGGAAAGATACGGTTACAATATACATTTATGGGAAGTACCAGTAGATGTACAGTTTGAGTTTTCTTTCAGATGATTATGAAAAAAATTATTTATATTTTTATGGGAAGGGACCCTAGGGGGGGGACTTCAGTAATAGATTGTGCATATATGTGCTTTGTTCACTACAAGACAACTGACTGGATAATTATTGCTTATCCTATTAACAGAACATTACGAGAATTTCCTTTCCTACCTAACATTAAGCAAAAGCATAACATTGCTAGAAATTCTTGCTAAAACTACACCCTAACTCCAGAAATTCACAGAAGTAGACCCATTTCCAGGATATTTTGGCCAAAATCTATATCAAAACTAACCCACATTCCTCTGTGGATGGATATGCTCCTTTACCATCAATTCCATCCATTATCAATATTCTATAAAACCAAAAAAGGAGATTCTTCATGGATGTGCGCAAGAAGTTAATCTGGGGGCAGGGGCAGGGTAGTATACAAATAATAGCATTTCTTTAGTATTTGTCAGTTATGACTGATTTTTAATGTGCTGTATTGAATAGCAAAATTATTCATAGAATATTCAAAACTGTTCACCAACTTGGTATCATTATTTTGATAATCTGATTTAAGCTGTGATTTTTCATATTGCTGGCTGAAAAACTTTAGGAGGAAGCTAAAACTCTTTTTTGGTCTTCTCTTAAGATTTGTTTCATTTATAAATCAATGTGGGATCACAAGAATTTAAAATTTTAGTTTCTATTTTAGTTCTCTATTTAGTTTGGTTTCTATTTTAGTTAATGATGATAATGATACTTGCACAGCAATGAGGGCATGAATGCATGTCTGTTCAGTTTCTTAGTAGCCTGATTACTTTTATTTGGTTCCTGTAATTTCTGTAATTTCTGTAATTGATTGTTAACTGTCCATCCCAAGTTCCATAAAATATCCACACTATTTGCAGCAGATTTTCATTTCACATTCATACAGGGTTGCATCCAACAGAAACAGCTTATACAATGCCTGTTCCCTAGCAATTACTGGTGAAGAAGAAATGTGTCATCTGTTGAGAGCACTTACATGAGCAGAGTTATATCTTCACTCTGATTTTTTTGCATCTTATCCCCATTTCCTCAATCTTTTGGCATTTTAAAAAAACCTCTTAAGACCATGTTCAGTGGTTCTGTCTCTTATAATGTGGATAAATTGTCCAATACGAGTGAAAATTATTCAGATAGCATTAAGATTGAGGCCCTGAAGTAGCTTTAACCGGCAAGGAAACTATATATGATTTAGAGATCTTGTTGGAAAATAGAGCGTTTTCCGAGGATCTGAAGGGCGTGGCCCGAAAAAATTTTCCGGGGGCTGCGCCCCCGGACCCCCAAACTCCTCGCGCTTCGCGCTCGCAAGACAGTCAAAATTTCCGCTGGATCCGCCCCTGATACTTGTGGATATTACAGTGCCCGCTGATGGAAGAGTAAATCAAAAGGAAAGAGAAAAGGTGGAGAAATACCAGGACATGAGGAGGGAAATTGGAAGACTGTGGCAATTGAGAAAGGTGCAAGTTGCTCCTGTGGTTGTAGGTGCCCTTGGAAGTGTGACAAAAGAATTTGACAGGTGGATTGAGAAGTTGGGGATACCGAGTGATGTCGGAGCTTTAACCCTATCTGTACTGGGCGATTTTTTAGGTATTTTGTACTGGGGGGGGGCGTTTTTCGCCCCCCCCCTCTTTTTCTCCAAAACTACAAAAGATACAACGATAAGACTTACCCCTATTGTTCTTTAGACAATTGGCTATTCAAATATAACAATGACAATTAATTAGTCACGTGATTCGTTGCTAGGCAACCGAAAAACTGACGAAAATTGGCAAATTTATACCTTCTTAACCAGAAAAATTCTATTTAATCAACCACTCAACCGATTTTCTCCAAATTTGTTTCAAATAGTAGGAAACATGTTATAGTTTAAAAATACATACTTTGCAAAATTTTTTAGTTTCTATTTTTAGCACAATTAGCCTTAAATTAGCCTTTTGTTGCATGCATTTACTTTAATCGCAGGTTTTTGCCAGTCCTGCCCTTTTATCTGGTAAATATAGACTCAAAATGAATCAAATTAATAAGATGAAGCAAATTAGACCAAAAAAATTTATATTTGACACTTCTTTATTAGGTAAATGACGTCATAAATGTGAATGACGTCATAGATATTAAATTTTGCTGACATCAGCAAATATGAAACATTTATATATCAAATGAAAGTACTCATCAAATGCAATCGAATGGTGCATGTTTGAGATCGATCAAGCAAACGAGACGAAAACTACGGACATTTTAAGCTTTTTTTTGTTGACTACTCTCCAAATATGGTATTACTGTGGTCACATGATCAGAGGTAGAACAATGAAATGTTAAGAATTTAATTGCCTATGAAATTTGAGTAAAAGTCACCAAAACTGGTGGTTATATCTCTTGTCGTTTTAGCGTAACGCAGCAAAGTCTGTTAGGGGGGGCGAAAAACGCCCCCCCCCAGTACGAATAGGGTTAAAGAAAACTGCCTTGTTAGGAATTGCAAGGATCCTGATGAAGGTGTTAAAGATGTAAGAAAGAGATTTACTGTTAGCCCCTGGTCATTTGTTATGATCCGCCTAACAGGAGTAAAGACATCAATTCCAACAGCCAGAGCATAAGCCGAAACAAGGACAAAAATAGTGGTAATACGAATATTTTAAGAGGATTAAGCTTCAACAAAAATTCAATGCTTGTCCGGAAAAACCAGCTAGTAGAGCCAGCTAGAAAGGGTTTGAGAATATAGCTTTTCTTGGAAACAGACCCTGGTCGACTTTGCCAAATGTAGTGAAACAAGCAAGCCCCAAAACCTAACTATACCAGCGTAAAACCTTGGCCCAAGCAACTTCCTTTGAAAGAACAAAATATTCAATGAATCGGTGGCAAATTCGAGGGATACACTTATTTTTATGAGGAATACTCATTATGACTCGATTATAAAACTCAACTTTTAGAGTGCCTTTATTTTCACATTTTTCCAGTATCAATTACTCGGATGGTAGGGTTCTTGAGTAATCTCTACAAGTTGAAAGGCGTCAAAAATCTTTATTAAGAGATTAATTGAAAAGGAATAAGGCTTACCGCATCCCCCAACAGGCAAATTCACTACAATAAACATCAAGCAAGGTAAAAGAACTATGACATTCTTCAAGTTTATGAAGCTGCAGCAAGACATGCTCGGGAAATCTACGGAAGAAAGACGTTGTGAGTCAGTTGAGCTTTTCAATAACCGTAAACGCTCTATGAAGCCCCGGGGGACTTATTTGATTTGATGAAAGAGAGGGGCTGATTAGTGGGAGGGGCCTTTAAAAAATCAATGACAACGATAAATATCATAGCTCTTTAGTTCTTGTGCCCCATATTTTGCGGATTTAACATGCAATATTGTGAGTCAAATCACGTGCTGTAGGAAACGTGCTAGTTTGTGTGTTAATTGATAATGGTGCTATCGTGCTTGCTGCAACGCCCACTTTGATTTTGTGAGCTGTGAGGCTTCTCCCCGGGCATGGTATGCGAGGCCAATTGAGAAGTTACGTTGATTTTGGCTGTACGATGGGCCTCGCATTGCCCTGCGAGGGAAAGTCTCCCAGTTCCCAAAATCATGATGCAGCACACGATAGGACTATTTCAAGCAAGACAACAAGCAGAGGCAAGATGAACCACGACCAAGGAATCTTTGAATGACTGCTGCATTCCTTACAGCGCGTGGTCAAACTCATATAGTCGACACAGTTTTATCCCAAACAATATCCAAATTAACATGCGAACTTGCTTAACGAAATAAATGGAAAATACTTGGCACCTACTAGAATTTTATATAATTGGGGGAGGGGCTTATTCAACATTCTGGTTCAGAGGGGGGCTTATTAGATAGGATGCTTCATAGAGAGGGGGCTGAATAGAGCTTTTAAGGTGATATCAACAGTTTCCATAAAAGATGTTCGAATTTTAAAACTGAATTGCACGCATTTTTTTATAAGAAACAATAGATTTGTGCCATTACTGAGAGTTTCTCAAAATTATCAAATTTTGAGAACTCGCAGTTTCTTTAGAGGCTAAACGATAGGCTGATAAACTGATAAACTTTGTTACAACGAGTATGTAGTGGTTATAATTTATCATTATTATTATTATTATTATTATTATTATTATTATTATTATTATTATGGTTCGTATTATTACGCTCAGTACTACACCGGTAGTTTTGTCCTTTCGATCTGGCTAGAACTAGTAACCTCAGGTCTAAGGGTTTTATGCACTTATTATTATTATCTTTTATAAAAGCTACTTCAAGCCACTAATTAAGACTACCAAAGTTTGTTAGCCTATTGATTTTACAGTGTACACGACATATACAGTCTGAGTTCCAAATGTTCATTCCGGTTGCACCACTCCCGACAGTACTTTCCTCATAATTGATTCACTGTCCATTAGCACTGTCTTCTGCATTTCCTTCACTATTCTTTCAGTCTCGGTTTCAGCTTCTATCATTTTTTGAACATTCTTCCACAATTTTCCAATTCCTCCACCCAAACATCCAACGACTAATGGGACAACTTCCACTTTGTACCCTACACGATTTTCCCTTGTTTCAAAGGCTAGCTGCTGATATTTATCCAATTTCTCCGTCACCTTTGCTTCGATGTTATTTTCTTGTGGGCATGCCATGTCACAAATCCATATTCTTTTTGTCTCCTTATCTTCAAGTGTTAGGTCTGGCCTTCTTGCCGAACTGCTTTGTCTCAGTTTGTACTCAAAGTCCCATACTAATTTCCCTTTCATATTCTCGAATACTTTTCCTTTCTCCCACTTCTCTTTGTACCACACTATGTTTTCATCGATTATTTCATACCTCTTTGCCCATGCAACAGCTAGAACCATCAACGCTTTGTTGTGACGTTGTAAATACTCTTTGCCAGCTAACATTTGGCACCCGGCTAACAAGTGATGAACTGTCTCTCTAAACGACCCACATAGTCTGCACATGTCTCCTCCATCTGCTATTCCCCTTGAAACTTTCCATGATTTCGTTTCAATCATCTGTTCTTGTAAGTTCACTATTGCTGCCGTTTTCCTAGGATCCAAGTTACATTCTAACCACATATGACACTCTGTTTCCTGCTTGCTGTACGTCTCGCTTTGAAATTGCTTTTGTTTATATTTCTCAATTAACAACATTTCGTTTCCTTTCCTCAAAACATCCTTGATCTTCTTCCAACTTTTCCTCCAGTTTCCAATTTGCAGTTCTCCATCTAGTTCTATACCTTCATCTTTAAACTTCAATGCGTGTCCAATCTCATTTATCATTTCCTCGGCTGCAGTTTTCAGCGAGTTGTATTCTTTCGACTTTTCCTGCTTCCATGCAACTTTTATCCATCTGCTTTCTGATGCCGCCATATAGCAAGCTACCCTGATCTTAGTTTCTGTGTAAACAACTCTTAGAGATTTTAATCCTCGTCCTCCGACTCTTCTTTTTAGATATAATCTCTCTTCACTTGACTGTCTTCCTAACATGTTGTTACTTCTGAGCTCTCGTTTTATCATCTGGTCTAGTTCCTCAAGCTCTCCTTTTGAAAAGTTACATACATTCATTACGTATGCTGCTACAGGCATCACCTTATTGTTAATTGCCCGAATCAAGTTCTTATCATAAAGCTCCGCATTCAGCAATGTTCTTAATCTATTCTGAATCTCGGCTTTAACCCTTATTAACACTTCCTCAACTTTGATTCCTTCTGCTTGCTCTACTCCCAGAAATTTGTAGGTATCATTCTCATCGGGGTCTAATGCCCTCATTCTTTCCTCTAGAACATTTAGTCCTTCACCTTTAACCATCCTTCCATGCTCGAATACTATTTCTGCACACTTTGATATCCCATAGCAAGCACCTGTGTCATGACTCGCTTGGACCAACATTTCATTCACTGCTACCAGTTGTTGATGACTCTCTTGATATACCTTCAGATCATCTATGAAGAGACTATGAGTTCTATTTACTTCTCTTTCTCCTGGCGGACCCATCCTGTATCCTCTTGTTTGGGACAGTAAGATGCATACCGGTATCTCTGTTAAACAGAAGCCAACTGGCGAGTAACTGTCTCCTTGTAAGAAACCACAAGAAATGTTTATCCATCTGCTGACACACTTTTTATTGTCGTCCCACACTTCTAACCTTGTCTTCCATCTTTTCATGAGCTCTTATTATTATTATTATTATTATTATTATTATTATTATTATTATTATTATTATTATTATTATTATTACTATTATTATTATTATTATTATTAATTAAACTTAAAATGAAAGGAACATTAACCCCCTACCTCTCCAGGCATATGCAGATGATATCGCGATGATTTCTTATGATTTCAAGATGCTCAAAGAAATGATAGAAATAAGTGAACCACTCTTTAATGATGCTGGATTAAAAGTAAAAGGATCGAAATGTGCCCTGTTCTACGAAAGGCGTTCAGGAAATAACTGGTATAAAGGGAAGAGTGATAGGCGACCGGTGATAGAGATTCAAGGAGAAAAGATCGAAACATATAAGAGATCACAGGCATACAAATATCTCGGTAAATCTCTTAGCATTTGTGGTGAAGATCCAAAGCAAGTTGAAGGCTTTATCGAAGAGTTTAAAGAAACAATAGATAAGATCGAGGGTAGTTCTCTTCCAATCCCTCTAAAACTTAGCGCTTTTAACAACATGGCCCTGGCCAAAATATTACATCATTTTGATAATACAAGAATAGAGGAAAAACAACTAGAAGAAATGGACAGTAAAGTCAGCTGTGTCATAAGAGCTATGTTTGGATTGTATCCTAAAGCAACGGATAAAGTCTTTTTCGTTGGCAGGCTACATGGGGGTCTTGGTGTAAAGAAGCCGTCCAATGTTTACAGAGCTACACGAATTTCTAATCTTATCAAAATGCTAAACCACGAAGAAGAAAATATAAGGAATATGGCAAGAGAATCGTTAAGTTTGGATATGAGATGGAGGGGAGTAAGAACAACGAATTGTGAAAAGAACTTTTTAGGCTATCAATTAGATGATAACGACAGATTGGTCAAGAATAAAACATATGGTGGAAGCTCAGATTGGCCAGATCTTCTATTCCAAGTGAACAAATTAAAAGGTTGTGTCGTATACGAAAACAGTTTGGCGAAAGTTTTTGTCGACGGAAAGGAACTTAAACAGAGAAACCTGAAGCAAGAGATCGAGCGAGAAATGGAAAAATTGGCCTTAGCCAAATGCTCAGAACTCAGGTTTCAAGGGAAATTTATAGGAATGGATGGGATTGATCGGAAAATATCACATCAAATTAACTACGGGTGGAAACATTCAGACAGCCTGGTGAAATTTGTGCTACGAGCAAGGATGAATCAAATACCTTGCAATCAACTGATACATTTTTGGAACAAAGATCACGAGAAAAAATGCTTTTTCTGTAACCATCATACGGAATCAGTAGCTCATTTGATGAACTCCTGCAAAAAGTTCAAAGATCTCTACTCAAAGCGACTTGATAGGATAGTAGATGCTGTTTATCAAAAGATGCGTCGATACAATCAAACATCAGTTTTCTTTGTAAATAGGATGGCAGAAACAGCATTTCCAGATTTACGAACTGAACTGCAGCAAATGAATAACCGGAAACCTGATTTAATAGAGATAAAGTCAAACAAAAAAGAATGTGAGATCATAGAAGTAACTGTATGCTTCGATTTGTACATGTCAGAATCATACAGGAGTAAAGAAACGAAATACCAACAGCTGAAAAACATATTGGATCAAAATGGGATTAAAACAAATATAAGAATATTGTGCTTTGGATCGCTTGGAACTGTGCATGAAGATGTAAGGAAGAATTTAAGGAGATTAGGACTTTCTAGTGAGGAGGTGAAGTCTACGATAAAATGGTGCAGTGTGTCGAACATGATATGTGGAAACATAATATGGCAGAGCAGATGTAAAGGAATGCACGAACAAAATGAATTTTAGTTTTTTTTATAAGTATACTGGACAAACATTTGACTCTGAGATATCTTAGTTTTGCTCTCGTTCGTCAAATCATATCAGAATTTATTATTATTATTATTATTATTATTATTACTATTATTATTATTATCATTACTATTATTAAATTAAACTAAAAGCACCATAAAAAAACAACAGAAAATAAAATATATGAAAAACACTGTTATTTTAAAAAACGTTTCGATTAAAATCTTCATCAGTTTACTTTACAACTCCGGACAGCCAGGTTTATATACAATGTAAATAAAATTATATTAACATAAAATTTACATAAAATCAAAATTACGATACCCTTGATACATTCCAAACTATAGACTTACAATAATACAGACGTTTTACAGCGTAAACAAAATTAACATAAACTTATTTAGATAAAAACAAAAATACCCTAGACACATTCCAAACCATAAAATTACAATCATACAGCCCATCTTTTAACCTTTTACCCACATGGGATTGAGAGTGTCAGCCGAAATATAAATGTTTACAAGGAAACAGGAAAACAGACGCCAGCCAGTAACCCTCCAAGGATTTGCTTAAGTTGCTAAATCCCGAATGGCCCGATGGGGAATTCCACCCCAACACCACGTGCAAATTGCACGAAGTTAACCAGCCAGCATCTCCTCCCCCTCCCCTGAGATCTAAGTGCAATGGTAGAAGGATTAAGCGCTCCCGCAGGCAAACAAGTCCAACTCGACATCCGCTACCCTTTCATTTAGGCCCTGTGGAGAAAATAGACCCAATTTATACTGCCAAAATAGCTCCTTTCTACGGAGCGAATATACGTCACCTGCACCATCGATGATGCTTATTTTTACCAAAAACTCACCCCGATGATTTTGTTCAAAAAAGTGAGAGAAAAAGCTTGCCTGTGGGACCGGCTTACCCGTATGAAGATTACCACTGAGACGCTTTTGTTTGTAGGTCCGAAAATACGATTTATAGACGTTAAATCTCTGGCGAAATTTAGTCTTCGTACTACCGACATACTTTTTATTGCAACATTCGCATTACTATTATTATTATTATTATTATTAATTAAACTTAAAATAAATAGATAAAAACACAACTGTTAAAACCAGACGTTCCGATTATAAAAATCTTCCTCAGTGCTTTTCATTCTGAACAGCCAAGTATTTATAGGTAAAAACTCACATAAACGTAAATAACAAGCCTCCAGGGTATTACGTGAAATTAGAATCGCTATAATTTTTATAAAAACCTTATTGTGTGCTGAAACGCATGCATGGCACTTTAAAAACAAAAAGAAATGTTGCTGTTTATCAAAGGGTGTTTTTTAGCTTCGGCCTTTTTGAATTTGACAAGGGATTAAAATCCACGTTGCTAAAGTCCAAGACACCGGACCAAGGGAGGCTCCAAAATACCCTCCAAGGATTTGCTTAAATTGCTAAATCCTGGATGGCTTGACAGGGGATTCCACCCTGCCACCACGTGCATTATACACGAAGTATGTTTCATTTCCTTTCATTTTTTAATTTTATCAGTCTTTAAAGTTGGTTATTTACAATAGTTATCAGCATAATATATACATCAACTAATTTAAACCAACTACAACTAAAAATAATTACATAATATAAATTATAATACAATATCCTATTTACAACATACCGGGTGCGCCAAAATAAACTATGTACATTTGGCAGGCCACGATAAATCGTACACAAGACCGATTTTGAAGATTTATGACTTGATCTTTAGCAGAAGGCCTGAATTAGATTCTAGGAGTTTTTGCAAATTTTTCTGTTTTCAGGTTTTAGAGCTACAAGCGAGTTTCTTAAAATTTTTGTTTTCGAAAACACTGAAAACGACCAAAAAACGTCGATCAAGCTTTCTAAAGAATCGACATGAATCGACAAAGAGAAAACTTTTTTGTGGTGATTTGGGATTTAGAAATCGACTAATTGTAAGCTGCTGTACGAGAGTTTGTACTATCTTGTAAGAAATGTAATAATATTTTCAAGAATATAAAGAAATTTTTTTTCTTTTGTAATGTCATTGAATTTATGCTTTGCTGCAGGCTGTGTTCCTGTATCAAGAGGGTTAAAAGACAAGCCAGGAAGAGTCATGGGACCAGCAAGCATGGAGGTTTGTTATATTTTTGATTTGTGACGGCTTTTGGGGCGGCACTTAACACTCGTGCAGAAGTTTACAATGATCAATTTACAAGTCCCCAAGTCACGCTGAAAACATTTTCTCTTTGTCCATGCATGATGAGTCTTTAGAATATTTGATCAACGTTTTTTGATCGTTTTCAGTGTTTTCGAAAACGAAAATTTTAAGATACTCGCCTGTAGCTCTAAAAATTGAAAATGGAAAAATTTGCAAAAAATCTTAGAATATAATTCAGGCTTTCTGCTAAAGAGTAAGTGATATATCTTCAAAATCGGTCCAGTGTACGATTTATCGTGGCCTGCCAAAAGTGCATAGTTTATTTTGGTGCACCCGGTAGTTTACAGCTGCAGTTTGCCCTCTTCCATGTTTTTATTTTCCTTTTGAAAGCTGCCACTTGTTCACATGTTTTAATATCGTCACTTAGTGCATTCCAAAGGATGCTGCCTCTGAAGGTTACAGAGTGTAATCCAAAAGTGGTTGTTTTTATTTGAGGCAATTTTACCAAATTTTTGATCCTAAGGTTGTATTCCACTTGCTTAGTACTGAAAAAATCCCACAGGTATGATGGATTCAACGAATTCAGAGTTTTGAATACTTCTAACATCAGTTTTTGGAGATTTTTGACGTGGATTGTTGTATCTGCCTCTCTCCTTAGACACATATCAAACGATGCATCATAATCCTTATGGAGCACCCTTAGTGCACGTTTATGTGTTCTATTAATCTCTTTGTTTGCAGCTTTAGAAGAGAACATCCAAATCAAAGGGCAATAATTGTCAGAAAGCACGCCCATTCGTCCGATGTCCCGGACCAAATCTTATCAAATACATCGATAAAATTTAAGCAATACCGCAGGCAAACACATCCAGCTCAACGTCCGCTGCCCTTTCGTTCAAACCATTTGGTATGAAAGTCCCCAATTTATATTGCCAAAACAACTCTTTACGCCTAACCGAAAATACATCGTAAGCCCCATCTATGATTTTTACACTAACTGAAAATGTACCCGGGTGACCCTCGCCGAAAAAATGAGCAAAAAAGTTTGCCTGCGGGACTGGCTTACCTCTGTCAAGACTGCCGTCATTGTATTTGCGGGTATAAGTGCGAAAATAGGACTTATACACATTGAACCTTTGTCGAAACTTCGCGAAAGCGTACGAGGCGGGGGGACCGGGGGGGCTGCAGCCCCCCAACTTTAGAAAAATTATCGAAAATGAGCCCCAATCGGGCAAAAAAATGCCCCCAGTCGGGCAAAAATTATGCTAAAAAAAGACTTTGTGTTGGGCAGCCCCCCTAGATTTTTTCTTCCCGTACGCGTTAACTTCGTCTTAGTACTGCCAACATATTTTTTGTTGCAGATATTACATTGCAACAGGTAAACCACATTTTGCGAGTTGCAATTGTATGCCCCGGAAAAGTTAGTGAAAGATCGAGATTCATCAAAATTGCCGAAAGTATCCCCCTCCACGACAATGGGGCAGATGTGACAGCTCCTTCTACCGTTGCATCTAAAAGTGCCCTTCTCCATCTGTTCCTCTACCAACGGCTTAAGTTTTGCCTTTACCAAAGTGTCCTTAAGACTTTTAGCCCTCCGAAAAGCTATAAATATTTTATTCTGAAAGAGCTTCCGATGCTCATCATTTACAAACAATGTATTTGAACAATTATGCAAAATTCCGTGGACCTTAAAAAATGCGGTATGGTAGGTTAACACCAGAGGTATGCAAGAGTCATCGTCATGTTTTTGAGAACGATCCAAAAGGACTCTACGATCCAACCCTTTAACCCTGTTGACCTGAATATCAATTTCCCCCTTACTATACCCCCTGTCCAAAAGGTGTGTCTCCAGCTCTCCTAGACGGTTTGCAAAGAACGTTTCTTCTGAACAATTACGACGGAGGCGGAGAGCTTGCCCATCAGAGATTGCGCCAGGGAAGAAATGCTAGGGGGGCAAATACTGTCAGAGTGCCGACAGTGAGAAATTTTTTATGAACGAGCTCAATTCTAGTTCAATGACATGACAACCCAGCAAAGAAAACTGGACGTGCAGGTTATGAAAATGCCGACAGTGCGTAGAAATTGTCGAAAATTTAAGTGCCGATGGGGGGCTGAATGAAATTTTGGGGGGCTCTTACCCCCCAAGCCCCCCCCCCCCCGCTGGCGCCATCCCTGTTGCCTATATGGTATGCCCCTCTTCGTGTGACTTGGATGGCATGAGGAATGATGGAGAAGTTGATGTGTATCAGTCGGTTTCGTGTACAGATCAGTAACAATCCTGTCACCTTTTCTAATTACCTGAACATCCAGAAAACTTATTGTCTCTTTAGAGTATTCTGCTGTGAGCTTAATGGAGTGGTGTGCTGAATTGAGGAAATCAATGAATTTTAACAACTTTTCCTCCCCGTGTGTCCAAACCAAGAAGACGTCATCGATGTAGCGCCACCATAGCCAAGGTTTTCCACATGTTGATCAAGGAGTTTTTGTTCCAAAGCCGCAAGAAATAGAATAGCGTATGATGGTGCACATTTTGTTCCTATAGCTGTACCCCTAACTTGCTGGAAAAACTCCCCGTTAAACTCAAAAAAGTTGTTTTTAGCACCAATTTCGTCAATTCAACTAAACTATCTGTAGAAATCGACTGATCCTCTCTGGAATTAAGCGCGTCGCGTATGGATTCTAATCCCTCGTCATGTGGTATGCTTGATACAAACCAACTACATCTACTGTACATAAAATAGCGTCCTGTGGAAGACCATCCATTTCATCAAGCTTCTGCAAAAAATGATTTGTATCTTTTATATAAGAATATACTTTTTTAGCCAATGGTTGCAAGTTATGGTCCAAAAATTCCGAAATATTCTCAATAAAGTAACCTGAATTGGAGATGACAGGTCTTCCCGGGACACTATTCAATCTTTTATGGATTTTTGGCAAGAGATAGAAGCGTCCTACCTTGGGGTTATCAACTCAAAAATACTCTAATGTTTTTTCATCAATATCCCCTCGCTCCCCAATAATGCCAATAGCGTCATCGATGATATTATAGACGTTCCGATGGATCGCTATCAAGTTTAAGGTATACGTTTGAATCCCCAAGCTGGTTTAGCGCTTCCAAAATATAGTCTTCCCTATCCCAGCATAGGAATCATTCGTCGTACATAGCCGATTGCTTGTGGCCCATTGTCGAAACCGCTAAAGCCTCATTTTCACGGACCAATCAGACGGCTAAAAAGCGAGGGAGACAAAAAAAACCCGTGAAGATTTTCCTAAATTTTACCTACCTTCATAAAACGCAACCAGGACAAAAAACTGCTTGATATTTCTCGAATTTTTTTGAAGCAATCTACTCTCCAGATGTTTGGGAGTAAAAGTTTGGATGCCGGTTATAATATCTCCAGGATTGGCGGAGTTATGGCCACAAACAAACCGATAAGGCACTGAACCTTGAACAATAGAAATTCTGGTCGGGAGACAATAGTAATAACAATAGTGATTGTTGTAAGAACCACCCGAAAACGCCACAATCTGCGTTTTCAATTGTTCTTACTATTGTCTTTCGCTAAATTTTCTTTTATTGAAGATTCAATGCCCCTACGGTTTCTATGTGAATTGAAAAAGTCTACAAAGGCTTGTTCGCGCATTTCAAGTCATGTGGCAATACTCTAGGGAAGTTTCTGTGTTGTACTACTTTTTACATTCATGGCAAAAGTTTGCTCGTTGCGAAATAACTTATAAAATTCAAAAGAGGTTTTATCAAGAGGCTTTATCACCTGACTTGAAGTGGCGTAAGCAGGTCTCGACAAGCCTTCGCCGATTTTGTCTATTGGAGAGGCAATAACTCCACCAACCTTGAAGATATTTTAACCGGCATCCAAACTTGTACTCCCAAACATCTGGAGAGTAGATTGCTTCAAAAAATTCGGGAAATCTCAAGCAGTTTTTTGTCCTGCTTGCGTTTTATGAAGGTAGGTAAAATTTCGGAAAATCTTCACGGGTGTCTCCCTCGCTTTTTAGCCGTCTGATTGGTCCGTGAAAATGAGGCTTTGGCGTTTTCGACCATGGGCCACGAGCAATCGGCTATGTACGACGAATGATTCCTATGCTCCCTATCCCACACTACTGTCCCTGAACCCTTATCAGCCTCCTTGATAACGATCGAACGGTCTGCCTTCAGGTTATTTAGCGCTGATTTTATTATTATTATTATTATCATTATTATTATTGTTATTATTATTATTATTATTATTATTATTATAAAAACAAAAACTGTTGGTTGTCGCAAAAACGTTTCGATATAAAATCTTCTTCAGTATAAAAACTTTACAAGGCAGCCGAGAATTTATAGACATTACGTTGTTTACACCTAAAATTATTTACATGACGATAATGCTATATTTACAATGAATCTATCTAAAAAACCTAATACCTTTACAACTGACAAACAATAGAATTTTTCCTGCTTTTGCACCAATTTAGCTATTTTTTAGTGTCCTTTGTGACTTAGAAGAGAGATTGGGAGCTCTTAAACTCACACTGGTAACTTTGCGGCTCCCCCAAGAGACCCCTCCGAAAGATTCGCACACTGCTTAACTCTTTTTTTAGCAGTAGCTGAATCCCAGATGATTAAACAATGAACTTTTTTTGTTTTTGTTTATATGTCCCTTGTGAATTCGAGAAAGAATTGGAAGCTCTTAAAACTCATACTGAATCCTTTGAGGCTACACTTGCAACTATGCAGCTCCCCCATGCGACTCCCCGAAGGATCCATACACCGCTTAACTCTTCTTTTAGCGATAGCTGAATCCCGCGCGAAGCCACAAAGGGCAAACACAAAACAGACGCCAGCATAACCTCTTGGGACAATCAGATGGAATGGTAGAATCTAAGCTGTTCCGCATGCAAAAACGTCCAAATCCACGTCTGCAGCTCTTTTATTCAGACCCTTTGGCGCGAAAGTTTCAAGTCGATATTGCCAAATCAGCTCTTTCCTTCGAAGTTAAAAAACCTCATCTGCCCCATCTATGATCTTAATCCCAACCCGAAAATTACCGTTGAGTCCATTTTCAAAAAAATGACTAAAGAAACTTGCTTGTGGAACAGGTTTCCCCTTATCAAGAGAATTTTCATTGTGTTTGCGTGCATATGTTCTAAAATAGGATTTATAAACATTAAACCTTTGCCGAAATTTTGTCTTAGTGCTACCGACATATTTTATGTGGCATGACTCGCACTGCGACAGATAAACCACATGATCAGAGTTGCAATCAAATCGCCCTGAGAAGTTTGTGAAAGACCTTGTGGAGTCAGAATTTTGAAATGAATCCCCCTCCCTGATCAAAGGGCAAATCTGACAACTCTTTCTACCATTACATCTGAAAGTGCCCTTTTCCATCAACTCTTTATCGATACTTGGCAGCTTGGTGCGCACAAGTTTATCCTTCAAACTTTTTGCCCTCCTAAAGGCTACGAATATTTTGTCCTTAAAAATTCCCCTGTGTTCCTTGTTTACCAGCAACACATTTTGGTTTTAGCGAAGGATTTCATAAACTTTGTGCATGGCTGGGTGATAAGTTAGCACTAATGGTATTTTCATATCATCTTTTTCTATGGGCCTGATATTATTATTATTATTATTATTATTATTATTATTATTATTATTATTATTATTATTATTATTATTATTATTATTATTATTATTATTATTATTATTATTATTATTATTATTACTGTATGACTTCATGTGCCTGCGCATATGATTTGAATTCATTCTTATGCTATGCAGTCTCCCAAACGCACGTGTTTGTCTCATACTTACAAAGTTTACAATGGTGACGAGTTAAAAGGAGAAAGAAGAGAAACGTAAGATGGCCGCAGCAAATAACATAAATCCTATGCCTGTCTTTGAACCAAAAAGTGATATCACAAACGCAGGAGCTCGCTGGCTGGAGAGATTTCAAACTTATTTGCCTGCCGCAGACATCACAGAACCAAAGAGACAACGAGCCTTTGTTTTCAACACGTCTTGATACGTCTCATAGAAGATTGGAGGGCTAACCTCGACAACGACTATCTCGTAGGAGCAATCCTAATGGATCTTTCAAAAGCCTTCGACTGTATTCCGCATGACTTACTTATTGCCAAATTACATGCATATGGATTTGACGAAGATGCACTAGTCCTTACCTATTCTTACCTCAAAAGACGAAAACAATGTGTTAGGATAAATAATACGTATAGCTCTTTTCAAGAGGTTATATCTGGTGTACCCCAAGGCTCTGTGCTGGGACCAATCCTTTTCAACTTTTACATCAATGACTTATTTTACTTTATAAAACAGGCAACGCTTTATAATTACGCTGATGATAATACACTCACTTATTTTTCTAAAAGCATGCCCGACCTTGTAAATATTTTAGAAAAAGAAACAGGAGTTGCCTTGTCCTGGTTGGAACAAAATGAAATGATTGCTAACCCTGAAAAATTCCATGCTATATTGCTCAGAAAAAACCGGACAAATACTAGTGGAGAACAAATTAACATTAACGGCAAAATAATCAAATCTGAGGAGACTGTGAAACTTTTAGGCGTTACGCTGGATTATAAACTTGATTTCGACCCACATATTTCGAATCTTTGCAAAAAAGCTGCAGCACAATTAAATGTTCTTAAAAGATTAAAGTCGTTCATTGGCTGCAAAGAAAAAAAGATTCTTGTTCAGAGCTTTGTATATTCTAATTTTGATTACTGTCCCTTGGTCTGGTATTTTTCATCTTCCAAATCATTACAGAAAATTGAAAAGTTACAAGAACGCGCTCTAAGATTTCTCTATAATGATCATACCAGTTCGTATAACGATTTGCTTTCGAAGTCAGATAAATGCACAATGCTCATTGCTCGCCAAAGAGTCCTGTGCATAGAAATATTCAAAACAGTGAAACAGTTGAACCCACAGTTCATGCAAAACGTTTTTAAATTACGGTCATCAAATTATTCATTAAGAAATCCAAATAACTTAGCCCATGTTAGGCCTAATCAAACAACATTCGGGTCCAACAGTCTGATGTCTATTGGGCCACAGATTTGGAATGGCCTACCAAACGAGCTGAAAGCAGCAGAAAACTTGAAAACTTTTAAAAATCTGATAAAACGATGGGACGGACCCTCCTGTAAATGCAGTGCTTGTCATTGCCTGCCTAGTGTTACAAATTAGTGCCTGTTAGTGCAATTTAATTTTATGATTTATAAAACAAAAACAAATTTAATTTACTTCCTGTAGTTATATTCGATTTTGATTAGTTAACTTTGTATATATGTATATATGTGTATATATTGTTAGCTATAGTAGTTAATCGAATCAAAATAAATTTACAAAAACAAAGCCTTGCTTTTGTATCAAGCAGAACCCGACGTTTATTGTTTTATGATATTTTTAAAACTCTACCTGATACAGGAGAGGAGAAAGACTATAAAAAAGCTGTGGATGCCTTAACTAAACACCTCGAGCCAGACAAAAATCAAATCTTCGAAATTTACAATTTTCGTCAGGCAACCCAAAAGACAGAGGAGACTATCGATGAATTTCACACGCGACTTCGCACATTTGCAAAACATTGCAAATTTCAAGACGAGGACTTTGAACTTAAGATTCAGAACGTGTGTAATGGAAAGTCAGCTCGACTTAAGGCCGGTTTACACGGGCGTTTTTTCCTAAATTTTTCGTAAACTTTTTCTGAAAGTTTCAACATTTAGAAAAAAGTTACCGTGTAACAGGAAAATATTTACGGTGAAGTTTGATCTTATCTCCCGTTTTTAATCTCGTTAATTGGTTTTAATGAGCCATCGTTGACGATTTTATTCTGATCCAGGGTCAAAATAAAATCGCTTCTAGCATTTTTTTTCAAAGGAGCCGACAAAATTTGAGATAATCGACTGACTTTGCTCAAATATTTTGGCGCGCTATTTGAATTTATTTCACAGAGGATGAAAACTAATTCGAATTGAGTATCTTCAGCGACTTTATGGCTGTAGATTAGAATTATCTCCATGATTAGCATACTTCCCCTTTCGATTTCTTTCCAAAAATGGCAAAGCGCGACAAAACCGGAATAACATCATGACGTCAGTAGCAACTTCGTTTCCAAACCAATGTCCAATGCTGGCGACCATCTGTATTGAAGCATAAATTGGCGACTTGTGAAATGTCACCTCATAATTAAAATCTACAAAGGTCTACAAAGCTTCAAAAGTTTCACTCCTGTTCACCAAAATTGGAATGACAGTGGAATATCTCGGATGCGGGAAACGTATCAGAGATCGTTGTCAAGAGCCAGTACATCCACCCTTTCTTCAAGAGTAGAACTTGGAGAACAATACAATACAACAAAACAAATTTATATCGAAAACGATTTTTGAATGTAAAAGAATTGTATTTTTCTTGAAAACTGTTGCTGATAGAAAAAATCTTTTGTTTTGTCTTCTCTCGATGCTGTTTTCCAACGTATCCAACAATCCTCTGTGAAATAAATTCAAATCGCGCGCCAAAATATTTGAGCAAAGTCATTCAATTATCTCAAATTTTGTCGGCGCCTTTGAAAAAAAATGCTAGAAGCGATTTTATTTTGACCCTGGATCAGAATAAAATCGTCAACGATGGCTCGTTAAAACCAATTAACGAGATTAAAAACGGGAGATAAGATCAAACTTCACCGTAAGTATTTTCCTGTTACACGGTATCTTTTTTCTAAATGTTGAAAATTTCAGAAAAAGTTTATGAAAAATTTAGGAAAACACGCCCGTGTAAACCGGCCTTTAGGAGAAGAGCCATACGAGAACCAGATTACAAGCTTACAGACATGCTGATCGATGGCAGAAAAGCTGAAATGAGCTCTGCTCTAGCGTCTGGTATGGACGAAAGCTTCCAAGAGTTACACGTCAAAGAAATCCATACAGAAAATACCTGTTACAAATGTGGATTCAGTTGTCATCACAAAAACAAACCATGCCCAGCAAAACATGCAGTTTGCTCTTCATGTGGCCTCATTGGACATTTTGCAAAACTCTGTCGTAAGAAACAAGAAACGCCTCAGAGGAAACCCCTCCAAAGTAAAGAGCCGCACACGTCAACACGACCAAAGAAAGAGTCAAAATTTGTGAAGGGAAAACGCAGACAGCGAAAAGCTCATGCCATTACAAAGGATAAGGGTGATTTATCAAGCTCTTCTGATGATGAATATGCCTATGCAGGGGCAGGGACCGCGCGGCCATTGGGCTCGCGGCCAAAGCCCCCCCCCACTTTTTTCAAAGATAGGTCTAAAATCTTTCACAAATATAAAATTTTCAATATTTTCACACACGCAACTGCTGCATTTGCTGTGAGACCTTCTCAATGGCTAGATATCTCAAAACCTGACTTCATTCAAATATGAAGCAAGCAAATTTCAGCAATCTAGCGATATTGAACTTTCATAAACAACGAGCAAACACGGTGTCCCTCTTGGATATAGCTAACGAGTTCGTTAAAAATTAGAATGGGCATCGCAACTTTGACGCGTTTGCTCTGACAGATCTTCAGTAGTAATAGCTTTTATGAGAAGAAACGCTTTGCTGTTAATTTTGTTCGTTGTAACGATGATGTCTCTTTTCATAGTAATTGAAACCCTTTTTTGAACCAAACTCACACTGTATGTAAATATGGACGTAAATAGTCAAGTCTTTTATTGAAAAGGACTTTTTCCGACGTTCTGAAGGGCGTGGTCTTAAAAAATTTTCCGGGGCCAAGCCCCCGGACCCCCATTCTAGCTCGCTTCGCTCGCCGCTCAGCCCCCCCACTTTGAGACCGCTGCGCGGTCCCTGTGCAGGGGATAGAGAAAATAAAGTTTCCACAAAAACACAACTGAAATTGAATGACTCGTTCGATTTAAAATTTCTAGTGGACACGGTGGCAACCGTTAACATCATTGATTCCAAGACCTATGAAAGTTTGCAACATCAGACACAGCTAGAGCCAGCTAAGACCAAAATATTTGCATAAGGATCTTGGACACCACTTCCATTGGAAGGCTGTTTTAGTGTCATGATTAAGTCAAAATCGCGTAACACAGTTTCGCAATTTTATGTCGTCGAAGGATCCGGGGGTAATTTACTAAGTTGAAAAACTGCCCACAAACTGACGCTAATCCAGTTAGTACACAAAGTCGATGAAACGCAAATATCTGATTCAAAGAGTGAAATTACAGCTGATCACACAGAAGCCACAGAAAATAAAACAAATGTCCTTGCCAGACAGACGGAAATATTCAACGACTTTTGAATAAATATCGAACTGTTTTCGAAGGGGAAGGAAAATGGAAAGGACAAAGAGTAAAATTACACATAAGAGACGATGTGTATGGCACGTGAAAGTCACCACAATTAGATAAACCCGGTTTATCACCAGATAAACCCAGTTTATCTGTGATAAACCCACTTTATCACCAGATAAACCCAGTTTATCTGAAAAAGTCACTATTTATGCAGATAATCCCAGTTTATCACAGATAAACCTAGTTTATCTCATGATAGACCCAGTTTATCTGCTGATAAACCCGGTTTATCTGTTGATAAACCCAGTTTATCTGTTGAGAAACCCAGTTTATCTCAGATAAACCCACTTTATCACCAGACATGTCACCACAACTAGATAAACCCAGTTTATCAGCAGATAAACCCAGTTTATCTCAGACAAGCCCAGATCATCTGAGAATGTCGTCAAACATGCTGCCAAAATGGCGGAATCAGACTTGTAGCCCAATTATTTGGATAACCTTTTGGCAAATGCCATATCAAGCGTTGATACTTCAGCACTTGCATTTTAAAAAAAGAACTGCCTTTCGACTATTGACTGCACCCTGTAAGGATTTTTCTGTAGTTCTCCGAGACATCTCCTGGCAGTTGTGAAACTTACTAGTGTAGCAGTGAATAAAATCTATTGCAGTATACTACACCCTCCAGTAATAAACCCGCTGAAACGATGCCCTACCAAGGTAAAAGGATGACACTCCAGGAAAATTTATTTCCTCGCCATATTTGCGTTTAAACATTTTCCCTGCCTTGTTTCTGTTATTTCCCCGTTGAAATTTTCATTTCCCGGTCGAAAATTATGCAAGTTCCATAGATGATTGCCAACATTTTCCTTTCCCCGTCATAATAGTTGTAATCCCCGCGAAAATGTATGATTTCAAAATTTTCCCCGCTGCATTTTTAATGTCCGACGGATTTCTTTTGGATACTGTTGCCACAATGGTTGCCACTAATGCCCTCTCAACTCGACTTGGATGGGGAGAAACAACAATTTCCATGGATACAAACAGCAGCAAGAGCAAAACAATAGAAACAGAAGTCATTTTGAAAATGATATGTCATGCCTGCCTTTCAGATAAACTGGGACTATCTGCTCTGATAAACTGGGTTTATCTGCTTATGTTTAATTGTGGTGACTTTCGCGTGCCATATCTTCTGATAAACTAGGTTTATCTGGTGATAAACTGGGTTTATCTCAGATAAACTGGGTTTATCTGTTTCTCTTTGATAAACTGGGTTTATCAGAAGATAAAGTGGGTTTTCGTGATAAAGTGGGTTTATCTAAAGTGGGTTTATCTGAGATAAACTGGGTTTATCTGGTGATAAAGTGGGTTTATCACAGAACAACTGGGTTTATCACAGGTTTATCACAGATAAACTGGGTTTATCTGGTGATAAACCGGGTTTATCTAATTGTGGTGACTTTCGCCTGCCATAGATGTGAATCCGGTAATGCAACCGCAAAGGCGTATACCTTACCATATGATAAAGGCAGTCTCAAAAGAGCTAAAGAAACTTACTGAACAGGACATCATAGAGAAGGTTGTTGATCAGCCGACGCCCTGGGCTTCACCTATCGTGTGTATTCCCAAGAAAGACGGAGCAACACGTATATGTATGTATGGATATGCGAGAAGCAAACAATGCAATAAAAAGAGAAAGACACCTTATGCCGACCCTAAATGATTTCAAGGCTGCAGTAAATGGGGCAAAATACTTTTCCAAAATCGATTTAAAACAGGCCTATCACCAGGTTGAATTAGAGCCTGAAAGCCGCTTTATCACTACATTCTCTACGCATGGAGGAATTTACCAGTATAAAAGACTTAACTACGGTACATCTAGTGCAGCAGAAGTATTTCAAAATATTCTGCAACGAAATTTGAGTGACCTTCAAGGGGTAAAGAATATCGCAGATGATATCATCATCTTTGGAAAAGATAGAAAAGAGCACGGCATAGCATTGGAAGCTTGCCTAAAACGCCTCTCAGATCTAAATATCAAAGCGAAAGGAGAAAAATGCAAGTTTCTTCAACAAGAAATCAAATTTAATGGTCTAATTTTTACAGAAAAAGGTACCAGACCTGACCCAGAGAGAGCAAAACATCTGTCAAACAGTGCACTGCCAAAGAATGCATCTGAAGTGCGCAGTTTCCTTGGAATGGCGAGCACTAGTCACTATATTACAAATTATGCCACATTGACACAACCGCTTCCAGAGTTGACAAAGAAGAACAATACTTTCAAATGGACCACAGTAGAACAAAGAGCATTTAACCAGTTGAAAAAGAAACTTACACAATCACCTGTAATTGCCTACTTTGACACAAAGAAACACAGTGTGTTAATTGTAGATGGATCACAGTAAAGGTCAAAGTTGAAAATTCGTTTGCAAAAGACCTGTTTGGTGTCAAATTATGCCTAGGCCATTTCTCAAAACCTCTGGTTTCAAGTGCACTCCAAATGTTGACCTTGTGAACTGATATCTCCGGTGTTTGGTGGTCGATTTCAAGTATAGTAAAGGAAAATACTAGGAATCCGTGACCAATTTCAGCAGTCCTTGTTTTGAAGGTGTTTTCTATATCAGAAAAATGTGTTGAACAAAATGGGCTTTGGGGACCCTCTCAAAAATTTGAGCGTTTTTGGCCAGGGTGTAAAGTCTGAAATGGGCCTAATTTTCTCAAAACATCAGCATAATAATCGACTCTATGCTGTAAAAAAGCACAAAATTGATATGAAATGAACCAGTTCAAGGGCCAAGACCTATGAGATATTATCCCTTGGCAAAAATGCCCTCATATCACATTTTTGACACAAATGACACGGGGGTGTTTCACCCCAACCTCCACTATTTCAATTATCATTGTTATGTTGCACTAAGCTATACTATGGCCATTAGATGCCGTTTAAATACCTTGTTTTACAACCTGAAAAGGAGGGACTACAAGTTTGGACGTTAAAATCTAGCCAAAGGCTATTTTTAGAAACTTTGGAACTCCTTCGGAGAGTTTTTCGCTTGATTTAGTACTTGTAAAGATAAATTTGTAATGGATAAGTAGAGTAATATCGCCCATTACTACCAATCTTTTGTTTATCAGCCCAACTTCTCTTCAGTACAGTAAAAACCCGCACATAAGAAACTTCATCTGTTAAGAACCTACAGCCTGAAATGATATATTTTGTACCCAATAAATAAGAACCATTTCAGGCTAATATCTAAAGTAGGTTCTTAATAAAGGGTCTTATTCATTCATTGGGAAATAAATGCAACATTTTTGCCAATCAACCTCTTTCTTGAACTCCAAAACATTTCTTACAGAACTGTGATGGGCAGGGCATGCAGGGGTAAACTGGGGTAAGATTGGGTTGAAATGGATAGGGTCAAGAGTGAAAATAAGTTTGGCTAAGATTTAGATTCACTTATTTTCTTATATTAAGAACCTACACCCTGATTACTAGATGTGCCTCATTGCATAAGAACCTAAACAGGCTGAGTTCAAAATCTAAGGTTCTTATGTGCGGGTTTTTACTGTAGTAAAGGTCATAGGCATCAATTAAATTGCCAAAATTGCATTAAGCCTGGTACACCATAGCCACGGTAGGTCTTTGCAACCACTTGAGTCACTGTGGTCGTTAGACGAAGTATTCAAAAGACTCCAAAGAATTGTGAACGACAAAACTCCGTCAGCGGGGTCGGTAGGGTTTTTGAGGAGTTTGTTTTGCCATTTATATGTAGCATGTTCCTCCATAGTACTGTTTATTATATAGAAAGGCACGTATCTTATTTAGAGCCAGAGCTGCATTCATCTGGTCGAAGAATATTGACCTTTGTTGAAATATCGATAGAATCGCTACGGATAAGATGCAGCAATAAGAATTTCAGTGATCATGCATTGCACATAATTCGTAGTGAGTTCTTGGAGAGACTGCAAAGGCTTCAAAGATTAAGTACATATTTTGAAGCTAAATAATTCGCTTACCAATGACTCAAGAACCAATGTGGCTTCGTTTGCGATTTAACCTACAGCAAATGTACATATGAAACAACAAGTCTCCGACAAAACTGCAAAAACGTTTCTCCCTCCATATAAAAAAACTTCCCACCTTCTCTTGACGCACTGTCTGCTTGAAACAGCGCTAAATTTTGTGACACGAAGGCTCACATCACAGAAGACATGCGATATAATAAAGCAATTCGATGGACTTGAATGTGATTTATAAGTCTATAAATCTAAGCAATCCGTAAGGAGCTTGATGATTCCAAGGGACATCCAACCAACCTTAGCCCAAGTTTCTGATAAAGAGTGCGTATTTCATTTATCCAGTTCTAGCCAGTTTCTTTTGGTGTCCCTTTATGCACACGTTAGCCTTACCCATTGCAACCATTGGAAGCTTTGATGTTGCCAGTGTCATGCGAACAACGTCAGCGAATGATGAACTTTCAAAAAAGAGAGTACCCTTGAAGTGCTGTGCCCCTATGTTTAGGATGCTTCATACGGTCCCGACTTTGTACCATGGACTAATCTGCCCCAGGGGGGACACTCGGCACATCTGCATACGGGGGGGTCAGTCCGAGAAATTTTCAGGAACCCCAAAAATATCAGTTTAGCTTCATTACAACCCAAAAATATCAGCTCATTTTATACCTTAACATCTGTAAACGAATATAAAAGACCCTGAAACAATGCAAATTGAGGCCAGGATTGCCTCTAAAGAACCCAGAAATACCATTTTCACAATATTTGATGCCCAAAAATATCAAAAACATAATTTCAATTTATTTGGACCCAAAAATATCACTTTCGGCAATATCCTGACCCAAAAATATCGGACTTACCTCCCCGTATGTGCATGTGCTGAGTACCCCCCCCTGGGTAATCTGCTCCTATGGTACAATATTGCAAGTATGTACGCATTACATCTTGTTGCTTTGCTGAGAAATTTCTTTCAAAAATTAAGGTTTTTCAACTACACTAAGACAAAACCATACACTGAAACATGAGCGGCTGTACATAAGTTGAGGTGAGGGGAGTCTGCAGAACATTTAGAAATTAGAAATTATATTGAAAATGTATCTGTTGAAAATGTATTGAGAAATTGAATAAAACAAACTTGCTTTATCGTGGTGAAAAGAAACTTGCGCAACTTTCGGCCATGTTTTTGTAATGATTTGTCGTGTCTAAAAATTTGATATTGCTTTCTTCATTGCAGAGAAAATAATTTCAAATCTAAATAAAGGAAGCTTGGAAGCGCAATTTTTGATCGATTGGTTGATTTTAATAAGTTTGATAAAAGGAAAGGTACTCAGAGGCAGAAACTAAGGGGTTTGTGGGGGCAACTGCCCTCAGTTCTCACGAAATGGTCTGGAAAGTAAGCAAAACAATGGATTTATTGGAAGTTTGAATCAGAAAATTTCACCAAGTTCTCGACGTATACCTCCCACTTGAAAACATAATTTCCGCAACTGGCTGCACTTGATTGAATGCAAATTATGGTGCAGAAAAGTTTTCCGTGCTCACCATAGCAAAAAGCAGATTCACCCTAAATTTAGGGACATCTGCATTAACAAAGCACTTATGGTGAATTCTTGTCAGTTTGGTCCAAAATGATATTCTCTAGGGGACTGGATAAGAGTTCTCAAGTTTCTGGAAATAGCATTTGGCTAGATTTTAAAATCCAGACTTTAAGTCCCTCCTTTTCAGGGTGTAAAACAAGGTATTTCAACGGCATCTAATGGCCATAGTATAGCTTACTGCAACATAACAATTATAATTGAAATAGTGGAGGTTGGGGTGCAACACCCCCCGTGTCATTTGTGTCAAAAATGTGATATGAGGTATTTTTGCCAAGGGATGATATCTCATAGGTAATGGCCCTTGAATTGGTTCATTTCATATCAATTTTGTACTTTTTTACAGCATAGACTAGATTATTATGCTGATGTTTTCAGAAAATTAGGCCCATTTCAGACATTACCCCCTGGCCAAAAACGCTCAAATTTTTGAGAGGGTCCCCCAAGCCCATTTTGTTCAGCACATTTTTCTGATATAGAAAACACCTTCAAAACAAGGTCTGCTGAAATTGGTCACGGATTCCTAGTATTTTCCTCTACTATATGTGCATTTAAGTTGAAGACCAACAAATGTAGCCATGAATTCAAAAAGTCTGGAAATGTTATCGTTTTGTTGCCTTGTTCAGTCAAAAGGAGGGTACTTTTTTTGAAACACCCGTTATAAGAAAGGATCGCAAAATGAAGCTGACTATTTGAGTCTACATCAGATCAACAAGAGTCAGTCAGAAACTAACGAAGAACAAATAGCCGAAGAATATGTGAACTATATCATAGAAAATACAGTTGCAAAACAATGACACTTGAAGAAGTCAAAGATGCCACACGTAAGGATGAAGTGTTACAAAAAGTTTGGAAAGCTATCGAATCAGGAACATGGGATATAAAAGATATATTTTCAACCATACAAGAGATGTGCAGAAGAACTTAACAGTAAATAAAACCAAAGATATTATCATGAAAGGATGTAGAATGGTGATTCCTACAAGCCTTCAAAATAGTCGGTCACACAGCGATGCCCAACTGGGAAATGGTGTTCACTTTATTAGGAAATATGCATTTAGACCAAAATTTGATGCTGAAAACGATGGCACCAACCAATTTTTGAAAAATGGTGCCCAAAATTCCATAATGGCTACCTGAAAATTCAATATGGCTGCCATACTATTTTTCGAAAAATATACCCTTCTCGTGTAGCAAGAGTGCAGTTCAGGTAGTTGTTTTATGCTTAAAACATTGATAGAAACCATATTTTGAAATTTCCGTGTTAAAATTCAAAATGGCGCATTTAAAATCCAAAATGGCTGCCGTTTCAGTAGATCCTTTGTAAAATACTCCATGTTGTAGATATGGCTCTAAATTTGTCTGGCTTTTCTTACAAAAAATTGGCAACTGAAGAAGGGTTACAAAGTTACAATGTAAAAATTATTGTCCAGGAAGAGGAACACTTAAATATTTGATCAATTTCCAAAAAAATAACCAAACATGTTCCCAGGGGCAATTCATTGTTCAAACCACTGGGCGCACCTCCCAAACGAGTTGCGTCTTTTGCCCGAAATTCCTTACATTATGGGTTTAAGGGTTTTTAGCACTGAATTTCTTGACATTAATTTCATTTGTTAAAGAGCAGTTGTATATCTCTAAAATGAACCAAAAATTTGCGATTTTTCCGAAATGAGTGAGTCATATTGGCACAAAATTTAAATTCAGACAGGGGTTGTTTTGAAGATCTGGGTGGCAGTCAAGTTCGACTTTCAGTGGGAGTAGCTCCACCCCGCCCCTCCCCTGGGAGCACGTTTGGACAAGGACATGTTCGTGGTAATAAACAGTAAGTGTTCACATACCCATATTTAAGTTTGAGAGACCTCTCTAGTAATCTTCTTCATATTCTGACACATCGTCTTCTGATTCTAGATTGTCACTATCTGTGTCACTCTCCTCACCAATTGCACCTGATTGTTGCCCTCCTTCAATTCCCATCTCTTCGCTGCTCTCAATGTCATCATTGCTTTCAATTTCATCATTCTCAGATGCCCGAAACATTTCAGAAAGGTCTTGTTGTGCAGGTAACGCACTGCCATCAAACCATTTTGGTTGCAGCCCTTCTTCCTTACTTTCCCATCCATAAGCTGTTGGGTCGAGCTGTTCATATTCAATATTCAAACAGTTCACCATGGAATGGGTGACAAGATTGGCCCTCTTGAACTTCATCCTTAGTGATTTAATGTCAGGAGGTAGCTTCTTCGTTGATGTAAGCCTTTTGTTTTTGCCCTTTCCACTGAACAACATGGAGTACCTGCTGTCACCTGGAATCTTTTCTTTTTGCGGTCTGTTGTAAACAATGTGCAAGACAAAATCAACTAGTTGCTCTTCATCAGCTTCTTGAGACTGGAGACTCGAAAGAAGGTCACACGATCTTGGATTTTTCAAAACCTTCTTGAATATACTGAATTTCGATCTCCCAAAGAAGGGCATCGTGTAGTCACATCCTGTCAATGCGTGGAAAGCTGGCAAGGCTTCACAGATGCTCTCACCAAGAAATGCAGCAAGTGATTTTATGTCATGGTAGGTGATGCCTTGCTTTGTTGACATGACACCTTGCCTGAAGTAGAGACTACTGGTGCATCTTCTTGAAACATATAGAAGCAGTATGTATACGTCAGTATCGTCAGCTACGACACATACACCATTATGATTTGAGCTTGCATACACCGCATGGAGCGCTAATCGTGGATCAGCCTCTTTGTGACTGCTACAAAGACTTGGGACGCAATCCCATGCATCTCTGTCTTCTTGCTTTGAAGAAGCATTGGCTTCCTTTGGTTACGAATAGATCTTTTTCCAGCAATGATTCCTTTGAAAGTAGGTAGTCAGCCAAGATATGAGTTAGTTGGAGTTTATTTTTTTCGTTTGTTAAAAATGTTTTCCATTCTTTGAGCTTTGGTAGTTTCTGACTGATATCAGATATTTTCCTCTCTTTTCCTGAATCCAAGCGTCCTTTTGACAAGCAAAAAGGATCCTTGTCGTAATCATCAAAAACTACATGGATGGTATTTCCAGGAAGAGCTCTGAGATGACATGCTAGCCGCTCAGCCCACGATTTGAAAGTGGGTGGATTCAAGTCATTGATTGGTATTATTCTCACTACCCGCATTGCGTCAACAATGCAACATTCGATATCTTCTGGAGTGATTGCTGTTGCTTCTGTTGGAGAGAGGAGTTGCAGATTGTTTCTAAATAATGATTTGGAAGATCCTCTACTGTCACCTTTGTCGTTACAAAGAGACCATGGCTTGCTTGTAATCGGCCAATGCATTATTTTACGCAGATCTAGCTTCTTGGAATCATATTCTGCCAGTATAGCTGCGAATGACTTTCCTTCATCTTCAGGAATAGATGCGGTCTTCCTTCTTTGCACTAGATTCTCAAATGTAATTACCGCCTGTTTCTTAATGGGATCATGGTATGAAAGCGAAGATTGCTCTATTGGTGATTGCAAAGGCAATTCGTCTGCTGCTGCAGGCTCCTCCGACACTGCAGACTCTTCGTGTGTTGCGTTCCTCTTTGTTGCTAGGGTGAAGCGCTCGACGAACTGTTTCTTTGCCTCCACTCCTCGACCTTTCGTGGATTTTACATTGTCAATCATCTCATCAGTTGCTAAAACGCCATTACAGATGTTGACCAGCGGCTGTTGAGGAGACCATAATTCAGGAATCCAAGAATTCAGTCCTTCTACTATGCACTGGACGTCTGTTTCATCTTTTTGCATTCGCTTTGAACCCAGTTCTCCATGACTTGAACTCTTTGCCTTTCTTACTTTTGTTTCCAGATGTTGTTTAAGAGCAGCCATGTAGTGATTAATTCGCATCCATCTCTCGCTTGCACCTCTGTTTTCGGTTTGTCCTGACAAACCACCTGTCTCTTTGGAGAATCTGTTTATTGTCATTTCTATAATCTGATCCATTGGAAGCTGAGAATGCTTTGCACTGCCAAGTGATCCGCTAAATCCACCCTCTTCGAGGTAGCTGTAGGCAGCAGGGTTTCTCTTGCTAAGTGCTCTCATATCAGCGTGGAAGTAACTCAGGTTGCGTGCATAGTTTTGTCTATTGAGAGAGAAGCACCACGGCAAAAACTCATCTATTGCTTGCAGATAGCCTTCCCAATTTCCGATACGTTGGAAATGAATAGTGTTCAGCAGCAGATCAATCATTTCAATTAAAGAGTCCATCCACGCAGCCATATCTCCTGTTGTTGATGTATTTGCCTTCATGTCAGGATGGAAAATGACCTCATTGACATTCGTTTCTGTCATATTGTTGCAGGTAGCGTCAATAGCCTCATAGAGGGTGCTATCTTCTGCTGGGTCTTCCACTGTGAAGAAAGTGCCTTTGGTGGTATCTGGAGCTTGCATCTGTCTCTGTTGTTCCTTTGTTTTCTCAGTAGCAGCAAGTTTTGTTCTGAGAAGAGCTTCAAAAAGTAACTTGTAATATCTTACACCTTGCTTGACATTTGATCCCTTCATTGCAGCCTTTATTGTTCCCTCAGCGCCAACGCCTGCCTCTGAAAGGAGCTCGACAATCCCTGATCCCTTGAATCTACTATAGATTGTCCTTAGCATGCAAATTATCACATGAAAGCCCCCCATTCGTACGATCACATTGTCAAAGTCGTTTCTTCCATCGGTTTCATATTTGAACATTACTTGCAAGACTTTGCTGTATATAGCTTGATCAACTTCTAAGAAAATGTAGCTAAGATGTAGCTCCTTCATACATTTCACAGTTCTGTCTAAAATAGCAAGTATCACATTCATGCTGGTTGGTGATGCAGTGATTGCTGGTAAATACCCTACACTGAGTTTTCGTGATGGAGTATCTGTTGTTTTTTCTTGAAATCCACTCCAGCCAGGGATTACCTGGCTAGATGATGATGCAGCAGACTTGTACCGGCAAAGAGCCCAACACATATTTCTCTTTGAAGATAATTCATACTCCTCGTGGGTGCTATCATCTTGATTAGCAAATGTTTTACAAGCACTTCGCTTTGAACCAATGAATTTTGGAAGTGTTTCTGGCTGTGATTTAAAAGATCGGTGGTCCTTTCTTACAAAATCATAGCTAGGCTTCAGAGATACTTGAGCTCTTTCAAGTGCAGCACTTTTGATCTTATGTTGAATAAGTATTGAATTGGTGTTGTGAGTTTCATTGTAACCACTCAGCTCCTTGTTTTTCCAATCAATGTTGTCAGCGACATGTGTAGTTGGCAGACCTCTCATGATGTTTGATGGTATTTCAGATGAACACTTTCTTCCCCATTCTGCCCATTTATCTTCAATAAAAACAGTTTCTGTATACGAAATACCATGTCCAAGTTGATGCAAGGTATTTACTACTCCACTAGATCCAGTTTTTCGATGCATTGTCAATGAAAGTAACGCTTGATCAAGAGATGGCTTTGCATTTGGCATGAGAGATTCAATATTCTGAGCCAGCTGCATGATTTTACTTGCTTTTGATTTAGGCAGAGATACCAAACCGTTATCGTTTAGAGTGGCATTTGGTTGGACTATCCACGCGAGTAGGTTGTGAAGGTGAGTATCAACCACCCTTTTTGATTCCAGAATATCCTGTGGCGTTGGTGGCCAAGGTAGGGGGTCCTTGAGCTTGACTGACTCATGTATGGCTCTTGCAACATTTTTAACTGCCACATATGTTGCTATCCCTTCTCCTGCTATAGAAGCTGTGATGCAATTTGCAGTAAACTTTAAACCATAGGGCAAAACATACTCAGATTTATTGCTTGAGTTCTCGGGTCTTATAAACTGCAACGCAGAGCCAAAGTTATCAAGTAGCTTTTGCTTCATGTCAATACTTCTACTTAAGGAAAGGCCTTTGCCTGATCGTATTTGATCGTAACAATTTCTTAGTTGTGCCAAAGAGTACACCTCTTTGCGAGCCAAAATGTGTATCTCAATAAGCTGACAAATTTCATTGAAGGCCCAGTCGTCATCTACTGTATGATTCCTGCCGGCATTATTTTCTTTCATCTTCTTCCAAACAGGGCTCCTGAATGGTTCATAGCAGAGCTTTTTGTGGTAGGCAACATCTGCGGCCAAGAGAGAGCTTGTCGATAATATCAATAAAATTCTTTTTGCTCCATCAATATACTTTTGATTGTTGGACTTAAGATGGATCTCAGCAAATTCCTTCAAAGTCTTTTCGGCTTTGTCTGTAATTGTAATAGTTTGCACATCGACAAGTCTTCCTTTTATCCTTTTATCTTCATTACATATTATACATCTTTTCTTGTCATCACTTTGCCAAGATGATTCATACCGATACTTTTGCCTGTCACTTCTCCTCCTTTGCTCATTCTCTTGCATGACAGTTTCGCTTTGAACCCCAAATGCCACACAGGACTCTTCATTCTTGCGAGCTTCATCAGTCTCAAGCAATTTATCTTGTGACGCCAAGTACTGCTCTTTGAAAAATTTCCCTTTGCATGCTTTATGAGCCCATTTTTCTCCTATAGAATTCCAGTCTACCATTTGGAAAACCTTGTTGAATTCGTGATCTGCCTTTGCCCATTTTCTTGCAAAACAACTAAAGTTACTCCAGTCGGATAGCCTTTCAAATTTTTTGCCACGTTTAAAGTGTTTCTTTTGAACACTTTCAAAGCAGATTTGACAAGTAATACGACCTTTGTAGACAGGTAGAGAGCAAAATTTTGGTTCAGAAAGACCAGCTTGTGGCCTTGCATCTGTTGACTCATGCTGTGTTGATTTATCATGGCCCTCATCCATTGCAATATTTTCGCTGCAAACTGACTGAGCAATATCAAAGACATACTTAAATCATACTTAAATCATCATACTTACTAATCATACTTACAGACATACTTAAATCAGCTTTAGGCTGCTCCATATGCAAGAGCAATGCACCTAACTCGACAAAAACCAAATTACCATGACGATCACGTCAGCATCAAGTTTACTTTCGCGCCAAAATGGGTCATCTACTCGCCCCAGACCTCTATGGATACTTCTCTCGTTGCTTTATCGATCATTGTGACTACACTACCATTTTCTGATGAAAGAACCTAAGAACTTGGATAGCTAGTAAATTTCTTATTTTTTTGGGTCGAATAAATTTGGAGATATAGGGGGCCTATGGTGGGGAGGAGGGAAAGAAGTGTAAATGTTCTAATATTTAGATTTAAGTAACGAGCATGTTTAATGTAAGAAAATAGCCCACCTTGCTTTTTTAATCTTCAGCAAAAACCAACCATGCCAGTTGGCGAAGGATCTAATCAAACGGCAGCCATTTTGGATTTTAAATGCGCCATTTTGAATTTTAACACGGAAATTTCAAAATATGGTTTCTATCAATGTTTTAAGCATAAAAAACTACCTGAACCGCACTCTTGCTACACGAGAAGGGTATATTTTTCGAAAAATAGTATGGCAGCCATATTGAATTTTCAGGTAGCCATTATGGAATTTTGGGCACCATTTTTCAAAAATCGGTCGGCGCCATCGTTTTCAGCATCAAATTTTGGTCTAAATGCATATTTCCAAATAAAGTGAACACCATTTCCCAGTTGGGCATCGCTGTGTGACCGACTACGGTAAAGTGTTACAAACAGCACAGTTAGAAGGAAAGAATTGGAAACAAGAACTCCAAAGATTTCTGCTAACAAACCGAACAACTCTGCATGTAACCACTAAAGTACCTCCGTGTGAACTTTTATTCAATAGCACAATTCGAGGACAACTCCCTGAATTACCAACAAAGAAGGTACTAAATAAGCATAAGCAAGCAAAGGAAAAAATCGAGAAAAAGAAAGCCCAAAAAAAGATATTATGACAAGAAACATAATGCGAAAGAGTCAGAGATAAAAGAAGGAGATACAGTTATTTGTCTGCAAAAGAGAACACATAAGCTAGTACCAAAGTTCAGCCCCGAAAGACTCATTGTACATGAGCGAAAAGGGAGCAAAGATAGTCGCGAAATACCAACGTCATATCATGACACGAAATGTCTCGCATGTCAAGAAAGTTTCAACAGCAGAAAGTTACGACAATGAAGAGGAAGACATCAGTGACAATGAAAGAGGGAAAGGAGAGAATGAACAAGAAAAGAATCAAGTCGATGATAGACCTAGGAGACCACAGAGATCCAAGATTCCTGTAGCGAGATTTGGATTTAAAGTACCATCGAACTTGAAAGTGTCAACTGCTCAGAACTTTGAGAACTATGAACATGGACGTGTCGATAAGATCTAAAAAGGGGAGCATTGTAGTGGTTATGATTTATCATTATCATTATCATTACTGTATGACTTCATGTGCCTGCGCATATGATTTGAATTCATTCTTATACAGGGTGTCCCAAAAACATGTGCGCTGTTTAAGTGGCTTCTGCGGAGCTTCCATAAATCAAATTTTTTTTTTTTTAAGATTCTTGACAGAAGAGACCTCAAATTAAAGGTTGGCACCAAGTTTGAGTAAATCAGATCGCTAGTTGCTGATTTATGGAGCAGACAGCCAAAATTATTGGCTGCCTCAAAACCAGAGGATTCATAATTCTCCATTGCGTTAAAATCAACGAAATTGATTGAAAAAGTATACTTAGCCCTGTTTTCTGATGGTCATAAGTGAGACAGATAGTCATACATTGAATTTTGTGACAACCAAGAATATTGGACATAGCTAGGGTTGCTACGAACGGAAATATGCAACACAAGTGCTTCAGGCCATGTCATGCGTCCAAAAGATATTTTGCTTCTCAAAAGTGATAAAGTCGTTTTAAACCAACACTATTGCGTTCAGCATGCTGCTCGGATGATATTATTGAAGAATATGGTCATTAATTACTCCCTAATGCTTTCCTGGCATAACTGTAGAGTTTAAGTTTATTCAATGTTAAAATTCAAGTTATAAGGTTAAGCATTGATGTTTGATGTTTAGATCATGTCGCTATACCATAGACGAGGGATCACAGCACGTTACTCTAAAATCGTAGGTTTCCTGAATGTTGGCGTCAGAGATGGAATCAGAAATGGAAGTAAAAACAACAGAAGACCTTGTAATCAGAGCTATTTGCGAAATTAGGAAGAATAGCAAGCGACCAGACAAGGAAAGTATAGTTTTGCATCTCACGACTAACAAGGGCATTGGTCTAGTCACATAATTAGTCTTGAACACAGTGGACAAATTGATCGCAAACCAAAACATCATCATTAAGAATCACAAGGGAAATGACTCGTTTTATGTATCCAAAGATACGTTAGATCACGGACAGGCAGAGGATAGCGATGCAATTGAAGAACTTACCTCTTCCAAACCGAAATCCCAAGATTGCGATCACAAACAAAATGGCAATGATGTGAGGGTCACTTCAACAGTAAAATTTGATGAAAGCGCCATAATTGGGCTGGCTGGCTCGCTGGGAAAGATGGCTGATGCTATCAATGTTCTAAATAGTCTTCTGGAAAATGAAAGGCTCAAATCCAGTAATTTATTAATGGAAAACTTTTCTCTTGTAAACAAAAATCGAGATTTGAAGTTGAAAATTGAAAACATGCTATTGTCACAGAATAACCCAGAACAAAGAGATTAAATAAGAATAATAGCAATAAGATCTGAATTGATCAACACAGCAGAACGTCACAACAATGACAAAAATGGGAAAGCATTGTCAAAAGAACAACAAACATCTGATAATCAAACAAAGGCCGGGGCAAAAAACAAAGCCATTGCTACAAAGGCTGATACAATGAATGGAAACAAGGACGGCAATGTAAACAAAACCTCGCAGAATAAAAACAATGCTAAAGATAAAAACAAGATGAAACTGCAGGCAAACAAATCGAGAAATACTGAAACTTGAGGAGCAAGAAAAAGAGATGAAAGCTCTACTACTGGAAAAAAGCTCAAAGTATTAGTGGTAGGAGACTCTCAACTTAGACAGGTGAATGGTGAAAAATTAGAAAATGATCACAGAGATGTCGAAGTCTAGTCCGATTCAAACCAGGGATGAAAATCGAAGAAGTGAAGAAAAAGGCAGATACCAGCGACGAATTTGATGTCATCATAGTACATGAGGGGACAAACAACATACGCGACAAGTCACCCTTAGATCTAGCGGAAGTCATAGTAAATACCATGGAAAAAGTTCAGAAAAAGAATCCATCAGCACGCGTGGCATACTCTGCTATTTTTAAAAGAAAGGACGACCAGACTCTGAATGCGAAAGCAAGAAAAGTCAACGAACTCCTTAGTGAAGAGTTGAGCATTAGAGGTATGGACTTTATTAATAACGATAACATCATATGCAGCAATTTATGGAAAGATGGTTTACACCTTAATGACGGTGGGGTGCGAAAATTTTCCGGTAATCTGAGTAAGTTTATTAAATATTGCTAGGGGTGTATCAGCCCTAGGAACAATATAATCAACAGAAGTAGTTTTCGTCCAAGGAAGAGAAATGGTCTCAAAATTGCTTTCCTGAATATAGTTTCCCTTCGAAAACATAAACTTGAACTTGAAATCATCCTGCATGATAATGATATTGATATCATTGGCCTTAGTGAGACACGTCTTGACAGTAATGTAACAGACTCTGAAGTCTCCATAGGAGGATATAGGATATATCGAAATGATAGAAATAGATAGCAATAGGGGAGGAGTAGCAGTGTATATAAAGGAAAATCTCCCAGAACCCATCATTAAGCTAAACAGTGATAAACTCGATCTCATTTCTCTTGAAGTTTCTCAAAATGTCCATGCAAGGTCCTTTCATCTTGTTTGTTGGTATGGACTCCCAACTGCTGGTGTCGATGAACATGCATTTGAAAACCTAAGGGGAATTTTAAAAGAACTAGATAGGGAAGAGAAGGAAATTATTTTGATCGGGGACACCAACTGTGATTTCAAATGTAGCAAAAACACAAATGCTAAGCAGCTCAAGTTGGTTTACTCCGAGTACCAACTCGAACAGTTAATAAAAAGTTATACGCGGGTTGCTATGAAAACGACAGATTCTGGAGAGCAACGAACAAGCAAAACACTCATTGACCATTTCTCTTCCTCCAATTAAAAATACGTAATCAAGTAACAAATGAGATGCGTATTTCTATCAGGGATTATTACCATGGGTTAATCGAAGAAAATATAGGAGACAAGGAGACCCTAAGAAAATGTGGCGGACAATAAATAAAGTCCTAGATAAAAATGTTAATACAGTTTCACTCTCAAGTTTAGAAATAGATGGTAAATATCTAACACGAGAGCGTGATGTAGTGGAGGCAATGAACCATCACTTTGTTTCGGTTGGTCCAAAACTGGTGGAGAAGATTATTTCTAAGCCAGGTGATGATTGCCTCCGCTACATCAATTCAGAGTCAAATTAAATGGTATTCCAGTCTGTAGATGAAACTTATGTGGCGAATGCTATTAGAAAATTGAAGAATGGAAAAGCAGCAGATCCAGATAAGGTCTCCACAACTATCATTAGAAATGTAGGGGATCTGGTATCAAAACATCTGACAATGATTTCTAATTCATCGCTTATGGGTGGAATCTTCCCAGATATTTGGAAAATTGCCAGAGTTACTCCTATTTTTAAGTCAGGTGCTAAGAAAGATGTTAATAATTATAGGCCTATATCAGTCATTTCGGTTTTCTCGAGGATCTTGGAGAGAATAGTTCATGACCAGCTTTTTGAGTTCCTGGCGGCAAATAAAGTGATCACAAGAAACCAATCTGCATTTCAAAAACTATACTCCGCTGTGACATCCTTGATTTGTAGCACCGATTCTTGGTAGAAAATATCGACTACAAAAAACTGAATGGAACGAATTTTCTGGACCTTAAGAAAGCATTCGATACGGTCGATCACAAAATCATGATTGAAAAACTGAGAGCATACGGCATCAAAGGGATCCCTGGAAACTGGTTCAAATCTTACCTTGATAATAGACAGCAATACTGTTCCCTAAACGGTAAAAAATCTAAGGCGAGAGAAGTTCAATGCGGCATACCCCAAGGCTCTTGCTTAGGCCCCCTTCTCTTCATAAGATATCTAAATGATTTTGAACGAAGCCTAAGATTTCGAAGGCAAATATCTATGCTGATGATACTACTGTGACAATAGCATCGAATGACATCGAACAACTAGTAGCGGATGCGCAAGAGGAGTTACTTAACATCTCTGAATGGATGAGAGTAAATAAGCTAAGTCCTAACCCCTCAAAAATAGAGTACTTGGTCATAGGCCACCCTCGGAAAACAAAAGCTGTAAATATACCGAATGGGTTAAAGTTGAATGACTCTGAAATAAAGCGAGTTTCCAAAACCAAATCGGTTTTGGTTGATGAAAATCTGAAATGGGACGAGCAATTTAAAACTGTTAAGAACAAGATTTGTTGGGGACTTGCTTCACTGAAGAAACTGAAAAATATTCTCCCTAAGTCGAAGCTATGTAGTGTATATTACGCTATTATTGAAAGTCACCTACGCTACGCAGATGTAATCTGGGGCAGTCTTCCAACAAGAAAACTTGAAACTCTCCAACGATTACAAAATAGAGCCCAGTCGATAATCGAAAGTGCCAGATTAAATGACAACTGGTCCTGTGATTGGCTGAACGTCAATAAACTTATTTCTTTTGATCGGTCAGTTATGACCTATAAGATTATGAGTAAGCTAAGCCCCGAAAGCCTTTGGGATAAGTTTGAGCTAAGATCAATGCACTAAAGCTATGTAACAAGAAACTGCCATGATCTACAGATCCCGAGACAATATGGAACGGTACGCTTGCTGATATACGAGAGGCCTCTACTCTTGGTTGCTTTAAAAAACAATTGAAAGCACACCTACTGGCTGATCAAAAACGTTCATTTCAAAACACGACCCCCTGGAAGAACAGCAATATTAACAATTTAGATACTACATTGCCTTTGAAATATAAGATTGTATATATGTATTATTAGATGATGAAGGGTTTATTTTTCGAGTATAAATATTTATTCACATCACATCACATCACATCACATCACATCACATCACATCACATCACATCACATCACATCACATCACATCACATCACATCACATCACATCACATCACATCACATCACATCACATCACATCACATCACATCACATCACATCACAATCACATCACATCACATCACATCACATCACATCACATCACATCACAATCACATCAATCACATCAATCACATCACATCACATCACATCACATCACATCACATCACATCACATCACATCACATCACATCACATCACATCACATCACATCACATCACATCACAATCACATCACATCACATCACATCACATCACATCACATCGCATCACAATCACATCACATCACATCACATCACATCACATCACATCACATCACATCACATCACATCACATCACATCACATCACATCACATCACATCACATCACATCACAATCACATCAATCACATCAATCACATCACATCACATCACATCACATCACATCACATCACATCACATCACATCACATCACATCACATCACATCACATCACATCACATCACATCACATCACATCACAATCACATCACAATCACATCACATCACATCACATCACATCACATCACATCACATCACATCACATCACATCATATCGTCATCAATTTTTACAATTTTTTCTTTGCAAAGCAAAAGCTATTCGACCATAGAATACACTAAAATTGGACCCATGTCCTTATTGCCTTTCGTTTTCTCACAATCAACGATTTAAAATTTTTAGCATTGAACCCTATTGACTTTGCAAATTCTTTATTGTGACGTCTTCAGCATATCACGTGACATAACTAAAAATAGATTTCATTTTTGGGTTCAGCTCGTGATTTACTATGCACATGCCAAGTTTCAAGGCTCTACATCTTTCAGAACGGAAATAAAACAGGGGGCTGAATCCCCCCCAGTCTTCCTAGAGCATCAAATACCCCAGGCTTGATAGGGTTAAACATTCCTATTTCCCGTATTCCTTATTCGGCTTTCCAGATTCCGTATTCCGCTTTCCGGATTCTGCATTTTAAAGATAGCCGACAAAATTTCATGAAAACAGCGAGCCTGGTAATAGCAGTGGGAAAAAATTCATCTTTTGTTTTGTGGAATGCGTAGTTGTATTGTTTCAAAAGGGTCACCGAAGCAATTTGTTATGCATGCCTGAAAAGAGATGCAACTGCAGCATGCATGCGATGATGATGAGAAAATAAAAGCATCGATTTCGTAATGCAGGGATTGCCAATCACTTGTTGACTGTTCAATACGCCCCTTATATCTTTTTTCGAAGTCCATAATTCAAATAGTTACTAACAATCGCTGGTACTGACACATCTTTAGCATTGTGCATCGAGACCTCCGAACTAACTATATTCACATAGGTATAAGTCGAAAGGAGATATTTTAAGGACTACCTCGTCAAAATGGATAGCATATAGCGTATTTGATTAAATGTTTCTAACAGAAATAAGAATCACAAATCTAGCTCCTCTCTGTTCGTCCTGTAATATTCGTACAAGCACAAATGTTTACCTTTGTTTTGTAACTAGTATCACCCCATCAGATAAACATCCCATCACTTCGGTGCTTAAAATCACAATTTCAACTTCATGCGATCCAATTTACAATATGATAAAGCAACTACTGTAATACAATTACTACCTTATTTTTGGTTGCCTTTCATCCTCATAGCTTATTTTTGCATTCAATATCTGACGAGCATTTTTCATTTCCTTCTTGCTCAGTCAAAAACTTCGACGCCATTTTTTTCGGCTGTCAGAATACTCTTTGTGTTTCTTGAACGGAATGTGCAAGATCAAAAGATCTTCGTATTTTGATTGAAGCATACCTCATAAAATCACAAAAGGAAAGGAAGAAAAATTGTTTTACTTATGATATGAATATTATAAAGCATGATACCTGCTGCAATTACACGGAAGTTTGCTTCTCTTCACCGCGTCTATTTGCATTCAAGACGACAACAAGTCATGCGCTCCTTGCTGTCCCGTCATAACAACATACCTTCTATTATGTCGTGAAAGAACTGTTGATACGAGCAGTCTTTAAAAATGCGCATCATGGACTGATGGACTACTGGGCTATTGGGGAAACCTGGACAAACCAATTACCGCTTATCTTTTAGGAACATCAGCTGATGAGAAACGGTAGTTGCCTCTTCCAATAAATCACGAAACTCTGCGAGATGTGATGAAACTCGAAGTTACGAAACTTTTTCGATTTAGCATTGCTTTAATCACTAATCAGGAAGAGGCAAGATTTTGTTTTATGCTCGCGCATGTTGCAGAGCCAGTGCGAATGTTTGTATATCATTTTTTTTTAATCCTGAATCAACAGGTACAAATGCAAAATTCTGCAAATTCTGCACCTCATGGTTTCTAATGTTGAGTAAGAGGATGCCAAAAAAAAATCCAATCAGCACAGAACAAATGCATTCGCTTCTATCTGAATTTAAAAAACACAGCATATGTTTCGGCTACAGAATTCAAAGATATAAATTGGCCCCCAACGCAGAAAAGAGTTGATAAAAATACATGTGCAAACATAATGAAATTCTTCAAAGGAACGGCTCCAGCTCATACTGACGAAATATTCCTCCCAATTGACCAAAGCCGAGTAAAACGAAGATCAAAGTTTAGATTAAACCTTCCATTTCACAAAAGTAACGCTGGCCAAAAATGCCTGTCGTATTTGGGGCCAAAAATATGTAATAGCCTCTCTTCTGATTTAAAATCTACAAAAAATATCAACTCGTTCAAACACAAGATCGAAAATAATTTTTTCCAAAATGTACAGAGAGAGAACGACATACACGTATTTTCTATAAGAAACTAAGAATTTCGTCCAGTACTGATAGCTTCTTAGAATTATCAGATTTTGAGAACTCAGAGTTTCTTATGAGTTTCTTAGAGGTTCTATAACAATCTTCATGTTCACTACCTGTGCCCTGCGTCAGCATTTCAAAACAATATTTCTTGAGCAGCCTTTCCAATGTTTAGACATTACCAGAGACGTAGGAACCGGGGGGGGGGCATTGGGGTCACGTGCCCCCCCCCCAAGATTTTGAAATAAACAAAGAAGTGCCCTTTTTGTTCTTAGGAAATGCCCCTTTAGCTTAATGGAAAAAGTGCCCTCGAAGTGTCGTGCCCCTCCAAGTTTGAGATGCTTCCTACGTCCCTGGACATTACTGAAGTACCTTACAAGTAATATGATACAGGAAACGAGTGAAAGTAAAGAGAAATATGCCAAGGACTTCCTTTATCAAAATAAATAGTCTCCTTCCAACGTATACTTTCTCGGTACTGGAGTTTCTTAATTTTTTGGCGATCTGAGAGTTGACTTTCTTATGGGCAGTTTCTTATGAAGAAAATACGTGTATACATATGTTCTACAAAAACCACGCGTCCTCCCTCACATTCATGATTCCGGCCTTACTAAATTATGCTTTATCCAAAAGCACATTAACATCTATTGATTATTATGTTTCTGCAACCACCTTCAAGATGACCATTATGGAATTAACTGGGTAAAAAAATTACTTTCGCACCCGCCCCTGATTTTCTCCGCGAATATAACAGCTATGGCAATGAAACTTGCACTGTATCATAATTGAACAAAGGAGAGTCTACAAATGGCACCAAACAAACAATAGTCACGTCATTGGTTGCTAGGCAACCAAACGCAATGAAAATTTTGACAAAATCGAGCTATTTGCAAAAAGGACCAATATTAGCAAATAGCTGGATTAAATTGGCAAAAATCATCCAAATGCCTGCTTGATACCATTAATTTGTATTTTCATTTGGTTTCATATTGATATTTTTGGTTGCTAATTAATTAAATAATTAAATAATGAAAATTTGATTCAATGCAAAATTGTTTGCTCAATAGTTATGATTAAAAGCCATTTATTTCGCATAATATTGGTGAAATCAAGTACCTCCATCGATATTTGAAGTCATTCGATGAGTTTTGCATGCAAAAAATTACGAATTCATTAGGAATATGACGTCATAAAGATCGATGACGTCATAGAAATAGCAAACTGCTGACGGAAGCAAATATGAATAAATTATATATCAAATGAAAGTACTTATCGAGGCAAATCGAATGGTATATATATATACATTGTTGAGATTTAGTTACAAAGAAAGAAATTAAAGCCATTTTAAATAATTTCTTTGTGCCCACTCTCCAAATATGGGCATGTGATGGTCACATGGTCAAGAAATAAGTATTAACATTTTTATTTTCTGATAGACAATAAAGTTTTAGTTAAAGTCAAGGAGCTTCAGCTTCATAGCTAGCATCTTTTGGAAGCTATTATGAAAAATCCGGTAGGGTGGCGAAAAACATCCCCCCCCCACCGGAAAGCCATATTTTTGAGTACCAATTCCACTTTGTAATCAAAGAAGGGGCTTAGATGTCAGTCAGTGAAGCAAGAAAATAAGAAGAAAGTAAGGTAGTCACGCTCGTGAAAGCAATTGATTAACGTTTTACCTTTGCTAATTAGCACTGATATAAAGAAAGCGCACAGAAAGCGCACTCAAGACAGAAGTTTCCCGCGTTCCTATAGCAAAATTTGACGTCGGCTTATTTCGTGTTAGACAGATTTGACACCATAAGATGGATAAATCACCATGATGTTTAACCTGGCACAACAACAAATTTACCCAGAATTAGCACGTTCTTTACGTCATTAGCAACTTAATTATCTTAAAACAATAGTTTTCTAGAACGAATGAATCAAGTCACTTATTGATAGTACTCATTATGCAAATAAGTGAACTTTAGAGGATGATATGACTGGCGGTCTGCAAAGAAGTTAGCACTCGCAGCATCACCGAAAATAGAAGGACCCCTCTCCAACACGGCCACAGATGCAATCGTCGCAGGTGAAGTTGAGAGGAAAGGTGCAGAATCCCAGCAAACAATGACGCCATTGACTGGGGGGAAGGCACATGATCACACTGAACCAAAACATCTTCATGCATACGATTCTGCACAGAGGTTATCTTCGTGACTGCTTGTCTCAAATTAAATACCCGCAATTAGCAACAATTGAAACGCTCTGTAGGGCTCTGCATAAGTAATTTTGCGCTATCGTAAATCTCACATGACATCTAATTTGAGACAGATGCGCCAATAGTTTCATGCACAAACTAAGCAAACTGGGGGTAATTACTTTTGAATTTTTGCGTATCATTCTCGTTTGACATAAAGATTAAAATATTGCTTTTCAGGCCATTCTTGTCCTTATAAAAGGCGCTTGATGTTCTATTGAAGGCGACTTTAGCAGCAACAATCATCTCTCTGACTTTAGCTAAACATAAGATCCTTTTGGATGATTACAAAGTCCGTCCTGAGCTAAGCAAGCATAAGAAAATCTGAAAATTGATTTCTTCATAACCCCAAATGATCGTTGATGCTGTTTTTAGCTACAGTCAGAGAGATGAGTGTTGCTGCTAAAGTCGCCTTCAATAGAAAATCAAGCGCCTTGTATGTCTCAAATTAGATGTCATGTGAGATTTACGATAATGCAAAATTACTTATGTTTATGCAGAACCCTGCAGAACGTTTCTATTCGCGGGCATCTAATTTGAGACAAGCAGTCACGAAAATAACCTCTGTGCAGATTCACATGCATGAAGATGTTTTGGTTCAGTGTGATCACGTGCCTTCCCCCAGTCAATGGGGCCATTGTTTGCTGGAATTCTGCACCTTTCCTCTCAACTTCACCTGGGACGTTTGCATCCGTAGCTGTGTAGGAGGGCGCTCCTTCTACCATCGGTGATACTGTGAATGCAAGCCTCTGTGCAGGCCGCCGGTTACATCATCCCCCAAGGTTGACTTATTTGCATAATGAATACTATCAATAAGTGGCTAATGATGCGTTCGTTCTAGAAAACGATTGTTTTAACATCATTAAGCTGCTAATGAAGTCAAGAACGTGCCAATTCTGAGTAAATTTGTTGTTGTGCCAGGGTAAACATCATGGTGATTTATCCATCTTACGGTGTCAAATCTGTCTAACATGAAATAAGCCGACGTCAAATGTTGCTATAGGATCGCGGGAAACTTCTGTCTTGCATGCGCTTTCTGTGCGCTTTCTTTACTTCAGTGCCAATTAGCAGAGATAAAACGTTAATTAATTGTTTTAACGAGCGTGACGGACTTTCTTTCTTTCTTTCTTTCTGACTTTCTGACTTTCTGACTGACATCGGAGCCCCTTCTTAGATTACAAAGGACTTTGTAATCAAAAACAGTATCAACGATCATTCGGGATCATGAAGCCCTTCAACGATCATTCGGGGTCATAAATTCAGTTATTCTTATGCTTGCTTAGCTCAGGACGGACTTTGTAATCATCTAAAAGGATCTTATGTTTTGTTTTTCTAGGCTGTTCCACAGTTTAGCTCCGCAATAACTTCTTTTGACCCCTAACAGTTTTTAAGGTTTTAATGCACCTTTTCAACTAATGACGGTCTCAATACCGCACGAGGCATGGGGCGAGATTTGGACGTAAACTTCCTAAGAAACCACGTTGTTTACACTGCTTCAGTACGGATTGCTTTGCTCACGCTGTTTCTTATTGCCAATTTTGCAGCACCTACTTCTGAAACTGACCACAAAATACCTTTATACACCTTTTCAACTAACCGCGGCCTCAACGCCACGCAGGATACGGCTGTGGGTGTAAAATTCCTAAGAAACCACGTTGTTTACACTGCTTCAGTACGGATTGCTTTGCTCACGCTGTTTCTTATTGCAAATTTTGCAGCACCTACTTCTGAAACTGACCACAAAGTACCTTTATACGCCTTTTCAACTAACCGCGGCCTCAACGCCACGCAGGATACGGCTGTGGGTGTAAAATTCCTAAGAAACCACGTTGTTTACACTGCTTCAGTACGGATTGCTTTGCTCACGCTGTTTCTTATTGCCAATTTTGCAGCACCTACTTCTGAAACTGACCACAAAGTACCTTTATACACCTTTTCAACTAACCGCGGCCTCAACTCCACGCAGGATACGGATGTGGGTGTAAAGTTCCAAGGAAACAAGGTTGTTTACACTGCTTCAGTACGGATTTTGATTCTCAAAAGTCAAAATAAAGACTTGGAACTGAAAATTCGCGATAATGAGCTTGAAGTAGTCAAAAGGACAAAATACCTTGGTGTGCAAATTGACTGCTCCTTGGATTGGAAAGAACAAATCAGGGCAGTTTCTAGCAAGGTCTCCAGGGCAGTTGGTTTTTTGAGACATGCCAAGTCTTTTCTCCCACAAGAAACTTTGCGAACTCTCTACACAGGTATTGTTGAGCCCCATTTTCGATACTGTTGTTCTGTTTGGGGCTGTGCTGGTTCAACTGAAATTAATCAGTTGCAAAAACTTCAAAAACGTGCTGCTAGGATTGTAACGCATAGCAGCTTCGATGCCCCAAGCAGACCCCTTATTGAAGAGCTGGGATGGAAGACCATTGACGAACTTGTAGCCTATGAGTCTCAGACAATGGTCTTCAAGTCCTTAAATGAGCTGGCTCCGCAATACCTGTGTGACCTCTTCACACGAAATTCGCAGTGTTCATCCTACAGCCTTCGTAATACAGGAACCGACCTTAGGTTACCCAAGAAAAGGTCAAATAATGGCCAGAGATGTTTCTCCTACAGAGGTGCAAAACTGTGGAATAGCCTCTCAGCCGAGTCTAAGCAGGCAGCCTCACTGAAGAGTTTCAAGACTATTTAGGGACAGGCATCTTTTTCTTTCGATTGATTTTAAATTTTAAACATTATTGTACATAGGTTTTGAATATTGTAAATAAGGTTTTATAGTTTGATTTAATTAATAGCTTTTTACTTTGTTTCTGTAGATTTTAATTATTGTTTTTATCGGAGGGCCCCTTGAAAACCAGCTTCTGCTGAAGGGCAACCCTCCTTAAAAGAATTAAATATGAAAAATATGAAATATGAAATATGATTGCTTCGCTTCCGCTGTTCCTTATCGTCGATTTTGCAGTCTGTATGCATATTTCATTTTTCTTCATTCCGGTGGCCTGTTATCTTTGGAACAGTTTTCTAAAGGCTCTAGCAAGTGCTGAGCTCTGATAGGCAAAGGAACTTGAATAATATTGCTGTCCCAATTTGATTGAATCTTGCAGAAACATTGGATTATTTAGTAGCTACATGTGTGGTATGTGCTACAAATTTCAGTTCGAACGAAGTGAGTAAAAAATTAGCGAGACGTAGGTAATTTAGCTTACATTCTTTCCCAGACGCAAATGCATATATTTAAAGCGTTACATAAGTCAGGCTTATACGTTCCAATAAAGGTGCTTACAAGGACGTTGTACAAACTTGATAACAGAAGCGAGGCACTCGTTAGACATTAAACCATGAGAAATGGGAATAGAAATGTGACTAAAGTTAGTTAGCTGCCTTTTTGGCTTGAAACATGCCCGGATGTCATTTTGTTGAACACATGACATCACATGACATCCGGGCATGATTCAAGACAAAAAAGGATGTTACCTCACTTTACTCGCATTTCCATATGCACTCCCAAGTTGTAATGTCTAACTAGCGCCTGACTTCTCTTATCAAGTTTGTACAACGTCCATGTCGGCACCATTATTGGAACTGATCAGCCTGACTTACGTAACCCTAAGCATTTGCACTGTGTACCATGTCACCAAAACAGGACTGCAAATGAAACGCAATTCATACAAGGCAGGTGCCGTTGGGATGACAGTTCATGGATGTTGATCCATTACCTTTTTGCAGTTTTGGAAATGAACATTACTGTATTCTTAATGAATACAGCTAGAACTGTATAATATATTGACTACGAAAGATCTAATAAGTTCCATTCTTATCGAGCAGAGAACAAATGCTTCTTTTATGCAGGCAAGTATTTTTAGATTATTGAAAATATAGAATTATGTTGGTTTATTCTTTGAATCAAACTCCGTCAAAGACTGGAGAAGCTTTTAAGAACAAAAGCTTTGTTAAGAAATCCTGTTTCAGCTTCTTAAAACTACATAGTTTGCTACTTTACTTAGTGAAATGTGAACTGACAGATCATACTTCAAACTTTGGAGAGGATTTTTGCGAAGAACCCTTTGCATCTAAACTAGGAAAATACGAATTCAAAACGATACAATTCTATCACATATCGTAACTAAGAAGGTAACTGTAGGTGCATGTGATGTGCTCGTGGGGTGCTTATTACTTTATTGAAGTGAGTTAAAATACTTGCTTAAATTGTCTTGCTTCGTTTTAAATCCATCTTGCTGTTTCTTCTTTGTCCTTCTCGTCTTCTTGACAATTGCCTTTGCGATGAATAGGCCTAAAGTTGTGGCTAAAATTGCATTGAGAAGAATCATGCCATGAGCAAAGGTAAACAAGCCTTTCACATCCCTCTGCTTGCCAGAACCTAAAATGATTGAATATATTGTGATATAATTTACCAGTTGCGTTATTCTGCATCACAAATAGTAAGTAGGCCGTTTTCTGCAGTGAAGGAGGGCCGAGGGGATGGAGGGGGGCATTATTTTTGAGAATAGTAAACTTTTTGATGATAGTAATTACTATCTTGCCTGAAAGTCCCTAACATCTGATCTGTCCTCAGTGTCAAACACCCAAACATGGGTTGGATTTGGTAAAAGAGTAAACTAAATAATCTCTAAACAATGGTTTTAAAATGAAGCCGTAGCCCCGCAGCACTGATGCTGCCCCCCCCCCCCCCCCCCGCAGAATAAGATTTCCAAAAAACTATCAGCTTGTTGGAAAACATCGTTTCCATAGCTTGCATACATATTTCTTATATACATAAAATTAGAAGGGTCGATTGGATTTCCACCATGAGCATGATCTACGTTGCTTAGTTACGCTGTTAGAGAATCCAGCTCTTCATCCGAAACTGAATTATGCATACCAGAGTGCTGTCACCAATTATGCCCATGTCGTCGATAACATTTGAATTAGATCGTCAAGGAGGTTTTTATGAAAAATCCGAGTAAACTGGTAATATCACTAACTAATTGAGAAAAAAGTGTGACCTTTTAAATCAGATGACTCAATTCTATATGGAGACTTTTGAAGTTTTGGAAGGTGGGGGTGAAAAGGCATTTTCTCTCGGCGTCACCCATTATGACCGATTAGCAAATAAATCACACTGCACAGCGGTGAAAAGTTTTTTATAAGAAGAACTGTTTATTCACTGTAACTTGTCTATCACAGAGCACTTTAAAAAAAACAAATTCAATAAGAATTGACCTGAACTTTGAATTTTGGCAAATCAAATGCATGGTTCGACTTGCTGTAAATCTTTCCTTATCTCTTGGGCAAGCACGGGTGAGTTTTTGGCGTACACTTCTATATAATGCTGCGTTTTTGGGGTTCAAAGACGGCATCTAAATACTTAGAAACATGAAAACTGACAAATCTAGCAGATTCGATTAGAGATGTACACACAATATCTTGCTGGGTTTCAATGATTGATTACTAGTTCCTAGTGCCCTTAAATTCATTCTCCTGCTCATCGGCCACAATGGGCGACACTACTTTAGGCCTTCTAGACCATGGACAACGGCGCATCGATTTTCTGGTGAAAGGGAAGAAGAGAAAAGCAGAATTTTCTATGAATGCCAACTATCATAACTGTATCTTTCCTGATCAATTTGACTTTGAGTGAGAAAAATCAATGGTGAATCCATACAACGTTGTTTTCTTTCACCATGCCAGTTATCTCTGGTTTCTACCGCATAGGCCGCCACGAACTGACTTATGAACTCAAATGATCCACAATGATTAAGATAAGAAAACTGGACATGTAATGGGTACGAAATTATTTCATTTTTGTCTTCATTTCTGATGAAATCGGTGGATCATCGCTAGTGTTTAGATCATTTAGCATAACGAATTTCAGATTAAATATTTTTGTTGATTTATGCACGACTTACCTGTTGCTTTATCTTTGCTTTCTACAAAGGGTCCAATATTGAGACTGTATGTTTTTGAAGGTGGATAATCGTTGACTTCTTCTTCCTCGCTACCTCTCGTCTTCAGTGACCTCAATCCTATTTCATCTGATTCCAACAATACCGACCTTCGAACTCGTTTGATGTTGTTTCCTTGACAACCAGATGTGCAGCGAGAGTCAGATGATTGCTTGTGACACATGAAAGTCTGACAATGAAGATACACGTATGTATACCCGAAGAACTTGAATGACATGAAGCTGAATCTCATCTTGTGTGATGGTGTCGCAGAAATGAATTGAATTGTAGTATCAGAAGCACATCTGTAAAGTTAATAGAAGCAATGATGATGCTTACACGTGGAACTACCTTTTTGGCAACATGTATGCCGGCATCGTTCCCAGCAAACGTTTTCACTGTGTCCATGTGTTTGTATCCTATCTCGAAAAATTTTGATATCGTATTTAACGAGAGTGAAAGAGCATGTTCATTCCTTCAAAGATGATGAACGGAATCTAGTCAATAAATACAGGTCTTTCAAATCACGTGATCATCTTAACATGGCTAAGGTTTTATTTAGTTAAATGATCAATCATTTAGATAAAATTTAACATTTACTGGACATGCGTTTGTGCCATACTCTTCTTTTTAAGAAGGGCAATATGGCACAGAGAACTTTATCATTCCTTCAACGTTGCGTCTTGAGAGAGAACAACTAATGCCCGTAGTGACCCATCTAAGTACTAATGGCCCATATAAGTACTTCATGTATGTGGTCCTGCTAAGATACAATTGTAAATACTCTCGATCCATGACATATAATTTGGCTAGGTGTCGGATATGCGTAGAATAGGCAAGTTGGAGAGTGCATTTCGGGCAAGATTAGTCCTTTAATCAGTGAAAAATATTCCAATACAGTCTCAAAACATCTAATAACAGATGTATTGATCCATCCAACAGTTTACATTGGGTTTCCTTGGTTTGTGTGAAATTAAATCTTCATGTGCCATTGACCCTTCCAGGAACTTGAGGTATGTGGGGCTAAGTTGTTTTGGCTTTCAGACCAATAGCAACGGGGTAACAATCATAGACAAATAGTTCCTCTGCCTTTATGTTTTACAATCATTGACCCAGGCATACACATGGCAGACATATTGAAATACTCCCATTTTGCTCATTTTGATAGGGAGAAAACTGAAGTTGTTTGAAGACGGTACAAAAAGGGACCTTCCCTGAAAGAAGAAAGAAATCGCTTTAGCATTTTCAAAAATAATGAAATATGGTTAATTTGTACTGTCAAAAGACAATTTTTTGAAGGTGTTATTTTACAATTTCTGCTTGCTGTTTTACCTTGACGCTCTTGAAAAGGTGACAATATTGTCTCAAGGTGTTATTTAAGAACAAGCTCATTGAATTAATCTCGCATCTTGACTTCCCGAAAGCGCTAAATGACCCAGCGAAACATTTACCCTAGATTTGTCTTGACTTCGAATTTGTTTCAAAAGCCTTCAAGCTACCCCCTAATGAACTTAAGATTTCACGAGTTGAATTGTTAACCGATCTCTTGATCATTCGGGCATGAAGAGGTAATGTTCTGAATACAAAAATGAAGAAGGATACCAAAAATTCTTAAGAGTATGGTCACATGAATTGAAATGGCAAAACAAATTTTTATCAATCAACTCTATTTGGCCCGGGTTGAAATTTCGATAGTTTCGACAGGGGGCGTTTTTCGCAGCCCCCCCCCCCTCTTTTTCACAACTACAAAAGATATAACATAAGATATAACAAGATATAACAAGAGATATTCGTTAATGCTGAAGAAAGAGCACACAAGATCTATGAGAGACAACCAGAAGGTGATACTAGGAAGACCACATTCAGAGATTGGAAGGCAGACATTCAAACATCGTGCTGCTATTATCTGGAATGCACTTCCAGATGGGGTAAAATGTTCCCCGAACTACAATTCTTTTAAATTTGCTCTTAAAAAAAACAAAGTAATCTGGTAGACAACATATCGTTCGGATCATAGTCAGTTGTTACAAAGAAAGACACTTCTAATTACATTTACTTTTAACAATTTCTCGTGTATTTTAGCAATTACTACGTTTTTAAAAACCTTTGTAAAAATCCTTATTTCATTTTAAACTTTAATTTGCAGGTCCACATCAGCTTATTAGCTGAATTTCTGACCTGCATTAACAACTAAATAATGTATGTATGTATGAATGTATGTATGTATAACAATCAAACTTAAGCCAATTGTGCTTCGGGAAATTAGCTTTAAAAAACAACGATATAGGTCTAATTAGAAACGTTGCTTGTTGCTAGGCAACCAAAAACAATGGTAAAATGGACAAGTTTGAGCTACTGACTTTAACCCTATCTCACCTTTATTTACCCCCCCCCCCCCCCCAACCAAACTTTTATTCGCGAATGCTATAATATGCAAAAAAAGCAGGATGCCAAGATTCCTCTACTTTGACTTTATACCTATACTGTATCGAATGATGAAAAATTTAAGATTCTAGCTATAACACCGTAACCATGGCAACCAATGTTTTACTGTGTAGTCAACAAAATTTGTATAATTTTTTTTTTAATTGTTGCAGATATTAATCTAAAATATATGCCAAATTATGTCTGCACATGTATTAGATCATATCCAACTTAATTTAAAACAACAAATTTCAGTTTAATGCATCATTTCATTGTTTCAATCATGTTGGTAATAATCATGATAATCATAACTTAATATCTTCTTATTGTCATAGCAACAAGAAAAATAGAGATAATTTTATTTAATTACTTGATTTTGATTTTTTGCATCAAATTCCATCAATTTACCAAGTTTAAAGACCATAGCTACTATAACAGCGAAGAAAAACGGGGGGGGGGGGGGGTGGAATCAATCCTCCTTAGGCATTGATCGTTTCAATAGTCCCAGGTGAGATACGGTTAAGAGCAAAATTCGTCCAGATTAACATGAAAAAAAAAACAGGCAGGATTGTAGTCAGAAGTAGTAAATTAGAATAGAGAAAGATATCTACACATATGAAATCCAATTTGATTTGCAATTCTTGCTAATTAAGAGCAATGAGCAATTGAATAGATTAATTGAGACTTCTATTGTGAATTATTTTCAATTTTTAGACTTCTAATTAGTGAAAATAGTTTGTAATAAAAAACCTGACACTATTTTACACACGTTTAGGGCTATATTGTCCTAATTCATTCATTATGTGAAGTCATAAAGATAAATGACGTCATGTATATCAAAAGTTGTTGATGTTAGCAAATATAAACAAACTATATATCAAATGAAATTAATCTTCAAGACCAATTGAATGGTGTATATAACTTTATCATTAGCGCTATTTGCACGAACATAGCGAGTATTTTAAGATTTTCTATGTGAACAGTCTCCAAATAAGGGCATCAGGAGGTCACGTGGTACAACAATGGAAAATCAATCTTTTAAAATTTGATGGCCAATTAAATTTTAGAAAACGCAAGAATTGCAGCACTATATCTACAACAGCGATGGATGTATTTGAGAAAGTTAAGAAGAAACGTGATGAAAATGTTTAAATGAGCTCGAAGGCTCGTGTATCTTGAGCATGAAAATCAAATGTGGGAGCATTCAAATAAAAATGACGTGAACATTTTTATTGTCTCATCTTATGCAGTTAAAGAGAATCAAAGGAGATAAAAGCCCCGCGTGGAAGGAGTCTGGGTATTCTATTATTAGCCTATTTTATTTGATGATTTCGAGACGTTCGTTGATATTGTTTAGCCAGAGGAACAATAACATGCGTAGGAGTTTTCCTTGTCCTATTTATAGATTGCCGCTACTTAGCTCCGTTGATTCACTTTAACGAAAATTTCCTTTTTGCGATTAGACTTTCATTTCTTCAGAAAATGGGTTTGAACTGTCCCAGTTTGTTTCGAAAAGTGGTTGCAACTCTGCGTGGTAAGACTGTACCAGGTCCCTGTGACTTAAAGGCAATACCGGGCAATGTTTTACACATAAAACCACGATGATATCATGATGCAAAAATAACTATCGTCCAATCTCTTTGCTTCCTATTTTTTCTTTTTCACAATAGAAGTCTCAACTTTCAAAATGGCGTTCAATGCAGTCGCACTAAAGTACTTGGCATTTGCAGCTGTTATTTTCATGGTGAAAAGGCCTTCCTTAACCAATTCGTCATCTTTATGTTATTGGCAAACTTCGAAAGAAGCAATAGATGTGAAAGAGACGTATATTTATTCGTTGATCTGGCAACTTCAGGCAGAAAGGAAACTCTTCGTTCGCAAGAAATACCTGCTGCGGATCTTGTTGTTGTTAGCAGGAGACATCGAAATCTGCACAGGCCCTAGAAATCCTATTTGTGCAACATGCTTTTCTCGTATAAAAAAGTCACAAAGTTGTGCAGTATGTTATGGCTGCAAGATGAAATCTCACCTCAAGTGTATGAAAGATCAACTCGGTAAAAATTCCGAAGAACTTTTATTGTCAGACATGCTTTGTTGAACGAGGAGATGACGCAGAAAGCGATGTCGACACTGAATATGCACCCGAAGCAATCAACAGCTTTTGTAAAAAAGGGGTCTCAAGATCTTTCATCAAAATTTAAATGGTTTACTCAATAAAATCGACGAAGTCAGGTTGTTTCTAACCAGTACCCATCGAAATGTTCATGTTTATGGTATTTCCGAAACGCACACAACTCCCAATATACGCGACGAGGAACTTGAAATTGATGGATATGATCTGGTACGCAAAGATAGAGAAAAGGGGGAGTATGGAGGCGTTTCTTGCTTCATCCGTTCTGATATTAAGTATCGAAGAAGAAGGGACCTTGAGATCGCAGGATTGGAGGCCATATGGATCGAAATTTTTGTCGTAAGATCGAGATCTATCCTCGTGTGTTTTTCTTACAAGCCCCCGGATAGTTCAGATTATATCGACAACAACTTTACGGCAAAATTTCGAGATATGATCGAAACAGCAACATCTGAAAACAAAGAAACCTTACTAGCTGGAGATCTAAACTGTAACTATCTCGTCCCAAATGACCACAAAGAAATCAAAGACATTATCAGAATCAATGGACTCAAACAAGTAATTGAATTGCCAACAAGAATTACAAAAACAACGAAAACATTAAAAGATATTATTGCAACAACTGACAAAAGAAAGATTCTTTCCTCTATTGTGTTCCCGAATTCCTTCAGTGATCACGACTTCACTGGTATTGTCAGGAGAATGCATGTGGAAAAATTGAAACCGAGAAAAATACTCACAAGAGACTACTCAACGTATGACAAGGAGGCTTTCAAAAATGTACTACAAAGTATTGATTGGATGGATGTCTTACTTGCAGGTGAAATAAACAGTTCATGGAATCTTTTCAAAAGAATTGGCGGCGGTAGTCGATCACCATGCCCCTTTTGTTGAAAGGCGGGTACGAGGACGTGACTGCGCATGGCTCACAAAAGAGATTAAAGATAAAATGAATGAACGGGATTATCATCTACGGAAAGCAAGGGAGACTGGTAATGAGCAAGAATGGTCAGCATACAAGAGTCTACGAAATGAGATAACGAATCTAATCCGTCGTAATAAAGCAAATCATTGTCGAAGGATGCTACGTGATAACATCGATAGCCCGAAAGATTTCTGGAAGCAAGTTAAAAGATGCTATCCGACAAAAAGCCAAAGCTCAAAGTCCAATTTCTTTAACATTGGAGGTGAACGTGTATCTGATAAAGCAAAAATCGCAGATAGCTTTTGCTCATTTTTCGCCACAATAGGGTCCTCCCTTCAAGCAAAAACGTCCAACCTGTATGACAAAACATGGAAGTTTTTCAAAAACAGAGAATTTTCATCAAAAGTGAATCCCAAGGCTACTATCTTTAAATTCAAGGACATAGAGTTAAGGGAAGTACTGGCGGTTTTAAAGTCATTGAAAGCATCAAAGTCAGCTGGTCTGGACAACTTGCCCCCAAGGCTAATAAAGGACGGATCAGAACAAATTGCCGCACCCCTTTGCTTTCTGGCAAATAAAAGTTTGCTAAGTGGCCTTTTTCCAAATAGTGAAAAATGTGCCAGAGTGACATCTATTTACAAATCTGGAGAAAAATCAAACTTCGACAATTACAGGCCAATCTCTGTACTTAATGCTCTGTCGAAAGTCTTGGAAAAAATTGTACATACACAGCTTTCCGAATACCTCGAAACCAACAAGCTGCTATCTGACGCTCAATATGGGTTTCGAAGAAACAGATCAACGCAACACGTTGTTACCCTCTTCCTTGATCACATTCGCAGTAACATGGATGCAAGTCGCTGCACAGGAGCATTATATATGGATCAACGCAAAGCCTTTGACACCGTCCACCATGGTAATTTGCTGTCAAAATTCTCTCATTATGGCATTAAGAACTCGGAACTTGCTTGGCTAGAAGATTACCTTTTTAACAGGACTGAGTATGTCTGCTATGATGGTGTAAAGTCACAAACCGAGCACATCACGTATGGAGTCCCCCAGGGATCAATACTTGGCCCACTCCTGTTCGTTATCTTGATTAATGATCTACACCTTGTGATGGAAAAATGCAAAATCCTGATGTACGCTGACGATACGGTATTATTCTATTCGGATAAATCAGCAAAAGCTGTTGAGGATGTCATAAACCATGAAGCAGACCTTGCTGGGAAATGGTTTGCCGACAACAATTTGATAATGAATCTAAAGAAAGGCAAAACTGAATTCGTCATGTATGGAACAAGTCAAAAACTGTCAAGGCAACCATCTTGCCATATTGCAATTGAAGGAACAGACATTAATCAAAGTAATAGTTATGAATATCTTGGTATCACCCTTGACCATCATCTGACACTGCAACAACAAATTAATAAAATCTACAAGAAAGCCTCGAGTCGCTTGAAACTACTGCAGCGAATTCGACCAAATGTTAGCCCACATGTAGCAGAGAAGATATACAACGTAATGATAAGGCCAGTCCTTTTACATTGCTATCCAGTGTATATAAGCTTGGGTGATAACGTCAAATCTAAATTGCAATCAATACAAGACATTGGCCCAAAAAATAGTGGCCAATGATAACAGTATGTCCCTGACATGGGACAGCCTCGAGCAAGCCCGAAAGAAGCGAATCTCAATTGATGTGTTCAATTCAATCAATGGGATTTGCACGGAATCGCTAAAGAACATCTTCACCAAATTTGATCATGGCAAAAATACACGTGGAGATGGATCACTTCTTGTGCTACCAAAGGTGAGAAGCGAGTCAGGAAGAAAAACTTTCGCTTTTCAAGGAGCGTCAATTTACAACAATCTATCAAGTGACATCAGAGATGAAAAGTACTTTATCAATTTTAAAAGGAAAATAAACACACTTTGTTTTTAAATTCAGAACATGATTGTTATTAAGGTTTTTTACAGTGTTTACTCTTGCCTCTTGTAAGTTTTATCCCTTTATTTTACAAACTTTAATTCTAACAGGACCCTTAGTGATAGCAGTAAGACAATTACTGACAAGGCTATCCTGTATACATATGGTATATTATTATTATTATTATTATTATTATTATTATTATTATTATTATTATTATTATTATTTCGAAATTGTTTGAGAAACAGCTTTTTCATGTAATCTACGATCATTTGTGTGCAAATCTGTTATTAACGCCTAACCAATCGGGTTTTCTGCCTGGAGATTCAACCATAAATCAGTTGCTATTCATAGCACATAAGATTATTGTGCTTTTGATGATATGCAGAGTAAAGAAACACGTGCAGTATTCCTTGACTTATCTAAGGCTTTTGATATGGTGTGGCATGAAGGACTCATTCATAAGCTCAGATGTAACGGAGTATCTGGTAACATGCTGGCACTTATTAGCAGTTTTTTAAAGGGGCAGTCAGACGTGATGTTGCGCGGGACATTTCCATTGTATTTGCATGAAAAGTGCTTAGGCCTAGCATCGACTCGTCAATGGAGATTTTGAATTGGATTATCGCACATTTCAATCCATCTCCATCGACATTGCTCTTGACAATCTCAAGGATTTAATTGACAGATATTGTTCGTCTATGTCGATTTCATGTATTTGCAAAGTTATTTTGTTTATCACAAATTCCTGAAAGTCGTAAACAGCGATTTTGCAGAAGCAACTTTGAAGCTGCGAAGAGATAATCTACAAGTCGAAGTGAGCAAGAAACTCGCCAAAGAATCTGGTTTTTGAGTCAGATTTATGATGTTAGGTGAAACCGAAAGGTGAATAGAACCTTCTCACACTCTACTGGATTCATTGCTCAATTAATTTCATCAGAATTACAGCGAACAAAGAGGTACAGTAGACATGTTTTGGTATTTAGGCCTATACGAATCGGATTGTTACACGCAGAATCTGATACCCGCGTTTCGCGTCTGACTGCCCCTTTAAAAGATCGGAAACAAAGGGTTGTTTTGAATGGGAAAACTTCAGAGTGGCAGGATGTTCGCGCAGGTATACCACAAGGGTCTGTGCTGGGTCCTTTATTCTTTCTGGTGTATAAAAATGATCTCTGTGATAACTTGAATTGTAAGGTCAAACTCTTTGCAGATGATACTTCCTTGTTTTCAGTGATTGAAAACGAAATCGTTGGCGCTGAAGAATTGAATCGAGATCTCGAAAAATTACGGATCTTAGCTTGGCAGTGGAAAATGCAATTTAATGCAGATAAAACGGAGGAAGTCATATTTTCCACCAAAAAAGCTAGAATAGTCCACCCGCCTTTAACACTAGGCAATGACGAAATCAAACGGGAAAATGAACACAAGCATTTAGGAATGATATTGGATTCAAAGTTAAATGTTCAAAGTCATATCAGAGCAGCCATCCTAAAGGCTAGAAGAGGTATTGGTCTGATACGATATCTTTGAAAGTATGTCTCCAGGAATGTTCTTAATCTATCTTACAAATTATACGTGAGGCCTCACCTTGACTATGGTGATTTATTGTATCATAGATATGACCCAGAAATGCGGCTAGGTTTTACACAAAAATTGGAACAAACCCAGTATTCTGCAGCCCTGGCTGTCTCTGGTGCGTGGAGAGGTACAAATAGGCAAAGGCTTTACAATGAGTTGGGGTGGGAAACCCTTTATAGTAGAAGATGGTATCGTCGTTTATGTAATTTTTTCAATCTGAAAAGTAAACAGGTCCCAGAATATCTCTTCAATGAAATCCCTTCTGAACGACAAACCAGCTATAATCTTAGAAATCAGAGGATGTATTCTCCCTCCATTGACAAGACTGTGCGTTTTTCAAATACATATTTTAGTAATGCGCCTTTTGAATGGAATTTACTGGATAGCGATATCAGCTGTTCCAAGTCTATTGCCGAATTCAAGCGAAAACTGCTCTCCAAGATACGTCCAACTGAAAACTGTGTTTACAACATATATGATATTGAGGGTATTAAAATCTTAACAAAACTGCGCTTGCAGTTCAGTGCACTAAATGAGCATAGGTTTAGGCACAGATTTAACGCCGTAGGTCCACTTTGCAATTGCGGTACAGCAAATGAGGATAATAAGCATTTCCTCCTGCACTGCCCCTTGTTTAACAACTCTCGTATGAATCTCCATGGCGAACTCTCAGAATTTCTGAACTTAGATATTCCCAACCTTGATGATAATTTCTTTTGTTCACTGCTATTGTATGGAAGTGCTGAATATCCGTATATCATCAACAGAATAATTCTTGAAGCTACAATAAAGTACATTAAATCATCCAAGCGTTTTGATCTAGTAGATTACGAAACCTAGCATCCTCTAGAAACAAAGAATTCGCGCTTGACATGTTAGTGACTGTATCTATGTGTGAATGTATCTGTGTGTATGTTTGTATGTAAGTCCGTATGTGTACGTGTGTACTAGTCAAATTAATTTGATACATTTGAAATTGTAAGTGTCATTCATAGTAGGAACTCGCTGACAATATGTCCTTTCCCACTATGGATGGCACGTAGTTTATGAATCTTGTTATTGGTTACTTTTAATTGTTTTCATTGAATAAAAAAAAAATATCATGATGAAACCACGATGAAACCCTGGATAACGGTCAAGTTTGGCTTGTTTATTCACCGGTTTAATCGAATAAGCCCAAGGAATGTTGCTCCTGGTTTCCTAAATACTTCAAGAACACTAAATTTCAAATATTATTAAATTTTCTTTTCTCTCTTCAATGTGGTAAAAATCAATTTGGAAAGTTGTAACGACGGCACAAAAACAGGTCTCGTAGCAGCCTATTGCTATCCCACACACAGCCAGCCCAATGCTTTGAAACAACAACTAATAGTCTGTGTTCTAAAAATTTCATACAGGGTGTCCCAAAAAAGTGTCCGACTTTAAATTTGAATATGTCCGAGAATATTTAATGCATATGTACTATTTGGGCAATTTTTGAAAGCTGAAACATTTAATGCTCTGTTGAATCTATTGCTGCGTGAATTTGGGAAGTTTTAGGAAACCAGGGGGTTACTTACAATTCATGCAAATTTTAAAGTATTTTTAACTCTTTACTCCACTATTCTCCAATGTTATTCTAGTTTCTAAAAATAACTTATCTACATAGACCAGAAAGAACAATCTAAATACTTTTAGAAATTTGAGAACGTAATTCATAAAAATTGCGAAAATTCCAAATTTTACATGTTGGAAGACGGGGGGGGGGGGGGGGGCAGGGGCAACCGAAAACTTAGCTATGAAGAAAACAGTTTTTCAAGCCCGTTTCCAGTGAATATATCAACTTTGTCATAGTTTGGTTCGTTATGCAGGTTTTCTGCTTTGAAATTGAATGCATCTCAGAACATTAAGCAGCTTCTTTGACGGCCTTTGCAAAGTTTGCTCAATCATTCATCAGAAACAAGGCAATAACCTTTTCTTCTCCACCTCTGTACATTTCAAGGTCAATTTTGACCTTATGCATTGCTGCGTTATCGGAAGTTAAATACCTCCCTATCAGTGGTAGCAATTAGATTTCTGGTAATTTGAGTAACTCATGTTCAAAGGAAGAAATTTGAAACCTTCTTTTCCACTATGAAGAGGGCTAGTTTTGCTTTCAAACAGTAAATATCACCGTAAATGCAGACAGCAGTAGAGCAAAGGTGAAGAAACCAGCAACAAATTGGCTATAACTTTGAGAGCCACCCTGGTTTCTTAGTATTTAGTACTGCGATAGACTCAAAAGGAAATTACACGTCTCAGCTCTCAAATAATACCAGAACGGTTCATATGTATCAAATATTTTCAGATTTATTCAAATTTAAAAGTCGAACGCTTTTTTGGGACACCCTGTATATTTGTTGTTTTATAAAGGGATCAATTTTGGAACTTCATGGGACGAAGGCCTTCAGACGCTAACGGACATTAACCGAGGTTACGAATTCGATCATTTTAGGATCTCACTTCTACTAATAAACAATTGATCAGAGATCTTAGGCTGATAGCATCAATAACATGATTAAAATTGATTTGGAATTATTTTGATCATGAAATGAAATGTGAGAAACAAACCTTTCATTTATGAGATCGTAGCTTGATACATGATTTCTATCGGTTGTTGGCGTTGCAGAACATCTTTCAATTAAAAGAACAAGGTTGGTGTCATTTGTGCCGACCTGCACTTCGAAGTAAAGTCTTTGGTCTAATTTAACAGTAGCGGGGAAAATGCTTTGTAGCGTTGTGAACGTCTTGTCTTTAAACATCGACATTGACACTGTAAATGTTCCAAATCCAACTAGAAAGGAAAATCGATACAACAGTGTTCTTAAATGAAAAAATTCAGTAACATCAATGATTTCAAAAATTTAATTTAATCGTTTAGAGGGTCAAAGATTTCAAACAAAATAAGTTGTTAATTATGTGACATATGGCAACATATATCATGTTTACACTCTACCGGTACAACTTTTCATTTGTAACAGAAGTTTATCGAATCGGCATCCTAATTACAATGTTCTTGCTAATCAATAGCCCTTTGATCATTTTATCCGTAGAATTAATTTGCTCTGAAGCAGTGCAGATGCTTTTGAACTGTAAAGATGTTGCGAAATTTTATTGATACAATTTAACCCTGTAGTGGTTGGGCTATCTGACACATCCTATTTTGGCATGTGGGCAAAAAGCCCCCCCCCCCCCCACCTAACTCTTGACTGGAAATAGATAGAGCAACCAGATTTGGTGTACTAATATGCCCCAGGCATGTACTTTATGACAATATAAAAATTAGCCTAAAATTAGTAGTCATTAATGCTTGCGTCAGCCTTTTTCTTCGTGTCAAGAAAAGCGTAAAAATCGGTCAAAATCAGGAAAAATGCGATAAAATTAATTTTGAGCACAATTTCCATCCAAATTCGAAAATTATGAGAGATTACATCAAATAGCACTACCCTGCAAAATATCTTTGCAGAATATTGCAATTTGCTACTTTTTTGCGAAAATTGATATTTGAGAATTGGCGATTTTGACAGATTCAGGTCGGGAAATTGTCTCTCCTCCCCCCTTCATTTGTCAAAATATTTTATGAAACTTCTTGAGTTGTGGCATAATACGCAGCAGCAAAAAGTCAGAAAGTTTCCGGGCAGTAATTGTTCTTCTGGCAGAGTTATAACAAAAAGTCTACTAGGGGGGGGGCAGCCAAAATAGGGTTAAACGCGTTTAAGTATTTAAGATGATTCTGAAGACCTTGATAAATCGAAAATATCCAGCGATCCAATGGAAAAATTAATTCAAGGCAAACAAATTGACTTTTCACTTAAGCTTTAAAAAAAGAAGTACTGTGAGGCAGCTGGTTGGCTCCTGTAAACAACGGGATCTTATTGTTGAATAAACAATCCTCATTTAGCACAAAAGATAAAAATGGCGACTGATTGTACTCATTAGGGAACTTCATATTTTAGGAAGCCAAGCAGCCGCGTTAGTACTAGAATGGTAAGGTGCTAGAAGAAGCCCTTGTGACACACCCGATGTGATTTCCTGCAAGCTGCCAAAAGCACAACCTATTTTCACTCTTCGATTTCTTTTAACGAGGTAGCTGTGCACGAGCTTAAAGAGTGTCGAAACTGAAGGCCCATCGGAGCAATAAAGAAGTCATTGGGGCACACAGCCATATGTATTCGATAGGTCCATCAAAACAGTTTAATTTATACCGTACTACTGGTCGATACATCTACGGATTGTCTCGATGACTTGGAAAGAGCATGTTGCGTTTTGTGTCCCTCTCTAAATCAACACAGGAATATTGGAGAATTTTGGTTCCATAAACGAAACCATTGACTTTTTCCATTATTTTTAAAAGGCGAGAAATGGCTGAACTGTGTTACTCGGAACACATTCAACATTATGCTTTAACTTCCATTGCTCATCTACTGGGTGCGCTAAAATAAACTATGCACATTTGAATGCCACGATAAATCTTACACTGGACCAATTTTGAAGATGTATGACTTAATCTTTAGCAGAAAGCCTGAATTAGATTCTTGGAATTTTTTGGAAATTTTTTGTTTTTATGTTTTAGAGCTACAAACAGCCTCTTAACCCTATCCAGAGTAGGCTCTTTGAAACTCTTGGGAAACTACGGCACAAAGTGCTCCCCTCTACTTGTCTAAGAACCATATTTTGATGGCCCAAAAAATGGCAAATACAACAAAGTTTTTCAACACAGAGATTAAGGCACGTCTGCAAATGTGTGCCAGTTGAAAAGCAAGAGCCTTTAATCGAAATTGAAATATATAGTGAACCAAATTTGCACGCAACAGGAACTTTTTGAAGTTATTTTTGCATGCTTTCAGGATTCATTTATTTTGAACACAAAAAGAGCAATGTTTGTCTAAAATTTATTAAAAATTACTTTGAAAAATAGCAAAAAATGCTAAATATGCATTAAAAGACCTGCTGCATCATATGATGTTACTCATTTTTCGAACAATAAGCCTAGATGGTTTTTTGTCAGTACGCATGCACAACAATGAATTATTGATGACATCATCAAACATCAATGATCTATATATCAAATGAAAGCCCGTTCCGTATCGTGACAAGGAACAGCTCCATCCTTAACAAGGGTAATGTTATCAGTTGAATCTAAACATTTATCATACATTGAAAGCTTGGAAGTAAAGAAAAATGCATTCTCGTTACTTAACTCTGTCAGATCAAGGTTCATGAAGATTTTTACATCCTTGCTTAGTTTATATTACCAGATACGTTAATCGGTGTGGGTTGTATAAGCATTTTAGCAACCCCCTTTAGCCTGGTCGTACCTTGATGAAACTGAAAATTGAAAGTAAATTGACTCTAACTAAAATTCACAAAAACATTTCAAATTAGCAAAGAATGTTACCTTCTGTGGCAGTGATAAATGTTTTAACTGGCTCTAGACAGATGGTTGATGTATTTTTGGTACGTTCAAGTAAACATCTAAATTTAATTCTTTTGCCAGTCGATCGGACCAATTTTGAAGTAGTATTCCCAAATGTCCACATTACTTCATTTTCATAAACAATATGTGTCGATGTCTCTGTTCTCGTTGTACCACATTTGTCATACGTGGTAGCCAGTCCATACTCATTATTTGGGAAGTACCGTTTGCCAGTACAACTTGTATCATTCAATGTTATCGATGAGCCATCAAAAAGCTGTGTCCGGTTATCCAAGAATATTGCCATTGAAGTTTCATTGCAAACGACTCTATTTGATCCATCTGTAATGAAAACAGCTGCGATTACTGCGACAAACATGGTTGATATGACACTAAAGGTAGAGCAAAGGACATTGGACGGACCATGGGCCTTTGATTGACTTTGAGGGTACCTTAAAAACTCTATCTGGCCATCTCTCTATTAAGCTCTCCTCCCTAACAAGCACCCCCTGGCCTTCTAATACGACGCATTAAATATCAAGTATCAAATGAGTATCAAATAAGGCCAACTCGCGGTTAAGCTCCACCCCAAATTATGTCAAATGCCAGGCGCGGTTAAGCTCCACCCCAAATTATGTCAAATGCCAGGCGCGGTTACGCTCCACCCCAAATTATGTCAAATGTAAGAGGTTAACAGACAATGTCCATTTATTTATCTAAACAAGTTGGCATGTTAATTTTGATTTGGCTTGGGATCAAAGCTGTGTCAAATGTGTGAAATGGCGAGGTAACATTTTATGTTGATACTTGGGGGAAAATGGGGTAAAAAACTAAGAGCTATAATCTATATCCTTCTTATTTGACTTTGTGAATCACCCCGCCTCTAAAAATCCTCCCTCTCTCTGTAGCACCCTTCGGATTCTCCAGGAATAAATGAGCCCATCCGGGTATCTATACAGGGGCTGTTTTATAGAGAAGTTCTCGTATATCACTTCATGAAATATGTTGCCTTCTTGATAATATCATTAAAACAGAGGCTAGGTAGATATATTAGGTGTTATAAAAACCAACAACTAACTGATCACACAAACTGGCTAAAAGTTTATGTTGAGCAGCCTCAAAAGCCTTTTCAACTGCGCAGGGACGGTGGTAATCCAATTCAATAGCCTTCTATCTTAGCTGCCTCAGAAATTGTACGTCTTCAAAGAGCCATTGTCACATAGGGTCCTTTGCAGGCACGCTGCAATATCAGATTTTCTGAAAATCAAACTTTGCCTGAGCAGAAGTTGTAGATCAGTACTCCTAAAGTTAAAATGATAACAATGTTTGAATTTATGTGAATTTCGATAAGTTCTTCTGATTAAGCCAAATTTTATTTCAGATTCAGGTTCTTTAAATGAATCACTCAGCCAATAAAGAAGCAGTTTGGGCATGCGATGTGACAAATTGCAAATCAATATTGTATCTTCTTCGTAAAGGTTGAGTAACAATGTCTGAAAGCAAGGCTCCTCTGCAGTGACTGCTGCCAACCAGGTGCATCCAATCGGCTATATTTGCATAACAGCTTTAGCTTCCTTACCGTCACATTTGGTTCCATTTTCAAAATAGCCAAATTCACATTGACATGTATAAGATCCATTGGTATTTGTACAAGAACCATTGATACTGCACTGATGTTGTCCAGTCGTACACTCGTTTATGTCAGTGCAAGTAAATCCATCGCCGCTGAATCCACTCTTACATGAGCAATTGTATGAGTCATTGCCTGGATGACAAATAGCATCTGGACTGCATAGTTTTGGTTTACATTCTAGAAGGAAATTGAAGAGAGGTCAGTACAAACATTCATATGATGAGGATCGGGAAGACAAATCTAAGAAGCATCAACAAGTACAGGTTTGGTAAGAGAATAGCACCAGTTGGTTTTGATTGAAACAGCATTTCAAAGTGATTAGTGATCACAGGCAAAGGAAATTCTTTCAACCTGTGATTCAAAACAAGCAAAGCCTCAAAAGTTGGCCTGAAACCCAGGTAGCTAGGTCGCTCGTAGTGCGTCCCAGAAATTGCTTTCAAGAACAAACATGAGCATAAATCAAGAGAAGAAGGATAAATCTACACATCTGCCACGGACATTGTGTGCTTTTTTGGCTCAAAAGCCGATTAGGAGCCAATTCAGTTCTCTTATTTTTTGGTGTAATTAAAACTTCTGAACCAAAGAAATGAAATGCCTCAGGAAGATGTTCAGATATATCCTTCCTATTTCGATATACGTTCATTTTTCCTCTTAAAAACAATTTCTGGAAAGCACAACGAGCGCGCTAGTTACTTTGGTTACAGAAAAACCTTTGCGGCTTTGTTTGCTTTGAATTTCTGGTTGAGAGAATTTCTTTCATCTGTAGGCACTAATTGATTTGAATTCAAGTGTCAAGAAAAGCAGCTCATGCTATTGTGTTACAAAATTTGTTCTTGTTAGAAGCTTCCGTTGTCCGCGTTTCATTGATGGTATCCTTCTAAGGAGAAAGCTTTTCACGGAAACATTTAATGTTCAGCATTTGTAGAGACTTTGATCCGTTCTTCATCTGACCATTCATTTCCAATCCTTCATCCTCCAATCCTTCAAAAAATTTCCTCGTGTTCTGATTCATAGGATAACTGTTGCAAAACGATCAAGGTTTTCTTGTCGCTAAAGGCAAGCATGATATTAGGAGATGCATTCTAAGCCAAAGTAAAGGATCTTTCTTCAAAAATTTTCCTCGTGCTCTGATTCATAGGATAACTGTTGCAGAACGATCAAGGTTTTCTTGTCGCTATAATAATAATAATAATAATAATAATAATAATAATAATAATAATAATAATAATAATAATAATAATAATAATAATAATAATAATAATAATAATAATAATAATAAAACGAATATTTATACAGGATAAACACTTCAACAATTACAATATTGTGCCCTAGACCTTAAATGAAATTGAAAGATTATTTATTACATTAAAAACGTTGATAAAATCTTACAAGAATAGAATCTATAATACCTAATAAAACCTAATTTCACATCGAAATAAAAATAATGTTTGTCACTGTCATACAAAATGATTTTTAAGTTTTTTAACAAGTTCTTTGTGTGTCCCTGTCCGACGTATGTCTAAAGGTAGCTCATTGTACACTTTAGAGCCCATATATCGAAACGACTTTCGTGCATATTCTTTTTTAATAAAAGGTAATCGCAGAGTGCATTTGTTGCTTCTTGCTTCCTTTTCATGTTGTATCGGAGTAAAATAATTCTGAAAATGTTCACAGATATCTCTGTCCAGGCATTTTCGCACAAGTTTGCAGGCTCTCATCTTATTCGCATTTATGACTGACATGAGCCCTTTGTCTGCTGTTTTATCACCATACCATAGACTATCTTCATGCAACGAGAATGAAATGAGGAAAGTCTGCTTATTTGTGTATTTGAGAGCTTCAGTTGCAATATACCACAGTAAGTAAATGTGGGAAGAATCATAGTACGATAGATTGTACTAGCAGTAGCATTGTCCATGCACGACCTTAATTTTGCTAGAAGTCGTAGTCTACCGGATGCACGCTTGAAACATTTGTCAAAATGGGAGTTCAAGTTAAGTGTGGTATCCACAAGGACGCCAAGATATTTATAATCAGTTGTGTTGTTAATTACCGTTGGGGTTGGCTGAGATATTGTGACTTTGAGTGGCCCATATCGCTGTTTTGCAATTCGTTGTGCTGTTCCAAATAGTATCGACTCTGTCTTGCCTTTCTTCAGATTCAATATGAGTTCATAGGCAAGCATAATATTGGGAGATGCATTCTAAGCCAAAGTACATCGCTGTTATCACTGTGTGTTACAACATCGCTGTTATCACTGTGTGTTACTCTCCTGCGCAGAGGGTTCCTTTTTGAAAAGCGGGAAAGAAAAGGAAAAGCGGGAAAGAAAAGAGAACCTCTACCATCTGCCACGCCCAACCCAGAAGAAATCCGGGGGTTGCAAATTGCCGCCTCGACTTGAAAGAGAGGATTTTTTCTTCCTTTCATTTGCGAACTTTCGATCCACAATGGCGGAACTAAGATATGCTAGCAGTGGCAAAAGTGCAACCGATCGATTATCGGACTGTAGTGGTGGTGTCATGTTGAAGAAATTGAGAGAAGGGAAGATGTGTTGTCCGATCTGTGTAAAGCACTCCGAAAGTTTAGATTATGTAATAGTTAGTGAAGAAACGATGAATTCAGCACACGATGAAACTGCATTTTTTGACGTTAGTGGTGGAGGGCTTGATCACCACATGAGGGTTATGCATGGCACAATTTTATCTGAAGATCTTTCATTAGAAGCAAGAACCATATCGCGCAGATTGGTCAGCTCAGAGACACTTACTAATTTGAAAAGGTTTTCAGAGGCAAGACACACAGAGGGGACGGTGGACTATTTCAAGTGTCTGGTACAAAGTGGTGATGATCAAATGACCTTCTATGCGAAACGAGAGAAAGAGGCGGCTAAATATTTTTGCCTGTATCTGGATCATAAAGGCAAAGTATATGAAATTGAAGACAGGAGTCGTCCATGTACAGTTGATTTAAGAGTAGCAACCTGCACATAACGTACATTGCGTGTAAAACCAGGGGCGGACTGGCACTTTTTTCTGGGGTGGCGTTATGGCTCAGCAAGGGCCCGTAGGGCGTGGCCAGTTCTTAATTGGGTGCGGTCACTTGGAAAAACCAAACTTCACGCACTGTTATAAAAGGTGGATAGGAATTTTTGCATTACTCAATCCGTTCGTGAGCGAGGAATCATTGCAAAGTCAAGCTTACTAAAAGCTGGAATCGGTTGCAACGAATTTGACAGTTGACGAGATATATCGTTTTAAATCTGTATGATGATGAGTAAAGTATCTATATTTCTACATTTCTAGATTCTACTTCTAAATAACTTTTGCGCGAAGACCAAATCGAATACGCAACCCCTTGTCATGACATTCAAGTGGTGGGGCACTACCTGGGATCGAGCCCTGAAGGTGACGGTGAAGTTGCGTTTTTCAGCGCCAAGCGCTGGGATCGCAGAAATAGAGCAGACCTAAGGGTTAATCCATGTCAATGAGGGACAGCCTGTTAACCATGTACTATTAGATTTTGCTGATTTTAGGGTTTTCATTTAAGCATGATGATAATAGTAACATATCCAAATTTCAGCTCGGTACCATTCTTCATTCTGGAAATATCTTATTTCAAAGTTTTGACATTTTTAGGCCTAATTTGTCATTGGCCGCCATTTTGAATTTACACTTTTAGTGAAATTAGCTATCTTTAGATCACCTTTTCAGAATTTTATCATCCAAATGTGCTTTTAATATGAATTTGTGGTGGAGAGCCCAGAAATAATCTCAAATACCACGAACAGAAGTCCCCATAAATGCACTATTAAGTTTGATTTTACAATGTTCCTTGTTCATACTTGACTAATTTTTTGCAATGTTGCTTGACTTTGACAAAACTGATATTTTCCAGGCAAAAAGTAGCCATATGCACCTACTTTGATGGGAAAAATCTTTTCAGACAAACCTACCATCAAAGAGTTATCCATGTTCAATTATTTGTCCTTATATTTGTATAATGCGCAACAACAACATCTACGTTTGCAAAGTATATTTCATCATGTTGGCACCATAATGTTGCTTTTAGAAAGAAAGTGACAGAAGTGTAATGCAAGTTGCAGGAACCGTAGCAAGTTTGCAACTCTTTTATTCATTGTTTGCAAACCATGAGTGGAAGAACACCTACACTGTGTATTACTGTGAAAGTTTTATCAGCATTGAACCACCTTAACCAATTGTTTTTTGTGCGTTTCAACTTATTTTGACTTGGTAGTGAACCACCTTATCGCTGTTTCATGATTTTGAAAATTTCAGTAGTGAGCCACCTTAAAACACACAAAAAACGATTGGTAAAGGTGGCTCACTACTGATACAAACATAAGGCAAATGATTGAACATGGATAACTCTTTGATGGTAGGTTTGTCTGGAAAGATTTTTCCCATGAAAGTAGGTGCATGTGGCTACTTTTTGCCTGCAAATTATCAGTTTTGTCAAAGTCAAGCAACATTGCAAAAAAATTAGTCAAGTATGAACAAAGGAACACTGACAAATCAAACTTAATAGTGCATTTATGGGGATTTCTGTTGGTGGTATCATAATTTTGAGATTATTTCTGCGCTCTCCACCACAAATTCATATTAAAAGCACATTTGGATGATAAAATTCTGAAAAGGTGATCAAAAGATAGCTAATTTCACTAAAAGTGTAAATTCAAAATGGCGGCCAATGACAAATTAGGCCTAAAAATGTCAAAACTTTGAAATAAGATATTTCCAGAATGAAGAATGGTACCAAGCTGAAATTTGGATATGTTACTATTATCATCATGCTTAAATGAATATCCTAAAATCAGCAAAATCTAAGAGAACATGGTTAAAAAGTTATCTTTTTGTCCCCCTTTGATTTAGAATTACCCCTAATCGAGTCCGCGACCCCTTGTCATGACCCTCAAATGGTGGGGTCCTACCAGGTATCGAACCCACTCCGCCTGAATGTTCTGGTTGCAAAGTCAGAGGATTACACCACTGCGCCACAACACCTTACACGGCGTGGCCAGGGAAAATTAAATGGGGGGCACGAGAACGGGGGAGTGTGGGGGCGAAGCCCCCAGGAAAATTTTTAGGGCCACGCCCTTTACTTTGGCTTAGAATGCATCTCCCAATATTATGCTTGCCTATGAACTCATATTGAATCTGAAGAAAGGCAAGACAGAGTCGATACTATTTGGAACAGCACAACGAATTGCAAAACAGCGATATGGGCCACTCAAAGTCACAATATCTCAGCCAACCCCAACGGTAATTAACAACACAACTGATTATAAATATCTTGGCGTCCTTGTGGATACCACACTTAACTTGAACTCCCATTTTGACAAATGTTTCAAGCGTGCATCCGGTAGACTACGACTTCTAGCAAAATTAAGGTCGTGCATGGACAATGCTACTGCTAGTACAATCTATCGTACTATGATTCTTCCCACATTTACTTACTGTGGTATATTGCAACTGAAGCTCTCAAATACACAAATAAGCAGACTTTCCTCATTTCATTCTCGTTGCATGAAGATAGTCTATGGTATGGTGATAAAACAGCAGACAAAGGGTTCATGTTAGTCATAAATGCGAATAAGATGAGAGCCTGCAAACTTGTGCGAAAATGCCTGGACAGAGATATCTGTGAACATTTTCAGAATTATTTTACTCCGATACAACATGAAAAGGAAGCAAGAAGCAACAAATGCACTCTGCGATTACCTTTTATTAAAAAAGAATATGCACGAAAGTCGTTTCAATATATGGGCTCTATAAAGTGTACAATGAGCTACCTTTAGACATACGTCGGACAGGGACACACAAAGAATTTGTTAAAAAACTTAAAAATCATTTTGTATGACAGTGACAAACATTATTTTTATTTCGATGTGAAATTAGGTTTTATTAGGTATTATAGATTCTATTCTTGTAAGATTTTATCAACGTTTTTAATGTAATAAATAATCTTTCAATTTCATTTAAGGTCTAGGGCACAGGACACACAGTGATAACAGCGATATTGTAATTGTTGAAGTGTTTATCCTGTATAAATATTCGTTTTATTATTATTATTATTATTATTATTATTATTATTATTATTATTATTATTATTATTATTATTATTATTATTATTATTATTATTATTATTATTATTATTATAGCGACAAGAAAACCATGATCGTTCTGCAACAGTTATCCTATGAATCAGAGCACGAGGAAAATTTTTGAAGAAAGATCCTTTACTTTGGCTTAGAATGCATCTCCTAATATCATGCTTGCCTTTAGCGACAAGGAAACCTTGATCGTTTTGCAACAGTTATCCTATGAATCAGAACACGAGGAAAATTTTTGAAGAAAGATCCTTTACTTTGGCTTAGAATGCATCTCCTAATATCATGCTTGCCTTTAGCGACAAGGAAACCTTGATCGTTTTGCAACAATTATCCTCTGAATCAGAACAGGACGAAAATTTTTGAAGAAAGATCCTTCACTTTGGCTTGGAATGTATCTACCAGTATCATGCTTGCCAGTCCTAAAATGGAAGGTTTGACATTTCTCGGAAAATTCTTACCCAACCTATACCCAGCTATTTTCTCTTCGGTTCTAGAGGAATCTCGAGGACCATCTTTCGACAAAAATTGGGAGGGGGAAATTGCCCCTCATACCCCCGTGGCCACGCCACTGTCCGCCTGAATGTTCTGCCTGCAAAGTCAGAGGATTACACCACTGCGCCACAACACCTTCTGCCAGTTTGGGAAAATGAAAGGCCCATGGTTGACTCCTCTATAAATTGTATAGCAAGGTCTCTATCTAATACGTCTAGAATGTTGAAACAGAAAGGTCCATCTAAGGCTGAGTAACTATGAATGTCAACTGCACTGGAATGACTTTTTGGCGCTTGACAATAAAGGGGCAAACTGTAAATTGAGTTGAACGAAAAGGGCCAAAACTAATGGGCCAAAAATGGGGATTTTTGCTTCACTACTGGGCCGGTCCGGGGGGGTACTCCAATTGTGGCCTGACAGGGGGGTCCAGTCAGGGTTAGAGAGGGCCAACGCAAAAATTTTGAAAAATACCCTCAAATGGTAGTATCTTTTTACGGAAACCCCCAAATGGTAGTTCGTGGACCTAAAATTGGGTCATCTGGTAGCATCTAGTAGTGAAAATTTTCTGCAGTTTTTCAAAATTTTCTATTGTAAAAACTGATTGAACAAAGGAAGAAAACTTCAAAATTCATTGATAATTATTGCTGCAACGACCATATTGCCATGCGGAGGAGCATACTGATTTGAAATCTAATGACTGGCCAGGAATCTTGGAATACCCCCAATTGGTAGTAGGAGTTTGACAAATAGGGCCATTTGGTAGCCATGTCATAAGACCCTCAAACCGACTGGACCCCCTGTTAGGCCATAATGGGAGTACCCCCCCCCCCCCCGGGTGGGCCGGGAAGAGGGTCTACTGGGCCAATGGCCCGCTAGTTATAATATTAAAAGATGCCCTGACTGAACGTGAAGAGGTGTTCATTTGGTTGGGGCCCAGAGATATTAGACGTGATAGCCATTGTTTCGAATCAGCTTGCGAAGCTTACGTGTATGGTTATAGATTGATGCTTAAATTCAAAAATTTCTCTTTATGAAGGGCCCGCTTTTCAAATCATAAGGGGGTCCGGGTGGCGATCGCCACCTAGCCTCCCGGGCCAGTCCGCCCCTGTGTAAAACCTCATCAAAGATACATTTGGAAGCCAGCTTCACAAGGACGGTGAGTTCCATGTAACTTTCCATTTAACTCACCTGTCCTGTGGTGTGTAGCAAAGACTTAAAACTGCACATTGGCATTAATTTTAAAAACTGATACTGTATTTAAGCAAGTTTCCCTTTATTTATGCATCTTTTAAGGAGTTATTGGCAAGCTAGAGCAGCATTTTCACAGGAAATTTATGAATTATTTCATTTTCAGTTCATAGTACATAATAACCTGCAAGAGAAATACACTTATATTTTGTAAGAAATGGCTTAAATGAGGAACTGCACTCTCGCTTTAAAAAAATTGATAAACTAGGCTTACCTGTATTTGAAAAGCTAAGAAATATATAGTTTGCAGATTTGGTTTTCCAAGGTCACGCTTTTCACCTTGCCATTATGCAGTAATAACAAGTTTGATGCTGTTTTGAGTGGATTTGTGCTGTCAACAATTCTATTAATCTTAAACATGATTGCATTCCAAACTTATTGTAACGATTACATGCTATTTTATTCTGAATTCATTTCATATTGCTGTACTCATCTTCTTAATTGAATTACCATTTTGCTCTTACAGGTAAATTCACCACATCCAGGGCTGGTAGCAGACATCCAGACACAACCTATTGAGCCAACTTTTTCAGCTGAGCAATTCTCCTGCATAGATCTTAAGGAAAAGCCATCATTTATTTTGCAAAAAGTTTTTGGTATTGCAAATTTCCGACAAGGTCAGAAAGAAATAATTGACAATATTTTGTGTGAAAAAGATAACATTGCCCTGTTGCCCACTGGAGATGGTAAGAGTATCATTTATTCGGTAGTTGCTCTGCTTCAAGGAGGCATTCATATTCTAATTGAGCCACTCAAGTCTTTAATGGAAGAGCAGGTCAAAACATTACGGGACAAGTATGTCACTTCATATTTTGTCAATTCGTCTCTAAATATTCAACAAATTGAAGAGATACTTCACATATTAGCAAGCAAAGATACAACAATGGCCTTATTGTTCACAAGCCCAAAATGGCTGCAGGGAGCAAAACTAAAGCAATGCATCAACACTCTTAAAAGTCAGGGGAGACTGAAAAATGTTTTTGTTGATGAAGCCCATTGTGTTGACTTATGGGCGGGAAGCTTCAGAGCAGCATACTCACAGCTTGGGTTTTTGAAGCATCAGCTTGCCATTCCAATAACTGCCCTCTCAGGTAGTGCATCTAGGCATACAGCTAAAGTGATAACTGAATCTGTAAATCTGGATAAGCCAACCATCACAAAGAGGTCATTTTATAGGTCAAATCTGTCAATCTGTGTTATCAAAAAGGCGATAAAACCAATTGCACAGATGGTAAATATTGTCACTGGGAAGTTTAAAAATCCTGTGGCATCATTTATTGCAATAAACGCGCAACAACAAAAGATGCAGCGCATGCATTAAAGAGTGCAGGAATAAATGCAGTATTTATCCATGGAGACCTTGATGATACTGAAAGGAGGCAAAGTGAATCAAAATGGAGGCAAGGCATTGCAAAAATTGCATGCTGTACAAAAACTTTTGGAATGGGCATCAACAAAGCAGATGTCAGATTCATTTTGCATATAGACATGCCAGCCACCCTAGAAGATTACTACCAAGAAATTGGTCGTGCTGGCAGAGATGGTGAACCTGCAGAATCAATTGCACTGTTTTCCTTTGAGAGCAGGAATTTCCACCTCCAAAATATTGCTGCAATCAACAAGGCTGATGAGCGGAAGTACAAGGTAGATAATTTGAACACTATAACTAGTTTCCTTGGCCAGAGTCGTTCATGCAGGCACAAATTGATTTTGTCACATTTTGATGAAACTTCCCAAGCATGTGAGAAGAACTGTGATGTATGTGCAAGTAAGCAAACAAGCCCAGAAACCAATCTTTTTGACCATGCCAAGGAGATACTAAAGTGCTTCACAAGTATGAGAGCAATTCACAGCAAAATAACAATGACATTGCTCCTTCTTGTTTTAATAGGATCTGCCTCAAAAGATTTGCAGCTTAAAGGGTTGCATAAAGCAAAAAACTTTGGAATTGGAAAAAAATAGAATGGCCAGTGAAGAAAGAAAGGAAGGCAGTCATTCAAAAACTGGTGTTCAAATTGATTTTTGATGGCTTTCTTGCTGAAGTTTTTAAGCCAAAACAAGCTAAAGGCTATCAAAAAATGAAGAAGGATCTAGATTATGCAGTTTACATAGAGCATGGAAATATTGAAAACTTTTACAAGCTAGAAAAATACACTCTATCATGAACAGAACAAACTCAAAAAAGTAGACAGATTAATGATTGATCATAACAAGACCATGCAAATTTTGCATCTAGAAACTGATTATGCTTGCTTTAAGGTTTGGTAGGAAATCCTCCCTCCCCCCCCCCCCTTTCAGTATGAATTATAAGAAACTACAAACAATCTCGTAATTATGAAGGGACAGATTTTCTTTTCAGACATAATGTTCATACAATGCATTAAAGGGAATCTAAGCATATATAAGCCTGTGATAAAAATAACAGTATACCGTAACACCTGTAGAACCATATTTGGGTAACTGATCTACGTAAACAGTAAATACTGATATCTGATAGGCTAGAATTTGACCTCAAGTGGCTTGAGCCACTTTTATAAGCTTACATTGCCTTTAATCATATCATGAAATATACAACCAAAGGATTATTTTGAAACTTGAGCTTACTCTCCTGTGCAGAGGTTCCCTCTTTCATGTTTGCATTGCAAAGAATCAGGGATAATGCACAGCAGAATTACTTCAAAATGATAGAGGGAAGCTCTGCCTTGGAGAGTACCTTGAGCTCAGAGAAGAGGTTTTCTCACTTGGGAATCCAGTAACTTTTTTGTAACCTAATATACAGTATGTCATCTGAAAGTCCATCTTATTCTGATTCCAAATTATGAATTGCCATGATTATTTTCTTAAATCTCTTAATTTTGATCACTGATCATTCAAAATAATTAAAAAGTTAGCTGCTGTTGGAAATAGAACTCATTGCCTTATGATGTTGAAAGAATGCATGCATTGAGAATGATGTGAGCTTTCAGATGGCATGCAATTGATTTATGTACAATATGCTTTTAAAGAAACAAGATGCTAAAATTCCCAATGAAGAAAGCCTTCTTTTTTTAGCTCTAATTTCAAACTTATTTACTTTTGAAGATCTTTAAATGGATGTTTGTGCGACCAAGATTCGATATATTTTAGATCCCTGGCATTTATCCATTGATCAAATGATGAGGGTATACATAATAGCTTTTTGGTTCTTTTAGACCATATTTTGCGCAATAACATACAATTTTACAAGTCAAATACTTCAATTTGATAAAGTTTTTTCTTAAACCATGATATCAAAATTAACATGCAAACTTATTTAGCTCAATAAATGGAAACTCTTTCGTAGCCTCTCAAATTTGATATAAGTGTGGGGCTTAATAGAGAGGGGGGCTTATTTAAAACTTGGGCTCGAAGGGGAGAGGCTTATTAGAGAGGGGGGCTTAATAGAGGGGGGGGGCTTAATAAGCTTTAATGGTATTCAAATGTAAGAATTCTTGAAAAGTATATGAACATACACTACTGTGAACAATCTTCAGATTGTTGGACACAATTTTGTGGGAAGTTTTAATAATCTAGGATCTGCTGATGTGGGAAAAAGTTTCTATTAAAAAATTTGTGAAAAGTGAAACTTTCCTATTCACAACTTATCAATTTCCATCATTCAAAATATATTGAAAAAACTAATTTTCCTTAGCTATTTCATTTTAACGATATTGTCTGAAAAATTACGCTGACCCTTCAAGCAACTCATAACGAACATCTGGAAATAAGTCAAATATCTTCTTCTGGAAATTTGCTTTCAATTTGTCACATCCTTTCTCTTCTACATCTAAAAAACTTTGAGGAACAGTTTCTGTGGAACACATTCCCGTCACTTCAGAACTGTTGGCAATTGTTGGGGTGAATAGATGCTTGTTCACACAAAACCAGGCACCCTTCAATTGGTCTGGCAATGAACTTGATACAGAGTGCCTTGTTGTAGTGTGGTCATCAAATGCCTCTTTACCTCGGTAAGCATCTTTAATCATGCTAATTACATCGATTGATCCACCCAGCCTTGTACAAGTTTTTACAGTTGCATGACCAGAAACATAATTTTTTGTTGCCTTCACTACACGACTCTCTACCCAGCTATCTAGTTCAATCCCTTTGCCACTCTTGCCTGACAAATTTATGCTGCAATTTTGCTGGAGCAGCCTGCGGAATGCCAATGGCCATTTTGCAACAAAATTTACAATATGGTAAAAGACTTCCCCATAATAATTCCTGAAACCAAGTTGCCCAAATGTTGGAAGCAGTAGCATGTAAACTATTTCTCTTCCAATGCCAAAGTTGTGATGATTGCTGTAATCAAATAGGTCAAGTAGGGGCCCATAATGGAGGAACATTCTGCTATGGTACTTAAAAGAGATATTCTCATTGCACCGCATTTTAATCCATCTGTGAAATGCCTCTAAAATAGCCTTGTTGTGGGAGCCATGCTTCTTGAAACAAGATCGAAGACTTCCTGGATCTGGAAAGTGATCAGAAAGTTTGAATTCATATGCAGCTGCAATGCAATAACTTAAAGAACAATCCCGTACAGCCTCTCGAATTTGTCTGTAGTTGTCCTGTTCAAATTTTTTCTCCTTGAAAACTTCTGTTCTGAGCTTTTGGCGATTCAGAACATTCTTCACCAAGTAGTGGAAACCACCCGGGCCTTGTTCTTTGAAACATGCTTCTATAACTGCTCCTTTGGTATGCAAATCTCCTGGTATGACCCCTATCCACGAGAAAACTGGTGCTCTCTCCATCACCGACCTGTTAATTCGACATGTTCCTGCATCTCCCACTACACCTGTCAAGAACCCAGTTGTTTGTCTTGTTGCCTTTTCTGGCACCCCCGAAATGTTGATTTTTCCATTTGCAGTTTGGCTTTTGCTTGCAAAGACAGGGTCATAGGCCCTTATATCTTCATCCTCAAAGTCAGAATCATCAGGGTTGAGCAACTCGTAGATTTCGTTCATCTCCAGTTTCTTTGCCATTTCAATAGGATCAGGTATCCCAACATAGGTTGGGCCTCTTACAGCTGATCCAGATGCTACAAGAAGCTTGCAAAAATTTTAAATTTCCATTAGCTACGGCTATTGTTAATGGTGTTGCCCCACACAGTTCAGTTGTGTTAGGATTAAGTCCTGCTGACATTAAACATTCTGCAAAATGTAAATTATCTTGCTCTATAGCAAAGTGAAGAAGGGTTCTTTGTAAATGGTCTCTGCATGTTAACATTGTTTCTTGCTTTGTTTTAAGGTATTCAATATATGTGTCTATTTGACCCTTGTCATGGTACTTCCAAAGTTTACTCTGTAACTTATTGTATGTAGTGACAAAAATTTTATCTTCATCATCAAATAACAATTTTTTTGTGGCTAAGGTAGAGGATCCCAGTATTTCTGTATATTTGCCAGACTGATTGTCACATTCATCTGGAAAACAAAATTCTTTATCTTGTTCAAGCAACTGTTGAATCTCTTGAAGATCACTGTCTCCATCCCCCGGTGGCTCTTCAATACCCAAGAGAATATCTTCATCATCACTTGTGTCACCCATGGCACTTTCACTAACAGTATCACTTGTTACTTCTTTCTTGTCTGTTTTATTTGTTTTTAGTCTCTTTTCTGCATTAACAAGTTGCTTCTTGAATTCTATCATATCTTTTTGGCGATCATCCAGCAACCGTACATATTCACAATGAGTCCTAGCCTGCTTCAATGAAAAAACCGTATTGGCAGAGTCATATATGGTAAAAATGTGGGAGGCTGTTGGCATGGAATGTCCAACATGCTTGCAAACTGCTACAGTGCTGTTATTTTCCAGAGATAAAGGCAGGACGCTGATGTCAGATTTTTTGTCAACTCCTGCTGGTAAGTGAGAATTGAAGTCATCTTTCACATTGATCCTGTAGTTATCATTCTTTTTATCAGGTTTGAATTTTTTAAGCCATTCATCAAAGCCTTTCTCATTTATAGTGGTCAAGTCTAAAGACCTTGGAAACCTGTTTAAACAGGCATCAAGTCCTTGCAACAAGAACTTGTCTTTCCAGTCATTCCAAATTTCAAAATGGGATTCGTTGCTATCAATCATTAGATCTTCAGCCATCAGGTTTAGAATATTTCTCTGGCTTTCACTTGAAGTCTGGGAATCACTAAATAGGTCTTCAATTCCTTCAATATTTGGGAAAAATATTCCACGCCCTGTGAAATTCCACATCTTAGGACCAAATGTTGCAAATAAGCGGTGGTACTTCTTGTTTCCTCTATATACATTGATGTTGTCCATGAGTAATATGATTGGAACATCAACTGATGCTTTTTTGCATATATGAAGTAATTTATTCTCCAAAAATGTATCCAAATAGTTTCCTAATGTTTCCCAACTATAGGTTAAAGACATTTTGCATAGGAAATTCATCAGTCGACACCCCACACCAAATGATTGCAAGAGAAGGGAAAAGCACAATTTTACATCATTTTTTAAGCTTCTGTCCTTTAGTCTAATTAGTATACTTAAAGCATGAGCAAAGCTCATTTCTTTTTTCTTTGTGTGTCCTTTGCTATCAACAGGAAAGAGTGCCCTCATAACGTCCCATAGAGCAGGGCATTCAGTTTGAAAATCACTATGAAGATCTGCAAAGTTTTTATCAGAGAGGAGGAACTCAATTTGCTCATTAGGGCTTCGCATTCCAAGATCAACCCGTTTAGCCATAAAAGCAAACTCATTGCTTAGTCTCTCCCTTGCAGCCAGAGGCAAAACTTCATCACTTTGTTTATCAGACAGTCCTTTTATCCCTGTTTCATACAGAGCATCCAGCCCCTCATGCAGTTTTGCAAACTTATCCACCTCATTGCTATACATTTGAATCATTGCTTTTAAATGATCAATGTTTACATCTCTCTCTTTGTATAGGATTTCTAACTCTTTCCGCCAACTATCTATCATCTCACTTGATAACTTAATTCTGTCTTTATATTGTTGAATTTCAGACCTTTGTGGAAAAGAACTACAAGAGGTAGTGACCATTGACTGGATTTTTCTCAAATGTTTGAATACCATTTGTCTTCTACTTAACAAAGACCCAGGAAATGCTGTTGATACTGCTCTTGTTGCAATTCGTTTTTCTGAACTAGAGTTACCTAGCTCTAAAACAGACAGTATTTCATTTTGGGTAACTTCTGCTCCATCTTGCTCCACAAATGTATTCTTTAGCCTATTTGTAAATGCTTCATGCCTATCTTTGAAAAACTTATTCTAACTCTTGATAACAATAGAAGCAATTCCATCAGTCACTTCAGTAGCACTGCTTTCAGTTTTTTTCCCATGAGTACTAGCATCCTCTTCATTATCAATCTTACCCTTGACACGCTTTGCACCTGGTTGTCTTTTAACTTTTGTTGGTGTCAGGTCGTGCTTTCCTCCTTGGCATACATCATCTGAAATTTTATTTTTAAAGCTTGTTGTTAAAAAATTTTCACTGAAAGAAATTTTAACTCCTTTCTCTTACTAACATTCTGTCATAATCGGCTCTGTGATAGGATAGCCCCATTTAAAGAATTTGCAAAGTGTTTTTGTGTAAGAAAGAGCATATAGGAAACAGTAGACTCAATTTTTCGAAAGTTAAGAAACAACCCTACCTGAATTTCAATAGCTAAGGAACTTTTGTAATTTGCAGTTTAATTTTCTTGTAGTCATACAGTCCTTCTCAACAGCAGAGAATCAAGCAGATTCCTTTCAAAAGTTTGAGATAGTTGTGTTAAATACTTTAAGCTGCTTAGGCCTAACCCTTAACTTATAAATCGTGTTCCTTTTCGTAAAACTGTGTTACTTTCATGCACAATTATGTAATGATTTGATACTTAGATATATCTTGGTATTATTATCATGTTTTAGCACATTTACCTTGTACATTTTTACCAAAAAGATCCCTGCACTGCAGACAGCCATAGTTTCCTCTCCTTTCTCAGAATCCGCCATCTTGTCGGGATCATTGTTGTAGTTGTTTACAACGAGCAAGACGACAGAAACCACAAGCTCGTCCCCATGCCCCAAAAGGAGTCTACGCCAACCTATTTGGGCCATGGTACCGGTTGCCAAAATCGTGGTATATTTGACGCCATTTTGTTTTGCATAAATTAGCAGCCACAGTTTATTACACAACTCTCTTGTCTCCATATGGAAACTGTGTTTGAAAGATTTGACACAATGTCAGCTGATTTGATCCATAACATACCATGTAATAAGTCCGAAACATTGAGGAAAAATTATGAAAATGCGACGAAAAATGGCCGTTCCTCTGAGGCTAATAATGCAGTAGATCCTTCGAAATAATGAAACCAAACTTTTGGAGGACGTTATTTAAACCCTTTTAAAGGTATTTCATGATTAATCCGGGGTTAGCAAGTGCATTTAGTAGGAAAACGAGCATGATCCGTTTGGGTGGAAAAAGGGCCTAAGTGGAAATTTTCGGGATTTTCCCCCACAGCTTTGAAAAAAGAAAGGGTCGTTATTCTGCGAATTTTAGAGATAAATTGGAGATCAAAAGTGTTTTAGTGAAAGAATACGGTTTCCCGTTGATTTTTGACATGCCGCGGCCGTTTACCCCTCGCTAAACGGAGTTATGGCCCAAAAAGGGGTAGGCCAAAATTGTCCCCCATTTTTGCGGCCATTGCACTCCACCCCTGGGGGCAATATTGAGCCCCATGTTGCGTTATTAGATTTTTAGATGAGTGGTCTCTTGAAAACTTTTGACTGTTTTTAAATCGGGCTAGTAATCATGGAGCATCGACTCCAAACGTAACCTCGGATCGGAAAATCACAACATTTTTTTTCAGCCCCCTTTAATGACGTCATAATGACCCAAAAACTTCATAAAAACCCAAAACTCGGATGCGCCGTGGTCTTTTACCCCCAGTTAAACCTTTACCTTCCCCATGATTGCTATTGAATTTTCGAAAATAGTGATCAAATGGAGGCCATTTTTGAATGGGAATCAATAGGGATGGGCCCCAAAATGACTAAAGATGGCAAATTTCTCCCGCAAGCGCAGACTCAAAAAAGAATCCCTGTTTGAAAGACCACATATCCGTCGATATCAAGACAATAATGTTGGCAAATATGTCATTCAATAGTGAACATGTTCAAATATATTCTAAATTTTACCTGCCTGAAATCGGCCACTCCGTTCTCTTAAATTATAAGAGATTTTATCGGGAAGCCTCTCCAAGAAACATCAAAAACTGCATAAAATCACGACCAAATTTCTCGCATGTCTATGCCTTATAGCAATGACCTGTACATGCTTTGGGATTCTTTTCATTGACTCACACGATACAAAAATTGTCGAAGTAACGATAAAATACATCGTTTTGACTTACTTCTATTGTGTCAAGTCGTGTCAAGTGACGGCATACGAGCCAGGGTATTGAACAGTAATTTTTGTTGTTTGCATGTGACGTTTTGTTCCAGAGACAGTAAAGTTTACCGAATGAAGCCCTTGTTGAAACTTGTGCTATACACTCTGTACTGTCCCACTGTTCAATCTTTCCAGCCTATTGTTTTGCCCTTATTTACATAAATAATGTTACAAGGAGGGTTTATCAAATTTTAACACAGTCGTTGTTTCTGAAATAAATTGCGGCTTGGTTAGCATAGGGCTCGAATCTTTGCAAAAATTATCATTCATATAAAACGTTATAATGATGTATCAAAAATGCAAAAGCCTTTACTGCAAAAGCTTTTCATCTAATGAAAGAACACGAGTTAGGCTTTCGGAGAATAACTCTTTCAATCATTCCAACCGTTCGTTCAAGAGAAAGTTGACTTTGCAGGATGTGGTTTTTTCTTGCACCCTTCATAGAGTGATGTGAAATGACGTAAGTGCCAAATAAAGGATTAAAAATAAATGGTCAGCTAAAGACAGGATCGAAGTCTCTACAAATGCTGAAGAGGAAACATTTCTGTGAAAAGCATTCTTCAATTGAAGTGATGAAAGGCAGCTTTATATAATTTACCATTTTCGATATCATCATTATTTACATAATTACAGCATTTATAACATTCCCAATAGCTTTGAACTTGCGACGTCATCTGACAGGAGCGGACTGGCAGTATAAGACTTCATGAGACTTTCAGATAGACTTATTACAGCTGACGAAATAGACGTAGGACAAGTCTAGACTACAGATATTGATGAAACTTTAGATGTTTACATCAGGGGTGCACATTGGGGGGGGGATTTACGGGGCGAGACATCCCCCCAATAATTGTTGAGTCGGTCCAAAAATTTCCTCATTAGGGAAAAGTCGGTCCACGATAAAATTGGATCGACCGACTTGGCGGACCGACCGACCACGACAAAGCTTCAAAACGTCCACGATGATTTGAATCCAAGTTTTTGATCCGATTTTAGACGTATCACAGAATTGCCACAGGCTTCCATTTTTGAAGGCAAGCAATCATTTGATTGTGAGAAATGTTCCAAGACAAAGCAAAAGGTGTTTGTTCTGCAAAGCTTGTCCCAAAGGAACAATACTGTTACAAAGTCAAGATTTCCAATCTGGCACTGGGGTGCCGGTGGTGGTAGTTATGTGGCGTTGGAAATCGGACACGAGTGAATGAATCCCAAAAATTAAAGGAAAAATAGGGTACAAATAGTATCCAATTAAAGGGAATCGACATAGTTAAAAGCTGGCCCGGGCTAGGTTAAAAATATAATCCATTGTACTCGACAACTTTGACGCATCCGGTTTCTTTGTGTGGCTAAAGAAACAATGGGTTTGTGGGCGTTTCTTTAGCCTATTTATAGCGGCTACGAGATATAGCTATGTCTATTCCCTTTGAAAGTGCAATACGCTTCTACTGAAAGCTAACACTGCAGACACCTAAAATCATGAAGGGAAACCTCCTTAGAGGAAAACACACTAAAGCCAGTCGCTTTGGCTTTGCTTATGCTTGGGGTGAAGGAGTCGTTGTACTGAAGATTACGCCTACATTTGAAACTCCAAATCCGTGATCATCACATGTGTGACAAGTGAATAAAACAGGATTGTGCCAAAGACTAAAATCATATTGCAGTTAACTGCTAATTAAACCATTGTCTTTCCATTTAAGAATTAAGAGTAAGAAAAGGAGGCTAGTGTAATGCACGAAGCAGTCAGTAAAATTATCATTCCAGATTTTTTCTAAGGATGGTAATTCATGAAAGGGAGCCTGTCAGAAAATGGTCACAACATCTATTTTGAAACTGGCAACCATTGGATCGGGAGAGGTATTCTAAGCCAAAATAGAGGGCGTGTCCTCAAACAATTTCCTGGGTGCTTCGCCCCCAGACCCCCTTTGGTTCCCTAGTTGCATTGCTAACGTCAAGGTTCCTAATGAGTACGAACAGCTTGCCATATGTTCAGTCGGTCTGAAAAAATTTAGTCGGTCCAAAGCATGTTCACACCCCTCAAACAAAATTTGAATGTGCGCCCCTGGTTTGCATTTCAAAATGCGATACAACTAGCACGGGAACTAGCAACGGCTGGCTGCAAGGAATTTCATGAGGGATATGTAGCACTTATCACTTTATTGACATTTTGTTTTTCCAATAGTATCATAAGGTGCGAAAATTGTCATCGCTCTTTGAGTGGATTACAAAGTATATTCTGTTGTAAATACTAAAGTTTGTAGCACTATTGATGGCCATTGTTGCAAATGTATTCCAAGCTGTTACTTTGATAATCAGTTTCAAGATTAAAAAATTTGGTCAAACATTATTAGACTACTGTCTTTATGTCTGTGAGTTCTCCAATGTGTGAATCTGAAAATACAGCAGCAAAAGAAGTCTCGTTTGTTTATTTGTTGGTAATTTTTTTGTATTATCCAAATATTTTCACAACTGAAGCTGATCTCTGGTCAGTCTTCATGATCATGTTCTAAATGGTTAATACAGTTTCTTTTGTGTCTGATGATTTTCAATAAATTTCGAGGGTATCAAACTTTCAATGCAACACTAAATAGAATGTCAGTTTACAATCTTAGCCGGAGTTTAGTGAAGACTTGGCCAAAAAGGTCAAAAAATCCATCACTCTACCGTCGATTAATCCTATTCTACCCGGGCTCCTAGGGTCAGACCACTGCCCGGGGGGGGGCAAAAAATGTCCCCCTAATTATCTCCAAAACCATAATTAGTATGCCATTGTAACTTCGCACAATAGTAAGTACATCTATTAGGAGTCTAATAATAGATTTAATGTTAATTAGTCACGTGGTTCGTTGCCAAGCGACCAAACAATGGGACCATGTCAGATATAAGCTTCAATACTGAAAACACAAAAAGTGCTAATTAATTCAAATAAAATGTATGAAAACCTCAATAAACTACTTAAAAATGAAGAAAATATGTTTATCCATCGATTTATATCCAAATTTGAAAAGTTTGTCTTTTTCTATTAGAGATATGACGTCATCAATTTGCATGACGTCATGGAATCTATAATTTGCTGATGTCAGCAAATATGAATAATGTTTATATCAAATGAGAGTACTTTGTAAGGGGAATCATTTGGTACCAATCACAACTTCATCAAGGTTAAGACAAAGGAATTATGGCTGTTTTTGTTATTTTCTTTGTGACTACTTTCCAAATATGTGTATCTACTGGTTACGTGACTTAAATTATGACAATGAACAGTCTAAAATTTAATTGCCCATTAAAAATTAGGAAAAGTCAGGGATGTTTCAGCTCATTTTTCTATTTCCTCTCTGTTTTATAATCAAAAATTTGGTTGAGGGGGGGGGGCCTTTTTTGCCCCTCCCCCACCGGGTACAACAGGGTTAAAGAAATATGATTGGCTCAACAAATTCCGAAACATCAACGCCATAGGACCATAAAGACATAGGACTAATGGGTGTTACAATTTTTTCAAAAGTTTTAATGTTTTTTCACCACTTATACTGGTATTTTAAGCTTCCCCTTCATCTTCAGTATAGAGATCAAGGAAATTTATAGATCAAGGAAATAGTTTTCTAACAGCTCTTTAAATCTAACCGAGGATAGCGCTCAGTCAAAACTTGTTTGTCTTCAGATCTGCGTTCAGTGATGAAATCATTGTTTTATATCTAGATATCGAGGCCTAAGGTCAACTCTCTATCTCTCTTTAAGGTTAAGGTTACTGTAACCGTTCAGGCGGCGATTAAGAAACTCCGTTTACCACGGCCGTTGGTCAAAATATACCAAACAAACTTATGCATCATTCGACGCATAATTAAATGTAGAATATCATAAAAATATATTCAGTTGATTCAATAAAATCACGAATGATTTACTCTAGATTTAAGACAAAATCGACCACCTTTGCAAAAATCTTTGTGTATCCCAATGATAATCGTTGGAACACGACTATCTATTTACCAAAGACTTAAGGCCCTGAACTGCAAAACCATGTCACGAATTTTTGATAAAATGTATTTTCTTGAAATAAGATCATTTTAAATATATGCAAATGTCTTAAATGTCTTTTTTAACTTTCAGACCCTTGTAAAAATCGGACCAGTGAATCTATCACAAATCGCTGACCCAGTTTCGTAGTTATATGCTTTGTGACCCTGTGTGCCAAGTTTCAAGCGATTCGATTGGCCTGTTGGATCACAAAGATTTTTATTACCCACCAGTACTTTGGAATCCTGTTTCAAGAAATCAGGCTTTTATTAAAACTAGGCTTGCCGCGCGTCGCCTGCGGCGCCGCGCTGGCCCGCCGTCGTAATTGGCATTCAAGTGTATGGGAAGTTAAGTTTTCGTTCGCCAGTTACTAAGAGAGGGATGTGTATATATATATATTGTCTATTTTCCCAAGGGGGGGGGGGTATTCTATTCTGTTGGGTTCCTGAAACTCTAGATTACCTTTTTTGGGTCGCAAATATGGGAGAAAGCAAAACAATGGGTAAAATATTACTTACAAACCAAAGTAAGATCAAGCAACATTACTAAAATCAAAATATTGAAATTTCAAAATAAATTATGAGCAATTTAATCAGTTTGGGCACTTGTTCACGGATTTAAGATACTGACTTCATAAATTTTAGTAGTGTTGGGTCAGAATGAATATTTTTCGAGATCTATTTTCATGCTAGGAATTATCATGTTCGGTTGACGCTTTGTACCCCAGCCTAGTCACAAATATCCTGAATATACCTGAGGATAGGGTCTATTTGGTACTTCTTTACTTTGATGATACATGGTTCTTAGAAAAAGACCGGCGAAGAGGGACATGGGCAGAATGCGGGAGTATCAATCAATAGAAAAGCCAAAAATGGATACTTTGTTAGAAAGAGCTATTTAGCGTTTACAAATCAACACAATGATTGATTTTCGCGTATTCCACTTTCCCCGAACGTATGCTGTGTTTTCCCTGAACGCCGCATCTGTCTTTCCTTTTTCTCTCTTCATTTTGCATTGCTCTTTCCATTCTTTACAAACTATTGCCTTCAAACATTTTGCTGCAGAGTTACTCTGTATATTGCCGCACCTCCCAGAATCGCCATTAATTCCGTTAGAATTCCCAAGAATATATTTGCTAGCATATGACATTACCACGATTGTCATCATTTTCTTTTCAAAGCGTTGTTAGGTCTTCAGTTACAAATGCATTCCAATCCGCTTTGCAAATTAACATTCGGAAAGGCGCAATTCAGCTATAGATCTCTAGAAATATACAGTTTTGATCGTAGTTGCACATTTTAAAGAAGGTCCATGGCAGTCTCTCTAATACTTCTCCTGTTAAATGGAACTCCCTGTGATGCATTTTCCATGATTCGAAACTGGATATAATCAGCAATAGAATTATCATGCATGCCACTATATTATAAATTAAGACTACTTAACGCTTTAAGTGAAACTCCAAACAGCAGCAACCCCCCCCCCTTATTTTTGTTGTATTGTATCTGCTTTGTAATGGATTGTTTATTGTAAATGTCTATCATAGTGGGAACACGATGAGCTTCGGTCTTTTCCCGCTATGAGGGGCACAGTTGAATACAAATATTAGAGTTGTAGTTGTTTGAAATTGAAAAAAAGATGATTCGAACCTTGTTATAAACCCTTCATACCAACTCTGTTCGATTCTCTCACTTCAGTTTATTCTACTATTCAAAATCTTATTTGCCTGTAAAAAGTCCTCCTTTCTTATCGGTTTCTTATGCACAATGTACTGCCCTCGCTGAGTAAAGTTCTATTTGATGTATGCTCTGAATATCCTTGTGTCCGCTTCTTTCGACCGTTCTTTTCTCCTTTGATTATGGCTTTTGAAACTCCTCCTCTCTATCCCTCTGTTCACTGTTTATATCTTCTCCATGTTGAATACTTTCAATAATTCTACAGACCCTTAAGATCTCCTCGATCTATCCAGTTGACTTGTTGGCCAACATCTTGTCTCCTTACTCTCATTGTCGTATTTTTTCTCACTCCTTCACTATCTCTTGTTTGCCTGATTTGCTCTTGGTGCCTTCAGAGCGCTCTCTGTGTCTTTTTCTTTTTCTCTTAGTTTTAACTATACTCTAATTGATTTAGATGCCCACATTGCGCTCTCGTGCATCTGCTACTCTCGTCGATTTAGTTCCCCCTTTTTTACTTTGTTGTTCATTGCTCACCAGGGACAGGGAAACACGTTTGTATCAAATGTTCAATTGTTATCATAGTTGCCCTCTCAGCCACGGTTGATGTTTAATTGGGTCATGTTGCAGCTACAAATCTTATTTTCATTCAGGGACGTAGGAAGCATCTCAAATTTTTTGGGGGGGGGCCACGACACTTCAAGGGCATTTTTAATTAAGCTAAATGGGCACTTCCTGAAAATAAAAAGGGAACGTCTTTGTTTTTTGCAGAATCCTTGGGGCACGTGCCCCCAGTGCCCCCAGTTCATACGTCTCTGTTTTCACTTTGCCAAGAAAAGTCTTCCACTTTGACGCTTAGAATTGATCCCATATTGACTTTTCAAAAGAACCGATGCCAGGGCCTATGCCAGGGCAGCAAGTTCACTTTTATCTTATTTTTAAACTTACCGACTCCGACTTTGAAGGAAGTGTTTGAGTATAAGACATTTCTTATGTACGACTTTTCATTCACTGATCTGAAAAAGTTTCAATACCCCAGTTCCTGGATTCTTGAAGAAATAGTTCTGCATCATTCAATTTCTTTGTGGACAAATCTGTTTCCCTCCTCAAATTCGAATAAGAGCCTCAAAAAAAAATCTTTATGTAAAGGAGAACCGGGGAACGGCAACCAGATTTACTGGGGGAGAAGTGTGAATGTTATTTCTAAACACGTCCACATTTGTTAGAGACTGCAAGGAAACATAAATGGCTATTTCACCTGTATCAAGCACTTGGAGTGGATTTCTTTGTTGGATTCTCTAGAGGGTCAGAAGAAAGCCTCTCCTCTCACATCCCCACTCATTTTCTTCGAGGAGGAAATCCGTCCCCCTCCCAGGTTTTACACAAAATGTGATTTGCATCACAACGCAGTGGATATGATTTATCTTAACAATAAACGTAACAAAAATTGTTTTCAAAATTTCTTGATGCTCGAAACTTATTAAATACCCTCCTACCGTTTTTTCCGTTCCATTTCACTCTTCATTCTTGACTGCATTTTCAGCTTTGCAAAATATCTTATCCTCAACATTGCATCCTTACTCTACAGGGTGTCCCAAAAAAATTGTGCCCCGTTTGTCTGAAGATTGCGATAAAACGGCAAAAGATTCTCGCAAAACTTTTGCATGATGGTGCTCTTCAGATGTTCAATTAACGTTTGCCTCCATCCCCGTAAAAATCCGTTGAAAAATGATGGAGCTATGACCTTCAGAAGTCCAAATTTGCCCGATGACTGAAACCAGCGGTCGGCCATTTTGTCCTACTATTTTGCAGTGATAAGTATCTTCACGTGAGGTAAGAAATAATTTCTGTGCGGTCAAAAATAGTGGAACTCTCCGAGGATTATCGGAATTTTCACGAGAGCTATGACATTGGAGGCTGCTGTTTCATTTTCAATCCATGAAGCTATTTATCGCTGCAAAATAGTAAGACAAAATGGCCGACCGATGGTTTCAGTGATCGGGCAAATTTGGTCTCCTGAAGGTCATAGCTCCATAATTTTTCAACGGATTTTCATGGGGATGGTTACAAACGTTAATTGCACATCTGAAGAACACCACCATGCAAAAGTTTTGCAAGAATCTTTTGCCGTTTTGTCACAATCTTCAGACAAAAGGGGCACAATTTTTTGGGACACCCTTTAGTATACTCAACCTTTCGCTAGAGTTCTTACCAATTATTTTTTGGTATGTACGTATGTATCAATTTGCCACCATAAATATTTAGATGTTTTATAACAAAAATAGATACAATGCAAAATTAAATGTTGAAAATGTAAAGATAAGCACTGCTAATTACAGTGGCAAGGATAGCATTAAAAGGCGAAGCTGACCTTATTTCCATAATGGTCCCCTTAGAGGTGCTGTATAACGGAAATACGCAGGAAAAAAGGAAATACAGAGCTGCATGTGTGTTTTCAATATGGTCCTTAGTAGAAGACATATATGTCATTTTCCTCTTTCTGTATATTTTGGAAAAAAGTTCTCTTTGGTCTTATGTTTGAATGCATTGATGTTGTTTGTTGATTTCAACTCAGATGGAAGAATATTCCATGTTTTGGCCCCAGATAAGATAGGCATTTGTTTCCAGTTCAATTTTGTGGAATGGAAATTCCAATTTGAACTTGCACCTTCACGTTGTTAGGCCCTGGTCGACTGGAAGGAATATCTCAGCACTGTATACCACGGCAGTTTATTTGAAAAAAATTACAGCTCTCTAAATGGTAGCATATGACATTATATAATGTTCATCATTTTCTTTCCAAGAGCTTGTTAGAATTTCTAATAAGAATTTACATCAACCCTGCTTGCAAATCAATAGTTGAAAATGGGGAAATTCAAGAACAGAGAAAATACACTTCCATCCAAATGGCGTATGCTGAGATCCATTGCAGTCTCTCTTACATGTCTCATGTTCAAACGGATATGTCTCTGGTGTAATTGCTACTTTTTCAAAACCCAGTAGAATCCTCAGCTTTGATCAATTCTCTTCCCTGATTTGATTTCTACTGTCTTTAAATTTCACATGCAGCTACTTGTCTTTCTCTCGCATGATATTCGCACAATGATTCTCTTCACTCCATCTCTGATCTCAGCCATAGTTTTGAATTCTTCCGTTTTGTTTCTCGCAGCTGTCTCTATTCTTGTTGTCCTTCCTTCTGCATAGCTTAGCTATTCTCTTTTTGAAATACGAAGTCTTATCACATATAGGCACGGTTTAGTCGGTGTTCATTTCCCTCGATGCTTGCCAATGTTCTTTATAAGTCCAAAGATAAGGCAGATGAACCTGTTCTTTCTTGTTCCTCTTTTTCTCCCCATTGCTTCCTCTGTTCACTGCTTATGTATCCTTTCTTTGCTGAATGTTCATGCAATTTAAAGTCCCTCAAGATTTCTTCAATCTATCCTGCTAGTTGCGCTGCCTAATTCCCCAAATTTCCCACAGATGCAGTCATTGCTTTTGTTCGGTTAGGGAGCAGTCATTTTTTATCCTGGGTGCCAAGGCGGAGGATTTTTGACGGGGGTATGAGAATTTTTCCCGTTACTGTGTGGGGGTATCCAAATATCACGGGATTTGGTATGAGGTGCAAAATTATTTTGCTTAAAAAATATTTATGTGAAGTCATCAGTTAACATTTAAGAGTAAAATTGAAAGACAATTGGAAATGATGAATCACTGGACCTGTATGAAAATTGCCTGGAATAAATTGGCATGCATGTGTATATATTTCATACATCACGTCCTCGAAGACTTCTGGATAGGGTTTCGCTGAAAGGTGGTGGGGTATAAAACTTTTTTCCATATTCAAGATGGGATATGAAATGTTGTCTTATTCTGTTAAAGTATCCTCCACCCTGGTACCCAAGATTAGAATAACCGCTCCCTTACTTTCCATCGTTTACCTTCTTTAATCTTTGCTCTTCTGAAATTTACATACTAACGCTCCTCCATTGTACCCAAATTAACAACATATATCAACCGTGTAAGTGAAGAAATATTGGTATAAATTGTGATGTGGATAAGCCTAGGCCCCCGTCGTTACCTGCAAATACGACATTGAATAAGGAACTGCTAGCAAAACCCCAGGGGGACTGTTACTTATTACATTTGTTTTTCAGGGTATCGTTTTCCCCAATTTTTTCTAGAACGGGGTATGAAAATAAGGCAATTTATCTAGAGCAGGTTGTCAAAACACCAACATGCCGAAAAGGGACATTTTGCTAGACCTCCCCCCCCCCCCCTTCCCCCGGAGCAAAACATAAGTTTCATTGAAAAGAATTGCTTTTGATTGATTAACGAACGAACGAAACAGTCAATCGTTATCGTACCCCTTACCCTTTCAGCAAATTCCTCGTTCGAAGGGCTCCTTTGCAGCGAGCATATTTATATCCTCTCTTCTAGAAAGTGCGAAAGTAAGAGGAACTCTGAGTAAGACATCTACTATAAGCATCTCATTGCCCATTTATATCCCGTACTCTCTTTTTAGCTCTATGCCCCTCATAATAAATCTCCCCTTTCATTCGACCCCCTCCCCCCCATCCTACTTCTCTGAAGCCTTCCTTTGTAAGGATGCACTCATGATCTTATTTATGACATGATTCTTTGTTCGTGATTACACCAAAATCACACAAACAGGAGATCGTTGACAGCATTATCTGCTTTGTATCATCCGATGTAGGTGCATAATCCGGAGCAATGGAACTGGAGTATGGAACGATAGGAGCCTTGGATCTCCGGTCCCTAGACTGATTACACGTTCGTAGCGAAGCGGAAATTGGGACTGAAGTAGTTAGTCTATTCGGTCCCGTGCTGCTAAGGGTCCCGGGGGGAGGGGGGTTGTGGGCACTATAGTATAGGGGAAGGCACATATAGGGGAAGGCAAATAGGATATTTTTGGGTCAGAATATTGCTGAAAGTGATATTTTTGGGTCCAAATGAACTGAAATTATGTTTTCGATATTTTTGGTCATGAAATATTTGACAATCCTGGCCTCTAATTTGCACTGTTTCCAGATCTTTTATGCTCATTTACAGATATCAAGGTATAAAATGAACGGATTTGTTTGGGTTGTAATGAAGCTAACTGATATTTTTTGGGTTTCCTGAAAATTCCTCTGACTGACCCATATGATGAATGTCCTTCCTGGGTTAAGAATGGTCTCCCTTTCTCATTCAAACCTCTCCTATACTCTCCTCTCGGGCCAACAAAATTGATGCTGGAAAAATAAGTCGATCTGTATGACTCTGCCCTCTCCTCCTTCTAAAAAGATAGTCGGAGATGTCTAACCATTATTCCCTGTACGTGAGAGAATAGGAAGGAGATTCCATGGATCCTTTGATTTCACCGAATTTGCCCCTTTCTCAGCTTTGGGGGCGAATTTGAGAAAATGGAATCTTTATTGGATCAGGTACAGGTAAGAAGAAGATATTTGGAAAGTTTCGCGAAGATATTTGGAAAGTTTCGCGAGGATCGGTGCAACTACTCGAGTTTTACGTGCAACGAAATTTGCTTCAGAAAATATTATGATAGATGAACGACAGACTCACGGCTGTTTTGAAAGCCATTACGATGAAGGCCCTAATATTTCAATGTGGTCTAATCACACAAAACAACAGGATATGACTGCTGCTTCACAATTGAAAATGTATAAGCCGGAGCAGTGGAACAATAGGATCCTTCGGATGTCAGTCCCTTGCACTTTAGCATGATCTCCCTTTCTCATTGGAAGCCCCCATTAAAATTCACCTGTTCTCTCCTCTCGAGCCAACGATATTTTCGCAGGAAAAAGAGGCCGATCTGTGAAACTCTGCCCTTGCCCTTTCAAAAGGAAAAGTGGGAGTAAGACAAAGCTCAAATGCTCCGGCAATAGTGATATGTCTAAAGATCATTCCCTTGTACACAGAAAACTGCAAGGGATTCCGCCAATCCTATGATGTCACCGAATTCGACCCTTACCCTGATTTGGGGGCGAATTTGAGAAAACAAATTCTCTATTGCAACGTTTTAATTATATGGGCTTTCTCTCTCTAATGTAGTCAGGATATCTGATGTCGTATGCTTCATTCCATGCAGTGTGTTCTTCTTTACTATCAAGTAAGATCTTTACACCATATCAATATATGTCATGGCTGTACGCTCCTTTGAAGTTGTACCCCCATTTCTTTCATCGGTATTCTTTTTTAAGCATGGTGGCAGTGTTAACCTTATCTCACCTGGGGGGGGGGTGGATTCCGCCCCTCTCAATCAAACTTTTATTCGCCAATGCTAAAATATGCAATGCTGGATGCCAAGACTCCGCTACTTTGACTTTACATATATACTGTATCGAATGATGAAAATTTCACGATACTAAATATAGCATCGTAGCCATGGCAACCAATGTTTACTTTGTAGTCAAAAAATTTTGTATAATTTGTTTTCAATTGTTGCAGATATCAATCTGAAATATATGCCAAATTATGCTTATACATGTATTTGATGATATACAACTCAATTTGAAACTAAAAATTTCAATTTAGTGCCTCATTTCATTGTCTCAATCATGTTGTTAATAATCATTATAATCATAACTTCAAATCTTCTTATCGTCATAACAACGAGAACAATAGAGATAGTCCACCCCCCCCCCCCTAAGGTATTGACCGCTTCGAAACGCCCAGATGAGATAGGGTTAATTATATTGCTTTGAAAGTAAAGATAACCGGCAATCCATCACGCCAATATTGACACTGTCTGCTTCTAACTCAGGAGGGGGTACTCCCATTATGGCCTAATAGGGGACCAGTCCGACTTGCTGAGGGCAAAAGCGAAATTGGAAAATTACCCCCAAATTATCGCATGATTTTACAAAAAAAACCAACAAAAGATAGAACTTTAATGGTAGCATCCACCATTACCTGCAAAGTTTGACAAGGTTCAAATGTAAAAGCTCATATAACAAAGCAAGAGAACTATTTAAAATTCATTGATGAACATTGCTGCAACTACTGTGTGGATTGATGTGTAATTGCTGTGTGGATTATTCGACAACATTGCTGTGCTGAGGAGAATACTGAGTTGAAATTTTATTATTGGCAAAGAATCTTAGAATACTCATAAATTGGTAACATTTATTTTACAAATACCGTGAAAGCTCTATCAAGCCCCCCCCCCTCTCTGGTAATCCCCCACCCACTTATATCAAATTCCAGAGATTACCAAAGATTCTTCATTTATTGAGCTAAATAAGGTTGCATGTTAATCTTGATGTGTTTTGAGATAAAAATTTGCCGAATTCATGTATTTAACTAGAAAATTGTCTGTTTAAAGCCAGGCAAATTACTGAATCTAATTGAACATGTTAGCAATAAAACAAGGCAGCTTTCGATGTCATTGCTTTAACCCTAATCCTACCGGGCTTTTTTTTATCATTTTTTGACCCGTGGGGGTGCTTTCCATTCCCCCTCTATAAATAGCCGTAAACTAATGGGAAATCATTTAAACTTGGCAAGGGCGTAGTCCTAACTATTCTTAGCCAATTGGCAGTTTTGGGCGTGGCCATATCATTAGGTGACGTCACTATGACGTCATAATGCCGGAAAATGTCAAAATATATGGTTTTCGGGCTTATTTGTTCTAAAAACGGAATAAATGTAATCTGAATGACTTTTTCCATTCTTATTTGGCGTATTATTCACATCCAATTCAAAGATGATGCATATAGGTGTTTTTAGACTGTTATTTTGGAAGAAAATGACAAAAATTGATGACGTCATAACTAAAAACTGTGTTTTTCTGCCAAAATTTATAATAATCGGCTCAAAATGCTTTTAAAGTATTGCATAACGAAATTCTATACATTTTTAACAAAATCTGTCGGAAAAAATTTCAAAATTTGCCAAAATGAACCAAAATGGCGGCCCAAGTGACGTCATCATTTAAGAATGCTGATGTCAGCAAATTCCATTGTTATTGAAAACAATAGAAAGCTAATTGTTTGCTGATTCTTTTAAAGTACAATAGTCAACATTTGGACCTAATTCTGGAAGTAACAATATCAAAATCATTAATTTTTCAAATACCTTGCTCCAAATATGGTAGTGTCACCTGTCACGTGGCACCTATTATTCAAAAACTTAATTGCCAAAATGTAGCTAATAGATAATTAGTAATTGTCAGAGAGTTTGAAGGTCATAACTTTTGTCGTTAAAGAATGCTCTGCAAAAAACCGACAGGGGGTGGAAACCCCCCCCCCCCCCGCCCTTGGTAGGATCAGGGTTAATATTCAGGGAGCAGTATTTTTTCTTACGCCGTACGTTTTTTTTCTTTATGACAACACTGTGATCGAACTACGACGCGATAACCATTCAATTCTTCATTCATCTCCTGAAAAATATTTCAAGCTCGTTCTGCAAGAATCTTTTCAATCTATACCCTCCACTAAAATGTTTTCTTCAAGTGTATCACATTGATTTAACATAATTCTTGAACAAATAAGCACTCGCAGATTTTCACACTGACACAGCCAATTTTGTAACGAGAAAGTCACATACCAAGACAATATCCACATGATTTGTTGCAGAATGATCCCATGTACAATTGCTGCCAATAGTAGCCGTTGCAATACAAATCCCTAACATTTTCCTCACAACTTGTAACATTATCAAAACATCTCATTGACTCTATGATAGAAAGAATAAGAATTCACATGAATGCTTTTGAAACGAAAAACAAAAAGATTGATCAACAAAGAAACTTGAAAACGGTGTGGGAAAAAGTGAATAAAACAAGTCCATGTTTTAACCTGGATTGCTCCTAACTTCAATTTTTCGCTAATAACTGCTACCAGATGAGTAAAAAATAAAGATCCCCGCTTGAAAAGGTCACTACTCCCTGGATACCAAGACGCTAGTTTGGGCAAAAACATCATTTAATGATTGGCATATTCAAATCTAATTTACCTGACTGAATTCGTCCCTCTAAGTAGGTTGAAATTCTGAGGGATTTTTTCGAGAAAGCCCGGCACTCGAATAATAATACCGAGTGTCCCAAAAAAAGTATAAAGATTTGGTTCACTTCAGCGATGTGAATTTAGCTTTAATCAGTGGCCAATCACTCTCAAAAGTTCCTCGATAGCTAACTTGAACATAGATACCTCGTGTGTTGGTATTGATGCTTGGAGAGCAGATATCTTGAGATGTTGAAAGCTCAAATTTGCGTCCACCTGCAATCAAGAGATTTGGCCTTTTGGCCCCAACAAGTTCCTGAAGCACATCAAAATTAAGAACTGAAATTGAAGAAAAATTAAGAAACTGCCCAATGGGTGACTGAGGAAGGGTGACTTCTGGAAAACAGGTTAGCACAGATTTAACATTTTTCAAATTTTATCAAGGCTACCATTGATTTATAAGCTGTGCCTTAAGAACTTGCTTTGCAGGATGAGGCAAATTTGAGCTTTCAAGATTAACATGTCTTCTCTCAAAGCACCAATACCAAGAAACGAGGTACCTATGTTCAAGTTTAATATCGAAGACATTTTTTAGAGTGATTAGACATTGATTGAAGCTAAATTCACATCGCTAGAGTCAACCAAATCCGTATACATTTTTTGGGACACCTGGTAATAATAGCAACGATAATAATAATAATGATAATGATGACAATAAATACAAATACAAAAAAATACAAAAAAAATTGTATAGCGCCCCCATACTAATGTACTCAGCAGCGCTTTACAATTTACGATTCCTAATCATGTCCGTTTGCAAGACTAAAACCTAAAACCTAAAATCTAATATCTAATATCTAAAACAAGATGTTACATGTTCATTTAAAATGTCATATAAAATGTCAATAAAAAAAATAGAATAAAAAAACAAAATAATGATAAGTAAAACAATCCAAACTGTCATTTCCTATATGTTATCTTGAAATAGTGTGACTTGAGGAGCTTTTTGAAGGATTCAACATTGTTGCTTTTTATAACATTTTCTGGTAGTGCATTCCATACTGTTGGTGCCGCATACGTAAACACTCTGCTTCCAAAGGTTTTTGTCTATATTTTTGGTACTTTCAACATAGATTTGCTGGTACAAGGAGGTCCGCTAGATACTGTGGAGCTAGTCCATTCAGACATTTGTAAGTAAGAAGGGCAATCTTTAACTCTATTCTTGATGAAACAGGGAGCCAATAATAATAATGATCATGGAAACTTTCACTCTCCTCAATAGAATTTTACATCAAAGATAAAGATTTAAAATGTAAAACTTACATAATAATGATAATAGTAATAATAATAATAATAATAGTAATAATAATAATAATAGTAATAATAATAATGTGGTTGCAAAGATCAACTACTTCTAAACAAAGCAATAATTGAAGATTGTAAAAGGAAGAAGAATTTAAGTGTAGCTTGGATAGATTACAGAAAAGCTTATGATAGTGTCCCACACAGTTGGATTATAAAAACGTTACCAATCTATAAATTTAACAATAAAATTAAAAATTTCATGGAAAAATCAATGAAGTCATGGAACACTACGATGTATCTGAATCACGTACAAGGAAGTATCACAACAGAAAACATCAGTATCAAACAAGGGATATTCCAGGGCGATTCTCTCTCACCTTTACTATTCTGTTTGGCATTACTGCCATTAACATCAGAGATTAATGCCAGTGGATATGGATACAAGATGAACAGAAACAGTGTGCCAATCAGTAACCTGTTTTATATGGACGATCTGAAACTCTACGCGTCCATTGATGATCAACAGCAAGGAGAACTACGGATTGTAAAGCAGTTTAGTACGGTGGCCCATACGTGCCATCTGGTTTATAGTTTTGCGACTGGTTTATAGTTTTGTGACGACTTTTCTGGCGACTTTTGTGACGAGTTTCTTCCAGGGGGCAAGCTGCTTATTACATTCTCCAAGGAACAATAGAGACTCAATATGAGCCATTGTATTCTATTATAAATTTTACCCCCTGAAATCACAACATTTCCTCTCTGGTTTATAGTTTTGCGACTGGTTTATAGTGTTGCGACTGGTTTATAGTTTTGCGACTGGTTTATAGTTTGGTGACGACTTTTGTGACGAGTTTCTTCCAGGGGGCAACTTGCTTATCATATTCTCCAAGGAACAATAGAGACTCAATAGGATCCATTGTATTCTAATATAAATGTTACCCCCTGAAACCATAACATTTCCTCTCTGGTTTATAGTTTTGCGACTGGTTTATAGTTTTGTGACGACTTTTCTGACGACTTTTTTGACGAATTTTTCAGGGGGCAAGCTGCTTTTCACATTATCCAAGGAACAATAGAGACTCAATAGGATCTATTGTATTCTAATATAAATTTTACCCCCTGAAATCACAATATTCCTTATCTGGTTTATAGTTTTGCGACTGGTTTATAGTTCTGTGACGAATTTTCTGACGACTTTTCTGACGACTTTTCTGACGACTTTTCAGACGAGTTTCTTCCAGGGGGCACTGTCGCTCATTACATTCTCCAGGGAACAATCTAGTCTCAATAGCATGCATTGTATTCTATTATAAATTTCACCCCCTGAAATCAAAATATTTCCTCTCTGGTTTATAGTTTTGCGACTTGTTTATAGTTTTGTGACGACTTTTGTGACGAGTTCCTTCCAGGGGGCACTGTCGAAGCCACATGTTTTACTTTTCAAAATGGCGGAGCATTACCGTAAAAGCTCTATCAAGCTCCGGGAGGGGGGGCTTATTTAATTTTGGACATTCCAGAGGGGGGATTAGAAGAGAGGGGGCTTTAATCAGAAAATTAAATGACAATGATATACCGTATATGATAACTTTTTAAGAGTCTGGCTTAATAGAGAGGGGGGGGGGGAGGATTATTTAAGATTTTGGCTAAGAGCTTATTAGAGAGGGGCTTATTAGAGAGGGGTTTAATCGAGAGGGGGAGGCTGAATAGAGCTTTTACGGTACTTTCCGGGGGACCAAGGTTGGTTGTCTAAAGAACGTTCTCACCCGAAAAAGCATACTAGATTTTTTCAGAACAAAAATGTTTTTACAGTTTTTGAAAACAAAAGGAGCCAAAGCTTTTTTCAGAGTGAAATGCTCCTCAGAAAGAAATGAAAATAAATATAAATATATTGAGAATTTCCTTCGGCACTTCCTTTTCAGTTTATTAACAGCTTCTTCAGTTATTTTTTCCTAGTACTACAGCTTCGTTTTGCGCTAATTTGCTATATCCTGAGAAGTCAGGGTCATAGAGGCTCACCGATGCATAAATTTCCAGTAACTAAGTAACTAAACAGTAACTAAGGTCAGAACGATAGAGGACAGTTCACCAGCATGAAGTTTCCTGACGTCAAAACATATTTTGTAGCTTCCAAAGTAAGCACCATAATTAGTCCTGTTGTGTTCTTGCTGCATCTATCTATCTTATATATAACGGGTGAGAGGTCGGCTAAGATTGTTCTTTTGTCCTCGAATTAATGTGTCTGCTCTGCCGGGATCTCCACCTTCCCGTGCCCCCTCGCCGCCGCTCTTCCTCTCCGAAAATCGCCCCGAAAATCTAAGTTTGTGGAATCTATGTGAGAAGTTGGGGGCAGCCACTCGAGCTGGGGTAGGAGCGGGGGAACTTTTTGGCAGCCATCCTATTTTCCAGTTTGACGTATGTCGAACGTCACGGAACAATCGAGGTGAGTCACTAACGACTCTTGATGGGGTCATCAAGGGTCGTCAACGGACAAAATCGGTTTGTCGACAGAAAACAATGCTGGATTGTCAACAACCTAGGGGCTACGTAACACCGACGTCACGCAGTGGAACTTCACAGGGGCTCAGGTCCTCCTCCGTAGAGGGTGGGGCACACCTCCACAGAAACAATGGGAAAACTGACTGGGGGCAGTCACGTGATGGCACCCCATGTCACGTGACTCACTTGGCAAGTTGCCAAAATTGGTCATGTGACCTATCATGTGACTTGGCAAGTCCCTACGTTTCGAGTGAGCTCAATGTGGAAGTAAACAACAAGTTAGGCCTATTCCCCTCTACTGAAGCAAGAAGTAACACTGTTCTGTCGCGAAAAATACGCAAGTAGCATATAACTCCAGCTTTCTTCCTGCTCCAGCGAAAACATAGGCCTACTTACGTTTCACTTCCATGCTCTTCATTCTGAAACTTCCGTTGAATTCCCATCACTCTTTCCCCCAAGGTAATTTCATCCAATTTAAATTCCATAATCGCTGTTTTCGAAGATCTACTCCCCAAACAAACACTCCTGTAGATATTTCAACTTCACGAATCACTATCCTAACATTCAGCGGTCAACTAAAGATCATCTGCACGACAAAATCTTACGACGCAGCAGATTTTGCAGGTAATTTTATCGTGCCAAGATCATTAGGTAGGAAGTTAATCGTGCCAAGATCATTAGGAAGCCACTTCTCCGGGAAACAATCGTTATAAGGACGATCAAATCATTAATTGCTCATTACTTTAATGCATAATGAATACGTTCACCTGCACAGAGGTTATTGTGCGCAGCAGTCAGCACTTATCCAGCAAAGACAAAAGGTACTTCCTGTTAGCTATTTTCACATTACCTAGCCCCTCTACCATATGCAGATTGCCATTGGCTAATTTGGATTGGTACAGACCCCATAGTGAAGCTACTAAAGATGAAAGCCGACTGTTATTGGCTAATTTCAAATGACCTAACCGATCTAGCATATGCAGATTGCCATTGGGCAATTTCAATTGGTACAAACCCAATAGTGAAGCTACTAAGACGAAACGACTGTTATTGGCTAATTTCAAATGACCGAGCCAATCTACCATATGGAGATTCCCATTAGCCAATTTCAATTGGTAAAAAACCCCATAGTGAAGCTACTAAAGACGAAAGCCGACTGTTATTGGCTAATTTCAAATGACCTAACCGATCTAGCATATGCAGATTGCCATTGGCTAATTTCAATTGGTACAAGCCCCATAGTGAAGCTACTAAAGATGAAGGCTGACTGTTATTGGCTAATTTCAAATGACCCAACCCATCTAGCATAGGCAGATTGCCATTGGCTAATTTCAATTGGTACAAACTCCATACTAAACTTACTAAACATAATAGCCGACTCTTATTGGCTAATTTCAAATGACCTATCCCATACAAAAGGAGGCTACACTGTGAGGGCAGTCATACTATCTCACATTAGTTGGGGGCAGTCACGTGTCTGCCCCCATGTCACGTGACTTACTTGGCAAAGTTCCAAAATTGGTCATGTGACTTGGCACGGTGCCAAGTTCCGGTCATGTGACTTGGCACTTTGCCAAATTATGTGACGTCATTTGGCAATGTGCCAACTTCCCCCCCCCAAATGCCCCTGTGCATGAGCAGTCCATTTCCTTCACTATTTCCTGAAAACTCTCCTCGAAGGTCTGAGTATAACTCTTGCAGTCTTCCTACCTGATATTATCTTCCACAAGGGAGGTTGAGATCTATGGAAACGTTCTAAAATAACAACAACCTCAGCAAATGCAACTAAGGGAACTCAGCCAAGAAGAGCAACTACATTAATGGACGGAGTTAAAGCTACTGGGAGGAACTTCAACAACTAATGCAACCAGAACAGCGAGGTTTACCTTGCGCAACTAACACTAATAACGCAAGGATAGCAACTAAGGGCACAAAAGCTACTACGGCCACTATGGCAACAATTACGACTACATCTTCTCTACTAAACAAATAACGCACATACCAAAACGAAGTTAACAACTAATTTCTCCCACAACAAACGCTATCAACGCCACAAAAGAAAGAAAGACAACTAGGGCAACGAAGGAATCTAAATCAACTCTACTGAAACGAAAAAAGCTCTACGAGTAGGGAGACTGGAGATCTACCGAAGCGGTCATAATAATCACAACGTCACGAAATGCAACTCTAACTTACGCCAATGACGCAAGAAGAGCAACTTCATTAAATCAAGAGATGAGCGCAACAAACGCTACTTGGGCAACCAAATGAACAACGCTACCACAACAACAATCGTGCCATCAATAACGGCAACAAAGCTACTATGGCCGCTAAGCCAAGAATTACGACTACATCATTTCTACCAAACAAACAACGCATACACTAAAACAAAGGCAACAACTAATTTCTCCAACAACGAAGGCTTCTAACGCCACAAAACAAACAAACACATAAGTGAACAAATACCAGGCAACTAAATCAACACTACTGAAGCAAATACAGCTGCCTGAGGAAGCCAAGGGGTCTATCTCTCTTCCCAAAAAGCCTCCGGGACTCTTTTAAACAATGGGGTTTGTAGGGAATTTTGATGGAATTTTCATTCAACAAATTCTGGATTAAATTAAATGCAAACTACCGTTCCCGCACCCCGCCCTTGGGCTACTAACGCCACTAAAGTCAAGAGGATAGCTAGAAAACAATAACAAAAAATGTGATTTAATGAAAAAAGAAGAGAATAAAGTTAACTGCAATAACTATAGAAATTATTATTTTTGTTATTATTTTTATTATTAAAAATCTATTTAAGGTAGGCTAGAAAATAAATAGCTAAAATTACAGCTAATTAAGGCTACGAGAGCTAACTAACGCCTACTACGAAGGCCTACTACTAATTAAGGCCTACCATTAATTAAGGGCTACTACTAATTAAGGCCTACTACTAACACGCTTCAGGTACGTGAAGAACTGCGGCAACTATTCTCGCTTCATCTACCAATGCAACTACATCAGCTAAGGTAACTATAACAACGAAGAAAATAAAGCACTAACATTGAAAGTCCTGATATTGTGGCGAGCGAAGCGCGACAGCGGTCGACGAAGGCGGCCCGGGCGCCGTAGGCGCCCAAGCCCTCCGCAGGAGCTAGGAACTCCGAACCCGCGCGCAGCGCGGGTTCGGATTCCTAGTCTTATATATAAGGAGTGAGCGGTCAGATCAAATGTTCCATTGTCATGGACTATGTTTGTGTGCTCTGCCGGGATCTCCACCTTCCCGTGCCCCACAGCGGCCGCTCTTCCTCTCCAAAAATCGCCCCGAAAACCTAGGTTTGCAGAATGCGTTCGAGAATTTGGGGGCAGCCACTCGAGCTGGGGTAGGAGCGGGGAAACTTTTTGGCAGTCATCCTATTTTCCAGTTTGACGTACGCTCAACGTCACGGAACAATGGAGGCGAGTCACTAACAACTCTTGATGGGGTCATCAAGCGTCGTCAACGGACAAAATGGGTTTGTCAACAGAAAACAATGCTGGATTGTCAACAACCTAGGGGCTACGTAACACCGACGTCACGCAATGGAACTTCACAGGGGCTAAGTTCCTCCTCCGCAACAGTTGGGGCTCACCTCCACAAAAACAATGGGAAAGCTGACTGGGGGCAGTCACGTGTTGGCACCCCATGTCACGTGACTAACTTGGCAAGTTGCCAAAATCGGTCATGTGACTCGGCACAACCCCCGAGTTCCTATCATGTGACTTTGCAAGTTCCTACGTTTCCAGTCAGCACAACATGGAAATCAACACGAAATACATAGGCCTATTCCCATCTGAAGCAAGAAGTAAAACTGTTCTGTCGTCAATAATACGCAAGAAGCATATAACTAATGCTTTCTTCCTGCTCCAGCGAAAACATAGGCCTACTTACGTTCCACTTCCATGCTTTTGCTTTCTGAAACTTCCGTTGAATTCCCTTAACTATTTCCCCCAAGGTAATTTCATCCAATTTAAATTTCATAATCGCTATCTTCGAACATCTGCTCCCAAAACAAACACTCCTGTAGATATTTCAACTTCACGAATCACTATCCTAACATTCAGCGGTCAACTACAGATCATCTGCACGAACAAATCTTACGACGCAACAGATTTTGCAGGTAATTTCATCGTGCCAACATCATTAGGTAAGAAGTTAATCGTGCCAAGATCATTAGAAAGCCACTTCTCCGGGAAACAATCGTTTATAAGAACGATCACATCATTAGTTGCTCATTACTTCAATTCATAATGAATACGTTAACCTGCACAGAGGTCATTGTGCGCAGCATTCAGCACTTCTCCAGCAAAGACAAAAGGTACTTCCTGTTGGCTATTTTCACATCGCCTAGCCCCTCCACCATATGCAGATTGCCATTGGCTAATTTGGAATGGTACAGACTCCATAGTGAAGCTACTAAAGATGAAAGCTGACTGTTATTGGCTAATTATAAATGACCCAGCCCGTCTAGCATAGGCAGATTGCCATTGGCTAATTTCAATTGGTACAAACTCCATACTGAACTCACTAAACATAATAGCCGACTCTTATTGGCTAATTTCAAATGACCTAACCTATCTAGAATATGCAAATTGCCATTGGCTAATTTCAATTTGTAAAATAGCCAATAGTGAAGCTACTAAAGATGAAAGCCGAATGTTATTGGCTAATTTCAAATGACCCAACCCATCTAGCATAGGAAGATTGCCATTGGCTAATTTCAATTGGTACGGACTCCATACTGAACTTACTGAACATGATAGCCGACTGCTATTGCCTAATTTCAAATGACCTAACAAATCTAGCATATGCACATTGCCATTGGCTAATTTCAATTGGTACAAAACCCAGTAGTGAAGCTACTAAAGATGAAAGTCGACTGTTATTGGCTAATTTCAAATTACCTAATCGATCTAGCATATGCAGATTGCCATTGGCTAATTTCAATTGGTACAAAACCCATAGTGAAGCTACTAAAGATGAAAGCCGACTGCTATTGGCTAATTTCAAATGATCCAACAGATCTAGCATATGCAGATTGCCATTGGCTAATTTCAATTGGTACAAACCCCATAGTGAAGCTACTAAAGATGAAAGCTGACTGTTATTGGCTAATTTCAAATGACCCTGCCCATCTAGCATAGGCAGATTGCCATTGGCTAATTTCAATTGCTACAAACTCCATACTGAACTTACTAAACATAACAGCCCACTCTTATTGGCTAATTTCAAATGACCTAGCCCATACAAAAGGGGGCTACTCTGTCAGGGCAGTCACACTATCTCACTTTAGTTGGGGGCAGTCACGTGTCTGCCCCCATGTCACGTGACTTACTTGGCAAAGTTCCAAAATTGGTCATGTGACTTGGCACGGTGCCAAGTTCCGGTCATGTCACTTGGCACTTTGCCAAATTATGTGACGTCATTTGGCAATGTGCCAACTTCCCCCCACAAATGCCCCTGCGCATGAGCAGTCCATTTCTTCCACTGTTGCCATAAAACTTTCCTCGAAGGGCTGAGTATAACTCTTGCAGTCTTCCTACCTGATCTTATCTTCCACGAGGGAGGCTGAGATCTACGGAAACGTTCTAAAATAACAACAACGTCACCAAATGCAACTAAGGGAAATTACCCAAGAAGAGCAACTACATTAATGGACGGAGTTAAAGCTACTGAGAGGAACTTGAACAACTAACGCAACCACAACAGATAGGTTTGCCTTGCACAACTAACACTAATAACGCAAGGAAGGTAACTAAGGGCACAAAAGCTACAATGGCCACTATGGCAACAATTACGACTATATTTTCTCTACTAAACAAATAACGCACACACCGAAACGAAGTTAACAACTAATTTCTCCCACAACAAACGCTACGAGCGCCACATAAGAAAGACAGAAAACTAGGGCAATGAAGGAATCTAAATCAACTCTACTGACTCGAATAAAGCTCTACGAGTAGGGAGACTGGAGATCTACCGAAGCGGTCACAATAATCACAACGTCACGAAATGCAACTGCAACTTACGGCAATGACGCAAGAAGAGCAACTTCATTTAATCAATGGGTCAACGCAAAAAACGCTACTTGGGCAACCAAATGAACAACGCTACCACAACAACAATGGTACCGTCAATAACGGCAAAAAGCTACTATGGCCGCTAAGCAAAGAATTACGACTACATCATTTCTACCAAACAAATAACGCATACACTAAAGCAAAGGCAAACAACGAAGGCTGCTAACGCAACAAAACAAATAAACACCTAAGTGAACAAATACCAGGCATCTAAATCAACCCTACTGACACAAAGCCGCCTGAGGAAGCCAAGGGGTCTATCTCTCTTTCCAAAAAGCCTACGGGACTCTTGAAAACAATGGGCTTTGTAGGGAATTTTTATGGATTTTTCTTTAAAATATTATGGATTAAATCAAATGCAAACTACCGCTCCCCACCCCGCCCTTGGGCTACTAACGCCACTAAAGTCAAGGAGATAGCTAGAAAACAATAACAAAAAATGTGAATTAATGAAAAAAGAAGAGAATAATATTAACTGCAATAAGTATAGACATCGTTATTTTTTTATTATTTTTGTTATTCTATCTATTTAAAGTAGGCTAGAAAATAAATAGCTACAATTACAGTTAATTTATTAAGGTCTACGACAGCTAATTAACGCCTACTTACATCTTATATATAACGGGTGCAAGGTCGGTTAAGATTGTTCTTTTGTGGTGGAATATGTTTGTCTGCCGTGTCGGGATCCCCACGTTCCCGTGCCCCCTCGCCGCCGCTCTTCCACTCCAAAAATCGCCCCGAAAATCTAAGTTAGCCGAATGTGTGTGAGAAGTTGGGGGCAGCCACTTCCGATGGGGTAGGAGCGGGGGGACTTTTTGGCAGCCGTCCTATTTTCCAGTTTGACGTACGCTCAACGTCACGGAACAATCGAGGTGAGTCACTAACGACTCTTGATGGGGTCATCAAGGGTCGTTAACGGACAAAATCGGTTTGTCAACAGACAACAATGCTGGATTGTCAACAACGTCGGGGCTACGTAACACCGACGTCACGCAGTTGAACTTCACAGGGGCTCAGGTCCTCCTCCGTAGAGGGTGGGGCTCACACCTAGGTAAACAATGGGAAAGCTGACTGGGGGCAGTCACGTGTTGGCACCCCATGTCACGTGACTCACTTGGCACGTTGCCAAAATCGGTCATGTGACTCGGCACTACCCCCGAGTTCCTGTCATGTGACTTTGCAAGTTCCTACGTTTCCAGTCAGCACAACATGGAAATCAACACGAAATACATAGGCCTATTCCCATCTGAAGCAAGAAGTAAAACTGTTCTGTCGTCAATAATACGCAAGAAGCATATAACTAATGCTTTCTTCCTGCTCCAGCGAAAACATAGGCCTACTTACGTTTCACTTCCATGCTCTTGCTTTCTGAAACTTCCGTTGATTTCCCTTCACTATTTCCCTCAAAGGTAATTTCATCCAATTTAAATTTAATAATCGCTATCTTCAAAGATCTACTCCCCAAACAAACACTTTTGTAGATATTTCAACTTCACGAATCACCATCCTAACATTCAGCGGTCAACTACAGAGAATCTGCAAGACCAAATCTTATGTCGCAACAGATTTTGCAGGTAATTTTATCGTGGCAAGATCATTAGGTAGGAAGTTAATCGTGCCAAGATCATTAGGAAGACACTTCTCCAGGAAACAATCGTTTATAAGAACGATCACATCATTAGTTGCTCATTACTTCAATTCATAATGAATACGTTAACATGCACAGAGGTTATTGTGCGCAGCATTCAGCACGTATCCTGCAAAGACAAAGGGTACTTCCTGTTGGCTATTTTCACATAACCTAGCCCCTCCACCATATGCAGATTGCCATTGGCTAATTTCAATTGGTAAAAAACCCCATAGTGAAGCTACTAAAGATGAAAGCCGACTGTTATTGGCTAATTTCAAATGACCCAACCCATCTAGCATAGGCAGATTGCCATTGGCTAATTTCAATTGGTACAAACTCCATACTGAACTCACTAAACATAATAGCCGACTCTTATTGGCTAATTTCAAATGACCTAACCTATCTAGAATATGCAAATTGCCATTGGCTAATTTCAATTTGTAAAATAGCCAATAGTGAAGCTACTAAAGATGAAAGCCGAATGTTATTGGCTAATTTCAAATGACCCAACCCATCTAGCATAGGAAGATTGCCATTGGCTAATTTCAATTGGTACGGACTCCATACTGAACTTACTGAACATGATAGCCGACTGCTATTGCCTAATTTCAAATGACCTAACAAATCTAGCATATGCACATTGCCATTGGCTAATTTCAATTGGTACAAAACCCAGTAGTGAAGCTACTAAAGATGAAAGTCGACTGTTATTGGCTAATTTCAAATTACCTAATCGATCTAGCATATGCAGATTGCCATTGGCTAATTTCAATTGGTACAAAACCCCATAGTGAAGCTACTAAAGATGAAAGCCGAGTCTTATTGGCTAATTTCAAATGACCCAACCCATCTAGCATAGGCAGATTGCCATTGGCTAATTTCAATTGGTACAAACTCCATACTGAACTCACTAAACATAATAGCCGACTCTTATTGGCTAATTTCAAATGACCTAACCTATCTAGAATATGCAAATTGCCATTGGCTAATTTCAATTTGTAAAATAGCCAATAGTGAAGCTACTAAAGATGAAAGCCGAATGTTATTGGCTAATTTCAAATGACCCAACCCATCTAGCATAGGAAGATTGCCATTGGCTAATTTCAATTGGTACGGACTCCATACTGAACTTACTGAACATGATAGCCGACTGCTATTGCCTAATTTCAAATGACCTAACAAATCTAGCATATGCACATTGCCATTGGCTAATTTCAATTGGTACAAAACCCAGTAGTGAAGCTACTAAAGATGAAAGTCGACTGTTATTGGCTAATTTCAAATTACCTAATCGATCTAGCATATGCAGATTGCCATTGGCTAATTTCAATTGGTACAAAACCCATAGTGAAGCTACTAAAGATGAAAGCCGACTGCTATTGGCTAATTTCAAATGATCCAACAGATCTAGCATATGCAGATTGCCATTGGCTAATTTCAATTGGTACAAACCCCATAGTGAAGCTACTAAAGATGAAAGCTGACTGTTATTGGCTAATTTCAAATGACCCTGCCCATCTAGCCTAGGCAGATTGCCATTGGCTAATTTCAATTGCTACAAACTCCATACTGAACTTACTAAACATAACAGCCCACTCTTATTGGCTAATTTCAAATGACCTAGCCCATACAAAAGGGGGCTACTCTGTCAGGGCAGTCACACTATCTCACTTTAGTTGGGGGCAGTCACGTGCCTAGCCCCCACGTCACGTGACTTACTTGGCAAAGTTCCAAAATTGGTCATGTGACTTGGCACGGTGCCAAGTTCCGGTCATGTGACTTGGCACTTTGCCAAATTATGTGACGTCATTTGGCACTGTGCCAACTTCCCCCCACGAATGCCCCTGTGCATGAGCAGTCCATTTCCTTCACTATTCCCTGAAAACTTTCCTCGAAGGGCTGAGTATAACTCTTGCAGTCTTCCTACCTGATGTTACCTTCCACAAGGGAGGCTGAGATCTACGGAAACGTTCTAAAATAACAACAACGTCAGCAAATGCAACTAAGGGATTTCAGCCAAGAAGAGCAACTACATTCAAACAAAGGCAACAACTAATTTCTCCAACAACGAAGGCTACTAACGCCACAAAACAAACAAACAAACACTTAAGTGAACAAATACCAGGCAACTAAATCGACCCTACTGAAGCAAAAACAGCTGCCTGAGGAAGCCAAGGGGTCTATCTTTCTTCCCAAAAAGCTTCCGAGACTCTTTTAAACAATGGGGTTTGTAGGGAATTTTGATGGATTTCTCATTCAAAAAATTCTGGATTAGATTAAATGCAAACTACCGCTCCCGCACCCCGCCCTTGGGCTACTAACGCCACTAAAGTCAAGAGGATAGCTAGAAAACAATAACAATAAATGTGATTTGATGAAAAAAGAAGAGAATAAAGTTAACTGCAATAACTATAGACATTATTATTTTTTTTATTATTTTTATTATTAAAAATCCATTTAAATTAGGCACGTTCACCTTCGCAGGGGCTGGCAAGGTGGTGCCAGCGGTATCCTCCTTCACAACGGTGCTCTGTCAGGGCTTCATCCCGCAGTATCAACGAGGTGGTAGGGTGGTGGTAGGGTGCATGATCCGTCCCAGCGATTATTATCACCTATTGGGGGCTCTCACGTGACCACACTCATATCACGTGATATCTTCTCCTCCACAATGGTGCTCTTTCTAAGAATATACGGAGCTCCATTTATGAAAATGCTTAAATGACACCGGTTATAGTAAGTTAAGACAATACAAGTTTGTTACTGAGGAACAATAGGGTGCTACCACGGTTAATTGTGGGGGGCAGTCACGTGCCTAGCCCCCATGTCACGTGACTTACCTGGCAAGTTGCCAATGTAGGTCACGTGGGGGCTAACATGGGTAAAAAGATAAAATCAAATCAAATCGAGCTATAACCAACTCAACTTAGGTAAGAAACGCAACCAGATCTACTTAGCAACTAAAACAAGACGCCAACTAACGCAAGAAAGCCCACTAAAGCTACCAACGCCAATAAGACAACTAAGGGCACTGAAGGTCCTGGCTCAACTAAGTCCACGGGCAAGAAGCGCAGCTACATCTACTCAACAACTAAGAAGCCAACTAACATAAGAAAGGCCACTAAACCAACCGAGGCCGGTTACACAACTAACGCAACTAAAAGCGCTAAGGCAGCTATGTAAACGAAACGATGATTTTCGCAGTTTTTCTGAAAGGTCTTCACATAGGATTTTCATATTTTTTTCAAAATGAAGGTTGCCGTTTGGACATAAATCATTGTACTTCACTAAGGAACAAACCAAACATTCCTATCTTGTACCATTGCTCGGATATAAGTGGTGACTTGGCACTTTGCCAAATTATTTGACGTCATTTGGCAATGTGCCAACTTCCCGCCACAAATGCCCCTGCGCACGAGCAGTCCATTTCTTTCACTATTTCCATGAAACTTTCCTCGAAGGGCTGAGTATAACACTTGCAGTCTTCCTACCTGATGTTATCTTCCACAAGGGAGGCTGAGATTTACGGAAACGTTATAAAATAACAACAACGTCAGCAAATGCTACTAAGGGAAGTCAGCCAAGAAGAGCAACTACATTAATGGACGGAGTTAAAGCTACTGGGGGGAGATTCAACAACTAACGCAACCACAACAGCGAGGTTTACCTTGCACAACTAACACTAATAACGCAAGGAAGGCAACTTAGGCCACAAAAGCTACTATGGCCACTATGGCAACAATTACGACTACATCTTCTCTACTAAACAAATGACACACACACCGAAACGAAGTTAACAACTAATTTCTCCCAAAACAAACGCTACCAACGCTATATAAGAAAGAAAGAAAACTAGGGCAACGAAGGAATCGAAATCAACTCTACTGAAACGAATAAAGCTCTACGAGTAGGGAGACTGGAGATATACAGAAGCTGTCATAATAATCACAACGTCACGAAATGCAACTGCAACTTACGGCAATGAGGCAAGAAGAGCTACTTCATTAAATGAAGGGGTCAACGCAACAAACGCTACTTGGGCAACCAAATGAACAACGCTACCACAAGAACAAGGCTACTGTCAATAACGGCAAAAAGCTACTATGGCCCCTAAGCTAAGAATTACGACTACATCATTATTCATTTCTACCAAACAAATAACGCATACACTAAAACAAAGGCAAACAACGAAACGAAGACAACTAACGCCACAAAAGAAACAAACACCTAATTGAACAAATACCAGGCAACTAAATCAACCCTACTGAAGTAAAGCTGCGTGAGCAAGCCAAGGGGTCTATCTCTCTTCCCAAAAAGCCTCCGGGACTCTTTAAAACAACGGGGTTTGTAGGCAATTTTTATGGATTTCAACCACAACAGCGAGGTTTACCTTGCACAACTAACACTAATAACGCAAGGAAGGCAACGAAGGGCACAAAAGCTACTATGCCCACTATGGCAACAATTACGACTACATCTTCTCTACTAAGCAAATGACGCACACACCGAAACGAAGTTAACAACTAATTTCTCCCACAACAAACGCTACCAATGCCACATAAGAAAGAAAGAAAACTAGGGCAACGAAGGAATCGAAATCAACTCTACTGAAACGAATAAAGCTCTACGAGTAGGGAGACTGGAGATATACAGAAGCTGTCATCATAATCACAACGTCACGAAATGCAACTGCAACTTACGGCAATGAGGCAAGAAGAGCTACTTCATTAAATCAAGGGGTCAACGCAACAAACGCTACTTGAGCAACCAAATGAACAACGCTACCACAAGAACAAGGCTACTGTCAATAACGCCAAAAAGCTACTATAGCCCCTAAGCTAAGAATTACGACTACATCATTTCTACCAAACAAATAACGCATACACTAAAACAAAGGCAAACAACGAAGACTACTAACGCCACAAAAGAAACAAACACCTAAGTGAACAAATACCAGGCAACTAAATCAACCCAACTGAAGCAAAACTGCCTGATCAAGCCAAGGGGTCCATCTCTCTTCCTAAAAAGCCTCCGGGACTCTTTAAAACAATGGGGTTTGTAGGGGATTTTTATGGATTTCTCTTTGAAAAAATTATGGATTACATTAAATGCAAACTACCGCTCCCCCACCCCGCCGTTGGGCTACTAACGCCACAAAAGTCAAGAGGCTAGCTAGAAAACAATAACAAAAAATGTGAATTAATGAAAAAAGAAGAGAATACAGTTAACAGCAATAACTATAGACATTATTATTTTTGTTATTATTTTTATAATTAAAAATCTGTTTAAAGTAGGCTAGAAAACAAATAGCAAAAATTACAGCTAATTAAGGTCTACCACAGCTAATTAACGCCTACTCAGAAGGCCTGCTAAGAAGGCCTACTACTAATTAAGGCCTACTACTAACACACATCAGCTACGTGAAGAACTGCGGCAACTATTCTCACTTCATCTAATAATGCAACTAAATCTGCTAAGGTAACTATAACTATGACGGATAACAAGAGCAAGTATAAAACAACCACACCAACGACGAAAATAAGACTGGAAGTACTGATAGTGTGGCGCACGAAGCGCGACAGTGGCCGCCGCAGGCGGCCCGGGCGCCAAAGGCGCCCAAGCCCTCCGCAGGAGCTAGGAACTCCGAACCCGCGCGCAGCGCGGGTTCGGATTCCTAGTCTATATACATAAGGAGTGAGCGGTCACATCAAACGCTCAATTTGGTCCTCTCCCACAGCGAGATCTCAGCTCTCCCGCTCTCGGCAATCTCGCTCTTCGTCTCGAAAAATCGACGGGAAAATCTATGCGTGTCATCAGAGCTCCAAATTTTGGGGTCACCTCCAGCTGCTGGGGTATCAGCGGGGCAAATTTGCTGGCAGTCTTCTTCAGCAGGTCATTGTTTTTGATTGACAGCCGATTGTCTTCCCAACTGATGACACTTGATGGTGCTATCAAGGGCTATCAACGAACAATCCAGTCAGTAGTGCTCCGTGGTGGTAAACAACCTAACACGTCACATCGCCCGTGGTCACGTGTACATTCACCCTCGCAGGGGCTGGCAGGCTCGTGCCAGCGGTATCCTAACTGCAATAACTATGGACATTATTATTTTTGCCTCCTCTCCCACAGCGAGATCTCAGCTCTCCCGCCCTCGGCGATCTCGCTCTTCGTCTCGAAAAATCGACGGGAAAATCTATGCGCCTCATCAGAGCTCCAAATTTTCGGGTCACCTCCAGCTGCTGGGGTATCAGCGGGGCAAATTCCCTGGCAGTCTTCTTCAGCAGGTCATTGTTTTTGATTGACAGCCGATTGTCTTCCCAACTGATGACACTTGATGCTGCTATCAAGGGCTATCAACGAACAATTCAGTGAGTGTGCTCGGTGGTGGTAAACAACCTAACACGTCACATCGCCCGTGGTCACGTGCACATTCACCCTCGCAGGGGCTGGCAGGCTCGTGCCAGCGGTATCCTCCTTCACAACGGCGCTCTGTCAGGGCTTCATCCCCCAGTATGGACGATGTCGTTGGGTGGTGGTGGTGGGGTGCATGGTTGGTGCCAGCGATTGGTACCGCCTATTGGGGGATGTCACGTGACCACACCCATATCACGTGATATTTTCTCCTCCACAATGGTGCTCTTTATAAGAATATACAGGGCTCCCTGTATGAAAATGCTTCATTACAGGGGTGATAGTAAGTAAAGACTACATCAGTTAATAACTAAGGAGTATGTAGGGTGCTAAAATGTATATTTGTTGGGGGCAGTCACGTGCCTAGCCCCCATGTCACGTGACTTACTTGGCAAAGTTCCAAAATTGGTCATGTGACTTGGCACGGTGCCAAGTTCCGGTCATGTGACTTGGCACTTTGCCAAATTATGTGACGTCATTTGGCACTGTGCCAACTTCCCCCCACGAATGCCCCTGTGCATGAGCAGTCCATTTCCTTCACTATTTCCTGAAAACTTTCCTCGAAGGGCTGAGTATAACTCTTGCAGTCTTCCTACCTGATGTTATCTTCCACAAGGGAGGCTGAGATCTACGGAAACGTTCTAAAATAACAACAACGTCAGCAAATGCAACTAAGGGAACTCAGCCAAGAAGAGCAACTACATTAAAACAAAAAAGGCAACAACTAATTTCTCCAACAACGAAGGCTACTAACGCCACAAAACAAACAAACACCTAAGTGAACAAATACCAGGCAACTAAATCAACCCTACTGAAGCAAAAACAGCTGCCTGAGGAAGCCAAGGGGTCTATCTTTCTTCCCAAAAAGCCTCCGAGACTCTTTTAAACAATGGGGTTTGTAGGGAATTTTGATGGATTTTTCATTCAAAAAATTCTGGATTAAATTAAATGCAAACTACCGCTCCCGCACCCCGCCCTTGGGCTACTAACGCCACTAAAGTCAAGAGGATAGCTAGAAAACAATAACAATAAATGTGATTTAATGAAAAAAGAAGAGAATAAAGTTAACTGCAATAACTATAGACATTATTATTTTTCTTATTATTTTTATTATTAAAAATCCATTTAAATTAGGCACGTTCACCTTCGCAGGGGCTGGCAAGGTGGTGCCAGCGGTATCCTCCTTCACAACGGCGCTCTGTCAGGGCTTCATCCCGCAGTATCAAAGAGGTGGTAGGGTGGTGGTGGGGTGCATGATCGGTCCCAGCGATTATTATCACCTATTGGGGGCTCTCACGTGACCACACTCATATCACGTGATATCTTCTCCTCCACAATGGTGCTCTTTCTAAGAATATACGGAGCTCCATTTATGAAAATGCTTAAATGACACCGGTTATAGTAAGTTAAGACAATACAAGTTTGTTACTAAGGAACAATAGGGTGCTACCACGGTTAATTGTTGGGGGCAGTCACGTGCCTAGCCCCCATGTCACGTGACTTACCTGGCAAGTTGCCAATGTAGGTCACGTGGGGGCTAACATGGGTAAAAAGATAAAATCAAATCAAATCGAGCTATAACCAACTCCACTTAGGTAAGAAACGCAACCAGATCTACTTAGCAACTAAAACAAGACGCCAACTAACGCAAGAAAGCCCACTAAAGCTACCAAGGCCAATAAGACAACTAAGGGCACTGAAGGTCCTGGCTCAACTAAGTCCACGGGCAAGAAGCGCAGCTACATCTACTCAACAACTAAGAAGCCAACTAACATAAGTAAGGCCACTAAACCAACCGAGGCCGGTTAGACAACTAACGCAACTAAAAGCGCTAAGGCAGCTATGTAAACGAAACGATGATTTTCGCAGTTTTTCTGAAAGGTCTTCACATAGGATTTTCATATTTTTTTCAAAATGAAGGTTGCCGTTTGGACATAAATCATTGTACTTCACTAAGGAACAAACCAAACATTCGTATCTTGTACCATTGTTCGGATATAAGTGGTGACTTGGCACTTTGCCAAATTATTTGACGTCATTTGGCAATGTGCCAACTTCCCGCCACAAATGCCCCTGCGCACGAGCAGTCCATTTCTTTCACTATTTCCATGAAACTTTCCTCGAAGGGCTGAGTATAACACTTGCAGTCTTCCTACCTGATGTTATCTTCCACAAGGGAGGCTGAGATTTACGGAAACGTTCTAAAATAACAACAACGTCAGCAAATGCAACTAACGAAACTCTGCCAAGAAGAGCAACTACATTAATGGACGGAGTTAAAGCTACTGGGGGGAAATTCAACAACTAACGCAACCACAACAGCGAGGTTTACCTTGCACAACTAACACTAATAACGCAAGGAAGGCAACTTAGGGCACAGAAGCTACTATGGCCACTATGGCAACAATTACGACTACATCTTCTCTACTAAACAAATGACACACACACACCGAAACGAAGTTAACAACTAATTTCTCCCAAAACAAACGCTACCAACGCCACATAAGAAAGAAAGAAAACTAGGGCAACGAAGGAATCGAAATCAACTCTACTGAAACGAATAAAGCTCTACGAGTAGGGAGACTGGAGATATACAGAAGCTGTCATAATAATCACAACGTCACGAAATGCAACTGCAACTTACGGCAATGAGGCAAGAAGAGCTACTTCATTAAATCAAGGGGTCAACGCAACAAACGCTACTTGGGCAACCAAATGAACAACGCTACCACAAGAACAAGGGTACTGTCAATAACGGCAAAAAGCTACTATGGCCCCTAAGCTAAGAATTACGACTACATCATTATTCATTTCTACCAAACAAATAACGCATACACTAAAACAAAGGCAAACAACGAAATGAAAAAAACTAACGCCACAAAAGAAACAAACACCTAATTGAACAAATACCAGGCAACTAATTCAACCCTACTGAAGCAAAGCTGCGTGAGCAAGCCAAGGGGTCTATCTCTCTTCCCAAAAAGCCTCCGGGACTCTTTAAAACAACGGGGTTTGTAGGCAATTTTTATGGATTTCAACCACAACAGCGAGGTTTACCTTGCACAACTAACACTAATAACGCAAGGAAGGCAACGAAGGGCACAAAAGCTACTATGCCCACTATGGCAACAATTACGACTACATCTTCTCTACTAAGCAAATGACGCACACACCGAAACGAAGTTAACAACTAATTTCTCCCACAACAAACGCTACCAATGCCACATAAGAAAGAAAGAAAACTAGGGCAACGAAGGAATCGAAATCAACTCTACTGAAACGAATAAAGCTCTACGAGTAGGGAGACTGGAGATATACAGAAGCTGTCATAATAATCACAACGTCACGAAATGCAACTGCAACTTACGGCAATGAGGCAAGAAGAGCTACTTCATTAAATCAAGGGGTCAACGCAACAAACGCTACTTGAGCAACCAAATGAACAACGCTACCACAAGAACAAGGGTACTGTCAATAACGGCAAAAAGCTACTATAGCCCCTAAGCTAAGAATTACGACTACATCATTTCTACCAAACAAATAACGCATACACTAAAACAAAGGCAAACAACGAAGACTACTAACGCCACAAAAGAAACAAACACCTAAGTGAACAAATACCAGGCAACTAAATCAACCCAACTGAAGCAAAGCTGCCTGAGCAAGCCAAGGGGTCTATCTCTCTTCCTAAAAAGCCTCCGGGACTCTTTAAAACAATGGGGTTTGTAGGGAATTTTTATGGATTTCTCTTTAAAAAAATTATGGATTACATTAAATGCAAACTACCGCTCCCCCACCCCGCCGTTGGGCTACTAACGCCACAAAAGTCAAGAGGCTAGCTAGAAAACAATAACAAAAAATGTGAATTAATGAAAAAAGAAGAGAATAAAGTTAACGGCAATAACTATAGACATTATTATTTTTGTTATTATTTTTATAATTAAAAATCTGTTTAAAGTAGGCTAGAAAACAAATAGCAAAAATTACAGCTAATTAAGGTCTACCACAGCTAATTAACGCCTACTCAGAAGGCCTGCTAAGAAGGCCTACTACTAATTAAGGCCTACTACTAACACACATCAGCTACGTGAAGAACTGCGGCAACTATTCTCACTTCATCTAATAATGCAACTAAATCTGCTAAGGTAACTATAACAATGACGGATAACAAGAGCAAGTATAAAACAACCACACCAACGACGAAAATAAGACTGGAAGTACTGATATTGTGGCGCGCGAAGCGCGACAGTGGCCGCCGCAGGCGGCCCGGGCGCCAAAGGCGCCCAAGCCCTCCGCAGGAGCTAGGAACTCCGAACCCGCGCGCAGCGCGGGTTCGGATTCCTAGTCTTATATATAACGGGTGCACGATCGGTTAAGATTGTTCTTTTGTGGTGGAATATGTTTGTGTGCAGTGTCGGGATCCCTATGTTCCCGTGCCCCCTCGCCGCCGCTCTTCCACTCCAAAAATCACCCCGAAAATCTAAGTTAGCCGAATCAGTGTGAGAAGTTGGGGGCAGCCACTCGCGCTGGGGTAGGAGCGGGGCAACTTTTTGGCAGACGTCCTATTTTCCAGTTTGACGTACGCTCAACGTCACGGAACAATCGAGGTGAGTCACTAACGACTCTTGATGGGGTCATCAAGGGTCGTCAACGGACAAAATCGGTTTGTCAACGGAAAACAATGCTGGATTGTCAACAACCTGGGGGCTACGTAACACCGACGTCACGCAATGGAACTTCACAGGGGCTCAGTTCCTCCTCCGAAACAGGTGGGGCAAACACCCACACAAACAATGGGATGACTGACTGGGGGCAGTCACGTGATGGCACCCCATGTCACGTGACTCACTTGGCACCTTGCCAAAATTGGTCATATGACGCGGCATTACCCAGTTCCTATCATGTGACTTGGCAAGTCCCTACGTTTCGAGTGAGCTCAATGTGGAAGTCAACAACAAGTTAGGCCTATTCCCCTCTACTGAAGCAAGAAGTAACACTGTTCTGTCACGAAAAATACGCAAGTAGCATATAACTAATGCTTTCTTCCTGCTCCAGCGGAAACATAGGCCTACTTACGTTTCACTTCCATGCTTTTGCTTTCTGAAACTTCCGTTGAATTCCCTTCACTATTTCCCCCAAGGTAATTTCATCCAATTTAAATTTCATAATCGCTATCTTCGAAGATCTGCTCCCAAAACAAACACTCCTGTAGATATTTCAACTTCACGAATCACTATGCTAACATTCAGCGGTCAACTACAGATCATCTGCACGAACAAATCTTACGACGCAACAGATTTTGCAGGTAATTTCGTCGTGCCAACATCATTAGGTAAGAAGTTAATCGTGCCAAGATCATTAGGAAGCCACTTCTCCGGAAAACAATCGTTTATAAGAACGATCACATCATTAGTTGCTCATTACTTCAATTCATAATGAATACGTTAACCTGCACAGAGGTCATTGTGCGCAGCACAGCACTTCTCCAGCAAAGACAAAAGGTACTTCCTGTTGGCTATTTTCACATAACCTAGCCCCTCCACCATATGCAGATTGCAATTGGCTAATTTGGATTGGTACAGACTCCATAGTGAAGCTACTAAAGGCGAAAGCCGATTCTTATTGGCTAATTTCAAATGACCCAACCCATCTAGCATAGGCAGATTGCCATTGGCTAAATTCAATTGGTACAAACTCCATACTGAACTCACTAAACATAATAGCCGACTGTTATTGGCTAATTTCAAATGACCTAACCTATCTAGAATATGCAGATTGCCATTGGCTAATTTCAATTGGTAAAAAACCCCATAGTTAAGCTACTAAAGATGAAAGCCGACTGTTATTGGCTAATTTCAAATGACTCAACCCAACTACCATAGGCAGATTGCCATTGGCTAATTTCAATTGGTATGGACTCCATACTGAACTTACTGAACATAATAGCCGACTCTTATTGGCTAATTTCAAATGACCTAACAGATCTAGCATATGCAGATTGCCATTGGCTAATTTCAATTGGTACAAAACCCATAGTGAAGCTTCTAAAGGTGAGAGCCGACTGCTATTGGCTAATTTCAAATGACCTAACAGATCTAGCATATGCAGATTGCCATTGGCTAATTTCAATTGGTACAAAACTCCATACTGAACTTACTGAACATAATAGCCGACTCTTATTGGCTAATTTCAAATGACCTAACAGATCTAGCATTTGCAGATTGCTATTGGCTAATTTCAATTGGTACAAACCCCATAGTGAAGCTACTAAAGATGAAAGCCGACTGCTATTGGCTAATTTGAAATGACCCAGCCCATCTAGAATAGGCAGATTGCCATTGGCTAATTTCAATTGGTACAAACTCCATACTGAATTTACTAAACATAACAGCCGACTCTTATTGGCTAATTTCAAATCACCTAACAGATCTAGCATATGCAGATTGCCATTGGCTAATTTCAATTGGTACAAAACCCATAGTGAAGCTACTAAAGATGAAAGCCGACTGCTATTGGCTAATTTCAAATGATCCAACAGATCTAGCATATGCAGATTGCCATTGGCTAATTTCAATTGGTAACAAAGCCCATAGTGAGGCTACTAAAGATGAAAGCCGACTGCTATTGGCTAATTTCAAATGACCTAACAGATCTAGCATATGCAGATTACCATTGGCTAATTTCAATTGGTACAAACCCCATAGTGAAGCTACTAAAGATGAAAGCTGACTGCTATTGGCTAATTTCAAATGACCTAACAGATCTAGGATATACAGATTGCCATTGGCTAATTTCCATTTGGTACAAACCCCATAGTGAAGCTACTAAAGATGAAAGCTAACTGTTATTGGCTAATTATAAATGACCCAGCCTATCTAGCATAGGCAGATTGCCATTGGCTAATTTCAATGGGTACAAACTCCATACTGAACTTACTAAACATAACAGCCGACACTTATTGGCTAATTTCAAATGACCCAACCCATCTAGCATAGGCAGATTGCCATTGGCTAAATTCAATTGGTACAAACTCCATACTGAACTCACTAAACATAATAGCCGACTGTTATTGGCTAATTTCAAATGACCTAACCTATCTAGAATATGCAGATTGCCATTGGCTAATTTCAATTGGTAAAAAACCCCATAGTTAAGCTACTAAAGATGAAAGCCGACTGTTATTGGCTAATTTCAAATGACTCAACCCAACTACCATAGGCAGATTGCCATTGGCTAATTTCAATTGGTATGGACTCCATACTGAACTTACTGAACATAATAGCCGACTCTTATTGGCTAATTTCAAATGACCTAACAGATCTAGCATATGCAGATTGCCATTGGCTAATTTCAATTGGTACAAAACCCATAGTGAAGCTACTAAAGGTGAAAGCCGACTGCTATTGGCTAATTTCAAATGACCTAACAGATCTAGCATATGCAGATTGCCATTGGCTAATTTCAATTGGTACAAAACTCCATACTGAACTTACTGAACATAATAGCCGACTCTTATTGGCTAATTTCAAATGACCTAACAGATCTAGCATTTGCAGATTGCTATTGGCTAATTTCAATTGGTACAAACCCCATAGTGAAGCTACTAAAGATGAAAGCCGACTGCTATTGGCTAATTTGAAATGACCCAGCCCATCTAGAATAGGCAGATTGCCATTGGCTAATTTCAATTGGTACAAACTCCATACTGAATTTACTAAACATAACAGCCGACTCTTATTGGCTAATTTCAAATCACCTAACAGATCTAGCATATGCAGATTGCCATTGGCTAATTTCAATTGGTACAAAACCCATAGTGAAGCTACTAAAGATGAAAGCCGACTGCTATTGGCTAATTTCAAATGATCCAACAGATCTAGCATATGCAGATTGCCATTGGCTAATTTCAATTGGTAACAAAGCCCATAGTGAGGCTACTAAAGATGAAAGCCGACTGCTATTGGCTAATTTCAAATGACCTAACAGATCTAGCATATGCAGATTACCATTGGCTAATTTCAATTGGTACAAACCCCATAGTGAAGCTACTAAAGATGAAAGCTGACTGCTATTGGCTAATTTCAAATGACCTAACAGATCTAGGATATACAGATTGCCATTGGCTAATTTCCATTTGGTACAAACCCCATAGTGAAGCTACTAAAGATGAAAGCTAACTGTTATTGGCTAATTATAAATGACCCAGCCTATCTAGCATAGGCAGATTGCCATTGGCTAATTTCAATGGGTACAAACTCCATACTGAACTTACTAAACATAACAGCCGACTCTTATTGGCTAATTTCAAATGACCTATCCTATACAAAAGGGGGCTACACTGTCAGGGCAGTCACACTATCTCACTTTAGTTGGGGGCAGTCACGTGTCTGCCCCCATGTCACGTGACTTACTTGGCAAAGTTCCAAAATTGGTCATGTGACTTGGCACGGTGTAAAGTTCCGGTCATGTGACTTGGCACTTTGCCAATTTATGTGACGTCATTTGGCAATGTGCCAACTTCCCCCCACAAATGCCCCTGCGCATGAGCAGTCCATTTCTTCCACTGTTTCCATAAAACTTTCCTCGAAGGGCTTAGTATAACTCTTGAAGTCTTCCTACCTGATCTTATCTTCCACAAGGGAGGCTGAGATCTACGGAAACGTTCTAAAATAACAACAACGTCAGCAAATGCAACTAAGGGAAATTACCCAAGAAGAGCAACTACATTAATGGACGGAGTTAAAGCTACTGGGAGGAACTTGAACAACTAACGCAACCACAAGAGCGAGGTTTACCTTGGCACAACTAACACTAATAACGCAAGGAAGGCAACTAAGGGCACAAAAGCTACAATGGCCACTATGGCAACAATTACGACTATATTTTCTCTACTAAACAAATAACGCACACACCGAAACGAAGTTAACAACTAATTTCTCCCACAACAAACCCTACCAACGCCACATCAGAAAGAAAGAAAACTAGGGCAATGAAGGAATCTAAATCAACTCTACTGACTCGAATAAAGCTCTAAGAGTAGGGAGACTTGAGATCTACCGAAGCGGTCACAATAATCACAACGTCACGAAATGCAACTGCAACTTACGGCACTGAGGCAAGAAGAGCAACTTCATTTAATCAAAGGGTCAACGCAACAAACGCTACTTGGGCAACCAAATGAACAACGCTACCACAACAACGACAAGGGTACCGTCAATAACGGCAAAAAAGCTTCTATGGCCGCTAAGCCAAGAATTACGACTACATCATTTCTACCAAACAAATCACGCATGCACTAAAACAAAGGCAACAATTAATTTCTCCAACAACGAAGGCTACTAATGCTACAAAACAAACAAACAAACAAACACCTAAGTGAACAAATACCAGGCAACTAAATCAATCCTACTGAAGCAAAAAAAGCTGCCTGAGGAAGCCAAGGGGTCTATCTCTCTTCCCAAAAAGCCCCCGGGACTCTTTAAAACTGTGGGGTTTGTAGGGAATTTTAATGGATTTTTCCTTAAAAAATTATCGATTAAATTAAATGCAAACTACCGCTCCCAAAGAGGATAGCTAGAAAACAATAACAAAAAATGTGCATTAATGAAAAAAGAAGAGAATAAAGTTAACTGCAATAACTATAAACATTATTATTTTTGTTATTATTTTTATTATTAATGATCTTTTTAAAGTAGACTAGAAAATAAATAGCTAAAATTACAGCTAATTAACGCATACGACAGCTAATTAACGCCTACTAAGAAGGCCTACTACTAATTAAGGCCTACTACTAACACACTTCAGGTACGTGAAGAACTGCGGCAACTATCCTCTTTTCATCTACCAATGCAACTAACATCAGCTAAGGTAACTATAACAATGACGGATAACAAGAGCATGTATAAAGCAACCACATCAACGAAGGAAATAACACTGAAGGTACTGATGCTGTGGCGCGCGAAGCGCGACAGTGGCCGCCGCAGGCGGCAAGGGCGCCGGAGGCGCCCAAGCCCTCCGCAGGAGCTAGGAACTCCGAACCCGCGCGCAGCGCGGGTTCGGATTCCTAGTCTATATACATAAGGAGTGAGCGGTCAGATCAAACGCTCAATTTGCTCCTCTCCCACAGCGAGATCTCAGCTCTCCCGCCCTCGGCAATCTCGCTCTTCGTCTCGAAAAATCGACCGGAAAATCTATGCGCCTCATCAGAGCTCCAAATTTTGGGGTCACCTCCAGCTGCTGGGGTATTTGCGGGGCAAATTCCCTGGCAGCCTTCTTCAGCAGGTCATTGTTTTTGATTGACAGCCGATTGTCTTCCCAACTGATGACACTTGATGGTGCTATCAAGGGCTATCAACGAACAATCCAGTCAGTGTGCTCGGTGGTGGTAAACAACCTAACACGTCACATCGCCCGTGGTCACGTGCACATTCACCCTCGCAGGGGCTGGCAGGCTCGTGGCAGCGGTATCCTCCTTCACAACGGCGCTCTCTGAGGTTACATCCCGCAGTATGGACGAGGTGGTAGGGTGCTGGTGGGGTGCATTGTTGGTGCCAGCGATTGGTACCGCCTATTGGGGGATGTCACGTGACCACACCCATATCACGTGATATTTTCTCCTCCACAATGGTGCTCTTTATAAGAATATACAGGACTCCCTGTATGAAAATGCTTCATTACAGGGGTGATAGTAAGTAAAGACTACATCAGTTAATAACTAAGGAGTACAGTAGGTAGGGTGCTAAAATGTATTTGTTGGGGGCAGTCACGTGCCTAGCCCCCATGTCACGTGACTTACTTGGCAAAGTTCCAAAATTGGTCATGTGACTTGGCACGGTGCCAAGTTCCGGTCATGTGACTTGGCACTTTGCCAAATTATGTGACGTCTTTTGGCACTGTGCCAACTTCCCCCACGAATGCCCCTGTGCATGAGCAGTCCATTTCCTTCACTATTTCCTGAAAACTTTCCTCGAAGGGCTGAGTATAACTCTTGCAGTCTTCCTACCTGATGTTATCTTCCACAAGGGAGGCTGAGATCTACGGAAACGTTCTAAAATAACAACAACGTCAGCAAATGCAACTAAGGGAACTCAGCCAAGAAGAGCAACTACATTAAAACAAAGGCAACAACTAATTTCTCCAACAACGAAGGCTACTAACGCCACAAAACAAACAAACACCTAAGTGAACAAATACCAGGCAACTAAATCAACCCTACTGAAGCAAAAACAGCTGCCTGAGGAAGCCAAGGGGTCTATCTTTCTTACCAAAAAGCCTCCGAGACTCTTTTAAACAATGGGGTTTGTAGGTAATTTTGATGGATTTTTCATTCAAAAAATTCTGGATTAAATTAAATGCAAACTACCGCTCCCGCACCCCGCCCTTGGGCTACTAACGCCACTAAAGTCAAGAGGATAGCTAGAAAACAATAACAATAAATGTGATTTAATGAAAAAAGAAGAGAATAAAGTTAACTGCAATAACTATAGACATTATTATTTTTGTTATTATTTTTATTTTTAAAAATCCATTTAAATTAGGCACGTTCACCTTCGCAGGGGCTGGCAAGGTGGTGCCAGCGGTATCCTCCTTCACAACGGCGCTCGGTCAGGGCTTCATCCCGCAGTATCAACGAGGTGGTAGGGTGGTGGTGGGGTGCATGATCGGTCCCAGCGATTATTATCACCTATTGGGGGCTCTCACGTGACCACACTCATATCACGTGATATCTTCTCCTCCACAATGGTGCTCTTTCTAAGAATATACGGAGCTCCATTTATGAAAATGCTTAAATGACACCGGTTATAGTAAGTTAAGACAATACAAGTTTGTTACTAAGGAACAATAGGGTGCTACCACGGTTAATTGTTGGGGGCAGTCACGTGCCTAGCCCCCATGTCACGTGACTTATCTGGCAAGTTGCCAATGTAGGTCACGTGGGGGCTAACATGGGTAAAAAGATAAAATCAAATCAAATCGAGCTATAACCAACTCCACTTAGGTAAGAAACGAAACTAGATCTACTTAGCAACTAAAACAAGACGCCAACTAACGCAAGAAAGCCCACTAAAGCTACCAAGGCCAATAAGACAACTAAGGGCACTGAAGGTCCTGGCTCAACTAAGTCCACAGGCAAGAAGCGCAGCTACATCTACTCAACAACTAAGAAGCCAACTAACATAAGTAAGGCCACTAAACTAACCGAGGCCGGTTAGACAACTAACGCAACTAAAAGCGCTAAGGCAGCTATGTAAACGAAACGATGATTTTCGCAGTTTTTCTGAAAGGTCTTCACATAGAATTTTCATATTTTTTTCAAAATGAAGGTTGCCGTTTGGACATAAATCATGTACTTCACTAAGGAACAAACCAAACATTCGTATCTTGTACCATTGCTCGGATATAAGTGGTGACTTGGCACTTTGCCAATTTATTTGACGTCATTTGGCAATGTGCCAACTTCCCGCCACAAATGCTCCTGCGCACGAGCAGTCTATTTCTTTCACTATTTCCATGAAACTTTCCTCGAAGGGCTGAGTATAACACTTGCAGTCTTCCTACCTGATGTTATCTTCCACAAGGGAGACTGAGATTTACGGAAACGTTCTAAAATAACAACAACGTCAGCAAATGCTACTAAGGGAACTCAGCCAAGAAGAGCAACTACATTAATGGACGGAGTTAAAGCTACTGGGGGAAAATTCAACAACTAACGCAACCACAAAAGCGAGGTTTACCTTGCACAGCTAACACTAATAACGCTAGGAAGGCAACTTAGGGCACAAAAGCTACTATGGCCACTATGGCAACAATTACGACTACATCTTCTCTACTAAACAAATGACACACACACCGAAACGAAGTTAACAACTAATTTCTCCCAAAACAAACGCTACCAACGCCACATAAGAAAGAAAGAAAACTAGGGCAACGAAGGAATCGAAATCAACTCTACTGAAACGAATAAAGCTCTACGAGTAGGGAGACTGGAGATATACAGAAGCTGTCATAATAATCACAACGTCACGAAATGCAACTGCAACTTACGGCAATGAGGCAAGAAGAGCTACGTCATTAAATCAAGGGGTCAACGCAACAAACGCTACTTGGGCAACCAAATGAACAACGCTACCACAATAACAAGGGTACTGTCAATAACGGCAAAAAGGTACTATGGCCCCTAAGCTAACAATTACGACTACATCATTATTCATTTCTACCAAACAAATAACGCATACACTAAAACAAAGGCAAACAACGAAACGAAGACAACTAACGCCACAAAAGAAACAAAAACCTAATTGAACAAATACCAGGCAACTAAATCAACCCTACTGAAGCAAAGCTGCGTGAGCAAGCCAAGGGGTCTATCTCTCTTCCCAAAAAGCCTCCGGGACTCTTTAAAACAACGGGGTTTGTAGGCAATTTTTATGGATTTCAACCACAACAGCGAGGTTTACCTTGCACAACTAACACTAATAGCGCAAGGAAGGCAACGAAGGGCACAAAAGCTACTATGCCCACTATGGCAACAATTACGACTACATCTTCTCTACTAAGCAAATGACGCACACACCGAAACGAAGTTAACAACTAATTTCTCCCAAAACAAACGCTACCAACGCCACATAAGAAAGAAAGAAAACTAGGGCAACGAAGGAATCGAAATCAACTCTACTGAAACGAATAAAGCTCTACGAGTAGGGAGACTGGAGATATACAGAAGCTGTCATAATAATCACAACGTCACGAAATACAACTGCAACTTACGGCAATGAGGCAAGAAGAGCTACTTCATTAAATCAAGGGGTCAACGCAACAAACGCTACTTGGGCAACCAAATGAACAACGCTACCACAAGAACAAGGGTACTGTCAATAACGGCAAAAAGCTACTATGGCCCCTAAGCTAACAATTACGACCACATCATTATTCATTTCTACCAAACAAATAACGCATACACTAAAACAAAGGCAAACAACGAAACGAAGACAACTAACGCCACAAAAGAAACAAAAACCTAATTGAACAAATACCAGGCAACTAAATCAACCCTACTGAAGCAAAGCTGCGTGAGCAAGCCAAGGGGTCTATCTCTCTTCCCAAAAAGCCTCCGGGACTCTTTAAAACAACGGGGTTTGTAGGCAATTTTTATGGATTTCAACCACAACAGCGAGGTTTACCTTGCACAACTAACACTAATAGCGCAAGGAAGGCAACGAAGGGCACAAAAGCTACTATGCCCACTATGGCAACAATTACGACTACATCTTCTCTACTAAGCAAATGACGCACACACCGAAACGAAGTTAACAACTAATTTCTCCCACAACAAACGCTACCAATGCCACATAAGAAAGAAAGAAAACTAGGGCAACGAAGGAATCGAAATCAACTCTACTGAAACGAATAAAGCTCTACGAGTAGGGAGACTGGAGATATACAGAAGCTGTCATAATAATCACAATGTCACGAAATGCAACTACAACTTACGGCAATGAGGCAAGAAGAGCTACTTCATTAAATCAAGGGGTCAACGCAACAAACGCTACTTGAGCAACCAAATGAACAACGCTACCACAAGAACAAGGGTACTGTCAATAACGGCAAAAAGCTACTATAGCCCCTAAGCTAAGAATTACGACTACATCATTTCTACCAAAGAAATAACGCATACACTAAAACAAAGGCAAACAACGAAGACTACTAACGCCACAAAAGAAACAAACACCTAAGTGAACAAATACCAGGCAACTAAATCAACCCAACTGAAGCAAAGCTGCCTGAGCAAGCCAAGGGGTCTATCTCTCTTCCTAAAAAGCCTCCGGGACTCTTTAAAACAATGGGGTTTGTAGAGAATTTTTATGGATTTCTCTTTAAAAAAATTATGGATTACATTAAATGCAAACTACCGCTCCCCCACCCCGCCGTTGGGCTACTAACGCCACAAAAGTCAAGAGGCTAGCTAGAAAACAATAACAAAAATGTGAATTAATGAAAAAGAAGAGAATAAAGTTAACGGCAATAACTATAGACATTATTATTTTTGTTATTATTTTTATAATTAAAAATCTGTTTAAAGTAGGCTAGAAAACAAATAGCAAAAATTACAGCTAATTAAGGTCTACCACAGCTAATTAACGCCTACTCAGAAGGCCTGCTAAGAAGGCCTACTACTAATTAAGGCCTTTCATTTCATTTCATTTCATTTGAAGTGATGTGAATTTGACGTGAAGAACTGCGGCAACTATTCTCATTTCATCTAATAATGCAACTAAATCTGCTAAGGTAACTATAACAATGACGGATAACAAGAGCAAGTATAAAACAACCACACCAACGACGAAAATAAGACTGGAAGTACTGATATTGTGGCGCGCGAAGCGCGACAGTGGCCGCCGCAGGCGGCCCGGGCGCCAAAGGCGCCCAAGCCCTCCGCAGGAGCTAGGAACTCCGAACCCGCGCGCAGCGCGGGTTCGGATTCCTAGTCTATATACATAACGCCGGGGCGATCGGTTAAGATTGTTCCATTGTCGTGGTAATTAATGTGTATGCTCTCCTATCATCTCCCACTTCCCCTGCCCCCACGGCTCCGTTCTTCCACTCGAAGAATCACCCCCAAAATCTAAGTTAGCCCAATCGGTGTGAGAAGTTGGGGGCAGCCACTCGCGCTGGGGTAGGAGCGGGGGAACTTTTTGGCAGCCGTCCTATTTTCCAGTTTGACGTAGGTTGAACGTCACGGAACAATCGAGGTGAGTCACTAACGACTTTTGATGGGGTCATCAAGGGTCGTCAACGGACAAAGTCGGTTTGTCAACAGAAAACAATGCTGGATTGTCAACAACCTAGGGGCTACGTAACACAAACGTCACGCAATGAACTTCACAGGGGCTCAGTTCCTCCACCGTCACACGGGTGGGGCTCACCTCCACACAAACAATGGGGAAACTGACTGGGGGCAGTCACGTGTTGGCACCCCATGTCACGTGACTCACTTGGCACGTTGCAAAAATTGGTCATGTGACTCGGCACTCCCCCTAGATCCTATTTTGCAAGTTGCTACGTTTTCAGTCTGCACAACATGGAAGTCAACACGAAGTACATAGGCCTATTCCCATCTAAAGCAAGAAGTAAAACCGTTCTGTCATGGAAAATACGCAAGTAGCATATAACTCCAGCTTTCTTCCTGCTTCAGCGAAAACATAGGCCTACTTACGTTTCACTTTCATGCTCTTGATTTCTGAAACTTCCGTTGAATTCCCTTCACTTTTATTTCCCCAAGGTAATTTCATCCAATTTGAATTTCATAATCGCTATCTTGGAAAATCTACTCCCCAAACAAACACTCCTGTAGATATTTCAACTTCAAGAATCACTATCCTAACATTCAGCGGTCAACTACAGATCATCTGCACGAACAAATCTTACGACGCAACAGATTTTGCAGGTAATTTCATCGTGCCAACATCATTAGGTAAGAAGTTCATCGTGCCAAGATCATTAGGAAGCCACTTCTCCGGGAAACAATCGTTTATAAGAATGATCACATCATTAGTTGCTCATTACTTCAATTCATAATGAATACGTTAACCTGCACAGAGGTCATTGTGCGCAGCATTCAGCACTTATCCAGCAAAGACAAAAGGTACTTCCTGCTGGCTATTTTCACATAACCTAGCCCCTCCACCATATGCAGACTGCCATTGGCTGATTTGGATTGGTACAGACTCCATAGTGAAGCTACTAAAGGCGAAAGCCGACTCTTATTGGCTTATTTCAAATGACCTAACCCATCTAGCATAGGCAGATTGCCATTGGCTAATTTCAATTGGTACAAACTCCATACTGAACTCACTAAACATAATAGCCGACTGTTATTGGCTAATTTCAAATGACCTAACCTATCTAGAATATGCAGATTGCCATTGGCTAATTTCAATTGGTACGGACTCCATACTGAACTCACTAAATATAATAGCCGACTGTTATTGGCTAATTTCAAATGACATAACCGATCTAGAATATGCAGATTCCCATTGGCTAATTTCAATTGGTAAAAAACCCCATAGTGAAGCTACTAAAGATGAAAGCCGGCTGTTATTGGCTAATTTTAAATGACCCAACCCATCTAGCATAGGCAGATTGCCATTGGCTAATTTCAATTGGTACAAAACACATAGTGAAGCTACTAAAGATGAAAGCCGACTGCTATTGGCTAATTTCAAATGACCTAACAGATCTAGCATAGGCAGATTGCCACTGGCTAATTTCAATTGGTAAAAAACCCCATAGTGAAGCTACTAAAGATGAAAGCCGACTGTTATTGGCTAATTTCAAATGACCTAACCGATCTAGCATAGGCAGATTGCCATTGGCTAATTTCAATTGGTACGGACTCCATACTGAACTTACTGAACATAACAGCCGACTGTTATTGGCTAATTTCAAATGACATAACAGATCTAGCATATGCAGATAGCCATTGGCTAATTTCAATTGGTACAATCTCCATAGTGAAGCTACTAAAGATGAAAGGTGACTGTTATTGGCTAATTTCAAATGACCCAACCCATCTACCATATGCAGATTGCCATTGGCTAATTTCAATTGGTACAAACTCCATAGTGAAGCTACTAAAGATGAAAGGTGACTGTTATTGGCTAATTTCAAATGACCCAACCCATCTAGCATAGGCAGATTGCCATTGGCCAATTTCAATTGGTACAAACCCCATAGTGAAGCTACTAAAGATGAAAGGTGACTGTTATTGGCTAATTTCAAATGACCCAACCCATCTACCATATGCAGATTGCCATTGGCTAATTTCAATTGGTACCAACTCCATAGTGAAGCTACTAAAGATGAAAGCTGACTGTTATTGGCTAATTTCAAATGACCTAACCGATCTAGCATATGCAGATTGCCATTGGCTAATTTCAATTGGTACAAGCCCCATTGTGAAGCTACTAAAGATGAAAGCTGACTGTTATTGGCTAATTTCAAATGACCCAACCCATCTAGCATAGGCAGATTGCCATTGGCTGATTTCAATTGGTACAAACTCCATACTGAACTTACTAAACATAATAGCCGACTCTTATTGGCTAATTTCAAATGACCTATCCCATACAAAAGGAGGCTACACTGTGAGGGCAGTCACACTATCTCACATTAGTTGGGGGCAGTCACGTGTCTGCCCCCATGTCACGTGATTTACTTGGCAAAGTTCCAAAATTGGTCATGTGACTTGGCACGCTGCCAAATTCCGGTCATGTGACTTGGCACTTTGCCAAATTATGTGACGTCATTTGGCACTGTGCCAACTTCCCCCCACAAATGCCCCTGTGCATGAGCAGTCCATTTCCTTCACTATTTCCTGAAAACCTCCCTCCAAGGGCTGAGTATAACTCTTGCAGTCTTCCTACTTGATGTTATCTTCCACAAGGGATGCTGACATCTACGGAAACGTTCTAAAATAACAACAACATCAGCAAATGCAACTAAGGGAACTGAGCCAAGAAGAGCAACTACATTAATGGACGGAGTTAAAGCTACTGGGAGGAACTTCAACAACTAATGCAACCAGAACAGCGAGGTTTACCTTGCACAACTAACACTAATAACGCAAGGATAGCAACTATGGGCACAAAAGCTACTACGGCCACTATGGCAACAATTACGACTGCATCTTCTCTACTAAACAAATAACGCACATACCAAAACGAAGTTAACAACTAATTTCTCCCACAACAAACGCTATCAACGCCACAAAAGAAAGAAAGACAACTAGGGCAACGAAGGAATCTAAATCAACTCTACTGAAACGAATAAAGCTCTACGAGTAGGGAGACTGGAGATCTACCGAAGCGGTCATAATAATCACAACGTCACAAAATGAAAGTGTAACTTACGGCAATGACGCAAGAACAGCAACTACATTAAATCAAGGGATGAGTGCAACAAACGCTACTTGGGCAACCAAATGAACAATGCTACCACAACAACGATGGTACCGTTAATAACAGCAAAAAAGCTACTATGGCCCCTAAGCCAAGAATTACGACTACATCATTTCTACCAAACAAATAACGCATACACTAAAACAAAGGCAACAACTAATTTCTCCAACAACGAAGGCTACTAACGCCACAAAAGAAACAAACACCTAAGTGAACAAAAAATACCAGGCAACTAAATCAACCCTACTGAAGAAAAAAAGCTGCCTGAGGAAGCCAAGGGGTCTATCTCTCTTCCCAAAAAGTCTCCGGAACTCTTTCAAACAATGGGGTTTGTAGGGAATTTTGATTCATTTTTCATTTAAAAAATTCTGAATTAAATTAAATGCAAACTACCGCTCCCCCACCCCGCCCTTGGGCTACTAACGCCACTAAAGTCAAGAGGAATGCTAGAAAACAAGAACAAAAAATGTGATTTAATGAAAAAAGAAGAGAATAAACTTAACTGCTATAACTATAGACATTACTATTTTTGTTATTATTTTTTTATTAAAAATCTATTCAAAGTAGGCTAGAAAATATATAGCTAAAATTACAGCTAATTAAAGCTACGAGAGCTAATTAACGCCTACTAAGAAGGGCTACTAAGAAGGCCTACCATTAATTAAGACCTACTACTAATTAAGGCCTACTACTAACACACTTCAGGTACGTGAAGAACTGCGGCAACTATTCTCACTTCATCTACCAATGCAACTACAATGCCTGCCAAAAGTCCTTGCAACACTTAGGCCATTTCTTGACAATCCGCAGTTCTAGCCATAGCGATTAGGCTTAAGCACCCCCTCACCCCCAAAACAATGTTGATTTGCAAGGTTATTGTCCTAGCATTCCATCAGAGTCGCGAATCGTCCTGCCATCCCCATTTTGTCATCACAGAACAACATTGTTCTGAGGGGGAGAGGGGGAAATCGCAAAAAAATGCAAAAATTGCAAAGGTGTTCCAAGACTTTTGGCAGGCATTGTACATGAGCTAAGGTAACTATGACAATGACGGATAACAAGAGCAAGTATAAAGCAACCACACTAACGAAGAAAATAACACTGAAAGTACTCATATTGTGGCGCGCGAAGCGCGACAGTGCGAGCCCTCCGCAGGAGCTAGGAACTCCGAACCCGCGCGCAGCGCGGGTTCGGATTCCTAGTCTATATACATAACGCCGGGGCGATCGGTTAAGATTGTTCCATTGTCGTGGTAATTAATGTGTATGCTCTCCTATCATCTCCCACTTCCCCTGCCCCCACGGCTCCGTTCTTCCACTCCAAAAATCACCCCGAAAATCTAAGTTAGCCGAATCGGTGTGAGAAGTTGGGGGCAGCCACTCGCGCTGGGGTAGGAGCGGGGGGACTTTTTGGCAGCCTTCCTATTTTCCAGTTTGACGTAGGTTGAACGTCACGGAACAATCGACGTGAGTCACTAACGACTCTTGATGGGGCCATCAAGGGTCGTCAACGGACAAAATCGGTTTGTCAACAGCAGACAATGCTGCATTGTCAACAACTTTTGGGCTACGTAACACCGACGTCACGCAATGAACTTCACAGGGGCTCAGTTCCTCCTCCGTTGAGGGTGGGGCTCACCTCCACACAAACAATGGGGAAACTGAATGGGGGCAGTCACGTGTTGGCACCCCATGTCACGTGACTCACTTGGCACGTCGCCAAAATTGATCACGTGACTCGGCATAGCTCCTATCATGTGACTTGGTAAGTTCCTACGTTTCGAGTGAGCTCAGTATGGAAGTCAACAGCGAGCATAGTTAGGCCTATTCCCCTCTACTGAAGCAAGAAGTAACACTGTTCTGTCATTAAAAAAATGCAAGTAGCAAATAACTCCAGCTTTCTTCCTGCTCCAGCGAAAACATAGGCCTACTTACGTTTCACTTCCATGCTTTTGATTTTTGAAACTTCCGTTGAATTCCCTTCACTCTTTCCCCCAAGGTAATTTAAATTTCATAATCGCTATCTTCGAAGATCTTCTCCCTAAACAAACACTCCTCTAGATATTTCAACTTCACGAATCACTGTCCTAACATTCAGCGGTCAACTACAGATCATCTGCAAGACCAAATCTTATTTCTTATGTCGCAACAGATTTTGCAGGTAATTTAATCTTGCCAAGATCATTAGGTAGGAAGTTCATCGTGCCAAGATCATTAAGAAGCCACTTCACCGGGAAACAATCGTTATAAGGACGATCACATCATTAGTTGCTCATTACTTCAATTCATAATGAATACGTTAACCTGCACAGAGGTCATTGTGCGCAGCATTCAGCACTTCTCCAGCAAAGACAAAAGGTACTTCCTGTTGGCTATTTTCACATAACCTAGCCCCTCCACCATATGCAGATTGCCATTGGCTAATTTGGATTGGTACAGATTCCATAGTGAAACTACTAAAGGCAAAAGCCGACTCTTATTGGCTAATTTCAAATGACCCAACCCATCTAACATAGGCAGATTGCCATTGGCTAAATTCAATTGGTACAAACTCCATACTGAACTCACTAAACATAATAGCCGACTGTTATTGGCTAATTTCAAATGACCTAACCTATCTAGAATATGCAGATTGCCATTGGCTAATTTCAATTGGTAAAAAACCCCATAGTGAAGCTACTAAATATGAAAGCCGACTGTTATTGGCTAATTTGAAATGACTCAACCCATCTAGCATAGGCAGATTGCCATTGGCTAATTTCAATTGGTACGGACTCCATACTGAACTTTCTGAACATAAAAGCCGACTCTTATTGGCTAATTTCAAATGACCTAACAGATCTAGCATATGCAGATTGCTATTGGCTAATTTCAATTGGTACAAAGCCCATAGTGAACTTACTGAACATAATAGCCGACTGTTATTGGCTAATTTCAAATCACCTAACCGATCTAGCATATGCAGATTGCCATTGGCTAATTTCAATTAGTACAAAACCCATAGTGAAGCTACTAAAGATGAAAGCCGACTGCTATTGGCTAATTTCAAATGACCTAACAGATCTAGCATATGCAGATTGCCATTGGCTAATTTCAATTGGTAAAAAACCCCATAGTGAAGCTACTAAAGATGAAAGCTGACTGTTATTGGCTAATTTCAAATGACCCAGCCCATCTAGCATAGGCAGATTGCCATTGGCTAATTTCAATTGGTACAAACTCCATACTGAACTTACTAAACACAACAGCCGACTCTTATTGGCTAATTTCAAATGACCTATCCCATACAAAAGGGGGCTACACTGTCAGGGCAGTCACACTATCTCACTTTAGTTGGGGGCAGACACGTGTCTGCCCCCATGTCACGTGACTTACTTGGCAAAGTTCCAAAATTGGTCATGTGACTTGGCACGGTGCCAAGTTCCGGTCATGTGACTTGGCACTTTGCCAAATTATGTGACGTCATTTGGCAATGTGCCAACTTCCCCCCACAAATGCCCCTTTCTCATGAGCAGTCCATTTCTTCCACTGTTGCCATAAAACTTTCCTCGAAGGGCTGAGTATAACTCTTGCAGTCTTCCTACCTGATCTTATCTTCCACAAGGGAGGTTAAGATCTATGGAAACGTTCTAAAATAACAACAACGTCAGTAAATGCAACTAAGGGAACTCAGCCAAGAAGAGCAACTACATTAATGGACGGAGTTAAAGCTACTGGGAGGAACTTCAACAACTAATGCAACCAGAACAGCGAGGTTTACCTTGCACAACTAACACTAATAACGCAAGGATAGCAACTAAGGGCACAAAAGCTACTATGGCCACTATGGCAACAATTACGACTATATTTTCTCTACTAAACAAATAACCAGGGACGTAGGAAGCATCTCAAACTTGGAGGGGCACGACACTTCAAGGGCACTTATTTTATTAAGCTAAAGAGGCACTTCCTGAAAATAAAAAGGGCACTTCTTTGTTTATTCCAAAATCTTGGGGGGGCACGTGTGCCCAGTGCCCCCCCGGTTCCTACGTCTCTGCAAATAACGCACACACCGAAACGAAGTTAACAACTAATTTCTCCCACAACAAACGCTACGAACGCCACATAAGAAAGAAAGAAAACTAGGGCAATGAAGGAATCTAAATCAACTCTACTGACTCGAATAAAGCTCTATGAGTAGGGAGACTGGAGATCTACCGAAGCGGTCAAAATAATCACAACGTCACGAAATGCAACTGCAACTTGCGGCAATGAGGCAAGAAGAGCAACTTCATTTAATCAATGGGTCAACGCAACAAACGCTACTTGGGCAACTAAATGAACAACGCTACCACAACAACAATGGTACCGTCAATAACGGCAAAAAGCTACTATGGCCGCTAAGCAAAGAATTACGACTACATCATTTCTACCAAACAAATAACGCATACACTAAAACAAAGGCTAACAACGAAGGCTGCTAACACCACAAAAGAAACAAACACCTAAGTGAACAAATACCAGGCAACTAAATCAACCCTACTGACACAAAGCCGCCTGAGGAAGCCAAGGGGTCTATCTCTCTTTCCAAAAAGCCTACGGGACTCTTGAAAACAATGGGCTTTGTAGGCAATTTTTATGGATTTTCCTTTAAAATATTATGGATTAAATCAAATGCAAACCACCGCTTTCCTACCCCGCCCTTGGGCTACTAACGCCACTAAAGTCAAGAGGATAGCTAGAAAACAATAACAAAAAATGTGAATTAATGAAAAAGAAGAGAATCATGTTCAAGGCAACAACTAATTTCTCCAACAACGAATGCTACTAACGCCACAAAAAAAACAAACACCAAAGTGAACAAATACCAGGCAAATAAATCAACCCTACCGAAACAAAAAAAGCTGCCTGAAGAAGCCATGGGGTCTATCTCTCTTCCCAAAAAGCCTCCTGCACTCTAGAAAACAATGGGGTTTGTAGGGAACTCTTATGGATCTTTCTTTAAAAAATTATGGATTAAATTAAATGCAATCTACCGCTCCCCCACCCCCCCCCCCCTTGGGCTACTAACGCCACTAAAGTCAAGGAGATAGCTAGAAAACAATAACAAAAAATGTGAATTAATGAAAAAAGAAGAGAATAATATTAACTGCAATAACTATAGACATCGTTATTTTCTTTTATTATTTTTTTTATTCTATCTATTTAAAGTAGACTAGAAAATAAATAGCTACAATTACAGTTAATTAAGGTCTACGACAGCTAATTAACGCCTATTAACAAGGCCTATTAAGAAGCCCTACTACTAATTAAGGCCTATTACTAATTAAGGCCTACTACTAACACACTCCAGGTACCCGAAGAACTGCTACAACTATTCTCACTTCATCTACCAATGCAACTACATCAGCTAAGGTCACTAGAACAATGAAGGATAACAAGAGCAAGTATAAAGAAACCACACCAACGACAAAAATAACACTGAAAGTATTGATAATATGGCGCGCGCAGCGCGACAGTGGCCGCCGGAGGCGCCCAAGCCCTCCGCAGGAGCTAGGAACTCCGAACCCGCGCGCAGCGCGGGTTCGGATTCCTAGTCTCTATACATTTCATTTTCATTTTTTTTTAAATTCTTTAAACAGGGTTAAATATACAGTTAAATACTGATTTCCAAATTGCCCTGTAAAATAATAACAAAATAAAGATATCTAATCAAAATTTACAAGTAACGATAAAGATGAAAATAAAACTGGTATGTAAATAAGGAGTTCAACCGAAAAGATTACTGGCTGGTTTTATATGCAGCTTTGAATCGATTTAAGGTCGACGCTGTCTTGACATCAGCGTTAAGGTTATTCCATAATCGTGCTCCTCTATAAGCAAAGCACCGTTGACCACTGGACGTTTTTAGGAAAGGCAGCTTCAGGTCTGTATTTGTATTTCGAAGCACTCTAATACCATTATCCGACAACCTCTCGAACAAAGTTGCAAGGTAATTGGGAGCTTCCTCATTAATTGACCTGTACACCATCCTTGCGGTTTCCATGTCAATAAGTTCTCTGACCGTTTGCCATTCTAGTTCCTTCAGAAGTGGCTGTGAGGACGCATCGTAAGGGCTGTTTGTAGCTATCCTCACGGCACGGTTTTGTAGTTTCTGTAGTTTGTTTAAGGCAGTGGTACTACAGACTCCCCATACGGAACAACAGGATCGGAAATATGGCTCGATAAGACTTCTGTACATTGACTGAATCGTAGTTAGAGGGAGATATGTTTTCGCATAACGTAACATTCCGATTCCTTTTGATGTCTTTTTAATTATAGCGGAAATATGATCATCCCAATTTAGAAATTGGTCAACTTCGATCCCCAGGTATTTTGTGTGCTTAATCTCCGAAACTGGTTCTTCACCAATAACAATTTGCACTTTTTGTGTTTCAGAGTTTTCAATGTCTTTCAACTTCTTTCTACCTCCTATGAGGAGATTTTGTGTTTTGGCGACATTGAGAGATAACTTATTTGATTCCAACCAGGTTTTTAAACAAAGAAGGTCGGAATTGACACTTTCGTTTATGGTGGGGATAGAATCCGATGAAAACGAAATGCTAGTGTCATCTGCATACATATTCACCTCAGAGTAATTTAGTGATAGGTGTAGGTCGTTGATGTAGAGTAAAAAGAGGAGAGGCCCTAAGCATGAACCTTGTGGAACGCCACATGTAACGTCCTCAAGTTCAGAGATCTGCCCATTTACCTTACAACATTGTTTTCTGTTCGAGAGGTATGAATGAAACCAGCGTAATTCCTTATCTTTTATTCCATACAGGGAAAGCTTCTTGAGAAGAATCTCATGATTAACTGTGTCAACATAACGCCGGGGCGATCGGTTAAGATTGTTCTTTTGTCCTCGAATTTGTGTGTATGCTCTGCTATCATCTCCCACTTCCCCTGCACCCACGGGTCCGTTCCTCCACTCCGAAAATCGCCCAGAAAATCTAAGTTAGCCGAATCGGTGTGAGAAGTTGGGGGCAGCCGCTCGCGCTGGGGTAGGAGCGGGGGAACTTTTTGGCAGCCGTCCTATTTTCAAGTTTGACGTATGTCGAACGTCACGGAACAATCGAGGTGAGTCACTAACGACACTTGATGGGGTCATCAAGGGTCGTCAACGGATAAAATGGGTTTGTCAACAGCAAACAATGCTGGATTGTCAACAACCTAGCGGCTACGTAACACCGACGTCACGCAATGAACTTCACAGGGGCTCAGTTCCTCCTCCACAACAGTTGGGGCTCACCTCCACAAAAACAATGGGGAAACTGACTGGGGGCAGTCACGTGATCGCACCCCATGTCACGTGACTCACTTGGCACGTCACCAAAATCGGTCATGTGACTCGGCACAACCCCCGAGTTCCTATCATGTGACTTTGCAAGTTCCTACGTTTCCAGTCAGCACAAAATGGAAATCAACACGAAATAAATAGGCCTATTCCCATCTGAAGCAAGAAGTAAAACTGTTCTGTCGTCAATAATACGCAAGAAGCATATAACTAATGCTTTCTTCCTGCTCCAGCGAAAACATAGGCCTACTTACGTTCCACTTCCATGCTTTTGCTTTCTGAAACTTCCGTTGAATTCCCTTCACTATTTCCCCCAAGGTAATTTCATCCAATTTAAATTTCATAATCGCTATCTTCGAGGATCTACTCCCAAAACAAACACTCCTGTAGATATTTCATTTCAACTTCACGAATCACTATCCTAACATTCAGCGGTCAACTACAGATCATCTGCACGAACAAATCTTACGACGCAACAGATTTTGCAGGTAATTTCATCGTGCCAACATCATTAGGTAAGAAGTTAATCGTGCCAAGATCATTAGGAAGCCACTTCTCCAGGAAACAATCGTTTATAAGAACGATCACATCATTAGTTGCTCATTACTTCAATTCATAATGAATACGTTAACCTGCACAGAGGTCATTGTGCGCAGCATTCAGCACTTCTCCAGCAAAGACAAAAGGTACTTCCTGTTGGCTATTTTCACATAACCTAGCCCCTCCACCATATGCAGATTGCCATTGGCTAATTTGGATTGGTACAGACTCCATTGTGAAGCTACTAAAGGCGAAAGCCGACTCTTATTGGCTAATTTCAAATGACCCAACCCATCTAGCATAGGCAGATTGCCATTGGCTAATTTCAATTGGTACAAACTCCATACTGAACTTACTGAACATAATAGCCGACTCTTATTGGCTAATTTCAAATGACCTAACCGATCTAGAATATGCAGATTGCCATTGGCTAATTTCAATTGGTAAAAAACCCCATAGTGAAGCTACTAAAGATGAAAGCCGACTCTTATTGGCCGACTCTTAAAGTCAAGAGGCTAGCTAGAAAACAATAACAAAAATGTGAATTAATGAAAAAGAAGAGAATAAAGTTAACGGCAATAACTATAGACATTATTATTTTTGTTATTATTTTTATAATTAAAAATCTGTTTAAAGTAGGCTAGAAAACAAATAGCAAAAATTACAGCTAATTAAGGTCTACCACAGCTAATTAACGCCTACTCAGAAGGCCTGCTAAGAAGGCCTACTACTAATTAAGGCCTTTCATTTCATTTCATTTCATTTGAAGTGATGTGAATTTGACGTGAAGAACTGCGGCAACTATTCTCATTTCATCTAATAATGCAACTAAATCTGCTAAGGTAACTATAACAATGACGGATAACAAGAGCAAGTATAAAACAACCACACCAACGACGAAAATAAGACTGGAAGTACTGATATTGTGGCGCGCGAAGCGCGACAGTGGCCGCCGCAGGCGGCCCGGGCGCCCAAGGCGCCCAAGCCCTCCGCAGGCGCTAGGAACTCCGAACCCGCGCGCCGCGCGGGTTCGGAGTTCCTAGTCTATATACATAACGCCGGGGCGATCGGTTAAGATTGTTCCATTGTCGTGGTAATTAATGTGTATGCTCTCCTATCATCTCCCACTTCCCCTGCCCCCACGGCTCCGTTCTTCCACTCGAAAAATCACCCCCAAAATCTAAGTTAGCCGAATCGGTGTGAGAAGTTGGGGGCAGCCACTCGCGCTGGGGTAGGAGCGGGGGAACTTTTTGGCAGCCGTCCTATTTTCCAGTTTGACGTAGGTTGAACGTCACGGAACAATCGAGGTGAGTCACTAACGACTTTTGATGGGGTCATCAAGGGTCGTCAACGGACAAAGTCGGTTTGTCAACAGAAAACAATGCTGGATTGTCAACAACCTAGGGGCTACGTAACACAAACGTCACGCAATGAACTTCACAGGGGCTCAGTTCCTCCACCGTCACACGGGTGGGGCTCACCTCCACACAAACAATGGGGAAACTGACTGGGGGCAGTCACGTGTTGGCACCCCATGTCACGTGACTCACTTGGCACGTTGCAAAAATTGGTCATGTGACTCGGCACTCCCCCTAGATCCTATTTTGCAAGTTGCTACGTTTTCAGTCTGCACAACATGGAAGTCAACACGAAGTACATAGGCCTATTCCCATCTAAAGCAAGAAGTAAAACTGTTCTGTCATGGAAAATACGCAAGTAGCATATAACTCCAGCTTTCTTCCTGCTTCAGCGAAAACATAGGCCTACTTACGTTTCACTTTCATGCTCTTGATTTCTGAAACTTCCGTTGAATTCCCTTCACTTTTATTTCCCCAAGGTAATTTCATCCAATTTGAATTTCATAATCGCTATCTTGGAAAATCTACTCCCAAAATAAACACTCCTGTAGATACTTCAACTTCAGTAATCACTATCCTAACATTCAGCGGTCAACTACAGATCATCTGCAAGACCAAATCTTATTTCTTATGTCGCAACAGATTTTGCAGGTAATTTAATCTTGCCAAGATCATTAGGTAGGAAGTTCATCGTGCCAAGATCATTAAGAAGCCACTTCACCGGGAAACAATCGTTATAAGGACGATCACATCATTAGTTGCTCATTACTTCAATTCATAATGAATACGTTAACCTGCACAGAGGTCATTGTGCGCAGCATTCAGCACTTCTCCAGCAAAGACAAAAGGTACTTCCTGTTGGCTATTTTCACATAACCTAGCCCCTCCACCATATGCAGATTGCCATTGGCTAATTTGGATTGGTACAGATTCCATAGTGAAACTACTAAAGGCAAAAGCCGACTCTTATTGGCTAATTTCAAATGACCCAACCCATCTAACATAGGCAGATTGCCATTGGCTAAATTCAATTGGTACAAACTCCATACTGAACTCACTAAACATAATAGCCGACTGTTATTGGCTAATTTCAAATGACCTAACCTATCTAGAATATGCAGATTGCCATTGGCTAATTTCAATTGGTAAAAAACCCCATAGTGAAGCTACTAAATATGAAAGCCGACTGTTATTGGCTAATTTGAAATGACTCAACCCATCTAGCATAGGCAGATTGCCATTGGCTAATTTCAATTGGTACAAAACACATAGTGAAGCTACTAAAGATGAAAGCCGACTGCTATTGGCTAATTTCAAATGATCTAACAGATCTAGCAAAGGCAGATTGCCACTGGCTAATTTCAATTGGTAAAAAACCCCATAGTGAAGCTACTAAAGATGAAAGCCGACTGTTATTGGCTAATTTCAAATGACCTAACCGATCTAGCATAGGCAGATTGCCATTGGCTAATTTCAATTGGTACGGACTCCATACTGAACTTACTGAACATAACAGCCGACTGTTATTGGCTAATTTCAAATGACATAACAGATCTAGCATATGCAGATAGCCATTGGCTAATTTCAATTGGTACAATCTCCATAGTGAAGCTACTAAAGATGAAAGGTGACTGTTATTGGCTAATTTCAAATGACCCAACCCATCTACCATATGCAGATTGCCATTGGCTAATTTCAATTGGTACAAACTCCATAGTGAAGCTACTAAAGATGAAAGGTGACTGTTATTGGCTAATTTCAAATGACCCAACCCATCTAGCATAGGCAGATTGCCATTGGCTAATTTCAATTGGTACAAACCCCATAGTGAAGCTACTAAAGATGAAAGGTGACTGTTATTGGCTAATTTCAAATGACCCAACCCATCTACCATATGCAGATTGCCATTGGCTAATTTCAATTGGTACCAACTCCATAGTGAAGCTACTAAAGATGAAAGCTGACTGTTATTGGCTAATTTCAAATGACCTAACCGATCTAGCATATGCAGATTGCCATTGGCTAATTTCAATTGGTACAAGCCCCATAGTGAAGCTACTAAAGATGAAAGCTGACTGTTATTGGCTAATTTCAAATGACCCAACCCATCTAGCATAGGCAGATTGCCATTGGCTGATTTCAATTGGTACAAACTCCATACTGAACTTACTAAACATAATAGCCGACTCTTATTGGCTAATTTCAAATGACCTATCCCATACAAAAGGAGGCTACACTGTGAGGGCAGTCACACTATCTCACATTAGTTGGGGGCAGTCACGTGTCTGCCCCCATGTCACGTGATTTACTTGGCAAAGTTCCAAAATTGGTCATGTGACTTGGCACGCTGCCAAGTTCCGGTCATGTGACTTGGCACTTTGCCAAATTATGTGACGTCATTTGGCACTGTGCCAACTTCCCCCCACAAATGCCCCTGTGCATGAGCAGTCCATTTCCTTCACTATTTCCTGAAAACTTCCCTCCAAGGGCTGAGTATAACTCTTGCAGTCTTCCTACTTGATGTTATCTTCCACAAGGGATGCTGACATCTACGGAAACGTTCTAAAATAACAACAACATCAGCAAATGCAACTAAGGGAACTGAGCCAAGAAGAGCAACTACATTAATGGACGGAGTTAAAGCTACTGGGAGGAACTTCAACAACTAATGCAACCAGAACAGCGAGGTTTACCTTGCACAACTAACATTAATAACGCAAGGATAGCAACTATGGGCACAAAAGCTACTACGGCCACTATGGCAACAATTACGACTGCATCTTCTCTACTAAACAAATAACGCACATACCAAAACGAAGTTAACAACTAATTTCTCCCACAACAAACGCTATCAACGCCACAAAAGAAAGAAAGACAACTAGGGCAACGAAGGAATCTAAATCAACTCTACTGAAACGAATAAAGCTCTACGAGTAGGGAGACTGGAGATCTACCGAAGCGGTCATAATAATCACAACGTCACAAAATGAAACTGTAACTTACGGCAATGACGCAAGAACAGCAACTTCATTAAATCAAGGGATGAGTGCAACAAACGCTACTTGGGCAACCAAATGAACAATGCTACCACAACAACGATGGTACCGTTAATAACAGCAAAAAAGCTACTATGGCCCCTAAGCCAAGAATTACGACTACATCATTTCTACCAAACAAATAACGCATACACTAAAACAAAGGCAACAACTAATTTCTCCAACAACGAAGGCTACTAACGCCACAAAAGAAACAAACACCTAAGTGAACAAATACCAGGCAACTAAATCAACCCTACTGAAGAAAAAAAGCTGCCTGAGGAAGCCAAGGGGTCTATCTCTCTTCCCAAAAAGTCTCCGGAACTCTTTCAAACAATGGGGTTTGTAGGGAATTTTGATGTCATTTTTCATTTAAAAAATTCTGAATTAAATTAAATGCAAACTACCGCTCCCCCACCCCGCCCTTGGGCTACTAACGCCACTAAAGTCAAGAGGAATGCTAGAAAACAAGAACAAAAAATGTGATTTAATGAAAAAAGAAGAGAATAAAGTTAACTGCTATAACTATAGACATTACTATTTTTGTTATTATTTTTTTATTAAAAATCTATTTAAAGTAGGCTAGAAAATATATAGCTAAAATTACAGCTAATTAAGGCTACGAGAGCTAATTAACGCCTACTAAGAAGGGCTACTAAGAAGGCCTACCACTAATTAAGACCTACTACTAATTAAGGCCTACTACTAACACACTTCAGGTACGTGAAGAACTGCGGCAACTATTCTCACTTCATCTACCAATGCAACTACAATGCCTGCCAAAAGTCCTTGCAACACTTAGGCCATTTCTTGACAATCCGCAGTTCTAGCCATAGCGATTAGGCTTAAGCACCCCCTCACCCCCAAAACAATGTTGATTTGCAAGGTTATTGTCCTAGCATTCCATCAGAGTCGCGAATCGTCCTGCCATCCCCATTTTGTCATCACAGAACAACATTGTTCTGAGGGGGAGAGGGGGAAATCGCAAAAAAATGCAAAAATTGCAAAGGTGTTCCAAGACTTTTGGCAGGCATTGTACATGAGCTAAGGTAACTATGACAATGACGGATAACAAGAGCAAGTATAAAGCAACCACACTAACGAAGAAAATAACACTGAAAGTACTCATATTGTGGCGCGCGAAGCGCGACAGTGGCCGCCGCAGGCGGCCCGGGCGCCGAAGGCGCCCAAGCCCTCCGCAGGAGCTAGGAACTCCGAACCCGCGCGCAGCGCGGGTTCGGATTCCTAGTCTATATACATAACGCCGGGGCGATCGGTTAAGATTGTTCCATTGTCGTGGTAATTAATGTGTATGCTCTGCTATCATCTCCCACTTCCCCTGCCCCCACGGCTCCGTTCTTCCACTCCAAAAATCACCCCGAAAATCTAAGTTAGCCGAATCGGTGTGAGAAGTTGGGGGCAGCCACTCGCGCTGGGGTAGGAGCGGGGGGACTTTTTGGCAGCCTTCCTATTTTCCAGTTTGACGTAGGTTGAACGTCACGGAACAATCGACGTGAGTCACTAACGACTCTTGATGGGGCCATCAAGGGTCGTCAACGGACAAAATCGGTTTGTCAACAGCAGACAATGCTGCATTGTCAACAACTTTTGGGCTACGTAACACCGACGTCACGCAATGAACTTCACAGGGGCTCAGTTCCTCCTCCGTTGAGGGTGGGGCTCACCTCCACACAAACAATGGGGAAACTGAATGGGGGCAGTCACGTGTTGGCACCCCATGTCACGTGACTCACTTGGCACGTCGCCAAAATTGATCACGTGACTCGGCATAGCTCCTATCATGTGACTTGGTAAGTTCCTACGTTTCGAGTGAGCTCAGTATGGAAGTCAACAGCGAGCATAGTTAGGCCTATTCCCCTCTACTGAAGCAAGAAGTAACACTGTTCTGTCATTAAAAAAATGCAAGTAGCAAATAACTCCAGCTTTCTTCCTGCTCCAGCGAAAACATAGGCCTACTTACGTTTCACTTCCATGCTTTTGATTTTTGAAACTTCCGTTGAATTCCCTTCACTCTTTCCCCCAAGGTAATTTAAATTTCATAATCGCTATCTTCGAAGATCTTCTCCCTAAACAAACACTCCTCTAGATATTTCAACTTCACGAATCACTGTCCTAACATTCAGCGGTCAACTACAGATCATCTGCAAGACCAAATCTTATTTCTTATGTCGCAACAGATTTTGCAGGTAATTTAATCTTGCCAAGATCATTAGGTAGGAAGTTCATCGTGCCAAGATCATTAGGAAGCCACTTCACCGGGAAACAATCGTTATAAGGACGATCACATCATTAGTTGCTCATTACTTCAATTCATAATGAATACGTTAACCTGCACAGAGGTCATTGTGCGCAGCATTCAGCACTTCTCCAGCAAAGACAAAAGGTACTTCCTGTTGGCTATTTTCACATAACCTAGCCCCTCCACCATATGCAGATTGCCATTGGCTAATTTGGATTGGTACAGACCCCATAGTGAAACTACTAAAGGCAAAAGCCGACTCTTATTGGCTAATTTCAAATGACCCAACCCATCTAACATAGGCAGATTGCCATTGGCTAAATTCAATTGGTACAAACTCCATACTGAACTCACTAAACATAATAGCCGACTGTTATTGGCTAATTTCAAATGACCTAACCTATCTAGAATATGCAGATTGCCATTGGCTAATTTCAATTGGTAAAAAACCCCATAGTGAAGCTACTAAATATGAAAGCCGACTGTTATTGGCTAATTTGAAATGACTCAACCCATCTAGCATAGGCAGATTGCCATTGGCTAATTTCAATTGGTACGGACTCCATACTGAACTTTCTGAACATAAAAGCCGACTCTTATTGGCTAATTTCAAATGACCTAACAGATCTAGCATATGCAGATTGCTATTGGCTAATTTCAATTGGTACAAAGCCCATAGTGAACTTACTGAACATAATAGCCGACTGTTATTGGCTAATTTCAAATCACCTAACCGATCTAGCATATGCAGATTGCCATTGGCTAATTTCAATTAGTACAAAACCCATAGTGAAGCTACTAAAGATGAAAGCCGACTGCTATTGGCTAATTTCAAATGACCTAACAGATCTAGCATATGCAGATTGCCATTGGCTAATTTCAATTGGTACAAAACCCCATAGTGAAGCTACTAAAGATGAAAGCTGACTGTTATTGGCTAATTTCAAATGACCCAGCCCATCTAGCATAGGCAGATTGCCATTGGCTAATTTCAATTGGTACAAACTCCATACTGAACTTACTAAACACAACAGCCGACTCTTATTGGCTAATTTCAAATGACCTATCCCATACAAAAGGGGGCTACACTGTCAGGGCAGTCACACTATCTCACTTTAGTTGGGGGCAGTCACGTGTCTGCCCCCATGTCACGTGACTTACTTGGCAAAGTTCCAAAATTGGTCATGTGACTTGGCACGGTGCCAAGTTCCGGTCATGTGACTTGGCACTTTGCCAAATTATGTGACGTCATTTGGCAATGTGCCAACTTCCCCCCACAAATGCCCCTGTCTCATGAGCAGTCCATTTCTTCCACTGTTGCCATAAAACTTTCCTCGAAGGGCTGAGTATAACTCTTGCAGTCTTCCTACCTGATCTTATCTTCCACAAGGGAGGTTGAGATCTATGGAAACGTTCTAAAATAACAACAACGTCAGCAAATGCAACTAAGGGAACTCAGCCAAGAAGAGCAACTACATTAATGGACGGAGTTAAAGCTACTGGGAGGAACTTCAACAACTAATGCAACCAGAACAGCGAGGTTTACCTTGCACAACTAACACTAATAACGCAAGGATAGCAACTAAGGGCACAAAAGCTACTATGGCCACTATGGCAACAATTACGACTATATTTTCTCTACTAAACAAATAACGCACATCTCACCAAACTTCAAGGGCGAAGTTAACAACTAATTTCTCCCACAACAAACGCTACCAACGCCACATAAGAAAGAAAGAAAACTAGGGCAATGAAGGAATCTAAATCAACTCTACTGACTCGAATAAAGCTCTACGAGTAGGGAGACTGGAGATCTACCGAAGCGGTCACAATAATCACAACGTCACGAAATGCAACTGCAACTTGCGGCAATGAGGCAAGAAGAGCAACTTCATTTAATCAATGGGTCAACGCAACAAACGCTACTTGGGCAACTAAATGAACAACGCTACCACAACAACAATGGTACCGTCAATAACGGCAAAAAGCTACTATGGCCGCTAAGCAAAGAATTACGACTACATCATTTCTACCAAACAAATAACGCATACACTAAAACAAAGGCTAACAACGAAGGCTGCTAACACCACAAAAGAAACAAACACCTAAGTGAACAAATACCAGGCAACTAAATCAACCCTACTGACACAAAGCCGCCTGAGGAAGCCAAGGGGTCTATCTCTCTTTCCAAAAAGCCTACGGGACTCTTGAAAACAATGGGCTTTGTAGGCAATTTTTATGGATTTTCCTTTAAAATATTATGGATTAAATCAAATGCAAACCACCGCTTTCCTACCCCGCCCTTGGGCTACTAACGCCACTAAAGTCAAGAGGATAGCTAGAAAACAATAACAAAAAATGTGAATTAATGAAAAAGAAGAGAATCATGTTCAAGGCAACAACTAATTTCTCCAACAACGAATGCTACTAACGCCACAAAAAAAAACAAACACCAAAGTGAACAAATACCAGGCAAATAAATCAACCCTACCGAAACAAAAAAAGCTGCCTGAAGAAGCCATGGGGTCTATCTCTCTTCCCAAAAAGCCTCCTGCACTCTAGAAAACAATGGGGTTTGTAGGGAACTCTTATGGATCTTTCTTTAAAAAATTATGGATTAAATTAAATGCAATCTACCGCTCCCCCACCCCGCCCTTGGGCTACTAACGCCACTAAAGTCAAGGAGATAGCTAGAAAACAATAACAAAAAATGTGAATTAATGAAAAAAGAAGAGAATAATATTAACTGCAATAACTATAGACATCGTTATTTTCTTTTATTATTTTTTTTATTCTATCTATTTAAAGTAGGCTAGAAAATAAATAGCTACAATTACAGTTAATTAAGGTCTACGACAGCTAATTAACGCCTATTAACAAGGCCTATTAAGAAGCCCTACTACTAATTAAGGCCTATTACTAATTAAGGCCTACTACTAACACACTCCAGGTACCCGAAGAACTGCTACAACTATTCTCACTTCATCTACCAATGCAACTACATCAGCTAAGGTCACTAGAACAAAGAAGGATAACAAGAGCAAGTATAAAGAAACCACACCAACGACAAAAATAACACTGAAAGTAATGATAATATGGCGCGCGCAGCGCGACAGTGGCCGCCGCAGGCGGCCCGGGCGCCGGAGGCGCCCAAGCCCTCCGCAGGAGCTAGGAACTCCGAACCCGCGCGCAGCGCGGGTTCGGATTCCTAGTCTCTATACATAACGCCGGGGCGATCGGTTAAGATTGTTCTTTTGTCCTCGAATTTGTGTGTATGCTCTGCTATCATCTCCCACTTCCCCTGCCCCCACGGGCCGTTCTTCCACTCGAAAAATCACCCCGAAAATCTAAGTTAGCCGAATCGGTGTGAGAAGTTGGGGGCAGCCACTCGCGCTGGGGTAGGAGCGGGGGAACTTTTTGGCAGCCGTCCTATTTTCCAGTTTGACGTACGTCAACGTCACGGAACAATCGAGGTGAGTCACTAACGACTCTTGATGGGGTCATCAAGGGTCGTCAACGGACAAAATGGGTTTGTCAACAGCAGACAATGCTGCATTGTCAACAACCTTGGGGATACGTAACACCGACGTCACGCAATGAACTTCACAGGGGCTCAGGTCCTCCTCCGTAACAGTTGGGGCTCACCTCCACAAAAACAATGGGAAAACTGACTGGGGGCAGTCACGTGATGGCACCCCATGTCACGTGACTCACTTGGCACGTTGCCAAAATTGGTCATGTGACTCGGCACAACCCCCGAGTTCCTATCATGTGACTTTGCAAGTTCCTACGTTTCCAGTCAGCACAAATTGGAAGTCAACACGAAATAAATAGGCCTATTCCCATCTGAAGCAAGAAGTAAAACTGTTCTGTCGTCAAAAATACGCAAGTAGCATATAACTAATGCTTTCTTCCTGCTCCAGCGAAAACATAGGCCTACTTACGTTCCACTTCCATGCTTTTGCTTTCTGAAACTTCCGTTGAATTCCCTTCACTATTTCCCCCAAGGTAATTTCATCCAATTTAAATTTCATAATCGCTATCTTCGAAGATCTACTCCCAAAACAAACACTCCTGTAGATATTTCATTTCAACTTCACGAATCACTATCCTAACATTCAGCGGTCAACTACAGATCATCTGCACGAACAAATCTTACGACGCAACAGATTTTGCAGGTAATTTCATCGTGCCAACATCATTAGGTAAGAAGTTAATCGTGCCAAGATCATTAGGAAGCCACTTCTCCAGGAAACAATCGTTTATAAGAACGATCACATCATTAGTTGCTCATTACTTCAATTCATAATGAATACGTTAACCTGCACAGAGGTCATTGTGCGCAGCATTCAGCACTTCTCCAGCAAAGACAAAAGGTACTTCCTGTTGGCTATTTTCACATAACCTAGCCCCTCCACCATATGCAGATTGCCATTGGCTAATTTGGATTGGTACAGACTCCATTGTGAAGCTACTAAAGGCGAAAGCCGACTCTTATTGGCTAATTTCAAATGACCCAACCCATCTAGCATAGGCAGATTGCCATTGGCTAATTTCAATTGGTACAAACTCCATACTGAACTTACTGAACATAATAGCCGACTCTTATTGGCTAATTTCAAATGACCTAACCGATCTAGAATATGCAGATTGCCATTGGCTAATTTCAATTGGTAAAAAACCCCATAGTGAAGCTACTAAAGATGAAAGCCGACTCTTATTGGCTAATTTCAAATGACCTAACCCATCTAGCATAGGCAGATTGCCATTGGCTAATTTCAATTGGTACGGACTCCATACTGAACTCACTAAATATAATAGCCGACTGTTATTGGCTAATTTCAAATGACATAACCGATCTAGAATATGCAGATTGCCATTGGCTAATTTCAATTGGTACAATCTCCATAGTGAAGCTACTAAAGATGAAAGGTGACTGTTATTGGCTAATTTCAAATGACCCAACCCATCTACCATATGCAGATTGCCATTGGCTAATTTCAATTGGTACAAACTCCATAGTGAAGCTACTAAAGATGAAAGGTGACTGTTATTGGCTAATTTCAAATGACCCAACCCATCTAGCATAGGCAGATTGCCATTGGCTAATTTCAATTGGTACGGACTCCATACTGAACTTACTGAACATAACAGCCGACTGTTATTGGCTAATTTCAAATGACATAACAGATCTAGATTATGCAGATAGCCATTGGCTAATTTCAATTGGTACAATCTCCATAGTGAAGCTACTAAAGATGAAAGGTGACTGTTATTGGCTAATTTCAAATGACCCAACCCATCTACCATATGCAGATTGCCATTGGCTAATTTCAATTGGTACAAACTCCATAGTGAAGCTACTAAAGATGAAAGGTGACTGTTATTGGCTAATTTCAAATGACCCAACCCATCTAGCATAGGCAGATTGCCATTGCCTAATTTCAATTGGTACAAACCCCATAGTGAAGCTACTAAAGATGAAAGGTGACTGTTATTGGCTAATTTCAAATGACCCAACCCATCTACCATATGCAGATTGCCATTGGCTAATTTCAATTGGTACCAACTCCCAGGAACGCCGGAGAGGGGGGGCGCGGGGGGTCAAGCGCCCCTCCTGCCCTTTCCTCACGGGGGCAAGGGGGGCACAAGTGCCCTTTCAATGAAAAACAATAATTTACTTTGAAATTTGATAGAAAAGCCGCCATAGTTTCATTCCCTTATCAGAAACACACCAGTAACGAAAAGTGACTGTCAATTGCAACTTCAAAATAAGCAATATGCGATTTTATGCGATTCGTAATGAGGACATGTGGAGGGATGGCCGAAAAATTTCGTGAAAGAACATGAGTTCATTAAAACGTTTTTGATAGCATTTTAAGCCAATCTAATGGGCGTGGCCACAAAAATTTTCCCGGGGGAGTACCCCCGGACCACCCAATTTTTAGGCTCGCTTCGCTCGCCTTCGGTCTCGATTGCCCTTACCCTCCTAGTCGCCCCCCTTGCCCTACCATCGCCCCGGCGTCCCTGCCAACTCCATAGTGAAGCCACTAAAGATGAAAGCTGACTGTTATTGGCTAATTTCAAATGACCTAACCGATCTAGCATATGCAGATTGCCATTGGCTAATTTCAATTGGTACAAGCCCCATAGTGAAGCTACTAAAGATGAAGGCTGACTGTTATTGGCTAATTTCAAATGACCCAACCCATCTAGCATAGGCAGATTGCCATTGGCTAATTTCAATTGGTACAAACTCCATACTGAACTTACTAAACATAGTAGCCGACTCTTATTGGCTAATTTCAAATGACCTATCCCATACAAAAGGAGGCTACACTGTGAGGGCAGTCACACTATCTCACATTAGTTGGGGGCAGTCACGTGTCTGCCCCCATGTCACGTGATTTACTTAGCAAAGTTCCAAAATTGGTCATGTGACTTGGCACGCTGCCAAGTTCCGGTCATGTGACTTGGCACTTTGCCAAATTATGTGACGTCATTTGGCACTGTGCCAACTTCCCCCCACAAATGCCCCTGTGCATGAGCAGTCCATTTCCTTCACTATTTCCTGAAAACTTCCCTCCAAGGGCTGAGTATAACTCTTGCAGTCTTCCTACTTGATGTTATCTTCCACAAGGGATGCTGACATCTACGGAAACGTTCTAAAATAACAACAACGTCAGCAAATGCAACTAAGGGAACTGAGACAAGAAGAGCAACTACATTAATGGACGGAGTTAAAGCTACTGGGAGGAACTTCAACAACTAATGCAACCAGAACAGCGAGGTTTACCTTGCACAACTAACACTAATAACGCAAGGATAGCAACTATGGGCACAAAAGCTACTACGGCCACTATGGCAACAATTACGACTGCATCTTCTCTACTAAACAAATAACGCACATACCAAAACGAAGTTAACAACTAATTTCTCCCACAACAAACGCTATCAACGCCACAAAAGAAAGAGAGACAACTAGGGCAACGAAGGAATTTAAATCAACTCTACTGAAACGAATAAAGCTCTACGAGTAGGGAGACTGGAGATCTACCGAAGCGGTCATAATAATCACAACGTCACAAAATGAAACTGTAACTTACGGCAATGACGCAAGAACAGCAACTTCATTAAATCAAGGGATGAGTGCAACAAACGCTACTTGGGCAACCAAATGAACAATGCTACCACAACAACGATGGTACCGTTAATAACAGCAAAAAAGCTACTATGGCCCCTAAGCCAAGAATTACGACTACATCATTTCTACCAAACAAATAACGCATACACTAAAACAAAGGCAACAACTAATTTCTCCAACAACGAAGGCTACTAACGCCACAAAAGAAACAAACACCTAAGTGAACAAATACCAGGCAACTAAATCAACCCTACTGAAGAAAAAAAGCTGCCTGAGGAAGCCAAGGGGTCTATCTCTCTTCCCAAAAAGGCTCCGGAACTCTTTCAAACAATGGGGTTTGTAGGGAATTTTGATGTATTTTTCATTTAAAAAATTCTGAATTAAATTAAATGCAAACTACCGCTCCCCCACCCCGCCCTTGGGCTACTAACGCCACTAAAGTCAAGAGGAATGCTAGAAAACAAGAACAAAAAATGTGATTTAATGAAAAAAGAAGAGAATAAAGTTAACTGCTATAACTATAGACATTACTATTTTTGTTATTATTTTTTTATTAAAAATCTATTTAAAGTAGGCTAGAAAATATATAGCTAAAATTACAGCTAATTAAGGCTACGAGAGCTAATTAACGCCTACTAAGAAGGGCTACAAAGAAGGCCTACCACTAATTAAGACCTACTACTAATTAAGGCCTGCTACTAAAACACTTCAGGTACGTGAAGAACTGCGGCAACTATTCTCACTTCATCTACCAATGCAACTACAATGCCTGCCAAAAGTCCTTGCAACACTTAGGCTATTTCTTGACAAGCCGCAGTTCTAGCCATAGCGATTAGGCTTAAGCACCCCCTCACCCCCAAAACAATGTTGATTTGCAAGGTTATTGTCCTAGCATTCCAACAGAGTCGCGAATCGTCCTGCCATCCCCATTTTGTCATCACAGAACAACATTGTTCTGAGGGGGAGAGGGGGAAATCGCAAAAAAATGCAAAAGTTGCAAAGGTGTTCCAAGACTTTTGGCAGGCATTGTACATGAGCTAAGGTAACTATGACAATGACGGATAACAAGAGCAAGTATAAAGCAACCACACTAACGAAGAAAATAACACTGAAAGTATTCATATTGTGGCGCGCGAAGCGCGACAGTGGCCGCCGCAGGCGGCCCGGGCGCCGAAGGCGCCCAAGCCCTCCGCAGGAGCTAGGAACTCCGAACCCGCGCACAGCGCGGGTTCGGATTCCTAGTCTTATATATTCGGGTTCCTTAAAAAAAAAAAAAATTTTAATCGAAATGATAATGATAATGATAATGATAATAATAATGATAATTATAATGATGATAATAAATGATAATGACAATGATAATGATAATGATAATGGTAATGGTAATGATAATGATAATGATAATGATAATGATAATGATAATGATAATGATAATGATAATGATAATGATAATGATAATGATAATAGTAATGATAATGATAATGATGATGATAAATGATGATGATAATGATAATGATAATGATAATGATAATGATAATGATGATGATAAATGATGATGATAATGATGATGATAATGATAATGATAATAATGATGATAAATGATGATGATAATGATGATGATAAATGATAATGATAATATTAATGATAATGATAATAGTAATGATAATGATAATTACAATTATAATAATAATTATAATGATGATGATAATGATAATGATGATGATGATGATAATGATAATGATAATAGTAATGATAATAATAATGATAATGATAAATGATAATGATAATGATAATATTAATGATAATGATAATGATAATGATGATGATAATGATAAGAGTAATGATAATGATAATGATAATGATAATGATAATGATAATGATAATGATAATTGCCCCGCACCGAAGCGGGGCTTCCTTAGAACAATGCACCTAAAGAGAACAAAAGGTGCTGTGGGCAAAAAATCTCAACAAGTTTCAGCCGGTTTACCATCAAAAAACAAGTTCAAAAACCAGTTTATCCTGAATTTACAAAGCAATTGTTTTATTGGCCAATCAGACTTCATAGAAGACAAAGCAATTCAATTCAATGAGCCCATCTGGATTGAAAACTGGTCAGACAGGTTCTTCTCTAGACTCATTCCAAAAATTCTCTTGCTTGGCTCCCCTGCAGATTTGTCACTGCAATAGAGGCGTTAGCGACTACAAAAACAACGAAAGTTAAAGGGACTTATGAAATGGATCTAGCAGGCTCCTCTCCTTGTTGTTGTTCATCAACTTTTTTGTATTCATTGAATGAAATTGGTCACAGCAGATTATTTGTCGTCCTATTTGTTGAAAGGCTTTAATGGGGCTTTTCTTTCCCGTCGTTTGATGATTGTGGGCTCTATCAAAAGCATTGTGTTGCACAAGGCCCTTCAAGTCGCTTCGAGTCACAAATTCGAAAGAGTTGGTTGTTGAGTTGTCAGGTTACTGATAGCATCGTCGAACAATCGCCTGATGACGTTGACTCAGCATATTCATTGCATGAAAAGTAACCTCAATGCTGCACGTGAGCTAGCCTGCGTGCAGACTTTACTTTCCACTGCGAAGGATAGCTTGTGAGTTCCTCAACGGTTCTCCTTCGCAGTAGGAAGGTAAAGTCTGCACGCAGGCTACGCGTGCACTTACATCTCCCTTAGACCATGCTTAGCAATGCACAATTTTCAGAAATTTTTACCACCAGTCTTTTTATTGATTTAAATGCGGTTGAAAAATCTAAAATCATATCTGTTCTCTCTTCCACTGGATTTTGTGACAGATGTAATCAAATCAACATTTCATAATTTAGAGGTCTTTGTAAACTATATAAGCCTACCGTAATTTTTGTAAACGTTGATTCGCTCTCAACAAAGCTGAAACACAGTGGCCCAAAACAATAGGGTCAGGACGTCATCTCCCCAACAAGCCCTGAATGTGCTAGTTCCCATTGGCACAATGCACTGATTTTGAGTAATTATCGTTTATTCTTTATTGCAAAGAATGCTCTAGCTGTCAAATTAGTAGCTAGGTGTGAACGAATCAGGCCCGTAGCAGCTATTGGGGCCGGTCAGGCCCGCCCCCCCCCCCCCAATAATTTCCAGAAGTTGATTTTTTTTCTTCATAATAACGTAGAAAACTGATCATCAGTGACAGGCCCTTGGCACTTGGCACTGAAGCGAGTTAAGACCTATCTAAGTTCAACAACAGCAAACTACCGCCTCAACAACCTACCTGATGTTGAAACATGTGAACAAAGACAGAGTTGATAAACTCAACCTTGTCAGCATGGTAAACGAATTTGTCATAGATTCCAATGCAAGAAAATTTAACTTTGGAAAGCTCAACCCATTTGACATCAGAAGCACTTCGACAAGTGACGCGAAAAGTACCCAGACTTCAATAATCAATAATCAAATCTAAACTAACGAGCAATGGCGTGGTCCTTGAGATCCCTCGAAGAGGAAAAAGCTGAGTATAGCTGGGAAACAATTTTCCGAGAAATGTCAAGCCTTCCATTTTAGCATTGGCAAATATGGAATCAGGGGTGCATTCTAAGCCAAAGTAAAGGATGTTTCTTCAAAAATTTTCCCAATAATCAAATTTATAAGATTACTGTAAAAAAAACTATCAAAATTTCTTTGTCGCTAATAATGGCAAGCATGATATTGGGAGACGCATTGTAAGCCAAAGTCGTCAAGGGATGTTTCTTCAAAAATTTTCCTCGTGCTTCAACTTATAAGAGAACTGTCACAAAACTATCAAAGTTTCCTTGTCGCTAATGGCAAGCATGATATTGGGAGATGCATTCTAAGTAAAGGGCGTGGCCCCAAAAATTGTCCTGGGGGCTTCCCCCAGACCCCCCCCCAATTTCAATTCCACCCATTTAATTTACTCTGGCCATTAGTGCCCCTCCAATCTGAAGAACACTCGTACGGGCCTGGAACGAATTTATGTAACCAATTGGTCTATTTTTGGGAGAGGTGAGGGGCACTTCAGCATTTACTATTGCTAGTAGTATAGTAATACAAATATTTTAACAGGATTAAAGCTTCAACTAAATATTGCAGTTTTCAATGCTTGTCCTGCAAAGCCAGCTAGTAGAGCTAGTAGAACCAGCTAGAAAGGGCTTGAGACGATATCTTTCCTTACCCCTTGGGGGCAAGCAACTTCCTTTAAAAGAACAAAATACTCAGTGAAACAACAGAAAATTCTAGGGAAACATGTATTGTTATGAGGAATACTCATTATGAAGCTCAACTTTTAGAGCGCCTTTATTTTCACTTTTTCCCAGTATCATTTTGCTCGAATGGTAGGGTACCTGAGTAATCTCTAAAAATTAAAGTCTTTACAAATCTTGTTGAGACCAATTGAGAAGGAATAAGGCTTACCGTATCCAACAGGCAAATTAACTACAATAAGCATCAAGCAGGGGAAAAGAACTATGACATTCTTCAAGTTTATGAAGCTGCAGCAAGACATGTTTGGGAAGTCTACGGAAAAAAGAAGTGATGAGTCAGTTGAACTTTTCAATTACTGTACAGGCTCTATTGAGCCCCTGAGGGGCTTATTTAATTTCAGATACTATAGAGGGGGCCGTGAAAGAGAGGGGCTAATTAGTGGGGAGCAATAAAAAATCAAATGACAACGATAAATGAGGGGTATTTCGGGGTTTGCGGTATTGCGGTATCGGGGGTAAATTTTGTGCGGTATTGCGGTAATGACGGAAAAAACTTGCGGTATTGTGGTATCGAGCTTTCACAGCGCGGTATGCGGTATTGTACGAAAATTAACATCCAAACTTCATGCAGTGCCATTTTCCTGTTGAAGAAGAAAGCATCTTCGAGACGAACTGATAGAGGAAAGAAAAACGAAGAAGAGGGTGGTCCCTTATCCCTCTCTCCTTGTGCCTGCTCCACCTGCTCAACCTTGAAAAGGTGCCTGCGGAGAAGAGCACGCAACATTCTTATCTGAAGAAAAAGAATCAAAATATTTGCACGACTCAAAATTTTAGATGTAGGAAATCACCCATATTTTCAAATCAGGCAATCCGACAATGTTGGACAACTATACGCCTATCACGGTAATTCCTGCTCTATCAAAAGTTATCTAGAAGATCATTTATAATCAACTGTGCCAGTACCTTGAATCGAATAGCCTATTGTGCCTCTACATCAGTTTGTGTTTAGACAAGGGAGATCTACGCAACATGCAGTTACCTCACGGCAGGCCCGATACCAGCCTTAATTCTTAGGGGGGCAAAGAGCCAAAATTTTCCGATGCTATAAAATCAACAACAACAACAGCAACAACCCCAATTTTGGGAAGATCCGTTAAAACATGCACGAAAGTATGGTGGCCGATAAGGGCCAATCCTCATTTCAAATTCAGAATTCTCATTTCAGTTTTAGAATCCTCATTTCAATATTAGAATCCTCATTTCAATTTTAGAATCCTCATTTCAATTTTAGAATCGTCATTTCAGTTTTTGAATCCTCATTTCAATATTAGAATCCTCATTTCAATATTAGAATCCTCATTTCAATATTAGAATCGTCATTTCAAATTCAGAATCGTCATTTCAGTTTTAGAATCCTCATTTCAAATTAGGAATCCTCATTTCAATCTCAGAATCTTCATTTCAATTTTAGAATCCTCATTTCAGTTTTAGAATCCTCATTTCAATTTTAGAATCCTCGTTTCAAACTCGGGGGGAGGGGGGGGGGTACTCATATATTTTTCCGTACTGGGACGTGCCGCTGAACACAGGGTATCATTTCCAGGATTCCTACTCCGACACAGGGTATCACTTTTGCATAGTCGGCTCCATCACAGGGTCCATATTTTCTATAATTGACTCCATGACGTCGTTGTAAGCCATTTCGTTTGGATAGCAACATTTCCCCCCTTTTTCATAGATTTCTATCAAATTACCGGGGCATCCTACAGTTTTGTATAAAGAAACTCTACTGTCTTTAGATAGTTTTTAAATTTTGCTCCGGCTGGGACAGGGTATCAATTTCGGGAATTTTACTCCGGGACAGGGTGCAGGGTTCAGATTTTCCAGCGGCACCTCCCCTTATTTTCGTACACCAAGTACCCCCCCCCCCCCCCGTGTTTGTAGCCACAAGCACAGTGAAAGGTAACTTCCATAGTGAATACCTTGAAAACTATATCATACCTTCTCCCCACTCTAATGAGCAAGCCCCTCCTGACTAAGCCAAAATTTTGAATAAGCCCCCATCTCTATGCCCAACGCCCACTTATATCATGTTAATTTTGATATGGTTTGAGATAAAAACTGTGTCGAATTTTTGTATATGACTCGTAAGATTGTATGCTGACGACGCAAAATATGGATTTTATTTATGTCGTTATCATTTGATTCATTCTGTGAATAAGTCCCCTCTCTAATAAGAATCCTCTCTGTGAAATTTCCAATTTTCATTGAAATAAAAATTCCATAGTTGCAATGAGGATTCTGAAATTGAAATGAGGATTCTGAAACTGAAATGAGGATTCTGAAACTGAAATGAGGATTCTGAAACTGCAATGACGATTCTGAAACTGAAATGACGATTCTGAAACTGAAATGACGATTCTGAAACTGCAATGACGATTCTGAAACTGAAATGACGATTCTGAAACTGAAATGACGATTCTGAAACTGAAATGACGATTCTGAAACTGCAATGACGATTCTGAAACTGAAATGACGATTCTGAAACTGAAATGACGATTCTGAAACTGCAATGACGATTCTGAAACTGAAATGACGATTCTGAAACTGAAATGACGATTCTGAAACTGCAATGACGATTCTGAAACTGCAATGACGATTCTGAAACTGAAATGACGATTCTGAAACTGAAATGACGATTCTGAAACTGAAATGACGATTCTGAAACTGAAATGACGATTCTGAAACTGCAATGACGATTCTGAAACTGAAATGACGATTCTGAAACTAAAATGACGATTTTTAATTTGAAATGAGGATTTTAAATTTGAAATGAGGATTCTAAAATTGAAATGAGGATTCTAAAACTGAACTGAGGATTGGCCCTTATCGGCCACCATACGAAAGGACTGATGTGCTCCTTTAATGACTAGATTTTGGAATTATTTTATAGTTTCAAGGTTGGGGCCTTCAAAATTGGTCAATATGAAGAAAAAAATGCTGTAGATGCAAAATTCATATCAAAATTTATACTCGAAAGTCAATAAATTCATGTTCTTTGCATCATTTCCCAGTAAAATCTTCTACATGTGGGCCTGTAACAACAACAAAAATCCGACAAGTGGAGTGAAATTTCCGATAAATGGCCTTCTGGGGGGGGGGCGCTCCGCCCCCAGCCCCCCCCCCCCCCCCCCACTGGCGTCGGCCCTGCCTTACTGTCAGAAAAGTTTAGACAGAACGTTGAAAAAGGGCTACTTAGTGGTGCTGTCTATAAATTGACCTTCATAAAGCCTTCGACACAGTACGTCATGCAACCTTGCTGGAAAAATTGCCAAGTTATGGTATAGATGATGTGGAATTACAATGGATAGGTGATTATTTCTTTAATAGGAAACAATACTAAATATTTGATAACACCAGCTCATGCGAAGAAAACGTTACATGCGGTATACCACAAGGATCCATCCTGGGGTCCCTTCTCTTTGGGCTGATAATCAACGCAATCCATATTCCGCTCACTGATGCTGGCATTATATTATATGCCAATGATACTGTTTTATATTGTGCAAGGAAGAACTCAATTGACATACAACATTTACTTAACAGTGAACTGCAAAAAGTTGCAGACTGGCTTCATGAAAATAACTTGTTCATTTAACTTGAAAAAAGGTAAAACTGAATTTGTGCTATATGGATCTGGATCACATCAAAAGTTGTCCAAACAGCCAAACGTGGACATCAAAATCTACAATCAAACTATTCATGAGACAAAATCATACAAGTAGATTTTGATAACCATCTGAACCCACACCGATATTTGGAAATGGGTAAAAAAAGCTTCAGCCAGAATAAACTTTTTATCTGGTATTCGCGAGAAAGTCAGCCCTTGTGTAGCAGAATCGATATTAAAAAAGAATTGATATGTTCTACATCTTCGTAAATCGTAATTTTTGCTTTCAATGCAGTTTTACTGAAAGCACATCAGTGAAACTTTTCCCGCCGTTCTCACGTCACAGTTTTGTCTGTAAAATCTCTAACTACGATCTAGCAAAAAGACGAAACTACAAATTTTGATGAAGGAAGGTGGATTTAGGTCGGAATCAAACTGCCACAGACCGGTATACTGTATTAACATCGTTGTTTTTAGTTTTCTAGCGTTTGCGGTATTTTGCTATTTTTGGGTGCGGTATTGCGGTATTTGGTGTCTTTTTCGTGCGGTATTGCGGTATTGGGACCCCCCCGATGTACCCCTCCAATAGAAAGGGCGCGGAAATTTCAGTGATCAGGTGCATGCTTGCTAGTCATTATCAAATAACATACAATTCCAATGAACTTTGAATAAATAACAATTATTTCAGGAATGGCAAGAGCTGTAACATTCAACGTGGCCAGAACGAAAGATTTTGTGATGTCCTCTTCGATAACCATTGCTCCCATTCCTTTATCCCATTCTGCTCTCATCTTTGTCAGATCATAAGAGTGGGAATCAGCAATTACATGAACCAAAACATTCCCTTGCTTTTTAGCACAAGAAATGGCTATCATCTCGTCTAGCAGGTACATGAAATGAATATGAAATACTAAATTTAATTTTGCGAAAGATCACAATAACAACGAACGTAAGAAATGTACATCTTGTTTTTAATGTATAATGTGAAAAATAGATTGGCCATTTCTGCAAAATAACATTTGAAATACTATTTTTACAGCTCATTCATGTCAATTTCACAGTTTGTGCGGATATCATAGAAAAATATCTATCTTTGGACTACCAGAGGTCATCCATTAGAAAATCACTCCTTTACTGTCAAACAACACAGCAGCATAGAGCACAACTGGACATGATACTTTGTAGACTCAACGCATATTTTCTGTGAGATGACAAAACTTCGACCCCCCATAGACTGAAGTTTCTTAGACTTCTTATTCTCGTTTGACCGTGTACACTCATTTTTATAAGAAACTAAGGTCCGGGGCTGGTAGGCAGTTTCTTAAATTTTTGGGCCATTTTGCTACCAAAAGTTTCTTAGGTGTTTCTTATATTTTTAATGCTGGACGTGTAGAGTTAATTTTGTTTTGTCTAAAGGGCTCCCAAATTACTTCGTAAGATCTCAAAACAAGTAAATAACATAATTCGCATTCAAAATATTGTCTAAACAGTTGCTATAACTGTACAGTCTCAAGACATGTTGAGTGTGATTGGAAAATTAAAACTGTAAATTACAAAAGTTTCTTAGCTTTTTCAATTCAGGTAGGGCTGTTTCTTAGCTTTCGAAAAATTGAGCCTACCGTTTGCGTTTCTTATAAGCGGTTTCTTATAAAAAAAATGAGTGTTGGGGTGATTTTCTAATGGATGACCTCTGGTAGTCCAAAGATAGATATTTTTCTATGATATCCGCACAAACTGTGAAATTGACATGAATGAGCTGTAAAAATAGTATTTCAAATGTTATTTTGCAGAAATGGCCAATCTATTTTTCACATTAAAAACAAGATGTACATTTCTTCCGTTCGTTGATATTGTGATCTTTCGCAAAATTAAATTTAGTATTTCATATTCATTTCATGTACCTGCTAGACGAGATGATAGCCATTTCTTGTGCTAAAAAGCAAGGGACACAATTCATGAATTTATATGATGTTTTGGTTCATGTAATTGCTGATTCCCACTCTTATGATCTGACAAAGATGAGAGCAGAATGGGATAAAGGAATGGGAGCAATTGGTTATCGAAGAGGACATCACAAAATCTTTCGTTCTGGCCACGTTGAGTGTTACAGCTCTTGCCATTCCTGAAATTATTGTTATTTATTCAAAGTTCATTGGAATTGTATGTTATTTGATAATGACTAGCAAGCATGCAGCTGATCACTGAAATTTCCGCGCCCTTTCTATTGACAATGATGTTGCAAGAGGAAGTCTGAACGATTTGTTGGAGAAACTGGCTGCAGATTACGGTCAAAAATTGACTTTTCGCCATTAAAACCAGTTGAAATACTTTTGGCATTTGTGCTGCTTCATATTTTCAGTTTGTGGTCCTCATTTTGCAAGATATAAAGGTAAGTATCTGCTAATTCGTCCTTATTTATAACGACAGTGTGATGTTTTATTAGGCCAGTGCAGTGCAAATCTTCCCATTTTTCACCTTCCGCTCAGCATTAAATATTGAAAATCGCCGGTGGTATTCATGTTAGCTTCAAACTAAAAAAGATTCAGATGCTGTAGTGCTCTAAGTTTGGCATCTTTTAAGATGTTCTAAAGATTCTTAAACACACAGAATAAGAACTTCGAAGCAAAGTATTTAGTCTCCAGATGCATGTGGAGGATACGTTTCTGTGTTTACTGAGGTTTTTACTATGACACGCTACAGTGAGGAGTGAGGTCAAATTCAAAACCTCGGCATTTCTCCAGATTTTGAGATAATTCTTAGCCCCCGTGAACAGGCATGTATTCAAGTATTGGGAACACGTCTGTGAAGGAATTTTCTGAAAATCTTAATTTTCCTTCCGTACAATCTTTTTTGGTGAAGGGTGGTAAAATCGTCCAAAAACGGCCTAAATTTGACTTTTCAAATTTCCCGGTCGGTTTTCCGTTCCATTGATTGGTTTCAGAGCGTGTCACGTGGCAAGCTCGTTAGCCAGTTTGGATTTAGTGCCTATCTTGGATGGCGCAGCTTATTAGAACAGTGCAGATTTGACTCCTGACAGACAATGTTATGTAAGATCATGCATGGACTTGTTTCTACTCAACTTAAAGATCATCTGAAATATTCTGTTAGAAATGGAAAACTAATACAGCTTCAAACGAAAACAAATTATTTTAGGTTCTCATTCTTGCCACGTACTGTTATACAATGGAGAGGCTTACATTCAAATGTGACTGACAGTCAAACTCTTGCAGTTTTCAAGAGTAGAGTGCAGGATATGAAACATGAAAGATTTGTTCAATGATATACCTAGACATGTTAGAAAAAAAAGTCTTATTTTACTGTAGATAGATATCACTTTCTGTTGCGGGCAGGTCACTTTGTGTCATGCAGATTTTGAATATTGATATTGTTTTACAAGATCATGTACCATTTACTTGTGACGTCACGATGACGCTTACATGAGGCCTGAGGAATAATAGCAGTCAAGTCTGCGAGTGTGTTGACTCAAATAGGAATGGTACCAAGCACTAATTTCCACAAAACAATTTAGAATCCCTTTCTATACAACAAATCCAAATGGGCTAAAATACGCGAGGAACAGTTTTTGATGCTACCAAGGTTTTCTGCAAAATGCATCATCACCTACGAGTAAATGGTGCATAATTTCAAAAAATAATATCGATATTCAGAATCTATATTACAAAGCGACTTACAACGACAGAGACTGACAAAATAAAACTCATTTTTACATTTTGTTCAGGTTGGCTGCATTTCTGGTCAGTAGTTCATCATAGCATTCACCATTTACAGGGTGTCCCGATGATAAAGATATGCATGGTTCAAAAAACAAAAACATTCAATAACAATAATAATGATATAACTTATTCTAAGTTGGCGACTATAATATCTGAACAATTAATTAAAGCCAACTATGCACAAAGAAAACCTATTTTACATAATTTCTAAAAGCTAAAATCTAATTATAAAATTGATTCTAAATATAGCAAAGATTCTTTATATATGTCTTGCAACGCCTGCAGTTGCATTTGTCTGTAACCCAACTTATTATGCGACCCTGAAAGACTACTAGGGTGGAAGACTCTTAAGTTTCACTTGGTAATATTTGCCAAAGTCTACCACCAACATCTCGTATGGTTTCTATACCAAGAGCAGTTGTATTTGACCTTGGTACCAGGAGACCATCGTTATTTCTAAAATTATACTTGTTCGTTCTTTCGACAAAGATATCTTCCAGAAAAGATGGGTTTAAACAAGCTCAATCTTCAGTTTTCCCATTTGGCATATAGGTGAAGTACCAATGATGTTTACTTCTGATTATATTAATTTCCTTTTCGATAGGATCAAACCTCGGGGATAATCTTTTGGGGTAAAGTGACATGGACGTGCCACCATGGGAAAACTTTTGGGGCCATAATTCTGTGTCACTAATTGAAAAGAGGGGCCCATAATTCCGTGTCTCTGAGGGTGCTCCAAAAAGATTGTGCCTTGTTGGTGTGGCTACTGTTTTTCGGTCTTTTTGGGCAGTCTGCAGAAGACACAATTTCAAGAAATGTGTTTCTATAGGCAGCCGGGGTATCCTAGCCTACGTGTAGACCCATCATTCCAAAGGAAAAAAGGGTCTACGAAACACTGAGCAAAAGCTAGCTACGACAACTCCAGAATTCTGGAACTTAGGGAGTGGTCATTAAGTATGTGCTATACTGGGGCGGAGGGTATTTACAGAATCTTTATAAAAATTGCAAGCCCCTCCTAACTATTTACTAAAAATTTTCATACCCCTTCAGAATTTTGAAAATTGTTTCATACCCCATCTCGGCTCTAACTGATGAAATTCAACTATTCCATTAAAGCAGTCCACTGCTTGCATGTTGTTCCGCCACACCAAAATAATCTGATAGGACAGGACGACTCTGCCAGCCTCAATGTCATTTTATGTGCACTGTGCCATCTCAAATAAACTCCTTTGCTCTGTAGTTAGTTGCAACCCTTCCTCCCCGTGTTGTTGTAAAAATCGACTCCACAGTTCTCTTTTCACCCATCTCATTGTCACTGCTGTTAAGAGACGCTTCCATTATGTCGAAGAATCTAAGCTTGGTGCAACTGTTTTTCCAAAACAAGGTCCTCTGCAATCACTATCGTCAGAATAAATCAAAGAATCTTCATCGGATTCCAAATAATTTTGGTCTACTATTTCCTTCTGTTAAACTTGTTGAGGCTATATGTGCCTTATGAAAATAACTTTCTCCCTTTCTTCAGCTTGAGAGACTTACACAGTTTGTGGTAGTGGAGATATTAGTCCAATTCATTCACTTTTAACTTGTCTAAAGATCCATCATTGAAAAGCGTGATCTCCAGAATTTGCAAATGTTCCATTCTGACAGCTGAACATTTGAATAACTACTTGGAACATTGGAATAAATAATTGGAACATTTGAATAACTACTTGGAGCATCTAAATAACAACTTGTGACATTTAAGCAACTACATCCAACGTTGAATAGCTATTATACACTACACTATGAAAGAATTGTTTTAGAAACTGCGACTCTGATTTCATACCCCCTCGAAAATGTCAATATATATTTCATACCCCACCTTAAAGTACCAAAAAATCTTGTACCCCTCCTGAATACCCTCCGCCCCAGCATAGCACATACTTAATGACCACTCCCTTAATTCAGGCTGCCTTTGTTCTCTTTGTTGGAGACGCATTTCACACAATATTTGAATAGAGGATTAGCATAATTAATTGGGGAGCCGTAGCAAGCTTCATATCTTTATTTCGTATACCATTTATTCTTTGGGATAATGGGTCTACTCGTTGCCAGGGTTTCCCGGCAAGGCGACATATCCCACCTATGCCATAAAATCTTATTGTCGAAGCTACGAGAGGACCGTGTTGACAGTACCTCCCACGACTGGTCCACTTCTTATTTGACCAATAGGGAGCAGTTCTGTTATCTGATGGAGCTAGTTCCAGCAAAAGCAAATAGAGTCTGGTATTCCGCAGGGCTCGTGTTTTGGACCTTTGCTTTTTATACCTTACATTAATGATTTTGAGAGCTCTCTGGAAAGCACGAACCCAAATATGTATGCCGATGATATAAGTGAATATTGCATCAGAAATTTTGAAGGAACTTCTAATAGATTTGAAAACGAGCTGGAAAATATATTGAACTGGATGAGGATTAATAAACTTAGTTTGAATGCCAGCAAAAGTAAATATATGGTTATAGGTCATATGCGACAACTGAATAGGGTAGGTGATAATTTGACAGATCTTGTCCTCAATAATGAAGTTATAAAAAGAGTTGACAAGACAAAATATTTAGGAATCAACATCGACGAAGGGCCTTAATTGGAAAGAACAGTACAAAACTACGAAAAACAAGCTAAAAGGGGGCTTGAGCTCCAAGATAAAGCTGAACAACATCCTTCCACAAAGGAAACTTGACCAAGTCTACAAAGCTCTCTTCGAAAGCCATCTTCGCTATGACGACATTGTTTGGAGTACTCTTTCTAACACCAATCAATCCCAACTGTAACAACGATTACAGACAAGGGCAAAGAAGCTAATAGAGGACGCCAAGAATAAGGACGGTTGGAACTGTAACTGGCTCAATGTAAAGTCCTTGTTCTCCTTTGACAAAGGAGTCATGGAATATAAAATTCTGCATGCCCTTTGCCCCGATAATCTTCGCCATAAGTTCACTGATTGATATATGAGTTCAGAGTATAGAACCAGAAATCATGGGGATCAGCAAATTCCTAAAGTTAGGCTAGAATATGCAAAGCGAAGTTTCCACTTCTCTGGTGTCAAAAATTGGATTCATATCTCTGACAGCATTCGAGAACAAGAATCAATTGCTCGTTTTAAAACAGGTTTTAGAAAGCATCTATTGAACCTACAAGACCCAAACACGACCCCTTGGTAGAGCAGCATATCCCGGGGGGGGGGGGTAAATAACATGTTCAAGGTACGGGTATGTGCCGCACATATGGGCGGGTTTTTGGGCCCAAAATTCTCTAAACAAGGGTCCTTTTCCGGCAAATTTTCCGTAAACAAGGGTGGGATTCGCAAAAAATGGGTATAATGGGCAATTTTCCGCCAACATTCATCCTAAAAGTGGATACCAAAGCAAATTTTGGTAATTAGAAGAGGGCAGTTTTCTGAAAACCGGGTGGCAGACCTCCGTCCATCCACAAGTCATGTACCCCTCCGGGCACCATATTTTAGGTGTTTACTAATTATTCTTTATTTATATTTCTCTGAAATGATCTGTTAATAGGGCTTAAGGGAGATTCGTGTATAAATATTGATAGAATGAGAAAAATGAAAATGAAATGAGGCTAGATCATGTAAACAGGCCCTAACGTTATTTAGTGACCACTTTTTGTTGAAAATATTGAGTTTTCAGGAGGAGAGCCAAAATCAGCAAATGTCCATTGTTTTAGTGTTGCCTAGCAACAGATCATTTGACTAATTAGCATATGATACTATTTATAGAATCAAAATTGCTTGGTCATCATGTGTACCAAGTTGCATTGCCATAGAACTTAGCTGCTCTGCTTAGAAAATCTGGAGGGGCCCCCCCATGGGAAAGTGGTCCTTGATTTACCAATGAAGAATAGAGTTAAAAAAGGTTTAAATTAAACGAGCGGATTGAAATAAAGAGTACCATCAGTTTATGAAATTAAATACCGGGTGACCCAGAAAAAAGTGACCCACCGCAATCTGTTATATAAAAGAAGCAAGTGGCCGATTGAAACATTTCAAGCGTTGTTCTGTTGCTAAAAGACTAGCCTACATTATGAGTATTTTGCAATTTTTTTTGGGCACATTAAAGTTCCCAAATTAAGGATTTTGAGGAAAAAGGCAGGCTTGAAATTCTCAAGAAGTCGTCAAAAACAGGGGATCGATTTGAAGCCATTTCAGAACTTCAAAACAACGAGGAGCGTGTTTCGTTTTGCCTGAGAATATCTTTAAGTACCTAGGGACTATAAACTTGCTCTGAAGACTTCCGACTGGGTTGCCTATTCCCAGGTTGAAACGAAACACACTCCTTGTCGATTTGAAGATCTGAAATGGCTGTAAACCAATCCCCTGTTTTTGACGACTTTTTGAAGATTTCAGGCATGCCCTTTAACTCAAAATCCTTAATTTTGGAAATTTACTGTACCGATAAAAATTGCGAAAAATACTCATGGCATAGGCTAGTCTTTTAGCGACACAACAACGTTTGAAATATTTCAATCGGCCACTTGCTTCTTTTATATAACAGATTGCGTTGGGTCACTTTTTTCTGGGTCACCCGGTAGATCTTTGTCATATCGGTCGTTTCAACTTAGAATATTCCGAACCTTGTTAAACATTCTTATTTCCCGTATTCCGTATTCCGAATTTTTGAAAGTGTGGCTTCAAACCTAGAAGAAGATATGTCTCAAGCGATCTCTTGGTTCAAAACTAATCAAATGGTAGCCAATCCATCAAAATTCCAAGTTATGCTACTCGGTTTGAAGACAAATGATAATATTGTTCTCGATATTGGAAATGTATCTGTTGATATTGTCAGTAGTGTTAGATTATTGGGGATTACCATAGACTCGAGACTAAAATTCGACCAACATGTGGCAAAATTATGTCAAAAAGCAAACAACAAGATCAGTGCCTTCTCTAGAGTCTCAAATTATTTAGATGAGAAACAATCTCTTTTACTGTACAACTCATTCATAATGTCTCAGTTTAATTATTGTCCGTTGATATGGATGTTTTGCGGAAAGGTTGCGAATAATGATCTCAATCGCACCCATAAGAGAGCGCTTCGAATTCTCTTCAACGATTTTATATCTTCTTTTGATGAGTTGTTACAGAGAGGAAAGGAGTGCACTATTCATCAAAAGAACTTGCAAAAGTTAATGCTCGAGGTTTATAGCAGTTTAACACAACAAAACCCTTCTTGTTTGTGGGATATGTTCCATGAAATGGACAATAATTACAATCTACGATCAAAGAATCTGTTGATGTTGCCTCAAACTAAAACAACTACTTATGGCAACGATAGTTTATCTTTTCGTGGTAGCATATTATGGAATTCCCTGCCCAATGATACAAAAATTGCCACCTCCGTCTGTTCTTTTAAGTCATGCATAAAAAAATGGACTGGAGAGACTTGCCGTTGCAAAATTTGTAAATAGGGTATTTTAGGGTATTTTCGTTTCTTATCATGAACTGTAATTTATTTTTGTTTTTGTAAATAGTTGGTCTTTATTAGTTCTTGAAGTAGAGCTATTTTTAATAACAAACTTTAAAGAATGTTATAATAATAATAATAATTCCGCTTTCTAGATTCCGTATTCCGCTTTCCGGACTCTGCATTTTAAAGATAGCCGACAAAACTTCATGAAAACAGCGAGCCTGGTCATAGCAATGGGAAAAAATCATCTTTTGTTTTGTGGAATGAGTAGTTGTATTGTTTCAAAAAGGTCACCGAAGCAATTTGTTATGCCTGCCTGAAAAGAGATGCAACTGCAGCATGCGATGATGATGACAAAATAAAAGCATCGATTTCGTAATGCAGGGATTGCCAATCACTAGCTGACTGTTCCATACGCCCCTTATATCTCTTTTCGAAGTCCATAATTCAAATAGTTATTAACAATTATTGCTGGTACAGACACATCTTTAGCATTGAGACCTCCAAACTAACTAAATTCACATAGGTATTTAAGTCGAAAGGAGATATTTTAAGGACTGCCTCGTCAAAATGGATAGCATATAGCAACGTATTTGATTAAATGTTTCTAACAGAAATACGCATCACAAATCTATCCACTGTCTCTTCGTCCTGTAATATTCGTACAAACACAAATGTTTACCTTTGTTTTCAGTTTTGTAATAAGTATCACCCCATCAGATAAACATCCCAGCACTTCGGTGCTTAAAATCACACTTTCAACTTCATGCGATCCAATTTACAATATGATAAAGCAACTACTGTACTACAATTACTACCTTATTTTCGGTTGCCTCTCATCCTCATAGCTTATTTTCGCATTTTATATCCGACGAGCATTTTTCATTTCCTTCTTGCTCAGTCAAAAACTTCGGCGCCATTTTTTCGGCTGTCAGAATACTCTTTGTGTTTGTTGAAGGGGATGTGCATGTGCAAGATCAAAAGATCTTCGTATTTTGATTCAAGCATACCTCATAAAATCAAAGAAGGAAAGCAAGAAACATTGTTACTTATAATATGAATATTATAAAGCATGATACCTGCTGCAATTGCACGGAAGTTTGCTTCTCTTCACCGCGTCTATTTGCATTTCCAGACGACAACAAGTCATGCACTCCTTACTTACTGGCCCGTCATAACAACATACCTTCTATTATGTCGTAAAAGAATTTGGCATCAAAGGAATTTTGATACGAGCAGTCTTTTTAAAACGCGCATCGTGGACTGATGGACTACTGGGCTATTGGGGAAACCTGGACAAACCAATTACACTCATTTTTTTATAAGAAACCGCTTATAAGAAACGGTAGGCTCAATTTTTCGAAAGCTAAGAAACATCCCTACCTGAGTTAAAAAAGCTAAGAAACTTCTGTAATTTACAGTTTTAATTTTCCTATCGGACTCAAGAATGTTTTGACACTGTACAGTTAAAGTAACTGTTTGGACATTATTTTGAGTGCGAATCATGCTATTTATTTGTTTTGAGATCTCACTAAGTAATTTAGGAGGCCTTTAGACAAAACGAAATTAACTCTACACTACAGGCATTAAAAATATAAGAAACACGTAAGAAAATTTTGGTAGCCAAATGGCCCAAAAATTTAAGAAACTGCCTACCAGCGCCGGACTTTAGTTTCTTATAAAAAAAATGAGTGTACCGCTTATCTTATAGGAACATCTGCTGATGAGAAACAGTAGTTGCCTCTTCCAAAAAATCAAGAAACTCTGCGAGATGCGATGAGACTCGAGGTTAAGAAGCTTTTTCGATTTAGCATTGCTTTAATCACTAATCAGCAAGAGGCAAGATTTTGTTTTATGCTAGCGCATGTTGCAGAACCAGTGCGAATGTTTGTATGTCATTTTTTTAGATCTTGAATCAACAGGTACAAATGCAACATTCTGCAAATTCTGCACCTCATGGTTCCCAATGTTGAATAAGAGGATGTAAAAAAGAAAAAAAAATCCAATCAGCACAGAACAAATGCATTCGCTTTTATCTGAATTTAAAAAACACAGCATATGTTTCGGCTGCAGAATTCAAAGATATAAATTGGCTCCCAACACAGAATAGAGTTTATCAAAATACATGTGCAAACATAATGAAATTCTTCAAAGGAACGGCTCCAGCTCATACTGACAAAATATTCCTCCCAATTGACCAAAGCCGAGTAAAACGAAGATCAAAGTTTAGATTAAACCTTCCATTTCACAAAAGTAACGCTGGCCAATAATGCCTGTTGTATTTGGGGCCAAAAATATGGAATAGCCTCTCTTCTGATTTAAAATCTACAAAAAATATCAACTCGTTCAAACACAAGATCGAAAATAATTTTTTCCAAAATGTACAGAGAGAGAACGACATACACGTATTTTCTATAAGAAACTAAGAATTTCGGCCAGTACTGATAGCTTCTTAGAATTATCAGATTTTGAGTACTCAGAGTTTCTTATGAGTTTCTTAGAGGTTCCATAACAATCTTTATGTTCACTACCTGTGCCCTCCGTCAGCATTTCAAAACAATATTTCTTGAGCAGCCTTTCCAATGTTTAGACATTACTGAAGTACCGTACGAGTAATATGATACAGGAAACGAGTGAAAGTAAAGAGAAATATGCCAAGGACTTCCCTTATCAAGGTAAATAGTCTCATTCCAACGTATACTTTCTCGGTACTGGAGTTTCTTAATTTTTTGGCGATCTGAGAGTTGAGTTTCTTATGGGCAGTTTCTTATGAAGAAAATACGTGTATACATGTTCTACAAAAACCACGCGTCCTCCCTCACATTCATGATTCCGGCGTTACTAAATTATGCTTTATCCAAAAGCACATTAACATCTATTGATTATTATGTTTCTGCAACCACCTTCAAGATGACCATTATGGAATTAACTGGGTAAAAAAAATTATTTTCGTAGGTAGGTAGGTAGGTATCATATTTAACGTGGCTAGCCTGCGAAAGTCTGAGAGAGACTTATTTCCAGCAGGGGCCACGGATGTTTTACCATCAACCCGCCGCAGCTACCAGATTTCCCTCACATGGCTCTGGTCGACCCGGGCTAGAGTTACGGACAGCGACCAAACTGTCCAGCGCGGGATTCGAACCTCGGCTGTTCTGACCTTTGGATTACGAGTCAGTCGCCTTATCCACTCGGCCACGCGCTCTTCGAGCCCCCCCCCCCCCCTGATTTTCTCCGTGAATATAACAGCTATGGCAATGAAACTTGCACTGTATCATAATTGAACAAAGGAGAGTCTAAAAATGTCATCAAACCAACAATAGTCACGTCATTGGTTGCTAGGCAAACAAAAGCAATGAAAATTTTGACAAAATCGAGCTATTTGCAAAAAGGACCAATTATTAGCAAATAGCCGGTTAAATTGGCAAAAATCATCCAAATGCCTGCTTGATACCATTAATTTGTATTTTCATTTGGTTTCATCTTGATATTTTTGGTTGCTAATTAATTAAATAATTAAATAATGAAAATTTGATTCAATGCAAAATTGTTTGCTCAATAGTTATGATTAAAAGCCATTTATTTCGCATAATATTGGTGAAATCAAGTACCTCCATCGATATTTGAAGTCATTCGATGAATTTTGCATGCAAAAATTACGAATTCATTAGGAATATGACGTCATAAAGATCGATGACGTCATAGAAATAGTAAACTGCTGATGTAAGCAAATATGAATAAATTATATATCAAATGAAAGTACTTATCGAGGCAAATCGAATTGTATATATATATATATTGAGATTTAGTAACAAAGAAAGAAATTAAAGCCATTTTAAATAATTTCTTTGTGCCCACTCTCCAAATATGGGCATGTGGTGGTCACATGGTCAATAAATAAGTATTAACATTGCTATTTTCTGATAGCCAATAAAGTTTTAGTAAAGGTCAAGGAGCTTCAGCTTCATAGCTAGCATCTTTTGGAAGCTATTATGAAAAATCCGGTAGGGTGGCGAAAAACACCCCCCCCCCCGGAAAGCCCTATTTTTGAGTACCAATTCCACTTTGTAATCTAAGAAGGGGCTTAGATGTCAGTCAGTGAAGCAAGAAAATAAGAAGAAAGTAAGGTAGTCACGCTCGTGAAAGCAATTGATTAACATTTTACCTTTGCTAATTAGCACTGAAATAAAGAAAGCGCACAGAAAGCGCACTCAAGACAGAAGTTTCCCGCGTTCCTATAGCAACATTTGACGTCGGCTTATTTCATGTTAGACAGATTTGACACCATAAGATGGATAAATCACCATGATGTTTAACCTATCTATCTATCTATCAACATAATCAGTAAAGCCCACAGTGGGCATCACACTGATGAGGTTCTGATCACTAAACCCGCAAACAACTTATGAAACAAAACTTGAAATGAAAACAGCTATGATTTACCTGATTATGATGTTTGCAGGTTGAGTGATCAGTTCCTATGCGGCTAAACATTGACATTACAAATTAATAATAATAACAATAGATTAATGGATTCAATTTTTTTTATCGGACGAGTTACCACATGCCGCAACAAACATTCATAGCAAGTACAAAGAAAAAAAAATTATTCTAATTTTAAATGTCGTCTCAATGCTGATATAAACAAACTCAGAGTTTTCTGGCTTTTAAGTTCTGGTGGCAGCATGTTCCATTCAACGATTGTTCTTGCGTAAAAGGAAAATTTGTAGCAGTCTAAGCGTGGTTGTAGAGGAATAAAGTTCCTTGAAATTGCTCCGCTGCTCCTTGTAGCCCTTCTCTGTTCCAAGATGTATGATGAAAGTTTCATGTCAATCTCATTGTTAATAATTTTATAGAACATAACGAGACGCATATATTTCCTACGTGTCTCCAAGGTCGGCCAGCGTAAGTCCTCTAGCATTTTGGTCATTGTGCCTACTTCTCTGCAGTAATTATTCTCCACAAATCTTGCAGCCTTTTTCTGTACTTTCTCGATTTTGTCTTTCTGGCCTTTCAAATATGGATCCCATGCACATGCTGAATATTCTAAATGTGGACGTACTAGGGTAAAGTATGCTGCACATTTTATGTTCTTTGGGCACATCCCAAGATTTCGCCTTAAGAAGGCTAAGGATCTGTTGCCTTTGTTGACTATTTTTGTGACATGATGCTCCCATTTTAATTTACAGTCAACCTCAATTCCAAGATAGGCCTGATGAGTTACCTCTTTCAGAATTTCACCATTCAACTTATATTGGAACACTGGATTATTTCCCTTTGGTCTAGTTGACATGTGGTAACATTTAGAAACATTAAATGACATTTGCCATTTCTCTGCCCATTCTCCCAATAGATCAAGGTTCTTTTGTAGGCTTTTAGCCATAACTGAATCATTCACTTCCTCATATAAAAGGCAGTCATCAGCAAATAATCTTAATTGGCAATCTATTTGCATAGTTATATCATTTATAAAGAGCAGGAATAATAAGGGGCCCAGTACTGTCCCTTGCGGCACCCCTGACTCAACTTTGACAGACTTTGAAGTCTCACCATCAACAACTACTTGCTGCTTTCGGTCCCGTAACCACGCATTGATCCATCTTCCAATATCAGTTGATTGTCTTATTCCATAGTAGTCTAACTTTGACATTAGTCTTCTATGTGGAACAGTGTCAAACGCCTTACTGAAATCTAGAATCAAAATATCAACATTGCTGTTCTTGTTTCTTTTCCTTGCTATGTCTTCTAGTGCTGTAATTAACTGTGTTTCACATGACCTCCTAGAACGAAATCCATGTTGCTCATCAACAATAATTCCTTGACTATCACAATGGATCATGATGTGCTTGAATATTATGTGCTCTAGAATTTTACAGCAGACAGAAGTTAGAGAGACTGGTCTATAGTTAGCTGCCTCTTGTTTTGATCCCTTTCCCTTGCAAACTGGTACAACATTTGCATTCTTCCAGGCTTATGGTACGCTTCCTGTATCTAATAATTTAACAAATATAAGCCTTAAAAAGGGGGCTATTTCTGTGGCTGCCTCCTTAAGAACTCTTGTTGGTAACTGATCAGGGCCATTGGCCTTCTTTGGATCCAAATTAGATAGTAACTTAGCAACACCTTGGCTTTCAATCTCAAGGTTGCTGATCATTGGAATCTGTTGATTGCCTATGTTCTGTGTACTACTTGCATTTTCCTTTGTAAATACAGAAGTATATTGCTCACTTAGTACTTCTGCTTTTTCCTCAGAGTTGGTAATGTCTTTTCCTTCTTTCCGTAACACTCCTACCCCTATCACATCTTTTCTTTTTGAGCGAATGTAAGACCAGAACTTCTTTGACACTGAGTAGCTTTGCACAATTTCATCATTCGATTCCTTGATGTCAAGTAGCCCCAATACATAGCCATTATGTGCCTTTGTTAGCTCAGCCTTTATTGCTTTTCTCAGGGACTTAAATTTCTTCCAGTCTTCTTCTCTCTTTGTTTTCTTTGCTCTTTTGTACAGTCTTTGCTTTTTTCTAATCATCCTACGAATTGGATTTGTTATCCATGGTATGTTCCACCTTTCTGACATCATTTTTGATGATATGTTTTCCTTGATTGAGTTCAAAAGTTTGGATGTAAAAATGTTCCATAGATCCTCCACTGATTGGTCTCCTTGAAGCTCATTCAGTAGTTTCTTCATGTCATCCTTCACATTTTCCATATTCCCTTTACAGTAGATATAAATCTTGCGAGCTTTTTTCTTGGATAATTTCACATTAATTTGAATATCTGTCAACAGTATCATATGATCACTCATGCCCTGACAAGCATCTAAATTTTTTATCAGATCTGGATTTGTTGTAAATAGCGAGTCCAAAGTAGCCTCTAGCCTAGTTGGATTTTTGTTTTTTTGTACTAGATCATGGTCATTCATAATATCAATAAGTGCTTGGTTTAGCTCATAACCATATTCAGGATTTTGGTTTACTTCACAGTCACTCCAGTTTATATCAGGGGCATTAAAATCACCAGTCAGCACTATATTTGGAGCACTTTGACTTGCTTGCATTAAACTTGTCAGTGATCTGTTTAGTTCAGTTAGGGGCTTTATGTCTCTACTTGGTTGTCTATAAAAGCTTCCAATGAACAATGGTTTGGAACCTTGCAGGGAAACCTTAACCCATTTTCCTTCACAGTCAGATTCAAAACCTATCTCTTCAGTTGCCAACAATCTTTTGTGTGTGGCTATAAACACACCTCCCCCACCTTCAACTCTATCTTTCCTAACTATGTCAAACATGTCTGGAAATACTTCACTTGAACTGTAGTACATGTCAAGATGTGATTCTGTACCACATATTATGTCTGGTGCATGTTGTGTGATAAGTTCTATCAAATCATTTCTTTTCTTTTCAGATCGTAGGCTCCTGCAGTTCACTGTCATTATTCTAACATACCTTGGTTTATCAGCTTTACTCTTTCCTGGTTTACCTTTTTCACCATAGTTATGATGATTTAGGCCAGATGTAGTACTTTGCCTTGTGTTTTCCTCCTCTTCTGTTGAATTCAGTACACTGAATGAATTTTCTGATTCAATAAGTTAATCAAAGAAACTATTTGAGAAATTTGGGCAACTGCAATTGTAGCAAATCCATGCAAAATTTGTACCTTGTAACTTCTCGTAATCTTTACCAGATAGGGCTATACATTTAATATGCAACCGAGATTCACATTCATCACAGTTAATTGCCCTGTGGTTTGATGCCACTGCTTTTTCACAGACTCCACATGGATATTTAACTGGACCTGGATTTAGATTTATATCACCGCATTGTAAAAGTATCGACATCAAGAAATATCTTTGTCGATTCCTCGTTGTTTTCCAGTTAGGCCGATGTTTGATTCTTGAGTAATGCCCATTTAGAGACTCAATTCCAATTCTGACTGATTCTGGAGCAGCAAAGAAGATGTTTGTAAGCTCACCATGTCTTGGAAAGTTCGTTTGTACAACTTCATATGCAAATCGATAGAATGATATTGCGATACACACAATTATTATCGGAGCAAGAAACTTTAAGTCCGCCATATTTGATTCGCCTCTCTCGCCAATCCCTGGCACAACAATGCACAACAATAAATTTACCCAGAATTAGCACGTTCTTGACTTCATTAGCAACTTAATTATCTTAAAACAATAGTTTTTTAGAACGAATGAATCATTAGTCACTTATTGATAGTACCCATTATGCAAATAAGTGAACTTTAGAGGGTGATGTAACTGGCGGTCTGCACAGAAGTTAGCGCTCGCAGCATCACCGAAAATAGAAGGACCCCTCTCCAACACGGCCACAGATGCAAACGTCGCAGGTGAAGTTGAGAGGAAAGGTGCAGAATCCCAGCAAACAATGACGTCATTGACTGGGGGGAAGGCACATGATCGCACTGAACCAAAACATCTTCATGCATACGATTCTGCACAGAGGTTATCTTTGTGACTGCTTGTCTCAAATTAAATACCCGCGAATAGCAACAATTGAAACGCTCTGTAGGGTTCTGCATAAGTAATTTTGCGCTATCGTAAATCTCACCTGACATCTAATTTGAGACAGATGCGCCAATAGTTTCATGCACAAACTAAGCAAACTGGGGGTAATTACTTTTGATTTTTTGCGTAGCATTCTCGTTAGACATAAAGATCAAAATATTGCTTTTCAGGCGATTCAAGTCCTTATGAAAGGCGCTTGATGTTTTAATGAAGGCGACTTTAGCAGCAACAATCATCTCTCTGACTTTAGCTAAAAACAGCATCAACGATCATTCGGGGTCATGAAGCCATCAATATTCAGTTATTCTTATGCTTGCTTAGCTCAGGACGGACTTTGTAATCATCCAAAAGGATCTTATGTTTTGTTTTTCTAGGTTGTTCCATAGTTTAGCTCCGCAATAACTTCTTTTGACCCCTAACAGTTTTTAAGGTTTTAATGTACCTTTTCAACTAATCACGGTCTCGATACCGCACGAGGCATGGGGCGAGAATTTGGATGTAAACTTCCTAAGAAACCACGTTGTTTACACTGCTTCAGTACGGATTGCTTTGCTCACGCTGTTTCTTATTGCCAATTTTGCAGCACCTACTTCTGAAACTGACCACAAAATACCTTTATACACCTTTTCAAGTTTCAACTAACCGCGGCCTCAAAGCCACGCGGGATATGGATATGGGTGTAAAGTTTCTAGGAAACAAGGTTGTTTACACTGCTTCAGTACGGATTGCTTTGCTCACGCTGTTCCTTATCGCCGATTTTGCAGCACCTACTTCAGAAACTGATCGCAAAATACCTTTATGCACCTTTTCAAGTTTCAACTAACCGCGGCCTCAAAGCCACGCGGGATATGGATATGGGTGTAAAGTTTCTAGGAAACAAGGTTGTTTACACTGCTTCAGTACGGATTGCTTTGCTCACGCTGTTTCTTATTGCCAATTTTGCAGCACCTACTTCTGAAACTGACCACAAAATACCTTTATACACCTTTTCAACTAACCGCGGCCTCAACGCCACGCGGGATATGGATATGGGTGTAAAGTTTCTAGGAAACAAGGTTGTTTACACTGCTTCAGTACGGATTGCTTTGCTCACGCTGTTTCTTATTGCCAATTTTGCAGCACCTACTTCTGAAACTGACCACAAAATACCTTTATACACCTTTTCAACTAACCGCGGCCTCAACGCCACGCAGGATACGGCTGTGGGTGTAAAATTCCTAGGAAACAAGGTTGTTTACACTGCTTCAGTACGGATTGCTTCGCTTCCGCTGTTCCTTATCGCCGATTTTGCAGCACCTACTTCAGAAACTGATCGCAAAATACCTTTATGCACCTTTTCAAGTTTCAACTAACCGCGGCCTCAACGCCACGCGGGATATGGATATGGGTGTAAAGTTTCTAGGAAACAAGGTTGTTTACACTGCTTCATTACGTATTGCTTCGCTCTCGCTCTTCCTTATCGTCGATTTTGCAGTCTGTATGCATATTTTATTTTTCTTCATTCCGGTGGCCTGTTATTTCAGGAACAGTTTTCTAAAGGCTCTAGCAAGTGCTGAGCTCCGATAGGCAAAGGAACTTGAATTATATTGCTGTCCTAATTTGATTGAATCTTGCGAAAACATTTGATTATTTAGTAGCTACATGTGTGGTATGTGCTACAAATTTCAGTTCGATCGAAGTGAGCAGAAAATTAGCGAGACGCAGGTAATTTAGCTTACATTCTTTCCCAGACGCAAATGCATATATTTAAAGCGTTACATAAGTCAGGCTTATACGTTCCAATAAAGGTGCTTACAAGGACGTTGTACAAACTTGATAAAAGAAGCGAGGCACTCGTTAGACATTAAACCATGAGAAATGGGAATAGAAATGTGACTAAAGTTAGTTAGCTGCCTTTTTGGCTTGAAACATGCCGGGATGTCATTTTGTTGAACACATGACATCACATGACATCTTGGCATGATTCAAGCCAAAAAAAGGATGCTACCTCACTTTACTCGCATTTCCATATGGACTCCCAAGTTGTAATGTCTAACTAGCGCCTGATTTATCTTATCAATTTTGTACAACGTCCAGGTAGGCACCATTATTGGAGCTGACAAGCCTGACTTAAGTAACCTTAAGCATTTGCCCTGTGTACCATGTCACCAAAACAGGACTGCAAATGAAACGCAATTCATACAAGGCAGGTGCCGTTGGGATGACAGTGCATGAATGTTGATCCATTACCTTTTCGCAGTTTTGGAAGTGAACATTACTGTATTCTCAATGAATAAAGCTAGAACTGTATAATATATAGACTACGAAAGATCTAATAAGTTCCATTCTTATCGAGCAGAGAACAAATGCTTCTTTTATGAAGGCAAGTATTTTTAGATTATTGAAAATATAGAATTCTGTTGGTTTATTCTTTGAATCAAACTCCGTCAAAGACTGGCGAAGCTTTTAAGAACAAAAGCTTTGTTAAGAAATCCTGTTTCAGCTTCTTAAAACTACATAGTTTGCTACTTTACTTAGTGAAATGTGAACTGACAGATCATACTTCAAACTTTGGAGAGGATTTTTGCGAAGAACCCTTTGCATCTAAACTAGGAAAATACGAATTCAAAACGATACAATTCTATCACATATCGTAACTAACAAGGTAACTGTAGGTGCATGTGATGTGCTCGTGGGGTGCTTATTACTTTATTGAAGTGAGTTAAAATACTTGCTTAAATTGTCTTGCTTCGTTTTAAATCCACCTTGCTGTTTCTTCTTTGTCCTTCTCCTCTTCTTGACAATTGCCTTTGCGATGAATAGGCCTAAAGTTGTGGCTAAAATTGCATTGAGAAGAATCATGCCATGAGCAAAGGTAAACGAGCTTTTCACATCCCTCTGCTTGCCAGAACCTAAAATGATTGAATATATTGTGATATAATTTACCAGTTGCGTTATTCTGCATCACAAATAGTAAGTAGGCCGTTTTCTGCAGTGAAGGAGGGCCGAGGGGATGGAGGGGGGCATTATTTTGAGAATAGTAAACTTTTTTGATGATAGCAATTACTATCTTGCCTGAAAGTCCCTAACATCTGATCTGTCCTCAGTGTCAAATACCCAAACATGGGTTGGATTTGGTAAAAGAGTAAACTAAATAATCTCTAAACAATGGTTTTAAAATGAAGCCGTAGCCCCACAGCACCGATGCTGCCCCCCCCCCCCCACCGCAGAATAAGATTTCCAAAAAACGATCAGCTTGTTGGAAAACATCGTTTCCATAGCTTGCATACATATTTCTTATATACATAAAATTAGAAGGGTCGACCGGATTTCCACCATGAGCATGATCCACGTTGCTTAGTTACGCTGTTAGAGAATCCAGCTCTTCATCCGAAACTGAATTATGCATACCAGAGTGCTGTCGCCAATTATGCCCATGTCGTCGATAACATTTGAGTTAGATCGTCAAGGAGGTTTTCATGAAAAATCCGATTAAACTGGTAATATCACTAACTAATTGAGAAAAAAGTGTGACCTTTTAAATCAGATGACTCAATTCTATATGGAGACTTTTGAAGTTTTGGAAGGTGGGGGTGAAAAGGCATTTTCTCTCGGCGTCACCCATTATGACCGATTAGCAAATAAATCACACTGCACAGCGGTGAAAAGTTTTTATAAGAAGAACTCTTTATTCACTGTAACTTGTCTATCACTGAGCACTTAAAAAAAACAAATTCAATAAGAATTGACCTGAACTTTGAATTTTGGCAAATCAAATGCATGGTTCGACTTGCTGTAAATCTTTCCTTATCTCTTGGGCAAGCACGGGTGAGTTTTTGGCGTACACTTCTATATAATGCTGCGTTTTTGGGGTTCAAAGACGGCATCTAAATACTTAGAAATATGAAATTGACAAATCAAGCAGATTCGATTAGAGATTTGTACAGAACATCTTGCTGAGTTTCAATGATTGATTACTAGCTCCTAGTGCCCTTAAATTCATTCTCCTGCTCATCGGCCATAATGGGCGACACTACTTTAGGCCTTCTAGACCATGGACAACGGCGCATCGATTTTCTGGGGAAAGGGAAGAAGAGAAAAGCAGAATTTTCTATGAATGCCAACTATCATAACTGTATCTCAGTTGATCAATTTGACTTTGTCTAAGGAAAATCAATGGTGAATCCATACAACGTTGTTTTCTTTCGCCATGCCAGTTCTATCTGGTTTCTACTGCTTAGGCAACCATGAACTGACTTATGAACTCAAATGATCCGCAATGATTCGGATAAGAAAACTGGACATGTAATGGGTACGAAATTATTTCATTTTGCCTTCCTTTCCAATGAAATCGGTGGATCATCGCTAGTGTTTAGATCATTTAGCATAACGAATTTCAGATTAAAGATTTTTGTTGATTTATGCACGACTTACCTGTTGCTTTATCTTTGCTTTCTACAAAGGGTCCAATATTGAGACTGTATGTTTTTGAAGGTGGATAATCGTTGACTTCTTCTTCCTCGCTACCTCTCGTCTTCAGTGACCTCAATCCTATATCCTCTGATTCCAACAATACCGACCTTCGAACTCGTTTGATGTTGTTTCCTTGACAACCAGATGTGCAGCGAGAGTCCGATGATTGCTTGTGACATATGAAAGTTTGACAATGAAGATAAACGTATGTATACCCGAAGAACTTGAATGACATGAAGCTGAATCTCATCTTGTGTGATGGTGTCGCAGAAATAAATTGAATTGTAGTATCAGAAGCACATCTGCAAAGTTAAGAGAAGCAATGGTGATGATTACACGTGGATCTACCTTGTTTGTAACATGTATGCCGGCATTTTTCCCAGCAAACGTTTTCACCGTGTGCATGCGTTTGTATCCTATCTCCAAAAATTTCGACAACGTATATTTAACCAGAGTGGACGAGGATGTTCATTCCTTCAAAGATGATGAACGGAATCTAGTCAATCAATGTCTTTCTAAGGGTTTTGTTTAGTTAAATGATCAATCCTTTAGATAAAATGTAACATTTACTGGACATGCGTTTGTGCCATACCCTTCTTTTTAAGAAGGGCAATATGGCACAGAGAACTTTATCATTCCTTCAACATTGCGTTTTAAGAGAGAACAACTAATGACCGTAGTGACCCATCTAAGTACTAATGGCCCATATAAGTACTTCATGTATGTGGTCCTGCTAAGATACAATTGTAAATACTCTCGATCCATGACATATAGTTTGGCTAGGTGTCGGATGTGCGTAGAATAGGCAAGTAGGAGAGTGCATATCGGGCAAGATTAGTCTTTTACTCAGTGAAAATATTCCAATACAGTCTCAAAACATCTAATAACAAATGTATTGATCCATCCAACAGTTTACATTGGGTTTCCTTGGTTTGTGTGAAATTAAATCTCCATGCGCAATTGGCCCTTCCAGGAACTTGAGGTATGTGGGGCTAAGTTGTTTTGGCTTTCAGACCAATAGCAACGGGGTAACAATCATAGACAGAATCTTTCCTCTGGCTTTATGTTTTACAATCATTGACCCAGGCATACACATGGCAGACATATTGAAATACTCCCATTTTGCTCATTTTGATAGAGAGAAAACCGAAGCTGTTTGCAGACGGTACAAAAAGGGACCTTCCCTGAAAGAAGAAAGAAATCGCTTTAGCATTTTCAAAAATAACGAAATATGGTTGATTTGTACTGTCAAAAGACAATTTTTTGAAGGTGTTATTTTTACAATTTCTGCTTGCTGTTTTACCGTGTCCGCTCTTGAAAAGGTGACCATATTGTCTCAAGGCGTTATTTAAGAACAAGCTCATGGAATTAATCTCGCATCTTGACTTCCCGGAAGCGCCAAATGACCCAGTGAAAAATTTACCCTATATTTGTCTTGACTTCGAATTTGTTTCAAAAGCCTTCAAGCTACCCCCTAATGAACTTAACATTTCATGAGTTGAATTGTTAACCGATCTCTTGATCATTCGGGCATGAAGAAGTAATGTTCTGAATACAAAAATGAAGAAGAATACCAAAAATTCTTAAGAGTATGGTCACATGAATTGAAATGGCAAAACAAATTTTTATCAATCAACTCTATTTGGACCGGGTTGAAATTTTGATAGTTTCGACAGGGGGAGTTTGTCGCCGCCCCCCCCTTTTTTCACAACTGCAAAAGATATAACAACCAAATTTAAGCAAATTGTGCTTCGGGAAATTAGCTTTACAAAAACAACGATAGAGCTCTTAATAGAAACGTTGCTTGTTGCTAGGCAACCAAAACAATGGTAAAATGAACAAAATTGAGCTACTGACTTTAAGAGCAAAATTCTTTCAGATTAACATGAGATAACAGGCAGAATTGTAGCCAGAAGTAGTAAATAAGAATAGAGAATGATATTTACACAAACAAAATCCAATTTGACTTGCAATTCTTGCTGATTAAGATCAATCAGCAATTGAATAGATTAATTGAGACTTCTATTGTGAATTATTTTCTATTTTTAGACTCCTAATTAGTGAAAATAGCTAATAATAAAAAATCTGCCACTATTTTACACACGTTTAGGGCAATATTGTCCTCATTCATTCATTCATTCATTCTGTGACGTTATAAAGATAAATGACGTCATGGATATCAAAAGTTGTTGATGTTAGCAAATATAAACAGACTATATATCAAATGAAAGTACTATTCAAGATCAACTGAATAGTGCATATAACTTTATATTTAGCGCTATTTGCACGAACATAGCGAGGATTTTAAGATTTTCTTTGGGACCAGTCTCCAAATAAGGGCATCAGGAGGTCACATGGTACAACAATGGACAACGAATCTTTTAAAATTTGATGTCCAATTCAATTTTAGAAAGAGCAATAATTTGCAGCACTATATCTACAACAGAGGTAGAGGTATTTGAGAAAGTTAAGTTGAAACGTGATGACAATTTCTAAATGAGGTCGCATGCTCGTGTCTATTGAGCATGAACATCAAATGTGGGAAAATTCTAATCCATATGACCTGAACATTTTTATTGTCTTATCTTATGCAGTAAATGAAAATTACTTTTTGAGTCAAGACTTTTATTAATTTTTTCAGAAGATGGGGCTGCTTCGAAAAGTGGTTGCAATTCTGTGCGGTAAGACCGTACCAGGTCCCTGTGACTTAATGCGTTTGGGTAAAGGCAATATCGGGCAATGTTTAAAATTGTAGAAAAAGCAAGAATTTGCAGCACTATATCTACACCAGCGGTTGGGAAAGTTAAGTTGAAACGTGATAAAATTTTTTTAATGAGCTCGCATGCTCGTGTCTTTTGAGCAAATGTGGACAGAGTGAAATAAGAATTGGGGACCATTCAATTAAAAACACTGATAAAGAAAATTACTTGGAGTAGTATTTGATAATCATCTAAAGTTTGATCATCACATATACAAAAGATTTGTAGTGAAGCTGGGAAGAAAATAAGTGCCCTGGCCAGAATTGCACCTTGTTTAGAAGTAGAGAAGAGGAAATTGTAAATGAAAACAATTTATCACTACCTATTTTAATTATTGCCCCATTGTCTGGATGTTTTGTAGCCGTAAAATGAACAATTTAATTAACAATGTCCTCAAAAGAGCACCAAGGGTAGCATATAATGACTACGATTCCTCCTTTGAAGCTCTGCTTTCTAAAGATCATGCCTTCGCAATATACATCAACAAAACCTGCAGAGACTCGCCCTTGAAATGTATAAAACGAAGATTACCCAAATTCAATTTTTTTGAATGATATTTTCAGATTTCAGCAATCTCCATATGACCTTAGAAATGAAGCCTTTGCTACTAGAAACCAAACACAGTTATTTATGGAACTGAAACAGTTTCTTACAGATGCAGTCAGATTTGGAATAACATACCAGCAGAAGTAAGAAATGCAAACAACTTAGAAATCTTCAAAAGACAAAAAAAAACAAATTACAATTCCATGATCCTGCAAATTATGCACCCAGTATATACCAAACCTGGGATACATCACATAGATTAATTTTCATCTTAGTTTACACGCGTTATAGTATATATTTAGTTTTTAGCTGCTGTTGTTATGTAAGTTGGTTTCAATTAGCTGATTGTATTTATTTATAATTAAGCTAGAATATGTATCCAACGTTAAATAAAGTAACGAAAAAAAAGCATGAACATCAAATGTGGGAACACTCAAATAAATATAAGGTGAAAATTTTTATTGCCTCATCTTATGCAGTAAACGAACATTTCCTTTTTGAGATTAGACTTATATTTCTTCAGAAAATAGGGTTGAACAGTCCCAGTTTGCAAAGAAAAGTGGTTGCGACTCTGCGTGGTAAGATCGTACCAGGTCCCTGTGACTTAAAGGCAATATGTTTTGCACATGAAACCGCAATGATATCATGATGAAACCACAATGAAACCCTGGATAACGGTCAAGTTTGGCTTGTTTATTCACCCGTTTAATCGAATAAGTCCAAGGAATGTTGCTCCTGGTTTCCTAAATACTTCAAGAAAACTAAATTAAAAATATTATTAAATTTTCTTCTCTCTTGCAATGTGGTAAAACTCAACTTGGAATGTTGTAACGACGTCACAAAAACAGGTCCCGTAGCAACATATTGCTATCCCACACACAGCCAGCCCAATGTTTTAAAACAGCAATTAATAGTCTGTGTTCTAAAAATTTCATACAGGGTGTCCCAAAAATGTGTCCGACTTTAAATTTGAATATGTCCGAGAATATTTAATGCATATGTACTATTTGGGCAATTTTTGAAAGCTGAAACATTTAATGCTCTGTTGAATCTATTGCTGCGTGAATTTGGGAATTTTTAGGAAACCAGGAGATTCCTTAAAATTCACGCAAATTTTTAAGTATTTTTCACTCTTTATTACTCCACTATTCTCCAATGTTATTCTAGTTTCTAAAAAAGACTTGTCTAGATAGACCAGTAAGAACAATGTAAATACTTTTAGAAATTTGAGAACGTAATTCATTAAAATTGCAAAAAAATCCAAATCTTACAAGTTGCTTGCAAGACGAGGGGTGGGGTAACCGAAACCATAGCTATGAAGAACACAGTTTTTCTAGCCCGTTTGCAGTGAACATATCAACTTTGTCACAGTTTGGTCCGTTATGCAGGTTTCCGCTTTGAAATTGAATGCATCTCAGAACATTAAGCAGCTTCTTTGATGGCCTTCGCAAAGTTTGCTTAATCGTTCATTAGAAACAAGGAAATAATCTTTTCTTCTCCACCTCTGTACATTTCAAGGTCAATTTTGACCTTATGCATTGCTGCGTTATCGGAAGTTAAATACCTCCCTATCAGTGGTAGCAATTAGATTTCTGGTAATTTGAGTAACTCATGTTCAAAGGAAGAAATTTGAAACCTTCTTTTCCACTATGAAGAGGGCTAGTTTTGCTTTCCAACAGTAAATATCACCGTAAATGTAGACAGCAGTAGAGCAACGGTGAAGAAACCTGCAAAAAGTTGGCTATAAATTTGAGAGCCACCCTGGTTTCTTAGTATTTAGTACTGCAATAGACTCAAAAGGAAATTACACGTGCCGACTCTCAATTAATACCAAAACGGTTCATATATATAAAATATTTTCAGATTTATTCAAATTTAAAAGTCGAACGCTTTTTTGGGACACCCTGTATATTTGCTGTTTTATAAAGGGATCAATTTTGGAACTTCATGGGACGAAGTCCTTCAGAGGCGAACAAACATTAACCGAGGTTATGAATTCGATGATTTTAGGCGGTTCTCACTTCTACTATATGAGTGATCAGGTATCTTAGGCTGATAGCATCAAGAACAAGATTAGAATTGACGGGGAATTATTTTGATCATGAAATGAAATGTGAGAAACAAACCTTTCATTTATAAGATCGTAGCTTGATACATGATTTCTATCGGTTGTTGGTGTTGCAGAGCATCTCTCAATTAAAAGAACAAGGTTGGTGTCATTTGTGCCGACCTGCACTTCGAAGTAAAGTCTTTGGTCTAATTTAACAGCAGCGGGGAAAATGCTTTGTGGCGTTGTGAACGTCTTGTCTTTAAACATCGACATTGACACTGTAAATGTTCCAAATCCAACTAGAAAGGAAAATCGATACAACAGTGTTCTCAAATGAAAAAATTCAGTAGCATCAATGATTTCAAAAATTTAATTTAATCGTTTAGAGGGTCAAAGATTTCAAACAAAATAAGTTGTAAATTATGTGACATATGGCAACATATATCATCTTTACATTGTACCGGTACAACTTTTCATTTGTAACAGAAGTTTATCGAATCGGCATCCTAATTACAATGTTCTTGATAATCAATAACCCTTTGATCATTCTATTCATAGAATAAATTTTCTCGGAAGCAGTGTAAATGCTTTCGAACTGTAAACATTTTGCGAAATTTTACTGACACAATTCAACTCTATAGTGGTTGGGCTATCTGACATGTCCTATTTTGGTCGGGGGGGGGGGGCAAAAAGGTCCAACCCTTCCTACCTAACTCTTGACTGGAAATAGTTAGAGCAACCAGACTTGGTATACTTATAGTACCAGACATGTACTTTATGACAATATAAAAATTAACTTAAAATTAGTAGTCACTAATGCTTGCGTCAGCCTTTTTCTTCGTGTGGTCAAGAAAAGCGTAAAAATCGGTCAAAATAAGGAAAAAGGCGATAAAATCTAATTTGGAGCACAATTTCCATCCAAACTCGAGAATTATGAGAGATTACATCAAATAGCACTACCCTGCAAAATATCTTTGCAGAATATTGCAATTTGCTACTTTTTTTGCGAAAATTGATATTTGCGAATTGGCGATTTGGACAGATTCAGGTCGGGAAATTGTCTCTCCTCCCACCTTCATTTGTCAAAATATCTTATGAAACTTCTTGAGTTGTCGCATAATAAGCAGCAGCAAAAATTCAGAAAGTTTCCGTGCAGTAATTGTTGTTCTGGCAGAGTTATAACAAAAAGTCTACTAGGGGGGCAGCCAAAATAGGGTTAAACGCATTTAAGTATTTAAGATGATTCTGAAAACCTTGATAAATCCAAAATATCCAGCGATCCAATGCAAAAATTAATTCAAGTTAAAAAAATAGACTTTTTACTTAAGCTTTAAAAAGAAGTACTGTGAGGAAGCTGGTTGGCTCCTGTAAATAACGGGATCTTATTGTTAAACAAACAGTCCTCATTTTGCACATAAAATAAAAATTGCGACTGATTGTACTCATTTGGAACTTAATATGTAAGGAGCCAATTAGCTGCGTTAGTACTGGAATGGTTAAGGTGCTAGAAGAAGTCCTTATGACACACCAGATGTAATTTCCTGCAAGCTGCCAAAAGCACAACCTATTTTCACTCTTCGACTTCCAGGGGCGGACTGGGGCATCAATTCCTTACCGGGAAATTAGCTGTTAGGGGCCCCATATTTTTAGAAGTTCAAATTATATTTGTAAACTAGCTAGCATGTTTGAAAAGCTACTTCGTAGTGTTTCTAATGGTGTAGCCAGATTTTTACCTCAATGGAGGTAACTTTGGGCAAATCAAGTGAAACGAGGGCCTGGGCCTCGGAATAGGAAAATTGTTAATTGTACAATTTTACCCTTTTCTTTACAATGTTGCTGAGCACCCTTATTTTCGAAAAATCCACCCGCAATTGGATATGGGGTGAGCCTTCAAGCAGTCAAGTGAAATGAGATGTTTTGGAAAAAGTGAATTAAGCTACGGAGACTTTCGTGGCAGCTTTAAAACAAATTATAGTTTTTTATCTAATTTGCGTCAGATGATGGCACAGCCAAAAAGAAAGAAGCAAGCGAAACGAGCTGAACATTTAAAGTACCACTTCGTTTAACTTCCAAGAAAATGTGTTCATGTGCGGACGTAACGAGAGCCTAAATAAAGCATTCAACAGCCATGACAAATTAAGTGGTAGGGTATTGAAATAAGGGGGTCTGGGGGAGAAAATTTGCAGAGGATACGCCCTTTACTTTAGCTTAGAACACTTCTCGCATAGCGGTGCTAAAACAGAATTTGATCATTTCGTAACAATTGCTTTTTCAAATTAGCATCCGCAGTAAATTTTTTGAGGAAGTAGATTTTCTATTTTCTAACTTTCTTATTTCAATGCTATCATGGTTTGTCATAATTTATCATAGTTCATCTGGGAAAATTTTGTAACAGGTGTACCTTTACTTTGGCTTAGAGCGACTCTCCCAATGCCCTCAACTACTCTCCGGTATTTTTCGGATAGATTCCTACCCTTCTCTACCTATAACCAATTTCTCCTCGTTTTTGAAAGAGTCTCGAGGATCATCTTTTGACAGAAGCAGGGGGTGGCAAATGGCCCCATCCCCATCCGTGGCCGCGCCACGCCACTGGCATACAAAGTTGCACAAAGTGGCCGACAGTAGCCAGGAATACAGACGTCTTGAAGTGCGAGCGAAGCGAGCTGAAAAATTTCAGGCATATTCTACTTAGATGGGCTTGAAAAGTATTAAGATATCTGTTACAATTGCAAATCTGTTTTTACTGTGAGCCGCCAGCAAGCATTTGTGTCCAAAAGGCCCAAGACAAAAAGTGGCTATTGTCTTGACAAGGGCCCACCGGGAAATTTCCCGGTATCCCGGTGGGCCAGTCCGCCACTGTCGATTTCTTTCAACGAGGTAGCTGTGCACGAGCTTCATGGTGTCGAAACTGAAGGCCCATCGGAGAAATAAAGAAGTCATTGGGGCACGCAGTCATATGTATTCGTTAGGTCCATCAAAACAGTTTAATTTATACCGTACTGGTCGATACATCTACGGATTGTCTCGATGACTTGGAAAGAGCATGTTGCGTTTTGTGTCCCTCTCTAAATCAACACAGGAATATTGGAGAATTTTGGTTCCATAAACGAAACCATTGACTTTTTCCATTATTTTTAAAGGCGAGAAATGGCTGAACTGTGTTACTCAGAACACATTCAACATTATGCTTTAACTTCCATTGCTCATCTGCCGGGTGCGCTAAAATAAACTATGCATATTTGGCAGGCCACGATTAATCTTACACTAGACCAATTTTGAAGATGTATGACTTAATCTTTAGCAGAAAGCCTGAATTAGATTGTTGGAATTTTTTGGAAATTTTTTGTTTTTATTTTTTAGAGCTACAAACGAGCCTCTTAACCCTATCTAGACTAGGCTTTTTGAAACTCTTGGGAAACTACGGGCGGCACAAAGTGCCCCCTTCTATTTTCTAAGAACCATAAGTGCTAGAGACTTGAAACTTGGCACAAGTAACAAACACAATAAGGCGAACATGGTGACGTAATTTGTTTTTGTTAATGTCACGTGATTAAGTGCTGACGTCAGCAAATGTTGCTAATTTGGGTGTAAAAGCACATCGACTTCGTCACTTCGTATCTCCAAATCGATAAAATATATTGATGTGAGAGTTTAAAAATAGAAGGATTATATCTTTGTAATTATTATTTTGAAATTTTTGCTTCGCAAGAATAATATTTTTGCTGATGTCAGCATCCATTTATTTTGAACGCAAAAAAGAGCAATATTTGTCTAAAATTGATTAAAAATATTACTTTGAAAAATAGCAAAAAATGCTAAATATGCATTAAAAGACCTGCTGCATCATATGATGTTGCTCATTTTTCGAACAATGAAGCCTAACATGTTTTTTGTCAGTACACATGCGCAACAGTGGATTATTGATGACATCATCAAACATCAATGATCTATATATCAAAAGAAAGCAAGTTCCGTATCGTGACAAGGAACAACTCCATCCTTAACAAGGGTAATGTTATCAATTGAATCTAAACATTTATCATACATTGAAAGCTTGGAAGTAAAGAAAAATGCTTTCTCGTTACTTAACTCTGTTAGATCAAGGTTCATGAAGATTTTTACATCCTTGCTTAGTTTATATTACCAGATACGTTAATCGGTGTGGGTTGTATAAGCATTTTAGCAACCCCCTTTAGCCTGGTCGTACCTTGATGAAACTGAAAATTGAAAGTAAATTGACTCTAACTAAAATTCACAAAAACATTTCAAATTAGCAAAGAATGTTACCTTCTGTGGCAGTGATAAATGTTTTAACTGGTTCTAGACAGATGGTTGATGTATTTTTGGTACGTTCAAGTAAACATCTAAATTTAATTCTTTTGCCAGTCGATCGGACCAATTTTGAAGTAGTATTCCCAAATGTCCACATTACTTCATTTTCATAAACAATATGTGTCGATTTCTCTGTTCTCGTTGTACCACATTTGTCATACGTGGTAGCCAGTCCATACTCATTATTTGGGAAGTACCGTTTGCCAGTACAACTGGTATCATTCAATGTTATCGATGAGCCATCAAAAAGCTGTGTCCGGTTATCCAAGAATATTGCCATTGAAGTTTCATTGCAAACGACTCTATTTGATCCATCTGTAATGAAAACAGCTGCGATTACTGCGACAAACAAGGTTGATATGACACTAAAGGTAGAGCAAAGGACATTGGACGGACCATGGGCCTTTGATTGACTTTGAGGGTACCTTAAAAACTCTATCTGGCCATCTCTCTATTAAGCTCTCCTCCCTAACAAGCACCCCCTGGCCTTCCAATACGACGCATTAAATATCAAGTATCAAATGAGTATCAAATAAGGCCAACTCGCGGTTAAGCTCCACCCCAAATTATGTCAAATGCCAGGCGCGGTTAAGCTCCTCCCCAAATTATGTCAAATGCCAGGCGCGGTTAAGCTCCACCCCAAATTATGTCAAATGCTAGACGTTAACAGATAATGTCCATTTATTTATCTAAACAAGTTGGCATGTTAATTTTGATTTCGTTTGGGATAAAAGCTGTGTCAAATATGTGAATTGGCCAGGTAACATTTTATGTTGATACTTTGGGGAATATGGGGTGAAAAACTAAGAGCTATAATCTATATCCTTCTTATTTGACTTTGTGAATCACCCCGCCTCTAAAAATCCTCCCTCTCTCTGTAGCACCCTTCGGATTCTCCAGGAATAAATGAGCCCACCCGGGCATCTATAAAGGGGCTGTTTTATAGAGAAGTTCTCGTATATCACTTCATGAAATATGTTGCCTTCTTGATAATATCATTAAAACAGAGGCTAGGTAGATATATTTGGTGTTATAAAAACCAACAACTAACTGATCACACAAACTGGCTAAAAGTTTATGTTGAGCAGCCTCAAAAGCCTTTTTCAACTGCGCAGGGACGGTGGTAATCCAATTCAATAGCCTCCTATCTTAGCTGCCTCAGAAATTTTACGTCTTCAAAGAGTCATTGTCGCCTAGGGTCCTTTGAAGGCATAATCAAACTTTGCCTTAGCAGAAGTTGTAGATCAGTACTCCTAAAGTTAAAACGATAACAACATTTGAATTTATGTGAATTTCGATAAGTTCTTCTGATTAAGCCAAATTTGATTTCAGATTCAGGTTCTTTAAATGACTCACTCGGCCAATACACAAGCAGTTTGGGCATGCGAAGTGACAAATTGCAAATCAATATTGTATCTTCTTAGTAAAGGTTGAATAACAATGTCTGGAAGCAAGGCTTCTCTGCAGTGACTGCTGCCAACCAAGTACATCCAATCGGCTATATTTGCATAACAGCTTTAGCTTCCTTACCGTCACATGATGTTCCATTTCCAAAATAGCCAAATTTACATTGACATGTATATGATCCATTTGTATTTGAACAAGCACCATTGATACTACATTGATGTTGTCCCGTCGTACACTCGTTTATGTCAGTGCAAGTAAATCCGTCGCCACTGAATCCACTCTTACATGAGCAATTGTATGAGTCATTGCCTGGATGACAAATAGCATTTGGACTGCATAGCTTTGGTTTACATTCTAGGAGAAAATTGAAGAGAGGTCAGAACGAACATTCATATGACGAGGATCGGGAAGACATATCTTAGAAGCATCAATTCGGACAGGTTTGGTAAGAGAATAGCACCTGTTGGTTTTGATTTAAACCGCATTTCAAAGTGATTAGCGATCACAGGCAAAAGAAATCTTTCAACCTGTGATTCAAAACAAGCAAAGCCTCAAAAGTCGGCCTGAAACCCAGGTAGCTAGGTCGCTCGTAGTGCGTCCCAGAAATTGCTTTCAAGAACAAACATGAGCATAGATGGAGAGAAGAAGGATAAATCTACACATCTGCCACGGACATTGTGTGCTTTTTTGGTTCAAAAGCCGATTAGGAGCCAATTCAGTTCTCTTATTTTTTGGTGTAATTAAAACTTCTGAACCAAAGAAATGAAATGCCAGAGGAAGTTGTTCAGATATATCCTTCCTATTTCGATATACGTTCATGTTTCCTCTTAAAAACAATTTCTGGAAAGCACAACGAGCGCGCTAGTATACTTTGGTTACAGAAAAACCATTGCGGCTTTGTTTGCTTTGAATTTCTGGTGGAGAGAATTTCCTTCATCTGTAGGCACTAATCGATTTGAATTCAAGTGTCAACAAAAGCAGCTCATGCTATTGTATTACAAAATTTGTTCTTGTTAGAAGCTTCCGTTGTCCGCGTTTCATTGATGTTATCCTTCTAAGAAGAAAGCTTTTCACGGAAACATTTAATGTTCAGCATTGTAGAGACTTTGATCCGTTCTTCAGCTGACCATTTACTTCCAATCCTTCATTTGGCACTTACATTGTATCACAACACTCTTTGCAGGTTGCATAAAAAAGCCACATGTAGCAAAGTGAACTCTGTCTGGAACGTAAGGTTGACATGAATGAAACAGTGATTCTGCGAAACCCCACTCAAGTGCTTTCATTTGAAGAAAGCTTTTGCAAAATAGGGCACTTTGGAATTTTACAAGAAGAAAGAAGTACGCAAATGTCAAATGTGAAAACTCAAAAATGGCAGCCGTTCTTCTTTTCGACATTGTTCTAGTTGTATTGTTGGAACTATTCGGAATTTTGTCACTTCGTCGCCGCATAAACCTTTTGCATTGGTTAAATGTTAAATAATTGGATAACTAGAAACAAGCATCATTAAAATATATTTTTAAATACAGCCGCATTTCATCAAAACCGTTTCAAAAAAGCTGATGCTTTCTTTCGACAATTTCTTTCTAAAGCATTATGCAGGTATAGTCACTCCACAGAGCTTCGTTGTAAAAAATCCTTGATAAGTTTTCATTGTTGTGCAGCTTTTGTCAGCGAGAGTATTGCTTTGTCCAAAACAGTTAAATCATTCATCAATAATACAATAATAAAGAAGCTTCTTCGGTTCATCACAGAATCAGAACCATAACAAATTCACTGAATAAAAAGAACAAAGTGTCCTCCTTCCTGCAAAGATACAACTACCTGGTGTGTCTAAAAAAGAATCCCTGTTTGAAAGACCACATATCCGTCGATATCAAGACAATAATGTTGGAAAATATGACATTCCATAGTCACGCCCGACAACCCCTACTGACGTATGACGTCACATTGAAGCCTCGAAGCTCTGGAGGCAGGTGGAGGTCATGTGATTTTTGCGCGCCATTTCTTACATTTTATCACGCGTACACGCAAGAAAACATTTAATATTTGCAAAACTATATGCTCAGCTTGTTTATTGATAAAAACTGTGAATGTTTATTGATAAAAACGATGAATTCCAAGAAAGAAACACATTTTGTGGCTGCTTGCAAGTAAGTGCATCTTCGTCGATTTCATTCAAATCCAGTAGGCCCGGGATTTCAACTCAGCACAATTCTTTGACTTTCTTATTTATGTTCTGTAATATTTCGAGGATCTTTGATTTTGTTAGGAAGAACGTGCTTCACTAACTCCGTTTATTTTTGTTCGGGATATTTTGTGATGAAATTACCCATTTTCACACAGCGTTTAGTTCGATGGTTCCCTTCAGATTTTTCTTGCGCTTGATACGACGAAAATATATATTTTTCATTCAGGGGTGTTTTCTCGAGAAGTGACGACTTTCCTTGAGAGGCGAACTATCCTATGCCACGCAAAATTTATTTTCCTTTCTTCTGATATGGCACTTTGTATGTTTTTGGCTTCCGTTTCAGAGCGTTTGAGTGAGGCGCGGGTCAACTTCGCTTTGCAACTCCATTATTTTTGTTAGGCCAACCAGTCTCCACCTAGACTTTTTGTCCCATTCTTAGTCAAAAGTTCTCAATTTCGTCGATAAATTGGCATTTTCCGTAACGATATTAATACTTTCTTTCAAAAATCAATCATATTGGGATCCTTTAACTTTTTTGTGAATTCAGAGTTGCATTTAACCTGCACGTTGAATTACCGCAGATCCGTTTCTTGAATTTTACCAAAATTTCACTATGACATCCAGGGCCAATTTTCTTCAAAAAGCTACGTCCCGTGAAAAAGAAAACCCTCCTATGCCACGCAAAATTCATTTCTCTTTCTTTTGAGCTTAAGTGTGGTACATTTTTTGTTGTAGTTACAAAGCCAGGCGCAGGCTAACTATCAATTTTGCACCCATTATTTTGGTTAGGCCATTGAGTCTCCACTTCCATTTTTCAACCTTTTCACGGCTCTTGCCTGCCTTGCCATCCAAAATTTCTCGATTTTCTGTTAGCATATTCATATCTTCATGCAAAAATCTCCACTCCCATGAAATTTTAGCTTTTTGTTGTTTCTAGGGTTTCATTCAACTTGCACGCCATACATTCCCCGATCATTTCGTCAAATTTTACGGAAATCCAACTGTTTCATTAGGAGTGTATTTTTCTTGCAGAAATGACAGGATATAGAATAGTGAAACCTTCTAAGCCACGTAAAAATTATCTGCCTTTCTTTTGATGTAAATTTGAGATGCTTATCATTGGAGTTTGTGAGCCTATTAACTAGGCGCGGGACAGGTTCATCTCTCGCCCCCTTCATTTTGGTTACGCCAGACAGAATAGCAGATCTGATATATTACATAATCCTCGCGGCATCTTTAGGTGTCTCATCTATCTGTGCTCGTTTGAGAGTCAAGCAACTGCCATAAGGTCGAGGGAGTTCTTCTTTCTGAGACACCTGTGCTGTTCTTTTTCTTTCTTTTAAAAAAATTTGATGTAGATTTCACCATTGATGTAAGTGGCTGCCGTAGTTGGAACTCGATGACATAATGTCCTTTCCAGCTATGGCAGCCACAGAATATTTATATTTCGTTGTAGTTAGTTGTTTTTATTTGTGATAAAAAAAAAAAAAAAACAGTCTCCGCTATAACTTTTAATGCTCTCTCATTGCTCAGAGGTGTTTTCTTGGCCTGTCATTCATAAATATATCATCATTCACCTCATAGCAGAAAATAAGATACTAAAATCCTAAACTTTGTAACTCCTCGGGTCATATTTTAGGACAATTCAGTCCTCTGACAAGAAATCTCTCTTCCCGAAACGGCTTGTCGACCTGTTTGATGTTTGGAAAGTTGTTCCTAATAAGGGTAAATCAATACCATGCATGGGGTTCGCCAGAAAAAATTATGACCGGTGTTCAAAAACACTTGATACCCGACCTTTTAAAATTTTGTTATGAATACAAAGTTTTGGTACGGAAAATCTCTGATAAATTTTCTACAAGTGTGGCTCAGGTATGTTGACACAGGTTATATTCTTCTTTCGCAAAAATCAGGCCAAAGTTCGAGAAAAAATGCTGCTCCTATAGAAATACTATTACCGTCAGAACGAGGCTACGAAAGTCGAATGAGGGGTTGTCGGGCGTGCATAGTGAACATGTTCAAATATATTCTAAATTTTACCTGCCTGAAATTGGCTAATCAGTTCTCTTAAATTATAAGAGATTTTATCGGGAAGCCTTTCCAAGAAACGTCCAAAACTGCATAAAATCACGACCAAATTTCTCGTATATCTATGCCTTATAGCAAGGACCTGTACATGCTTTGGGATTCTTTTTATTGACTCACACGATACAAAAATTGTTGAAGAAATGATAAAATACCTCGTTTTGACTTACTCCTATTGTGTCAAGTCGTGTCAAGTGAAGACATACGAGCCAGGGTTTTGAAAAATAATTTTTGATGTTTGCATGTGACGTTTCGTTCCAGAGTCAGTAAAAGTTTACCGAATGAAGCCCTTTTTGATACCTGTGCTATACACTCTGTACTGTCCAACTGTTCAATCTTTCCAGCCAATGTTTTTGCCATTATTTATAAAAATAATGTTACAAGGAGGGTTTATCAAATTTTAACACAATCGTTGTTTCTGAAATAAATTGCGGCTTGGTTAGCATAGGGCTCGAGTCTTTGCAAAAATTATCATTCATATAAAACCTTATGATAATGTATCAAAAATGCAAAAGCCTATACTGCAAAAGCTTCTCATATAATGAAAGAACACGAGTTAGGCTTTCGGAGAATCACTCTTTCAATCATTTCAACCGTTCGTTGTCGGAGTATGTCGGAGATGTTCTTACCAGTTGGCCAGAGTCGGATTACTCGAAGATCTAAAAACAAATTAAATCAACCTTTTCGAAAGAGCAACATAGGTCAAAGTGGCCTATCTTACCTAGGACCTAAAATCTGGAACAATCTGCACTCTGACCTAAAGTCTGCTAAAAACGTTAACAGTTTCAAACATAAGATAAAGGACAATTTCTTTAAAGACCTCCAAAATCAAGAAAACAGTCCCTATATATATTATTAAATTTATAAAAACTGCATAAACAACAGGCCAAACAGGCTGTTTAACTTTCTTAGGAATGAGCCATTACATTCTACTTTTGACACAAAATATTTTTGTCTCGCTTTTCATGAAAACTTTTCTTTTCTATAATACCCCTGGAGGGACGATTATGGAAACAAGGTTGTACTGACCTTTTAATGCTATCCCTGCCATTTTAAACTAGGGGTGTTTTTATACTAGATCTTAGTTTTTATCATATTGTACGCATGTAAATAGCCTTTCTTTCATTTCGTAAATTTTTAATTTTTAATTTGTATGGCAAAATTTTACATACATACATACATACGTTCAAGAGAAAGTTGACTTCGCAGCATGTGATTTTCATAGAGTGATGTGACATGACGTAAGTGCCAAATAAAGGATTAAAAATAAATGGTCAGCTAAAGACAGGACCAAAATCTCTACAAAATCTGAACAGGAAATATTTCTGTGAAAAGCATTCTTCAATTGAAGTGATGAAAGGCAGCTTTACGTAATTTATCATTTTCGATATCATCATTATTTACATAATTACAGCATTTATAAGATTCCCGATAGTTCTGAAGTTGGGACGTCATCTGACAGGACAGGACTATAAGACTTCATAAGACTTACAGATAGACTTATTGCAGTTGACGAAATAGACTTAGGGCAATTCTAGACTCCAGCCATGGACGAAACTTTAAATTTTTTCATTTCGAAATGCGATACAACTAGCACGGGAAGTAGCAATGGCTGGCTGCAAGGAATTTCCTGGTGGATATGTAGTACTTGTAACTTTATTGAAATCTTGTTTTTTTAATAGTATCATAAGGTGCGAAAATTGTCATCGCCCTTTTACTGGATTACAAAGTATATTCTGCTGTACATACTAAAGTCTGTAGCACATGTATTCCAAGCTGTTACTTTCATTATCAGTTTCAAGATAAAGAAATGGTTTCTAATAATTTAAAAACCTTGGTCAAACATTATTAGACTAATGTCGTTTAGTCTGTGAGTTCTCCAGTGTGTGATTCTGAAAATACAATAACAAAAAAAGTCTCGTTTGTTTGTTTGTTCGTAATTTTTTTGTTTTGTGCAAAGACTTTCACAACTGAAGCTGATCTCTGGTCAATCTTTATGATCATGTCCTGAAAGGGAAATACAGTTTCTTTTTGTGTCTGATGATTTTCAATGAATTTTCAGGGTATTAAGCTTTCAATGCAATACTAAATAGAATGTCAGTTTACAATTTTAGCCAGATTTTAGTAAAGACTTGGTCGAAAAAGTCCAAAAATCCATCACTCTTAGATTATCTTCAATGTCAAAACTGATACAACATGCAATTACCATTGATTAGAAATATGGTTGGCTGCATAAATTCCGAAGCATCAACGCCATAGGACCATGAAGACATAGGGCTAATGGGTGTTACAATTTTTTCAAAAGCTTTAATGTTTTTTCACCACTTAAGCTGGTATTTCAAGCTTCCCCTTCGTCTTCAGTATAGAGATCCAGGAAATTTAGAGATCAAGGAAAATAGTTTTCTAACAGCTCTTTAACCATATTGTGGTTGGGCTTTCTGACACGTCCTATTTAGATTGGGGGGGGGGGCAAAAAGCCCCCCTAACTAACTCTTGACTGGAAATAGATAGAGCAACCAGATTTGATGTACTAATAGCCCCAGGCATGTACTTTATGAGAATATAAAAATTAACCTAAAATTAACCGCAACTATTGCTTGCGTCAGCAATTTTCTTTGTGTGGTCAAAAAAAGTGAAAAATCGGTCAAAATCAGGAAAAATGCCATAAAATATAATTTGGAGCACAATTTCCATCCAAACATTAGAATTATGATAGATTACATCAAATAGCACTACCCTGCAAAATATATTTGCACAATATTGTACGTTTGTTACTTTTTTGCGAATATTAATATTCGAGAATTGGCAGTTTTGATAGAGTCAGTTCCGGAAAATTGTCTCCCTCCCCCTCATTTGTCAAGATATTTTTATAAAACCTCTTGAGTCGTTGCTTAATAAGTAGCAGCAGAAGGTCAGAAAGTGTGCAGGCCATAATTATTCTCCTGGTAGAGTTATGACAAAAAGTTTACTAGGGAGGGCCCCCCCAACCAAAATAGGGTTAAATCTAACTGAGGATAGCGCTTAGTTAAAACTTTCTTTGTCTTCAGATCTGCCTGCAGAGATGAAATAATTGTTTGATATCTAGATACCAAGGCCAACTCTCTTGTCTCTCTGCTTCAGCTTACCATAGCTAGATTTACTGCTCCCTACTGTAAGGGGGTGGGGGGGGGTTGTAATGTTTCAGTTTATCGATTAATACCAATGTGCATTCTCTTTCCAATGTGGTCGTGATATCTGATGCCGTATGCTTCATTCCATGCAGTTTGTTCTTCTTAACTATTGAGTAAGATCTTTACACCATATCAATATATCCCATGGCTGTACGCTCTTTTGAAGTTGTACTCCCACTTCTTTCATCGGTATTCTTTTTTTAACCATCGTTGCAGTGTAGTTATATTGGTTTAAAAGCAAATATAATCGTCAACCCATCAGGCCAATATTGAAACTGTCCGCTTCTACCCAATGGGTACTCCCATTATGGCCAAATAGGGGTCCAGTCAGAGTTGATGAGGGTGAAAGCAAAATTTGGAAAATTACCCTCAAATGATGGTATGATTGTACAAAAAAAAACCACCAAATGATGGAGCCTAAATGGCAGCATCCACTATTTCCTACAAAGTAGGACAAGGTTCAAATGTAAAAGATCATACCGGGTGTCCCAAAAAACGCAACAGATTCAAAAATTTCTGACGGAAGCTGTTTCAAATTAATAATCAAATGATTATTTTTATCTAAATCTGCAGTCATTAGATTAAATTTTGATAAATTTTTCAGAATTTTTGGTGACTTTGTTCAAGAGTTAAAAATCAACAAACTTCAAATTTGCTGTCAGGGCAAAACCAGAGCAGAGCTACCAGCATATTTTAAAAGACCGAAAACAATCTTTCTGTTGGCTTTAGGTGTTTTCTCTGCAAGAAAGTCGTTGGGTCCTAGAACTAGAGAAGCATTCCATGAAGACTTTTTCACTGAATTCATTTTTCAATTCTCATTACAATAAATTTAATTCCTCTTGTTAGATGACCAATCAGTAAGGGACAGTGAAAGAAAAGCCGCTTTGTCTCATTGCACGACGTATGAGGTATCTACTGTTTGATGCATATGTACTTGTGATCTATCACACTTCAGGGGGTTGCTAATCTCTAGTGTTTTTCACTCAGTACTCTACTATTCTCCAATGTTATTCTTATTTCTGAATAGACTGCCTAGATAGTCTAGAAAAAACAATTAATTTGCTAACTTGCGAAATTTCCAAGTCCTAGATGTTGCAAGACGGGGGTACACCTGAAACTTAGTTATAAAACACAGTCTTTCTAGCCCGTTGGTAGTGAACATGTCAGTTTTGTCAAGTTTTGGTCCGTTATGCAAACATTTAGCCTACGAGTAGACCCATTATCCTACAGAATAGAGGCTCTACGAAATAATGAGATAAAGCTACCCTGGGTACCAGAGCCAAAAAATGATAAAATAAAAAAATAAAAAAAAAAGTAAAGAAGGAAAAGAAAGTTGGCTCTGGTCAAATGGTGACATCGATTGTAGGAATTGACCAATGAGAAGCCTTTATACCCAAACGGGTATATAGATTTGGTTAGATTTGATTGGGTAGCGTGAGTCACATGACAAGGTTACGATTGTGATCAGAAAATATGATTCCGGCGGTTATCAGTCATATGATCGATTGCTTGATCACAGCAATGGCGGACGATTTGAGGCGAGCTGTGGATGTTGTACTGGTAAAGTTTTTCAGCAAAATCGAGAGTTAAACTCCACAGCAGTTTAAAATATTATTTGTGCAAGTCAAAGATACATTTGCTATACTGCCTAATGGTCATGGAAAATCGTTGCCGTTTAAAGTTACACTTTTGTTGCGAATGAACGCTAGAGGGCCTACGTATACAATAGGTCAAGTGGAGGCGAGGGAGATATGAGTTGTAAACACCTTGACCTTGGTAACTGAAGTATTGTGATTGTTGTCTCGCCATTATTGGTAATCATGTGCAATCAGGCGAAAGAACTTAATATTGGAATTAATTACCGCTTGTTGCCTGCACGGCGTATCAGTGTCACTAAATTCGAAGGAATAAGGATGTGATTGAAGGAAAATTTCATATCGTCTATTATGGCGCTCCCAAAGCATGGACAGTGGACACAGGGCAGGGGCAGTGGTGGAAAACGTTACAAAACAAACAAAACATATTAAAAAAAAGTCCTCCTTATTGTTGCCGATGAGGCCCACTGCATTCCATAACGGAAGGAATTGACAAACTTATTGCTGTCTGGTTTTTGTTTGAATAAAATTTACCATGGTATTTACATCATAATATAGCTTGGGTTGGGCCTACCAAGGAAAGCTTTGAATTGATACCTGAAGGTGTTGTGGCGCAGTGGTGCAATCCTCTGACATTGCAGGCAGAACAGTCAGGCGGATAGGGTTCGATTCCAGGTAGAGCCCCATCACTTGAATGTGATGACAAAATGGGTTGCAGACTCGAACTCAAATATTCTACTTCTGCAGTCCCAGCAGCACTTGACACTAAAAACTGCAACTTTACCTTTGAAATAGCCAGCTGTGAATTTTTCACTGTTAGGACCCCTTCAGTATATTGGAACATGTATGTCACTGAACCAAAATGAGAAAAAAATGTGCCTCCACGATCACTGAATGATTTACTTTGAAACAACGAACAAAGGGGGTACTTTTATCTTAGATTTACTTACAATCATATCTTCTGGTAGTAATGGGCAATTAAGGGGGGGGGGGGGCTTTACCATTACCCATCAAGGAAACTTGTTATCGTGAGCAAAGTATTATTGAATCTTGAAAGGCTTGAGCAGGGGTAGGGGCAGGGGCATCGTTGTCTGTTTATTATAGAATTCATATGGTTTGACTCGACATGTTCCAATATACTAATGGGATCATAATGAAAACAGTCATACGAGACAGTTCCTTTGTTGTCCTTTTCCTTGATGATTTATTCGTTAATGCTCTGCAAGATCATCACAGCAGTTTTAAGGAACTCTATGTTGTAAGTACAGTAGGGCTCTATATTGTATTGAAAGATACACTACTCATCTAAATATGATGAGAAGTTTGTGTATACTGAATGTCAATTGTACAGAATTCACCTCATTTTGAATAGGTCTTAGTGGGAAACATTGTTGATACAATGTTAGTCTAAATTTGGGGAGTCTCGGTTAGGCCTGAGTTGTTCATTGCAAGGCCAAGGCTTTGTCAGATTGCATGGCATAAATCATCAGCAGTAGTTCTTGCATCAGATTTAAGCTGATGCAACCTTCATCCAATGGCTTCTAGGCTCCTAATTCCTTTTGGCCTTATTTGGGTAGTACAGAATCATATATATATGCTCCCCACAAGGTATTTCTCATTCTGGAGGTCTGATGCCATCTGCTAGTGCCAGCTATGCCTAAATATTGTTGAATTTTGTTAACCGCCCTCCCACTCCACTCAATGCCATATCTGCAAAAAAGCAAGGGAGGAATATTTACATAATGTTGGATGACATGCAAGCTAAATATATCTTATTTCTATGTATAAGTAGTGTATCAGTTTCATGTATTGTATTGTTAGTAAGTGTAACATGTGGTTTTCTTGTGATGAACAATTTTGCCCCAAACCTGGATTTCTTTTGGCTCTCCTTATTTAGAAGTTCTTTCTGAGGTCATTCAACCAAATTATCAGTGACCATACATTAAGTGGTGCATGCAAATTTCTCTCAAATTTCTGAAAATGTTCATGTTCTCTTCCAGGATTCAGCTTAAACACTTTCTTAGATAGCAGATTTTTAACTAGATTGTCAATATCAGCCTTTTTGCTTTTAACTTTGTGATGTCCTCCAGGCATTACCATTATTAGGTCTTTCTCTGTGGACTCCAGCATTTTCTGCAAGAAGTCCAATGCATGTGATTCATGCTTTGCATTTTTCTTTTCATGAAGGTTTACACCTAGATTATGGATTGCAGCTCTTTCGTGAGGGATTTCAAAACAATGTTTCTAACCATTTCCAGTGTTTAGACATCACTCAAATACCTTCCGAATAATATGATGCAGGTAACAGGAAGCAAGTGAATACGAAGAAAGAATATGCAAAAGTATTTCCTAATTTTCTTAATTTTTGATGATTTGAGTGTTGTGATTTGAGTGTTGAGCTTCTTATAAGCAGTTTCTTGAAAAAAACACGTATTTTTTATAAGAAACCGCTTATGAGAAATGGTAGGCTCAATTTTTCGAAAGTTCAGAAACAATCCTAACTGAATTGAAAAACTAAGAAACTTTTGTAATTGACAGATTAATTCTCTATCGCGCTCAAATATGTTTTGACACTGTAAAGCTATAGCAACTGTTTGGAGTTGGACATTATTTTGAGTGTGAATTCATACGAATGGGTCAAAAATTTCATGATATTCATGCAAATAGGGTCGAAATTTTTTAATATTCCGTCATACGAATGGGTCCTTTTCTCAAAGTCCAGATTCTGGTCGAATCATGTTCACAATGAAGTACCCCCCCCCCCGGCTTCAAATTACAAAAGTTTTGTATTAGCCTTTTACCACTAAGTCTGGTTCTTCATTTTTTCAAATTGAGCCTACAGTTTCTCATAATAAGAGTTTTTTTAAAGATGCAACAATTTCGTACCGACTCGTAAATGTAAGTTTAGCAGGGCTCCAAACATAGCATTGCAAATTCTCCTATTTTTTCTCCTCTGGATATCGATCGTCTTTGACCATAACCAATGTATAAATCTTGACTCCCATCGTAAGGAAGTTTATTCCACAAATGTGGCATTCTGAGTCTGCATTGCAGCTGATTTTTTCGACAAACTTTTACCGGTGTTCCTCCTTGATTGTTGATGGATTTTTGATGGATGTTTCTTCAAAACAAAAGGATTTTTGCCAAACGTGGAAACAAGTGAAAATAAATGGAACAAACAAATCACAAGATAAAGATCTCATTCTTATGTTTCCCTTTGTTGACTTTGTTTGAAATTTCTTACACAAAATACGCATAGCAACATCCCAAAACATAGATAACACATACAAGCATGAGTTCCTCAGTCTAAATGTGATTAATCACATGGTTAATCACATCTTTTGTTGATCACCATGATTGGAGAATGGGTGATTGAAGTGATTCATATCAATCAAATATAAACCAAAACGAGGTTGTGTTATCATTTGACCAGAGCCTCCTTTCTTCCTTCTCTCTTCCTTTTCCAAATTTTCAATTTCTTTCTAATTTTGAGGCTCTGGTACCCAGGGTAAGATAAAGCTTGCTACGTCTGTTCAATTAATTATGTTAATCCTCTATTCAAATAATGTGTGAAACCCATCTAAACAAAGGCTGCATAAATTAAAGGAGCTCTGTCACGCAGGTGATTGGTTTAGAGAACAAAGCTTAAACAAAGGAAAGGAGCTAGATCCCAGACTCTTTGAATTTTTCGCATGATAAAAATGCAGTTCAATTCGAGACAATCTCTTTTCCAATTCTTTTCTGATAATCCCGCCATACAAATCTTTAATCCCCTTATACAATCTTCAGCCAATTATGAATGAGACAGATTGCCTTTAAGTTCTAGAAACCTGGAACTGTAGTAGCAAGCTTTTGCTCATTAATTCGTAGACCTTTTCTCCAGTTGGATAAGGGGTCTACACGTAGGCTAGCAAACATTGCGCTTTGAAATTGAATGCATTTTGGACAGTTGTGCAGTTTCTTTGATGGCATTTGCAAATTTGTTCAATAGTACGGCAGATTTAGGGTTGGAATGTTCATTTTGTGATAAAAGCATGAAACTTGGTGAACATAGGCAGTTTGACACGCTGAACAATATTGGATATAGAGCCATTCCAAAAAATGCCCCCAATTGCTATTTTTAGACGGGGGTACTGGAGCCCAATCCCCAAAACTGAGAAACTGGTGTAACTAATGAAACAAGTGATGAATAAATATATTACTTCGTAGTCTTAGCAAGTTTGACATGCTGAAAAGCATGGAATATAAAGCCATTCCAAAAAATGCCCCCAAATGCTATTTTTAGATGGGGGCACTAGAGCCCAATCCCCAAAAGTGAAAAACTGGTTTAACTAATGAAACAAATGACGGATAAATACATTACTTCGTAGTCTTAGCAAGTTTGACATGATGAAAAACATGGAGTATAGAGCCATTCAAAAAAATGCCCCCAAATGCTATTTTTAGATGGGGGCACTAGAGCCCAATCCCCAAAAGTGAAAAACTGGTGTAACTAATGACACAAGTGACATTACTTAGTAGACTAAGCAAGTTTGACATGCTGAAAAACATGGAATATAGAGCCATTCCAAAAAAATGCCCCCAAATTCTATTTTTAGATGGGGCACAAGAGCCCAATCCCCAAAAGTGAAAAACTGGTGTAACTAATGACACAAGTAACGAATGAATACATTACTTAGTAGACTAAGCAAGTTTGACATGCTGAAAAACATGGAATATAGAGCCATTCCAAAAAAATGCCCCCAAATGCTATTTTTAGATGAGGCACAAGAGCCCAATCCCCAAAAGTGAAAAACTGGTGTAACTAATGACACAAGTAACGAATGAATACATTACTTAGTAGACTAAGCAAGTTTGACATGCTGAAAAACATAGAATATAGAGCCATTCCAAAAAAATGCCCCCAAATGCTATTTTTAGATGGGGGCACAAGAGCCCAATCCCCAAAAGTGAAAAACTGGTGTAACTAATGACACAAGTAACGAATGAATACATTACTTAGTAGACTAAGCAAGTTTGACATGCTGAAAAACATAGAATATAGAGCCATTCCAAAAAATGCCCCCAAATGCTATTTTGTGAATTTTATATACCTCGTTTTATAAATGAAATTTTCTTTCCATAAACCTAACAGCATAACCTCCAAAATGATCGCAACTTTAGTCCCTCTTGTCTACCCAAAATGAGATAAGTCATGTATGGCCCAGAAACTGTTTGATTTAGGGTCCACAGTTATGGGATAAGCTTCTAGTCTTGATTAGACAGTCAATCAGCCTGACTCAGTTTAAGGCCAAAATCAAATCCTGGAAAAGAAATGAGTGCCAATGCCAGTGTAGAGTTTGCCGAAATCTTGTACCGTATTTAGGGTTTATATAATATTTCTATCAATGATAATAATAGTAATAATTTTAGACGGGAGCACTAGAGCCCAATTCCCCAAATAGAAATCTGGTGTGTATCTAATGGAAGGAGTGACAGCTAAATACGTTACTTGGTAGTCTTGCAGTCTTAACAAGGTCGACGGGCTGAGAAGTATGGATCTACGGACATTCACAAATGTTCCTCAATGCTTTATTTACACTGTGGCACTTGTGCAGGATTCCCCAAAGCGAAAGTTTCACGTAACTATTGAGATATGCGGCATCTTGTTACACACAATTCATTATGCAATGGCAATCTCCAAAAGTTATTTGCATTGGTTCATTCGAAAAAGAATCCTATATGCTATCCATTGAAAGAGAAAGGTGACTGATAAGATAGTGAAATAATTTGCTTAATTGTATAACTAAAGTGAGCGGCCTACGATGGGTTCAGCAGTCTCCATCATATCTGTTGACACTTTTGCACTGTCCACCACACCTTTACTTATAGGAGCATTTGATCAGTTCCTGGCAGGCCACCGATGCATCAGGAAGAATAGTCCATAAGTGAAACCGCGAACTGTTCTGATCACGTTGCTATCCCCATTTATCAGGGCACGGGGTTTCTTGGAGTTTGACGAGAGACTCCCCCCAAATATGAGCTCCTTGGTAGATGACGCATTGAATGTGTTGCGTCAGTGCATCCCTTGCAGAAGGGATACCATCAACCTCCCTTCGCATATGAGAAAACAATTCCTTCCTAGCTGCTTTTATGGATCGTTTCGTATAAGAAGAGAAGAGAAACGCTCGATTGCATAAATATGAGCATCTGACAGGGAATTATGGCCTTGTGACAAGGTTATGAATGCATCTGCAAATGATGGGTGAGGCTTTTCGTGCCGTTTTCTTACCAGTACCTGCAAATACATCCACTTAGTTGATTGAGCAATGCAAACACTTTGCGTTTTCAGGGCTAATAGTCAATGCCAGTTGATGAAGAATGAAGCGTGATCAGAACAGTTTATGGTATCCAGTTTGGACTATTCTGCGAATAATAAATTATGAATAACAAGAGATTTGAATATTTCAATAGTTGTGTCAAACGTTCGCTTTTCGGATATTATGGCCCAGTGCCCCAGTGTGAATAAAGCTCTGAGGAACATTTAGAAATGGTCATGTATTCCACGATTCTCAGTTCGTCAAGCTTACTGAGACTAACAAATAATATCTTTAACCATCGCTAATTTTCTTTGGGGATTGGGCTCTAATACTGCTGCCTTAAAATAGCAATTGGGAGCATATTCTTAGAATTGCCAGTTTATTCCATGTTTTCAGCATATCAAACTTGCTAAGACTACAAAGTAATGTATTTATCCGTCACTCGTTTCATTAGTTACACCAGTTCTTCACTTTTGGGGATTGGGCTCTAGTGCCCCCATCTAAAAATAGCATCTGGGGGCAATTTTTATACTGGCTCTATATTCCATGCTTTTCAGCATGTGAAATTTGCTAAGACTACAAAGTAATGTATTTATCCGTCATTTGTTTCGTTAGTTACACCAGTTTCTCACTTTTGGGGATTGGGCTCTAGTGCTCCCATCTAAAAATAGCATCTGGGGGAATTTTTTAGAATGGCTCTATATTCCATGTTTTTCAGCATGTCAAACTTGCTAAGACTACAAAGTAATGTATTTATCCGTCATTTGTTTCATCAGTTACACCAGTTTTTCACTTTTGGGGATTGGGCTCTAGTACCCCCATCTAAAAATAGCTTCTGGGGGCATTTTTTGGAATGGCTCTATATTCCATGTTTTTCTGCATGTCAAACTTGCTAAGACTGCGAAGTAATGTATCTATCCGTCACTGGTTTCATTAGTTACAACAGTTTTTCACTTTTGGGGATTGGGCTCGAGTACCCCCGTCTAAAAATAGCCTTTGGGGGCATTTTTTGGAATGGCTCTATATCCTATATTTTTCAGCGTGTCAAACTGCCTATGTTCACCAAGTTTCATGCTTTTATCACAAAACGAACAAAACCATCATTTTTATGCCGAAATCTGCCGTACTACAATCATTCCTAAATAAAGTTGTGTTTATATGAGCAGCGGGCCAGCCCGGTCAGCCGAGATCTGTGAGTTGGGTAGGCGGGATCCCGGTGAAGCGAGCTCATATAAATAGCGTCAGGCGGGCTGGCCCGGTATAATTGATTGATTGATTTGCGTAACTGATTTGCGTAGGCGAGATTGCATTGTTTAATTTGAAAGTGGTTGTCTGGCCATTGTCTTTCAAAATCCCTTGGTACGTCATAACATGCAGCATTACGAGGCCAGCCCGTCTGGCCGGGATAGTTTTCACTCATATAAACACAAACTAAAATCATCCCGCCTAGACGAGCCAGCCCGGTCAGGCGGGCTGGCTCGCCTCATATAAACAGGCCCTTAGAAAAGGGCCTGGGGAGAGCAACATTTTTCTGGTAAATGGCTGTCACAGTTCAATTTATCGTTGGTAAAAAGCCGTGTGGCAGCCATTTACCAGAGAAATATTGCTCTCCCCAGATCCTTTCTAAATGTCAAAATGGTCTATTGTAGATCATAGGTCAAGAAAACATGTAAAAATTGGCTATAACTCTGAGAACTCCCTGGTTTCTTTGCAGTTTTAAAATGTGAAGTGCAATAGGCTCAAAAGAAAATTACATGTAACAGCTCTCAAATAATATCAGAAAGGTTAATATACCGGGTGTCCCAAAAAACGCAACAGATTCAAACAATTCTGACGGAATCCGTTTCAAATTAATAATCAAGTGATTATTTTTATCTAAATCTGCAATGATTAGATTAAATTTTTATATATTTTTCAGAATTTTTGGTGACTTGATTGAAGAATTAAAAATCAACAAACTTCAAATTTGCTATCAGGGCAAAACCAGAGCTATCAGCATTAGTGCAAAGTATACTGTAAAGTTAAAAGAATGGCAATATCTGAAACTTTACATGATTGCATTAACAAGCACACAACTACATCAAGAAACTGCAACAAAGGGATCAACAGATTCATAAGTTATCCATTCTTGAGGGAGCTTTCAGAGTTCATTTATAATTATAGATCTAATAATGACCTAGTCATTTAGAAAAAGCAAGCAACTATCATGGACACTTAAGAAGCATGGCAGTGTTTTGACAAAAATCTTTATGAAAGTGTCTGTTGAATGTTCAATTAAATTTTGTGTTTGCGTGTTTGTCAGCAATTCTTTGCAATTGCAAGGATTTTCATGTTTTACAATTTGACATTATAATTCACCATTGTTAATACAGCAGCTCTGGTTTTGACCTGGGGGCAATTTTGATGTTTGCTGACTTTTAAATCTCCAACCAAGTCACCAAAAATACTGAAAAATTTATCAAAATTTAATCTAATTATTGCAGATTTGAAGAAAAATAATTGTTGGATAATGAGATTGAAACAGATTGCAGTAGAATTTTTCAAATCTGTTGCACTTTTTTTGGGACAACCGATTTTGCGACAAAGCAATAGAACTTCAAAACTCTTTGGTGAACATTGTTGCAGCTACTGTGTGGATTGATAAAACACAGTGACATTTCGTTTAACAAACCGCTGACCACTCAAAATCACCAGTCTCACAGCTAGATTTCAAAGCGAGCGAGACAACTGGCCTAGATGGGTCGGGCGTCGGCTTTTGCATTCCAGCGTGAGGTCATCCGTTCGCAGTTAAATCCACTATTTGATTTTGATGGAAGAAAGGTTGACGAACATTGGGAGATGTCGATCGACGAAATTTTCTGATTAAAAAGCATTATTCGAAGACTTCTTGTGGCCATGAAAAAATGGCCTAATTCATACGCAGATTCCTGTTGATGAAAGAGGATATTTCTCCAAAACTACACCGTGCCACATCAAGAACTTTACAGGAGTCCTTGCCAAGGATGTCAGGAACATGACCTATTAGGTGGGTTATTCACTGTTTTTTGCGTTGCGACGTTATTCTAGGTTTTTTGGACACTACTCTAGAACCATGTTAGGTAAGTAGCAGAAGGAACCATTTCTTCCATATTTTGTTTGCATTGAAATACTCAAGCTGGAAGTCTGGCATTTGTTTATGTTGATAAAACTACCTATGGACCACTGATACCCAGAAGCTCACATTCGTGAGTGGTCGGAAAGGCAGGTAAAATGTTATTTATCAAACTGCAGTCTAAAATGGTTCTACGGTCGTCATCTGAAATTGCCAATTTTGAGGCGTTTATTTCTCCAAATCGGCACCGTGCCACATCACCAAACTTTGCCAGTGCACTTGCAATGTCTTCAGTAACAGTGTGCCAGTGTCGGTGTATGCACTGTTTTTTGCATTAAACGTCAATATTCATCTTTTTAGGGGAAGGTTTTGTTTACATCGACAACGATTTTGGCAAGGAAAAGCTTTGTCCTTTAACAATCACATACGGGGCAACTGCTGCATGTCATGTGTTATAAGAAGCAGATACTTCAGTACCTGATACATCGTGTACAAGGGGATTTTGTACTCAATGTCATGTGTATCATAGTACTCGCGATACCCTGTTAGCATGTATGCCATGTATGGGTAAGGCCACCAGATTCAGCCGTAGCCAAACAAGTTAATATTAACTAAACATTTTGAAAGGGGAAAACTCGAAGAAATGAGTAAACTTGTACAAATATATACATGTCGGTACAATCCCAAGAAAACTCCCCTTTGTCCAATGGTTTTTCATGATTTTCGTCTTGCCTTCACTGCTGCAAAATTTCGGATGATATTATTGGGGTCTAAAAACATCACGACAGTGGCGTGGTCAGGGTAAATTAAATGAGGGGAATAAAAGGGGGGCCTGGGGGCCAAGCCCCCGGAAAATTTTTGGGGCTACGCCCTTTACTTTGGCTTAGAATGCATCTCCTAATATCATGCTTGCCATTGGCGACAGGGAAAATTTGATATTTTGTGACAGTTATCCTACAAAATGCCAGTGCTAAAATGGAAGTTTTGACATGTCTCAGAAAGGTCTTTCCCAACCTATACCCAGCTTTGGACAAAAGTGGGGGCAATTCCCCCCCCCCCCCCCCCTCTCGTGCCTCGGGACATCAAAATTGCTGCCATTCATTAGGCAAAAGGCAACAACGCGCTCTTGTGACATTGTGGACCTTAGTTGACACCTGACTCTTGACCCTTTCAGCATGGAGAAACTTCTTTAACTGGAGGAAACTCTGAATGTCAAAGTGCGGTCATTGCATTGAGCAAGAATCTATGTGCGGTAATTGCCTTTGGGAAGTTGCAGCTTCATCTCCTTTCACAATTTGCTCCAATAGATCATCCAAAATAGGCTTTTGTGTTTCATGGGGTTGTCGTCTCTTCCACTTCTTACTTTTTATGGACTTCAGCTTCGGTATCATTTATCAACGAGATTCCTCCTTTTATCGATGAACTTTTCGAGAGGCTTTTTTAACAATAATTTCAAACACAAGAGTGAAATCAACAGAACTTCATGTTTTAATTCCATTTTATATGAAGGGGGTCAGGAATGCTGGAAAGGGGGCATAGGGGTGACTGCTCCTGCTGCCATCTAAGGAATGACCTGACTATGTTATTTTCTATTGTTTTGCCTTGTCCAACTAACTTTTGGCATCCCTAAATAGGTATTAATATGAAAAGGATGACAATTGTTTGCAAACTGGCCTATTCTTTTGCCTTGCAGATTCATGCACCTTCAATGCATATAACAAATACGGTGATATTTTGCTTGCATATCCTTGACCCATCCAACTTGGTTAGCTTTTATACATAGATGGCATAGAGATGTAAAAACAGCACTGGACTATACAGCAGATGTTAACAGTTGCAGTTAAGATATTTCAGGGCTGTAGGATGCATCTTGAACTTGGGGGGCACAGCACATCAAGGAGTTTTTCATCAAGCTAAAGAGACACTTACTAAAGTGAAAAGGCACTCTTTTGTTTATTGCAAAATCTCAGGAAAGGGTGGCATGTGCCCCCAGTGCCTCCTGGTTCCTACATCACTGAGAGGTTTGAAAGAAAGAACATTTCATGAACATTTTTAGCATCATTTGCAGAAGTACACAGTATTATTGCAGGATATCTTTAGCTAGATAACTGTATTTTAATTCTGAGAGGTGTTTTCAAGTTGCTTTCACTGAATTTTTCTGTTTTTATTTGTGTGTGTATCTGTGCAGAATGATGGTTTTATTTTCAATAAAATTCTATTGGTAGAAAAAGATGTTTTGGAATAGGTCAAGGGTCACCAGAAAAAAATTTGACCAACATGAGCAAATTTGACATATTTCATGATTTTTTGGACAGTAATGCTAGTATCCTCAAGAATGTACACCTAAAATTTCAGGGGCAAGCAAAATCTGTTGAAAAATCAGTTCAAATTATTTCAAAACCAGTTTGTGAAGAGTGCATTCTTATTCTCATAAGAAACAAAGGCCCTTCCAAGAAGTTAAGAAACTCTACTAGTAGCAGTTATCAGAGGCAATGTTGGAAGTTGAGGTACCTTTCAAGTTTTGTTATTCCTGGAAAATCATTCTAACAAAAAGTGTTAGATCGAATTGGATTAATTGACAGATTTCTGATTGCAAAACTAATCAACGAATTTCACTATTTTTCTAGAAAAGCATTGAAGGACTTGTGTAGTGAATCTAGTACTGCCCTTACAAGTATGACAATTTGCCTTTGCCTTGCCTCGATGTATCACGCTCGCAAAAGATAAGACGCCTCTGCTTCAAACCGAGTGTGCGTGCGCATAAAAAACGAAAAAACCCCATGTTTTCTCATACAAGGGACTCATCGTCATAAGTTTACTCCGTTATCTGCTTGGCGAGCAAAAAAGAGCACGTGATTTGAAAGGCAACTGCTCCGTAAATAGCAAAGCAATGATATTTTGCAATATCTGATTGAATAACCGAAAATATTTTGTAATTTTCAATTGTTTAAGAATTCCTTGCGGCTGAAATCAGTCACTCCATTCAGAGTAAACAAGGGTTTTCTAGAGAAGGTTTCCTCGAGAAGCCTTACATCTTGTGATAAAATCAAGAGCAAATTTGTAAATATTTCTACCTTGCAGCAAAGAATTGAGCACGCTGTTGCAAGGGCTATCGTTTGTGAGAATGGAAAAGGTCCCCCTTCAATCTAAAACATCTACTTTAGGGGGATTGCTCTCCCAAGAGGACAAATCATATGCTTATGTCATTGTAATTAGTCAGGAAGAACAACTGTTTTAAGTTAAAAAACGAACAAATTGCAACGATTTATGAACTCTGAAACCACCAGGGTATCGTGTTATTCTTAGTTTTTTATTTTTTCAATTGACCTGTGCGGTTTCTTTCAAACAGGATATTAACGGTTTCCATTCCTCCGAATATGATGTTGATACTAGATTGCACTAGCAGAACCAGCAGGGACTTGAAGAAAAAAAATTATAAAAAGGAACTGGTCAGGTTTCGAACTCGGGTCGCGTGCGTGTAAGGAGCACAAGACGACCGCTTCGCCAACCAACCGTTAGCTGGCCTGTACGCTGGAATCGTACATTATCTTGATAATAGCCGAGGGCCGCAATGCATCGATGTTGACCAGGGCCCTTTAAATCGTCGTTTTCTCTCGTTTTTGAAGGTTTTTGAAAGGATCTTTATGCAAAAAATGTTTGATATCCACGAGAAGGAACGCCATATTAAAGCCAGGCAAATTCCTGAATCTAATTGACCATATTGGCAATAAAACAAGGTAGTTTTCAATGTAATTGTTTTAATTATCAGGGAGCAGTATTTTTTCACACGCCGTGCGTATTTTTACATTCACCCGTTATGACAATACTGTTATCAAACTATGACGTGATAAACAACAAAACTCTTTGAAACAACTCAACTCTCAAGCTAGTTCTGCAAGAATCTTTTCAAACTTTAACCTTCATTAAGATTTTTTTGCATGTGTATCATTGATTTAACATAATCCTGGAACAAATAAGCACTCATGAATCTTCACATTGACAAAGCCAATTTAGTAATAAGAAAGTGAAATACCTCGACAATATCCACACGTTTTGTTGCACACAATGTACATGTCGTCGGGCGAATCGATGCAGAAATCATTCTTACGGGCAGCCATACACCGACCTGCTGACTCCATATCAAAACATCTCAATGACTCTGTGAAAAGAAAAACAAGAATTCAAACAAGTACTTTTGAAACGCAACACAAAAAGATCGATCGAAAAAGAAACTTGAAAACGGTGCAAAAAAGTGAAGTGAATGACCGTCCACGTTTTAACCTGGATTGCTCCTAATTTCAATTTGTCACTAATAACTACTACCGGCTGAGTAACAAATAAACGATCCCTGCTTGAAAGGCCACTAATCCCTTGATACCATGATGCTCGGTAAAAAATCGAAAATAGAGACGATGAAAAATTATAGACAACTTCACATCTATTCTAAAATTTAGTGAATGAAATCGGCCACTCCAGTCTGAGATTATGGGGGATTTTCTCAAGAAGGCTGCTTCAAAAAAACTTCAAAATAGGTTTAAAATCATCACCAGATGTTCTGCCTTACAGCAATAACTTTTACATGCTTTAGCAGGTGCTATAACTTTGAAGGGATTGTCGTTGTTGTTGTTCATTTATTTTGATTCCAGGCATTGAACCCCTAAATGTTATTTTCTTTTATGGTCCGTAATATTGAGTTTTGCATTGTCAGGGATAAACCATTGTCGTCCGTTGACGTAGGTAGGAAGAACTCATTATCTTTTGTTGGAGAACTTTTGTTGCTGGTTTGTTGCAAACCGCAGCCGTGAGCTGGCCCGTCTACATAGCCAGGCAGGCAGGCAGGCAGGCAGGCAGGCAGGCAGGCAGGCAGGCAGGCAGGCAGGCAGGCAGGCAGGCAGGCAGGCAGGCAGGCAGGCAGGCAGGCAGGCAGGCAGGCAGGCAGGCAGGCAGGCAGGCAGGCAGGCAGGCAGGCAGGCAGGCAGGCAGGCAGGCAGGCTAATTTTGCTCGCTGATTGAAGAAGAATAGTAATGCTGCCTTCGGCAGCAAATATCTAATTAACATTACAATACGATGTAAAAACACTTGTTTTACTTTAAATAACAACGAAAACTAACAAATTAAAATCTAAAGGAAACGACATTTTACGATACGACTAAGTTATCAAATACAAAAAACCCCGTCTCTAAAGTGGAAGTCCTTTCGATTTTCAATTCCCCCCTTCCCTTCCTTTTCCGTATTCAATTGATACCCCTGGGACTGGAAGCCCTACTCTCGTGTTGTTGGAGCCAAGAACCACCGAGAAAAACATCCATTCAATGACCTTCCAAGGATTTGCAAAACGGCTAAAAACTATTTTAGCCACTGTTAAATCCTGGATGGCAAGATAGGGGATTCCAGCCCCATTCCATCCTACTACGATGTGCAAATAACACAAATTCAAAGGCTGGATTGCCCCGCCCAAGTAGACCCAGACTCCTAATTTAAGTGTAAGGGCAGAATTCATGCCGACCCACGCGGAAACATATCGAGCTCAATATCTGCTGCCCTCTCGTTTAGGCCCGCAGGTACGAACGTCCCAAGTTTGTATTGCCAGAATAATTCTTTTCTACGAAGTGAGTAGACATCCTCTGCTGTGTCGATAATTTTGATGGTAACAGAAGAGTTGCCCCCGTGTTGTTCATCGAAAAAATGACTGAAAAAGCCAGCTTTTGGAACAGGTTTCCCTGTCCCCAGAGTGCCCTCGGTATGTTTGCTTACGTATGTCCTGAAATACGATTTATAAACATTAAATCTTTGCCTAAACTTGGTTTTTTGTGCTGCCTATGTACTTTTTATTGCAACAGCTACATTGCACCATATAAACCATACTTTCTGTGTTGCAATAAAAGGCCCCTGAAAATATTTTAAATTATCTGCATTTTCAAGAGTATCCCCCCTCCCCTTATGTATTAGAGGACAGATTTGACAACTTCTTCTGGCATTACACCTAAAAATGCCCTTTTCCACCAACTCCGCCTCCAATGGCTAAAACTTTGCCCGTACCAAATTATCCTTTAGACTTTTTGCCTTCCTAAAGATACAGAGATTTGTCCCTGAAAACATTTTTGTGCCCCTCATCTACGCAAAGAAAAGCTGGATGGTGCGTCAAAACCAATGTTATCCGTGTGTCATCCTTTGGTTGTTTTTGCCGAGAAAGTAAGGAAGCACGATCCAGTCCTTTAACCCTGTCGACCTGCCCATCTATCTCCCCCTCTGTGTTGTAACCCCTATCTAAGAGCCACGTTTCAACGTCTGCAACCCTGCTTACGAAAACCCTATCTTCTGAACGAATACGCTGCATTCTAAGGGCTTGACTATACGTTATACCCTTTTTTGTATGGTATATCGTATCTTGTATGTAATAATAAGGGAAGTAGGTGTAACAACAAGAATTGAATTAATCCAAAAGGCTTTTGATACTGTTGATCATAAAATTTTGTTATCAAAAGTGGAACACTATGGTGTGCGTGGTTGTGCCCTTGAGTGGTTTAGATCCTACCTATCCGATAGAAAGCAATATGTTTATGTTAATGGAAGTAATGCTAACTTACTTTCAGTTACTTGTGGTGTACCTCAAGGCTCTGTATTAGGCGCTTACTTTTTCTTATCTATATCAATGATTTACATACTGCTTCTAAGAAGCTGACTTTTTATATCTTTGCTGATGATACAAACATCTTCTGTGAATCCAAAGATTTACCTAATTTAATTAAAATTGTTAACAAAGAGCTTAAATCAATAAAGAAATTGCTTGATGATAATAAGCTATCACTAAACATTGATAAGACAAATTATATTATCTTTCATTCTTCTTCTGTGAATGTTCTTTCTGATTCTGCCATAAAAATAGGGGAAAAAAGTATTAAAATGGTTAAGTTTGTTAAATTCTTAAGACTCCTCTTAGATGAGCATCTAAGCTGGAAATACCATCTCAGTGAACTTTCTAAGAAATTAGCTAGAACATGTGGAATCTTATTCAGAATAAGACGCTTACTACCATTAGATGTTTTACTCTCCTTATACAATGCTTTGTTTCCGTCCTTTTTACAATATGGTCTTATCGTCTGGGGTCAAACATATGCATCACACATTGAACCAATTTTTAAACTACAGAAGAAAGCTGTCAGAGCCATATCATTTCAGCCTCGCTTGTCACCCTCTCTGCCAATCTTCAAAGATCTTAAACTTCTCAAACTTTGTGAAATTTTTGAACTCCGACTTTTAACTTTTGTTTTTGACTCTGTTAATAAAACTTCACCTAGCTGCTTTCATAACTTCTTCTTATTCAGTTCATCTGCTCATCAATATACTTAACAAGAAAAAACAGTCTTCAATATGGTCTAAAGTCGATTCGTTATCTTGGGGCTAAACTCTGGAATACGTTACCCGTGGAACTCCGAAACGCTCCATCAAAAATATCCTTCAACAAGCAACTGAAAATTTACTTATTTAACAAGGCTATTTTTTGATAATTGCACAACTTCTATTTGATAGCATGAAAAGCAAATGCGTGTATTCCCTGGAATCATTCAAGTCCAACCAAATTCATTCGAAATTATTATAGGATAGGGGGGGGGGCTCTCTCCTCGATTAGTTTACCTATTGAGAGAGCTCCTCCTTTAAATAATTCCCTCCATACAACTTATCTCGTCTCTCTGTATTTGTATATTGTATCAATTTTCCGTATCAATGTATTAATTATCTGCAATATTGCCTTATTTCTTTGTAGTTTAGTTATTTGTTGGTATTGTTAATTATGAAATTGTATGCAGTGGAATTTAAAATATGAACTGAAACTGAATCCAGAAATCAACACTACTAGGCACGGCAAGAATCATCAGATATCTTGGATGTTACTTCCAAATGTTAATTAATTGGTGTTGTGTGTAGCATTCCTCGTGATCATCATAATAATAATAACAATAATAATAATAATAATAATGATAATAATAATAATAATAATAATAATAAAAACACAACTGTTAAAATCTTGGAACGTTTCGATTAAAAATCTTCGTCAGCACTAATAATAATAATAATAATAGTAATACGAATATTCTAGCAGGATTAAAGCTTCAACAAAAATATTGCTGTTTTCAATGCTTGCCCTGCAAAGCTACAATCCTTGCCAAAACTCTTGAAAAAAATCACATACTAATAATAATAATGATAATAATAATAATAATAATAATAATAATAATAATAATAATAATAATAATAGTAATACGAATATTCTAGCAGGATTAAAGCTTCAACAAAAATATTGCTGTTTTCAATGCTTGCCCTGCAAAGCTACAATCCTTGCCAAAACTCTTGAAAAAAATCACATACTTTACTCAGCTCTCCCCCCTTCCCCCTTACAATGTTGGTCCCTTGTGCGATTACGCATTTCTCACGGGCACAACAACGCAACCAAAGCAATTTTCTTCATATTTGGTGATCAGTGCTTCAGACCAACATTTTTCAGGGGGGGGGGGGGTAGGGGGCGAGGAAAGAGCGTAACGATAAGTCTCCTGCAATGTATTTTGGATGCTTCGTCAGACAAGAAAGCAGAGAAATGACATGTTTTTTTCAAGTTGTTTTGGCAAGGATTGTAGCTAATAGAGCTAGCACAGCCAGCAAGAAATGATCTGAGACTATATCCTTCCTTGGAAACAGTGTCTGGTCGACTTTTCCAAATGCAGAGAAACAAGCAAGCAAGCACCAAAACCTTACTACACAAGAGTACCCCCTAGGGGCAAACAACTTCCTTGAAAGAACAAAATATTCAATGAAACGGCAGAAAATTCGAGGAATACACATATTTTCATGAGGAATACTCATTATGAAACACAGCTTTTAGAGTGCCTTTATTTTCACTTTTTTCCTGTATCATTTTGCTCGGATGGTAGGGTACCTGACAAATCTCTAAATATTAAAAGGCTGCACAACTCTTTGTTGAGAGACTAATTGAGAAGGAATAAGGCTTACCGTATCCAACAGGCAAATTCACTGCAATAAACACCAAACAAGGGAAAAGAACCATGACATTCTTCAAGTTTATGAAGCTGCAACAAGACATGGTTGGGAAGTCTACGGAAAAAAGAAGTGATGAATCAGTTGAGCTTTACAATTACTGTAAAGGATCTATTAAGCCCCGGGGGACTTATTTAATTTGAGATACTCTAGAGGGGGACGTGAAAGAGAGGGGCTAATTAGTGGGGGGCCTTTAAAAAATCAAATGACAACGATAGATATGATAGCTTTTCAGTTCTTGTACCCCATAGTTGCCGGAATCAACATTACGAGTCAAATCACGCGCTGTATAGGAAATGCGCTAGTTGGTGTGTTAATTGATAATGGTCCTATCGTACTTGCTGCATCCCCCATTTTGATTTTGTGAACTGTAAGGCTTCCTCCCAGGCAAAGGGTTGCGGGCCAATTATGAAGCTACGTGGATTTTAGCTTCACAATAGGCCTCGCATTGCCCTGCGAGGGAGAAAGACTCCCAGTTCACAAAATCAGGATGCAGCAAGCACGATAGGACTATAGGACTATTTCAAGCAAGACAATAAGCAGACGGCAAAATGAATGAAGACGAAGGAGTCTTTGAATAACTGCCGCATTTCTTACAGCGCGTGCGTGGTCAAATACATAAATTCGACATAGTCATTATCCCAAACAATATCCAAATTAAGATGCGAACTTGTTTAGCTAAATAAATGGAAAATATTTGGCAACTTCTGGAATTTGACACAATTGGGGGGGGGGGTGTTATAAAAAATTCTGGTTCAATTCCATTGATTGATCATGAATTCATACTACATAGAATTCTACACTGTTACATTACAAATATATATTATACTACCGGGTGTCCCAAAAAATATCAAGCGTTATTTAGGCCATAATCCATTTCTGCAAATAAGACTGCAATTATAAATTTTTATTCCAAATATGAATTCTAAATTTCCATTCTTTTATTTGAAATCAACAAATATTATCGTTAATTGTCATTATTATTTTAACGTTTAAAAGGAAATTCGAAACAACATGCACATTACAATGCAAGTATATCCTTTTCAACGACACCAAACAGAAGTTGCAGAGTGAATTGCTGCTCGTCAACTGCAAAGTGCAAAGCAAAATTCAATTTCCAAAATGCTAAATTAAACCTGGACAATACGTCATAAAAAACGTAACTTTGGTATGGGCTATTGCGCAATACATTATAGAATCATCATTCTGTACGACGTGTTGATTTCGTATGGTCTATTGCGCAATACGTCATATAAAATGTAACTTTAGTATGACCTATTGCGCAATAGTCAGACTTATTACGATAAGTACTAAAGGCAGCAAGTCTACGCAATAGCTACGTTTTGGCGGAAAACTTAACCACGATGCTGGCCTAGATTGATTCATGGTTTCAAACTTCACCTTCTTGCCGGATGGATCATCGAAGTGCAAGTGCTGCAAGGGAAACTGGAACTGGAGAGAGCAAGGAACGATCCATTGCCAAGCGAGATGGATATCAACAGGCCTGCCGACGACCAGGCATCGATAAGAGATGCTGTAAATCGGATTAATCATTTTATCCGTAAAATCTAGATCATACCAACTTCCTCTCGAATTTTTTTCAAAAATTGCGTTCGCTGCTTGTATAAAATCGCTAACTGCTTCGTCTGGATTGTTCCTTGTTCTCTCCAGTCTTTCTCTCGCAGCACTTCGATGATACATCCGGCAAGAAGGTGAAGTTTGAAAGCATGAATCAATCTAGGCCAGCATCGTTGGTTAGTTTTCCGCCAAAACGTAGCTATTGCGTAGATTTCCTACCTTTAGTCCGTTTACAGGGGCTCATCGTCGTAAGTCTGGCTATTGCACAATAGGTCATACTAAAGTTACATTTTATATGACGCATTGGGCAATAGACCATACGAAATGAACACGTCGTACAGAATGATAATTTTATGACGTATTGCGCAATGAGCCATACAAAATAGTCACGATGTATTGCGCCAAAGGACATACTGAATGCAAAACACCATTCGAAACGAATGTTGGCATTCAAAATAATATGAAGACCATACTGAATAGAGCAGTTAGTATTGAAAAGACTTCTTATATGAAAGAAATTTAGGGTTTAGGATAAGAACATGTCAGTTTGTTTGTAATAAAGACGCAAACGACGCTCCATATGGATCAGATATCAGATCTGCAATTCAAAATGTTTTTTGCGATTAACATTTGTTTAGACAATTGTCTCCAGAATCACTCAACCCCTAAGCGATACTTTTTCAGTACTGAAGCCTAGTGTTTAATGAGCCGCTAAGTGAAAGTCTAAACTAAAACTCTAAACTGAAATCCCATTTTGATTCTTCAATCATAATCCACCTTTTCAAGGTAAGAGGCGCGAAAACGGAAGTTTTTTGCTATTTGAGATATTGCATTTTTGAGGCAAAAATCTTGTTCTGCGTGCAAATTTTAGCAAAGTAGCAAATTTTCACATTCATATATGTCTTGATTTCAAAATTATGACAATTTCAAGAATTTAAAGTCATAAGGGCTTCGACCTACCCTGGGTACCAGCCTCTCTAACATCTGTTTTTATGTTAGACAGGGGCGGATCAAGCATTGGACTTTGGGGAGGTCCATTTGAAGGAAAATGGGGATCTGGGGGCGTAGCCCCCAAGAAAATTTTTCGTGACCACGCCCTTCAGACTCTCAGAAAACGTGGGAAACGCCCTTTTTGCTTCATCTTAGATCATTTAGCCCATCATTTAATTATGCTTCTCCTCAAATACAAACTGGCATTTATATTGTGTGCAAAAGCTAACGCGCCATCATTTGGAAAGTGAGGGACCAATGAAATGTTTATCATAAGCACCAGTTTGAGAATGCTTATCGCTGAAATAAGCTCCACCTCAATGGAAATAAAACTGGCATAAAAACGAGGTATATCTCAAATTCACAAATCAGAGGCATTTCAATGTTAGATGAAAGAAATGTCCAATTGTAAATTCCATAATCGGAGTCACTAGAGTAGCGTCGCCCATTATGGCCGGCTAGCAAGAGAAATTAAATTTCAGGGGACTGACGACTAGTAATAAAAAATTGCAATTGCGCGGAAAATCTTCGCAGACATCTGTTTTATGGTGATTTGACCTTCAATGAAGATTCAGTTCATTTGCATTGAAACCCGACGAGATGGTTTGAGCATATCTCTAATTGATTTTTTCAAGTATTGCAAATTTTATGATTCTATTAACATTCGTTCCTTCTTTTTCGTTCGCTCGGCACCTTGCGGTTTGAAATTTTTCAAATATGCTTTGATTTTTCCGAAGTCCTGTTTCTTGAGAGGAAATCTACAATGAAACCAAAGCAAAGTGACTTCTGATTCAGATTTAAGGTTATGAAGTCTGAGTGCTCCTAATTGCTATTTTCGTCGCCCATTATGCCCATCAGTTTACCAGAGAAGTTTCCAATCGCTTCAAAACATTAAAATGCAACATTTATCAAGAAAACACCAATTTGGGTTAAAATCTTACTTACTGACTTGGAAAATCATTGAAACGCAAAAAAAACGCAGCATTATATTAAGTCTATTTTCATTTTAGAAACATGCCAAAACTCATCCATCCAGGCACAAGAGATAAGGCAGGATTTAGAACAACTCGAAGCATGTATTTCAATTGCCAAAACTCGAAGTTTAGGTTAATTCTTGTTGATATTTTTGGGTTTAAAGTACCAAATGATAAACAAAGAACAGTAATTAAGCTGTTTTTCTTATCAAAACTTTTTACCGGAGTGTTCATTGTTTCTCTTGCGGCCATCATGGGCGAGCTAGAAGAAAACGACGTTTTTACCCCCTTCTTTAAAATCTTCTATAATCAGTATAAAGTGTTTTGCGTAAAAAATCAATACTCTGTGATCTTTTTCTCCATTAGTTGGTGATATTATCTGGCTATTTGGTTTTTTCGTCAATTGCTCTTTTTGGATCTAACTCAGAACTTCGCGACGACATGGGCATAATGGGCGACACCACTCTAGCAAGTTATAAAAATTCTCATAGCTCACCAAGTTTCTACAATCTTCACTTGTATTCTAAACTGTGTACCTTAAAATTGAAATGACTTGATTGACACTTTATAACTCTCGCAACAGAAAATATGAGTCTTTGTGCGAAATCTATCACTTCCACTGAATGAAATTTTTATTCAGAATCGCATCTTTTCATACCTTTTGATGCATTGTGCTTTAGTTTGTGAGTTTTGTTTGACTGGCTTGTAGTTAGCTGAGTTATCGTGTAGCTGTGCCATTGTTATCTTAGGAAGTAAAGGTTTGAAACTCATTCGTTTCTTTCTCTAAGACAAAGGTTTTTAAGAGAAATTTTTAAAGTTTGGGGGGGGGGGGCCATGGCCTCCCCGGCCCCCCACTGGATCCGCGCCTGGTTAGAGAGGCTGGTACCCAGGGTAGCTTTGACCGTGAAATCAAAGTTTGGAGAAACTTCTGTCCAAAAACTCCGATTTCCACGGTCAAAGCCCTTATGAATTCAAATTCTTTATATCATCGTTATCTCTAAATGAAGACAGATATGAATGTGAAAATTTGTCTCAAGACTAAACTTTGTACGCACAATCAGATTATAGTCTCAAAAATGCAAAATCTCAAACAACAAAATACTTCCGCTTTCGCGCCTCTTACCTTGAAAAGGTGGATTATGATTGAAGAATCAAAATCGGATTTCAGTTTAAAGTTTTAGTTTAGACTTTCACTTAGCGGCTCATTAAACACTAGGCTTCAGTACTAAAAAAGTATCGCTTAGGGGTTGAGTGATTCTGGAGACAATCGTCTAAAAAAATGTTAATCGCAAACAAACATTTTGAATTGCAGATCTGATATCTGATCCAGGTTTGATTTAGCATTTTGGAAATGGACTTTTGCTTTGCACTTTGCAGTTGACAAGCAGCAATTCACTTTGCAACTTCTGTTTGGTGTCGTTGAAAAGGATATACTTGTATTGTAATGTGCATGTTGTTTCGAATTTCCTTTCAAACGTTAACATGATAATGACAATTAACGATTATATTTGTAGATTTCAAATAAAAGAATGAAAATTTAGAATTCATATTTGGAATAAAAACTTATAATTGCAGTCTTATTTGCAGAAATGGATTATGGCCTAAATAACGCTTCATAAAAAAAGGTAACAGATTTGATTGGGGCTAGCGATAAGACTTTAAGTTGAATCGCCCCCTGATAAGTTGTGAAGTACTCTTAGATAGTTAACTTGAAGATTGATACAGTCTTTGTTGATATTGGTGCATCAAGAGTTAGAATATTAATCTTGAAAGCCCAAATTTGCCCCCTACTCCAAGCCAGAGCTTTTGGGGTTTGGCCTAAGCTTTTAACTCGCTGTGCTGTGGAATCTTCTCAATTATAGCCAAGTACAAACAAGAAACCTCGTGCTTAGGAACACATTTAAGTGGAAATCTGACTCTGAACTTTACAATCAGATTCAAGAATTTAGCCCAGAAGAGACCCCTTTCTTGATTCTACAAAAACTTTAAATTACACCTGCCTGAGAAGAGTTATTCATCAGCGAAATAAGTCCCGTAGACTTTATCACATAGAATATCTTGAAATCTTCATTGCATTGCTTGAATGAAATATTTTTTTCATGATCTCTCACAAAATTATTACGAAACAAGCAATCGTATATGCCCATGGGAACATAAAAATGCTCATTCGTGCTTGGCTTGGTGTACTTTTGTAAATGAATTTTGACTGGAGAAAAATATTCCATGGTGACTATATTCATTAATTTGTTTGTTAGCTTTCAGGGTTTTACGTTCTTTTCAAACGGGTACCCAAAGGATCGATCCTTGTCCAAAAATGACTTTGACTGAGGATGTACCGAATTTGTAAAATTTGTCAAGGTACACCCTCATAAATTGTGGCAGGATCGCCAGATGTACCAAATTTTTTAGGCACACCGTCACTAATTAATTGTAATAATCCCGAAAATTGTCTTCTCACGCTCACTACTAGGTCCCAGTCCTAATCTAAACTACACGTCATAGATGTACTTTGCGGACTAGCGCAACGGAACGAACAAAACAATGTCGCAAATAATTAACTAAAATCCGTTCACAACTCCCCCTAAAATTTTAGTTCAAAAACCTCAAATTTTATTACCATCCATTGTTCCATTCTCAGTCATTTTCATTGTCCTCCAATATCATCTTTGTCTTCATAGCGGCATTCATTGCAGCATTCCTCTTCGGTTTCTTCTCATTGCTTCTCTTTTCAGTTGCTTTTTCTTCAACTCTCTCATCTGTAACTTCCTCAGCAACGCAATTTCTGATTTCTAACGGACATACAGCTTGTAATGGTCTTTCAATATTGTGTCCTTTGTGTAGCAATGTGACTCCTCTGACAATTCCATCTTTTCCTTTTACATGGCTGACGACTTTGCCTTTTTTCCATTTACCTCTGTTCCTCTCTTCTCCTAAAACGAGGACGATCTCCCCCAACTTTGGAATGCACGTGTTAGACTTTGTAATGCGATGCACTCCCATTAAACTATATAAGTATTCTTTCTTCCATCTCTGCCATACATGTTGTCTGGCGTTACTTAATCTTCTCTGCATCTTCGTCAGATCGTTCTCCTCTACATCTATATCTTCTAAAATGTGACAGTTCTTTCCTCACATAATCATACTTGGTGTCAAAACTTGGCTTTCCTCGTTGTCTCCTTCTACGTACGTCAAAGGACGATTATTCATGTGTCTCTCAATATCCATGACGACTGTTTCCAACTGGTTGAAACTAAGTAGTGATTTTCCAACTGTCTTGAAAAGTGCTCTCTTTAGATCTTTGATTCAACGCTCGTACATTGAGCCCCACCAGGGACTTGTCCATTAAATTAATTCTCCAACTGATCTCTTGTTTTGCTAAGTAATTCTGTAACTTTTCACTCTTTCGGATTCTCTTTATCCAATTTGCAGTTGTTTTGAACACTTAAGCATTGTCAGATACGAGTAACTTTGGTCTTGTCTTCCGAGTGATAAATGCATTCAACTTTGCTTGAAATTCCTCAGCTGTTTGCGATCGTGTAACTTCAAAATGTACGCCTCTCATAACTGCACACGTGAATATTATAATGTATCCTTTCTCTACTTTGTTCTTGTTAACCCGCTATACGAGTAGAAACAGTCGAGCAAAATCGACTCCAGTTGTTTCAAATGGCCAGCTGACATTCGTACGAAATGTCGGTAAAGGTGCAGTTGATTGTTCTTTGTAAGGTTTTGTTGAAAACACCTTGCATATTACACACTTTCTCTTCTCTCGTTTAATCCACCAGCTTTCTCTGATGGCAGCCATCGTATCTGCAACCCCAAAATGCATAATCTCTTGATGGGTATGACTAATTAGCTTCTCTGCAAATAATCCCATTTCTAGGTAGGTTGGATTGTAACCCTGAATTCTCCCATAATATTTCAAAATACCAGTCTCCTCTCCTTTCGCAACTCTGTACCCTGGTGTCTGTTTGATTTCTGTTGTCTTGCTTTGTTCCTTTCTCACCCAGTAACCCCTTTCACTTAAATCTCTTCTGTTTTCAGTTGCCCGTTTGTTAATTTTCCCCTTTTCACCTTGGCTAGACAGTTTTTAACAAATCTCAGCCCCCAGGCAGTTGTTCTTAAAGTCTGCCAATATGTTTTTCTCTCTAAAAGTTGTTCCCATTCATCTGATTCCACTTCATTTGCATGAAATACTGTTTCTTTCATTGGCTTAAATTCACTGTTTACTGCTGAAGAACTCTTTAAATCTGGCTGATCTGGCCAATCTTTCTCTGAGAGTAGCCACTCTGGTCCTTCAAACCACTCCCCCTTGACCATCTTTTCAATATTTGCCCCCCGGCTCCCTATGTCTGCAATGTTACTGTTTGATGGACAGTATCTCCACTTGATGTCAAGCTTGTCTGTTATCTCTGCAATTTTCCTTGCTCTGTTTGCAACAAAGACTTTCCATGACTTCCCTGGATTTGTAACCCAGAAAAGTGCTACCATGCTATCCATCCATATATTTACTGAGGTAATAGGCAATCCCTTAAGCGCACTATGAACATTAATGGCCATATTGGCAGCCATTTGTCCACTTACTAGTTCCAGCCTTGCAATGGATGTATTTCGCTTTGATATCCTTGATTTTGATGTCAAAAGGCCTTTCACAGTGCCTGTTTCATGTTGTATTAATGCAATTGTTACTGATGAGCATGCAACTGCACTTGCATCTGCAAATATATGGAGATTTATTCCTTTCACTTTTTTTGTTTTCTTTAATTAAACTCCTAGGAACCTTGACATTTTTCAGTTGCTCTACCCAGTTTAAGTAATCTTTGACAAGAGGCTTTGATATCTCTGAACTCCATCCTTTTGTTTCATCACAAGCTTCTCTGTACAATCTTTTTCCTTCTACAAGTGTTGGTGAGACAATACCAAGTGGGTCATATACTCTGCTCAATTGACTTAGCATACTTGCTTTGGTTACTGGATTTCCTCTGCATTTTCGTTGATTTCAATTTCTGAAATATCCTCTCTTTTGTCCCAGCTTAGACCTAAAATTGTGGATGGGTTTTTCATCTCCTCACTTTCAAGCTCTGCTAAATTTGATTCCCATTTATGCACAGGAAACTTTGCATCTGCAAGAATTGCTGTTGACTGTTGTCTGAATTTATGTAAACTCTCACAGCTTTCCCCTGTAGCCACCAAATTGTCTACGTAAGTGTTTTCTCTTAGCATTTTGACAGTTTCTTCAAGTTCTAGTGTGTCACAATAATCACAATGATACACAAGTGTAGCTCCTAGCAGGAAAGCACTGGCTTCTGTGCCAAAGGGCACCCTCAGGAAACGCAAGTGTTCCTCTTTACCTCCCAAAGTGAACAAAAATCTGAAAGCATCTCTATCTTCACTTTTGATTCCTATTTGCAAAAATGCTTTCTGCACATCTCCAAGGAGTATGTATGGTGACATTCTTGCTCTTATCAATATGTCTCATAGTTGTGGTTGTATTGCTAAGCCTTTGTATATACAGTCATTGATACTATTAGATGAATGATCAGGTCTTGCACTTGCATCAAAAACCATTCTGACCTTTGTTGTGGTTGCACTTTCTTTAACAACAGGCTTATGAGGCATATAATACACTTTGCTTCCAGTTGCTGTTTCTGGCACTTTCTCTATAATTTCATTCTCTAACTGTTCTTCTACAATCTTTGTATATTCTTGTTTCAAGCTTTCTTTGTTTTCTAATTTTCTCTCCAGATTTTGCAGTCTCCTTTTGCTTTGAAGTTCATTTGTTTTGGTTAATTTGGCCCCAGGTACCCATGGTACATTTATTTCATACTGTTGTATTGCTATATTGTTATGTTGCAAAATGGACGCTAGAACCCAGACTTCTTATATACGCCCTGTACATAGAGATACGATTCATGAGAGTTTTCGCTGCCGGAAGCTTAAAAATAAATGTTGTCTTTATAGAACTAAATCTAATGCGGGATACAAAAAATGGCGACGAGGATGAAACATAGTTAGAGTTTAGTTAGTTAAAGTCTTTTCACGGTAATGGCTACGTCCCCGGGGGGTCTACTAAATACTATGACCACCCGGGGATGTGCCTGCCAATAGGGTGTCATTATCGGCAGAAAATTCCGGGACAGGATTATACCTTTTGCACCTTTATTCCGGGACCGGTGTGTCCTTTAGAGCTACTTTTTCCAGGACAGATCAGATCATCATTCAAAAAGATACTCCAATTCATGAACTTATTAAAATAAAATATTAGTAGCGTTAGCAATTAGCGAAAAGTACTTTCAGTAATATCATTTTCAAAAGAACCAGCTGTTTCCCCGATCTTATTCCAGGACAGGTATTATGTTTTCACAATTTTATTCCAGGACAGGGTCATAAAATTTTGTTCTGGCAGGCACATCCCCGTTGTTTTTCTCCAAGGTAGACCCCACGGGGCTACTTCTCTGGTTCAAGGATTACCACTGTTTGATCCAGATATCGATGTTGAAGCATCGGTAGGCCCGCGATGGAGAACATGGCTGGCTGACTTTGAAACGTTCGTGATCGCTAATGATATCACTGACGACAAGAGAAAAAGAGCACTGCTTTTATATCAGGCTGGCTCCAGAGTCCGTGAAATATTTCGACAACTCCAAGGTACCGGAGAAGATAAAGATTACAAAATAGCCGTCGATAAATTGAATGAGTATTTTGAACCGCAGAAAAACAAACTGTATGAAGTCTACAAATTTCGCCAAGCAAAACAACAGGAAGGAGAGACACTTGATCAGTTTCATACTCGCCTTCGCAGTCTGTCACAAACATGTGAATTTGCTGATGCATCTCTTGATTTTGAAATCATGATACAAATCGTCATAGGGGGACGTTCAAGTCGTCTTGGAAAGCAAGCTTTGCGAGACCCCAAGATAACATTAAAAAGATTTACTGTTGGAGGGAAGGCGTGCAGAAATGAGTGAATTTCAAGCCTCGGAAATCGAGAAAGATTCAGCTCAACAGAGTGATAAGATTCATGCAGTGAAGTCAAGGAAATTCGCTGCGAAATCCAGAGGCGCCGGAGGCTCCATGATGCGGCGGGGGCAGGAATCGCAGAAAGGGCACCTTAGGGTGTCAAAATTTGCCGTTGAAAATAATCGGGAATCTTCATTTAGGATATTGTGCTCAACATCTATTTCGAAACGGGTGTCGCCAGCCCAAAAAGCTGGGGCGGAAAGGTATAAGGGGGTCTGGGGGCTAGAAAAAATACTCCTGGCCGCGCCCTTTAGACCCTCGGAAAACGTGCGAAACGCCCTTCAGACACTCGGAGAACATGATGGGAATGCTCTTTTTATTATTTTGATCTATTTAGATATTTCTGGAAAAGCAACCATCTCAAGCAGTACTTTTTACAACAGCGGGCATTTTGGTGCAACAAAAATCGAAACAGAGAAGAACATCATATATTTATTTACGAGGAAGGAATAAATATGGTTAGAAACAGCGGCGTGGCCAGGGCAAATTAAGTGGGAGGGGAATGTAAAAATAGGGGGTCTGGGGGCGAAGCCCCAGGAAATTTTTTGGGGCCACGCCCTTTACTTTGGCTTAGAATGCATCTTCCAATATCATGCTTGCCTTTAGCGACGAGGAAACCTTGATCGTTTTGTAAAAGTTATCCTATGAATCAGAGCACGAGGAACAATTTTGAAGAAATATCCTTTACTTTGGCTTAGAATGCATCTCCCAATATTATGCTTGCCTCTAGTGACAAGGAAACCTTGATCTTTTTGTTACAGTTATGCTATAAATCAGAGCACGAAGAAAATTTTGAAGAAGTATCCTTTACTTTGGCTTAGAATGCATCTCCCAATGTCATGTTTGCCAGTGGTAAAATGGAAGATTTGACATTTCTCGGAAAATTCTTACCCAACCTATACGCAGCTATTTTCTCCTCGGTTTTAGAGGAATCTCGAGGACCACCTTCCGACAAAAGTGGGGGGCAATTGCCCCCCCCATACCCCCACCGTGGCCACGCCACTGGTTAGAAATTGAAATTTAAGGCCTTTCTCGAAATCTTCAATAAAGGAATTGAGAATTCAGGAGGAAGGCCAGTTATCACAAAAGTTTCAAGTCAATAAAAATCTACCCTTCCCAATCTTTTTGACTGATTTCGAGAAATTATAACATCGACTCTGTGAAAACTGTGGTCGACATGTCCACCCCAGACCACCCCGTGGCGACGCTACTGTCCTTCGAACGTACTGTAATCTTGAGAGCAGAAGGAATCGTTCTATTATTGTGACTGCGGACGAGAAACAACTCGCTTCCAACTAACAGGCGCAATTAATCAATAGTTTTCTGGAATGTATTTTTTGGAAAGGGCACTTTGCTGCCCCCGCGCTGCCCCCGTACCACTAGGGCAACGGGGGCAGCTGCCCCCGCTGCCCCCGTGGCTTCATTTTTCATTTTTCATTTTTAAATATTTATACAGGTTACAGATTTCAGTATAATAGATAACTGTTTTACAAATTGACCTGTGCAAAAATAGGAAAGCCTAAATTAAAGAAAATTACAATATATACAATATCTAGATATGGCTTATATGATATACTTGTGATCGAGCATAAAAAACTAAATTAAATAGAAAAATAAAATGTACCTCTCATATGGATTTTTTAAAGGTAGCCAGGGACGGTGCCATTTTAGTTTCCGTATTTAGCTCATTCCATACTTTTGCTCCTCGATAAGAAAATGCTTTTTGACCTGTGCATGTTCTTAATAGAGGTATCTGCAAATTTTGTGTGTCGGTAGAGCGAAGATTGTGATCACTACTCTCTGAGCATTTAGTGAAAAGTTCCCCTAAATATTGAGGAGCAAGTGAGTTCAATGCTTTATAGGTCAGCGATGCTGTTTCTTTTCTGATAAGATCTTTAATTGATGGCCAGCCAAGGTTTTTGAGCAGAGGGACAGCAGAAGCATCGTAAGGACTATTTGTAGTTATTCTTGCAGCTCTATTCTGGATCTTTTGGAGAGAATTAAGTTTGGTTTCACTACAACAACCCCAAACCGAGCAGCAATAACTAAAATGTGGCTCAACAATTCCTCTATACATTCTCTGCAGATCACCTGATGGAAGAAATTTCTTGGCATGCTTAATGAGACCGAGAGCTCGTAGTGCCTTAGCCTTAACTTGTTCAATATGGCGATCCCATTGGAGTTTGTCATCAATTTTGAACCCCCAGATACTTTGTATCGGTTATCATATTGATCTTTTGATCACCTATTTCAAAACTAGGCTTAGCGTCAGTCTGCTTTTCGATCTTTAGAATATTTGGTCTGGATCCTATTATCAGAGACTGTGTTTTTACAACGTTTAGAGACAGTTTATTGCCATGTAGCCAGTCCTGTAAATTCACAAGATCCCGGTTTAAATCATCCTGCAGTTCAGAAAGGCATTTCGAGGCTCCGGCGCCCTTGGCGAAATCCTTTCGTAATCATGGTCAAACATCAAAGTGTCGCAGTTGTGGGGGCGTGTTTCCTCATAGAGAAAAGCCATGCCTGGTGAAAGGAAAAACATGTCATAAGTGTAATAAGTCAAATCACTTTGCAAAGTTTTGTTTTTCCCAACCCCAAGTGAACAAGAAAACAGGGAAGGATGGCAAGAATAATATCCGTCCTATTCAAACAGAGGAAACGAGTGATCCCGGCGGGGGGGGGGCACTCCCATACTTGACCTGACGGGATGTGCCGCTCAACAGGGTGTCCTTTTGCGGTAAAAATTATGCGACAGGGTGTCATTTTCTAGCGTAAATAGGTGAAAAAATTATGCGACAGGGTATCACAAGCAAAAATTGCGTTCTGCACTGTATTTGAGAGGCAAAATTTTTATGCGACAGGGTATACTTTTGGCCTATTTTTTATGCGACAGGGTGCAGGGTGTGGAGAGGTTTTCCGCACACCCCCGTCACTTCCCTAGTCAAGTACCCCCCTCCCCCCCCCCGGGCGAGTGATTCGGAACAGTCGGAGTATACACCTTTTCAACTAACCGCGGCCTCGATATCGCGCTGGGGCATGGGGCGAGAATTTATGTGTAAACTTCCTCCTAGGAAACCACGTTGTTTACATTGCCGCAGTACGGATTGCTTCGCTCATGCTGTTTGTTATCGCCGATTTTGCTGTTTGTTCGTGTATTTTTGCTTCGCTCTGTGGTCTATTATATTTTAAAAGCTCTAGCAAGTACTTAGCTCTGATAGGCCACAGAAACCTGAATTATATTGCCGTTCGCATTCGATTGAATCTTGGGCCTAACTAACCGCACATAAAGATGGTGAATGGCAACTGCGCTGTTTTCAACTGCACGAACAGTCAGTATATAGGATAAGGAAGTGGAAGAAAGAAGCCTGTCAAAAGCACGATGGTTTGTCACACAAAGAATGCCCCTGCCCACAACCATTCACCTTGCACACATTTCCAAGTGTTTTGCTGAACTCGGACAAGAGACGGGAATGGATAAGGCTTATGAACAGGACCACTGTCAAGAACAGTGCATGGTGCCCTGGTAAGACCTGGTAAAGCCCTAGGTAGTTTTCAGAAAGGGATTCAATTTCAGTTTGTTTCATAAAGCATTCATGGCAAGGTTCTTTTTCAGGAACTTCCTCAGGAGCTTCTTCAATATCTGGTTCTCTGTCCTTTCTTTTGAATGGAGAAAGCTGACGGCGATGGAGCTCTCTTCTTGTTTTTTGCAGGCTTTTCATAGCTGAGATTGAGGACTGGATTTGGGTTTGCCAGTGTTGGTCTCTTGTCAATAAAGTGATCAGAACAGACAACATCACTCTTACCAGGACACCATGCACTGTTCTTGACAGTGGTCCTGTTCATAAGCCTTATCCATTCCCGTCTCTTGTCCGAGTTCAGCAAAACACTTGGAAATGTGTGCAAGGTGAATGGTTGTGGGCAGGGGCATTCTTTGTGTGGCAAACCATCGTGCTTTTGACAGGCTTCTTTCTTCCACTTCCTTACCATATATACTGACTGTTCGTGCAGTTGAAAACAGCGCAGTTGCCATTCACCATCTTTATGTGCGGTTAGTTAGGCCCAAGATTCAATCGAATGCGAACGGCAATATAATTCAGGTTTCTGTGACCTATCAGTGCTGAGTACGTGCTAGAGCTTTTAAAAAAGCTGTTCCAAATATAATAGACCACAGAGCGAAACAAAAATACACGAACAAACTGCAAAATCGGCGATAACAAACAGCGTCAGCGAAGCAATCCGTACTGCAGCAATGTAAACAACGTGGTTTCCTAGGAAGTTTACACCCAAATTCTCGCCCCATGCCCCAGCGCGATATCTAGGCCGCGGTTAGTTGAAAAGGTGTATTCTTACGCTGTAAAGTCAAACAAAGCAAAACGTCCAATTGTTATGTCACAGTCCAAGAGCATAAGTTTCCTATTATGATCGACACAGGATCTACAATAAACATCATTGATAAGTCGACATTTGAAAAGATGAAAACCGTTCAGTTGAAGCCAACAACAGGGGCGCAAATGCAAATTTTTTTGAGGGGAGTGTGTGTTCAAAGGACCGAGTTTCTTCCACGCGGGACCGATTTTTGCGAAATAAATGTTGTTGCAAATGTATGAAAAATAAAGTTTTCCTATCTGCCATAATTTACCCAAAATACAACAATAACCGACATAGTGTTTTCCCAACGATCGAAACGGAATTAAACAGACAGTTTTCGACATCAAGTTGTCTCTGGCTATCATCTTAGCCATCTGCCCTGAATGATCCAGTCAGAATTTCACAGAAAGCCATGTTTTTAGGCATGCATGCTTGCTCATATGGAATCAATAAGTGGCGTGGCCAGGGTAAATTAAGAGGGAGGCAGGGAAATGCATGGGTCTGGGTGCCAGGAAATTTTTTTGGGCCACACCCTTTACTTTGGCGTAGAATGCATCTCCCAATATCATGCTTGCCAGAAGCAGTGAGGAAACCTTGATAGTTTTGTGACAGTTATCCTGTGAGTTATCCTATAAATCGGAGCACGAAGGAAATTTTGAAAAAAACATCCTTTACTTTCGCTTAAAATGCATTTCCCAATATCATGCTTGTCATTAGCAGCGAGTAAACCTTGATAGTTTTGTGATACCGGGTGCGCCAAAATAAACTATGCACGTTTGGCAGGCCACAATATTTTGAACACTGGACCGATTTTGAAGATTTCTGACTTAAATATTTAACAGAAGCCTGAATTAGATTCTAGGACTTTTTGCAAATTTTTCCGTTTTCAGTTCTTAGAGCTAGAAGCGAGTTTCTTAAATGTTCGTTTTCGAAAATATTGAGTACGATAAAAAAACGTCGATCAAATTTTAAAAGTTCCGACATGAATAAACAAAGAGAGAATGTTTTCAGGGTGATTTGGGGGTTCAGTATGAACTCTGGTACAGCAGATTACAATTGGTCGATTTTTAGATGGCAAATCACCACGAAAAAGCTCTTTGTCCATTCATGTCGATTCTTTAGAAAATTTTATCGATGTTTTTTTATCGTCTTCACAGGGGGTCCAGTAATGTCAGTGAAGACTACTGTAGTTTTGGTCTCTTGGCTCCGTGGTTCTTGGTTCCTTCGTTCCTTGGTTCGTCATGAAAATAACAGCTGTGTAATTTGATACCGATTACATCATCCTTGTCTGCGGTCGGCCTGCTGTTGTTTCATTTGTCATGTGAGAGCTCTTCTCTCATTGGCTGCCGTTTGAAATCGCGGGCTTTTCGAATCCTGCGCCTCATAACGGTAACTTGTAACGGTACTATATTCTACTGTAACAATAGCAGGCCGACCGCACACAAGGATGATGTAATCGGTATCAAATTACACAGCTGTTATTTTCATGACGAACCAAGGAACGAAGGAACCAAGAACCACGGAACCAAGAGACCAAAACTACAGTAGTCTTCACTGACATTACTGGACCCCCTGTGTCGTCTTCGGTGTTTTCGAAAACAAAAATCTTAGGAAACTCACTTCTGGCTCTAAAAACTGAAAATGAAAAAATTTGCAAAAAATCTCGGTATCTAATTCAGGCTTTCTGCTAACGAATGAGTCCAAAATCTTCAAAATCGGTCCAGTGTACGATTTATTGTGGCCTGCCAAACGTGCATAGTTTATTTTGGCGCACCCGGTAGTTATCCTAAAAATCGGACCACGAAGAAAATTTTCGAAAGAACCGTCTCTACTTTGGCTTAGAATGCATCTCCCAATATCATGCTTGCCACTAGCAACAAGGGAACTTTGATAGTTTTGTAACAATTATCCCATAACTTGGAGCACGAAGAAAATTTTCGAAGAAACATCCTCTACTTTGGCTCAGAATGCATCCCTTACCCGACTTATCATTATCATCATAACTGCTATTATGCACTACATAAAATTATGTATGGCAGCGATCTATATATATATTTATTTAAACTAATTTTTAAAGAAAACTAAACTCTATAATCAACCAAATTAAATGTAACAGGAACAAAATATGTGAATAAATTCAAAACGTTAAGTAAAGGGTGTGTGTATATCCAGGCACAAATCCATCCATATGGTGTTATCTGGCCAGAGTTTCCCTAATATGGTTGGCTTGAACGAGGTACTTATACCCAGCCATTCTCTCTACGGTTGTAAAGGAATCTCGAGGATTTCTTTCTGTAAACTTAGTTTCTACGAAAAAACAAAAGACAGCTAACACAGAAATCTTTGCATTTCGAGTATCGACGTCCTGAAAAATTCAGGTTCAAGTTCAGAACCGGATCGGGACCGATTTTATCACTATAAAAAGCGATTGGGACCGAGTTATGAAATTATTGGGGGGTGTCATTTGCGCCCCTGGCCAATAGGTGTAAAGGCATATCCATACAATTCCACTGAACCGGTGAAAATGCAAGGGAAATTCGAGACAGTCATAGAAACAAAGAAGAGATTAGCGACTGCACAATTCTATTTCGTCATTAGCCTACGTCATTACGTAGTTGTAAGAGAGAGAGAGAGCGCAGCGCAGGAGCCAACCAGTTGCGAAGCTCTTGATGCCGACCAGACCACGTTTTTCGACAAGCAAAAAAGTTATCTGGAAAATCAATTTATTCTTGGTGCATCCAAGTCATCAACCCGCTGATACACGTTTCAGTCAACGAAAAAGATCAGATAAGCTTAATTTTTGTTTTTATTTTCTGACTTAGGTCCACAATTTCGGCGTTTTTAAAAAAAAAACTTGTCCACGCTCCCACTAGGCCGACATGGCCTCCCCCATGGGAGATGAATCTACAACGCCCAAAGAGGCTGAAGGTGATATTCATACATCTGGTACTGAAACTAGTGACGTTTCCCCAGATATCATGCAGATGATATCATCTATGAAGGCCAATATGGACCAAATAAATAATCTTTTGGCAACATTATTGTCGGAATGAAAACGACCACCACCCGCCTGGACTTTTGATGGAAATCAGAATCCCTCATTTAAGCGTCTAATGACCGAAGATGAGTTTGAATCTGTAGCATTCAAGAATGCAACTTCGGGGGCTGCACAGACAGCAACTTTCACAGCTGCACAGACATCAAATTTCACAACTGCACATGCAGCAAATTTCCAACCTGCACAGAAGGAACCACATTTGAGTCCACAGAGACTTCCATAGACCCTATCTATTCTAGGCTCAGATCTTCGCAAGAAGATGTGTTAAGGTAACTCTGCTTTCCGCTCTAGTGCACAGCGAGATGCCATTTCGCAAAACTACTCTTCTCAGAAAACAGTTAATTTCTCCAATATTATTCGGCCTATCGAAAAGCGGTAAAAAGGATGCTGTTCTGTATAATCTGGACAATCGAAAGATGTATAAATCGCAATGTTTCCGTTAACCCTGGTTTCGCAAATCCTAGCTCAAATCTTTTTGCTAACTTCAGAAAAGTGGATTTACCTCCAAAACTACTCGAAAAATGTTCGATTTTTTTTCGTTCCATCTTTAGCTAGGTTGTTGATCTACAACTTTGCCAAGTCTGATTGAAAAAGCTAGCCTAGATTTCCTGCAATCGAATTTCATATTTCTGTTTACTTTTCGACAGCGAAATGGAGAAACCTTGGTCAACAGATTACCATGCTATGAAGCACGCTTGCAAAAGCTCAGGCTTGAAATACCTTTCAGAAATGTTTCCATTGGCAAAAAAATAAACGTCATCTTTTGGGAATACCATACGCAGGTCTCAAAGGACATCCTTAGTGCGCTTGTAAAAGTATCATTTGCATCTATTGATTAAAAATTACTGATTTTACCAGCAACTTCACGAAACCATGCTTTGAGTGTCTTTCGAGAATTTCGTAAGCATTCACAAATTATCGATTTCTTTTTGAGTCCACAATGAGCATAGATATTAGATCAAGAACTAATTTTTTTGCAAAAACATTCTACGGGCGTTCAAATCGTTCTGCATGGGCTAAACTGTTGACCAACGCTTTTCCCCTTCGATGTCGAAAAGTAACAGAAATGTAAAATTCGATTGCAGGAAATCTAGCCTAGCTTTTTCAATCAGACTTGGCAAAGTTGTAGATCAACTACTTAGCTAAAGGTGGAGCGAAAAAAAATCGAAACTTTTTCGAGTAGTTTTGGAGGTAAATCCACTTTTCTGAAATCAGCAAAAAGATTTGAGCTAGGATTTGCGAAGCCAGGGTTGACGGAAACATTGTAATTTATACATCTTTCGATTGCCCAGATTATACAGAACAACATCCTTTTTACCGCTTTTCGATATACCGAATAATATTGGAGAAATTAACTGTTTTCTGGCGAGAGTGGTTTTGCGAAACGGTATCTCGCTGTGCACTAGAGCGGAAAGCAGAGTTACCTTAAGTCTTTATGGGGGAAAGGAGTTTGACCATCAGGGCTCTGATTTGGAGGAGGAAGTTGACAATGATTCCCTTCTTAATGATCTAAGTGAATTGTTACTGCCATCTGAGGATCAAGGGCCACCCATATCAGAACAATTGGCTAAAATTGTCAATGCAAAATTCTCAACTGAGTTTGACCAACAAAAGCGCAAGACGATTCTTGAAAAATATAAAATACCAAAAAATTGCGAATCCCTGCTTGTCCCAAAAGTCAACCCTGAAATATGGGCCAAGTTACCTGCCAATAGTAAACGGGGAGATATAAAGATGTCCTCCTTGCAAGACTCTGTAGCCAGGGTAACTGGCATTATTTCATCAACTATTGATGATTTACTAAAGGCAAGAGAGAAAAAATCTCAAGTTGAGTTCAAAGACATTATTGCACAGCTCCTTGATTGCACTGTTTTGTTGGGTCATGTTAGTCAGGAGATGTCTTTTAAACGTAGAGACTCCCGTCGCCCACATTTGAACAATGATTTCAAACAGGCTTGCTCTAGAAATATGAAGCCAAGCAAAATGCTATTTGGCGATGACCTCCCCAAAACAATTGAGGCCTTAAAGGCAACAAATAAAGTTGTAAATAATGCATTCAACTCAAATGGACCAAGACAAGGTCAGCGTTTTCCTGCACCCTCAGGATATGCCAACAATGCTGCATATAAAGCATACTACCCTAGTCGTGGCGGATACTCAAATCGATCAAAATCTTTTTTAGGGGCAAGGGGGAGGATGTCATCATATTCTCCCCGACAAGCTTACACACCACGACCCATAAGCGTACGGGGCGGGGGGGCCGGGGGGGCGGCAGCCCCCTAATTTTGGAGAAATCGTCGAAAATCAGCCCCAATCGGGCAAAAATCTGCCCTCAGTCGGGCAAAAATGTTGGTAAACAATGGACTTTGTGTCGGGCCGCCCCCCTAGATTTTTTCTTCCCGTACGCTTATGCCACGACCACAGCAACAACACCAACAACACCAACAACAGCGAAAATTTATGAAGCCTTAGAACATTGCAAACAGCAGGTATATAAATTTGATAAACATGTTATTGAAGCTATTACTGACTATTTAGTCTACAAAATTGCAAACTTTAAAGCAGGTCAAATATCAAATTATTATGACTTAAGGTGTACCATAACCTCTGACCCCATTATTTTGGAAACAATTATTGGGGAAAATTGAGCTAATTGATCAAGCGCCACAACAAGCTGGTTATCATGTGAACTCTATAAATAAGGAACATGTGCATGAGATTGGAAATGAAATCCAAAAGCTGTTGAATAAAGGTGTTATCGTTGACAGCCATCATGAAAAGGGGGAATATATTTCACCCATCTTTTCTGTGCCAAAGAGTGATGGCAGTATTCGTTTAATCTTAAATCTCAAAAAGTTTAATGAGTTTGTAAAATTTACTCATTTCAAAATGGAAAATATCCATACAATCTTAGACCTGGTTACACCTGGTTGCTGGATGGCCTCTATTGACTTAAAGGATGCCTACTATAGTGTCAAAATACACCCTCAATCTCAGAAATATTTGAAATTCATTTATATGAATTAACTCTATATGTACACTGCATACGCAAATGGACTCTCTAGTTGCCCTCGGAAATTTACCAAAATCATCAAGCCAATTCTATCAGAACTGCATCTAATGGGTCACATTGTTGCTGACTATATTGATGATTTTTATCTACAAGGTGACTCATACAAGAGTTGTGTACAAAATGTGATTGATACAATCATAATGTTTGACAGGTTTGGTTTTGTTATCCACCCTGAAAAATCAATGTTCATCCCAAAGCAACAAATTATTGTTTTGGGTTTCGAGATCAATTCAGTGACAATGAAAGTATATTTAAAAGAGGAAAAGAAATCAAAAATTAAAAGCCACCTTTTATTTACCTTGCATAACCCAGATAATCTCTCAATTGAATATGTAGCAAAGATTATTGGCTACCTTGTTTCCAGCCTACCTGCTGTTCAGTTTGGAGCTTTGTATTATAAATCAATTGAAAAGGACAAAATTATGGCACTGAAAGCTAGCAAGGGAAACTTTAAAGCTAAAATGTCCTTATCTACAAAAGCAAAATATGAATTGAAATGGTGGGTTGATAACATAGATCATGCATTTAATTTGATAAGGAAGCCTGCCACTGAGTTTACATTGTATTCTGATGCCTCATTGCAAGGATGGGGTGGAGCATTGGATAAATGTTTCTACTGGCGGACAATGGTCTGCAGAAGAGTTTGTTGAAAATATCAATTACCTTGAATTACGAGCAGCCTTCCTTGTAATGAAAACATTTATCAAAGAAATTTCAAACAAACATGTTCCCTTGATGAATGAAAGAAATCGATAAAGATCTCTATTGAATATTCCACAAATTTACGCTAATTTCCTTTATTCAACTAAGGCAGGATCATTCATGCGTAATTTTCATGGCCATGAAAATTATGCTTGAATGACTTTGCTTTCTTTGGATAAAGCAAATTATCGAGGGGACAGTGTGCCTTTAAAATCATGATTGATAATACATCTGCTGTCAGCATTATCAATAACATGGGCACTTGCAAGAGTGAAATTTGCAATGACATTGCAGTAGAAATATGGCAGTTTTGTATTGATAATAATGTTTTAGTCACTGCAGCACACATCCCAGGTGTTGATAATGTTGTGGCAGACAAGGAGTCTAGAAATTTCCACATACAGAACGCTGAATGGAATTTGGATCCATCAGTTCTACATGAGACCTTGAAAGAAATCAATTTTACTCCAAACATAGACTTATTTGCCTCACGTTTAAACAATCAGTTTGAGATATATTGCTCTTACAGACCAGATCCAGGGGCAGCCTTCGTTGATGCATTCTCTATTTCTTGGAGTGATTTCAGTTTCTATTGTTTCCCTCCGTTTAGCTGCATACTGAGAGTATTACAAAAAATCAGGCAAGACGGGGCAATTGGAGTGATAGTGGTGCCGAGGTGGCCAACACAAACCTGGTATTCAATTCTAATGACCATGTTAGTACTACCACCCATAATCCTCAAGCCCCCCCCCCCCCCAAAACTGTTAACCCTACCAACACTGCCGTTGGAGAAACACCCTCTGTACAAGAAAACAGTGCTTCTTGTATGTCTGTTATCAGGACAAAACTCTCTGAGCAAGGGTACCCTGACTCAACAATAAGCATTATTTTAGCCTCTTGGCGTGACTCAACAAAAAGCCAATACCAATCTAGTTTAAATAAATGGTTGGATTTTTGCATTGTCAAAGGTGTTGATATCATTGCTCCATCCATAGTAGAGGCAATGGAATTTCTCACATCTTTATATGAAAGAAACTTATCATACAGCTCTATCAATGCAGCCAGGAGCGCCCTGTCCTCCTTTTTACAAATTCGATCACCTACACCGTTTGGCCAACTGCCTATTGTAAAACGATTTATGAAGGATATATATGAATTAAGACCATGCTTCCCTAAACATAATTCCATCTGGAATCTAGCAACAGTATTTGATTATTTTTGAAATCAAAAAAGTGCTGCTGAACTTCCCCTGAAGGATCTTTCCTTAAAGGTAGCTTTCTTGTTATGTCTACTCAGCGGTCAGAGATGCCAAACCATAAGTTTCTTAGACATACAAGAAATGGATTCCCTTGAAGATAGATACGTTTTTCGTATTAATGAAAAATTGACGCAGTTTCGTGCAGGCCATCATATAAAACCACTTGAATTTATGAAATATCCCACGGAAGAAAGACTTTGTATATTCACTCACCTGCAGGAATACATTAAAAGAACAAAAAATATACGCTTATTGAAAACCAAACTGTTAATCAGTTTCATTAAGCCACACTGCTCTATCTCTAGGGATACATTAGCTCGCTGGGTAAAATCTGTTTTGTCATCAGCAGGAATTGACACAAATAAGTTTACAGCCCATAGTACCAGGGCAGCATCCTCATCCCATTTGGCTCAGAGGAATTTCTCCATCACAGATATCATTGACGCAGTTGGATGGAAAAGTGAACAAACATTTCAAAAGTTTTACAACAAATCGCAAAAACGTTTTAATTTTGGTAATTGTATTTTAGAAACTGTCAACAGTAGTACGAACTCAAGAAGTAGTATTGATATTTAGTTTGAAATGCTTTTCAAGTGTTGTCTTATTGCCTTTATGAGCCATGAAGAATCTTTAGTTCTCCAAAAATGTCTCATTTTCTTCCCAGAACTTTTGTGAATTGTCACAAAAAGGGGGGGGGGAGAACTACCTTGGAAAGGGATACACACACATTGATGTATCTGTACTTTGATGTAAAGCACCTGCATCTGTGCACGTGTTTACTATATGATTTCAGTTTTTCCATTGGCTCCGTCTCGGCTTTGAAATCTCGTACAACTACGTAATGACGTAGGCTAATGACGAAATAGAATTAGAAATTAAAGGAGACTTACCTGTAAGTTGAACTTTGATTGTAATTCTATGAGTCATTAGCCAGGAGTGAAGGAGTTGGACGCCCTCCCATGGCAATCTTGTTTTGGGGTTACAAAGATTTCCCCTACCCGACTCCGTCACAGTTTACGAGACTTACGCCAATGAATATCTTTTAAGTCTGGTTGGCTCCTGCGCTGCGCTCTCTCTCTCGTCCAACTCCTTCACTCCTGGCTAATGACTCATAGAATTACAATCAAAGTTCAGCTTACAGGTAAGTCTCCTTTAATTTCTAATTCTACGTCACTGATCACAATGCTGTTTGCTTGTTGAGTGCTTAAGATCTAGGCCTGATTACTCTGCATGTTAATCAAGTTCAAAAGGCCGCTAAGCAGAAATCAATACGAGATGAGAACATCGCCAAAATTGTAAAGAAGTTTCCTACAGTTTTGGAAGGGATAGGAAAACTGAAATACAAACAAATCGAATTGGTTATTGATCAAGACGTGCAACCAGTTGCCCAGCAACAGAGGAGAATCCCTTTCCATTTAAGTGATAAAGTTGAAAAACAACTACAACAACTTCAACAAGAAGATATCATTGAACGTGTGCCCGAAGATGAAAAAACTGATTGGGTATCACCCATAGTCTGCGTTCCTAAAAAGAATGACGAAATTCGTATTTGCGTAGACATGAGAGCTGCTAATCGTGCAATAAAACGAGTAAGACACCCGATTCCTACTGTCAATGACATTGCCCTTGATCTAAACGGAGCAAAAAACTATTTTCAAAGCTGGATTTATCACAAGCATTTCATCAATTAGAGCTCAGTCCCCAAAGCCGAAATATCACTACGTTCACAACTCATATTGGCCTGTTCAGATACAAACGTTTGAACTATGGAACTAGTAGTGCAGCAGAAATTTTTTCAGTTCACGTTGCAACAAGCACTCAGTGGTTTAAAAGGCGTTCGAAACATAGCTGATGACGTAATCGTTCATGGTCGTGACATCAAAGAGCAAAATGAAGCTTAGAATCGTGCTTAAAACGACTTGTAGAACTTCACGTGACACTCAACATCGAGAAATGTAAATTTTTGAAAGACAGTCTTGATTTCTTTGGTTTCACGTTTTGCAAAGATGGAAAGAAACCCGATCCAAAGAAAGTGGAAGCTTTTGTCAACGTTGCCACACCCACAAATGCCAGTGAAGTCAGAAGTTTACTGGGAATGTCCAACTATTCGTCACAATTTATTCCTGATTACGCCACAATAACAGAGCCTCTTCGAGCATTAACACGGAAGAACACGCGTTTCGAATGGACTCCTGAATGCGAAGGAGCATACCAGAAGCTGAAAGATGTATTGACGAAAAATCCAGTCGTTAGTTATTTTGATATCAACAAGGAAACGTTAGTAATAGTTGATGCAAGCCCCGTTGGACTTTCTGCTATTCTCGCACAGAAAGAGCCTGGGAAAAAATGTCCAAATATAATTGCTTACGCAAGCAGAGCGCTGTCATCTGTAGAGAAAATATATTCACAGACTGAGAAGGAAGTGCTGGCAATCGTCTGGGGAATTGAACATTATCACCTTCATTTATATGGAGCACCATTTACATTGCATACGGATCATAAGCCTTAGAGATGATATACGCGAATCCATGTTCAAATCCACCAGCAAGGATTCAAAGATGGATGTTAAGACTCCAACAATACAATTTTACAGTCGTTTATAAAGCCGGTATTTCAAACCCTGCTAATTTCCTCTCAACTTGAGAGTCTCAAGACATCCGATGCAAACAAAACATTTCAGACCGAATGTTGCTGAAGATTACATCAATTTTGTTACAGAAGCTGCTATACTTCCAGCGTTTACTCTGGAAGAAATCAAATGTGCTACGGAGGAGGATAAAGTCTTACGTGGACTTCGAGCTGCACTTCAAACAAGCTGTTGGAACTGCGATATCGTAAGTTCTTTCAAAAATATTTGTAATGAAATGTCTGTTGATCACAGACACAAAATATTATTACGCGGTACAAGGATTATACTCCCGAGTTCATTTAACGTCGAGCAATTAAGATCGCACATGAAGGTCAACAGGGAATTGCAAAAACAAAGGCACTTTTACGTGAATATGTTTGGTTTCCAAACTTAGAAGAGATGGTAAAGGAAGAAATAGATAGCTGTATTCCATGCCAAGCTGCGGGAAATCCTGAACCCCCAGCACCACTCCAAACATCACAAATGCCTGCAGGACCATGGAAAGAAGTTAAAATGGACTTTCTGGGACCTTTTCACAGGGGAGAGTATTTATTAGCCGTGATTGATTGTTACTCAAGGTACCCTGAAGTTGAAATCGTTTAATCAACAGCTGCACCAGTGGTACTACCAAGCTAGATGTCATATTTGCCAGGCACGGAATACCAGATAAAGTAACATCGGACAATGGACCACCGTTTCAAGGAAAAGAATTTGAACGTTACATGACATTGTTAGGAATAAATCATGTACCAAGCACACCACTATGGCCTCAAGGCAATGCACATGTAGAAGCATTTAACAAACCGTTAGGGAAGGCACTTCAAACAGCTCATGCAGAACATCGAAAATGGAAACAAGAGTTACAGAAATGTTTACTCAATTAGAGAACAACGCCACACACGACTACAAAAGTACCTTCAGCTCAGCTATTGTTTAACAGAGTCGTAAAAGAAGAACTCCCAGTTTTGGAGAGAAAGTCAAAAGTTGTCAACCGACACCCAGAAGCAACACGAAACGACGAAGCGAGATAGGAATCTGCAAATATTTACGCTGATTCGAAAAGACGAGCTAAACACAGTGAAATACAGATTGGAGATCATGTTATACACTTACCTCACATAAGTATTGCACTTACTCAAAATGGCGCCCAAAAGTGTCTTTTTGCCCAATCAACGAAATTTGCATAACAAAGGCATCAGCATTTAAGGGTTTCTCTACCGGGTGTTTTGGCCGGAAAATAATTGTTAATTCGTTTGCTTTTCATTCATAAGTAAAATGAAACCTTATTTTGTTGGTTTCTTTGATAAATTAGCAAAAACCTTCGCACAACATTGAACAAGATTTCGGCAGCCTTGAAGGAGGAGTAGGCCAAAACAAAATGATAAATGGATAGATTTCTTAGAGCAAAGAAAACAACATTTTAATGTTTTCAAATTGAGATTCAACAAACTTTATCACCATGATAAAAGTTTTCCACTTCGAATGTGATAAAAGAAGAAAATTCAAATAAATAACAAGGCCATCACTGAATGTAACTCAACTTAAATTTGTCGAAGAAGGAGTCAGGTTTAAGAAAATACGCTCCAGTCGCTTGCTAAATTTCAAATTACCTTGAAACTAAATTCAAGCGTAACGAGTTTGTTAAATACATCAAAATCCATATGTTGAAGTGTCAACCATTTGCCTAAAGTCTTCCAGGAAGCAAAATTAATTTTAATGTGATGAAAGTAATATCAAGGATATTCTTACCTTGGAATGGTTTCTTTCCGTTTTCCCTTTGTGTTTATCCTTCTTGCCTTCCTCACGGAAAACTTTTGTCATAGCGATAAAGTTCGTAGAATCCTAATTTGAAAACGTTAAAATGTTGTTATCTTTGCCCCCAGATATCCGTTTCTCATTTTGTTTTGGCCTACTCCTCCAGCTATACTGCCAAAATCTTGTGCAGTGTGTCCGGAGGTTTTTGTTAATTTATCAAAGAAACAAACAAAATAACATTTCATTCTACACTTACCTCACATAAGTATTGCACCACCTTACCCAAAATGGCGCCCAAAAGTGTCTTTCAGCTCAATCTACAAAATTTGCATAACAAAAGCAGCAGCATTGAAGGGTTTCTCTACTGGGTGTTTTGGCAGGAAAATAATTGTTAATTCGTATGCTTTTCATTCATTAATAAATGAAACGTTGGTTTGTTGGTTTCTTTGACAAATTAGCAAAAACGTTCGGACAACACTGAACAAGATTTTGGCAGCATAACTGGAGGAGTAGGCCAAAACAAAATGAGAAACGGAGAGATATCTGGGGGCAAAGACAACAACATTTTAGTGTTTTCAAATTTGGATTCTACAAACTTTATCGCTGTGACAAAAGTTTTCGGTGAGGAATGCCAGAAGGATAAACACAAAGGGAAAACGGAAAGAAACCATTCCAAGGTAAGAATATCCTTGATATTACTTTTATCACATTAACATTAATTTTGCTTCCTGGAAGACTTTAGGCAAATGGCTGACACTTAAATATGTGGATTTTGATGTGCTTAACCAAATCGCTTAGTTTAATTTAGTTTTAAAATAATTTTGAAATTTAACAAATGACTGGAGCATGTTTTTTTTAACGTGACTCCTTCTTAGAGAAATTAAAGTTCAGTTACATTGAATGACGGCCTTGTTACTAATTTGAAATTTCTTCTTTTATCACATTCAAAGTGGAAAACTTTTATCATGGCGATAAAGTTTGTAGAATCCAAATTTGAAAACACTAAGACTTTGTTGTCTTTGCCGCCAGATATCTATCCGTTTCTCATTTTGTTTTGACCTACTCCTCCAGCTATGGTGCCAAAATTTTGTTCAGTGTTGTCCGAATGTTTTTGCTAATTTATCAAAGAAGCCAACAAAATAATGTTTCAGTTTACTTTTGAATGAAAAGCAAACGAATTAACAATTATTTTCCGACCAAAATACCTGGTAGAGAAACCCTTAAATGTTGATGCTTTTATTATGTAAATTTTTTTGATTTGGTTGAAAGACACTTTTGGCCGCCATTTTGTGTTAGGTGGTGCAATACTTAAGTGAGGTAAGTGTATTTATGAATGAAAAGCAAACGAATTAACAATTATTTTCCTGCCAAAACACCCGGTAGAGAAACCCTTAAATGCTGATGCCTTTGTTATGCAAATTTTGTTGATTGAGTTGAAAGACACTTTTGGCCGCCATATTTTGTGTCAGGTGGTGCAATACTTATGTGAGGTAAGTGTATGTAAACAAAAGAAGCAAAATAAATTGTCAACGAGATTCGATCCTGTTCCATACACAGTGATAAAGATCAAAGGAACAAGAGTAACTGCGAGAAATAACAACAAATTCATCACTCGAAATATATCATTCTTCAAGAGAATATCAGACAAAACCGTTGTGGAAGAATCAGAGGATGATTTACGTCGTACGTCGAATGAGCAAACGAACATTCAACAAACTGTAGTTCCAAGACGTTCAGAAAGAAATCGAAAACAGACAGAACGTTACGGAGACTCCATAGACTCATCAATCATTCGATAGATTGATTTTTTTTTTCTATTTTTGTAAAGAGAAGAGTAAATGTTGTATTGCTATATTGTTATGTTGCGAAATGGAGGCTAGAACCCAGACTTCTTATATACGCCCTGTACATAGAGATATGATTCATGAGAGTTTTCGCTGCCGGAAGCTTAGAAATAAATGTTGTCTTTATAGAACTAAATCTAATGCGGGATACAACACAAACCATCCTCTTTTCTGCAAATATTTTCATGAAATCCTGTCATCACATCAAGCTGATCATTTTCACCTCTATCTTCCACCCCTAAAACATCTAAACTGTAAAGCCTTTCATAGCCACTGATTTCTCTGGTAAACATACATTGATTGTCTGAAAATTCTCCTCCTTGAATCACCCAACCAAAAGTTGTCCCTTCAACTTTTGGGTCTTCTGGTTTGCCTTTGAAAATATCTTCTGTTTTAATTTTGGAGTAGAATTTGTCTCCAAGAATTAGATGAATTGTGTACTTCCTTGAGGATTTCATGTAACATGCTTTGTCTCTTGTGTGTTTATACATAGTTTTTAGCTCCTTCAAATCTGGCCTAGTTATTGTTGTGAAATCTCTTAGGTTTGCTCCTGTGACTTCTATCTCTTCTGATGCTTTGTTATCTACTGACTTCACAACTACTTTGTATATTGGCAATGCTTGCTTATTTGTTCCATTGGCAGTCATAATATTCTTTGTTTCATGTCTAATTGGTTTCAATTTAAGCATCTTGATGGCATCAGTTGAAATAAAGTTTCTCCCAGACCCAGTGTCTAAAAATGCCCATAATGTTTGATACAACATGTATAATTGGTGGCAGTGTCTCTTCTCGAGATGGAGAGAAGCCTGTAAGCACGCAACCTTTCTTTTCTTCTTTTTCACATAAGCTGCTATGATGTTTTGCTTTGCAGTAGTAACATCCTCTACTAAAATACTTATTTTCTCTGTGTCCCTTTTTTCCACAATTAAAGCATAACTTGTTATCTCCGAGGGGTGTATCACGAGCCAAAAAAGCGTACGAGATTTCCCGGATTTCTGAAATCCCTGACAATTTGGTAAGGATTTCCGGATTTCTGGTGGGACTTCCCAGGATTTCTGAAAATAATTTTTTCGAGCTTTTTCACTACGTTTTCAAGGATTCCGTTCAAAATAAGCTCAACCTTGTGAAATGTGTCTTTTTTGCGACAAAAGGATGGCCTTCCCATTCAGTTTTTTTACATTGTGTGTGACTTGGATGGTGCAAACCTGTAGGAAAATACAAGGCCATGTAATAGCCATGTACAAGCCTTGTAGTTATGGCCTTGTAACCTTGTTCTAGCCCAGAAAAGCCTTGCTGTAACCTAGTGGTTCGAAAAATGTTAATTAGACTTGTTGAAACCTTGTGGAAGCCTTGTGATAGACTGGTTGTAACTTAGAATCTTACTGATAGCCTTGTAATTTTCTTCAAGGTTTGTACAAGATCATAACAATGTCATAATCCCTGCTACAAGGCTAAAACTTGGCCTGTACAAGGCCAAGTTTAGCCTTGTATTTTTGTACAGAAAGCTTTCGTGCCAGTTAAGGGACTGACTGTTTCCCCTTAGGTTGACATCGAATAGTAAGGTTGGGTAATCCATTCTGCAATTTTCTGAAATGTGCGACCGGTAGTAATATGGAGTTCCTCCGGCTGGCATGTAGACTTGCCTCAAGTCTATCTCTTCAGTCCGTCTTACCATTCCCTTTATGGTAGTTCCTGGATCCGTCATTTTCCTGGATCCACCATTCCAGCATTCCGTCAAGAGAGCTGGGGAGAGAGAGAGATCTCCCGTTGGAATGTTGGACGGAATGTTGGATTTAAAAAAGACGGACTGAAGAGATAGACTTGGGACAAGTCTAGCTGGCATGCAGGCAAAACACGGCTAAGGAAACTAGCAAAATGTGGTGTTGTTTGTTGGTATGTTGCATAGCAACTGCTCTTAGCAGCCTCGTACTAAAAATATTGAAACACGAAAAGCCTCATTTCCATTCTACTGTCTCGTTTTCAATTTGAGACTTCACAGGCTGGAGATTTTGACAATTTTGAAAAGATTTGAAAGATTTCAAGAGATTTGGACAGATTTCTCTGGATTTCATAAAAATCCTAAGGATTTTAAGGATTGCATCAGGATTTCCGGGATTTGCTGGTTTTTAGAAGGATTTGGTGGATTTTTAAAATTTTGAAAAGATTTCCGGATTTGATTTTGTATTTCTAAGCAAGGTGTACGAGATTTCCGCTCGTGATACACCCCTTGGTTATCTCTAAAATATTGTTTTCTTTCCTCTGTTGTTTCATATTTGTCACACTTGTCTGACCAGTGCTCTACATCACAATAAATGCACTTTGGCTTTCTCTTCTCTTTGTTTGAATCTCCAGCATACCAGTGCCTTTCTCTTCTTTCTGTCTCTGCCTGTGTCATCTGGTTTGTTTCTTCTCAGCCATGCATGAATATTCTCAATTAGATCTTGCATTTCCCATGTTTCCCACTTCTCATCTATTCTCACTATATCTGACTTTATGGCTTGAAGCTTATTCAAGGTTGTCATCACAAATCCCCTAAAAACCTCTTACTCTCCTAGTGTCAATAGGGCATCACAGTTTTTGCTCAGTTTCTCATAGAAATCTTGAATTTTTTGGTAAGTAGCTGATCTTATAACTGGTAAATTTACAATTTTTCTCAATGTGTGTGTTTATAACAGTTTGTGTGTTTGTCCATATTTTTCTTTAATCTGTCCCATGCTATCTTTAGACCTTCTGAACCTGGCTTCAAATTTGCAATTTTTTCTCTGACTTTTGGATTCACCATTTCCAGCAAGTAGCCAAATTTGATCTCATCACCAAATCCTTTGTTTAATACTTGTGTTTTAAACATATTTTCAAATGTCACCCAATCTGACAGAGTGCCTTTAACCCTATTTTAACTGGGAGGAGTTTTTGCCCCCCCCCTATCGGATTTTTTTTAAATAGCTCTTAAATGATGCTACCTACAATGCTGAAACTCCTTGATTTTTCCTAAAATTTAGTTGCCAGTCAGAAAATACAACTTTCAGCACCTATTGTTTGACCACGTGACCACCACATGCCCATATTTGGAGAGTGGTCACAAAGAAATTCTCTAAAACAGCTCTAATTTCTTCCTTTGTCACTAAAACTAAATACTATATATACCATTCGATTTGTCTCGATGAGTAATTACATTTGATATATAATTTATTCATATTTGCTGACATCAGCAGTTTATTATTGCTATGACGTCATCAATCTGTATGACGTCATATTCTTAATGAATGAGTAATCTTTCCATGCAAAACTGATGGAATTACCTCAAATATCGACGAAGGTACTTGATTTCACCAATAATTTGCGAAATTAGTAGTTTTTAATCTTAATTATTGAGCTAACAATTTTGCATCGAATCGAATTTTCATTATTTAATTAGTTAATTTATTAGAAACCAAAATTATCCATATGAAATCATATGAAACTACAAATTAATGGTGTCAAACAGGTATTTGGACGGTTTTTGCCAATTTTATTTAGCCATTTGTTAATAATGGGCCCTTTCTGCAAATAGCACGATTTTCTCAAAATTTGCATTGTTTTTGGTTGCCTAGCAACCAATCACGTGACTTTTGATTGATTGATGCTATTTTTAGATTCTCCTTTGTTCAATAATGACACTGGGCAAGTTTCATTGTCATAGCTGTTAAACTTGCGGAGAAAAATAGGCGGGGGCGAAAAACGCCCTCACCCCCCCCGGTAGAAAATCACTCTTTTTTTTACCCGGCTAAAATAGGGTTAAACTGCGTAACCCTAAGCTCTGGCAAATTTTGAATAATTTGCTTTAGCTCCAGCTGCCAACTCCAATTTTCTTTCTGCTAATTTCATTTCAGCTTCCATTCTCTTGTCCCATATTTACTGCTCTCTTGAATATTTTTCCTCACTTAGTTTTCTTTCAAAATCTGCTTGTAATCTCTGGTGTGCTATAAATCTTTTAGCCTGCGTGCAGACTTTACTTTCACTGCGAAGGAGAGCCTATGAGGATCTTGTAAAGTCTGCGAATTAGCGTTCATTATCCTGTTCTGAATGAAAAGACCCCCCTGCGAAGAGGAGCTCAATCTTGCGCAATACATTGACACCTCGAACAGGAAGGAAGATTAATCCCTATCATTCGAAGAGAATCCCATCCCACCCACACAACTTCAGAGCCTGCAAACTGCAGAGGTAATAGGTCGGGTAATAGGTATGACAGACTCACCAGTTATTCAAGAACCTCACTTGCTGACACATGTCTAAGTTAAGGGTACTACCAACACACCATTACCCATCTGATGATCAGCTCATCAAATGAAAGTTTAGGCCTAGCCTGAAGTAAACATTCTGTCCTTGAAGCGGAGAAACTTTCAAAGAATTGCCTCTTGATTGTTGTAGACTTCCTTCACCTTGAGAATATGCTTGACTGTTTATAATTCCTTTCCAAACAAAGTTTCATCCCAAGTTGTCAAGTCCCGAAGACAGGCAAACTGGCACACTTCATCATCGACGAACCTGTTTACCACAGCAACTTCCTCCAACGGTTTCGTGTTGTGTCGCAAACAATCACCACAAAGGGCTGCGAAAAACGCGACGATTCTATCGGCTTTTGATTGGGTCCTTAGAGTCTCAAACAAGATACTGATTGGCTAGCAGACAATAGCCGAACAAAGGCGAGTATCATTGCGCAAGATCTCAGAACTCAATAATGGGCGCTAATTCGCAGACTTTACAAGATCCACTTTGGCTCTCCTTCGCAGTGGAAAGTAAAGTCTGCACGCAGGCTATAAATCTTTTTTCTTGTAAATGAAATTCTCTCTCTTTAGCTCTATTCTCCTTCTCCTTAATTTGATTCTCGTTCTCTTTCAATGCAGCAATACGCTTTTTTGTCATCAAGCTGCTTTAAGAATCTCTCTTTTGTTTCCTTCTTCCATTGTCTTACTGCCCTGGCTGATTTGCCTTCATCTATTTTTAGCTCTTCAAACTGCAGTATCAAATCTGAAATCTTTCCATGAATTTGTTCTATTCTCTTAGTCACAATCACAATCTCCCTATAATCGTTACCCTCCAATTACTCGTTTGGTTGATCAGTGAAATACGTTAATTTCGTGATCTCTTTCTCGATTTCAAAATCCCTTGATTTCTCAATCTCCTCTGAAGTTGGCCTAACTTCTTCTCCTTCTTGTGCCATGATTTCTCAAGCTCTCGTCCTGGCAGGATCGCCACAAATGTACCGAATTTGTAAAATTTGTCAAGGTACACCCTCACAAATGGTAGCAGGATTGCCAGATGTACCAAATTGTTTAGGCACACCGTTGTTTATCGACCACTTTTTGTTGAAAATATTGAGTTTTCAGGAGGAGAGCCAAAATCAGCAAAAGTCAATGGTTTTAGTGTTGCTTTGCAACAGATCATTTGACTAATCAGCATATGATACTATTTCTGGAATCAAAATTGCTTGGTCATCATGTGTACCAAGTTGTATTGCCATATAACTTTGCTCTGCTTAGAAAATCTGGAGCCCCCCCCCCCCCTCCATGAGAAAGTGGTCCTTGATTTACCAATGAAGAATAGGGTTAACAAAGGTTCAAATTAAACGAGCGGATTGAAATAAAGAGTACCATCAGTTTATGAAATCAAATAGATCTTTCTCATATCGGTCGTTTCACCTTAGAAAATTCAAAACCTTGTTAAGCATTCTTATTTCCCATATTCCGTATTCCGCTCTCCGGATTCTGTATTCCGCTTTCCGGATTCTGCATTTTAAAGATAGCCGACAAAATTTCATGAAAACAGCGAGCCTGGTAATCGCAGTGGGAAAAAAATCCTCTTTTGTTTTGTGGAAAGAGTAGTTGTATTGTTTCAAAAGGGTCACCGAAGCAATTTGTTATGCATGCCTGAAAAGAGATGCAACTGCAGCATGCGACGATGAGAAAATAAAAGCATCGATTTCGTAATGCAGGGATTGCCAATCACTTGTTGACTGTTCCATACGCCCCTTATAAATCTCTTTTCGAAGTCCATAATTCAAATAGTTACTAACAATCGCTGGTGCTGACACATCTTTAGCATTGTGCATCAAGACCTCCGAACTAACTAAATTCACATAGGTATTTAAGTCGAAAGGAGATATTTTAAGGACTGCTTCCTCAAAATGGATAGCATATAGCAACGTATTTAATTAAATGTTTCTAACAGAAATAAGCATCACAAATCTACCTTCTGTCTCTTCGTCCTGTAATATTCGTACAAGCACAAATGTTTACCTTTGTTTTGTAATTAGTATCACCCCATCAGATAAACATCCCAGCACTTCGGTGCTTAAAATCACAATTTCAACTTCATGCGATCCAATTTACAATATGACAAAGCAACTACTATAATTACTACCTTATGTTCGGTTGCCTTTCATCCCCATAGCTTATTTTCGTATTTTATATCTGACGAGCATTTTTCATTTCGTTCTTGCTCAGCCAAAAACTTCGACGCCATTTTTTGGCTGTCAGAATACTCTTTGTGTTTGTTGAAGTGAACGTGCAAGATCAAAAGATCTTCGTATTTTGATTGAAGCATACCTCATAAAATCAAAGAAGGAAAGCAAGAAAAATTGTTACTTATGATATGAATATTATAAAGCATGATACCTGCTGCAATTGCACGGAAGTTTACTTCTCTTCACCGCCTCTATTTGCATTCAAGACGACAACAAGTCATGCACTCCTTGCTGGCTCGTCATAACAACATACCTTCTATTATGTCGTAAAAGAATTTGGCATCAAAGGAATTTTGATAAGAGCAGTCTTTTAAAACTCGCATCGTGGACTGATGGACTACTGGGCTATTGGGGAAACCTGGACAAACCAATTACACTCATTTTTTTTATAAGAAACCGCTTATAAGAAACGGTAGGCTCAATTTTTCGAAAGCTAAGAAAAACATCCCTACCTGAATTAAAAACTAAGAAACTTCTGGAATTTACAGTTTTAATTTTCCTGTCGGACTCAAGAATGTTTTGACACTGTACAGTTAAAGTAACTGTTTGGACATTATTTTTAGTGCGAATCATGTTATTTACTTGCTTTTGAGATCTCACTAAGTAATTCAGGAGGCGTTTAGACAAAACGAAATTAACTCTACACTTCAGGCATTACAAATATAAGAAACACGTAAGAAAATTTTGGCAGCCAAATGGCCCAAAAATTTAAGAAAGTGCCTACCAGCCCCGGACCTTAGTTTATTATAAAAAAAATGAGTGTATCGCTTATCTTATAGGAACATCTGCTGATGAGAAACAGTAGTTGCCTCTTCCAAAAAATCAAGAAACTCTGCGAGATGCGATGAGACTCGAAGTTAAAGGAATTGAGTCCATATAAATAGCTGAGCTATAACACTATGCTGACAAACTGCTGACGGCCTTTTAATTGTTATCGCACAATTGTGCTAAAGTCATTAGTAGTGGAGATCAGAGACTTCCTAATCCCCCCCTAATGCAAGTCTTTGATTTCCACTACTAATGACTTTAGCACAATTGTGCGATAGCAAAGGGCCGTCAGCAGTTTGTCAGCATAGCCGTTAACGCTCAGCTATTTATATGGACTCAACTCCTTTAACCCTATTTGTACTGGGGGGGGGAGGGGCATTTTTCGCCCCCCCCCCTACCAGATTTTGCTGCGTTACGCTAATACGACAAGAGATATAACCACCAGTTTTGGTGACTTTTACTCAAATTTCATAGGCAATTAAATTCTAAACATTTCATTGTTCTACCTCTGATCATGTGACCACAGTAATACCATATTTGGAGAGTAGTCAACAAAGAACAAGCTTAAAATGCTCGCAGTTTTCGTATCGTTCACTTGGTCGATCTCAAACATGCACCATTCGATTGCATTTGATGAGCACTTTCATTTGATATATAAATTTTTATATTTGCTTATGTCAGCAAAATTTAATATTTATGACATCATTCACATTTATGACGTCATTTCTCTAATAAAGAAGTGTAAGATATCAATTTTTTTAGTCTAAATTGCTTCATCTTATTAATTTGATTCATTTTGAGTTCATTTTTACCAGATAAAAGGACAGGACTGGCAAAAACCTGCGATGAAAGTAAATGCATGCAACAAAAGGCTAATTTAAGGCTAATTGTGCTAAAAACAGAAACAAACAAATTTTGAAAAGTATATATTTTTGAACTATAACATATTTCCTACTATTTGAAACAAATTTGGAGAAAATCGGTTGAGTGGTTGATTAAATAGAATTTTTCTGGGGAAGAAGGTATAAATTTGCCAATTTTCGTCAGTTTTTCGGTTGCCTGACAACGAATCACGTGACTTATTAATTGTCATTGTTATATTTGAATAGCCAATTGCCTAAAGAACAATAGAGGTAAGTCTTATTGCTATATATTTTGTAATTTTGGAGAAAAAGAGGGGGGGGCGAAAAAGGCCCCCCCCAGTACAAAATACCTAAAAAATCGCCCAGTACAAATAGGGTTAAGAAGCTTTTTCGATTTAGCATTGCTTTAATCACTAATCAGCAAGAGGCAAGATTTTGTTTTATGCTCGCGCATATTGCAGAGCAAGTGCGAATGTTTGTATATCATTTTTTTTTAATCTTGAATCAACACAACAGGTACAAATGCAACATTCTGCAAATTCTGCACCTCATGGTTCCCAATGTTGAATAAGAGGATGTAAAAAAGAAAAAAAAATCCAATCAGCACAGAACAAATGCATTCGCTTTTATCTGAATTTAAAAAACACAGCATATGTTTCGGCTACAGAATTCAAAGATATAAATTGGCTCCCAACGCAGAATAGAGTTGATCAAAATACATGTGCAAACATAACGAAATTCTTCAAAGGAACGGATTCAGCTCATACTGACAAAATATTCCTCCCAACTGACCAAAGCCGAGTAAAACGAAGATCAAGGTTTAGATTAAACCTACCATTTCACAAAAGTAACGCTGGCCAAAAATGCCTGTCGTATTTGGGGCCAAAAATATGTAATAGCCTCTCTTCTGATTTAAAATCTACAAAAAATATCAACTCGTTCAAACACAAGATCGAAAATAATTTTTTCCAAAATGTACAGAGAGAGAACGACATACACGTATTTTCTATAAGAAACTAAGAATTTCGGCCAGTACTGATAGCTTCTTAGAATTATCAGATTTTGAGAACTCAGAGTTTCTTATGAGTTTCTTAGAGGTTCCATAACAATCTTCATGTTCACTCAGAGGCGTACGCAGCACCTTAGGAGTGAGGGGGTCTGGGGCGTAGCCCGAAAAATTTGTTTGTGACCACGCCCTTCAGACGCTGGGAAAATGAGGGAAACGCCCTTTTTACATATATTTTGCATCGTAAACATGACTGCAATGAATACAAAATAGGTAGGATGTTTCGTTGAATTTGCATTGAGAATTTTATACCCAGCATATCAAGTACGAATTACAAAATCGCTTTTCTTCTTTACTGTAAAATTGATTTGGCGCTAGTCGTTGTTATGATATTCAGGAAATGCCTCTTGTCGCCACTTCATCGTTGTTTAGTCAGTAAATGGCATCTTTTGCAAGAATCTTTTGAAAACAGGAACATTTTGAAAACTGACATGCTACTTTGGCTTAGAATGCCTCTCCCAACATCGTTCGAGCATTTCTTAGAAACCCAAAACATTTGCTCCACCAAACCTTAGACAAACCATTCTCTCCTTGCTGTTCAAGAATCTCGAAGACCACCCCCTGACAGATCTGCCTGACCCCCCCCCCCTGAGGTAAAAATTTTTTTGCATTTTTGTACAACGCTGGAGGACCATCTTTTTGAAAAGTGGGGGGGGGGGTCCGGACCCCCCCCATTCATTCCCCCCCTTGGGTACGCCACTGTGTTCACTACCTGTGCCCTCCTTCAGCATTTCAAAACAATATTTCTTGAGCAGCCTTTCCAATGTGTAGACATTACTGAAGTACCTTACAAGTAATATGATACAGGAAACGAGTGAAAGTAAAGAGAAATATTCCAAGGAATTCCTTTATCAAAATAAATAGTCTCCTTCCAACGTGTACTTTCTCGGTACTGGAGTTTCTTAATTTTTTGGCGATCTGAGAGTTGACTTTCTTATGGGCAGTTTCTTATAAAGAAAATACGTGTATACATGCTCTACAAAAACCACACGTCCTCCCTCACATTCATGATTCCGGCCTTACTAAATTATGCTTTATCCAAAAGCACATTAACAACTATTGATTATTATGTTTCTGCAACCACCTTCAAGATGACCATTATGGAATTAACTGGGTAAAAAAAAAATATTTTCGAGCCCCCCCCCTGATTTTCTCCGTGAATATAACAGCTATGTCAACGAAACTTACACTGTATCATAATTGAACAAAGGAGAGTCTAAAAATGGCATCAAACAAACAATAGTCACGTCATTGGTTGCTAGGCAAACAAAAGCAATGAAAATTTTGACAAAATCGAGCTATTTGCAAAAAGGACCAATTATTAGCAAACAGCCGGTTAAATTGGCAAAAATCATCCAAATGCCTGCTTGATACCATTAATTTGTATTTTCATTTGGTTTCATCTTGATATTTTTGGTTGCTAATTAATTAAATAATTAAATAATGAAAATTTGATTCAATGCAAAATTGTTTGCTCAATAGTTATGATTAAAAGCCATTTATTTCGCATAATATTGGTGAAATCAAGTACCTCCATCGATATTTGAAGTCATTCGATGAATTTTGCATGCAAAAATTACGAATTCATTAGGAATATGACGTCATAAAGATCGATGACGTCATAGAAATAGTAAACTGCTGATGTAAGCAAATATGAATAAATTATATATCAAATGAAAGTACTTATCGAGGCAAATCGAATTGTATATATATATATATATATATTGAGATTTAGTAACAAAGAAAGAAATTAAAGCCATTTTAAATAATTTCTTTGTGCCCACTCTCCAAATATGGGCATGTGGTGGTCAGATGGTCAATAAATAAGTATTAGCATTGCTATTTGCTGATAGCCAATAAAGTTTTAGTAAAAGTCAAGGAGCTTCAGCTTCATAGCTAGCATCTTTTGGAAGCTATTATGAAAAATCCGGTAGGGTGGCGAAAAACACCCCCCCCCCGGAAAGCCCTATTTTTGAGTACCAATTCCACTTTGTAATCTAAGAAGGGGCTTAGATGTCAGTCAGTGAAGCAAGAAAATAAGAAGAAAGTAAGGTAGTCACTCTCGTGAAAGCAATTGATTAACATTTTACCTTTGCTAATTAGCACTGAAATAAAGAAAGCGCACAGAAAGCGCACTCAAGACAGAAGTTTCCCGCGTTCCTATAGCAACATTTGACGTCGGCTTATTTCATGTTAGACAGATTTGACACCATAAGATAAATAAATCACCATGATGTTTAACCTATCTATCTATCTATCTATCTGTCTATCTATCTATCAACATAATCAGTAAAGCCCACAGTGGGCATCACGCTGATGAGGTTCTGATCACTAAACCCGCAAACAACTTATGAAACAAAACTTGAAATGAAAACAGCTATGATTTACCTGATTATGATGTTTGCAGGTTGAGTGATCAGTCCCTATGCGGCTAAACATTGACATTACAAATTAATAATAATAACAATAGATTAATGGATTCAATTTTTTTTATCGGACGAGTTACCACATGCCGCAACAAACATTAATAGCAAGTACAAAGAAAAAAAAATTATTCTAATTTTAAATGTCGTCTCAATGCTGATTTAAACAAACTCAGAGTTTTCTGGCTTTTAAGTTCTGGTGGCAGCATGTTCCATTCAACGATTTTTCTTGCGTAAAAGGAAAATTTGTAGCAGTCTAAGCGTGGTTGTAGAGGAATAAAGTTCCTTGAAATTTCTCCGCTGCTCCTTGTAGCCCTTCTCTGTTCCAAGATGTATGATGGAAGTTTCATGTCAATCTCATTGTTAATAATTTTATAGGACATAACGAGACGCATATATTTCCTACGTGTCTCCAAGGTCGGCCAGCGTAAGTCCTCTAGCATTTTGGTCATTGTGCCTACTTCTCTGCAGTAATTATTCTCCACAAATCTTGCAGCCTTTTTCTGTACTTTCTCGATTTTGTCTTTCTGGCCTTTCAAATATGGATCCCATGCACATGCTGAATATTCTAAATGTGGACGTACTAGGGTAAAGTATGCTGCACATTTTATGTTCTTTGGGCACATCCCAAGATTTCGCCTTAAGAAGGCTAAGGATCTGTTGCCTTTGTTGACTATTTTTGTGACATGATGCTCCCATTTTAATTTACAGTCAACCTCAATTCCAAGATAGGCCTGATGAGCTACCTCTTTCAGAATTTCACCATTCAACTTATATTGGAACACTGGATTATTTCCCTTTGGTCTAGTTGACATGTGGTAACATTTAGAAACATTAAATGACATTTGCCATTTCTCTGCCCATTCTCCCAATAGATCAAGGTTCTTTTGTAGGCTTTTAGCCATAACTGAATCATTCACTTCCTCATATAAAAGGCAGTCATCAGCAAATAATCTTAATTGGCAATCTATTTGCATAGTTATATCATTTATAAAGAGCAGGAATAATAAGGGGCCCAGTACTGTCCCTTGCGGCACCCCTGACTCAACTTTGACAGACTTTGAAGCCTCACCATCAACAACTACTTGCTGCTTTCGGTCCTGTAACCATGCATTGATCCATCTTCCAATATCAGTTGATTGTCTTATTCCATAGTAGTCTAACTTTGACATTAGTCTTCTATGTGGAACAGTGTCAAACGCCTTACTGAAATCTAGAATCAAAATATCAACATTGCTGCTCTTGTTTCTTTTCCTTGCTATGTCTTCTAGTGCTGTAATTAACTATGTTTCACATGACCTCCTAGAACGAAATCCATGTTGCTCATCAACAATAATTCCTTGACTATCACAATGGATCATGATGTGCTTGAATATTATGTGCTCTAGAATTTTACAGCAGACAGAAGTTAGAGAGACTGGTCTATAGTTAGCTGCCTCTTGTTTTGATCCCCTTCCCTTGTAAACTAGTACAACATTTGCATTCTTCCAGGCTTTTGGTACGCTTCCTGTTTCTAATGATTTAACAAATATAAGCCTTAAAATGGGGGCTATTTCTGTGGCTGCCTCCTTAAGAACTCTTGTTGGTAACTGATCAGGGCCATTGGCCTTCTTTCGATCCAAATTAGATAGTAACTTAGCAACACCTTGGCTTTCAATCTCAAGGTTGCTGATCATTGGAATCTGTTGATTGCCTATGTTCTGTGTACTATTTGCATTTTCCTTTGTAAATACAGAAGTATATTGCTCACTTAGTACTTCTGCTTTTTTCTCAGAGTTGGTAATGTCTTTTCCTTCTTTCCGTAACACTCCTACCCCTATCACATCTTTTCTTTTTGAGCGAATGTAAGACCAGAACTTATTTGACACTGAGTAGCTTTGCACAATTTCATCATTCGATTCCTTGATGTCAAGTAGCCCCAATACATAGCCATTATGTGCCTTGTTAGCTCAGCATTTATTGCTTTTCTCAGGGACTTAAATTTCTTCCAGTCTTCTTCTCTCTTTGTTTTCTTTGCTCTTTTGTACAGTCTTTGCTTTTTTCTAATCATCCTACGAATTGGATTTGTTATCCATGGTATGTTCCACCTTTCTGACATCATTTTTGATGATATGTTTTCCTTGATTGAGTTCAAAAGTTTTGATGTAAAAATGTTCCATAGATCCTCCACTGATTGGTCTCCTTGAAGCTCATTCAGTAGTTTCTTCATGTCATCCTTCACATTTTCCATATTCCCTTTACAGTAGATATAAATCTTGCGAGCTTTTTTCTTGGATAATTTCACATTAATTTGAATATCTGTCAACAGTATCATATGATCACTCATGCCCTGACAAGCATCTAAATTTTTTATCAGATCTGGATTTGTTGTAAATAGCAAGTCCAAAGTAGCCTCTAGCCTAGTTGGATTTTTTGTTTTTTTGTACTAGATAATGGTCATTCATAATATCAATAAGTGCTTGGTTTAGCTCATAACCATATTCAGGATTTTGGTTTACTTCACAGTCACTCCAGTTTATATCAGGGGCATTAAAATCACCAGTCAGCACTATATTTGGAGCACTTTGACTTGCTTGCATTAAACTTGTCAGTGATCTGTTTAGTTCAGTTAGGGGCTTTATGTCTCTACTTGGTTGTCTATAAAAGCTTCCAATGAACAATGGTTTGGAACCTTGCAGGGAAACCTTAACCCATTTTCCTTCACAGTCAGATTCAAAACCTATCTCTTCAGTTTCCAACAATCTTTTGTGTGTGGCTATAAACACACCTCCCCCACCTTCAACTCTATATTTCCTAACTATGTCAAACATGTCTGGAAATACTTCACTTCAACTGTAGTACATGTCAAGATGTGATTCTGTACCACATATTATGTCTGGTGCATGTTGTGTGATAAGTTCTATCAAATCATTTCTTTTCTTTTCAGATCGTAGGCTCCTGCAGTTCACTGTCATTATTGTAACATACCTTGGTTTATCAGCTTTACTCTTTCCTGGCTTACCTTTTTCACCATAGTTATGATGATTTAGGCCAGATGTAGTACTTTGCCTTGTGTTTTCCTCCTCTTCTGTTGAATTCAGTACACTGAATGAATTTTCTGATTCAATAAGTTCATCAAAGAAACTATTTGAGAAATTTGGGCAACTGCACTTGTAGCAAATCCATGCAAAATTTGTACCTTGTAACTTCTCGTAATCTTTACCAGATAGGGCTATACATTTAATATGCAACCGAGATTCACATTCATCACAGTTAATTGCCCTGTGGTTTGATGCCACTGCTTTTTCACAGACTCCACATGGATATTTAACTGGACCTGGATTTAGATTTATATCACCGCATTGTAAAAGTATCGACATCAAGAAATATCTTTGTCGATTCCTCGTTGTTTTCCAGTTAGGCCGATGTTTGATTCTTGAGTAATGCCCATTTAGAGATTCAATTCCAATTCTGACTGATTCTGGAGCAGCAAAGAAGATGTTTGTAAGCTCACCATGTCTTGGAAAGTTCGTTTGTACAACTTCATATGCAAATCGATAGAATGATATTGCGATACACACAATTATTATCGGAGCAAGAAACTTTTACGTCCGCCATATTTGATTCGCCTCTCTCGCCAATCCCTGGTACAACAATGAACAACAATAAATTTACCCAGAATTAGCACGTTATTGACTTCATTAGCAACTTAATTATCTTAAAACAATAGTTTTTTAGAACGAATGAATCATTAGTCACTTATTGATAGTACCCATTATGCAAATAAGTGAACTTTAGAGGGTGATGTAACTGGCGGTCTGCACAGAAGTTAGCACTCGCAGCATCATCGAAAATAGAAGGACCCCTCTCCAACACGGCCACAGATGCAAACGTGGCAGGTGAAGTTGAGAGGAAAGGTGCAGAATCCCAGCAAACAATGACGCCATTGACTGGGGGGAAGGCACATGATCGCACTGAACCAAAACATCTTCATGCATACGATTCTGCACAGAGGCTATCTTTGTGACTGCTGGTCTCAAATTAAATACCCGCGAATAGCAACAATTGAAACGCTCTGTAGGGTTCTGCATAAGTAATTTTGCGCTATCGTAAATCTCACCTGACATCTAATTTGAGACAGATGCGCCAATAGTTTCATGCACAAACTAAGCAAACTGGGGGTAATTACTTTTGATTACCTACGAATTGGATTTGTTATCCATGGTATGTTCCACCTTTCTGACATCATTTTTGATGATATGTTTTCCTTGATTGAGTTCAAAAGTTTGGATGTAAAAATGTTCCATAGATCCTCCACTGATTGGTCTCCTTGAAGCTCATTCAGTAGTTTCTTCATGTCATCCTTCACATTTTCCATATTCCCTTTACAGTAGATATAAATCTTGCGAGCTTTTTTCTTGGATAATTTCACATTAATTTGAATATCTGTCAACAGTATCATATGATCACTCATGCCCTGACAAGCATCTAAATTTTTTATCAGATCTGGATTTGTTGTAAATAGCAAGTCCAAAGTAGCCTCTAGCCTAGTTGGATTTTTTGTTTTTTTGTACTAGATAATGGTCATTCATAATATCAATAAGTACTTGGTTTAGCTCATAACCATATTCAGGATTTTGGTTTACTTCACAGTCACTCCAGTTTATATCAGGGGCATTAAAATCACCAGTCAGCACTATATTTGGAGCACTTTGACTTGCTTGCATTAAACTTGTCAGTGATCTGTTTAGTTCAGTTAGGGGCTTTATGTCTCTACTTGGTTGTCTATAAAAGCTTCCAATGAACAATGGTTTGGAACCTTGCAGGGAAACCTTAACCCATTTTCCTTCACAGTCAGATTCAAAACCTATCTCTTCAGTTGCCAACAATCTTTTGTGTGTGGCTATAAACACACCTCCCCCACCTTCAACTCTATCTTTCCTAACTATGTCAAACATGTCTGGAAATACTTCACTTGAACTGTAGTACATGTCAAGATGTGATTCTGTACCACATATTATGTCTGGTGCATGTTGTGTGATAAGTTCTATCAAATCATTTCTTTTCTTTTCAGATCGTAGGCTCCTGTAGTTCACTGTCATTATTGTAACATACCTTGGTTTATCAGCTTTACTCTTTCCTGGCTTACCTTTTTCACCATAGTTATGATGATTTAGGCCAGATGTAGTACTTTGCCTTGTGTTTTCCTCCTCTTCTGTTGAATTCAGTACACTGAATGAATTTTCTGATTCAATAAGTTCATCAAAGAAACTATTTGAGAAATTTGGGCAACTGCACTTGTAGCAAATCCATGCAAAATTTGTACCTTGTAACTTCTCGTAATCTTTACCAGATAGGGCTATACATTTAATATGCAACCGAGATTCACATTCATCACAGTTAATTGCCCTGTGGTTTGATGCCACTGCTTTTTCACAGACTCCACATGGATATTTAACTGGACCTGGATTTAGATTTATATCACCGCATTGTAAAAGTATCGACATCAAGAAATATCTTTGTCGATTCCTCGTTGTTTTCCAGTTAGGCCGATGTTTGATTCTTTAGTAATGCCCATTTAGAGATTCAATTCCAATTCTGACTGATTCTGGAGCAGCAAAGAAGATGTTTGTAAGCTCACCATGTCTTGGAAAGTTCGTTTGTACAACTTCATATGCAAATCGATAGAATGATATTGCGATACACACAATTATTATCGGAGCAAGAAACTTTTACGTCCACCATATTTGATTCGCCTCTCTCGCCAATCCCTGGTACAACAATGCACAACAATAAATTTACCCAGAATTAGCACGTTATTGACTTCATTAGCAACTTAATTATCTTAAAACAATAGTTTTTTAGAACGAATGAATCATTAGTCACTTATTGATAGTACCCATTATGCAAATAAGTGAACTTTAGAGGGTGATGTAACTGGCGGTCTGCACAGAAGTTAGCACTCGCAGCATCATCGAAAATAGAAGGACCCCTCTCCAACACGGCCACAGATGCAAACGTGGCAGGTGAAGTTGAGAGGAAAGGTGCAGAATCCCAGCAAACAATGACGCCATTGACTGGGGGGAAGGCACATGATCGCACTGAACCAAAACATCTTCATGCATACGATTCTGCACAGAGGCTATCTTTGTGACTGCTGGTCTCAAATTAAATACCCGCGAATAGCAACAATTGAAACGCTCTGTAGGGTTCTGCATAAGTAATTTTGCGCTATCGTAAATCTCACCTGACATCTAATTTGAGACAGATGCGCCAATAGTTTCATGCACAAACTAAGCAAACTGGGGGTAATTACTTTTGATTTTTTGCGTAGCATTCTCGTTAGACATAAAGATCAAAATATTGCTTTTCAGGCGATTCAAGTCCTTATGAAAGGCACTTGATGTTTTAATGAAGGCGACTTTAGCAGCAACAATCATCTCTCTGACTTTAGCTAAAAACAGCATCAACGATCATTCGGGGTCATGAAGCCATCAATATTCAGTTATTCTTATGCTTGCTTAGCTCAGGACGGACTTTGTAATCATCCAAAAGGATCTTATGTTTTTTTTTCTAGGTTGTTCCATAGTTTAGCTCCGCAATAACTTCTTTTGACCCCTAACAGTTTTTAAGGTTTTAATGCACCTTTTCAACTAATCACGGTCTCGATACCGCACGAGGCAGGGGGCGAAAATTTGGATGTAAACTTCCTAAGAAACCACGTTGTTTACACTGCTTCAGTACGGATTGCTTTGCTCACGCTGTTTCTTATTGCCCATTTTGCAGCACCTACTTCTGAAACTGACCACAAAATACCTTTATACACCTTTTCAAGTTTCAACTAACCGCAGCCTCAACGCCACGCGCGATATGGATATGGGTGTAAAGTTTCTAGGAAACAAGGTTGTTTACACTGCTTCAGTACGGATTGCTTTGCTCACGCTGTTTCTTATTGCCAATTTTGCAGCACCTACTTCTGAAACTGACCACAAAATACCTTTATACACCTTTTCAACTAACCGCGGCTTCAACGCCACGCAGGATACGGCTGTGGGTGTAAAATTCCTAGGAAATAAGGTTGTTTACACTGCTTCAGTACGGATTGCTTCACTCCGGCTGTTCCTTATCGTCGATTTTGCAGTCTGTATGCATATTTCATTTTTCTTCATTCCGGTGGCCTGTTATTTTTGGGACAGTTTTCTAAAGGCTCTAGCAAGTGCTGAGCTCTGATAGGCAAAGGAACTTGAATAATATTGCTGTGCCAATTTGATTGAATCTTGCAGAAATATTGCATTATTTAGTAGCTACTTGTGTGGTATGTGCTACAAATTTCAGTTCGAACGAAGTGAGTAAAAAATTAGCGAGACGTAGGTAATTTAGCTTACATTCTTTCCCAGACGCAAATGCATATATTTAAAGCGTTACATAAGTCAGGCTTATACGTTCCAATAAAGGTGCTTACAAGGACGTTGTACAAACTTGATAAAAGAAGCGAGGCACTCGTTAGACATTAAACCATGAGAAATGGGAATAGAAATGTGACTAAAGTTAGTTAGCTGCCTTTTTGGCTTGAATCATGCCCGGATGTCATTTTGTTGAACACATGACATCACATGACATCCGGGCATGATTCAAGCCAAAAAAGGATGCTACCTCACTTTACTCGCATTTCCATATGCACTCCCAAGTTGTAATGTCTAACTAGCGCCTGACTTCTCTTATCAAGTTTGTACAACGTCCATGTAGGCACCATTATTGGAATTGATATGCCTGACTTACGTAAACCTAAGCATTTGCCCTGTGTACCATGTCACCAAAACAGGACTGCAAATGAAACGCAATTCATACAAGGCAGGTGCCGTTGGGATGACAGTTCATGGATGTTGACCCATTACCTTTTTGCAGTTTTGGAAATGAACATTACTGTATTCTTAATGAATAAAGCTAGAACTGTATAAAATATTGACTACGAAAGATTTAATAAGTTCCATTCTTATCGAGCAGAGAATAAATGCTTCTTTTATGAAGGCAAGTATCTTTAGATTATTGAAAATATAGAATTCTGTTGGTTTATTCTTTGAATCAAACTCCGTCAAAGACTGGAGAAGCTTTTAAGAACAAAAGCTTTGTTAAGAAATCCTGTTTCAGCTTCTAAAAACTACATAGTTTGCTACTTTACTTAGTGAAATGTGAACTGACAGATCATACTTCAAACTTTGGAGAAGATTTTTGCGAAGAACCCTTTGCATCTAAACTAGGAAAATACGAATTCAAAACGATAAAATTCTATCACACATCTTAACTAACAAGGTAACTGTAGGTGCATGTGATGTGCTCGTGGGGTGCTTATTACTTTAATGAAGTGAGTTAAAATACTTGCTTAAATTGTCTTGCTTCGTTTTAAATCCATCTTGCTGTTTCTTCTTTGTCATTCTCGTCTTCTTGACAATTGCCTTTGCGATGAATAGGCCTAAAGTTGTGGCTAAAATTGCATTGAGAAGAATCATGCCATGAGCAAAGGTAAACGAGCTTTTCACATCCCTCTGCTTGCCAGAACCTAAAATGATTGAATATATTGTGATATAATTTACCAGTTGCGTTATTCTGCATCACAAATAGTAAGTAGGCCGTTTTCTGCAGTGAAGGAGGGCCGAGGGGATGGAGGGGGGCATTATTTTTGAAAATAGTAAATTTTTTGATGATAGTAACCACTATCTTGCCTGAAAGTCCCTAATATCTGATCTATCCTTAGTGTCAAATACCCAGACATGGATTGTATTTGGTAAAAGAGTAAACTAAAGAAGCTCTAAACGATGGTTGTAAAATGAAGCCGTAGCCCCACAGCACTGATGCTGCGCCACCGCCCACCGCAGAATAAGATTTCCTGAAAAAAGATCCGCTTGTTGTTGGCACATTGTTGTTGTTGTTGAGCACATTGTTTTTATAGCTTGCATACATAGTTCTTATATACATAAAATTGGAAGGGTCGACTGGATTTCCACCATGAGCATGCTCCATGTTTCTTAGTTATGCTTTTAGAGAATCAAGCTCTTCATCCGAAACTGGATTATGCATACCAGAGTGCTGTCGCCCATTATGCCCATGTCGTCGATAACATTTGAATTAGATCGTCAAGGAGGTTTTTATGAAAAATCCGAGTAAACTGGTAATATCACTAACTAATTGAGAAAAAAGTGTGAACGTTTAAATCAGATCACTCAATTCTACATGGGGACTTTTCAAGTTTTGGAAGGTGGGGGTAAAAAGGCATTTTCTCTCGGCGTCGCCCATTATGATTGATTGGCAAATAATTCACAGTGCACAGCGGTGAAAAGTCTTTACAAGAAGAACTGTTTATTCACTGTAATTTGTCAATCCCTGAGCACTTTAAAAAAAACAAATTAAATAAGAATTGACCTGAACTTTGAGTTTTGACAATTCAAATGCATGCTTCGACTTGCAGTAAATCTTTCCTTATCTCTTGTGCAAGCACGGGTGAGTTTTTGGCGTACATTTCTATATAATGCAGCGTTTTTGGGGTTGAAAGATGGCATCTAAATACTTAGAAACATGAAATTGACAAATCAAGCCGATTCGATTAGAGATGTGTACAGAATATCTTGCTGGGTTTCAATGATTAATTACTAGTTCCCAGTCCCCTGAAATTCATTCTCCTGCTCATCGGCCATAATGGGCGACACTGCATTAGGCCTTCTAGACCATGGGCAACGGTGCATCGATCTTCTGGGGAAAGAGAAGACCAGAAAAGCAGAAGTTTTTATGCATGCCAACTATCATAACTGTATCTCAGTTGATCAATTTGACTTTGTCTAAGGAAAATCAATGGTGAATCCATACAACGTTGTTTTCTTTTGCCATGCCAGTTCTATCTGGTTTCTACTGCTTAGGCAACCATGAACTGACTTATGAACTCAAATGATCCGCAATGATTCGGATAAGAAAACTGGACATGTAATGGGTACGAAATTATTTCATTTTGCCTTCCTTTCCAATGAAATCGGTGGATCATCGCATGCGCTTAGACCATTTAGCATAACGAATTTCAGATTAAAGATTTTTGTTGATTTATGCACGACTTACCGGTTGCTTTATCTTTGCTTTCTACAAAGGGTCCAATATTGAGACTGTAAGTTTTTGAAGGTGGATAATCGTTGACTTCTTCCTCGCTACCTCTCGTCTTCAGTGACCTCAATCCTATATCCTCTGATTCCAAAAATACCGACCTTCGAACTCGTTTGATGTTGTTTCCTTGACAACCAGATGTGCAGCGAGAGTCAGACGATTGCTTGTGACACATGAACGTTTGACAATGAAGATAAAGGTATGTATACCCGAAGAACTTGAATGACATGAAGCTGAATCTCATCTTTTGTGATGGTGTCGCAGAAATGAATTGAATTGTAGTATCAGAAGCACATCTGTAAAGTTAATAGAAGCAATGGTTATGATTACACGTGGATTTACCATTTTAGCAACATGTATGCCGACATTGTTCCCAGCAAACGTTTTCACTGTGTTCATGCGTTTGTATCCTATCTCCAAAAATCCCGATAACATATTTAACGAGAGTGAACGAGCATGTTCATTCCCTGAAAGATGATGAACGGAATCTAGTCAATCAATGTCTTTCTAAGGGTTTTGTTTAGTTAAATGATCAATCCTTTATATAAAATTTAACATTTACTGGACATGCGTTTGTGCCATACCCTTCTTTTTAAGGAGGGCAATATGGCACAGAGAACTTTATAATTCCTTAAACGTTGCGTTTTAAGAGAGAACCACTAATGCCCGTAGTGACCAATCTAAGTACTAATGGCCCATATAAGTACTTTGTGTATGTCATACTACTAAGATACAGTTGTAAATACTCTCGAGCCATGACATATACCGGGTGAGCCAGAAAAAAGGATCCCCGTTTGAAATGTCACGGCTCCCTGGATATCAAGACAATGATATCGGCAAATATATAGTTTCTTGGTAGACATATTCAAATCCATTTTAAAATCTACCTGACTGAAATCGGCCACTTCGTTCTGAAATTATGAGGGATTTTCTTCAGAAAGCCTCATCAAAAAACCCTCAAAACGTGCCCAAAATCATGAACAGATTTCCCTAACATTTCTGCCTTACAATGGCCTTACAGCAATGACTTGTGAACACTTTAGCACGTGCTATCCTCTTGGGAGGATGAACAAGTCCTCCCCCTGGTATCGACGACCTATTCAGGGGGATTCCATTCCCCCAAGAGAACAAAATACATGAATTTATGTGAGTGTCATCAATTTTAGGGAGGAGAATGTGCTCATTGTTTTCATTCGTTTTTGCAGGATTTTTGAAGGGGCTTTCTGCAGGAATCACCCATATCCACGGGAAGGTATGGCCGATTAAGGCCGAATAGATTACTGAACCTAACTGAACATATTGGCAATAAAACAAGACATTTTTCAATATTATTGCTTTGAAATTCATGGAGCAGTGGCCTTCCAAGCGGGGATCCTTTTTTCTGACTCACCCGGTAGTTTGGCTAGGTGTCTGGTATGCGTAGAGTGGACAAGTTGGAGAGTGCATTTCGGGCAATATTAGTCCTTTAAGTCTAGTGCAAAATATTCCAATACAGTCTCAAAACATCTAACAACAGATGAATTGATCCATCCAACAGTTTACATTGGGTTTCGTCGGTTTGTGAAAAATCAAATCTTCATGGGCCATTGGCCCTTCCAGGAACTTGAGGTATGTGGGCCTAAGTTGTTTTGGATTTCAGACCGATAGCAACGGGGTAACAATCATAGACAGAATCTTTCCTCTGCCTTTATGTTTTACATTCATTGACCAAGGCATACACATGGCAGACATATCAAAATACTCCCATTTTGCCCAATTTGATAGGGAGAAAACTGAAGTTGTTTGCAGACGGTAAAAAAGGGACCTTCCCTTTAAGAAGAAAGAAATCGCTTTCAGCATTTTCAAAAATAATGAAATATGGCTAATTTGTACTGTCAATAGACAAATTTTTGAAGAAGGTGTTATTTTTACAATTTCTGCTAGCTGTCTTACCTTGTTCGGTCTTGAAAAGGTGACCATATTGTCTCAAGGTGTTATTTAAGGACAAGCTCATTGAATTAATCTCACATCTTGACTTCCCGGTTGCGCCAAATGACCCAGCGTGAAATTTACCCTAGATTTGTCTTGACTTCGAATTTGTTTCAAAAGCTTTCAAGTTACCCCCTAATGAACTTAACTTTTCATGAGTTGAATTGTTAACCGATATCTTGATCATTCGGGCATGAAGAGGTAATGTTATGAATACAAAAATGAAGAAGAATACCAACAATTCTTAAGAGTATGGTCACATGAATAGAAATTTCAAAACAAATTTTTATCAATCTATTTGGACCGGGCTGAAATTTTTATAGTTTCGACAGGGGCGTTTTTCGCCCCCCCCCCCTCCCTCTTTTTCACAACTACAAAAGATATAACAGTTAAACTTAAAGGGGCAGTCAGACACGAACTGTGGTAGCAGATTCTGCGTGTCACAATCCAATTCGTATAGGCCTAGATACCAAAACATGTCTACTGTATCTCTTTGTTCGCTGTAATTCTGATGACATTAATTGAGCAATGAATCCAGTAGTGTTTGAGAAGGTTCTATTCACCTGTCGGTCACCAAGCATCATAAATCTGACTCAAAAACCATATTCTTTGGTGAGTTTCTTGCTCACTTCGACTTGTAAATTATCTCTTCGCAGCTTCAAAGTTGCTTTAGCAAGATCACTGTTTACGACTTTCAGCAATTTATGACAGACAAAACAACTTTGCTAATGCATGAAATCGACATAGATGAACAACATCTGTGAATTAAATCCTTGACATTGTCAAGAACAACGTCGATGGAGATGAATTGAAATGTGTGATAATCCCATTCAAAATCTTCATTGACGAGTCGATGCTAAGCCTAAGCACTCTTCATACAAATACAATGAAAATGTCCCGCACAAAGTCACGTCTGACTGCCCCTTTAAGCCAATTGTGCTTCGGGAAATTAGCTTTACAAAAAAACGATAGAGGTCTAATTAGAAACGTTGGTTGTTGCTAGGCAACCAAAACAATAGGAAAATTATCAAAATTTAGGTACTGACTTAAAGAGCAAAATTCGTCCAGATTAACATGAGCTAACAGGAAGGGTTGTAGCCAGAAGTAGTAAATAAGAATAGAGAAAGATATCTTCACAAATAAAATCCAATTTGACTTGCAATTCTTGCTAATTAAGAGCAATTAGCAATTGAATATATTCATTGAGACTTCTATTGCGAATTATATTCTATTTTTAGACTTCTAATTAGTGAAAATAGCTGGTAATAAAAAATCCTGACACTATTTTACACACGCTTAGGGCTATATTGTCCTAATTCATTAATTCTGTGACGTCATAAAGATAAATGACGTCATGGATATCAAAAATTTGTGATGTTAGCAAATATAAACAGACTATATATCAAATGAAAGTACTCTACAACACCAATTTAATGGTGTATATAACTTTATCATTAGCTTTATCATTAGCGATATTTGCACGAACAACGCGAGGATTTTAATATTTTCTTTGTGACCAGTCTCCAAATAAGGGCATCTGGAGGTCACGTGGTATAACAATGGACAATTAATCTTTTAAAATTTGTTGGCCAATTACATTTTAGAAAAAGCAAGGATTTGCAGCACTATATCTACAACAGCATTGGAGGTATTTGAGAAAGTTAAGTTGAAACGTGGAAACATTTTTAAATGAGGCCGCATGCTCGTGTCTATTGAGCTTGAACAAACATCTAATGTGAGAACATTAAAATCAATATGACGTGAACATTTTTATTGTCTTATCTTATGCAGTAAACGAAAATTAAGTTTTTGAGTTAAGACTTTCATTATTTTTTCAAAAGATTGGGCTGCTTCGAAAAGTGGTAGCAATTCTGTGCGGCAAGACCGTACCAGGTCTCTTTGACTTAATGCGTTTGGGTAAAGGCAATATCGGGCAATGTTTTAAATTTTTAGAAAAAGCAAGGACTTTCAGCACAATATCGACAACAGCAGATGGGCAAGTTAAGTTGAAACGTGATGAAAAGTTTTAAATGAGTACGCATGCTCGTGTCTATTGAGAAGGAACATCAAATGTGGGAACATTCAAATATGACGAAAAAATTTTTATTGTCCCATCTTCTGCAGTAAACGAACATTTCCTTTTTGAGATTAGACTTTTATTTCTTCAGAAAATGGGGCTGAACAGTCGCAGTTTGCTTCGAGAAGTGGTTGCAACTCTGCGTGGTAAGACCGTACCAGGTCCCTGTGACTTAAAGGCAATACCAGGCAATGTTTTACACATGAAACCGCAATGATCTCATGATGAAACCACGATGAAACCCTGGATAACGGTCAAGTTTGGCTTGTTTATTCACCCGTTTAATCGAATAAGCCCAAGGAATGTTGCTCCTGGTTTCCTAAATACTTCAAGAAAACTAAATTTAAAATATTATTAAATTTTCTTCTCTCTCGTCAATGTGGTAAAAATCAATTTGGAATGTTGTAACGACGGCACAAAACAGGTCTCGTGGTAGCATATTGCTATCCCACACACAGCCAGCCCAATGTTTTGAAACAGCAATTAATAGTCTGTGCTCTAAAAATTTCATACAGGATGTCCCAAAAAAGTGTCCGACTTTAAATTTGAATATGTCCGAGACTATTTAATGCAAATGAACTATTTAGGCAATTTTTAAAGGCTGAAACATGTAATGCTCTGTTCACTCTATTGCTGTTTTGAATTTTGGAATTTTTAGAAAACCAGGGGGTTCCTTACAATTCACGCAAATTTTTAAGTATTTTTCGCTCTTTACTCCACTATTCTTGAATGTTGTTCTAATTTCTAAGAAAGACTTGTCTAGATAGACCAGAAAGAACAATCTAAATACTTTTAGAAATTTGAGAACGTAATTCATTAAGATTGCAAAAATTCCAAATCTTACAAGTTGTAAGACGGGGGGGGGGGGGGGGTTGAGGTAACCGAAACCATAGCTATGAAAAACACAGTTTTTCTATCCCGTTTGCAGTGAACATATCAACTTTGTCACAGTTTGGTCCGTTATGCAGGTTTCCGCTTTGAAATTGAATGCATCTCAGAACATTAAGCATGCTTCTTAGATGGCCTTCGCAAAGTTTGCTCAATCATTCATTAGAAACAAGGCAATAAACTTTTTTTCTCCTTTTCATTACATTTCAAGGTCAATTTTGACCCCCTATGCATTGCTGAGTTATCTGAAGTTAAATACCTCCCTATCAGTGGTAGCAATTAGTTTCCTGGTAATTTAAGTAACTCATGTACAAAGAAAGAAACTTAAAACCTTCTTTTCCACTATGAAGAGGGCTAGTTTTGCTTTCCAACAGTAAATATAACCGTAAATGTAGACAGCAGTAGAGCAAAGGTGAAGAAAACCTGCACAAAATTGGCTATAACTTTGAGAGCACCTTGGTTTCTTAGTATTTAGTACTGCAATAGACTCAAAAGGAAATTACACGTCTCAGCTCTCAAATAATACAAAAACATAATATTGTCAGATTTATTCAAATTTAAAAGTTGAGAGCTTTTTGGGACACCCTGTATATTTGCTGTTTTATAAAGGGATCAATTTTGAAACTTCATTGGACGAAGGCCTTCAGAGGCGAACAAGCATTAACCGAGGTTATGAATTCGATGACTTTAGGCGGTTCTCACTTCTACTATAAGAGTGATCAGATATCTTAGGCTGATAGACTCAATAACAAGATTGAAATTGATTTGGAATTATTTTGATCGTGAAATAAAATGTGAAAAGCAAACCTTTCATTTATGAGATCGTAGCTTGATACATGATTTCTATCGGTGGTTGGTGTTGCATAGCATCTCTCAATTAAAAGAACAAGGTTGGTGTCATTTTTGCCGACCTGCACTTCGAAGTAAAGTCTTTGGTCTAACTTAACAGTAGCGGGGAAAATGCTTTGTAGCGCTGTGAACGTCTTGTCTTCAAACATCGACATTGACACTGTAAATGTTCCAAATCCAACTAGAAAGGAAAATCGATACAACAGTGTTCTTAAATGAAAAAATTCAGTAACATCAATGATCTCAAAAATTTAAATTAATCTTTTAGAGGGTGAAAGATTTCAAACAAAATAAGTTGTAAATTTTGTGACATATGGCAACATATATCATGTTTACACTCTACCAGTACAACTTTTCATTTGTAAAAGAAGTTTATCGAATCAGCATCCCAATTACAATGTTCTTGCTAATCAATTGATCATTCTTTCCGTAGAATTAATTTGTTCTGAAGCAGTGTAAATGCTTTTGAACTGTAAAGATTTTGCGAAACTTTACTGATACAATTTAATCCTGTAGTGGTTGGGCTATCTGACACGTCCTTTTTTGGAATGGGGGCAAAAAGCCCTCTTCCCCCCTACCTAACTCTTGACTGGAAAAAGATTGAGCAACCAGATTTGGTGTACTAATAGCCCCAGGCATGCACTTTATGACCATATAGAAATTACCCTTAAATTAGTCGTCATTATTGCTTGCGACACCATTGTTTTGTGTGGTGAAGAAAAAATGACAAAATCAGTCAAAATCAGGAAAAATGCGATAAAATTTAATTTGGAGCACAATTTCCATCCAAACTAAAAAATTATGAGAGATTACATCAAATAGCGCTACCCTGCAAAATATCTTTGCAAAACATTGCAATTTGCTACTATTTTGCAAAAATCAATATTTGAGAATTGGCCATTTTTACTTCAGGTAGGAAAATGGCCCCCCCCCCCCTTTCATTTGTCAAAATAGATTATTAAACTTCTCGAGTTGTTGCGTGAGAAGTAGCAGCAAAAAGTCAGAAATTTTCCGGGCAGTAATTGTTCTCCCGGAAAAGTTATAACAAAAGGTCTACTGGAGGGGGGTAGGGGCAGCCGAAATAGGTTTAAACACATTTAAGTATTTAGGATGATTCTGAAGACCTTGATAAATCGAAAATATCCAGCTATCCAATGGAAAAATTAATTCAAGTCAAACAAATAGACTTTTCACTCAAGCTTTAAAAAAAAGAAGTACTGTGAGGCAGCTGGTTGGCTCCTGTAAACAACGGGATCTTATTGTTGAATAAACAATCCTCATTTAGCACAAAAGATAAAAAAGGCGACTGATTGTACTCATTAGGGAACTTCATATTTTAGGGAGCCAAGCAGCCGCGTTAGTACTAGAATGGTAAGGTGCTAGAAGAAGCCCTTGTGACACACCAGATGTGATTTCCTGCAAGCTGCCAAAAGCACAACCTATTTTCACTCTTCCTTTTCTTTCAACGAGGTAGCTGTGCACGAACTTCAGAGTGTCGAAACTGAAGGCCCATCTGAGCAATAAAGAAGTCATTGGGGCACACAGTCATATGTAGTCGATAGGTCCATCACAACAGTTTGATTTATACCTTACTGATCGATCGGATTGTCTCGATGACCTGGAAAGAGCATGTTGCGTTTTGTGTCCCTCTCTAAATCAACACAGGAACATTGGAGAATTTTGATTCTATAAACAAACCATTGACTTTTTCCATTATTTTTAAAACGCAAGAAATGGCTGAACTCTGTTATTCGGAACACATTCAACATTATGCTTTAACTTCCATTGCTCATCTACTGGGTGCGCTAAAATAAAATATGCACATTTGAATGCCACGATAAATCTTACACTGGACCAATTTTGAAGATGTATGACTTAATCTTTAGCAGAAAGCCTGAATTAGATTCTTGGAATTTGTTGCAATTGTAATACTATCTTATTGTAATATAGTAAAGACAGCCTTTCATTACAAGCTCTTATTCAAACACCATCTCTTGGTTGTCACAATTTTCATGACCCAAAAATGGCGACAACAAAGCCCACACAGAGATGGCATCTGCAAGGTGTGCCAGTTGAACAAGAGCCTTTAATCGAAATTAAATATATAAGAACCAAATTTGCACGCAACAGGAACTTTTTGAAGTTGCATGATTTCAGGACTTTAGAGGATTCTGGCATTAACACAAGTTGCTGTTGACCACAATCAAAGACACACTAAGCACAGTATGATCTACGCAGCATACCCTGAATGTGTTATCGCTAGCTAGATTTCTCAATGCATTCCGTATCTTGACAAGGAACAGCTCCATCCTTAACAAGGGTAATGTTATCAGTTGAATCTAAACATTTGTCATACATTGAAAGCTTGGAAGTAAAAAAAAATGCCTTCTCGTTACTTAACTCTGTCAGATCAAGGTTTTTGCATCCTTGCTCACTTTATATTACCAGATACGTTCATCGGTGTGAGTTGCATAAGAATTTAGCCTGGTCGTACCTTGATAAAACTGAAAATTGAAAGTAAATTGACTCTGACTAAAATTCACAAAAACTTTTCAAATTAGCAAAGAATGTTACCTTCTGTGGCAGTGATAAATGTTTTAACTGGCTCTAGACGGATGGTTGATGTATTTTTGGTACGTTCAAGTAAACAGCTAAATTTGATTCTTTTGCCAGTCGATCGGACCAATTTTGATGTAGTATTCCCAAATGTCCACATTACTTCATTTTCATAAACGATATGTGTCGATGTCTCTGTTCTCGTTGTACCACATTTGTCATACGTGGTAGCCAGTCCATACTCGTTATTTGGGAAGTACCGTTTGCCAGTACAATTTGTATCATTCAATGTTATCGATGAGCCATCAAAAAACTGTGTCCGGTTATCCAAGAATATTGCCATTGAAGTTTCATTGCAAACGACTCTATTTGATCCGTCTGTAATGAAAACAGCTGCGATTACTGCGACAAACATGGTTGATATGACACTAAAGGTAGAGCAAAGGATATTGGACAGACCATGGGCCTTTGATTGACTTTGAGGCACGGGGGGGGGGGGGGGGGGGGGGGGGGGGGTTCTTGGCCAAATTTTGGGTAGGGGTCTGCCGCGAGCATCTTCAAAAGGGTACCGTTGGCTAGACTAATTTTACGAAAATGGTACCCTTGGCTAGACCAATTTGACCATTGTTTTAACCAATTATTACGAAAATGGTACCCTTGGCTAGACCAATTTTGACCATTTTATCGACCAATATTTTCAAATTTGTGCCAAATATGATGTCATGACCGTTTGCTAGACCAATATTGTCAAAAATGATACCCTCGGCTAGACCGTTGCTGGCCAAAATTGCAAAAAAGGACACCCTTGGCTAGACTAGAAGTCCGAAAAACTATACCCTTGCTCGCGGCACATCCCCAGGTACCTTTACTATGGAAGAACCCCCCCCCCCCCCGTGCTTTGAGGGTACCTTAATAACTCTGTCTGGCCATCTCTCTATTAAGCTCTCCTCCTAACAAGCACCCACTGGCCATGTAATACGACGCATGAAATATCAAGTATCAAATGAGTATCAAATAAGGCCAACTCGCGGTTAAGCTCCACCCCAAATTATGTCAAAAGCCAGGCGCGGTTAAGCTCCACCCCAAATTATGTCAAATGCCAGGCGCGGTTAAGCTCCACCCCAAATTATGTCAAATGCTAGAGGTTAACAGATAATGTCCATTTATTTATCTAAACAAGTTGGCATGTTAATTTTGATTTGGTTTGGGATAAAAGCTGTGTCAAATATGTGAATTGGCCAGGTAACATTTTATGTTGATATTAGGGGGAAAATGGGGCAAAAAACTAAGAGCTATCATCTATATCCTTCTTATTTGATTTTGTGAATCACCCCGCCTCTAAAAATCCTCCCTCTCTCTGTAGCACCCTTCGGATTCTCCAGGAATAAATGAGCCCATCCGGGCATCTATAAAGGGGCTGTTTTATAGAGAAGTTCTCGTATATCACTTCATGAAATATGTTGCCTTCTTGATAATATCATTAAAACAGAGGCTAGGTAGATATATTAGGTGTTATAAAAACCAACAACTAACTGATCACACAAACTGGCTAAAAGTTTATGTTGAGCAGCCTCAAAAGCCTATTTCAACTGCGCAGGGACGGTGGTAATCCAATTCAATAGCCTTATATCTTAGCTGCCTCAGAAATTTTACGTCTTCAAAGAGCCATTGTCATATAGGGTCCTTTGCAGGCACGCTGCAATATCAGATTTTCTGAAAATCAAACTTTGCCTGAGCAGAGGTTGTAGATCAGTACTCCTAAAGTTAAAACGATAACAATGTTTGAATTTATGTGAATTTCCATAAGTTCTTCTGATTAAGCCAAATTTGATTTCAGATTCAGGTTCTTTAAATGAATCACTCGGCCAATACAACAATACACAAGCAGTTTGGGCATGCGATGTGACAAATTGCAAATCAATATTGTATCGTCTTCAGTGACTGCTGCCAACCAAGTACATCCAATCGGCTATATTTGCATAACAGCTTTAGCTTCCTTACCGTCACATTTGGTTCCATTTCCAAAATAGCCAAATTTACAGTGACATGTATATGATCCATTTGTATTTGAACAAGCACCATTGATACTACATTGATGTTGTCCAGTCGTACACTCGTTTATGTCAGTGCAAGTAAATCCGTCGCCACTGAATCCACTCTTACATGAGCAATTGTATGAGTCATTGCCTGGATGGCAAATAGCATTTGGACTGCATAGTTGTGGTTTACATTCTAGAAAGAAATTGAAGAGAGGTCCGAACAAACATTCATATCACGAGGATCGGGAAAACAAATCTAAGGAGCATCAACAAGGACAGGTTTGGTAAGAGAATAGCACCAGTTGGTTTTGACTGAAACCGCAATTCAAAGTGATTAGCGATCACAGGCAAAGGAAATTCCTTCAACCTGTGATTCAAAACATTGATTCAGGACATTGGACGGACCATGGGCCTTTGATTGACTTTGAGGATACCTTAAAAACTCTATCTGGCCATCTCTCTATTAAGCTCTCCTCCTTAACAAGCACCCCCTGGCCTTCTAATACAACGCATTAAATATAAAGTACCAAATGAGTATAAACTAAGCCCCACTCGCGGTTAGGCTCCTCCCCACTTTATGTCAAATGCCATTGGTTAGCAGATAATTTCCATTTATTTATCTAAACAAGTTGGTATGTTAATTTTGATTTGGCTTGGGATCAAAGTTGTGTCAAATGTGTGAATTAGAGAGGTAACATTTTATGTTGATACCTGGGGGAAAATGGGGTAAAAAACTAAGAGCTATCATCTATATCCTTCTTATTTGACTTTGCGAATCAACCCGCCATTAAAAATCCTCCCTCTCTCTGAAGCACCCTTCGGATTCTCCAGGAATAAATAAGCCCCCCTTTGGTATCTATAAAGGGGCTGTTTTATAGAGAGGTTCTCGTATATCACTTCATGAAATATGTTAACTTTTTGATAATGTCATTAAAACAGAGGCTAGGTAGATATACTAGGTGTTATAAAAACCAACAACTAACTGATCACACAAACTGGCTAAAAGTTTATGTTGAGCAGCCTCAAAAGCCTTTTTCGACTGCGCAGGGACGGTGGTAATCCAATTCAATAGTCATCTATCTTGAAAATTTTGCGTCTTCAAAGAGCCATTGTCTCCTACGGGTCCTCTGCAGGCACGTTGCAATCTCAGGTTTTCTGAAAATCAAATTTTGCATGAGCAGAAGTTATACATCACTACTCCTAAAGTTAAAAAGATCAACAATGTTTGAATTTATGTGAATTTTCGATAAGTTCTTCTGATTAAGCCAAATTTTATTTCAGATTCAGGTTCGTTAAATGAATCACTCAGCCAATGCACAAGCAGTTTGGGCATGCGACGTGAAAAATTGCAAATCAATATTGTGGCCCCGTTTACACGATGCCGTTTTCATTTCATATTGGATTGGGGCTGGCAATCCGATACGAAAATTGTTCTGTTTACACGATACCGTTTTCATTTCATATCGGATTGGGGTTCTTTTTACACGACACCGTTTTCATTTCATATCGGATTGGGGGTTGTGTTTACACGGAAACGCTTTGTCATGTGCTGCAAAGGATTTCCTTTGTTTTAACACCCGCTGCGCAGTGCGCCAGATGAATAGGAGGCTCGTAGAATTGATAAGAGGTTCCGTTTTGAGTTGATACCGGATGCGACCGTTTACACAATATCAGATTTGTTTCATGCCACTTTCAGAGCGTTTTCATTTGAAAACGCGAAAACGGTATGAAGCATATCGGATTGGTGCGTTCTCGTGTAAACAGGAGCCATTCCGATATGGAGTGAAAACGGTCTCGTCTAAACAGAAGGCCAATCCGATATGAAATCAATCCGATATGAAATGAAAACGGTATCGTGTAAACGGGGCTTGTATCCTATTCGTAAAGGTTGAATAACAATGTCTGAAAGCAAGGATCCTCTGCAGTGACTGCTGTCAACCAAGTACATCCAATCGGCTATATTTGCATAACAGCTTTAGCTTCCTTACCGTCACATGTTGTTCCATTTCCAAAATAGCCAAATTTACATTGACATGTATATGATCCATTTGTATTTGAACAAGCACCATTGATACTACATTGATGTTGTCCAGTCGTACACTCGTTTATGTCAGTGCAAGTAAATCCATCGCCACTGAATCCATTCTTACATGAGCAATTGTATGAGTCATTGCCTGGATGACAAATAGCATTTGGACTGCATAGTTGTGGTTTACATTCTAGAAGGAAATTGAAGAGAGATCAGTACAAACATTCATATGATGAGGATCGGGAAGACATATCTAAGAAGCATCAACAAGGACAGGTTTGGTAAGAGAATAGCATCAGTTGGTTTTGATTGAAACCGCATTTCAAGGTGATTAGCGATCACAGGCAGATGGAATCTTTCAACCTGTGATTCAAAACAAGCAAAGCCTCAAAAGTTGGCTTGAAACCAAGGTAGCTAGGTCGCTCGTTGTGCGTCCCAGAAATTGCTTTCAAGAATAAACATGAGCATAGATCGAGAGAAGAAGGATATATCTACACATCTGCCACGGACATCGTGTGTTTTTCGGTTCAAAAGCCGATTAGGAGCCAATTCAGCTCTCTTATTTTTTGGTGTAATTAAAACTTCTGAACCAAAGAAATGAAATGGCAGAGGAAGATGTTTCTCTTGGTTCCATAATTATCTTTATTTTTTATATTAATTATAATTATTAAACCGAATGATAGGAACCCCGGACAACAGAACAGGGCTACTGGTTTTCAATGTAATCCTTTTGAAATACTCCAATTTTGTGTTGTATTGTAGTATAGCAATTAGGAAGTATAGTAGGTAACATGTAATGTAACATTTCATATTTCATGAATAGAAAAAAAATTATTTTGATTTCTTCTCCACTTGCCTACAGCATGAACTTCATTGTTTGAGTCAACTTGTCCAGTAATCACTTTTAAAGAGAATCAACGGAGATAAAAGCCCCGCGCAGAAGGAGTCTGGGCATTCTATTATTAGCCTATTGTATTTGATGATTTCGAGACGTTCGTGGATATTGTTTAGCAAGCAGAACAATAGCGTGCGTATGAGTTTCCTTTGTCCTATTTATAGATTGCATCTACTTAGCTCCGTTCATGCACTTAAATTGGGCTGTTGTGTTTTTCAGCTGACCGAGCAATATCAATACATCTATTCAAAGTAAGTTTAGGTTCTTGCAAGAGCTTTTGTTGCTGCCGAAGGCAGCCTTACTATTCTTCTTCAATCAGCTAGCAAAATAAGGCTGCCTGCCTGTCTGCCTGCCGTCTGTCTGCCTGACGTTTGGCTATGTAGACTGACCAGCTCACGGCTGCGGTTTGCGGGCTCGCGGCTTGTGAGCATTTTTCCAACAAGGAACAAAAAAGTTCTCCAACAAAAGATAACGAGTTCTTCCTACCTACTTAACTACCTAACTACGTCAATGGACGACAAAGGTTTATTTCTTACAATGCAGAACTCAACATTACGGACCATGGAACCATGGACTACAGAACTACGGAACCAAGAGCCTTGGACTAAGGAACTAGAAACCGGCGGAGGAGAGTAACTGAATTTTCTAAATCATTTACCTTTTGAACCATTACCCAACTGTAAATTCAAACATAATACACGTTTCCTTAGCGATAATTATTCAATTAATTTCCATAAAATTGACCTCGCTACAGTCGCATTTGGTACCAATACTAATCGGCAGCACTCTCTGACTGTTGTTATATCTAGTTGTACTTTTATATTTGAAACTCCACACACAATTCTGTCTCGAATAAGCTCATCTCTCAAATTGCTAAAATTGCATGTGCCAGCCAGGGCAAGAAGTGCAGCAGCATAAGAATCAATAGATTCATCTGGTGTCTGGCTTCGATGATTGAATTTAAATCTTTCATAAAGGACATTTATCTCTCGTAAGCAGTAAGCATGCCATAAATGAGTATCTTGTCAATTTTTTGCTTGTCAACTTCGCTCTCAAAAGCAAGGTCATAGAGTATATCAAGTGCCTCTGGGCCAATACAAGTTATGAAGGCAGCAACTCGAAAGGGGCTTGACTGTCAAGCCAAATTGGTTACAGTTTCGTATGCAGTCCAGACTTGGCACCTTTTTGTCCATTTTTGTGCAATGTTCTCTTGTAATTCGAGTCTTGGAGGCAATGGAACATTTGAGATGAAAGCTGTTGGCTGTACTATGGGCTCCTTCAGGTTGAGTCATGGTGAAAATATGATTCACACCACGCCTGATACCATGTAAGAGTGTGCAAGATACAAGAAGAGCAACAAATCGCGTGGCCTAGTCCCCATGATTATTCGAATGAAAAACATAACAACAGCAACAACAAATATATATACATAAAAGCAACAACAACAAAAACATAATATAATAACGTCACAATCATCAGGTGCGAAAATTGTCATCGCTCTTTGACTGGACTCTATTTGTTGTTATTTGTTGTACATACAAAAGTTTGTAGCACTGATGACCATGGTTTCAAAGTTATTCCAAGCTTTTACTTTCATCAACATTCTCAAGATAAAGAAATTGTTTCTACTATTCTAAAAACCTTGGTCAAACATTATTAGATTAATGTCTTTAAATCAGTGAGTTCTCCAGTGTGTGATTCTGAAAATACAACAGCAAAGACAGTCCCGTTTGTTTATTTTATGGTAATTTCTTTGTCTTGTGCAAAGACTTTCACAACTGAAGCTGATCTCTGGTCAGTCTTCATGATCATGATCATGTCCTGAAAGGAAAATACAGTTTCTTTTGTGTCTGATGATCTTCAATGAATTTCGAGGGTATTAAGCTTTCAATGCAACACTGAATAGAATGGCAGTTTACAATTTTAGCCCGAGTTTAGTGAAGACTTGGCTAAAAAAGTCAAAAATCCATCCCTCTTAGATTATCTTCAATGTCAAAACTGATACATGCAGGCAATTACCGTTGACTAGAGAAATATGGTTGGCTGCATAAATTCCGAAGCATCAACGCCATAGAACCACAAAGAAATGATGGATGTTACAATGTTTTCAAACGTTTTAATGTTTATTCAGCACTTAAGCTCATGTTTAAGCTTCCCCAACATCTTCAGTATAGAGATCCGGGAAATTTAGAGATCAAGGAAAGCAGTTTTCTAGCAGCTCTTCAAATCTAACCGAGATAGCGCTCAGTCAAAACTTTTTGTCTTCAGGTCTGTATTCAGTGATGAAATCATTGTTTTGTATCTAGATACCGAGGCCAACTCTCGATCTCTCTTTAAAAACATGATAATAAAATATTCTGTTGCAAAAATGGTCACCTGAAGGATTGGAGCTCTTCACCAACAAATGCATTTATTGCAGGAATCATCATTGATGCATGCAGTAGCCTTTCAAATTGGGATTGTTTCCATTGAGTCACATGGTATAATGACTGATTTAGTTTTTTCACCCGTATCATGTAAAACCTTGACTGAAAAAGTTCTCTCTTCAATCTTTTCAAGCACTTGCTATGGCTTACACCTTTGTTTTTGCCGTTTTGCTAAGGTAACTGGCAAACCAAAGTCAACCCATAGGAAACAAAAAACTTTGCATCTAAAAAACACAACCTTCTATGAAAATAAATTTCAAAGCTTAGCTGCTTCAGCTCAACATAGCTGAAATTACTGCTCTTTTATCGTAAGGGGGGGGGGGGGGTTGCAAGGTTTCCATTTATCTATAATACCAATGCGCTTTCTCTCTCTCCAATGTGGTCGTGATATCTGATGTCGTATGCTTCATTCCATGCAGTGTGTTCTTCTTTACTATCAAGTAAGATCTTTACACCGTATCAATATATGTATGCTATGGTTGTACGCTCCTTTGAAAATGTACTCCCAATATTTTAATCGGTATTTTTTAACCATGTTAGTTATACTGGTTTATCAGCAAAGATAACCGTCAACCTATTAGGCCAATTTGAAAACTTCCGCTGCTAACCCAGGGGGTACTGCCATTACGGCCTAATAAGGGTCCAGTCAGAGTTGATGAGGGCGAAAGCAAAATTTGGAAAATTACCTTCAAATGATTGTATGATAGTACACAAAAGCCCTAAATGATAGAACCTAAATGGCAGCATACATTATTTCCTACAAAATTGAACATGGTGCAAATGCGAAAGCTAATATAACAGTGTAAGAGAACTTCAAAACTCATCGATGAGCATTGCTGCAACTACTGTATGGGTTGATGTGTCATTGCTGTATGGATATTCCACAATATTGCTGTATGGAGGAGAGTTAGAATCTTATCATTGGCAAAGAATGTTAGAATATCCCCAATTGGTAGAATTTTTTTGCAAATAAGGCAATTTGGTAGCCATTCGGTACGACCCTTAAAGTGACTTGATCCCCTGTTAGGCCACATTAAAGAGTAACCCTCTTGGGCCTACACCTACTAGGTCTAAAAGCTCTCACGTCGAAAATGCCCCGTAAACTCCGTTATCTGTTGGGCGAGCAAAACAAGAGCATGCGATTTGAAAGGCTACTGTCCGTAAAGAGCAAAGCAATGATATGTTTATAGCAAAGTAATTTTAAATTATTTAAGAATTCTTTGTGGCTGAAATCAGTCACTCCGTTAAAACTAACCAAGGGATTACCTCGAGAAAGTTTGTTCGATAAATCTTACAGTGCTAAAATCAAGGGCAAATTTGCCAAATATTTTTACCTTACAGCAATGAATTGAGCACGCTTTTGCAAGGGCTTATGCTAATGTATGTGTCGTTATTGTCAGGAAGGAAAACGGTTTTAACCCTATCTGACTTGGGGGTGGATTCGCCCCCCCCCCCCTAGTACATTTCTGTTCACACCATTTTCCAGTTTTCCATGTATGCAGCAGGCCTCTGAGATTTTGTAAGTTTAACATTGTATCATAGAGCAATAAAATTGTAACAATTTGAACATCCTATTTTTAGCCTTTTCTCCATGGTTACCAATTTTTCATACCGCACTCAGTGAAAAACATACTTTGTGTCTCTCTTAATCATATTTAATTGGTCCAATTAAGTCTAAATTATGAATTTATACATGTTTTGATCCACATCTTTCATTTCCACGGCAAGAAATGATCACGTTTCGACATAGTGTTTTGTAGGTAAATTGTTGGGAAATTTCGCATTTCCAATGATTTCCCCAGTTGGAAATGTGGTAGAAATGTAAGATTTCCAAACCCGGAAACTAGTGGGAAAAGGGAGTTTACTTTTCCCTATGTTTTCCAAACATGAAACGCGCAATTTCCAACGACGGTAAACGTCGAGTGTTATCTGTAAATTGAGAGGAAAAGCGCAGTGTGCAAGAGGAAATTATGGTGAAATTCGAAGTGCAGATCGGCGATCGCGCTACACTTCGCGTGTTTCAACTGGAAATTTTGGTGAAACTGAGAAACGCACGATTTCCAACGACAGTAAACGTCGAGTGTTATCTGTAAATTGAGAGGAAACTCGCAGTGTGCAAGAGGAAATTGTGGTGAAATTCGAAGTGCAGGTCGGCGATCGCACTACACTTCGCGTCTTTCAACTTGAAATGTTGGTGAAACTTCTGCCCAACAGCTAGGATGTTGACGTCCATGGCATTATACCAGAGATAAATTGAGAAAGAGAGGAACATGTTTTTAAAGAAATCATTGCATAATTTTCGACATCTATAGGATTTCAGACTAAATCGCAGCATCTAAAAGACCCCTAAAGAGGCAGTCACTCACATAGATACGGTATATTCATACAATGCTAAAGAATCTAAAAACGTTGTCGATATACAATACAAAGTTCATAACCCCTAAGTTACACTTTTGTGATCTACAATGTATGCTATCATTCCTTTCCTTGGATCGAATGTTTGCGACTACACGTATATTTTTTAAATAAGAAACTGCTCATAAGAAACTCAGCTCTCAGATCGCTAAAAAATTAAGAAACTCCATTACACGTAGTTTTTTCATAAGAAACTACCCATAAGGAACTCAACTCTCAGATCGCCAACAAATTAAGAAACTCCAGTCATCGGCGTAGGAGGAGATAAAATTTGGGTGGGCTGCCCGATAAAAAGTCCATTGTTTGAGAAAATTTTGCCCGACTTGAGGCGGATTTCTGCCAATTATGGCTGATTTTTGCAAATTTTTCTGACGTTGAGGGGGGGGGGGGGCTGCAGCCCCCCCTGTCCCCCTGTCTCCTACGCCTATGACTCCAGTACTGGGAAAATATAAGTTAAGAAACTTTCTATTTTGATAAAGGAAATCCTTGACATATCTTTACGGTACTTTCACTTATTTCCTGTATCACATTACTCGTAAGGCCTTTGCGTAATGTCTAAATATTGGAAAGGCTTAAAAAACCTTGTTTTGAAATGTTCATTAGAGGGCACAGGTAGTAGTGAACCTGACGATTGTATGGAACCTCTAAGAAACTAGTAAGAAACTCCGAGTACTGAAAATCTGATAACTTTAAGAAAATTTCAGTACCGGCCAAAGTTCTTAGTTTCTTCTAAAAAATACGTGAAATATGACGATGACCAATTTCTAGGACTCGGTAACGCTTCATTAACATGCAAACTTGTTAGCTAATAAATAGAAAATCGTCTGTAACAGTTGGCATTTGATAATTTCTTTTGATGGGTGAATAATTTCCTAGTTGTTCTTGTTGGGACTTGCAGTTTGCAGCATCCATGCCATTTGAAATACGACATTTCGATGGTTGGCTCTATATTGACAAATAAGCTTGCTATTATTAACTTCTCGTATTTGTCAAGATATCATCAGAGTTTTTGTGTTGTTGCTGTTATTATTTTCAAAATCTTTAATATGTAGCCAGATATGTAGCTGAGAGCAATACATTTTTACACGGAAATACTTGTCATAAGACAACGGTAGCAACTAATTACCGAACGTAGATATGAAAACCATGAAATGAAAAGTCAGCAAACAACAACAAGGACAAATCTTTAATTTTGACGAGGCTTCGGATAAAACTGTGTGAAACTTTTGAAATTGAATCGCAAAATTGTATGTTGAATCCACAAAATATGGGATAAAATAATAAAAGCTGTCACATATATCCTTGTCGTTTGATTTTGCGAATAACTCCCCTCTCTAATAAGGCCCTCTTTGAAGCCCCCTTCTAAAGTATTCGAAATCAAATAAGCCCCCAGGGGGTTAACAGAGCTTTTACGGCAAGTATACATAATTTTCACACTTCAGACAACTATAGCCACAAAGTAAACCCAATCTGTCCCATAAATGACGGTGTTCAGAAATTAGTGCAAGGTTACCCTTAAATCAAATGAAAAAAAAAATCGCGGAGCACCCCTAAATATCATTGAATCATCGAAGAGATTTTTGACGATTTCTGTGAAATTTCCTCCCTTTCTTCCAACTCTGCATAATTTTCTCTTTTCTTAAATTGTACTTTTTGCTTTAATCTGTTGGTTGATTAGTTCCATGCAAATGTTTCATGTTTAGCTCCAGGGATTGCAATGTATTCTGATGCTCCCTGTGGCATCGTGTCCCAAAAAATGTATAGGGATTGGGTTAACTCCAGCGATGTGAATTTAGCTTCAATCAATGTCGAATCACTCTCAAAATGTTTCTCGATAGTTAACTTGAAGATAGATACCTCGTTTGTTGGTATTGGTATTTTGAGAGCAGGCATGTTAATCTTGAAAGCTCAAATTTGTCTCTTCCTGCAAACCAGAGCTTTAGCCTTTAGCCAGCAAATTCTTAAGGCAAAGCAGAATACCAACAAACGAGGTATCTATGTTCCAGTTAACTATCGAGGAAAATTTTGAGAGTGATGAGCCATTGATTAAAGCTAAATTCACATCGCTGGTGGCAACTAAATTTATCTACTTTTTTACTTTTATGTTCAGTTGTTGTAAAACTTTAGATTGATGTAAACAGATATGTTTATGGGGTGATACACATCAAAAGCACCAGTAGCAAATACCGTAAAGCTATATTTAGTCCTCTGGGTTTGCTTATTCAATCTCAGAGACTGCACTCCAGATGGGGGCTTAAAGGAGAGGGGGCTTACCAGAGAAGGGGGCTCATTTTACAAACTCAAATTACGAGGATATAAATGATAGCTTTCTAAATCTTTCACTCCATTTATTACGAAATAAAACAGACCATTTTACGAGTCAAATACACAAATTCGAAATCACTTTGATCCGGAATCATATAAGAATTTACATGCTATTTTGTTAAGCTAAATTGGTGGACAGTCTTTTGTAACAACTGACATTTGAAATAATTGAAGGAAGGGCTTATCAGAGGGGAAGCTAAATAGGGCTTTTAGTTGTTTCCTTCAAATCTCAAAATGGTCACTTAAATGAAAGGGCAAGAACTATTTCAAAAAATTCCATATTAGAAAATGTGCAAGGACCTGGGTCACGTAACTGTAAACAATCCTCTCTTGAAACGATGATTTTGCAGTGTTTTGGTAAGTCATATCGAACAGATTTTTCACTACTTTTCCAATTTTGAAGATGGATTCTTGAATGTCACAGAGCGAAAAGAAACATTAAGATGTAGAGAGATATCAATGGATTGTGGATTCATCCCATCCACAGACATTTGTGTGGAACACAATGGACACATGCCTGAAACAATATAGATTATTGAGATTGCAGGTTTGCTGACAGTTACGTGACCAAGCCCTTAATTTTTAGGTCTAAATAGTTTTGTCTGATACATTTCTATTCAATTTTTTTAGACGGCTTCCTTTTCATTGGTGATTGGGGGGATATTCTTTGTTTCCTCACAACATGTTGGTTGTCCAAGAAATTGTGTCTTGTCTGTCATTGCCAAATCAGCTTATTGAGTACCTGAGACCGTTAAAGTGAACTTTTGACTTTCAGCAAGTCCCCAAAATCTTCTTTGTTTGACATTCACTCCTGGGCTCCTGTGCCCATAATGCAACCTCATCTTCTCCGATATCTGCTCATCGTTTCGAACCACTAAACAAAAAAGAGACAGAGTGTCATTTACTTTATAAGATCAGCACTCATTGATGTTTGAATACCTTGTTGTAGGGCATTGTTTACTCTATTTTAACACAACTCTTGTGCAAATTGGACTTTCAGCTGAAAAAAGTTTACAAACATTTCACAATATGCAAATGCAGTTTCTCGTTAATGTAAACTCCAAGTTGGGGTCCCAATGCCAGATGTTGGTAGGCACCATGAATCTACAGTAATTGCAATGAGAAAGCACTTTTGATATCTGAAAAGATATATAGATGAATTCATTGCAGTCTATTGCTGGTAAAAGAAACAATTTCAGTTGAGATAGAAAGACCAAAAACAATTGCGTTGGAGCAACATACCGGGTGTATAAAAAAGTACCCACTTCTGACTAAAAAAGGAACAAAGCAAACAAGTATCGGAAATTTCCGAGTACATTGCCCAGTCTGCAGAGTGTGGCAGCTGCACGCACGAGATCTTTTTCAAAAATTTTGTGAGCACGCAAATTTTGAACAAGATCTTTTGTTCACTACTTCTTTGCAAACAACGGAATTAAAGACCTTGCACGCGAGAACACCACTGTTTCCTTGGTCTGCATTCGCGAGATCTCGTCGAGAACTGCCATACTCTGCAAACTGGTACATGGCTACATTTTTTCGTTAACTTTCAACTTAAATTCAAGGTTCTGAAATTGGCTGATGAAGACCAAGATCATATGTTACTGGCTCAAATAGTTATTCCTATATCATTTTCAGCATCATTTTCCCGCCAGTGAGCCGAGCGGTAGTTGAAATCACTGGTGACTTGATAGATATATTGCTGGTTATAAACAACTGCCAATATGATTAAGGCTAATTAGTATATCTTCAGAAGATTTCATGCAAACTATTGTATCTGCAAATACACATAATTTTTCAAAAGAAACTAAGAATTTTGGCCAGTACTGGAAGTTTTTTAAAATTATCAGATTTTCAGTACTCAAGAGTTTCTGACGAGCTTCTTAAAAGTTCCATAACAACCTCCATGTTCACCACCTGTGCCCCCTGAACAGAGTCTGTCAAGCCTTTCCAATGTTTAGACTTTACTCATTCAAAGTAATATGAAACAGGAAACAAGTGGAATTAGAGTAAAAGATGTCAAAGATTCCCTTTGTTAAAGTAAATAGTTTCTTCATTTATGTTTTCCAGTATTGGTGTTTCTTAATTTTTGGCGATCTGAGCGTTGACTTTCTTATGGGCAGCTTTTTATAAGAAACTTGGATCAGCATTTATGGCTAAAAGTTTCTTAATTTTGCATGAAAATGTTGGTTTTTTGGTAGTAAAAGTTTCTTGATTAATTTCTCATTTATTGGGGCCTAAAACTGCTTTATGGTTTGAAGTTTAGCCTTATTTTTGAGAAATAGCTTGCATTTTGAATTAATTTTGTTTTTTAATGAATAGGACCGTTCTAAACAGACACTCTATAATGCGACCGCTGGGTGTCACCAACAAAGATTTTTATTCTCACTTGATGTTTACAAACGCAATGCCTGCCATGTTAACCTTTTAATCTACCGACTCTTATTCTAAAAATAAAATTTTAGAGTTTCTTAATTATAGTTCTTGAACATAGTACCAGAGAGTTTCTCAAATTGTTGGTCATCATTACTAGTTTCTTATAAACCAGTTTCTTATAAAAATGTGTACGCTTTTATCAATGGACCATGGCTGAGGCTATTTACTATGTCTAAGACCAAACAGTTTGTTAAATATCAGTGAGTACCCCCCAAGGATCTTTTGATTGCATTATCCGTTTTCTCATATTTTTATAAGAAAGTAAGGTCCGGGGCTGCTAGAGGATGGTGACAGGGGGCATTGATGGTAATGATACTGGCCCCCGGGGCACCTGGCCCTTATACCTTTGGTACTGGGTACTGGTAAGAATTACTGTGGTGCCTAGGACATATTTTGAGGATTGGAACACGGAAAATATCACATCTATTCACTACAACTTTTCCCCAGTATTTTACCGTAATTTTCAATCTAAAATGGTACTGTTTTCCTGCTCTGATGTCCCCTCGTACTGACCTTAATGGTAACGGGTACCGGGCATGTTGGTACTTGGTACTGCCCCTGTGGTACTGTGGTACTATTTACCTGTTACCATCCTCCTGCTAGGCAGTTTCTTAAATTCCTAGGCCATTTTTCTACCGAAAATTCTTACATGTTTCTTATATTGTTAATTCCAGAAGTGTAGAGTTAATTTTTGTTTTGTCAAGAGGGCTCCCAAATCATTAGTAAGGTCTCAAAACAAGTTGATAACATAATTCGCACTCAAAATAATTTCTAAAAAGTTTCCAAATTCAATTTCCAAACTGTACAGTGTCAAAACATTTTTGAGTGTGTTTTGAAAATGAAACTGGAAATTACTAAAGCTTTTTAGCTTTTTAAATTCAGGTGTAGGGTTATTGCTTAACTTTGAGAAAATTGAGCGTACTGTTTCTAATAAACAGTTGCTTATAAAGAATATGTGTATGTGCAGTGCAGAGCGGAGGAGGATCTGGTTGAAACTGTTCCTCCGCAGAAGCACAGTTGCAACCAGGGCCTTACTGCATACCAAAAAGATGGCAGGGGGGCATTATTAGCTTCCCCAGTGATGTATTTATGGAAACTTTGAGAAACACAGTATGACATGTATGTTCTCTGTTGTCAAGGATTGTTGCAAATTGTTTTTGTTAATTCTTTTCAGTGATTCTTTCCCAAGAGAGAAAAATGTTGCTTCACAAAGCATAATAGATAGAGGCCAAAGCCAACCAAAGCAAAGGCACCTACATTTGTAAAATTTGTAAATTCTAAAATGGGGGGAAGGATAGCAGAGAACACTGCAAAAGCATGACTATTTGAATATCATGGAATGATGGAACATACCTTAATTGTAATTTTCTTCCAAATTGTAAGTTTCTTCCGCTCGGAGGGAGTGTCGGCCTGGCCTTGCTGTTGCATTTGGCGGGGTTTCACTGAAATGAATTAAAACTTTCGAAGTAATATGCTACAAACGATCACAACAAAGTATATGACTTCAAGGTGAAATCTGTGTTCTTCAGGGTTCTTCTTGCTGATGGCAATTGGTTCATTAGTAGAATGGCACGTTTAAATTGAGTTTCCCTGTCTTGCAAATGAAAATGAGAAAGTATCGGGCCTAAACAGAAAACTTGGTGTAAAAAAATGAAAATGCGAAGATTTACCTAATATCTTTCCTTGTTTGAGCAACTTGCAGTTTCATGTGAGCTTAAACGAAGATAATAATTCATGGTTAATTTGGTTTAATGTATTAGATTTGAGGCAATATGTTTGTATTGATCCCGAATTTGCTAAACAGACAGGCTTGAAAGTCTCCGTCCTCTTGCACGGATCGTGCATTCGACACGCAGATCCGCAACACATACAGACTTCCATATGCAGGACTGGAGCATCAAGTCAGTTGATTAGGAAATTGGTGCAATAATAAAAATAAATAAGAAATACGAAGCAAACCAAAGCTAACCTGTCGGTTGATTTCCAATTGAAACTTCACCAGTAATTTGCAACCATTGTCGTCTCCTGTCAACTCAAGCATTTTATGGCGCTCTTTTTCGTAAGACAAAATTAAACGGTTGTGCAGTTGCTGTTGTTGCTGTTATTTATTATCCAGGGAAAACTTTACACCAGAGATATAATAAGCCGCTAAAAGCCGCTACGATACAAAAGTCGCGCTTTTCAGGGGAGAATACGTAAAGAAAGAGCTATTTGTTGTAACACAATGCGAACACAGAATTGCGACTACAAAGACTAGTAATAGTAAATACCAGTGAGAAATAGTTATAAAAAGCGTGTTTTTTCCTGACAATGGCCATGCATTGCAAATGATCAATGTTCTTTCGACACAGAAAAAACAGGAAAAAACTGGCAACTGCATCTTAAAAAACACTAAACTTCGTGCAATCATTTCAGAGCTTCTTGATTGATCAGACAATCTATGATCCATGTCATAAACAAAAACTATGATTTTGTAATATTAAATTCTATAAGAAACTCGCTTGGCTCAGCTTGCAGTGCTAAAAGGTATGAATTATGATTTAGTTCCTCATACTGCTACATACTACCGACGATAGACGATTACGGAAAAGATGGCAGACCTCATTTCACGCAATGCATGAAGGGAATATGCCCCCTAGCAACGCATAGCTACCAACATTTATGACTGCAGCATAAAATCTTGACCGTAGCTGCGATAGATTTAGGCCAAGGCCGTGGCAACTTTGTCGTGAGATCTACGCTCTTCCAAAGGCATCTTCTTTTGGGCATCTGAAGGGCCCTGTAGTCTGCAAAGTCTTCTGAAAATGGCACTGTACGCTTCACAGAGAAAAACCTAAGTTGCCAAAAGAATGCACATTCAGAAAACGGTAGAGCTGGCAGACTTGGCAGAGAAAAATCCCGAAAGAATGCACATTTTGACTTCTGAAAGTAAGAGAGTTCGAATGTTGTGTTCGGCCGAGCGAATCGAAGCCATTGCAATACATTATACTTTTGTTAGCATAGGTTCCAAATCTTTATCTCCACGTGAAAATGTGGGTGTAAAATTCACTGACCTATTTCTTCTGATTGAATGGCTTGAAAGAAACTTTAGATACTTATCTATAATTCTACCATTGGACTTTTCAGAAATTTTGAATATTTTTGGAAATTACAGTGTGTCTTACATTTCAACTCATTTGAGGATGTGACGTCATCAAATTTCTAAATCATAAACGAGATGAGTGACAGACTTTTGCTTGATACAATATTGTAGGCATTCATAAATTATGGTTTTCTTCGAAATTATTTCATGTTACGTCAAACAGTTTAGAAATTACGATGGTTTTAAATTTTTTTGAAAATTTTTTTTGACTTCTTGAAAAAGAAGAAAAACGCTCTAATTCTGAAAATATTGAGGATTTCAGAAAATTCCAACGGTATAATTATAGAGAATTAGGTAAAGTTTCTTTGAAGTTATTCAGTTCAAAGAAATAGGTCACTCAATTTTACACCAGCCTTTTTAAAGATTCGGAACCTATGCTACTTTTGTTATGCAAATTCCAAAAGAGAAAAGAATTTACAATATTTCATTCTATTTTCGAATGTCAGGGTCTGTTCAACGCCTCGACCCTTACAGTAAAGGTAAACAAAGTCAAAAATCTTGTTGAAAATCTTGACGAAACGACCAAAACAGCTGGCCACTTCATCTTGATATTGTAGGAAAACTAAACTGAAACTGTACTGTAACTTATTTATGAAAAAAGACTATATAAAGACGACTTTTCCTTAAAACTGTGAGTGAGGATTGAAAAGAGCGTAGATCTCACGATAAAGTTGCGACGGCCTAAATCTATCGCAGCTGCGGTCAAGATTTTACGATGCAGTCATAAATTTTGGTAGCTATGCGTTGCTAGGGGGCATATTCCCTTCGTGCATTGCGTGAAATGAGGTCCGCCATCTTTTCCGTAATCGTCTATTTTCTTCTTGACACACAAAACCCGAAAAATTTATCGTTTTGCAGCTCGAAGATCAGTGACAGAAACTTCACATTTCCAACTGGGGAAATTTCTAGTGTAGAGCAAAGAAATGTGAAGTGTAAATTTCCCGTCTGGAAATTGAGTAGAAATTACAACGCATTGTTCTCAACTGGGGAAATTAAAGGGAAATCAGAGAACGTGGAATTTCCCTCATGGAAACTACTTGGAAATGCCAGCGTTTCCCTTGCTAGAAATTAGGGGAAACTTACTCATTTCTTGCCGTGTTCCTGATGAAAAGTCAAGTTTTATGACCTTTTAGCAAGCTTTCATTCATATGACGTCATATGGCATCATAATGATGATCGTGCTCTAGCAACAACAACAACAACATCACTAACTGGGTTATGACTTTAAGTTTTCATTTTTTATATAAGGAACTACCTTTGTGCCAAATATGGTTGCCATATCTCTTATGGCAACAGAGACAAACAGGTCCCAGGCATAGAGTGTTTCAAAACGCCCAGGTCAGATAAGGTTAAGTTAAATCGTCCTTTTCACTAGTTTTCACAGGTTTTTGAAAGGATCTTTATGCAACAAATGTGCAATATCCATGAGAAGGAATGCCCTATTAAAGCCAGGCAAATTACTGAATCTAATTGAAAATAATAGCGATTGAATGAAATTTAATCGCAATTAATGGGATGTGATGTTTGTTTAGTTTCTTAGTCCAAGGACTGTGTCCATTGTGATCATGGTTGTATCTTTGTCTTTGTGTTAAAGTAGTTGCTGCGTGTCAGCTGCACGGGAAAGTTCCTGTGCTCGTGGGGAGTATAAAAAGTAGTGTTGGCATGTTTATCAGTTGTCCATAACTACAAGACAGAGAAGGGAAGAAAGCAGCACGCTGTTTTGCACAAGAGAAGAGCAGTTGGTTTTTTGCAGGCAAGGCACTGGCCTTTTTACGATGTTTCTCGTCTGGTCTATCATGCTGATATCTTACTAGTTTTATTTTAATTTCTAGGTTGTTTTATCGATACTTTGGTTGTTTATCGATCCATCGAATAAGTTTCATTGTTCATAAGGGCAAGAAGTATATGGTTAGGCTCAAAAACCAGACTTAGTCTCGTTTCATTTGGATTCTGCAGAACCCATGTGTTAAAATGGCGGTGAGATTCACCGCACCGCAGTATCACGGTATTGCAATGCAGTATCCATACTGCAGCGTTTTACATCATTACTAATACTATGTTAGGCATGAGATACCTAGCCAGTAATGCTTTCTTTGCATAGTTCTGTGAAGGTTACAGACGGAATTTCCTTGTTTACTTATACTGAGTGTCGTGTTTTCATGTGCTATTCTTGTCCAATGGTATTTTCCTTTGGTAGTAAGTCAGTTTAGGTAACCCAGAGTGCTCTATTTGCCGTTGTTTTAAATTCCTGATATTTTACGTAGGATTTGTCGAGTTGTAGCGGTGACTTTCGTGTAACCTTTTCATTGCCCTGAAATCGCGTGGGATCTTTGCAAGAGGCCACGCCCAATTTGTTTCTTGTTAAGGACATTTTAATTTAGTTACTGCATTCTACTCTTGTGTCTGTGCTCTCAGGTTAATAGTTTCTTTGTTTTATCGAGTGCCTGGGCTAATTAAAGTAGTGTAGAGGTATGGTTTGTTGCCTTTGTGTTATCCCATTGCTAACTGGTATAATTCTTTGTTAAAGCAAGTCACGCCACGCTGCCCTTTGAGATATACGTTTTCTACACGCCAAGGTCAACTTTATTTACTCATAGGTCAACTACTATTTTGGTTTTCTAGCAATGAAAACTTCAATCCCTGGCGTGTGAACCTTCTCATTTTGCTGACAACAAACATCAAACAAACAAAAAACAAAAAATAATCAAAAACAAACATGGGGCATTTTTAGAGACGGTTGGTTCGTTTCATTTAGGAGATCCGTGGCATGTTCTTTGCTTTGTCTGCTTTTGTTTTCTTGCTCCCCAATGACTTTCTATTATTTTGATAGATTCATTCAGTTGGACGTTATGCTTGTATGTGCATCCTTATTGGCATGCAAAATGACTGAAGGTTTGATGGGCGTGGCAATGGAAAATACATTTCAATTCTGATAAAACAGAGGAAGTCATCTTCTCAACCAAGAGATTAAAGCCTTGGCATCCTCTCAAAACATTAGGAAATGATGTGATAGTAAGGAAGGCTGAGCACAAGCACCATGGTATGGTCCTTGATACAAAGCTTAATTTTCAGAGTCATGTCAAAGAAGCGATTTGCAAAGCAAGGAGGTGTATCGGCATAATTAGATACCTGTCTAAGTTTGAGTAATTTGTTCCAACTTACTTGTTATATGTTTGTGTGTTCGGTATTTCAAGTTAACCAAAACGTACGTATGGGAAGTTGTATATTTCGAAACAAGTTTGCAAGGTAAAAAGTTTGCCAGATTGACCGTGGTGTGGCTTTGATTATCGACGCTAAACATGAGATTTTCTATGTAACCAATCAGTATGTTATTCCATAGGGAGGACCGAAGTATGTGCCCTTGCTAAGATATTTTAAAATACCGTTATTCTAGCCGAGGGGCATTTCACTCCCAAAAAATCGCGTACACCTTAGGCAAAAATCCTTTTGTTTTCAAGAAAAATCCATCAAAACTCCGTAAAAATCCTTTTGTTCTGAAAAATCTCGTACGCTTTTCGAAGGAGTGATATGCCCCTCGATTCTAGCGTTTTCACCAGATTTGGTTCTTGGATTACTTTATTTACGTGAAGGATGGTTCTCCATTAGAATAAAATGGTAGAACATTAAAAAATAATTATCTGGCTCCTATTTTTGGATTACTGTCGTTTTCCAAAGTCAAAAGAAATAAAAAAGAAAAAAAATAATTAAGTGTGGAATTCTTAAGAAAATGTTTCTGAATTTTCAATTTTTAACGTGCTACGTTTCCTTATTTCACATCATTGTCAAGTTGTCTTCGACTCAATTTTCCCAGCGTTTTGATGCTTCTCCGTCGGCTACAGGTTACCAAAAAATGAATAATTAGATAAAATCTTGGCCTCTAATCAGATAATAGACTGGTAGCAGTTGTTATTTATCGGATCAAGCTGCAGGTTCAACTGTGTCTTTGTACGTTATTTGATTTTGGCTAAACCTTAACGTGGATCCACCGTTTTCCGATGATGCAGCCTTTTCAGATTGAATGAAGGTTAACAACAACAATAACAATGACAATAACAACAACAACAACGACAACAACAATAACAATAACGATAACAATAAAAATGACAATAACAATAACAATAACAATAACAACAACAACAACAACATTAACAAAATAATAAGAATGCTGAAGACACATTCGTTTGTTCCTATTTTCAAACTAGCAGGCAATGGTTGGAATTATAGCGTTCTCAGATGTTGCAGAGGTACCATTGTTTTTGTTTTGTTTTGTTTTTGTTTACCTCGTATATTCAATGAGAAACTTGCAGGTCAGTGTTTTTCCTTTTGACGGACTTGCATCATCTGAAGAAGAGCAAACTTGCGCTGAAACTCGTTTTATAGTAGTTTTAGAATAGATTTTGGTATTTCTGAGTTCTTTCAAAAGCATCAAGTTATAATTCAGTTTCGTATCATAAAGTTAAAACAGTTGGAATAGGAGTTTGGGGCTGTGGCTGATTGAGAATTCTTATCGTTGCGGTGTTCTGTGATGATGTTTTAATGTACTTTAAATGTTCGTTAAGTACCCTGGTGGGTACGCCAGAATCATTTAAAACTGTTGAGGTTGTCAAGCCCAACGTATCTAGTGCCCTGGTATTGCAGGTTGTTACACCAAATGTGTTAGATTTTCTAGTTGTTGAAAGCCAAAAAATGTTCAAAGGCTTGTTAAGCCAAACGTGTTTAATGCCCTTGTCGGTGTAAGCCAGAAAAGTTTCAAGCGTTAAGGCTTGTTAAGCCAAATGTTTCAACGTGTTAAGGCTTGTAACGCCAAACGTTTCAAAGTGTTAAGGTTTGTTAAGTCAAACGTTTCAAAGTGTTTAGGCTTTTTAAGCCAAACGTTTCAAAGTGTCGAGGATTGTGTAGCCAAACGTTTCAAAGTGTCGAGGATTGTGTAGCCAAACGTTTCAAAGTGTCGAGGATTGTGTAGCCAAACGTTTCAAAGTGTCGAGGATTGTGTAGCCAAACGTTTCAAAGTGTCAAGGCTCGTGTAGCCAAACGTTTCAAAGTGTCGAGGATCGTGTAGCCAAACGTTTCAAAGTGTCAAGGCTTGTGTAGCCAAACGTTTCAAAGTGTCAAGGCTTGTTAAGCCAAACATTTTCAAAGTGTCAAGGCTTTTTAAGCCAAACGTTTCAACGTTATTATTATTATATTATTATCATTAAATAAACTAAAACCACATTCAGAATAAACAGAAAATAAAATAGAAAAACACAAATGTTTTATAAAACGTTTCGATTACATTATTATTATTATTATTATATTATATTATTATATCATAATAATATTATTGTTATCATTATCATTATTATCAAATATCTATTTAAAGTAGGCTAACAAAATGAATAGCAAAATTACAGCTAATTAAGGCCTTGTTAAGCCAAACACTTCAAAGCGTCATGCTGGTTACGCCAAAGGTGTTTAATACCCTGGTGGGTGAATGCCAAACGTTTTAAAGTGTTATGGCTTGGTGACCCATTAGGTGAGAGCCTTTAAGGCTTGGTGCTCCCATGGGTGAGAGCCGTTAAGGTTGGTGATCCCATGGGTTTAATTACGCCAAAGGTGTTTAATACCCCGGTGGGTGAACGCCAAACGTTTTAAAGTGTTATGGCTTGGTGACCCATTAGGTGAGAGGCGTTAAGGCTTGGTGCTCCCATGGTTGAGAGCCGTTAAGGCTTGGTGAACCCGTGGGTGAGAGCAGAAATAAGTGTTAATGTTTGTTAAGCCAAAAGTATCAGACTCCTGGTCGGGGGATCGCCTAGTCTTGGTTTTGTTTTTTTAGGAGCACAATTTTGTTTGCGTCTATCCTGCAGCTATCCGCTTTCTACCTTTTCTCTTCAGGTGCTGATTGGGTGGGGCACTTCATGTTGGGCGGAAAAAATAATAAAGTATTTATTTCAGTCAAATCACCGACCTTAAAGGTGTTGTTGTATGTTCGTGCTAGCAAATTCCTAGCGGCTGCACTTACTGCCCAATTTTCTAGCAATTAGTTATTTCAGACTACTTCGCAAAATTATCCACATTTGCGCTAAGAAAAATTCCTTTTGTCGCATTTCTACTTGTTTCGGAACCACGCAGACAAAACCTCAGTGAGAGTATTTGTGGATCTTGTCTTTAATTAAAAGCAATCTGTCCCCTATTGTTCTGACCTTGGTTACGGCTTTATTTACCTCATTTACGCTGCAGCTAAATTCATGCATCACTGAGTCTCTATGATTCTGATTTCTTTGGATAAAGCGAATTAACACCAAGTTCTGGAATATACAATAGAGATCTTTATCGATTTTATTTTCATTCATCGAAGGGGACAGATTGCCTTTAAGTCAAACGAAGCATTGTAAATCTTAAGGGGTTTTGTTCTTCTGTTTCTTTTTAATCGAAGGGACCATTAATTAGCAATAAAACAAGATAGTTTTCACTGTAATTGCTTTAATAATCAGGGAGCAGTATTTTTTCACGCGCTGCGCGTTTTTTTTCTTTTCTCACCTGGTAGGGTAGGGTGGGGTAAGTTGGGTCTACGGGGTAATGTGGGTCAATTGAGCTTTTTCGCAATTATGGATGCGCTCGTCAAACTGACTGATGATTTGGAATTTTTCTCATGATTATCAAGGTGTGAGGTACCTGTTCATAGAGAAAATTGGGTTCAGATAGAGAAGATTTCACTTTGTAAAATCATTTTGTGAAACGGCCTACTCAACCAGAAATTTACAGCACCAGTAAACTTTTGAAAATCTCCGCTCATTTGCTTTGTTTGATCAAAACCTGAACTGGAAATGCAAGTTTGATCCTTTAGGGAGGGTGTGATCGTTTGTTTCAAAAGAATTGAGACCTCCCTTATTTTCTGAAGAATTTATCGCGAGGTGGGGTAATGTAAGTCTATTGGGGATTTCGCCACGACGCACAGTCAGTGAAGCCTAGCATCAATTTTTCAGTCTAAGACATTCAAAAACTAAATCGAACACGTGTTACAGTTGGTGTTACAGTTGGTGTTACAGTTTTTGGAATGGATGTTTCTAAGGCACTGTCGTAATCTTAACAAAAAGAAAATTGGCTTTACAGAAATATCAGCAGAAAAGTTGGGTTGAGAATCGGAATGCCTCGTACATATAAAAAACAGGCAAGCATTCGAATTACAGCGAAGGAGACCTCCAGAGTGCGTTGAAATTGATCCTAGAACAGGGAAAATCGATATATTCCGTCAGCAAAGAAAAGGGTATACCGAAGGAAACTCTCCGCCGTTGGATAACGAACCCCCCATCAAAGGCTGGTGGAGGAAGGCGCCCAGTGTTGACTGTTGAAGACGAAGAGCAGTTAGTTGAAGCACTGACCTACTGTGCATCTAACGGCTTCCCTCAAGACTGGGACGATGTGGCAAAGATGGTGAAAACATTTCTAGACTTTACGGGGAGAAAAACGTGCTTTAAAGATGGGACACCAGGCAAAGACTGGATGATCTCTTTTATCAGACGCCACAAAGAGCAACTGGGAACAAGGAAGGCAGAACTACTTACGAAGGCTAGGGCACAGAGCTTAACTCCGGAGGTGGTGGACAGTTTTTTCACCCTTTTGTCAGATATTGTTAATGAGAATCATCTAGGTCCAAACCAAATCTATAATCTGGATGAGACTGGGCTATCGAGTGATCCTAGATCAAAGAAAGTCCTTGTCCCTCGTGCATCCAAAGATGCTTACTTGATGTCAGCTAGTGGCGGGAAGGCCATGTATTCGGTGCTATTTTGTGCTTCTGCTGCTGGAAGGTGCATGCCCCCATTTGTCGTTCATAAGGGATTGCATTTGTATAGCAACTGGACCTTTGGAGGACCCCCAGGAGCCACATACAGTGTTACCCCAAGTGGCTGGATGCAGGACTTTGTATTTGAGGGCTGGTTTATCAATAGCTTCATTTCACATGTTGCTGCAACCCCTAAACCAATTTTACTGATATACGATGGGCATGGTAGTCATCTGACCTACAAAACCGAGGGGTGTATCACTCTTCCGAAATGGCGCACGAGATTTTTTTTAAACAATAGGATTTTTAGGGATTTTTGCGGATTTTTGTTGAAAACAAAGGGATTTTTGCCAAAGGTGTACGAGATTTTTACAGAGTGATACGCCCCGCCCCTCGTACAAAACTGTTTCAAAGGCCATGGAAAGTCAAGTCATAATCCTTTGTCTGCCCCCAAATTGCTCTCATGCCCTACAACCCCTTGATGTTGGCGTATTCAAGAATCTTAAGTGCGAATGGCGAAAGATCTTAAAAGGACTGGTTTCGAGAATCTCGTCTTGAAGCAATTGATAAATCTGTTTTTCCGACCCTCCTTAACAGTCTTTGGGGAAAAATGTCCAGCGCAGATATCATAAATGGATTTAGAGGATCTGGCATATTTCCTGTGGATAAAAGAAAGACAGAGCACCGGATTGTAGCTGCCCCCCAGTATTCCCAAAATGAAGCAGTGTCTGGAATCAACGAGCTTGCAAGTCAACATCCAACCTGTCAAGTGTCACCAAGAGCTGCAATGCGTTCGGCTGTATCCACCGTCCTAGCTCCAATGTTGTCACCAAAGTCAGCTGATGCGTTGAGTAATAAGAAGAGGAAAAAACCCGAGTTCAAGCGCAATCTGGGGAAGTTCTAACGAGAGACGACGTGATGTGCCGATTACTCGCAGAGCAGCAAAGGAGAGACGAAAAGAAAAAACAAGGCAACAGCAGAGGGAAGACGATTAAGAAGAACGTTAAAAGAAGAACAACTGAAGAAAATGGTTCTGCAGATTTATGTGAACAAGAGATGGAAGAGGAACAGAGATGTCATCGGTGTCAAGTGGTTTATGATGTGGAAGAAGAGTCTGATTGGATCGAATGTGAAGTATGCGATAACTGGTGCTGCATCGATTGTAGACCAACTTTCATTGTGCCCGATCTTGACTACTTTATCTGTGCAGAATGCGAAAGACAATTTTAGGTTAATTGACTGATTGGAAACATTCTCCATAGTTTGTGTTAGGCCATAGATATAATCCCAGGCAGTTGCTTTTTATTTCAATTCAGGTTTTTGTGTGGATATTATTTGATGAGCTAAAAAGGTCCTTTTTGTTTTATTGTATTCGTTTGAGGCTTTTTTTTAGGGTTTTTACAACGCTGATATGTGCGAAACCCGAAGTAGCAAGGCTAGTCCCAGGTACAACCAGCAAGGCTAGTCCACCTGAGATCACTCCGTATATTTTGTTAATTGTTTTGTAAAAGTGAGTTTTTAAAGTGAAAAATACCTCAAATATAAAGGTAGAATAGTCAAACAATAAACGTTCAATGAAGATATGAGTTAGTCAGTCATCTGTGTCCTTTTTTAAACATCATTTTGAAAATAAGCCCATTTTTCCCGTCCGTCGGGAAAAGTGGGCCTATTTTAGTTGCCTGAGAAAATAAATCGTTAAAAATATAAAAATATTTCTTTCAGAGTTGAGATTTTTTTAGAAGAAACAAGAAGCATTGAATGTCAATTAAACGGAAAGTTTGAAATGATTTGAGCCTTTTTGTGGTTTTACCAGCAATGTCTTTTGAGATTTTGCTCAATTTAGACCCAACTTACCCCACCCTACCCTATAACAACAATGTGATCAAACTATGACGTGATTAGCAACTCAATTCGTTGAAACAACTAAACTGTCAAGCTCGTTCTCCAAGAATCTTTTCAAACTTTATCCTCCAATAATTCTTTTCAAGTGTATCATTGATTTGACATTATTCTGAAACAAATAAGCACAAATGAATCTTCACATTGACACATCCAATTTAGCAATAAGAAAGTGAAATACCTCGACAATATCCACACGTTTTGTTGCACCCTAGGTACATTGATTCGGGCAGATCGATGCAAAAATTTTGCAAAGCCTCATGCATGCACGTACTTGCTGAACCCGTATCAAAACATCTCATTGACTCTATGATAGAAAAGACAAGAATTCAACTAAGTACTTTCAAAACGAAACACAAAAGACTGATCAACAAAGAAACTTGAAAACGGCGTGACAAAGTGAAATGAATGACTGGTCCATGTTTTAACCTGGATGCTCCCAATTTCAATTTTTTACAAATAACTGCTACCGGGTGTGTAAAAATAAACGATCCCGGCTTGAAAGGCAACTAATCTCTGGATACCAAGATACTCAGTAAAAAATTGAAAATAAAGACGACAAAGAATTATGGACAAGTTCAAATTTATTCTAAAATTTACCTGACTGAAATCGGCCATTCCAGTCTGAGATTCCCAGAGGGGGTACTCTGGTATATTTAGGATTAGGGGTGCTCAGGTTACTTTTTTGGACCTAAATATGGGCAAGGATTATTATCTTGGGTCAATGAATTGTACAGTTTTTTTTTTGGGTTCCTGAAATTCTGAATTACTTTTTTGGGTCTCGAATGTGGGAAAAATTTGAAACATTGGGGAAAAAATAATTTACAAACGAAATCAAAATCAAATAACATTACCAAAATAAAAAAAACTGGAATATCCAAATGCAACACGGAGAAATCTAATCAGTTGGGGCACTTTTTACTGATTTAAGATACTAACTTCATAACTTTTGGGTATCTATGGTGAGAAAAATTACTTTTTAGGTCTATTTTCATGTTAGAAATTATTTTTTTGGGTCTATTTTCACGCTAGAAATTATTTATTTGGGCTGATGCGCTGTACCCCAGCCTGAGCACCCATATCCTAAATATCCATGAGTACCCCCCCCCCCCTGGGCTGAGATTATGGCGGATTTTCAAGAAAACTTCACAATAGGTTAATGAGGGAAACCCTTAGACCTGAGGCTACCAGTTTTAACCAGATCTAAAGGGCAACGCTACCAGTGTGGTACTGAGCATAATAGTACGAACAATAATAATAATAATATGGCCAACTGGGGGACCCTGCAGTGTATTGCAAACTTGATAAGGATCCTTCGGGCCACCTTGACGCTGTTGTCAATCAGGCAGTTGGTAAGGTTAGAGAGCGAGGGGAAATTGACGACAAAACATTCGAATATTTGATGGTCAATAATTCCAAGCTTGGAAAAGTTTACTTGCTGCCGAATATCCACAAAAGGCTAAATAAATAGTGTTCCCGGAAGGCCTGTCATTTCTAACTCTGGTTTCTACACAGATAAATTTTCGGAATTTTGCCGTCCTATCTTGCCATCCGGGATTTAGCAGTGGCTAAAATAGTTTTTAGCCGTTTTGCAAATCCTTTGAGGGTCATTGAATGGATGTTTTTCTCGGTGGTTCTTGGCTCCAACAACACGAGAGTAGGGCTTCCAGTCCCAGGGGTATCAATTGAATACGGAAAAGGAAGGGAAGGGGGGAATTGAAAATCGAAAGGACTTCCATTTTAGAGACGGGGTTTTTTGTATTTGATAACTTAGTCACATCGTAAATTGTCATTTCCTTTAGATCTTAAATTGTTTGTCTCCATTGTTATTTAAAGTAAAAAAAAAGTGTTTGTAAATCGTATTGTAATGTAAATTAGATATTTTAGGTATTTATATTGCTCGGTTGTCCCAGTTTTAGTAACTGATGAAGATTCTATAATAGAAACGTTTTTATCAAACAGTTGTGTTTTTCTATCTTATTTTCTGTTTATTGTGAATGTGGCTTTAGTTTATTTTATGATAATAATAACAATAATGATAATAATAATAATAACAATAATAATAATAATAATAATAAAAGTAATAATCATAATCATAATCATAATCATTGATACAGACAGTCGGAATTTACAGCTCAGACATAGGAATGGAATTTGGCCTCGAAAAGTGTGCATCACTTGTCATGAAAAGAGGAAAGATTGTTGAGTCTGATGGCATTACTTTGCCAGATGACAAAATTATCAAGACTTTAAAAGAAGACGAAAGCTATAAGTACCTAGTTGTTCAAAAGTTAGATGATATAAAGACGTCTGAGATGAAAGAAAGAGTCAGTAAAGAGTATAAGCGAAGAGTGAGGAAAGTGTTAGATACAAAGTTAAATGGAAATAACATCATCAAAGCAATTAATACATGGGCTATTTCAGTGGTAAGATACTCTGCTCCCTTTCTAGACTGGAGGAAAGAGATTCAAGAATTAGATAGAGGTACTAGGAAACTAATGACGATGCACAAAGCACTCCACCCAAAAAGCAATGTAGACCGGCTGCGGCTGTATATTTCACGAAATGAAGGTGGTCGAGGACTTCTCAGCGTTGAAGATACGATAGAAACATCAAAAACTGGACTAGAGAGATACGTACAGGAGAGCAAGGAACGACTATTGAGTGCAGCTAAAAGATCGGACATGGAAGTGAAGGAAACAGTGTTACAATATAAAGATCGAAGAGCAAAAGAGCGCAAGGAAAACTGGAAGGAGAAAGTCCTACATGGCCAATTTATTAGACAAACTGAGGAGATTGCTGGAGAGGAAAGGCAGAAATGGTTGAAAAATAGTGGCATTAAGAGGGAGACCGAGACTCTCATCCTTGCAGGGCAAGAGCAAGCCATTAGGACGAACCTCATCAAAGCCAAAATCTACAATACACGGGAGGACAGTAGATGTAGAATGTGCGGTAAGGTTGATGAAACTATCAATCATCTCATCAGCGAATGTAGCAAAATGGCTCAGAAAGAATACAAGAATAGACATGATTGGGTCGGGAGAAGAATCCACTGGGACATATGCAGGAAGTTTGGGGTACATGTAAGCGAGAAGTGGTACAACCATGAGCCAGAAAGTGTGGTTGAAAATGATACTTGCAAGGTACTGTGGGACTTTACCGTCCAGACCGATCATGTAATTGAAGCTAGAAGGCCAGATTTAATTTTGATCAAGAAGGAGGAAAACAAATGCATCATCGTTGACTTTGCCATCCCATATGATACCCGGATAGAGCAGAAGGAGAAAGAGAAAGTTGAGAAATACCAGGATTTAAAGAGAGAACTCCAGAAACTATGGAATATGAAGGTGAAAGTAGTACCCATAGTCATCGGGGCATTAGGAACACCACCAAAAGACATAAAAAGGAGAGTAGAAGAACTGGGAATTGAGACCAGAATTGAAGAGATGCGGAAGACTGTAATCCTGCAATCTGCACGGATCCTGAGAAAAGTCCTTGAAAATTGAGGAGACTTGATGTCACCAATATCAAGGAGACATTACCGCTGAATGAAATGACATTTTATCAGTGTGCGATAATTCAATAATAATAGTAATAATACTAATAATAATAACAATAATGATAATAATGATAATAATAATAATAATAATAATAATAATATCATATTATATTATATTATATTATATTATATTATATTATATTATATCATATCATATTATATTATATTATATTATATTATATTATATTATATTATATTATATTATATTATATTATATTATATTATATTATATTATATTATATTATATTATATTATATTATATTATATTATATTATATTACAAAGATGAACAAAAAGAAAGACGAACAGGAATATAAATATATAAATTTTATCTCAATTCCCAACTAGTTTCGACCATAAGGTCATCATTAGGAGAATGAGTAATATTTTCTAATGCAACTGGTTTTACAATCTATGCTTACAAATATGACGCTAAATTAATTGTTTGAAATTACGTATGATGATTGAGAAATGATGAGCCACAGGGGAACAATGTAATAACAAAAAAGTGAACGTAATTCTGTGGCTTGTCCATTTGTTTAAAGAATTATAATCTAATGTGTTCTGTGTGGTTTAGTTTGCTGTTTAGACCATTTGGGGAGAAAGTTTTAAGGCGTAACATCCAGTTATCTTCATGTGATTCTAGAATTGACGTTATTTCGCCGGATACGTTCTTTTCCATCTTTTCTATGATGGTAAATTTTGCATCTTTGGAGAAGTCATGGTTTGCTAGGCGAAAGTGTTGTTCGACGTGGAGCAGTTTATCATGGTCTGTTGATTTGATTCTATGCCTATAGTTATTGAGTCTGAAGTTGAAGGGCCATTCGGATTTTCCGACATATTGTTTAGAGCAACGTGTGCATTCTAACAGATATATGACGTTTCTGCTTCTGCAGTTGGATTCATGGTAGATTTTATATGTGTTCTTAGTTACAAAGCTAGTGAACGAGTTGGTAGATTTAAGTTGATTGCAGCATAAACTGTTTCTAGTATTACATGGTTGACAAAATTTAACAGTTTTTATTGTGGGTGTTTTACGGATAATCTTATTATTTAAGATGTTGTTGCTTCCTACCATTTCTTTAAGGTTCTTTGGCCGACGATAGGCTAGCATACCAGGTTCCTTAAAAATATCTTTTAAGTCTGGTTTTAGTTTTAAAATGTCCCAGCGGTTTCGGATAATTTGAGCCATTGGTGGGAGGGTATTATTGAACGTTGTTACAAGGGGGATGCGATTAGTCCTCTCTTTGGTCCTGAGCTTCAAGGTATCTTCTCTTGGAATAGCAATTGCCTTGTTTATCTGGTTTTTGACTAAAGTTTCAGTGTAGCCACGTGCTACGAATTGTTGTTTTAATTTATCGCTGTGTTTATTAAATTCGTTATTATCAGAGCAGATTCTTCTTAGTCGTAGTGCTTGGGAGTAGGGTAAGCTTTCTTTAAGATGTTTAGGGTGGGAAGATTTAAAATGTAGATAGTTATGGGTATCTGTTGGTTTTGTGTAAAGTGTTGTTTGCAGTTGTCTTTTTTCATCGATGTATATTAAAGTGTCTAAAAATGCGACTGATTGTGTTGATTTTTCATGGTCAAATTTAATGGAATCATGTTTGATGTTAAGATTTGTAAGGAAATTGTCGAGTTTTGTTTCTCCGCCTGTGTATATAAGGAATGTGTCATCAATGTATCTAGCGTAAAAAAGACAATCATTGTTGATTTCTGAATAGATATGGGTTTCTTCGAAATTTCCCATATAAATGGTGGCATATGATGGAGCTGCTACAGTGCCCATGGCACAACCTTTTATTTGGAGGAAATGTCTTCCATTGAAGTTAAAGTTATTAAGTGTTAATATGTGTTTCATTAGAGTTGTTAATACTTCTGTAGGTGGTTCTTTTGATATTCTGTTATCAAGGCATTCTTGTAGGGCTGCTATTCCGTCAGTGTGCTTTATGCTTGAGTATAAGGACCTAACGTCCATTGTGACTAGAATTGCGTTATGTGGTATTCTTGTGATGTTCTTTATTTTGTTTATTTGGTCTGTTGTATGACTTGACTTGCTTAGCTAGAGGTTGTATGTAGTGATCAACGTATTTTGATAGTTTAGTGGTGTGGCAGTTGACTGAGGAAATTACTGGCCTTCCAGGGTTATTCTTTTTGTGTATTTTTGGAAGTAAATAGAAGCTGGATGGCCAGTAATTTCCTCAGTCAACTGCCACACCAATAAACTATCAAAATGCGTTGATCACTACATACAACCTCTAGCTAAGCAAGTCAAGTCATATATACGGGATACAACAGACCTAATAAACAAAATAAAGAAAATCACAAGAATACCACATAACGCAATTCTAGTCACAATGGACGTTAGGTCCTTATACTCAAACATAAAGCACACTGACGGAATAGCAGCCCTACAAGAATGCCTTGATAACAGAATATCAAAAGAACCACCTACAGAAGTATTAACAACTCTAATGAAACACATATTAACACTTAATAACTTTAACTTCATTGGAAGACATTTCCTCCAAATAAAGGTTGTGCCATGGGCACTGTAGCAGCTCCATCATATGCCACCATTTATATGGGAAATTTCGAAGAAACCCATATCTATTCAGAAATTAACAATGATTGTCTATTTTACGCTAGATACATTGATGACATATTCCTTATATACACAGGCGGAGAAACAAAACTTGACAATTTCCTTACAAATCTTAACATCAAACATGATTCCATTAAATTTGACCATGAAAAATCAACACAATCAGTCGCATTTTTAGACACTTTAATATACATCGATGAAAAAAGACAACTGCAAACAACACTTTATACAAAACCAACAGATACCCATAACTATCTACATTTTAAATCTTCCCACCCTAAACATCTTAAAGAAAGCTTACCCTACTCCCAAGCACTACGACTAAGAAGAATCTGCTCTGATAATAACGAATTTAATAAACACAGCGATAAATTAAAACAACAATTCGTAGCACGTGGCTACACTGAAACTTTAGTCAAAAACCAGATAAACAAGGCAATTGCTATTCCAAGAGAAGATACCTTGAAGCTCAGGACCAAAGAGAGGACTAATCGCATCCCCCTTGTAACAACGTTCAATAATACCCTCCCACCAATGGCTCAAATTATCCGAAACCGCTGGGACATTTTAAAACTAAAACCAGACTTAAAAGATATTTTTAAGGAACCTGGTATGCTAGCCTATCGTCGGCCAAAGAACCTTAAAGAAATGGTAGGAAGCAACAACATCTTAAATAATAAGATTATCCGTAAAACACCCACAATGAAAACTGTTAAATTGTGTCAACCATGTAATACTAGAAACAGTTTATGCTGCAATCAACTTAAATCTACCAACTCGTTCACTAGCTTTGTAACTAAGAACACATATAAAATCTACCATGAATCCAACTGCAGAAGCAGAAACGTCATATATCTGCTAGAATGCACACGTTGCTCTAAACAATATGTCGGAAAATCCGAATGGCCCTTCAACTTCAGACTCAATAACTATAGGCATAGAATCAAATCAACAGACTATGATAAACTGCTCCACGTCGAACAACACTTTCGCCTAGCAAACCATGACTTCTCCAAAGATGCAAAATTTACCATCATAGAAAAGATGGAAAAGAACGTATCCGACGAAATAACGTTAATTCTAGAATCACATGAAGATAACTGGATGTTACACCTTAAAACTTTATCCCCAAATGGTCTAAACAGCAAACTAAACCACCTAGAACACATTATATTATATTACAATATATTATAATATTATCAACTATATAGTGAATATAAATTTAAATATATAATAACATTATTAAACATCATTAGTTATAATAATAATAATTTGCTGTACAAAGACCAGCAAATTCTTCGAGAAGTTAAAAGAAGAAAGAAAAACCTGGCAACAGCTTGGATAGACTATAAAAAGGCTTATGACAATGTTCCTCATTCTTGGATCCAAGAGAGCCTGCGTATATTTGGAACAGCCGATATTGTTGTTGATCTACTAGATCAGAATATGAAGTCCTGGAAAACGGAATTAACATCTGGAAATGAAGTACTAGGTGAAGTCGAAACTAAGAGAGGGATCTTTCAAGGAGACACACTATCACCACTACTGTTTGTAGTAGCCATGATTCCCTTGACCCTAGTTCTAATAAAAGCTAATGCTTCGTATCAGTTTGCAAATAGAGAGAGAATAAATCATCTGTTCTTCATGGATGATCTTAAAGGCACTGAGTCCACATAAATAGCGAGCTGATGACCAATATCAAATTCTTTTCAATCATCAAACAAAAGTTGTGATTTAATCGCTATTGAAATTAAACCAAAGAAATTCCCGAGGATAATACAAGGATTAAGAAGCCTTTGGTCTCCTCTGCTAATGACTTTGGCCCTATTATGCGATAACAAAGGGCCGTCAGCAGTTGCCAGCGGGGCAGACGTGTTTTTCTGGCGCGGATACTTCAAAGGAGCGTTCTAACACGCGATCATGTAATCTTCAATACGACATCATTAACTTTTCTTTTATCGTACACTGTAATTTTTTCTTGTTTTAACTTTAATTTTAAATGGAATAGAAACACATTTACAAGCAGACTAAGCACGAAACATAAAGGCAAATGCAGTAACCAAACATGGAAGAACTATTAACTACTAAACTTGCTGAGATGAAATTGGATTTATGCAACTTCTTTCAAACCGAAATCAAGGGATTGCGCTCTACCGTGGATTCAATCGACAAAAATCAACAATTCATCAGTGATAGCTACGAAGATATTAAAGCAAAATTGGAGGAAATATTAGCAGAAAACCAACAAATGAAAACCGAAAACACCGAGCTTCGCAAAACCATAAAAAAATTAGAGAAGAACATCCAAGATAACGAGTCTGCCATCAACGATCTTGAACAATATGGAAGGAGAGAAATGATAGAATTTGATGGGTTCCCAGCCAAAGCCAATGAAAACCTCGAAGAACTGGTCATCAAAGTTGCAGCAGCATGCGAACTCACAGTCACGCCAAATGATATCGAAGCAGCCCATCGAGTAAAATCTCGAATGAAGACCAACTTGCCGATCATTGTCAAATTCAAATCGCGCAAAACCAAACAAGGAATCATGGCAAACAAAAAGAAACTATCGGGAAAAACGGCAACCGATTTTGGATACCCACAAAGTAACTTCTACATTAACGAAAGCCTGACACAACAAAACAAGAATCTACTTCGACTGACAAGAGCCAAGAAGAAAGAGAAGGGATATAGATACGCCTGGTCAAACAATGGCAACGTTTTTGCAAGGAAAGATGCTGAATCCACCATCCTGGCAATAAAGAGTGAGGCAGACCTTGAAAAAATTAAGTAAAACTTTCTTTTATATCATTAAGAAGACACTCTTCCTTTCGAAACTTTATGAACGTTTAAATTTTATGTTAGGGATCCATACTCTTAATAATACTCGAATCCAATCCCATTGAACGAAACTTGTAGCACATGCCTGAAAAAGGCAAAACATCCTTCGAAACTAAATTGTCAAATCTGTAAAAATACATTTCATCTAAAATGCTGTGGCGTTTCGTCAGTTGATTTCAAAAACCTTCAAAAAGAAAGATCACATTGGTTGTGTAGAAATTGCCTTCAAGCGATTCTACCATTTCAAGCCTTAGATAACAAAAAGTTCGGCAAACTTTTTAAGGAAAGTGACGAGATTAACACAAACCTTGCCACTCAAAATGTTCAAAAAGTATCCAGTAAATATATCCCTAAGTCAAATATTTGTTCCGTGTGTGACAAGATTTGCAAATCACCGACAAGTGCAATTTCCTGTTCGCATTGCGAATCATTGGTTCACACCAAATGCACTCTACTCTCACGTCATCAACTCTTAACCAGAGGCGCTCCGTTAAATTGGCGGTGCCTTTCTTGCATGAGTAACATTTTCCCTTTCAATAGGCTAGAGGATCATGACTTAAGAACACTTAGCTTTAACTCTCTATACGATTGCAAATGCAAGTCAAATTGCGTAGAAGAGCCTTATTTCCCAATAATCGAGAAATTAAAGTTAAATAAATCACTTCATAACAAAAATTCAAGAGATTCTAGCGATGATATCGATAACCAACTACCATCGAAAAATGATTTTGATTACTACGACACGCATAAATTTCATAAATTATTGAATAATAAAACCTTAAACATAAAAAATGACTTTAGCATCATTCATACTAATATTTGCTCTCTACTTAAACATTCTGAGGATATTGATCAACTACTGGTTAGCTTAGATCATAGATTTAACGTCATAGCCCTAACAGAAACTTGGCACTCTTCTAAGAACGACAAAGCGATCAAAGACATTGTCCTCGATGGGTATCAACCATACCATGGCACGCAAGGCAGTACACTAAAAGGAGGCTGTGGCTTTTTCGTTACCGAAAGTCTCAAATTCAAGCCCAGAACAGAATTTGATACACAAGTAGAAAACATCAACTCAGAATTTGAGGCAAGTTGGATCGAAATTGTAAACGAAAAGCAAAAAAACATACTCCTTGGATGCATTTATCGACATCCTAGAAAAACAGACAACCAATTCATCGTTTACATGCAAAACATTTTTGAAAAAATCAAAAAAGAAAATAAACTTCTCGTGATTATAGGGGATTTTAACTTAAACCTTTTGAAACATGACACAGATGACAGAATAAAAGATTTTCTCAATTTAATGCTCTCAAATCATTGCCAACCTATGATTACGCAACCAACCAGATTTTCAAATGAAAGCAGGCCCTCACTTGTCGACAACATATTTATCAATTCGATCGAGAAGGATACATATAGCGGTAATACAATCTCCAAAATAAGTGATCATTTGCCAAATTTTACTTTCATAAAAAGCAGGAACCAAAATCCAATAAAAACAACTAACATCATAGTTAGGGACTTTAAAAATTTTGAAAAGGATAATTTCATGTTAGATCTCCAGACAATGAAAAGCTTTGATGATTCCAAGGACGTAAATCACAACTATGACACATTCCAGGACCATTTCATAAAGTGCCTAGATAAATACGCTCCTCTCAAAAAGCTCTCAAAAAGGAAAGAAAAAATGAAAAAGAAACCCTGGATCAACAAAGAAATCCTCAAGTCCATTCGGATGAGAGATAAATTTTACAAAAAATTCATCAAAACCAAGAATCCAGAATGGGAGGTAAAGTATAAGTCACACAGAAATAAAATAAACCATCTAATAAGAATTAGTAAGCGAAAATACTACTCGAATTACTTCCAAAATTTCAAAAACGATTCTAAGAAAATATGGTCTGGAATAAAGGAAATTATAAACAAAAACAACAAATCATCATCTTCAAATATTTGCCTTGAAATAGAAGATAATTTCGTTACTTGCCAAAAACAAGTTGCAGATAGCTTCAATACCTTTTATTCTAACGTCGCCTCAAATCTTGTGAATAAAATGAAAAAATCATCAACACATTTCAATGACTACCTGTCTAATGCTTCAATAAATAGTCTGTTCTTGACACCTATTATCCCAGCTGAAGTAGAAGATCAAATCTCTGTCCTAAATGAAAGTAAAGCCCCTGGATCATATGGAATTCCCATAAAAATAGTTAAAATTAGTAAAACGTTAATCTCTGCTCAATTATCAAAAATCTTTAACCAATCATTTGAACATGGAATCTTTCCAGACAAGCTTAAATTTGCATGTGTAACCCCGATTCATAAGGGCAACTCTAAACTAAATATGACAAATTATCGTCCAATATCAATTTTACCAACTTTTAATAAAATCCTGGAGAAATTAATGTACAAGAGACTCATCAATTTCCTAGATAAAAATAAATCTTTATTTCAACACCAATTTGGTTTTCAAAAAAATAAATCTACGTCACTCGCTATACTCGATATCTATACCAATCTAACCAAATCTATGGAAAATAACTATTTTTCGTGCTGTGTCTTCCTAGATTTTGCGAAAGCTTTTGATACCGTTAATCATGATATCTTACACTCAAAACTAGAGCATTATGGAATCAGAGGCGTAACAAATAAATGGTTTAAATCTTATCTTCATAATAGGCCTCAAACCGTTAAAATTGGTAACACAAAGTCAGAAGAGCTCTACATTCGGTCTGGGGTTCCACAAGGTAGCGTTCTTGGACCCCTATTATTTCTAATTTACATTAACGACATACCAAACTCGTCTAAATTGCTTAAGTTCCATCTCTTTGCAGATGACACAAGCATATTTCTATCGGATAAAAGCATAGACAAAATTGAAAAAACTCTAAACGACGAATTAAAAAACGTTTTTCAATGGCTCCTGTCTAATAAATTATCTCTTAACGTTAAAAAATCAAATTGCGTCATCTTCAGGCCAGCAAGAAAAAAACCTCCTCGTAAGATTAAACTAGAAATTAATGGTGATCAAATTGAAGAGTTAGATTCCACAAAATATTTAGGTGTAATCTTAGACCAAAAGTTAAACTGGAAAAAACATATTAGCCATGTGTCTACAAAACTTTCAAAATACACAGGACTACTTTATAAACTAAGACACTTTGTGCCAAAAAGTACCTTATCATCTCTTTACAACGCGTTCATCATGCCTCATATTAACTACGGCTTAATAAATTGGAGCTCAGCGACAAAGACCAATCTAACCCCCATAAAGCGTTGCTTAAAAAAGGCAGTTCGAGCTATAAACTTTGCTAAAACTCGTGATCACAGTCTGCCACTTTTCAAGAAACAAAATCTTTTATGCTTCGACGACATAATTGAGCTAGAAATAGGAAAATTCATGTTCTCTATTGAAAATAGACTCTTGGATCAAACTTTCTTAGAAATGTTTAAAAAAACAAATGAACGGCACACACGATGTACGCGACAGGCTACCAGAAATGATTTCATTCTTCCAAAAACAAAACTAAATGTCGTTAAACGCACCATAACATACACTGGTGCCATCACCTGGAATAAAATTCCAAGCGAGATAAAGAATTTAAAAACAAAAACAATGTTTAGCAAAACTTTTTCTGAACACCTGCGAAAAAATTACTAATTTCATTACATGTCTGCAAATGTTATGCATCACCAGCCCACAAAATACTGTTTCTACCATTATTATCTTTTTTTTTCTTTTTCTTCTTTTTCTTTGTTCCTTATCTTTGATGTTTTTGTATATATTTGAAAAAAAAAATGTGATAATAATGATGATATTTTTGCTTAGAACGTATCATGTATGAGTGAATTTTCAAAATATGTAAGCTATCTCCTTGAAAAAGGGGTACTTGGCTCGACAGCCCTCCGGGGTTTCTCTAGAGAAGAACTTCTGTTGTTCCCTTGAGTATCCAAGTACCCTGAACAGCTTTTTTACTCTTTATCTATTTAAATCTTTCAAACAAGTAGAAATGTAGTAGATTAAATTCGTTGTTCAAATGAAATTGAACCTTGAACCTTAAACTCTTTGGTTCAGACAGTCAGGGTTGTAAGTGAAGGTGAAATTTGGAATTGAAAAGTGTGCCATGTTAGTTTTGGAGCGAGGAAAAATCACGAAGTCAGATGCGATTGTACTTACAGATGATACACAATGAATGAAGGAGATAGCTACAAGTACCTGGGAATTAAGAACCATAGATAGACAAGAAAGATGATGACCATGTTCAGAGCCCTACACCCGAGAGACAGTGTAGATAGGCTTTATCTACCCAGAAAGGAAGGTGGTAGAGGACTTATGTCGATAGAAGATTGTGTTGATATTGCAGAACTAAGTCTCAAGGACTATGTAATGAAAAGTAAAGAGAAACTGATATCTGCAGCCAGAGGAAACGTGACGGTAGAGGTAGAAAGTGCGAAAGCTTACAAGAAAGGACGAAATGAAGAGAGAGGAGCAAGTATCTGGGAAAAGGAGCTTCAAGGACAGCATTTTAGACAAACGAAAGAAGTAGGAGCAAAAGAGTCGTGGACGTGGCTACAGAGAGGAGAACTAAAGAAAGAAACCGAAGGAATGCTGATGGCTGCACAGTCACAGTCACTCAGAACGAATGCCATAAAAGCTAGAATAGATAAAAGCAGGGAAGATGCAAATTGCAGGATGTGCAGTGAAAAAGATGAAACAATTCACCACACTGTAAGCGGATGTAGCAATCTTGCACAAGAAGAATACAAGCACCGACATGACTGTCTAGCCAAAACACTCCATTTGGGATATATTACGTCAGCGATGATTTGAAACTAGTGACAAGTGGTACCAACATCAACCTGAGAGTGTTGTTGAAAATGAACAGTTCAAAGTATTATGGGATTTTACAGTACAGAGTCGGATCTCGAAATTCATGCGAGAAGGCCAGACATTATAATAGTGGCTAAGAAAGCAAACGAAACGATCATAATAGACGTAGCCATACCAGTTGATGTGAATATAAGAAACAAGGAGCAGGAAAAGATCATAAAATACCAAGATCTAGCCAGAGAAATGAAGAAGATTTGGAATGTTTCAGCCAAGGTTATCCCAATAGTCACTGGTGCCCTGGGCACTGTAACAGGCGGACAGACTTGAACAGTTCCTGAAGGAAATAGGTGTAACAACAAGAATTGAGTTAATCCAGAAATCAACCCTACCAGGCACGGCGAGAATCATCAGACAGGTTCTTGATATCTGAGGAAATTATATGTGACCCGATATCTTGGACATTAATCACAAATGTTAATTCATTTGTGTATAGCATTCATGGTAATAAAAATAATAATAATAATAATAATAATAATAATAATAATAATCTAGCGGACGAGCAGCAATGGTTGTGGTTAAAGGATGGCACTTTGAAAAGGGAGACAGAAACATTGATAATGGCAGCTCAAGAGCAGGCAATCAGAACTAATTTGATCAAGGCAAAGATAGACAAGACCCAGCAAGAAAGCAAATGCAGAATGTGCGGTCAAGCTGACGAAAGTGTCAATCATATTTTGAGCGAGTGCAGTAAGATGGCACAAAAGGAATATAAGCGTCGACACGACTGGGTTGGGAAGAAGGTGCATTGGGAAGTCAGTAAACGGTGTGGATTTGATGTTAAAGAGAAATGGTACGAACATGAGCCAGATGCAGTCAGTGAGAACAATGATTTCCACATTCTGTGGGATTTCGAAGTACAAACAGACCATGTAATTGAAGCGAGAAGGCCTGACATGATCGTGACAGACAAAAAGAAAAATATATGCAAGATAATTGACTTCGCGGTGCCTTATGATAGCAGAGTGGATGCAAAGGAAATGGAAAAAATTGAAAAATATCAAGATTTAGCCAGGGAGCTAAGAAAGATTTGGAACAAACGAGTGAAAGTCATCCCTATCATAATTGGAGCTTTAGGAACGACTCCAAAACTTTTAAAAAAGAGACTGGAGGACATTGGCATAAAAACGAAGATAGTGGAACTGCAGAAGAGTGCCATCTTGTATTCTGCAAGGATCCTCAGGAAAGTTCTTGAGATTTGAGGAGACTTGTTGTCACCGAACCTCAAGAAAAAGAACTCTACTGACATTTAGACAATATGCAATATGACGATAATAATAATAATAATAATAATAATAATGATAATGATAATAATAATAATAATAATGATGATAATAATAATAATAGTAATAATAATAATAATAATAATAATAATAATAATAATAATAATAATAATAATAATAATAATAATAATAATAATAATACAGAGTTAAAAGAAAAGGGATGTGGATGGAAGTTGCCTGGAAGAGAGAACAAGCTAAAGAACACTGTTCAACAAGAAGTTATGTGGAAAAGGGCTTTGTTGAGGTAGGGATAAAAGTAGAATTCGGAAATAAATCGGTGAAGCTAAATGAAGAAGAAATCGAAGGAGATTCGAAAAAGGTATGGTCAAAGTTAAAAGACACGTGGAAAAATAAAAAAGAAACAGTGAGATGTGAAAGTCTGAAAAGCAAAAGACAGCAAGGACAGATCTGGAAGACATTGGAAGCTGAAAGTCATATTTGGTTAAACCGCAACATTGATCCATGTAAAACAGCCGCGATCATAAGTATGCAAGAACAGATGGTGGAGACGCGGGCGTGGAAGAAAGCGAGAGGGCTGCAAGTAGAATCAGCTAAATGTAGGTTGTGTGGAAAATATGATGAGACTGTCAATCATCTGCTTGCAGGGTGCACAGTGTTAGCGGCGAAGGAATGCCTAAGGCGACATAACAATGCATTAATGATATTGGCTGTGGAGTGGGCGAAGAAGGAGAAGATCTTGAAAGAAGAAGAGAAATGGTGCAAGATATCATGGACAAGTGGAACGGTTCTTGAAGAAGAAGGAAAAAAGCTGATATGGGATTTTGAATTCAAAATGAGACGTGAAACAACGGCAAGAAGACCAGACTTAGTCCTTGAAGATGCAGAACGTAAATGTATTTGGATCGTCGACATGGCATGTCTTATGGATGAGAATGTTGGGGTGAAGTTCACAGAGAAACTCCGAAAGTATGAACAATTGGCTTTCGAAACAAGGGAAAAAAGACCTGCCTACAATTGTCCAAATGATAATAGGCTGTACGGCTAGAGGTGGTAAAGAGGTGATCAGACGGATAAAGAAGGTGATCGAAGATGAGGAAAAAGTGAACTTTGTTGCTAGCGAAATGATCAGAACAGTATTATTTGAAAGCGAGACGATTCTACGAAAAGTTATACCTGGAATTATCCAGCCAGAATAGAGAACTACTGTTCATTTGTATTTTAGTTTGAGTTACGTGGACGTTAATACATAAAGCTGGCAAAGCTTGGCAGCTCTTTAGACGTATGTGTGGAATTTGACAGACATAAGTCTTTTTCTGGCCGTAAGGCTAATAGCTATGATAATGATAATACAGAGTTAAAAGAAAAGGGCTTAAAACAGTGATCGAAGAGCTAAAGCAGAGAATGATAGCAAAGAGCGCAAAAGTTAAAAGATACGAACAGAGAATCACTCAATTCAGACAAAACAGGATGTTTAATGTTGATCAGAAGAAGATATACACAGAACTGAATGGAGGTGGAAATAGTTTAAGTGATGCGCCAGATGCTGAAGAGAGTAGGAAGTTTTGGGGTGACATCTGGAGCGTTGAAAAAGAACATAATAGAGAGGCCGGATGGTTAAAAGATCTAAAGAAGAAGACTAACGTCAAACACCTTCAGGAAATGGTGAGGATTAGTGTTGAAAATGTAAAGAAACAGTGTCGAAAGATCCCAAATTGGAAAGCACCAGGGAAGGATGGTGTCCAAGGATATTGGATTAAAAACCTCAATAGTCTTCATATTAGAATTGCTGCCAACTGAATAAGATATTGGAGGGTGAAGATCATTTACCTGCATGGATGACATATGGTCGTACAGTGCTGTGCCAAAAGGACCCTGCGAAAGGTAATGCAGTGGAAAACTATCGCCCTATTACGTGCCTCCCTTTGATGTGGAAGCTCTTGACAGGAATGATAGCAGAAGAGATGTACACCTATTTAGAAAGAGAGAATCTTCTGCCAGAAGAACAAAAAGGATGTAGGCGTGGGAGTCGTGGCACAAAAGATCAATTGTTAATTGACAAGACTGTATTGAGAGACTGCAGCAAAAGACATACTAACCTGGCTATGGCATGGATAGATTATAAGAAAGCTTGTGACTTTGTCCCCCATAGTTGGATTAGTGAGTGTATGGAAATTTTTGGGATTGCAGAGAATGTAAGAAACTTTCTGCAAAGATATATGGGTCAATGGAAGCTTTTGTTAACATCTAATGGAGAAGAACTTGGTAATGTAGATGTAAAGAGGGGAATATTTCAGGGTGACAGTTTATCGCCTTTGCTGTTTGTCTTGAGTATGATTCCACTGTCGTTAGTGCTCAGGAAGGTCAATGCATGTTATGAATGGGGAAAGAGAGAGTACAAATTAAATCATCTTCTGTTCATGGATGATCTAAAGCTGTTTGGTAAGAATGAAGAACAGATAGATTCACTTGGGAACACGGTTCACGTCTTCAGCACAGATATTGGGATGGAGTTTGGTCTTAGAAAGTGTGGTGTTCTTACCTTGAAGAGAGGAAAAATAGCTAGATGTGAGGGGATAGAACTTCCGAATGGCGAAGTAATGAAGGAGGTGGAACAGGAAGGGTACACATATCTGGGGATAGTCGAGCTGGATAAGATCAAAGAAAATGAGATGAAAGAGAAAATCATAAGGGAATACAAGAGAAGGCTCAGGTTGATTCTTAAATCAAAGTTGCATGGTAGAAACAAAATTACAGCGATGAACACATGGGCAGTAGCTATCTTCAGATATGGGGCTGGAATCCTGGACTGGAAAGGAAGTGAACTGCAAAGTTTAGACAGAACAACAAGAAAGACGATGACAATGTATGGTGCGTTTCATCCTAAGAGTGATGTGGACAGACTGTACTTGAAGAGGCATGAAGGAGGCAGAGGTTTGATAGGCATAAAACATTGTGTTAGAGGAGAGGAAAATTTCGTAGGCTTGTATGTATTGAATTCTGCAGAAAAGTTAATTCAGGGGGTTTGTACATCAGGGACGATTGAGACAGAAAGTACCATCAGTAAGAGTGAATTCAAACGAAAGAAGGCACAGAAGCTTAAAGATAAGTGGAAGGGGAAGAGGATGTATGGACAGTTCATCAGGGAAATGCCGGAGAAGGTAGACAAGGACAAAGCCTGGAATTGGTTAGTCATAAGTGATTTAAAAGTTGAAACGGAGGCGTTGTTATGTGCTGCACAGGAACAGGCGATCAGAACAAATTATGTAAAACACCACATTGATAAGAGTATCGACAATCCTCTTTGTAGGATGTGTGGAAAGAAAGGAGAAAGTGTGCAACACATAATAAGTGAATGTGAAAAATTAGCTCAGAAAGAATACAAGAGACGCCATGATAATGTAGCAAAGAAAATTAATTGGGAACTGTGCAAGAAAAATGCATTAGAACATAAGGAAAGATGGTATGAACATAACCCAGAAGGAGCGGTAGAGAATGAAAGTGTAACATTGTTGTGGGATATAAATATACAATGCGATAATGTGATAGAGGCTAGGAGGCCAGACATTGTTATAGTTGATAAAAAGGAAAAAAGCTGTGTAATTGTGGATATTGCAGTAGCCGCCGATGGAAGAGTATATGAAAAGGAAAGGGAAAAGGTGGAGAAATACCAGGACTCGCGAAGGGAAGTTGGAAGACTGTGGCAATTGAGAAAGGTGCAGGTTGTTCCTGTGGTTGTAGGTGCCCTTGAAAGTGTGACAAAAGAGTTTGACAGGTGGATTGAGAAGTTGGCGATACCGGGTGATGTCGGAGCTGCACAAAAGACTGCCTTGTTAGGAACTGCAAGGATCCTGAGGAAAGTGCTAGAGATGTAAGAGAGAGATTTCCTGTTAGTCCTTGGTCATTTGTTGTGACCCGCCTAACAGGAGGAATGACGGCAATTCCAACAGCCAGAGCGTAAGCTGAAACAATGACAATAATAATAATAATGATAATAATAGCTATTCGACCAATGATGCTGAGCAAAATACTGCTTAAAATACTGGTATGCTGTCATATTCCCAGGAATGAATCTGCTAAAGTCCGTTTTAATACTAAAGATTACTGTCCCAATGATTTTTTAACTCTGTTCCTCCAGATATAGTTTCCTCCAATTATACACGATATTGAACACCATTTCATCACATTCTTTATATTTTCTTTACTCTGCGAGAAATTTCTCAATTCTTTCCATAAGTCACTTTTTACACACCCAAGCGAACCGAAATAAAGAACAACCAGCTGCACTGAGAATCCATTTTCCTCCAGATAATCGCATAACTCCTTATATCTTTTAACTTTCTCTTGATAAGCATTTTCCAAATACATATCACAACACACAGTTACTTGCACTATTGTGCACTGCCTCTGTATACGATTAAGGTTACTGTAACCGTTCAGACTGTGATTAAGAAACTTTGTTTACCATGGCCGTTCCTCAAAATATACCAAATAAACCTATAGATCATTCGATGCAGAATTAAACGCAGAATATCATGAAAATATGCGCAGTCGATTTAAAGAAAGCACAAATGATTTATTCCAGATTTTCGGCAAAATCGACCACCCTAGCGAAAAAATCTTTGTGTACCCCAGCCACCATCGTTGGACTGCGACTATCTATTTACCAAAGACTTAAGGTCTTGAACTCCAAAACCGTGTCACGGATTTTTGATAAAATGTACTGTCTAAAAATAATGCCATTTTAAATTTGTGTAAATTTCTGAAATGCCGTTTTCAACTTTGAAACCTCAGTAAAAATCGGACCCGTGGATCTGTAGAAAATCGCTGACACGGTTTCGTAGTTACATGCTTTGTGACCATGTGGGCCAAGTTTCAAGCCATTTGATTGGTCCGTTGGGTACACAAAGATTTTTTAGTACCTACCAGTACTCCAGAATCCTGTTTCAAGAAATCAGGCTTTTATCAAATTCAGGAAAAAAGTGCGGGAAAAACGATTATGCTTGTAAGTGCAAACATGAAACCACAGGTCAAGCAATAAGGCTTAAGCGCGGTGTAGGTAAATTTTTTTGTCAATAAAACAGCAACGAGGGATTTACGAATGTGGCTGTCACGAAATTCGGCTTGATGTGAAAATGGAGCAAGAGATGTTGCAGGTCATGCTGAAGGAAATGGAAAGCAAACTTTTTATTTACAGCAAACGATCGACCATCTTTAGGACTTATTGGGAATGACTTCTTTGTGCTTTTTGATGGACAGTCATTATTAGTGCAGTAAATTTCCCAGCTGGCACCGAGGCCCTGACGCTTCTTTTTTTCATCGATAATTTTTAAATCGCTGTGGCATTCCTTGCAAACCGAGGTTGCATTCAATTGGGTTTCTAGTAAGGATAAACTTATCAAGAAAAGGTTCACTGATGATTCAGATGCGCTTTCTTTGTTTGTGTCATCCTCGTCCAACTCATCCAACTCCGATTCTGATCCCTTCTCAGCATATAAACTTTCCTGGTCAAACCACGACCCCTTATCTGATGACGCAAAATTCGTTTTCTCTTCTCTTTCAAAGGATTGTTTAATTCTTTTTCTAAACTTTGGTCGTTTTTTGTGCGCCCAGTCAGCTTTTCGAAAACGCCCCATTGCGAATGAATCAGTTGCGAAAGCAAAGGAGTTTTTGTTAAACAAAGAGCAAACATTATATCCGTGCGGATTAAAATTATTTCCTTCTAAACCACAGGAGTATGCGAATCATTCGCAAGGTCAAGTGAGTTTACCTTAATCGCCTAATGCTGTTCGCGCAATTTTTGAGAAACAAGAGTGCTTCTTTTAAAATGCTCAAATTTGCAAGTAATTGGGTTCGTTTTGTGAAGTGAGGTGGCTAAAACCGTACTCGAATACTTGGAGCATCAGAATATGACGAAAACGAAAAATCGAAAAATTCTCGTTTGAACCGTTACAGTAACCTTAAGAATGACTATATCTGGTTTACAATGAACAATCTGCTTAACTCCTTCTTTAAACTCAGGAAAAATAGTTTCGGCTAACAAGTTGGATGAAATTCTTGCCGTGGCTTATTTTCCTTTATGAATTCTGCAATTTTATCCACAATTCGATCATGACGACGTGAATAGAAATTCTTAAACTCGTTGTAACCATTTACTGTCAAAACAACTGGTGCGTTTCGTGTGGTCCCCTGACCACAAAATGGTACTTGAAATCTAAATCCGCTTTCTCTTTGTGGTTTCAGTTACCTTTCTTTATTTCGATTGATTATAGTCAAATAAGGATTTAGAAAAGGAAACTTGGGATGGCTAGTAAAATTTGACTTTGGAATCACCAATTGAAATTTCAGACATTCACTGTAGTCTAGGATGTAACATGGCCAAACCCTCGCTAATCAAGTCGTAGGGGTTTACTATCTATACCAGGAAACGTAAGGGACAGAATACTTGTGCTTCATGAAGATGGGCATTCGAACATGGAAATTTCAGAAATCACAGGACTTCATATATTAAGTTCTTTATTACGTCTACCAAACTTTTTTTGAAAAAATTTCCTCTCGAATCACAAATGCGAGATTGGTGACGGTGTCAATGGCTTGATGCCCTACACGTATTTTTTAATAAGAAGCTAAGAATTTGGGCCAGTACTGAAAGTTTCTTAAAATTATCAGATTTTGAGTACTCAGAGTTTCTTACGAGTTTCTTAGAGGTTCCCATAGCAATCTTCATGTCCACTACCAAAGAAACATGCGAAAATAAAGTAAATCTATGTCAAGGATTTCCTTTATCAAAATAAATAGTTTCTTAACTTATATTTTTCCAGTACTGGAGTTTCTTAATTTTTTGGCGATCTGCGAGTTGAGTTTCTTTTGGGCAGTTTCTTATAGAAAAAATACGTGTATTACAAACTCGATCGCCATTGTGTGACGGTGTACTATTCGTGAGCAAGTATACGTATGATGATGATTAAGTGTCAGGTCAACGTTAGAACACAATATTCATGCCTCTACTGTCATCTGAGATGGCATAACGGAATAACCAGACCCAGGACCACTAGGACCGGATCCTAACGGACCAGACCTTAGGGGAATGCCCTACCCTCGCTTTGACGTTGGATAGGAAGTCAGTAACCGAAAGGAGGGGAATTTCACTCAAAAAAATCTCGTACACGAAATCCTTCTGTTCTGAAAAAATCTCGTACACTTTTGCGAATGAGTGCCCAATGAGTGACCCTCCAATTTACATATGTTCTGCGACACACTCACGCCACTCAACTGATTTCATCGAAGAGAAGCTTTCAGACTGCCCAGCCTCCAAGCTGCAAGTTCATCTCAGCACTTAGAGTTCAAATTTATCAGGCACGCAGGTAATACTTCGGGACTTCGTTAGCTTCCATGGTGACCCCAGAAAACTATTAGGGGGGAGTTGGTCACATGTCATATTTACACTCATTTTTTTTTTATAAGAAACTGAGGTCCGAGGTCGTTAGGTAGTTTCTTAAATCTTAGGACATTTCGCTACCAAAGTTTGAAATTTGTTTTTTCAATTTTTAATGCCGAAAATCTAGATTTAATTTCGTTTTGTCAGAAGAGCTTCCAAACTATTTAATAAGATTTAAACAATAAGTAATAACATAATTAGCACTCAAAAATAATTGGACACGGTGTCGGTACAGTAATAGCAACAGTAATAGTATTTTTGAATGAAACTTACGAAAGTTTCTTAAACTGGTCCAACTGCTTCACACTCAGTCTTGAATTACAAAAATGGTGCAATATTTTTGCAAGGGCAAGGTTGTTCATAGCACTTCCTTTCAGAGCTAACGGTAAATCAGAATCTTTGATTTTAGTAACCAGATCTTTATACGTGTCAACGATGTCTGTTATTTGTTTTGCATCCTCTCCAACAAGTGAAAGTGACTTACCGAGATACTTATATGGCTTATCACGTTGATACACAGGTAGTCTATCAGACTTAATTTCTACATCAGGGGGAGCATTTTCTTTGCTTTTATACTAATTGTTTCCCGAACGACGGCCATAGAATACAGTACACTTCTCATGCTTAACCTGCAGACCAGCTTCATCCATTTTTGATTCAGCCGCCCCAATCATATTCTTTATCACACTTAAATTATTTGCAGCTAATACAATATCATCAGCAAACGCTTGAACTGGCATTGGATTCAAATATATTTCATCCCTTATATTCCTTTATATGACTGCAGCAGCTACCATAGGTTTGCAGACACGATCAATAACCATGATGAATAGTAGTGCACTGAGGGGGTCACCTGTTTTGGTACCCCTTACGATGTAAAACCTTTTTGACATCTTATGGCCACAAATTGCTTCAAACGATGAGTTCTTGTAAAGATTTTCAATTATGCAGCAGCACATCTGTGGCACTCTAAACTCTGTAAGGGTTTCAAATGTAAAGTCATATCTAGCACTGCCGCAAAATCTATGAATACCAAATATAACGTTGTGCTCTGGTGTCTGAAGTCGTCAATTGATGATCAAAAAATTGCAATCATTATAATAATAATAACAATCATAATCATCATCATCATCATCATCATCATCATCATCATCATAATAATGATGATAATAATATCATCATAATAATGATGATAATAATAATAATGAAAATAATGATAATTAAGAACAAAATTGACAAACAAGATATATCCCCCATGTGCAGGTTATGTGGGGAAAGAGAAGAGACCATCAGCCATATTGTTACAGAGTGTACGAAACTTGCACAGAAGCAATATCGCTACTGGCGCCATGACAGGGTTGCAGTGGTTATGCACTGGACATTATGCAAAAGTTTAGATTTCCAAATAGTGATCAGTGGTATCAACATATCCCAGAAAGAGTATTAGAAAATGAAATTTTCAACTCAGACGGATCACCACTTTGAGCACAATAAACCTGATATAGTAATACACGAGAAAACTAACAAATATCATAGATGTTGCATGCCCATTCGATACAAGGGTAAAGATGAAAGAGCTCGAGAAGATTGAACGATATCAGGACTTGAAAAGAAAAGAGAAATTGGTAAAATCTGGAAATGCAGAAAAGTATCTGTGGTTCCAATCGTGATTGGGGCATTGGGTACATTGAACAAGGATTTTAGCCCATGGGCAGCAAAATAGAAGTGGAAGACAAGGCTGACATGATGCAAAAAGCTTGTGTGTTGGGAACGGCGAAGATTATAAGGAACATTATAAATATCTAAGGTCATGGGAATTCACTCGATATTTAGCTGAACAACAAACCACCAATGACAATGATATGGTGTGCGAAAAAACAATAATAATAATAACAATAATAGTTACAGCGATGAACACACGGGCAGTAGTCAAGTTTAGATATGGGGCTGGAATCCTGGACTGGAAAGGAAGTGAACTGAAAAGCTTTGACAGAACAACATAAAGGACGATGACAATATATGGTGCGTTTCATCCTAAAAGTGATGTGGACAGAGTGTACTTGAAGAGGCATGAAGGAGGTAGGGGTTTGATAGGCATAGAGCACTGTGTTAGAGGAGAGGAAAATAGCTTAGGCTTGTACGTAATAAATTTTGCAGAAAAGTTAATTCAGGGGGTTTGCACATCAGGGACGATTGAGGCAGAAAGTACCACCAGAGTGAATTCAAACGAAAGAAGGCTCAGAAGCTTAAAGACAAGTGGAAGGGGAAGAGGATGTATGGACAGTTGATCAAGGAAATGCCAGAGAAGGTAGATAAGGGCAGAGCCTGGAATTAGTTAGTCAGAAGTGATTTGAAAGTTGAAACAGAGGCGTTGTTATGTGCTGCACAGGAACAGGCGATCAGAAAAAAATTATGTAAAACACCACATTGATAAGAGTATTGACAATCCTCTTTGCAGGATGTGTGGAAGAGAGGAGATAGTGTGCAGCACATAATAAGTGAATGTGAGAAATTATCTCAGAAAGAATACGAGAGATGCCATGATAATGTAGCAAAGAAAATTCACTGGGAACTGTGTAAGAAAAATGCATTAGAACATAAGGAAATATGGTATATACATAACCCAGAAGGAGCAACAGAGAATGAAAGTGTAAAATTTTTGTAGGACATAAATACACAATGTGATAATGTGATAGAGGCAAGGAGGCCAGACATTCTGATAATTGATAAGAAGGAAAAGGCTGCTATTGCAGTGGCCGCCGATGGAAGAGTAAATGAAAAGGAAAGAGAAAAGGTGGAGAAATACCTGGACTTGAGAAGGGAAATAGGAAGACTGTGGCGATTGAGAAAGGTGCAGGTTGTTCCTGTGGTTGTAGGTGCCCTTGGAAATGTGACAAAAGAATTTGACAGATGGATTGAGAAATTTGGGGTACCCGGTGATGTCGGAGTTGTACAAAAGACTGCCTTGTTAGGAACTGCAAGAAAACTGAAGGACGTGTTAGAGATGTAAGAAAGAGATTTTCTGTTAGCCCCTGGTCATTTGTTATGACCCGCCTAACAGGAGTAACGACGTCAGTTCCAACAGCCAGAGCCTAATCCAAAACAAGCACAATAATAATAGTAATACGAATATTTAAGAGGATTAAGCTTCAACCAAAATTCAATGCTTGTCCTGAAAAACCAGCTAGAGTAGTTTCAACAACAACAACATTTTGGAGGATGGCTGCCTAAAATCTCGCTCCAGCACTTCGGGTATTTTAATTCAAATTTGGAACTGCAATCCATCTGCATCCGCAGCATCGACCTTGCAGGATGTTCATTAACATCATTTGTTGAAACTGCAGACCTTCATATGAAATAAACTGTCAATTTTATGGACATTTTTATTGGATTCTGCATTTAGGCCGTATCATCATCACAACACCATGCTGTCGATTGAGGACATGAAGGCGCTCTTAAATGATCAAAAAGATGATATCTTGAGAGAAATGAACGTAAAATTTACTGAAATAAGAATGGACTTGAAACATGTCAAAGAAATAGCCGTTAAGGCTGAGAGTCAGTCTGCAATGAACGAGACCACCATAAATCAGCTAAAAAATGATGTATCTGATCTGAAAACGGCAAACCAAAAGCTTATGGTACAGCTTGATGACCAGATAAATAGATCAATGAGGAAAACCCTAATATTTAAGGGCATTAAAGAACAACCAAATGAGTCATGGGAAGAAACTGAGAAGGTGCTGTGCCAAGTTATTGCACGCCACTTGAAAATAGACATTGAATCAATAGCAGAAATGGTTGAAAGAGTCCACAGAGGAAAGTCATCTACAGAAAGACGTGGACCAAGAAATATTTACGTGAAGTTTTACTCTTGGAAAGATAGTGAATCAATCAAGGAAGGTTTTTCAAGTCTGAACAGGTCACATCCAAAGATGTCTATTCGTGCTGAACAAATGTTTTCACCAGATCTCACCGCAAGAAGAAATACAGCAATGGTTGAGCGGAAAAAATTGCTTTCTGAAAAAAGCATCACCAAATGTTATCTGCAGTACCCTGCTACTCTTATGGCAAGAAGATCAAGCAGTGACAAGCAATATTTCAGACTTAAATCATTTTAAATTTGAACAATTTTTTGCATTGGCGGGATGGGGCAGGGTGGATGGGGTGAACCGGGGGGGGGGGTGCCTTTGGTTCCTGCTGTGGGTGCTTCATGCTGGATGGGTCCCTCAGACTCATTTGTTGCAAGTGATTTTGGGGGGCCTGTTCATCGTGGGGTGCCGGCAGTGGGAGCTTTCGGTTCTTCCTTCTGCTCCTGGTTTGTTTCGTTTGCCTTGTCCTGTTTCATAGATGCACAATGAACTTTTGAAGTCAAATCATTTTAGATGATATTTATTACTGATCTCTGGAGCCATACCCAGGTAATAAAGGGCCATTATTTATTGAAATCCATCAGTTTTTTCTTTTTATTTTGTTCCACCACTTAAATGCAGTGACATATTTACCTTTACATTCATTGTCTGCTCTTTTTTGTATTAGCATTTAGCACTATCCCAGATTGTGTTTTTGCAGTTTGCTAAAAAGGATAATCTGACTTCAAAACTTAAAATTTACCCAGTGCCAATGCTTCCATCTTTTACATCTTGCGTTGTTGTTTCAATAATAAATTTTCTTGCTTTTGAGCAAATTTCATTTCTTTTTGCTGTTTCTTTTTTAATGAACCAGATTCCCAACCCCAACAATGACATTAATTTGAAAATTGTTGAGAACTTGAAGCGATCTAATGAACAAGACCAACCGTCTATTAATCATAACTCTAATATAGCACTTCTATGTGGCATCTGTAGCAAAAGAGGAAATTCCAACCAAAAATTTTTGACTTGCAATCAGTGCAACCATCGGATCCATATTAAATGTAATGACATCTCACTTAAAGAGTTCACATCATTGCGTACTGAACCCTACATTAGAAATTGGCTTTGTCTTTCTTGTATTATTACAAATACTTCAGAAGTTTTTCCATTCACTCTGGAGTCTGATGAGTCCCTACTAGCCTTGAATAATATTAATCTTCCTTCTCTTACTAATTTTTTGCCATCTTTTGAAATAACCTCCCAGCTTACCAATCTTCCCAATCTGTCTGACTATGATATTGATGAAAATCTGGATCTTAATATAAATTCACAATACTGTACAGTAGAAGAGCTTGCTTCGTTGCAAGTCTCTTACAAGGATCTCTCACTTTTCCACATGAATATTCGTAGCCTTCCACTTCACCATGATGAATTTCATGCTCTCTTGTCTAACCTCAATATTAATTTTCAAGTTATTGGTCTGTCTGAAATTAAGGTTTCAAATGATGCTCCAATAACTACCAATGTTGACCTCCCTGGTTATAAATTCCATCACACTCCTTCAAATAGTGCTGCTGGTGGTGTTGGCATCTATGTTAAATCTAATCTTACAGCTAACAAAAGGGATGATCTCTCTTTTAGTAATGATGACTTTGAGACAATCTGGATTGAAATAGAAAACTCTAAGGCAAAAAATATTCTGTGCTGCTGTGCTTATCGTCATCCTAGCACTGATATATCAGGATTTTGTGACCATCTGCAGGCGAAGCTTTCTGTGATAGAAAATGAAAACAAACTCATCTTTGTAATGGGAGATTTCAATATTAACTTGATGAATTATGAAAATCATACACCAACAAATGATTTTGTTAACATGATATTTTCTCAACATCTCCAGCCTTCAGTTCTTCATCCTACTCGTGTTACTGATACAACTTCTACGCTTATTGACAACATCTTTGTAAATAATGCCTTAGGTTCCAACATTCAAAGTGGAAATATCTTATCTCTAATTTCAGATCCTCTACCACAGTTTTGTATCATAAATGACTGCACGTTTGATTACAAAACTTCATCTCATTTTTCTTATGATTATAGCCAGTTTGATGCTGATAAGTTTCTTGCTGATTATGCAAAAATTGACATTTCTTTTCTTACTGATCAAAGTATTGGTCTGAATGGAAAATTTTGATAATTTCCTGCTTAGTCTTCATTGCCTTATTAATAAACATTGCCCCCAAAAGAAGTTGAATAAGAAAAGATTAAAATTAAGAAGTAAACCCTGGATTAACTCACGCATTCAAAAAATGATGAGGATCAGAGATAGGTTATTTCAACAATTTAAAGCCAACAATTCTGAAGCTGATTTAAGGGCTTTCAAACTGTTTCGTAATCGTGTTGTTAATGAGCTAAAAGAATGCAAGAAAAACTACTATCATCGGTATTTTGATGAAAACAAGAGTAATATGAAGATGCTTTGGAAAGGCTTAAAAGATATTGTCAGTTTAAAATCCAGCAATCTAGACACAATTTCACATTTAACTGACAAAAATGGCTCCCAAATCAAGGATCCAGCGAAAATAGCTAATGAATTCAATCATTTCTTCACCAATGTTGCAAATGACATCACAAAAAAGATCCCAAGAAACCCAAAGTCTCCATTAACTTACTTATCTAATCCCAATTTGAATTCTTTCTTCATTTCCCCTTGTACTTCTGATGAAGTATCATCTGTTATTCAGTCTCTAAAGAATGGTAAATCATGTGGTCCTAACAGTATCCCAATTAAGTTATTAAAGATCTTAGATTCTCACATTTCTGTTGATCTATCTACCTTAATCAATCAATCTTTCGAAACAGGTTTTTTCCCTTACAAGCTTAAAATAGCTAAAGTTATCCCAGTGTTCAAGAAAGGTCTCACTACCAAAAAATCAAATTATAGACCAATTTCCCTGCTCTCCATTTTCAGTAAGATATTTGAAAAAATAATGTATAAACGTCTCTATAGTTTTCTTGAGGTATGTGAATTGTTGTTCAACATGCAATTTGGTTTTCGTAGTGGTCACTCAACTGACCATGCACTAGTCAGTTTAACTGAGAATATAAAGTCTTCTTTGGACAAAAATAGATTTGGTTGTGGAATATTTATTGATCTCCAAAAAGCTTTTGATACTGTTCACCATAATATTCTTTTAAGTAAGCTGAAACATTACGGAATTAGGGGAACTGCTCTGAATTGGTTTAAGTCATATCTAAGTGATCGCAAGCAACTTGTTTCAGTTAATGGTCATTCATCTTCAACGTGTGACATAACATGTGGTGTTCCTCAGGGATCAGTTCTGGGTCCTCTGCTATTCCTAATTTATATAAATGACTTACCAAACTCTTCTAAGCTATTATCTTTCTTCTTATTTGCTGATGACACCAATATTTATTTTGAATCTGATGATCTCGCAAGATTGACCAAAAAAGTCAATAAGGAACTAAATAAAGTCAAATCCTGGCTTGATTGTAACAAACTTGCACTAAATATTGACAAAACAAATTTTGTATTCTTCCATTCACCTAGAAAGAAGTTGCCAGACTTAACAAACCTCAGATTTGGCAAGAAAAGTATTAAAAGGACTAAGTATGTCAAGTTCTTGGGTGTCCTTGTTGATGAGCATCTCTACTGGAAACACCACATCAGTGAACTTCGTAAAAAACTTTCCAGAACAAGTGGACTTTTCTTCAAACTTAGACATTATGTTCCATTGCCTACTCTTGTCTGCTTGTATAATTCACTTTTTTCATCTTTTCTTAACTATGGTATTACCGTCTGGGGTCTTACTTTGGACACTTACCTTCATCCATTATTTCTTCTCCAAAAGAAAATTCTGAGATGCATAAGATTCCAACCATTTACTGCCCCATCTGCACCTTTATTTCATTCATTAAAGATATTAAAACTTGAAGATATGATTCACTTAAATATTCTAACATTTTTGTCTTTAAAGCCATCAATAAACTGTCACCAATCTACTTCCATAACTACTTCACTCCAAACTCTTCTACCCATAGGTTTGGAACTCGTCAGGCCACCAGAGGTGATCTATTCCTTTCTCTAAAAAGGACCACACTCTATGGACTCAAAACAGTTCAATATTTTGGCTCTAAATTATGGAATACTCTTCCACTTTTCATACGTGTTGCTGGTTCTATTTCAAGTTTTCGCTCTAAACTAAAAGCTCATTTCATTGACTCATATGTCTAATTTGAAAAATTGTTGAGGTTCATCTGGTTTTGTTTTATTTATAATTGTTTTTAGTTTCTTTGTTTTTATGGGGGGGCTCTCTCTCGATTAGTTTACCTATTTAGACAGCTCCTCCTTAGTCGGTCTATCCTATATACAATCATTTAATGTAGTCTTTGTATTGTTAAAAATGTAGTTTTAGTAGTGTATTCGTATTTAATTGTGTTGTAATTGTTTAGAATTGTATGTAGGATAGATTGATAATAAAATGAAACTGAAACTGTAGCGTCGCCCATTATGGCCGGTCGCCCATTATGGCCGGCTAGCAAGAGAAATTAAATTTCAGGGGACTGACGACTAGAAATAAAATTGCAATTGCGCGGAAAATCTTCGCTGACATCTGTTTTATCATAATTGGATCTGCACTGAAGTTTCAGTTCATTTGCATTGAAACCCGACGAGATGGTTTGTGCATATCTCTAATTGATTCTTCAAGCATTGCAAATTTCATGATTCTATTTCCATTCCTTCCTTCTTTTTTGTTCGCTTGGCACCTTGCGGTTTGAAATTTTTGAAATATGCTTTGATTTTTCAGAAGTCCTGTATCTAGAGAGGAAATCTACAATGAAACCAAAGCAAAGTGACTTCTTATTCAGATTTAAGGTTATGAAGTCTCAGTGCTGCTAATTGCTATCTTCGTCATCCATTATGCCCATCAGTTTACCAGAGAAGTTTCCAATCGCTTCAAAATATTGAAATGTAAAATTTATTCAAAAAGACACCAATTTTGGTTTCAAACTTACTTACTGACATGGAAAATAATTGAAACCCAAAAAAGCAGCATTATATTAAGTCTATTTTCATTTTAGAAACTACGCCAAAACTCATCCATCCAATCACAAGAGATAAACCAGGATTTAGAACAACTCAAAGCATTTGTTTCAATTGCCAAAACTCGAAGTTTAGGCTAATTCTTATTAATATTTTTGTGTTTAAAGTACGAAATGATAAACAAAGAACATTAATTAAAACTGTTTTTCTTATTAAAACTTTTTACAAGAGAGTAGTGTTCATTGTTTCTCCTGCAGCCATAATAGGCGACGCTCGAAGAAAACGACGTTTTTACCACTTTCTTTTAAGATCTTCTAAAATCAGCAGAAAGAGTTTACGTAAAAAGTCGATACTCTGTGATCTTTTTCTCCATTAGTTAGTGATATAACCTGGCTACTTGGTTTATTCATTAATTGCTCCTTTTGGATCTAACTCAGAACTTCGCGACGACATGGGCATAATGGGCGACACCACTCTAGTAGAGCTAGTAGAGCCAGCTAGAAAGGGTTTGGGAATATAGCTTTCCTTGGAAACAGACCCTCGTCGACTTTGCCAAATGTAGTGAAACAAGCAAGCCCCAAAACGTAACTATACCAGAGTAGCCCCTGGGGGCAAGCAACTTCCTTTGAAAGAACAAAATATTCAATGAAACGGCACCGAATTCGAGGGTTACACGCATTTTTATGAGGAATACTCATTATGAAACTCAACTTTTAGAGCGCTTTCATTTTCACATTTTCCAGTATCAATTACTCGGATGTTAGGGTACCTTAGTAATCTTTGAAAATTGAAAGTCTAAAAAAATCTTCACTGAGAGACTAATTGGTATGGAATAGGCTTACCGTATCCAATAGGAAAATTCACTGCAATAAACATCAAGCAAGGTAAAAGAACTATGACATTCTTCAAGTTTATGAAGCTGCAGCAAGACATGCTCGGGAAATCTAGGGAAGAAAGAAGTGATGAGTCAGTTGAACTTTTCAATTACCGTAAACGATCTATGAAGCCCCCGGGGGACTTATTTGATTTGATGAAAGAGAGGGGTTAATTAGTGGGAGGGGCCTTTAAAATCAAATGACAATGATAATGTGATAGCTTTTCAGTTCTTGTACCCCATATTTTGCGGATGAAAAATCCAATATTGCGAGTCAAATCACGCGCTGTAGGAAAAGCGCTATTTTGTGTGTTAATTGATAATGGTGCTATCGTGCTTGCTGCAACCCCCACTTTGATTTTGTGAGCTGTGAGGCTTCTCCCCGGGAATGGTAATGCGAGGCCAATTGAGAAGTTACGTTGATTTTGGCTGTACGATGGGCCTCGCATTGCCCTGCGAGGGAAAGTCTCCCAGTTCCCAAAATCATGATGCAGCACACGATAGGACTATTTCAAGCAAGACAAAAAGCAGAAGGCAAGATGAACCATGACCAAGGAATCTTTGAATGACTGCTGCATTTCTTACAGCGCGTGGTCAAACTCATATAGTCGACACAGTTTTATCCCAAACAATATCCAAATTAACATGCGAGCTTGTTTAGCTAAATAAATGGAAAATACTTGGCACCTACTAAAATTTTATATAATTTGGGGAGGGGGATTTATTCAACATTCTGGTTCAGAGGGGGGCTTATTAGATAGGATGCTTCATAGAGAGGGGGCTGAATAGAGCTTTTAAGGTGATATCAACAGTTTCCATAAAAGATGTTCGAATTTTAAAACTGAATTGCACGCATTTTTTATAAGAAACAATAGATTTGTGCCATTACTGAGAGTTTCTCAAAATTATCAAATTTTGAGAACTCGCAGTTTCTTTAGAGGCTAAACGATAGGCTGATAAACTGATAAACTTTGTTACAACGAGTATGTAGTGGTTATGATTTATCATTATTATTATTATTATTATTATTATTATTGTTCAATATTCACTCGGCGTTGATGTTGACTGCCGGTTAACTGCTGGATAGCAAGTCAAGTCCCTTGGCCTTAGGTATCCAGTACTTTTCTCAGGATCTTTGCAGTTCCCAACAGACACGCTTTTTGTAAAAGTTCTGTGCTGCACTCCACTTCAATTTTCTTCAACAAATTCTCAAAGTTCTTTCCAATGGTACCCAGAGCCCCAATGATTATTGGTACAATCTTAACATCCCTCACGTTCCATAACCTCTTGATCTCTCTCTTCAAGTCTTGATACAACTCAATTTTTTCCTTTTCTTTTCTTTCAATTCTTGTATTATTATTATTATTATTATTATTATTATTATTATTATTATTATTATTATTATTATTATTATTATTATTATTATTATTATTATTATTATTATTATTATTATCATTATCCATCATTTCATACAAGATTTTCTCTAAGGCTTTGTGTGGTAGATTATTGCCGTATATTGCTACGGAAGTGGCATTTTGGCAACGTGCATTTTTATGCAAACGCGATCGCCAAGAATTAGTTTATACCTTAAAGACATCAATTGACGACTTTAGACACCAGAGCACAAGACTATATTTGGTATTCATCGATTTTGCGGATGCATTTGGCAGTGTTAGACATGACTTCATATTTGAAACCCTAAAAGTTTAGAGTTCCACAGATGTACTGCTGCATAATTGAAAATCTTTACAAGAATTCATCATTTGAAGTAATTTGTGGCCATAAGATGTCAAAAAGGTATTACATCGTAAGGGGTACCAAAACAGGTGACACCCTCAGTGCACTACTATTCATCATGGTTATTGATCATGTCTGCAAACCTATGGTAGCTGCTGCAATCGTAGAAAGGAATATAAGGGATGAGATATATTTGAATCCAATGCCAGTTCAAGCGTTTGCTGATGATATTGTATTAGCTGCAAATAATTTAAATGTGATAAAGAGTATGATTGGGGCAGCTGAATCAAAAATGGACGAAGCTGGTCTGCAGGTTAAGCATGAGAAGTGTGCTGTATTCTATGGCCGTCGTTCGGGAAACAATTGGTACAAGGGCAAAGAAAATGCTACACCTGAGGTAGAAATTAAGTCTGATAAACTACCTGTGTATCAACGTGATAAAGCCATATAAATATCTCGGTAAATCTATTTCAATTGTTGGAGAAGATGCAAACAAATATCAGACATTGTTGACACGTATAAAGATCTCGTAACGAAAATCAAAGGTTCTGATTTACCCTTAGCTCTAAAAGGAAGTCCCATGAACAATCTTGCTCTTGCAAAAATATTACACCATTTCTATAATTCAAGACTGAGTGTGAAGCAGTTGGACCAGCTTGACAATATAATAACTGACGCAGTTCGAGAATTATTTTCCCTCTACAAATCCACAACACGAATTGTGATATTCCTCCCCCGAGAAAATGGTGGTCTTGGCATTAAGCGAATTTCTGATGTCTATAGATCAACACGTTTAGCCTTTCTTATTAAAATGCTAAATCATATTGTCATGCATTTTAGGCACATTGCGAGGTCGTCTCTTGAGTTAGACATGAAAAAAAGAGGAGTCAGGCCAACAGATGGTGCGAATAATTTCCTTGGATATGAATTAACTGATGATGGTTTCTTGGCTTGTAACACAAATTTCGGTTGTCAGTCCGACCGACTGGCCAGACATGGTAAGATATGCAAGAAGCTCGAACGTTGATATTAAGTATGTGAATGACAAGGCAATGGCTCTTATTAAAGGAACATGGTATGACAATCAGTGTGAGCTTCAAAAGAAGCTGTATCAGCTGTGTGTTGTAAGAGATGTCGAGGCTTCTAAGGAATTAACTGTGCAAGGATGTTATCTCAATCTTGAGAATGTTCATTTAAAATCGTCACACTCGATCTATTATAATTGGAAAGTTGATGATGCTCTTGTGATATTTACAATCAAAGCGAGACTTAGTATTCTTCCCACTAACTTTACTCTTCACCTGTGGAATAGAGATCACAATCCAGAATGCCCATTCTGTCACAGTCATACTGAGTCCGTAGCTCACCTATTAAACGGTTGCAACGAGTTTAAGAATTTCTATTCACGTCGCTATGATCGAATTGTGAATAAGATTGCAGAATTCATAAAGGAAAATAAGCCACGGGCAAGAATTTCATCCAACTTGTTAGCAGAAACCATATTCCCTGAATTTAAAGAAGGAATTAAGCAGATTGTTCATCGTAAACCAGACATTGTCATTCTTGATCGTATCCAGAGGCAGTGTACAATAGTGGAAATAACTGTTTGTTATGATTTATATTTGGAAAATGCTTATCAAGAGAAAGTTACAAGATATAAGGAGTTATGTGATTATCTGGAGAGAAATGGATTCTCAGTGCAGCTGGTTGTTCTTTGTTTCGGTTCGCTTGGGTGTGTAAAAAGTGATGTATGGAAAGGATTGAGAAAATTCTCCCAAAGTAAAGAAAATATAAAGAATGTGATGAAATGGTGTTCGATATCGTGTTTAATTGGAGGAAACTATATCTGGAGGAACAGAGTGAAAAAGACACTGGGACAGTAGTTGTTAGTAGTAAACGGACTTTAGCAGAAACATTCCTGGGAATACGGCAACACACCAGTTTTTGAGCAGTTTTTTGCTTAGCATCTTGGTCAAGTAGTAGTTATCATTATCCATCATTTTTTCAAGAAATGCCCCTATTTGCGATCATTTATTCATGATGTGATCACTAAGGTTCTCATAACAAATCAAATACCAGAAACATGGAAGAGGGCAGTCACGATTTTGGCTTATAAGAAAGGCGATGAATCCGAACCCCAAAACTTCAGGCCTATCACGTTGGAAACAGTTCCCTTGAAAATATTTACATCATTTCTTAGAAACAGAATCTACGAATTCCTGAAGGATAACAATTATATAGAGTCAGAAATTCAGAAGGGTTTTGTCCCCAAAATGTCAGGGACCTTTGAACACACATATCACCTCGCGCACCTGATCAACCACGCCCGTAAAAAGCAAAGATTTTTGACAGTTACATTGCTCGATTTAAGAAATGCATTCGGCGAAGTACATCACAGTTTGATAAAAACAGTATTAGAGTATCACCATCTTCCTAATGAAACTAATACTTTGATTCAGCAACTTTATACTAACTTCTTTACCTGTATTACAACTGATTCCTACAGAACAGATTATATACATATTGGTAAAGGGGTCCTACAAGGAGACTGTCTGAGTCCACTTTTATTCAACCTGATAATAAACACCTTCATCCAACATGTAAAAAGTGCGAGCTACCGACAACTGGGTTACCAGTTCAGCAAATATTTCCAGCCCCGTCACTGGTATCAGTTTGCAGGCGATGCTGCAGTCATTTCCGGCCAGCAGAGTGAAAATCAAGTGCTGCTAAATGCTTTCACGAGGTGGTGTTCCTGGGCAGATATGCTGATAAGAGTCGATAAATGCAAGGCCTTTGGAATGGAAAAGGTTGGTTCAAATGCAAAACAAGTCCCCACAAAGTTGTACGTCAACAATGACTTGATCCCAGCCGTTGGCAAGGCGAAGATTTTGTTTATTTGGGTCGCTCTTTCAATTATGAAATTGACAATAAGAGCCACAAAGACAAGTTAGTTGGACTAACTCGGGATATCATGCAGCAAATCAACAGTCTCCCCCTGCATCCAAAATATAAGATTGCTCTTTTTCTCCAGATACTTGCTGCCAAAACTGTCGTGGCACCTGACAGTTGCTGATCTGTCAAAAACGTGGGTTATACAATCACTAGATAGCTTGTGTAACCAATATATCCGTGATTGGCTCGAAATTCCAATATCTGGAACAATGGACATAATTAGCTTACCAAAAAATAAATTTGGGCTAAACATCATACCTGTCTCAATAAAATTCACCCAATGTCAAGCAACAATAAGAAACTGCCTAAAAAATTCAGTCAATGAGGATATTCGGCATATTCATGAAGCTTCTAGCTATGGTACTAACGTTCAATATGACCAGTACAAGACCACTCGAGATGTTCTCAAAGACATGAGAGCAGCCACAACTGATCACATAATGACCAAACTTACGTCGCAGGGTTTCATCATTCGCGCAATTTGGGATGCAGTGATGCCAACTTACAAGGGACATTGGCTGTCAACATTTGACAAAATGCCAAGAAACATATTCAACTTTTGTATACGGTATTTAAACAATACACTAGCCACGAATGAAAATATGTTTACTTGGAAAAAATCAGCTAGTGCTCAATGCAGTGTATGTAGTGCTCCACAAACACTAGGTCACGTAATTGGTGGATGTGCCGCTCAATTGAATGAGGGGAGATCCACATGGAGACATGATTCTATTCTTAAGAACCTGGCTGATTATCTGAAAGTGATAGGAAATGTAACTGTTTACGCTGATTTAGATGGATACCCATCACCTTCGGTAATAACTGGTGATGAATTGCGACCTGACGTAGTGGTAATCAAAGGAAATTTGCTATACATACTGCAACTAACTGTTGGATTTGAAACTAATATCTCCAAGAATGCTGAGAGGAAGGAACAAAAATATGCAGATCTGATTGAGAATTTACGAGGAAGTCGTGGACAAAATAAGTATAACAACGTTCACTTTATAAATCTATCATTAGGAGCCTTAGGAATAATTGGAAAAGAAAGTCAAAATCTGAAGACTATGCTGCAAGAAATCGGTCTGTCAAAGAGTGCAGAGGATTATATTGTTAAGAAACTAATAAATGTTTGTATAAGGTGCACATACTTTTTGTTTTGTAAAAAGGACAGCGATTGGCCAGAGACTGAACTGCTTTCATGGTAAATCTTTTTGTGCTATATAGTAAAATGCAAAAATAGGTTTGTATGAATTCATGTTGTTATTCTTCTATTTCGTTTTATTTTTAACTAGTATATTTTAGCCTTTGTACGTTCCAGTGCAGCTTGCCAGATTTGAGATTGCTGTAATGGTTTTTAACTCTTAGCTTGTATTTTAATGAATTTTTTATCAAAATGATACATGATGTTTAAAAAAAAAAATTATTATTATTATTATTGTTATTATTATTATTATTATTATTATTATTATTATTATTATTATTATTATTATTATTATTATTATTATTATTATTATTATTATGTACATTTGTTGCTCACTAAATGTCAGTGGTAATGTGTTCTCGGGGTTTGGCATCATCAAGATTTCTCAAATCTCGAGAACCTTTCTCAGGATCCTGGCAGAATGTAAGATCACAGTTTTCTGCAACTCAGTAACCCGTGTCTCTATTCCAATGTCCTCCAATCTTTTCTTCAGTTTCTTTGGTGTTGTTCCAAGTGCTCCTATCACTATTGGGATGACTGTCACCCTCATGCCCCATAACTTTTTTATCTCTCGTGCAAGGTCTTGATATTTTTCAATCTTTTCTACCTCCTTAGCGTTTACTCTCGTATCGTAGGGAACGGCAAAGTCTATGATTGTAGCGAACTTTGTTTCTTTATCTATCACAATCATATCAGGACGTCTAGCTTCAATCACATGGTCAGTTTGGATGTTAAAATCCCACAATATCTTGCATATCTCATTTTCTTGTACAGGTTCTGGCTGATGTTCGTACCACTTTGGCTTTACTTCGATTCCATTTTTACGACACACTTCCCAATGCATTTGTTTTCCAACCCAATCATGTCAACGTTTGCACTCTTTTTGAGCCAACTTACTGCATTCACTAATGATATGGTTCGCCGTTTCATCTACCTGTCCACACATTCTGCATTTACTTTCTTCTTGTGTTTTATCCATCTTTGCTTTAATGATATTGGTGCGTATTGCTTGTTCCTGCGCTGCCATTATCGTTGATTCGGTTCCTCTTTTGATTCCTGCATTTCTAAGCCAGTTCCATCCATCCTTGCCTGCTTCATTTTTTTGTCTGTCTTAGGAACTGTCCATGCAAGGTCTTTTCCTTCCAAGCCTGAAGTCTTTCATTCTTTTTCCGCAACTTATAATCAGCTTCGCTTTCTCCTTCATATTCATTTGTCGCTCTTGCTGCTGTTAGTAACCTTTCCTCACTGCTGCTTATATATCGCTCAAGTCCAATCACTGCGAGATTTATAGCATCTTCCACATTAAGCAATCCTCTTCCACCTTCTTTTCTTGGGATATACAATCTGTCCACGTTACTTTTTGGGTGCAATCCCCCGTGCATTGTCAGTAGCTTTCTTGTTTTTCTATCTAACTGTTGTATCTCTTCCTTCGTCCAGCCTAGAAATGCTGCAGAGTATCTCAGCAATGATACTGCCCAGGTGTTTATCGCATTAATAACATTTTGTCCATTCAACTTCGTTTCCAATATCTTTCTGACTCTTCGCTTGTACTCATTCCCAACCTTCTCTTTCATTTCTTTTTGTTTAATCTGCTCTGCCTGCAGTCTACCGAGGTATTTATATTCTTCATTCTCTTCCAAAGATCTCATCTTTTTGTTATCTGGCAACTGTATTCCTTCTGATTTTACAACTTTTCCCCTTTTCAATAATAGTATGGCGCACTTTTCAATACCAAATTCCATTTTTATATCGTTGCTGAAGATACGCACAGTCTGGATCAAAGAATCAAGTGTTTTCTCTGTTTTGCTATACAATTTCAAGTCATCCATAAATAATAAATGGTTGATCTTTTCTTTAGAATTAGCGAATTCGTATCCTGGACTTGCTTTTCTCAATATATGGGTTTGTGGGATGAGTACAATCACAAACAACAGATAGTAGTATGTGTAGTGTTCAGAAATATAAATCCGTTGGCAACTCATGTTACAAGCATAAACTATACAGCATCTGAAAGCTCTTTTTCTAGACAACTCATTTTGACTTGTTGCCAACTTTTAAAAATGGTAGCCAAAAACTGCTGACGTCAGCAAAAATTGTGGATTTTAGATATAAGTGTTTTTCATATCCATTTCTTGATCTTATACTATGACTTTATTTACTTCTGTAAGGTATAATTTCATCTGTGCAGGGTTATCACTAACTAATGATAATGTTTGAGCTATTAGCCATACATTGAGATATTGCTGATGCCAGCACTTTTTACTTCACAACAACATCAAAATAAGAATTTAAAAAAATCTAAAAAATTAAAAAAAGTTTCGGACCAACATTGGAGTCCTTCCCATCATCCCGAACCCGGTTACTGAATGGAGCACAATTTACACCGCACTGAAAATCATGCAAGGCATAAGTACAGAGGTATGCAGTCCAGAAAGAAAGACAACCATGACTCTGGATTATGCCCTATATGAGAAAGCTGTTCAGTTGGTTTACTGCAATCCAGCTTTGAAGGAGAAATTCAATCTAAGGCTTGGAGAGTTGCACATTTTAATGGCTCATCTCAGAGGAATAGGTACCTACATAACCAGCTCAGAAATTGATAGCATCTGGACAGAATCTGGAGTATACGGGCCAACAACAACTCAGTCAATTTTAGCATGTACGCATCTTAAAAGGGCATTTCAAGCACATGAAGATACCATTTGTGCTTTGTACCAGCTATTCATGCAAGAGTTCTACAAAGAACACCCCAAAGAAGAGCAAGAATCGAGAAGCATTATTGATGAGCACCCTAATAATAAAGAAAGAATGGAGCCCTTGACAAACTTCCACACTGATCTTTCTGTAAAGCTTCAGTCGTTCATTGATGGGCGCTTGAAAAATGACATGGTGAAATTTCTGATGAATTACATTCAGATGGTTGAAAGAGGTCATGAATTCGTTTTTGCTTCAAGATCACAAGATTGGCAGTTGCATTTAGAGTCCTGTGAAAAATTAGTTGTTGACTACCACTCTACTAACAGGACAAAGTACATGCGAATGATGTCATACTACGTTGCGTCATAATATGCCTTGCAAAAATCTGACCCTCCTGTTTGGCAAGCACTGGCCGTTGGAGAGTTTTCAGTCTCAAAGAATGATCTGCCCTTCACAGCAATTGGCGTTGATCACGCTGGCGAGCAAGAAAACAAGGTTATAAAGGATCATGGAGGTTTAAGGGGCATCGCAAACAATGAAAATGCAAGAAATTGTTTTTTTTTTTTTTTTTTTTTTTTTTTTTTCTATAACAACAAAACCTAATTCTAAATAAAAGGAAGTACTATTTACATGTGCCATTCATGGCGGGGAAAGACACTAGGTCATCTGGTCCCCACCATGGATGACACTTACAATTCAACTGTCAATTTCATAAACAAAAATGAATGAAAAAAAAATAAATAAAAAAAAATTCATACAACACATCAACGATACAACACAGATAAACGTGACAGACAAAAGCCGAGAAAAGGATGCTACACAGGGTGGATATTAGCATGCTGAGATTTTTTCAATGGAGCCGCTTAGTTTTCTCTATGAACGAAATTGTAGCTTCCAAAATCATTCTGTTTGAGACAATGTTTAATTTCTCAGCACCAAACAACAAGAGGTTACCAAGTGCCTCGTTATCCAAAACTGTAACGTCCAATAGCGGGATGTCTCCAAGCTGGCCAAAGAGATCTCTGCGAGCATTTTCAAAAAGAGGGCAGTGCAGGAGGTAATGTTCATTATCCTCATTTGCAACACCGCATATACACAAGGGACTTAAACAATCAAAGTTGTGCCTAAATCGATGCTCATTTAGGGGACTAAAACCGACTCTAAGTCTTGTTAGATTTCTCATACCGGTAATATTATGCACATTATAAACGGATCTACACGGAGGACGTATTTGAGCAAGCAATTTGCGTTTGAACTCCCCAATCGAAACAGAATTTCTGGTATCTTCATCTAGCAGGTTCCATTCGCAGGGAGTACTTTGGAAGTATGCATTGGAAAAACGAACTGTTCTGCTTACAGGCTGCGCGTATGAACGACTTGACCTTAAATGATATGGCACTTCTCGCTCTGAAGGGATTTCATTGAACAAGTAAGCCGGGGACATACTTTTACGCAGGTTGAAAAAATGACACAGTCGTCGATACCATCTTCTTTGGTAAAGATTTTCCCAACCAAGTTCATTGAGAATCCTTTGCCCACTTGTACCTTTCCACGCTCCTGATACCGCTAACGCAGCAGAGTATTGCACTTGCTCTAGCTTTTTAGTGAAGCTTTGTCTCATTTCAGGATCGTACTTATGATACAAAATGTCACCATAGTCAAGGTGAGGTCTGACGTGAAGCTTATAAACTTGATCGAGTACTTCCCTTTTGACGTACCTGGATAAGTATTTAATGATACCAATACCTTTACGAGCCTTAGCAATAGCTTCCTTGATATGGCTTTGGAAATTTAGTTTGTCATCAAGAATAATACCGAGATGCTTATGTTCGTTCTTCCTTGACACTTCGTCATTTCCTAATATTAGCACAGGATGATTTGGTTTATTTCTTTTTGTTGAAAAAATAACCTCTTCGGTTTTATCTGCATTGAATTGCATTTTCCATTGCCATGCCCATAGTCTAACTCTCTCCAGATCCCTATTTAGACCCTCAGCTGTTTCTCCTTCACCATTCACAACAGAAAAAAGCGATGTGTCATCTGCAAACAGTTTGATATCACTGTGGACATTTTCAATAAGATCGTTTATATAAACAAGGAAAAAGAGAGGACCCAGGACTGAGCCTTGTGGAACACCTGAAGAAACCACCTTCCATTCAGAGCTTTTACCATTTAGCAAGACACGCTGGCTACGATTTGACAAAAAGCTGCGCAAAAGAACAAGAAGCTTTCCAGATATTGCGGATATTTCAAGTTTGTAAAGCAACCCATCATGCCAAACTCTGTCAAATGCTTTCGACAGATCAAGGAATACAGCTTGAGTTTCTTTGCTAGGCACCTCTTCAAAAGCAACATATATTTTATGCGTAATCAGTAAAAGTTGGTTGATGGTAGAATCCCCAGGACGAAAACCAGATTGATGAGGTGTCAACATTTGATTGGTAGATGAATATTGATAGATTTCGTCAAAGATGATTTTTTCCAGAATCTTTCCACAGATAGGCAAGAGTGATATGGGGCGATAGTTCTTTTTATTTTGTCTGCTGCCCTTTTTGTGGACTGGGATGATATTTGCTCTTTTCCAGCTGGAGGGGTAGACCCCAGTTTCAACGCACGGTTTGAAAATCAAAGACAATGGCTCAACAAGGCAGTCATCGCAGATTTTTAACATTGCAATAGAGATACCATCGCATCCATGAGCTTTATTACTATCCAAAGAGCGAATTAACCGCAATATTTTCTCTTTATCTATGGGTATTTCTGTCAGAGAGCAGGTGCCCTGCCTTCGAAAATTTGGCAATGTGCTACCAGTTACAACTGCAGAGCATTGTTCTACAAAATAGTCATTTAATATAGTTGCTTTGCTTTGGATATTAGTTACGAATAATCCATTTTCAAGCAGAGGTGGAATGTTAACGGCACTCTTCTTATTTATTAGTCTGTTCAAGATAGACCAATAAGATTTCTTCCCTTGATTTGAATCTGATAGCTTTTGACCAAGTCTTGAGAGATATGATTCTTTGGCAGAGGTGATTAGTTTTGAAGTTTCGTTACAAGCAGCTCTAACTCGTTCCCAATCTTCTGCATTTCTACCACGTCGCACAAAATTTCGATAGAGTTTATGCTTACGTTTTATAGCAGTTTTGAGAGCGGGTGTTATCCAGGGTGGGTCTTTGTCGTTGCATTTGATTTCCCGATTGGGAATATTTGCAGAAAGGACTGAGAGTAGATTGTCCGTAAAAACAACTGCCATGTCCTCTGATCCTAGCCCTTCGAATTTAGACTCCCAATTTATATCGTTAAGCAAGTCTTTGATAGTAAATGTGTTCGCCTTTCTGTAATCCCAGACGCACCTTTTGTAGGGGGGTGGAGATGGTAATGTGATGTTAAGCTTACCATGAATAATTTGATGCTGACAGTTATTGTCTAGGGATGGATGGACACCTGTCTCAACAAAAAGATTTGGTTGATCAGTAATGATCAAGTCAATACATGTCATGCTCTCCCCTCTTATATTCGTCGGTTCCTCGATTAACTGGTGCAGGTTATTCACATCAAGCACTTCCTCAAGAACAGACCCCTCGGGGTTTTCAATATCTTCCGGCCACCATTGATTAGACCTGCAATTAAAATCACCCGTTATAGTCAATTGGTAAGGGTTTTCGTTTTGAATGCGAGTCACCACAAGTTGTAGTCTATCGATAAAACTTTCAAATTCTGCGCTGCTTTGGCTTGGACTACGATAAAGTACCACAAAAAATATTTTCTTACGTGCTATGCACATTTCGGAAACAACCATTTCTTGTATTATCTCAAGGTCTTGCCTGCGTTTGATTGCCAAGCCTTCACGAAAGTAAAGACATACACCCCCAATTTTGGTATTGCTAGGATGATCACTTCTGTAAATTTCCCTTCTGAAACCCTCAATACGAATATCCTCGTCACTAATCGTATCATCCAACATTGTTTCTTCGTTGCTGCACCAATTATCAATCGGCTTCGCAGTGAACTTCTAGAAAGACACCATGTTCCCAAACAGCACCACAATCTCAACACTTCCCAAATATCAAAACAAGCAAAACGCGTAAAGAGAATCAAAAGCACAATAGAAGAACACACGAATCCTTTTTCAAGTGATGATTGTGGGATCCTCAGAAATATTGCGACAAATGCGGTTGTTTAAGAGAAATTTGTCCAAGACATTGTGAATGTTACTGCAACAAGAAAGTCAGTTTGGAAGCATTTGAGAATGAGAGATTGATCAAAGATCCTAAAACGCCTTTGTGGGCAACTGTTTCAAGAAACAAGATTGCCTCATTCACTTCTGCCTTTGCAAAGAAAGGTACGAAAACACTCCAAACCTTTTTGCAAAGTTTCTCCTTGTTTGCAGATCATCACGACAAATTGACGAAAAGCAGATAATTGGTAACTACGAGTTATGTGAGTATCCGCAAAGCTTAATGAAAAGCAATGAGCTCATTCCTTGCAATGATAAGTATAAGCTTGCAAGTGCCTTGCTTGAATTATGCGAGTCCGATGAAGAGGTTTATCAGAGAAGTGATGTCCCTAGAGATATTGAAATACCAGCTACAGAAAGATGTCTAATACTCGATGGGATGGCAGTTGTACAGTCTCTCGTCAAAGTGAGTTGGGGGAAAACATGTAGTGACTTTGCAGTCTTATTCAATAAGAAAGTCGAGCATTACATAAAATAACAGCCATTCATTGATGTGCGACTTGCATTTGATTCTTACTCCCCGAATTCTTTGAAGAAAGCGACACGTTTGAGAAGAAATCAGACATGCAGATCCTTGTACTACCATGTAGAAGACAGCACAAACATCAGCGATATTTCGTTCCAGGAGTTTCTGTCTAATGAAGCAACCAAGAGAGAGCTAACAACATACTTGGCTGCAAAGTTTCTTGCCCATTTCTCAAGACGCAACATCAAATTATACACAGTTGCAGATAACACGTTAAGGTATGTCAGAGATCGTGACAATGTCCAACATGAATCTTCCATTGTTTTCAATCGCGATGAAGCAGATACAATGTTGATATGGCATGGAATTGATTTCGCAGAATCGGCAGAAGTAAATGCAGAAATTGTCATTGTCTCTCCAGACACAGACGTTCTTATGTTATGCCTGTACTATGCTCAGGATCTTTGCTACGAAACAAGAATCAAAACAGTAACAAAGATCTTTCACATAGGCAAATTGCATGGATCAAAGGCATTATTGCAATTTCTGCAGATCGATCAAAGGCATTATTGCAATTTCTGGATGTGATACTGTTGTTGGGCGCTTTGCTGGCAAAGGAAAGTTGACATGGTTCAGAGGATTACAACGAGTGGAAGATGAATCCTTTATTGCAGCTTTGCACAAATTTCGGCATCACACCGAATCTTGACGAAACAGATGCAGAAACATTGCACGTTTTGTAAGTTTTGTTTACACAAATAAATCAATGTCACTACCAAATGCAAGGTGGTGGTATCTTTTCACAAAGAAAATGGCCGAGGGGGAGAAACTTCCACCTACACCTTCAGCATTTAGGCAGCATCTTAAGAGAGCTCTACTACAGGCTTTTGAATGGAAGAGTTCCTCATTAGCTACAATGGTACGCTGTGATCCTCTCCAGTATGGCTGGATTCAAGATAATGAAAAATGGTTGCCTATTGCTTCCAATCAACCAGCTATGTCACCAGACCTTCTGCAGCTAACAAAGTGCAAATGCAAAGGAAAGTGCAACTCAAGAAGGTGTCCGTGTAAAGGTTCTACACCATCTATGGAGTGTACAGAGATGTGCAGCTGTGCTGAGACCTGTGAGAACACAGACCAAGATACCGTTGATGGCTTTGACGAAGAAGATGATGATGACTATGGTGACTTCGTGTAACTGGATTATTTAACTGAACATTTTATATGAATGTTGACGAAATGCTTCGTTAAGAGAAAAATTTTCTTCCTTTTTTTGCGTTTTAGAACCCCGGCGGGTGCAATTCTATATAAAAGGTGATACGCAAGCTTGTCTGTAAATTCACTGAGATAGGGTGAAAAAATGTTCAAATCCTAGGACCTAGGATTTAGAAAAAAGGGGGGTTATTTTACAATTTGGTCAGCAGATTTTAAAAAGATACTTGATTAAAAACAACTAATTTCAAGAATAAGGTTTTTGTTGATGGTTTCCTCTTGTGAGTTACAATTTACTAGTCATTACGTGCAATAAACTTGATGTTGAATGATTTCAAAGTCATGAATTATAATAGACTTTTTCTGTACAATGTTGAATACAAAACACTTGAGGACTTGGTGATGAAACTCTCTTTGTTTTGGCCAGATCAAATTCCTCAATTGAAGTCTAATAAAAATCTAGGCATAGCTTTCTCAATAATAGCAAGTCATCAGTAGTTCTATGTATTCAGGTGTAGAAAAGGGGATAAAACCCAGCAACTGTTGAACAATATTCAAAGGCAAGTAGTAGCTAACATGCAGATTCTTGAAATGGTGTTGGTTGTGTTTCCTTTCCATTAGGTAAAGCCATTTTAGTACAGTGGGTGATACTTGCAGTAGTCATGTGCTTGATGTATCAGATCAGGCCTAAACTAATGGCAAATCAGTCAACTTTGATCTGGAAAATGTTATATATCGAGAAGTGCTCTAATGCTCCAATCTGCAGTTCCATAAAATAACATTATTGTGTATATGGTTGTATCAAAACCGATATTATGATTTCCTTGGTGACAAAATGGATAATAAGTCTGTATTTCTGACTGGCATCACTGCTGTTTCAGGTAGAAAAAGCGTTCTACGTTGCCTCTCTCTTTGATTATTTTCTTTTGCTTCTCTCTCAGTCGTCAGTTTTGATCTGTTTTGATCAGCTTTTCATTCAGTAGATTTTCAGTTTTGTTTGATGGGAAACATCTTCTCAGAGTTGCATAGGTAGAGGCATCTTCATACTAAAACATGTTACCACAGGTAACTTCATGGTAGTGCAGTATTCACTTGAAAGTTGTTACGATATAAACAGACTCTGCCCTTTCTACTTTCTGACACACAGCCATCTTTTCATGGAAGCAACCCGGAAGCAACAGCCTCTTTTGCAATTCGAGGCTTAGTGAAAAACGCGGGAAAAAGGAAGAGGATGTATCGCTGCTACATTTCATTTGAAGTAATTTTGAGAGCTAAGATAAGCTGATGAGGTTCCTTACGCAGTTAATGATGTTAATGAACAAAAATTGCTGAGGGAAAGCCAGAGGAACGTGTCATTTTTTGCCGCTGCTACATGTTTCAGTGCAATTTGGTATAGTGCCATAGGTAAGATGGTTACCCCCTAGGCCTATAAATTTGAAAGTTCGATTTTTTGGTGGTCATCAGCAGTCCAGATCAGATCAAGAGAGGGCAGCAGATTTGTCTACAATTTCCTTGAAAATAAATAAAATTCTTAATGCTTTTAAAAAGATGCAATGTACTCAATGCGTGTTACCATACTTTTACACAACATCATATCAATAACATCCTAAATCCTAAATGCAAAGTAAATAAATGGGATGTATGTAATGTAATGAAAATGAGTTCCAAATGAAATCTTATTAATTTATAGTGAATGGTTTCCATAGTGCAGGAAATACATCAATCAAGGAATCTGTGGGCAGCTTTGATTGCAGAAAACCAAAGTTTTGCTGAAGTTTGTAGAGTTAATAACTGAAACCATACCATACTGGCTCAAACCATATTTGTGCTTCAGTGTATGGATGTGTAATGGAGATATACACATTTTCTGCTCCATTTTGAGTAGTTAGTAGTATTTCCAGTATTTAAGGGCTAAATATAGTGACATTTAAAGGAAACCGTCTGGAGGGCATGTCAGTGATTCTCCAAAATTGGGGTATAAATTTCTAAAACATTGCGATGAAATGTCAGTGAATAGGGTCTAACTGCTGAGACTTTTCTCAGTGAAAAGGGTATATTTTGGAAAGCTTCAGACAAGCTTGTGTATCACCTTTTATATAGAAGTGCACCCGCCGGGTTTAGAACCCACAAAAACAACAAAATTGATAAGATTAGCATGTTAACAGCCCCTGTAGAGATTTCGCAAATCTATTTCATTGACAGCATCGAAAATTAAAAATGCGACGGAAAAATTCGCAACTACATTTTGCCAAAAAACTACTTCTGAGACCTGCAAAACAATTAAAAAATGAGCATTCTCAAAAGCTGAGGAAATACAGAATTCGTTTGATATATCTTTCGATTGCCAAGAATATGGATTCCAGAACAATTAATGAGTTTCAAGAGAGAATGATTTCTGAAAAGAAGCTTTTCGTGCTCGTCAGAGCGGAAAGAAGAGTTGTACCTAAGAAGGGATATATTTGAAGATATATGCAATTAGGATGATGTATCCCTTGTAAATTGTAGAATCATTTTTGATTTTGATATTGATAACTACCACTTCATGAAGTTTTTTAATTTTCTATTTCAGTCCATGCGGGATTGCAGTCATCTTTTTCTACTTGGAGAAAAGTGTGGACGATATATGTGGGGCATTTTTTCGTGCAAACCAAGAATGCAGTCTAAAATCCTGGACAAATTGTTGAGAAAAATAACCATTTTCATGGAGAGCAAATGATTTGTGATAGTACATAGAAATCATGCCCCGCTATCAGCCCCCCCCCTCCCCCAATTAATGTTGGATCATTTTGGAGAAAAATGCAGCAGACTGTAGCTCATAGTAACCAACATTGAGCGGGGGGAGGGGGGGCAGTTTTTTCTCAACATATTATGTCCAGGATTGTCTGAATCTTTCATAAAGGAGACTTAACGTTTTTAGCAGGTAATTTTCAACACTGGTGATGTAGGGGAAGCAGACACAATCTGCTGCAAACGAAACTTTTTAATTCTTATAGAGCAGTGTTTTCAAATACACATTTGATAATTGACACCCCATTCTACATTTTCATGGTTATTAATTTACTTGATATATAATATCATAAGAAGATCCCCTAGAATCTAGTTTTCAAGTTTCTTTATATGTGCAGTACATTCAGGGAATGCTGTTATAGTTGGGGTGGCAATTGGCATAGGGGGATGGGATATGGTGGGGGGCTTTATGTCTCCCATCATTTCTTGGCATTGAAAAACAATATGAAACCTACAATGATATATTGTATTTCCTATGAACCTATTGCCGCAACTGATTGATACTCCTTTCCTAAGAATATGTCTGCACTGTCACATTTGTACATGGGGGCTGGGGAGGCTATTTTCAACTAAATCAAGATGAAAACAGCATACATGAAGTACAAGTGCATTGCGCACTTAGAATTGTTGACAGTTAGGCCAAAATGGCGTTTAAAAGAACTGTCCCTGAACAGTTCTCGATATACCGGGTGTCCCAAAATGATGTATTATTGTTTGATTGCTTACATGTCCATAACCAATGAACCGACTTTCAAACACTTTATTTCATTTGATTGCCTAAAGGCTAAATGGTATTTTGGTTGTGGTTTTACCAGTTTTTGAAAATTTCTTAATCGGTTACGGACATATAAGCAATCAAACGATAATACATCATTTTGGGACACCCGGTAGGTGGAACTTGCATGCAGAGAAGAGTATTCCATTAAAAGAAATCATTACAAGGTATCCTGAATTATCTGTCACGACTATGTATCGTCATTGTACAGAAGATTTTATCACACATTTTACCGCACATTTTACCGATACAATAACAGAGATTTCCAATAGTGTATTTACATGCATCTAATCTGTATCAATCTACTATCGAACCTAAACATTTGAAATATATCACACGAAACATTTTTTTAACAGTTTACCACCAGGAGTATTAATGAGGAAGTTCAGTATAGATCTTCTTACTTATATATTTGTGGCGGTAAACTGTCACAATTTCAAGAAGGGATAACATTATGAGTACATCACAATTTCGTGAAGTGGACATTGTAGCACTGTTTATGAAATGTCAAGAGATTTTAAAGGATTTAGTCAAATCTTTGAAAAATTACTATTTATGACCGGTAAAATGTGGGGTAGGATGTTCGGTAAAATGACAGTAAAATGTCGGTAAAATGTCTTAATGAAATCCATACTAACTAAGCAGTCAATCTAAGGGCCTGTTTATATGAGGCGGGCTGGCTCGCCTTCAGGCGAGATCCTAATTACCTGGTCACAGCTTTGTAAACAGCAGTTTGCGTTTATATGTATGCCGGGCTGGCCCGTCTTGCCGAGATCCCGGTTATCGAGTGCCAGGATCCCGCCTCAAACGGGCTGACTTTTCTCATATAAACGGAAGAAACGGGCTAGCCCGCCTATAACGCACGCGCAGAACACAGCAGATTTGTTAAGTTTCTAAAAATGGAAGACCCTTTGTCACATTAGGCGCCAAGGCTGTAATCTTTCTTTTGTAAAAATTAAAGAACAGGAAAATATTTCCTCATTCTTTCAAATTTACACAAAAGAAAGACGGCACGTGGCACCCAAGGGCCGGGCTGGCTCGGGGCTGGCTCACTATCTAATTTCTCATATAAAACCGAGCTAGCTTGAAGGCGAGCCAGCTCGCTAACGGGCCAGCTCGCCTCATATAAACAGGCCCTAAGGAAGTCTTATCGGTTTGCTTTAATCATTGCGTTGATGCCATATGTATTGCCAAGGGGACAGAAATAGGCATGGTCTCCCACTTGTGCTTCCTTTGATTTGTGACGTCATATATAGTGAATGGGTTATTACAGCAAATAATCACTACTAGGCTTGCCGTGCGTCGCCTGCGGCGCCGCGCTGGCCCGCCGTCGTAATTGGCATTCAAGTGTATGGAAAGTTAAGTTTACGTGCGCCAGTTACTAAGGGAGAGATGTGTATATATATATATTCTATCTATTTTCCCAAGTTGGGGGGGGGGGGGTTCTGTTCTGTTCCTCAAATTCTAGATTACCTTTTTGGGTCTCAAATATGGGAGACAGCAAAACAACGGGTAAAATATTTTTTACAAACCAAAGTAAGATCAAGTAACATTACTAAAATCAAAATATTGAAATTTCCAAATAAATTATGAGCAATCTAATCAGTTGGGGCACTTGTCCGTGGAATTAAGATGCTGACTTCATGAATTTTAGTAGTGTTGGGTCAGAGAAAATATTTTTCGGCATCTATTTTCATGCTAGGAATTATCATGTTGGGTTGATGCTTGGTACCCTAGCCTAAGCACAAATATCCTGAATATACCTTAGGATGGAGTCTATTTGGTACTCTCTATCCCTCTGTTAACTGTTTATATCTTCTCCATGCTGAATACTTTCAATAATTCTGCAGACCCTTAAGATCTCCTCGATCTATCCAGTTGACTCGTGACTCATTGGCCAACATCTTCTCTACTTGCTCTCATTGTCGTATTTTTTCTCACTCCTTCACCATCTCTCGTTTGCCTGCTTTGCTCTTACTGCCTTCCGTGCGCTCTCTGCTTGTTTTCTTTTTCTCTTAGTTTTAACTATACTCTAAATGATTTAGATGCCCACATTGCGCTCTCGTGCCTTCGCTACTCTCGTTGATTTAGTTCCCCATTTTTTGCTTTGTTGTTCTTTGCTCACCAGGGATAGGGAGACGCGTTTGTATCAAATGTTCAATTGTTATCATAGTTGCCGTCTCAGCCATGGTTATTGTTTAGTTGGGGCATGTTGCAGCTACGAATCTTATTTTCATTCAGGTACGTAGGAAGCATCTCAAATTTGGGGGGGGGTGCACAACACTTCAAGGGCATTTTTCATTAAGCTAAATGGGCACTTCCTAAAAATAAAAAGGGAACGTTTTTGTTTATTGCAAAATCTTGGGGGCATGTGCCCCCAGTGCCCCCGGTTCATACCCATATTGACTTTTCAAAACAACCGATGCCAGGGCCTATACTCAACCTTTCGCTAAGAGTTCATAACAATGGTTTTTTGATATGTTATGTATCAATTTGCCACAATGAATATTTAGATGTTTTATAACAAAAATAGATACATTGCAAAATTAAATGTCCAAAACGTAAAGATAAACACTGCTATTTACAGTGGCAAGGATAGCATTAAAAGGCAAAGGTGACCTTATTTCCATAATTGTCCCCTTAGAGGATGCTGTATAACGGAAATACGTAGGAGAAAAGGAAATACAGAGTTGCATGTGTGTTTTCAATATGGTCCTTAGTAGAAGACATAAATGTCATTTTCCTCTTTCTGTATATTTTAGAAAAAGTTCTCTTTGGTCTTATGTTTGAATGCATTGATATTGTTTGTTGATTTCAACTCAGATGGAAGACTATTCTATGTTTTGGTCCCAGATAAGATAGGCATTTGTTTCCAGTTTAATTTTTGCGGAATGGAAATTCTAACTTGAACTTGGACCTTCACGTTGTTAAGCCTTGGTTGACTGGAAGGAATATCTCAGCACTGTATAGCGGGGCAGTTTCTTTATGGAAAGTTAAGTTTACGTGCGCCAGTTACTAAGGGAGAGATGTGTATATATATATATTCTATCTATTTTCCCAAGTTGGGGGGGGGGGAGGGTTCTGTTCTGTTCCTCAAATTCTAGATTACCTTTTTGGGTCTCAAATATGGGAGACAGCAAAACAACGGGTAAAATATTTTTAACAAACCAAAGTAAGATCAAGTAACATTACTAAAATCAAAATATTGAAATTTCCAAATAAATTATGAGCAATCTAATCAGTTGGGGCACTTGTCCGTGGAATTAAGATGCTGACTTCATGAATTTTAGTAGTGTTGGGTCAGAGAAAATATTTTTCGGCATGTATTTTCATGCTACCCTGGGTACCAGCCTCTCTAACGTTAAAAAACCCTGGGTACCAGCCTCTCTAACGTTAAAACAGAGAGTATCTCTGTTTTAAACGTTAGAGAGGCTGGTACCCAGGGTATTTTCATGCTAGGAATTATCATGTTGGGTTGATGCTTGGTACCCCAGCCTAAGCACAAATATCCTGAATATACCTTAGGATGGGGTCTATTTGGTAGTCTCTATCCCTCTGTTAACTGTTTATATCTTCTCCATGCTGAATACTTTCAATAATTCTGCAGACCCTTAAAGGAGAATTCCGGGATAATTTCATGTCAATCTTAAAAGGGGTAGTTGAAGGTGATAAAAATCATCGTAAAAATATTTTTTGTAAATGATGTATAGTTTCCAAGTAATTGCGCTTTGAAATCGTCGTTTTGCTGCGGGACAATTCTCGGTTGTTCTCATTTCCGAGAATTAATCGCCTATTGTGATGTCATTTGTGATCAGTGGTTTCCTGCACGCGATCAAAAGCCAACATAAGTGCGGTGTGTGCGTTGTTGATAAAAGTTTTCACTACAGCCCTTGGCCGGATATTTCCTTTGAGATGGTTCATTGTAGTGCCTGTAGTGCACATAACTGCTTAGAAGATAGCAGAAAGAGAAAAGTAGGTCGAAAAAAGAACACGGTGATGCCGAAAATGCTGCTGCAACGAGAGATTCAGTGCCAGGGCCTAGCCGACCACCACCAAAGAAAGCATTCTTCCAGTTCCCATCGGATCCTGCTTCACAGAAAGCTTAGGTAGCAAAATTAAATCTTTTAATTTTAGAGTCAAAGCTTAATCTAAATTATGCCAACACCAATTCGAAGAAGGCCCAAAACTGATAGAATCGCTGAGACTAAAAGGAACCAAGCGCCCTTCCTTGAAACGCGGTTAAATCCCGACGACAAAACGCGATGAGTCCCGAGTTGCTGGATGTTCACCTCTTGTCGATCAAACAAGGAACGTCAACAGAGGTACCTTGTCAGTCACCAAGGGGGGGGGGGTACTCAGGTATATTTAGGATATGGGTGCTCATGCTGAGGTACAACGCACCAACCCAAAAAAATAATTTCTTCCATGAAAATGGACGCAAAAAGTAATTTTTCCGACCTTCCATACCCAAAAGTTATGAAGTCAGTATCTAAAATCTGCAGAAAAGTGCCTACCCTGGGTACCAGAGCCAAAACAAAATTAAAGAAAGAAAACAAGGAAAATTATTTAAGAAAGGGAAGGAAGGGAAGGAAGAGGGAATGTTTTTTCCCTTATTTCCTTTTTTATTTCTTTTATTTTAAGTTTTTGGCCTTTTTTCTTATCTCCTTTTTTTAGTTCTTTTATTTCTAATTTTTGGCTCTGGCACCCATGGTAAAAAGTGCCACAACTGATTAGATTTCTCATAATGTATTTAGATATTTAAGTTTTTTGATTTTAGTAATGTTACTTGATTTCTCTCATCTGTGCTTTCCAAGCCTGTGCCAAATCCACCTGACAAACTGTTTGTATCTGATGTATGATGTGTACAACCTGCAACGAAAAGCAATGCACTTGGCTAAGCTAGGTTTTCTACATTCCTCTTTATCAGTGGAAGTTGTAAAACATTACCCTTCTCCTTCTGTTTACAATGGGTTTGATCTGGGCATTATACACTCATTTTTTATAAGAAACCAAGGTCCGTGGCTGGTAGGCAGTTTCTTAAATTTTTGGGTGATTTTGCTGCCAAAAGTTTTTTATGTGTTTCTTATACTTTTAATACCCGAAGTGTAGAATTAATTTTGTTTTATCTGAAGGGCTCCCAAATCACTTAGTATGATCTCAAAACAAGTAAATAACTTAATTTGCACTCAAAATAATGTCCAAACAGAACTTCAGTGTATTGATACAATGCTGTCAGGACAACAGCTTGGTTCAAGCAGATTTCTTTGAAGTCACCATTGTCAGAAATGCAGACAGGATTATTTTCATCAGCTTTCAGTCTGACTCTCAATATCTCTCGACGGCATAACATTTCCCGACCTGTTGCCATTTGCGAACAGTTTCCACACTCGCTCCTGAAAATAGTTGTTGATAGGCCTAGGCAGCCTAGATAACTAACTCTCCCTTGCAGATGTTGCTTTTAAAATGCCTCCTGGTTTGCATATCAATGCTTCGTTACTCGCTCCTGTATCAGAAAAATAAATTCAGTTAATCGATAACATGTTTTCTTACCATGCTGTGTTACCAATTCGCTCCAGATTGAAATCTGGTTCTTCCTCTTTCGCTGCTGTCCTCGATGAAAAATTTAGCTGCTGTCCTCTCAGTTGACTGCTGTTCGCTTTCTCGGTCCGTGTATCTTCTCCACCAGGCTCAAAGATGAAAGCTTGCAGTTGATAACGATAGATTGTAATTATTTCGTCCTCGAATAGTTCTTCTTCAGAACTGTGAGCCATTTTATCAGCAAGAATAAGACTGGAAAGGATTCAAACCAACAGGGACGTAGGAAGCATCTCAAACTTGGAGGGGCACGACACTTCGAGGGCACTTTTTCCATTAAGCTAAAGGGGCATTTCCTGAAAACAAAAAGGGCACTTCTTTGTTTATTTCAAAATCTTGGGGGGGCACGTGCCCCCAGTGCCCCCCCGGTTCCTACGTCTCTGCAAACCAAACAACTTTATCGCACTCAGCCACAGTACTGACTGAGATGTTGCTCAATACCACTGATCACATTTGACGTCACAGTGTCCCGCGGGATAAAAGCGCAATCAAACCCGTGCTTTCTCGGAAATGGACTCGGGGTGGTGTTTGGGGGCCGATAACTCCAAATCTGTTAGGAATTTCGCAAAAATTTTTTCAGAAATGATTTCAGCGCCCCGAGATACATCTAAAATGCCGAAGTCAAAATTATCCCGGAATTCTCCTTTAAGATCTCCTCGATCTATCCAGTTGACTCGTGACTCGTTGGCCAACATCTTCTCTCCTTGCTCTCATTGTCGTATTTTTTCTCACTCCTTCACTATCTCTCGTTTGCCTGCTTTGCTCTTACTGCCTTCCGTGCGCTCTCTGCTTGTTTTCTTTTTCTCTTAGTTTTAACTATACTCTAAATGATTTAGATGCCCACATTGCGCTCTCGTGCCTTCGCTACTCTCGTTGATTTAGTTCCCCATTTTTTGCTTTGTTGTTCTTTGCTCACCAGGGATAGGGAGACGCGTTTGTATCAAATGTTCAATTATTATCATAGTTGCCGTCTCAGCCATGGTTATTGTTTAGTTGGGGCATGTTGCAGCTACGAATCTTATTTTCATTCAGGTACGTAGGAAGCATCTCAAATTTGGGGGGGGTGCACAACACTTCAAGGGCATTTTTCATTAAGCTAAATGGGCACTTCCTAAAAATAAAAAGGGAACGTTTTTGTTTATTGCAAAATCTTGGGGGCATGTGCCTCCAGTGCCCCCGGTTCATACGTCTCTGTTTTCAGTTTGTCGGGAAAGTCTTCCACTGACGCTTAGAATTGATCCCATATTGACTTTTCAAAACAACCGTTGCCAGGGCCCATACTCAACCTTTCGCTAAGAGTTCATAACAATGGTTTTTTGGTATGTTATGTATCAAATTGCCACAATGAATATTTAGATGTTTTATAACAAAAATAGATACATTGCAAAATTAAATGTCCAAAACGTAAAGATAAACACTGCTATTTACAGTGGCAAGGATAGCATTAAAAGGCAAAGGTGACCTTATTTCCATAATTGTCCCCTTAGAGGATGCTGTATAACGGAAATACGTAGGAGAAAAGGAAATACAGAGTTGCATGTGTGTTTTCAATATGGTCCTTAGTAGAAGACATAAATGTCATTTTCCTCTTTCTGTATATTTTAGAAAAAGTTCTCTTTGGTCTTATGTTTGAATGCATTGATATTGTTTGTTGATTTCAACTCAGATGGAAGACTATTCTATGTTTTGGTCCCAGATAAGATAGGCATTTGTTTCCAGTTTAATTTTGCGGAATGGAAATTCTAACTTGAACTTGGACCTTCACGTTGTTAAGCCTTGGTTGACTGGAAGGAATATCTCAGCACTGTATACCGGGGCAGTTTCTTTGAGAAAATTACAGCTCTCTAAATGGTAGCATATGACATTATATAATGTTCATTATTTTCTTTCCAAGAGCTTGTTAGAATTTCTAATAAAAATTTGCTTCAAACTGCTTGCAAATCAATAGTTGAAACATGGGTAGTTAGACACTGCTGGTGTGCTTCTATGGAGGAGTGCTGGATAATATGTATCTGCGGAGGAAATATTGTTTAGTACTGCGGACGTTCTTTCGATATCTCCTCCACAGTACTAAACAATACTTCCTCCGCAGATACATATTATCCAGCGCTCCTTCATAGAAGCACACCAGCAGTGTCTAACTACCCATGGTTGAAAATGGGGAAATTCCAAAGCAGAGAAAATACACTTCCATCTAAGTGGCGTATGCTGAGATCCATTGCAGTCTCTCTTACATGTCTCATGTTCAAACGGATATGTCTCTGGTGTAATTTCTCCCTTTTCAAAACCCAGTAGAATCCTGTTTTATCAGCTCTGGTCAGCTCTTTGCACCAGCCTTGCACCAAATTCAATTCCACTCCGTCTCGCCTGTCTACTCCGAGACCTTTTTGCACTGTTAGTTGATTTACCTGCATTTGATATATTGTTTCTCGCAGCCGTCTCTATTTTTGTTGTCCTTCCTTCTGCATAGCTACTCATTTTTTGAAATATGAAGTCTTATCACATATAGGCAGGCGGTTTAATCGGTGTTCATTTCCGTCGATGCTTGCCAACGTTCTTTATAATTCCAAAGATAGAGGCAAGATGAACCTGTTCGTTGTTGTTCCTCTATTTCTCCCCATTGCTTCCTCCACGGGGGGGGGGGGGTTCTTCCATAGTAAAGGTACCTGGGGATGTGCCGCGAGCAAGGTCGGACTTCTAGTCTAGCCAAGGGTATACTTTTTTGCAATTTTGGCCAGCAACGGTCTAGCCAAGGGTATCATTTTTGACAATATTGGTCTAGCGAACGGTCATGACATCATATTTGGCACAAATTTGACAATATTGGTCGAGAAAATGGTCAAAATTGGTCTAGCCAAGGTACCATTTTCGTAAAAATTGGTTCAAACAATGGTGAAATTGGTCTAGCCAAGGGTACCCTTTTGAAGATGCTCGCGGCAGACCCCTACCCAAAATTTGGCCGAGAACCCCCCCCCCCCCCGTGGCTTCCTCTTTTCACTGCTTATGTATCCTTCCTTTCTTTGCTAAATGTTCATGCAATTTAAAGTCCCTCAAGATTTTTTCAATCTATCCTGCTAAGTTGCGCTCCCTAATTTCCCAAATTTCCCACAGTTGCAGTCATTGCTCTTGTTCGGTTAGGGAGCAGTCATTTTTTATCCTGGGTTACCAAGGCGGAGGATTTTTGACAGGGGTATGAGAATCTTTCCCATTACTGTGTGGGGGTATCCAAATATCAAGGGAAATTGGTATGAGGTACAAAACTATTTTGCTTGAAAACTATTTATGTGAAGTCATCAGTTAACATTTAAAAGTAAAATTGAAAGACAACTGGAAATGATGAATCACTTGACCTGTATGCAAATTGCCTGGAATAAATTGGCATGCATGTGTATAAATTTTATACATCACGTCCTCGAAGACTTCTGGATGGGGTACAAAACCATTTCGCTGCAAGGTGGTGGGGTATAAGACTTTTTTCCAAATTCAACATGGGGTATAAAATTGAAATGTTGTCTAATTCTGTTAAAGTATTTTCCGCGCTGGTACCCAGGATTAAAAGAAGCGCGCCCTTACTTTCCATCGTTTACCTTCTTTAATCTTTGCTCTTCTGAAATTTACATACTAATGCTCCTCCGTTGTACCCAAATTAACAACATATATCAACTGTGTAAGTGAGGAAATAATTGGATAATCTGTGATTTGGATAAGCCTGGGCCTCCGTCGTTACCTACAAATATGACATTGAATAAGAAACTGCTAGCAATACCCCAGGGGGACGGTTACTTATTACATTTGTTTTCAGGGTATCGTTTTCACCAATTTTTTCTAGCACGGGGTATCAAGATCAAGCAATTTTTCTAGAGCAGGTTGTCAAAACACCAACATGCCAAAAAGAGATATTTTGCTAGACCCCCCCTCCCCCCGGAGAAAACGTAAGCTTCATTGAAAAGAATAGCTTCTGACTGATTATCGAACGAACGAAACAGTCAATCGTTATCGCACCCCTTGACCCTTTCAGCAAATTCCTCGCTCAATTCACTAACTGTTTAGAATAGACTTCTCAACTCTCCTTTCCCTGAAGGGCTCCTTTGCAGCGAGCATATTTATATCCTCTCCTCTAGAATGTGCGAAAGTAAGAGGAACTCTGAGTAAGACATCTACTTTTAGCATCTCATTGCCCATTTATATCCCGTACTCTCTTTTTAGCTCTATGCCCCTCAGAATAAATCTCCCTTTCATTCGACCCCCCCCCCCCCCCCTACTTCTCTGAAGTCTTCCTTTGTATGGATGCACTCATGATCTTATTTATGACATGATTCTTCTTTCCTTGACAACACCAAAATCACACAAACAGGAAATCGTTGACAGCATTTTCTGCTTTGTATCATCCGATGTAGGTGTATAATCCGGAGCAGTGGAACCAGAGTATGGAACGATAGGAGCCTTGGATCTCCGGTCCCGTGCTGCTAAGGATCCAGGGGGAGGCACTCAGCACATGCACATACGGGGATGTCAGTCGATATTTTTGGGTCAGAATATTGCTGAAAGTGATATTCTTGGGTCCAAATAAACTAAAATTATGTGTTCGATATTTTTGGTCATCAAATATTTGACAATCCTGGTCTCAATTTGCACTGTTTCCAGATCTTTTATGCTCGTTTACAGATGTCAAGGTATAAAATGAGCTGCTTTTTTGAAGCTAAATGAAGCTAAACTGATATTTTTTGGGTTTCCAGAAAATTCCTCGGCGTATATGAAGACCCATCTGCGTATATGAAGAGTTTCCCCCCTGGGCTAAGAATGGTCTCCCTTTCTCATTCAAACCCCTCCTTTACTCTCCTCTCGGGCCAACAAAATTTATGCTGGAAAAATAAGTCGATCTGTATAACTCTGCCCTCTCCTCCTTTCAAAAAGAGAGTCTGAGTAAAATAAAGCTCCAATCATTTCTATGGCTCCAATCTTTCATTGGTCCGACAATTGTGATATGTCTAAAGATCATTCCCTTGTACACAGAAAACTGAAAGGGATTCCGCCAATCCTTTGATGTCACCGAATTCGCCCCTTACCCTGATTTGGGGGCGAATTTGAGAAAACAAAATCTCTATTGCACCCCGTACAGGGAAGACGAAGATATTTGGAAAGTTTCGCGAGGATCAGCGCAACGGTGCTCGAGTGTTACGCCACACAAAATTCGCTTCACGTTTTAATAATATAGTGGGGGGTGAAAGGCTTAGCGGATCGGTGTATTTTGTTGATCATAAGAAGCGGATTTTGTATTTATCCATTTTACAAAACGGATTTTCGTATTTTGTTTTCTTGACGGATCACGTATTTTTCCGATATCTTAAGGCGTATTTCGGACTTAACTATTGTCTTAAACGTATTTTTGGATCCTTTCTCCCCGGTGCAAAGTAAAATGACTAAAAGAGGAAAAAGAGAAAAGAGCACAAGTATGAAGCTAAATGCTATAAGAGGGAACAGAAAAATGTCCCAGAACTGTTCTTTTTTGCCGACATGAGCTCAACGAAAGTGGTATCATCTTGCTTAAAGTATCTGTGTCAACGAGCAAAATATCTATGTGGCCCACAGCGAAGGAACTAGCATTAATCTTGCTACCCACTGCCATTAAATTTTTCCTTTGTGCTAAGGAGTGTAATTAGGGAAGAAATTCATCTTTTCGCTGGCAGCAAAGTAGAGGGGTTTGCCAAGATGGGCCAGCTGAGCATGTAAATTCAAACAGCCCATTGGTATATGTGTAGAATTTGCTACTGTGGTGTATGCCTGTGATGATGCCCAGTCAAATTCCGTGAAGCTGATCACACCTCTCAACGAGACAGCAAATTTGCTTGACGCTATTGGCAAGCCTTACAATGCTATTTTCCGTCCACGAGAAAGGACAGTCATACTCCAACATGGCACTGTCAGTCTGTCAGAAGCATCCAACAAAGTGCAGTGCAGCAGTGGCAGCAAGTTCTTATGAACTTTGAAAGAGCAGTCAGTTCTACAGAGCATTTACCAAACACCCCAAATGGACGTCAGGGACAGGGTGTTCAACCCAGAAGAAATGTGCGTAGACCCAGACCAAAACTCTTGGGTTTGACGCAGACCCAGAATATTGAAAGCAATTTTGTGATCGACCCGACATTTTAAATGATACTCTTAGACCCAGAACGTCACAATAGACCAATGTAGTATTTTCTCAGTCAGATATTTGTTTAACTAAAAACAGCCTGTTACGGTGACCTTCAGTAGACATGATTGATTTTGTAATAATTTTGCATTTTGAAACAGTTCTCATAACGTCCACCGATGCTGTGATTCGTGTGCTGCAATGGGGGCTACCCATCGCGATCCTTGAACAAATGATGCAAGATGAAAATGAGCACTCTTTGGAAACTTGCAACAATTTGCTCTGATGCTGGTTCCTAGGACTTTGTTTCAAATATGAGCATCGTGTCATATTTTCATTAACATTGCACCCGCCGGGCAAGATGACCAGAATCAGAAACATTCACCACTGAAAGCGAGTAAGAAGTTATCTGATTTACATGATGACTGTCACAAAACTATCAAGGTTACCTTGTCATTAATGAGCTTAATGGCAAGAATGATATTGGGAGATGCATTCTAAGCCAAAGTAAAGGGCGTGGCCCCAACAATTTGTCTGAGGGCTTCGCCCCCAGACCCCCTCATTTCCATGCCCCACCACTTGATTTACCCTTGCCACGCTGCTTATGAGTACTGCAGTTTATTGGAATATACCTAATTTATGCAAAAGAAATAATCCACGACCACTTTATCTGGATTTGCGCTGGCTTACCCCCACGTGTTCCTAATTTCAGGCATTTTCAGTTAATCAAGAACAACATGCTGTTTTTTATCGGTTCCGTGAAGATTGTATAAAACTCTTACTTTTTTCAAGAAAACCCAAACTTCACTTTTCTGTAGACCCAAAATCACAGAGCCTAAATAGTAACAGACCTGAAAACATTTACCCTGGACCCAAAAATTATGGTCTAACTTGGACCCCCGTTCAGGGAATGGCTTCTGCTTCTACAATAAAGTCAGTAGATTTTCTAGTTTAGGGTTTACAGAGCTTAGACTCTATATTGTCATATTTTGGAATTTTGGGCACGAATATTCGCAGCTGCATGACGTTAGATGTGGAACATCTGCATTCAACAAGCCATATCAAACATCCACTACCATCAAAAAAGATTACTGTAGGGATTTTGGCAATACCATCAAAGATGTATCAAACGCTTGTCATCTTCGACCTTTACCATTACATAAGTGAGAATAAGGCCTTGTATTACCCAAAACCAGAGAGCATGATATTCAGTCATAAGCCCTACCTTTGGTTTCCCCACCCCACTAGCGCAGAAAAACATGGATGAAAAGTCGATTGGCGAAATGCGAAATGACGCCTGCACGTATGGCGCTGCTGTGCATCAGAAACTTCAGAGGACAACTCGTCAAGAAAGGACAATTGGCCAAATATGGCACTATGCCAGAAATAATGTATTAAAGAAAGCTAGTCATCACAGAGAAAACTAACTTTGCAAGTGGTAAAAATGCAATGGTTGATGCAGAGCAAACTGACAACACTGAAAACGAAATTGAAGAAACTGAACTCGAGTACGATTCAATTACTGTCGAAGACGATGATGATGCAACAAATTCTGAGCTCGACACAAGGTCAACGTTTCTGGTCGGAGTTTCCGCTCGATGAGGAAGAGCTGTGAAAATTAATAGCAACTATATATCATGAATGTTAATGACCAGTGATCATTAACAAATTCACGGATTTTCGTATTTCATCGAAAACATTAGCGGATTTTCGTATTTGTTCATCAAAAGTAGGCGTATTTGCGTATTTCAATACCCCCTTTCACCCCCCACAATATAGATAGATATAGATGTAACATAATAAGATGATTGAACTACCGTTCCATGCCCTCTATTCAATGACCAAACTCGAATTATTTGTATTGTCATTTCTAAAGCAAACAGACATGAGAATAATACTCAGTTCATGACGTCACATACGTCATAGCCTCTGCCAGTTACAAATGGTAATTACTGAATCAAAAGAGAGTCAAAAGTTATTGTTCCACACTCTCGTTAAGAAATTAATCCCACTACATAGAAATAACGTTGTTTAAAAAATGTAGCACGCCACGCCATCCTTCTTTTCCTTCTCTCAAATTTTTTTCACAACTTTCAGACAATCCTGGACAAAATTGTTGAGAAAATAACCATGTTCATGGAGAGCAAATGATTTGTGATAGAGAAATCATGCCCCGCTATCAGCCCCCCCCCCCCCCCCCTCCCCAATCAATGTTGGATTATTTTGGAGCAAAATGCAGCAAACTATAGCTCATAGTAACCAACATTGAGCGGGGGGGGCAGTTTTTTCTCAACATTGATTGGATTGTAGGCTATGCCACATAACGAAAACAACGACGAGGCGAGGCATAGATTGATAGTGATATAGGTGATTCCCCTCGTGAGTGGCTATCTTAGGCCGTTTTTGATTACAAAGTCCAACTTTGTAATCTAAGAGGGGGCTCCAGGTCAGTCAGAAAGAAAGAAAGTAAGAAAGAAAGAAAGAAAGAAAGAAAGTCCGTCACGCTCGTTAAAGCGATTGATTAACGTTTTATCTCTGCTAATTGGCACTGGAATAAAGAAAGCGCACAGAAAGCACATACAAGACAGAAGTTTCCCGCGATCCTATAGCAACATTTGACGTCGGCTTATTTCATGTTAGACAGATTTGACACCATAAGATGGATAAATTACCATGATGTTTACCTTGGCACAACAACAAATTTACCCAGAATTGGCACGTTCTTGACTTCATTAGCAGCTTAATTATGTTAAAACAATCGTTTTCTAGAACGAATGCATCATTAGCCACTTATTGATAGTATTCATTATGCAAATAAGTCAAGTTTAGAGGATGATGTAACCGGCGGCCTGCACAGAGGCTAGCATTCGCAGCATCACCGAAGGTAGAAGGACCCTCCTCCTACACAGCTACGTATGCAAACGTCGCAGGTGAAGTTGAGAGGCAAGGTGTAGGATCCCGGCAAACAATGGCCCCATTAACTGGGGGAAGGCACGTGATCACACTGAACCAAAACATCTTCATGCATATGATTCTGCACAGAGGTTATTTTCGTGACTACTTGTCTCAAACTAGATGCCCGCAAATAGAAACGTTCTGCAGGGTTCTGCATAAACATAAGCAATTTTGTATTATCGGAAATCTCACATGACATCCTAATTTGAGACATACAAGGCGCTTAACTTTGTATGGAAGTCGACTTTAGGAGCAACACTCACTGTAGCTAATTAAAGGCCCCCATTAGCCATGTTTGAAGAATGAGATCATGCACGTAGCTTGCCTCAAAGTGATAGAATATTTATTTCCAATTGCAACTGTTTAATGCACGATTTCGTTTATATCGAAATGGCAGTAGCCTAGTAACAAGCCCATTTGATGAAGAAGACCAGATTTCTGTATATGCATTGCACGTGCCCAAATCGTCTTGTAAGGAAGAAAGAAAGGGTCTCTTTCTTCCTTACAAGACGATTTGGGCAAGTCGATGCATGCATCAGAACCATTACATTAGATGTAGTGAAACCAGAGACGTAGAAACCGAGGGGCACTGGGGGGCTCGTCCCCCCCCCACAAGATTTTGCAACAAATCAAAAAGTGCCCTTTTCGTCTCAGCATGTGCCCCTTTTGAAGACCGATGCGGTAGTTATCTTTACTTCGGACTTGTGCCCTAGAAGTGCCGTGCCCCTTCAAGGTTAAGATGCTTCCTATTGCCCTGCGTGTAAGTAAAGGACAGCCGACACTATTGACAAATTGTTTACTTTATCCTGACAAGAGTTGCCTCTATAACAGTGCCACACTTGTTTCTTAATAGTATTTTATGGGTTGGTAGGTTCCCTTTCTAACAGTTATTGATATTGAAGATTTTTCAAACAGTAAGGGCAGCGTGCCAGGTCAAAGAGGTCAAATTTTGAAAATTGCCTCGTAATGAGTTGGCAGCTCCATTAATTTTAGGAGCAAGTAGCTAATTAGCCTTAATTGGCAAATATCAATTGGCAACTACGCCAAATTTGATTGTTAGCCCAAATATCTCTGAATTGTTTTGATTGTATACATTAACACTGCCTGTGAATATCTTAGATGCTTCGTTGATTGTTTCCATTGTGTGCACAAATAATGCATATTGTTACAACATTCCTGATTCCTATGTACCTATGTAGGTAGGTAGGTAGGTGTATTCCTTCCGGTTGGAGCAAAAGCCCCTGCATAATGTTTTCATTCTTCAAACATAAAAACAACATTAGCGATCATTTAGGGTTATGAAGAAATCAATTTTCAGATTTTCTTATACTTGCTTAGCTCAGGACGGACTTTGTAATCATCCAAAAGGATCTTATGTTCTTCAAAACCTCTGGTTTAGGGCTGATGACAAATTTGGACGGTAAGGCCGAAAAGTAGGAGATGTCGGAGATGTCGGAGATGTTGGAGCAATTTCTCAAACTTTTTCATCTCTGACTTTTCGTTTTTTCCCTATATGCTATAAACGAAAAGTCGGAGATGTTGGAGCAGGGATTTTTCTCCCTTTATATCTGTAAATTCTGATTGTAAAATGCCCTTCTTCTAAGGTAGTTTCCCACGCTTTGTAGCAGTGTTGTTAGAAAATAGCCTCGGAGATTTTCCTCCGACTTTTCGTTTTTCCCCTATATGCAAAAAACGAAAAGTCGGAGATGTTGGAGCAGGGATTTTTCTCCCTTTATATCTGTAAATTCTGATTGTAAAATGCCCTTCTTCTACGGCAGTTTCCCACGGTTTGTAGCAGTGTTGTTAGAAAATAGCCTCGGAGATTTTCCTCCGACTTTTCGTTTTTCCCCTATATGCAAAAAACGAAAAGTCGGAGATGTTGGAGCAGGGATTTTTCTCCCTTTAAATCTGTAAATTCTGATTGTAAAATGCCCTTCTTCTACGGCAGTTTCCCACGGTTTGTAGCAGTGTTGTTCAAAAACAGCCTCGGAGATTTTCCTCCGACTTTTCGTTTTTCCCCTATATGCTATAAACGAAATGTCGGAGATGTTGGAGCAGGGATTTTTCTCCCTTTATATCAGTAAATTCTGATTGTAAAATGCCTTTCTTCTGAGGCAGTTTCCAAAGCTTCGTAGTAGTGTCGTTTGAAAATAGCCTCGGAGATTTTCCTCCGACTTTTCGTTTTTCCCCTATATGCAAAAAACGAAAAGTCGGAGATGTTGGAACAGGGATTTTTCTCCCTTTAAATCTGTAAATTCTGATTGTAAAATGCCTTTCTTCTTAGGCAGTTTCCAAAGCTTCGTAGCAGTGTCGTTCGAAAATAGCCAGCAAGGATTAAGTTTTATAGGGCTTTAGGTTTTTATTCATAAGGTTTTATCATTGTAAATAGATGTTATATATTTTAATTTGCTGAAGGGTTAATTTGTGTATAAATAATATTAAATGAAAATGAAAATGAAAAAATGCCTCGGAGATTTTCCTCCGACTTTTCGTTTTTCCCCTATATGCTATAAACGAAATGTCGGAGATGTTGGAGCAGGGATTTTTCTCCCTTTAAATCAGTAAATTCTGATTGTAAAATGCATTTCTTCTAAGGTAGCTTCCTACGCTTTGTAACAGTGTTGTTAGAAAATAGCCTCGGAGATTTTCCTCCGACTTTTCGTTTTTCCCCCATATGCTATAAACGAAAAGTCAGAGATGTTAGAGCAGGGATCTTTCTCCCTTTAAATCAGTAAATTCTGATTGTATAATGCCTTTCTTCTGAGGCAGTTTCCCGGCAGTTTCCCAGTGTCCTTCTGTATATTTATATACGATGTACAGAGTGTCCGTACGTTAAAACGAAAATGTATGATATAATCATCGAAGATTACAGGAAGATTACTGACGAAAATCGGAACTTTTTGTTCAGAAGTGGTGTTCCGGGTTTTGAAATTTTTCCTCCCGGGTTTTTTCTAATTTTTGTCCGGGTTTGCGGGTTCTAGCACCCCTCTCCCAAAGCCCCCTTCCTTCCTTCCAACCTTTAGAGCTTAAATGCAATCGAGCATAAAAAACTGCCTTAGAAGAAGGGCATTTTACAGTCAGAATCCCTTCTCCGACATCTCTGACTTTTCGTTTATAGCATATAGGGGAAGAACGAAAAGTCGGAGGAAAATCTCCGAGGCTATTTTCGAACGACACTGCTACAAACCGTGGGAAACTGCCTTAGAAGAAGGGCATTTTAAAAATAAGAATTTACTGAATTAAGGGAGAAAAATCCCTGCTCCAACATCTCCGACTTTTCGTTTATTGCATATAGGGGAAAAACGAAATGTCGGAGGAAAATCTCCGAGGCTATTTTCTAACAACACTGTTACAAAGCGTAGGAAACTACCTTAGAAGAAGGGCATTTTACAATCAGAATTTACTGATTTAAAGGGAGAAAGATCCCTGCTCCGACATCTCCGACTTTTCGTTTATAGCATATAGGGGAAAAACGAAAAGTCGGAGGAAAATCTCCGAGGCTATTTTCTAACAACACTGTTACAAAGCGTAGGAAACTACCTTAGAAGAAGGGCATTTTACAATCAGAATTTACTGATTTAAGGGAGAAAAATCCCTGCTCCGACATCTCCGACTTTTCGTTTATAGCATATAGGGAAAAAACGAAAAGTCAGAGATGAAAAAGTTTGAGAAATTGCTCCAACATCTCCGACATCTCCGACATCTCCGACTTTTCGGCCTTACCAATTTGGACTTTCCACACAAAATTCTCGACAACCAGGCTCGGCATGACCGGACAATTTGGTCTGCACGCAGGCTACTCGAAAGTCGAAACAGCGATGACATAACAGCAAAATTTGCTAAAAACAGCGAACTTTGTAATGGCAGTGGGAGCAAATCCGTCTTTTGTTTGGTGGAATGCATAGTTGAATGCATAGCGGAAACAATAGCCGCTCTAGCATCGTACCTCGTTCAAGCCAACCATATTAGGGAAACTCTGGCCAGATAACACCATATGGATGGATTTGTGCCTGGATATACACACACCCTTTACTTAACGTTTTGAATTTATTCACATATTTTGTTCCTGTTACATTTAATTTGGTTGATTATAGAGTTTAGTTTTCTTTAAAATTAGTTTAAATAAATATCTATATAGATAGCTGCCATACATAATTTTATGTAGTGCATAATAGCAATTATGAGTTGCCTGGCTTCAAAAGAGTCACCAAAGCAATATATATTTATACTTGACTGAAAAGAAATGCATATGCAAGAAACAACTGCAGCATGCAATGACGATGAGTTAAAAAGGGCATCGATTTCGTAATGCAGGGGTTGCCAATCATTTGTTGACTGCTCCATACGCTCCTTTCGATGTGCCTTAATTCAAATACATACTAACAATCGCTCTTACAGACAAATCTTTAGCATTGGGTTATTCCATTTTTTAGCCCATTTAGTGGAAGTAAGATTTTTGTCCGTTTGGCACCCCCCTTGAAAAAGAGCCGTCGGTTAGCAGCCACCCCCCCCCCCCTGATAAATGGTAGTTAGAGTAGCTGATCCCCTTGGAAATGACAAAGAGCAAGCATACTTAGAGGAGATAGCTTTAACATAAATATCAGCCCCTGGAAAATGTTTCTTAACCCTATCCTATCCAGTGCCCCCCCCTAGTAAACTTTTCCACACAGCTCGTCGAGTATCCCTGGAATAGTCTAGCTCTTTTGTCAGTTTTAGTTTCTATCTATGAGACATCTTTTCATGTCAATTTCAAAAATTTTGACATTGATTCCGGGAGTCAACACATGTTTTTAAATAGAGTGCTCCGCCAAATAAATACCTTTCATCAACAATTGGTTGTTGCGCATGCGTACTGATGAAAAACCTTGTTATGCTTCATTTTTAGAAAAATGAGTGACATAATATGAGGCAGCAGTTCTTTTTATGTATATTTAGCATTTTTTTGCTATTTTTAAAAGTAATTTATAATCAATTTTAGACAAAAATCGCTCTTTTTTTGTACAAAATAAATGAATGCTGACATCAGCAAAAATATTAGTGTTACAAAGCAAAAATTTCAAAATGAGAATTACAAGGATATAATCCTCCTATGTTTCAAATATCACATCGATATATTTTATGAATTTGGAGATACAATGCGACAAAGTGCATGTGGTTTTACACCCAAATTAGCAACTTTTGCTGATGTCAGCACTTAATCACGTGACATAAACAAAAACAAATCAAATCATCTTGTTTGCCTTATCATGTTTGTTACTTGTGCCAAGTTTCAAGTCTCTAGCACTTATGATTCTGAGAAAAACCAGGGGGGGGCACTTTGTGCCCCCTCCTAGTCTCCCCAGAGTTTCAAAAAGCCTAGTCTGGATAGGGTTAAGATATTTTTACCCCCCAGAAAAGCATCATTAAGAATTTTTGACCCTCAAGAAATAGTTGTTGAAGAACCCCCTGGAATTTGACATCCATCCCTCTGTAGGGATTAACAATGGAATAGCCCATTTTGGGACCTCTGAACTAACTAAATTCATCTTTTTAAGTCGAAAGGGGATATTATAAGAACTGCCTCGAAATGGATAGCGACGTATTGGATGAAATGTTTCCAACAGAAGAAATCGTGCACAAGGGAGGAATTCCACATCTCCCGAAAATGAAACGAAAACGAGTTTTATTTAACGATGACTGCTTAGTCTTCGTTTTCGGCTTTTTCAGAAATCGGTAAGGCGATAATGACGATAATGTTCTTCGTTCCTCATTGTGTTTCTGGGATGCGTTGGCGCAAATTTCTGACCTCGAAAGGAGATGGAAGAACGAGAAGGAGGCTGGACATGTTCTGGCGCGAAAATTAGACACGAAATGCAACTTCAACAAGAAACACAGACCTGACTTGTCATCGATATGGCAGGGGGCCAGGGGGCGATCGATATGGCAGGGGGAGCCCCCCATTCCAGCAACTCAACAAAGATTGACGAGGTATGATTCTTTTATATATGAGCTAAATATACATATATTAGTTTCGTTAAGTCCTAGCTTTTATAATCTAAAATTGGAATAAAGACTTGTGCTGAATAGCAATACAATACAATAGGCCATATATGCTCAGCAGGTGTGCAGAGTAAATGGCACTTGCACACCAGACATTTTCAATAGACTATTCAAAATAGACAATATCATAACAAAAGATATTTCTCCTTGTATACCAGAGATCTGGTCGAAAAATGCCACCTGCTACTATTATTTCTACAATGGGGCATTGTTTTGGGGGTATTTTTAAGGTTCCTGATATTTGGTGTTATTTGGGTTGATTTTTGTGTTAAATTTATGATTATTTTTTGGGGGTTTAGAAAACTGCTTTTTTGTGTTTCGAGAATAGTCAAAGTTGCTTTTATTTGCACATACACTCTTTTTTTATAAGAATATTGTCTATAAGAATATTCAGGCTCAGAATCATCCAAATTTTAAGAATATTATAAGAATATTGCTCAGCCTCAGCTCGCATATTTGTGTCTCATTTTCCAGCAGTTGCCTGTTTTGCGATGTTCATAACATTCTTATTGTTACAATTGCTTAAGTTTTTCTTTCGTTCGACCATTTCTTCAATGATATGACAATTCTTTGAACTATGTTCGCCTAAAACCATATCAGATTTGAAAAAATAAGAATACTTTAAGAATATGTTAAGGCTCAAAACGAAAAATTTCTTAAGAATATTGAGGCTGGAAAAAATTTATAGTATTCTTATAAAAAAAAAGAGTGTAGAAGATATAGTTTTTCTTTTTTAAGTCTGAATCTTTAGGGTTAAAAGGGTAGAGTCAAATTTACTCAAATGAGCATCTCTGTACAAGGTTTTACAGCCCCTCGGAGACAAAGTTTCTTCTAAAGCTAAACTAACAACACATCAGACTTATTACAGTGATTTAACAATTGGTTAAAAACTGAACTGCAATTGGCTGAAATATGTTGCGTAGCTCATCATGGACATGGATGATGAATGATGACAAGATGAATGTTAAAAATTAATGTTATTGTTGTCCTAGAAACTTGGATCAGCACTTAATACTAAAAGTTTCTTAATTTTGCATGAAAATGTTGGTGTTTTAATAGTAAGGTTTCTTAATTAGTTTCTTATTTTTGGGGTCAAAAATTGCCTTATGTTTCAAAGTTGAGCCTTATTATTGATAATGGGTTTTCATTTTGCATTGATATTGTCACCGCAAATAAACTATGCACATTATTAAGGCAAAAAGTTCCGATTCTTGCAGTCATAACTTGATATTCACAAACGCAATGCTGCACAAACCGAAATCTACTGACTCTTAATTCTATAAATAAAATTTTAGAGTTTCTTAATTGTTCTTGAACCTAGTACTAGAGTTTCTTAAATGTTTGGTCATCATAGTACCAATTTCTTTTTACAAAAAATGTGTAGTACAGTAGAATAAGAGATATATTTAGAGATTATTTTATTGAAAACAATCATATTTTCACCTGGTAGATCCAGTCATTTAGGGGGAAGGGATGCAGTCTCATAATTTTTGTGAAGGAGTTTTTTACAAGTTTATAATATAGAAATAGATACAATAAAATATACAAATGGTTAAAAACTTAAAGGAAAACACCCCTAATTACAGTGGCAGGGATATCATTAAAAGGTCACGATAACCTTAATTCCATAATGGTCCCCTTAGAGGTGCTGGAACAACGAAAAACGTGAGAAAGGAAAAACATTGTGGCTCATTGCCACTATGTTCAAGTACATTCAGTAATTTACCTGACTACAATCGGTCAATCCTTCCCATTGATATGGGAGTTTTTTGCAGAAGACCCCTTTCAAACTGCAAGAACAAGTAAAAGTGGTGAGCAAAATTTCCTTTGTTTTTCTTCCTAGCAATATTGACACTTGCATGTGCTCATGTATTTTTTCCTGTTGTTGGGAGGATGGGAGCCCCTGGCTTAATAGAGCTTTCACAGTAATTCAATATAGAATAATTCAAAGGAGCCACTAATTAAACACTTGATGTAAAAAAAAGCCCAAGCTCAAAAATCTTTCACTGATTACTTGATTTTGGGAGATGTTCTCCCCCCTCCCCCCCTCCAATGATTATTGATGCCGTTTTTGAGACAATAATACTGAAGCAAATGTGCTGGTACTTTGCTGTAACTCTGTGTTGTAACACACTTCAAGAATTTAAAAGGGTAATAAAGCAATGGAATGGTGATTCATGCACCTGCAGATTGTGTAAGGCTTTTGTCACATATTTAATTGTTTAGATTAATTTGCTTTTCATTTTGTAAGTTTCTGGTTTTTTCGTTGTAACTTGGAGTTTCTTTTTAGTTTAGTTGCCCTTAAATAGCTTTTAGCTATTTAATTAGAAAAAATAGTAATTAATAACTAGGTTTTATTACCATCTCTTTTAGCAAACGTTGCAGCACCGCTGCGATATCTGTGCAAGCTTCTTCAGCCGAAAAGATAGTCTCAAGAGACACCTTAAGGGCAAGCACGGGATAGAAGATCAAGGAAGCGATAAAGGAACAAGGTGCATCTATCCTGAATGCAAGAGAACCTTTTACCACCACAAAAAATTGATAGATCACCTACAAGCGGATCACAAGGTTCAACTGCAAATCATTCAACTATCTTTTCCTTCGATGAAAGAGTTTAAGGACTGGAAAGAGGCAGAGGAAGTAGACAACTATGTGTATTACAGTAAGCAGACTTCCACCAAAGTGAGTAAAGTTGCAACATACACGTACTACAACTGCCAAAGAGATGGTCATGATAACCCACATAGAAGCAAGTTAGAAGAAGGACGTAAATCTTCAAGAAAAAACGAGAAAGGTGTGGTGAAAACAAATATGCTTTGTCCCTCAAGAATAATATGCAAAAGTGGTGCGTCTGGCGAAATTGATATGACGTACATCAGTACACATAACCACCCTGTGCAGTTCAAGGATACAGAGCATCACCCAATCCCATCGTCTGTCATGGACGCTGTGAAATCAAAGCTTCTCTTTGGGGCATCAGTAGATAACATCCATAAAGATCTTCGAGAGGGAGCCGATATCCGAGAAAATAGGGACTGCAATCAGAAAATTGAGAAAAAGCATGCTGTTACAAAACGAAACTTGCGAGAAATTGCCCGGAAACTTAAAGTAAATAGAAGGATGCACCCTGATGATGCAACATCTTTGTTTCACATCGTTAAGAAGCTGACCAATGAGAAGTATGACCCGATTCTTCTCTATAAGCCGCAAGGAGAAGATGTTATAGTGGGTCCTGATGATATGCATGGCACTCCTGCTGAGAGTCAGAGCTTTCTTCTTGGAATACAGACAAAAGAGCAGCTTGAGATGTTCCAGAAGCATGCATCAAAGATCGTATGCCTAGATTCAACTCATTGTACTAACAAGTATGACTTTAAGTTGGTGACGTTGGTGGTTCCAGATGAGCTAAATAAAGGCTATCCTGTTGCTCATTTGATTTCGAATCATGAAGATGAAGCTACACTGCATTATTTTTTTGAAGCAATTAAGAAGCGTTGCAGCAGTGACATAAAAATCAATGCCGTAATGACAGATGACGACAATACAGGATGGAGCGCATTCAGTTCTGTTTTCGGAAACGAGGCACATCACCTTCTGTGCAAATGGCATGTTCATCGTTCATGGCGACGAAAGTTGCATTCTCTCTTGCCAAAAGAACGGGAATTCCAAAATGAGATTTACCAGGCAATAGTTGTGTTGTTAGAAGAGCGTGACAGTACCAAGTTCAAAGCAATGGCCTTGGCGTTTGTTTCGACGTACATGGCAGTCAGCGAACAGTTTGTTCGTTACTTCCAAGAGGTTTACTTGACCCGACCTGAGAAATGGGCTATGTGTCATAGAAACTTCCCACATGCCAACACTGATACGAACATGTTCGTTGAGTCCTTTCACAACAGACTCAAGACATATTACATGCAGAGGAGAAGAGGAAGACGTTTGGATGATCTTGTAAATCTTCTATTAACGATAGAGGAGGATGACTTTTGGCGACACCGACTTGACATAATGTATGGTAAGGACGAGCGAGCAAGAACCACAAAAAATCGTCATAAAAGTGGACTGAGAATCGAAGATGATGACATACTTCAATTAGCGCCATCGATATGGGAGGTGCGTTCCCACAGGAAATCTGATGTCAGATTAGGAGCTAAAAATGAAAACGAAATGAGTGATGTAGACGAATCTGATGATGAATGTAGCATAAAGCCAGAAATGACAGGCGAGCCAGAGGCGAAGAGCGATCAAGACGGTAACCTAGAATCAAGCAACGACCATGAACCCTCTTTCCCAGTATATAGAGTAGAGCTGAAAAGGGATCAGTGCTGCCGTGATGATTTCTGCTTTACCAGATGCCTTCAACTTTCTTGTCTTGGCTTATGTGGTCACTTATATCAATGCTCATGCCCAGATATAAGCCCTATGTGCAAACATATCCATAAAGTTCATTCAGTTAGACTACGAAACAACGAAGCAAGGAGGATTCATCAACTCGGTGACAATGATGTCGATTGTACGCAAGATGCTCTACCAGTCTATAACACAGAAATTCACGAGATAAAACGAGAAGAAAGAAGTGAAGAGAAATTCAAAGAACGTTCAATTGCTGCCCTGAACTGCATCGAAAATTACCTCGAAAATGAAAATATCAGATCTTATGGAATTGGAAGAATATGTGTAGTTCTAGAGCAACTAGCATTGGAATGCTCATCAATTGCAAAAGTGGAGAGTGTTGCGCAAGGTCATCTTGACACACCTGTTACTGTACCCCCAAACGAGAAGTTAAAAATTCAGTTCCGGCCAAAGAAGATGGTTCGCACTTCAAAGAAGCGGAGTGCCTCGACAACTCTGTCAGGACCGTCGCCCAAAAAATCCAAAATTATCAAGAAAATGTTGCTTGGAGATACTCATTCTGCTTCGAAGAAAGAAGGAAATGATGAGAATTGCAATCCTCGAAAATCAACAACCATGCCATGCAGCAACACTGAAGCAAAAGCGATAACAAAATCGCACTCAAAAGAAATGTCTGACCTGCATGATAAATTTTCGGCAAGCCAAAAAGATCAAAAGCAGGAAAAAGCTGCCAAGTCACCTTCATTGACAATGCCATTGCAAGGTAAAGAGAAGTTGCAAACAACTAAGAAAGGGAAAAGCTACAATGCTGCGCCAAAGCAAATCAATCAAGTTGCTATTACTGAATCTACAACAAGTAAATCTTTGACAAGGACTATATTGAAAAATGGCCCGAATAACCTCAGCGTCTTGGTTCTAAAATCATTAGAGACTGAATTATCTGCCTTTGAAATTAAGAAGTTAGCTGCTGCAGACCGAAGTTTCAGACCCCGATGGCTGTATGATGAGATCATAGATTCGTTCTGTTGGATGATTGCAAAGGAAGTTCCAGGAGTTCTCCTGTGTCCAACCCTTGTAACAGCAGCACTGGGAAGAAGACGACAGAATGCATTGCGACTTGACCACCTCTGGAAAGAAGATTCAGTGGAAGATGCCAGAGTCATATTAGCTCCCTGGAATCCTTCTGGAAGCCACTGGATATTGATAGCTATTTTTCTGCCATCATTAAAAGCAGTATATCTTGATCCCCTTTCCAACAGTAGAAGTGCCACCGATAAGAGTGTTGTGCGGGCCAAAGTAATGTTCTCGTATCTCATTCGAGTAAAGAAATCAGATGATGCTGAATTGCAGTGGAGTTTTCCAACCCATGCACTGCAAGAAGATGGTTATAATTGTGGAGTTTTCACATGCGTCTACGCAGAAAGGATCGCGAAGAATCAATCAATAAACTCTGAGGTCAATACTTTCCGTGAAAGACAAAGAATATATGCAAAGATCACTGGCAGCTGCCTCAAACATGCCCAAAATGGTAAGAGCCACATAAACAAAAGAAAATGCCGTGAATGCCAAGAAGATGGTGGTGTTAACTGGGTGGAATGTTCTCGTTGCAAGCAATGGCACCATTGTGACTGCGTTGGTTTAAGTTTACAGGAAGCCGACAATCTGCCAGAATTCTACTGTCCATGTTAGTCAAACTATCAGAACATTCTCGATTTCTTCTTTTTTCTACTTTAAGGAAATTGTACAGGGTGTCCCAAAAACATGTGCGCTGTTTGAGTAGCTGCTGTGGAGCAGCGATAAGTCAAACTTTTTCTGTTTTTAAGATGTTTGATTGAAGAGACTTCAACTTGAAGGTTGACATCAAGTTTGAGTAAATCTGATCAGTAGTTGCTGATTTATGGAGCAAGAAAATCCCAACCATTGGCTGTCTCAAAACCAGAGGATTCGTTATTCTCCATTTGTTAAAATCAAAAGAAATTGATTAAAAACCATACCTAGCCCGGTTTCCTGCTGTTCATAAGTGAAACTGATAATTACTCCCAACTGTGTTTCCTGACATAAAGGCAAGGTGTAAGTCAATTTGATGCTAAAATTCAAATCCTCTGGTTTTGAAACAACCACTGATTTTGACTTTCTTTCTCAATAGATCAGCAACCACTTGTCTGTCAGATTTTCTCAAACTTGGTGCCAAACTCTAAGTTGCAATCTCCTCCACAGTAGCTACTCAAACAGCATACATGTTTTTGGGACACCCTGTATGCTATGAATTTATGTTGACGAAATACGTAGCCAAGGATCGAAGCAACTTAAACCTTTAAACGTTTCTGAAAACTCAATTTGGCTCTCCATTAGCCCCCTCTCTAGGTCTGGCTTGGACACGCCGTGCGAATCACTTTCTGGAAAACGTAAGGGATCTTCTGGAGGGCGAAAGAATTTCTACAGGATTTCAAGGACTTCTTTAAGAACAAAAGGATTTTCATAGAAATTGTACGAGATTTTTAGAGGAGGATTGGCCCTTGCAATAATACGTGTACTGTAGTTTTTATAAGAAACTGCTCATAAGAAGCTCAATTCTTAGACTTGCCCAAAGTGTAATTCTTCAGTCCGTCTGACGGTTCTCTTTACGTTGGTTCCTTGGTTGACCGTGCCAGCACTCTGCCAACATTAAGATCGGTCAGAAGAACTTTAGGAAATAAACTTGGGCGAAGTCTACGCAACTCAATCTACTCAATTTTTTATGAACGAGTTAAATTCAAGTTCACTGAGATGACAACGCAGCAAAGAAATCTGAAGGTGCAGGTTATGAAAAAGCCGACAGTGCGTAGAAATTTGTTGAAATATTAAGTGCCGATAGGGGGGTTTCAGTGAAATTTTGGCTGGGGGCATCCCTGGTAAACATGGAAAGTTTCTGAGAACTCAAAATCTGGCTAATACCTGTAAACGCCATTGATTCTAGCTTGGAAGTTATATTTCAGAAGGAGTCTACCACTGCGAAGCAACTGCTGTGGGAGGGGCACTTTCTTGTGTCAAAAAATCCAAAAGTTGAGTACAAAAGAAGCACTCACAGTAATCATTTGCATCGGAAACAGGAGCGTGTGTGCAGACAATACCTAACTAAACATAGGGCTCATATCTTTAAAAAAAAGTCGGTCTAAAGTTTCCACGACGGCAGATTTACAGTAAAGTACCACCATGAGTTAGTTCCTTTCAAGCCATCCAATTTAAAGAAATCTGCAATAGAATTTTACACCGACCCTTTTAAAAAGTTGAAAGATTTTAGCCCTATTCTAAAGTTTCCAATGGGTATAAGTCTGCACTCCGGGGGGGGGGGGGGGGTACTCATATATCTTTCCGCACAGGGACGTGGCCGACGTGCCGCTTGAACAGGGTATCATTTTCAGGATTCCTACTCCGGGACAGGGTGCCTTTTCAGATTTTCCAGCGGCAAGTCCCCGTACTTTCGAAGACCAAGTACCCCCCTCCCCCCGGTCTGCACTCAGGCTACAGAAATTGTTGAGGATACCGAGGACTGCCCCTTTTGTCTAAGCTTTTGTCTAAGAAATGGTAACTTGGAGAAATAGTAGCCTAATGTTATCATACAACAAATCACACAACAATCATCACACAACAATCATCACGGGAACAAAGCGTTCTTAATCCGCCTCTTGTCCTTCTTCAACACGTTATTGCGAAACATTGACCGATTCTGAGGAAGGACCGAAAACGAAGAAAGGTTGGCCATCGTTAAATAAAACTCGTTTTCGGGAGATGTGGAATTCCTCCCCTGTGCAAAACTTCCTCCTTGCTCAGTCAAACTTCGCCGCCATTTTGTTTCGGCTGCCAGACTACTCTTTGTTGAAGGGAGTGTGCATGATCAAAAGATCTTTGAATTGTGATTCAAGCATACCTTATAGAATCACAGAAGGAAAGCAAGACAAATTGTTATATAAATCATATGAATAATATAAAGCATGATACCTGCTGCAATAACACGTAAGTTCGCTTCTCTTCGCCACGTCTATTTGCATTTCAAGACGACAACAAGTCATCATAACAATATACCTTGTAAAGCGTCAGAAAAGAAGTTGGCATCAAAGGAATGTTGATAAGGGCGGCGTATCTCGCAACGTGGACCGATGGACTACTTGGCAATAGGGAAACTGGACTAACGAATTACCGCTAATATCTTTTAGGAAAATCTGGTGAGGAGAAACAGTGGTTGCCTCTCCCAAAAATAAGAAACTCTGCGAGATGCGATGAAACTCGAAGTTAAGAAATTTTTCCGATTTAGCATTGCTTTAATCACGACTTTTACAAGTATAAAGCAGTGGCGTGGCCACAGGGGGTATGGGGGGCAATCCGGCTAGAGTGCAGTTTAGCGGGCGGCATTCGAATGTTGTGTTGTTGTTTGGCATACGGTAAGGGTTAGGGTTAGTTTCAGAAAAGCGTGTTCGGCGTAATTTAGCGTTAGTTAGGGTAAGTTAGGGTTAGAAAGGGTAAGTAAGGGTTAGCCAAAGTAAAGGGCGAGGCCCAAAACATTTTCCTGGTGGCTCCGCCCCAGACCCCCTCATTTAAATCCCCCCCCCCCCCACTTGATTTACTTTGGCCATGCCGCTGGTATAAAGTACTAATGGCGTGGCATGATTCCATCATGGAATAGGCGAAGTGGCCGTGGCAAGGCGGTCTGTCCTGTACAATCATTTGCACTTGCCAAAAATTTGCTACTAGATCTGCAACTGTATTTGAAGTTTTTGTTTATTTCAAGTGATATGTTGGCCATGATAAATCTTTTTGTTGTACCAAAGGAATATATGAGATACTGTTAACTGTTTACGTCAAAATACCAAGTGCTGAGAATAACAAGCTTTGACTTTTAATATGAGGTTGATGTGGGTGTTCTCCTTTGTCAGACCTGCAAAAGAGAAATTAAAGGCCCCCATTAGCCATGTTTGAAGAATGAGGTGATGCACGTAGCTTGCCTCAAAGTTATAGAATATTCATTTACATTTGCAATGCACGATTTAGTTTATATGGAAATGGCTGTAGCCTAATAACGAGCCAACTTTTCCTCGCGGTGTAAGTGGAAGGCCAGTTAAATCAATTCCCCACATTTCCCATGGCTTTGTCACCTATGAAGAAATACTTGTCTTAATATTGAACATCGCAATGAATAGCTTTCTCGAACTTATTTCATCGTTAATCAGACAAGACCTATGGAGCGTGATTAAGGCCAAAACTAAATCATCAAATAAAACCCACATTTGGAAATTAAATCCGACAAAATGAAATAATAATCTCTTACAAATACTCATTTCGAAAAAATAAAATGCATTTCGAAATCGCGAGACAATATTAAAATGCAGAAAAAAACACAAAATGAAATTGAAATCAAAATCAAAAGCATAATCTTAAATGAATGTACAAGACGAAATCAAAATGCAAACACAAAATCCAATCCACAAGGAAATATGCAAGACTAAATCAAAATGTCAAACGTAAACGAAATCATAATTCTGATTTGAATCATAAATGAAAAGACAAGATGAAATCAAATCATAGATTGAAAGCCGAGACGAAAGCTTAAAACAAAATGACAAACGGAAATCCTAATTCGAAATGGGAATGTGACACCCAACACTAAATCCAAAGTAGGATGAAATCCAAATGTAAATACAAATCCCACTACTTTATGAGATTTTGAATTTTCAATACAGCACATACTGCAAAATTGAATCAATCAAACTTTGTCGCATCACCGCACTTCAATTTTATCTGCAATGCGTTAAAAACGAACCTGCAAATTCTGCTCAAGAAGCTATCGTATGGATTTTCAACTTTTGCTTATTTTCAGGCACCAATGAAACAAAGTTTAAATATTGCGTTCAAATTTGTGCATCACTTTTAGCTAGAACCTAAGTTCCCACTCTATTATCCTTTTGCAGTTTTTAAGGCTTCAATTCAGTCTCAAAGAATATTATCACAACTTTTCACGAAAGCTGGCGCCTCGTGCATGACCCGAGAGGGCCCCTTTGATTCGCAGACCCCTACTGTTGACCCCTTCCGTTGCATTTCTAGTGGCAGAATTATGACTTGTTGCGGCACACCTTAATTTCACAATGACCATTGAAAGTTCTATGAGCAAATGCCTTGTGCATAATTCAGGCAATTAGAGTGAGAGAGGTACTTGACAAATTATTGTGCATATGACAGGACGTATGCATACTCTCTTATGAGAATTTACATTCTACAGCAGAAGAAGTTTCAGTTCAATTCTGAAGTTTGGTGGAAACGGAAAAGAGCGAGGAAAATGAAGATCTCGGCAATTTTCGTTGCAGTAAGATTATCTATATCTTGTTTGAAGCTCTTAAAAATTACCAGAATTTAACATTTCTTGAAGGCGAATTTTTTGAAGCCTTTCCAATGGTTAGATATTGCTTAAGAAGCTACCTTCCCAGTAATATGATACAGAAGGGGGAGATCCAATTTTCACGTAGCTGCTATAGAGATCACCATCACTACATATTTCTCCATTTGATGGACAATCGAAGGACGTATAATCAATGCATGTTACGTTGCGTGCATCACAATCAAAAGAGAAAACACAGACCGTTGTCACTGAAGGGGTACGGTAACCTAAGCTATACAGATCTTCGACATTTAAGAACCTACAAGATCTTCAAGAGTTGAGACTTTTGTTAAACCATAAAGAGAACCTTCACTGCTGAGCAGCTGAAAGAGAAAAGAGAGTACGTGTGCGATATCCTTGACATATGTTTTTTAAAGATCCTCTGATGCTACTATTAATGATGTGGGTTTAATGTGTTGCTTTCCAATCAAACTGTTCTCTTCCATTACAGGTGCTTCTGTCCCTTCTTACGTTAAAGCTCACGTTAGCTGGAAAACCGATCATTCGTAAGTGTAATTAGCATAAAACTACACAAGTGAATGTCTCTAGCTACAAAATACATTTAAATGACCATGAGCCACTGTGTATGGGGTGCATGGGAAAGTCGAGCCAAGTAATGTTTAGATATTGAAAAGGGCAGCCATTGAACGGTAAACTCTGTTTGTTTGTTTGTTTGTTAATAAGAAACTTATCTCTGAGCTTTCCGTTATTCAAGGTTTGGAGGTTTCTTGAGCAGTTTTCAAATTGTCATATGATTGATCATCGTAATCTACCAAAATTCACTGAGGCCGCAAATATGCCTTTTTGAATCAAGCGAATTGGGAAAAAAACAAATCATAATATGAAATCATAGAAAGTTCCTTGACTTCAAATTGACACCTGACTGCTTCTGATTTGGTTTCTTAATTTTCTGGAAAAGGCTAATATTTCTCATGAGCTTATAACATAATTGTAGTGAAATCCAATATCCTACAGCTATTTCTATGCAATTTGTCTTACAAATTTCAATGGCACAACGACACGGTTCTTATTTCTGTTCATCCAAAGTTCGAAATTTGATGCAATAGTAAAATCCAAAAATGCCAGCAAGATACTGCTAAAATACGCTGTCTGTATCAAAAAACATTTTCTTGATCTGATGATCAGAAGATTTATATGCCACTCCTCAATTTTAATGTTAATCAGGACCCTAATTATCATTTGCAAGTACAACGGTAGAGCCACTTTGCTAAAAAATTGAGTTCTTATACTGTTTTATGAAAATTTTCCGTACAAAGTTAGGAGAAATGATGGGTTAAACTGGAATGATTTCTCATAAGCATCCCCCAGGTACACCCCCAGATAATTGCCAAAAATCATTCCAGACACATTCTGGCTATCCACCAAAAAAGGTTGCCACGTCCCCAGGTTTTTAGGCAAAGCTATTTTTTTTGAACCCTTAGCTACCAAGAAGGGCTGTCTCGGTAGGAATCGAATGAGATACGATGGACTTTTACATGAAAAACTGAGACGGCCGTGCAAACATTTTTCTGTGTGCTTTGAAGTGAGACTAATTAAGCGTTGTCTTGGCTTTCGTCACTGTTGGAAATACTCGTTGCTGGTAAAAGATATAGAAGCTAATTGTCCTTCAAGAAGAGGAATTATTTGTTCACAGTAAACTATTTGTTGGTTGTTAGATCGATAAAACATTCCCATGGGTACCTGTGGTGGCTATATCGTGACTGCTATTAATGCAATTTGACTTATCTCAGGTAAAGTTGAGTGAAAAGAAATTTTGCAGTGTAATTGGGACCTACATTACAACAAAATTAATACATTAAGTACAAAGGTCTGAAAAATGAGCTACAGGTGACAAACAATATTCGCATACACGGATAGAAAAACAAGTGAAACGCAAACATTGCTAAATGCGATGAAATTGAAAGTGCTCAATCTACTTGATAACGTACAATAAAAATTTAAAGAAATGGAGACGCCATGTTTTCATAAAATTTCTATCTAAGCTCGCTGTTTTTATAGCTGAGGAGAGAAAACTGCTGTTTGCAGGATCTATCAAATGGATTACTTTTACATCTTTCACCTTTGCATTAGACTTGCCCCAAATTTATCTCTTCAGTTCGTCTTAACCTTTCCTTTTCACTAGTTCCTGGATCTGCCGCCAGCCGTCACGGCATATCTTGACGGAATGTTGCAACGCTGGATCCAGGAATTACCGAAAGGGAACGGTAAGACGAACTGAAGAGATGGACTTGGGTTCAAGTCTACCTTTCCATATTCTCTTCTCAGGCATCATGATCAAAAACGAAGAATATCATGTATCACTGGATAATCGTACCAACAGACTCTATCTGTCCAAACAGGATCCACCTCTCATTTTATATAAGCATTTCGATGGCATGTTAAAGAATGAAAAAGGTGACAAATGTGTAGTAATTGGAAGGAGTTTGGGTATATATATGTCAGGTAAGATTTGCAAAGCATAAGGAATAAGGCATTTGAATGTGAATGATCGGTTTGTGTGTGAATTGGAGAAGCCATAACTCCGCCAAACCAGGAGATATTTTAACCGGCATCCAAACTTGTATACCCAAACATCTAAAGAGTAGATTTCTTAACCCTATTTTGGTTGGGGGGCAAATTTGCCCCCCCCCCTGAAAAACTTTTGTTATACCTCAGCCAGGAGGAAAATTATTGCCCGTAAACTTCTGACGTTTTGCCGCTACTTATTCTGCATCGACTCATGAAGTTTTATGAAAATATTTTGAAAAAGGAGGGAGAGGGAGACAATCTTCCGGAACTGATAAAATCGCCAAATTCTCGAATATTAGTTTTCGTAAAAAAAGTAGCAAAATTGCAATATTTCACAAAGATATTATGCAGGTTAGTGCTATTTGATGTGATATATCATAATTTTCATGTTTAGATGAAAATTGTGTTCCACATGAAATTCTATCGCATTTTTCTGATTTTGACCGATTTTGCCACTTTTCTTGACCACACAAAGAAAAATGCTGATGCAAGCAATAATGATGGCCAACTTTAGGTCAATTTTTACATTCTCATAAAGTACATGCATGGGGCAGCATACAGTTCAAATCCTTACTGGTTGCTGAAGCACGCGGAAATCATCCAATTTCACGGTACTCAGCTAATCAAATCGCCTCTTTCTAACCGCGTGATATCAAATCGGTCGTTGGAAGGGAATTCTTGAGTACCCTCACGAAAATTGAAATGGCTACTAAGTTACAATAGATATGTGGAATTTGTTTTGAAAAATCGGTAGAAGGGATGCCCCTCTTCAGTTTGTAGCGTGCTCAAACAAATATCTCATTTGGAGCCAAAATTATATTCATTTTCCGGTCGACGAATATTGACCTTCGTTAAAACATTGATAAAAGTCGCTACAAATAAGATAAAAGGATAAAAATCTCAGCGATTATGGATATTGCCCTAAGAAATAACCCAAATACTTTCCCTTCTTTACATATCAAAATCGCAGGCCATTTTCAGTGATTTCTGTCAGAAATGTGACTTGGGCCTAAGCTTCTCACCGATTAAACCTCATACGTTGGCCTCAATAAGTCTTAGTTTGTATTCTTGAGCTAAATGATTCACTTACTAATGACTCAAGCATCAATTTGACTTGATTTTCAATTTAAAGTCTCCAAATGTTTTTCAAATACATCCAGTCTTGAGCTATTCCTGCAAATTTGCTTCGTTCTGTCTTTCCCTGCAAGCGCAAGTAACCTGCTCAAATGTCACATTGCTTGGTTATTGTGATACAAAGTAAAGCGATTTCGACACAGTTGATGCACTCATGAACAGATTTGGCACGTCTGTCTTTCTCAACTCATTCAACTTGAAAAAAGGGAACTTCCCTTCAAAGAGAAACCTTTGAACCCCGTCTCCTATTATCAGGTGCCCAAAATAAGCCCATTTTCTCTGCTTTATTGTATTTATCAGCGATCTTTTCATATTCATCTTTTGTAATACATATTCATTTGTTCTGTGTTCTGTATATGATATTTTCAGAATTCTCCTGTATATCCACATTTCAAAGGCTTCAGTCTTTCCAATCATTTTTCTTGTTATCGTCCATGTTTCTGCACCATACAGTAAAGTTGACCAGATATAATATTTAACTAGCCGCTTCTTTGTTTCGACCTTTATTCTTCTTGATGTTAAAATCTTTTACATGTTATGAAATGCACTTCTAGCTATTTCTATCCTTCTTTTGATTTCAGTCTCATTCTTGCCATCTTCCGTCACCATATGTCCTAAATAGACCATAATAGCCGTTTGTTGGATTTGTACTCCCTCCAGAGTGATGTTAGCTCTTGGTACGGGACTTACTTTACTCACGACCATTGATTTTGTTTTTCAACGTTCATTTCCATCCCATATGGCTTTCCTTTTTCATTTACTGCATTTATCAATTCCTGTAGATCTGCGGCAGATTCAGCTATTAAAGCTGTATCATCTGCGTATCTTAAATTGTTGATGTTTACGCCGCCTACAACGACTCCTTTCATATCTTCCACTTCTCTAAATATCTTCTCAGTATATAAATTGAATAGGCTTGCTGATAATATGCAGCCCTGTCGTACTCCTTTCTTTATTTTGAATTCAGGTGTAACTCCATTCTCTCTTCTTACTACTGATGTCTGTTCCCAATATAATCTTGTTATTATCTGCAAATCTTTGTCATCAATACCTATCTCCTGCAGACATTCGATCATCTTTGTGTGTTTTACACGATCAAATGCTTTTGTGTAGTCTATGAAGCAAATGTACACATCTTTTTGTACATCTAATGATCGTTCACATATTGCTCTGATATTAAATATCCCTTCTCTAGTTCCAGTTCCTGATTTGAACCCACTCTGTAATCTACTTACTTCTCGATCAGTTTTGTCTATCATTCTTTGTTGTATTATTTTTAGTAGCAATTTAGTTACATGGCTCATTAAGCTTATTGTTCTGTGTCCTGTGCAATTCTGAGTTTTAGTCTTTTTAGATAAAGTTACGAATACTGACTGCTTCATTTCTGAAGGGATCTGGCCATGGTTGTAAATTGTATTGCAAAGGTTAGTTATTATGTCAGTATTTGTTTCGTCTAATGCTTTTAATATTTCCGCTGGTATTTCATCTGTTCCTGTTGCTTTGCGTTTTTCATTGATCTTATTGCCTTTTCTACTTCTTCTTTCAAGATGTTTTTCCCACTGTTTACTTCAAATTGTGGTATGGGTTCTCGCTCATCATCGTATAATTCAGTGACATATTCAACCCACCTTGCTCCGATCTCTTCCTGGTCAAATAATATTTGTTCGTCTTTGTTTTTAATGCATCCACTGCCATTTTTTTATTTGTTCTTACTGGTTAGTTCTTTTACCTTTTTGTGCATTTCCTTTGATTTAAATTGCCTTCCAAATTTTCTATTCCTTGACACTGTTGATTTAGCCATTCATCCTTTGCTTTCCTACATGCTGTTGTGATATTCTTATTTATCTCTTTGTATTTTTGAGATCAATGATTTTGTATTGTTTTCTTTCTTCCATCATTTTTAATATTTCTTTCGTCATCCATTCCTGTTTAGTTTCCTTCTCTTTCTGTGCGAGTACCTCTTTTTTTGATTCATGTATGCATTCTTTAAATGTTCTTCATATCTGCTCTATATTCTCTGGTTGCTGTTCTATTTCCTCTATATTTAGGGCGGTATATCTATTTCTTAACTCTAAGTTGAATTTCGCTCTGTATTCGTCATGACTCAACAAGTTTAGGTCAGTGTGCTCTCGTATTCGGTTTTTCTTCATTATCTTCAATTTAATGTCTATTTTCAAAAGCGACAGGATTTTGATCAGAATTGATGTGCAATTTTAAAAGTGCCTGGATATTTTTTCACTTGTTTTACACTATTAAGGAATCTTTGATTAATCATTATATGATTAATCATTAGATTCGATAGCTTAGGTGACAAAATACAGCGTTTTCGAACGCCTCTTTTGATCTGTACTTTGTTTGATTCGCCCTCTCTCAATTTGATGCTAGCATATTGGTCCCAGTACGAATTTCAAATGAATTTTATATCTCTTATTTTGTGATTTCCCTCGAGTTGTTCATTGTTATTACACATGTCATTGCACCAGATTTCTTTATATCTTCTGCAGGGGGTCACAAAAAATTGTGCCCCGTTTGCCTGAGGATGGCATCTTAGCGGCAAAAAATTCCAGCAAAACTTTTGCATGATGTTCTTCTTCAGATATTCGACAAAAGTTTGCTACCATTCCCGTAATTGAAAAATGATAGACCTATGACCTTCAGAAGACCAAATTTGCCTGATGACTAATACCAGCAGTCAGCCATTTTATTTTACTATTTTGTAGTGATAAGTATCTCCAAGTGAGGTAAGAAATAGTTTCTATGAGGTCAGAAATAGTGGAACTCTCTGAGGATTATTGGATTTTTCATGAGAATTATGACATTTGAGGCTGCTGTTTCATTTTCAATCCATCAAGCTATTCATTGCTACAAAATAGAAAGACAATATGGTCAACTGCTGGTTTCAGTCATCAGGCAGATTTAGTCTTTTGAAGGTCATAGCTCCATCATTTTCCAACGGATTTTTATGGGGATGGTAGCAAACTTTAATTGAACATCTGAAGAGTACCATCATGTAGAAGATTAGCAAGAATCTTTTGCCATTTTGTCACAATCTTCAGACAAACGGGGCACAAATTCCTTGGGACACCCTCTATGTGAAATAGAATAGTCAATGAAAAGGACCCTTGTTTGGAGAAACTATGGCCCAAAACCCACCCTTATGGGCTGCACATACCCGTACTCTGAACATGTTAAGTGCCTAGGAACGCTGAATGGATTGAAAAGATAGGAGTTTTTCTAGAACAATGATTTAAGAGACGATTCTTTTGTAGATCACTGCCTCTATCCTACCAAGTACAGCAATACTTCTACCACTTACACAATTATCGTTTATACTCGCATTCTATGTTGGAAAAGACATGGAACTGAGATGATATTTGCACCATGCGACCTGATGTCTTACGGTTTCATAGAAGGTAATTCCCATGGGCTGCATGGGCTGTACTGAGTGGTTGTATACACGGGGACGTCAATCCGATAAAATCGAAAAATTCTAAATGTATCAAACAAATGCTTTGATGATCTAAAAATGTCTTTGAGATTTTTTTACTGAATCTAGAGATACCATTAATTATCAAAAGAGAAAATACTCACAAATTCATAAATGCCTAGCTATGCAGAAAACATCTGCAAAATACTTATATGATACTCTAATCTTTGCTTTTAATCTTTTGCTTTTAATAATATATTATTTACATTCTGATGTCGATAATAAGAGAAAATTCACTGGACACCTTCTCAACGACCAGATGCAATACGTTTAATAGTATCAAATAGTCTTCGACAATTTGTGACTCAAAAATATCATATTTTTTACAAACTTGTTGCCAACAAATGTCAGATGGAATTTTCTGTGCATATAACTACTGCATTACTACTGCATACGATTCCTGACAGATCTCTGAGTTATTCCTGTGCACGATGTTGATGAGTTACTTGAATTATTTTGGATCTTTAATCAACCCAAGAAACCTTCTTTAAAGATTAATTAATTGTCTTATTTGTTCACAAAACAATGATGAGCAATGCTGTTATTGATGATATAAGTTTCGACAAAAAAACAGCTTTCTTCTAGCGAAGCCTTACACATAATTCAAACGATGAATATCACAAAGGGCCTGCAGACATGCAGCTCTCTATGCATAAGTGTACCCAAAATGCCTTTGGATATTGGCAAAGTGTCATCTAGCGAAGAACTTCAGCTGGACTGTTACAAAATTAACTTTGTTATTGTAAAGATCATTAATCGAATTCAGGTTCAGTGAGTCTGGCACCTAGACACACATGGCACATAGAATAATGATGGAAGTCAAAGTCATAATTTGGATGCAATACTTAAAAGATGGAAAAAATTAATTCACTTGAGTTTCCTTTCTTAAGCAACATTTTACTAAAAGTTTCTTATTTTAGATAGGCAATATATGACGTCAATAAAGTTACTGTAACTTTTTTATGATCTCGACTTTCTTTTATACACATTTTTACCGGGTTTTAATACTTTTATTTTCTTTTTACGTTAATCAGGACACATATTGATAACAGCAGAAACGTTGAAGTGTTTAATCCTTTATAGAAATTCGTATTATTATCATTATTATTACTACAATTATTATTATAATTATCATTATTAGTGTCATCTTGCTGAAACATTTCGGTTTTCTATTTTTCAGTGCTGATCTCAGATGCAACACAATCGCCATCACTCTCATTACCACCGACACCTCCGAAAAAATCCATACCTACCCCAAAAACAAATCATCATGATTTGAGTTTCGGAACTAAACCAGAAATTACTGTAAGCACTGCATCACTGACCAGTGGTAAGATCTGGACTTTATTTCTTTAGTTTTGTTCATGCTTCATTACTTTTGCTTTGATGCTGAAAATTTTAAAACTCACAGCAATCTCAATCCAAGTTTCATGAAATAAAACTTCGTCGAGAATGATATACATCACATTCTTCGTGATGGCAAAAATATTTTGGCACGAAAAAATGACAGGGTACGGCATTGAAAATGCACGTTTTCTTGGATCTGGGATATGGCATGCAATGCCACCTCCCAAAAACATTCCCAGATATTAAACAGTTTCAAAGAAAAGATTTAAAATTAGATATGTTCACTTTCAATAGCATGCATTAAATCAAAAAAAGTTATAGTCTCTTCATCTTCCAAATTTGTAACGGTACGTAAGATATTCTTTAAAGTTTGGAGATCCATTGATAGCCTTATCCTTATTTAGACCGGGAGTAAAAATATTTATATTTTCGACCGGGGGCCCTATTTTTATTCATAACTACTAAAGATATAATAAGCAGGCCCGTAGCAGCTATTGGGGCCGGTCGGGCCCGGGCCCCACCAATAATTTCCAGAAGTTGAATTTTTTATTCTCCATAATAACTTAGAAAACTGATCCTTAGTGAACTGCCCTTGGCATTGAAGCGAGCCAAGACCTATGTAAGTTTAACAACCGCTTCAGCCACCTAATGGTAAAACATGTGCACAAAGACAGAATTGATAAACTCAACCTTGTCAGCATTGCAAACAAATTTGTTGGAGATTCCGATGCAAGAAAGTTTAACTTTGGAAAGCTCAGCCCTTTTGGCATCAGGAGCACTTTGTCAAGTGAGGCAAAAAGTACCCAGACTTCAATCAGAGATGCAAAAACACTGCACACCCACAAACCTGTTTTGGAGGAAGTTTCGAGTAAAACTTGAGAAAGGTTATTTGAAAGGATAAAAATATGGGGAAATTGAATTTGCAACAGTCGTTCTAATCCAGTGTAAAGGTTGATGTCCCAAAAATTATCTAACTGACGTTAATTTATAGAAGGAATATCACAAAATTGAAATATTTTCCATTTTCGCAGTAGAAAATATTGGATCGAGAGAGGCATTCTGAGGCAACTTAAGGAGTGTTTATTGAAAAATTTCCTGAAGATGATGGCGGTTCATATAAAACTATTACAAATTTTTCAAAGTTGCCACTCTAGCACTGGCAAAAATGAGATCAGGAGAGTTGGTCTAAGGCAAAGTAAAAGGCGTGTCATCAAAAAGTTTTCCAGGGGTAAAGACCCCTTATTTCAATTTCCCTAATTAATTTACCCTGGCTACGCCATTGCACAATTTACTGACTGACATTCTTGAATAAGTCATCCAAACATCGTGCTGGTTAAAGCTTTAACTGGGTGTGTGAACAATTTTTTAAATTTCTTTCCAGAATCAGGCAAAAGTTTATAAGACCTGCAATGGTCCTGGTATATCATGGAAAGATCAATCAATACCTTTCTTGATGTATAAAGTCTCTGTCCCCCTTTTTTCCCAAAGCTTTGAAATGAGGAAGGTCGGACCTTAAAATCCAGGTTTGGAGGAAGGTCAAATACTTTGTGCAACTCTGACTTCAATCATCATATCTAAACTCACGAGCAGTGGCGTGGTCCTCGACATCCCTCCAAAACTAAAGAGAAAAAAAGCTGGGAATAGTTGGGAAAGAATTTTCCGAGAAGTATCAAATCTTCCATTTTTGCATTGGCAAACATGGAATCAGGGGATGCATTCTAAGCCAAAGTAAAGGATGTTTCTTCAAAATTTTTTCTCATGCTCCAATTTATAAGACAACTGTAAAAAAAATTATCAAAGTTTCTTTGTCGCTAATGGCAAGCATGATATTGGGAGATGCATTCTAAGCCAATGTAAAGGACGTGGCCCCAAAAATGTTCCTGGGGGCTTCCCCAAGACCACCTCATTTAAATTCTGCCCATTTAATTTAATCTGGCCATGCCATGGCTTTTGCAGGACGCCATGAAAATTTTGCGATGAATTTACTGAATCAAATATCAAGTAAATCTTACACGATGCTCTCGACAAAGTATTCTTTCATGTTGTAGTTTGATTTTATCTAGCCTCTTTATATATTTGGATTCGTAAATTTCCTATTTTTTCCTCAGGACCTCCGAGCATAAAATGCCCTTTCAGCAATGCATAGAAGGGCATTGCCACAAGAAATGGGGGGAAGCGCCCCCAGACCCCTGGAATTTTAACCCTAGGGTGTGTATTAGTGCCGCACCAATCCGAAAAACGTTCCTACGAGCCTGTAATAAGGAATTTTACGCCAAATGTGCTCTCGACAATTAGCTTTACAAAATAAACAATAGAGCTTAAATTGGTCACAACTTGCCCCTGTTACTTTTAGCTCCCATCTCCCCTACACGGGCAATGATAAATTACAGGAACGAATATCTACATTTCACGACACTACTTACAAAAAAATATCTGGCCAGCAGCTATCTCGGCCTTTTGAGCTCCAAATGATATTGGAGTTTTGGAAATTTTCATCGATGGAAGGAAACTCTTAACGTAAAGGCCACCATTTTAATTGAGAGGCAATGAGCTGAGGAGTTTCGAATGGAAAGATTAGTTTAAATCAAAGTATCAAAGCAAGTCATAATTAGGATGCACTACTTAGAACATGGTTTAATCACTATTTTTGTCAGTGTTGCGTTGCTGAAAGATCTATGGATTTTCTTTTGCAGCCATGGAAAAAACACCAACCCCTTCCTCTGCTCTATCATCGTCAGCATCTGTAGCTAACTTCAGTATCACATATTCCACTACCTCAATATCAACCATCAAAGAATCAAGTACTTTGAGTACCGTAAGGCAATCATTAAAAACAACCGGTAAGATTTATGCTTTTTACTAAAGGGGTGTATAACTCTTCCAAAAAGCGTACTGCGATTTTCTACATAATAGGATTTTCGTGGATTTGCGGAACTTCCTTGAAAACGGAATGAAATCCGGAGATTTTTAGAGAGTGATACCCCCCTCGAATTTTACTTGCTTGTGTCTTTTAACTTCTTGATTATGTGCTAACATTTAGAAATATCTTGCATATTGTAAAAACAAGACCCCTGGACCCTGAGATTCCGAGGACCGTTGCCTACTGAAGGTCATCAATGAGTCGAACAAATTACAGAGAATACTTCTGCCTACTATTTTATCCTACTATTTAAGGAAATTCTTAACGTAAAGGCCATCATATTAATTGAGAGGCAATGAGCTGGGGAGTTTAAAATGGAAATAGTTGAAATCAAATTATCAAAGCAAGTCATTAATTAGGATGCACTACTTAGAACATGGTTTAATCGCTCTTCTTGTCAGTGTTGCGTTACTGAAAGATCTTGGGATTTTCTTTTGCAGCCATGGAACAAACACCAACCCCTTCCTTTGCTCTATCGTCGCCAGCATCTGTAGCTAACATCAGCATCACATATTCAACTACCTCCATATCAACCATCAACGAATCAAGTATTTTGAGTACTGTAAGGCAATCATTAACAACAACCGGTAAGATTCATGCTTTTTACCAAAGGGGTGTATCACTCTTCCAAAAAGCGTACTGCGATTTTCTACATAAAAGGGTTTCCGTGGATTTGCGGAATTTTCTTGAAAAGATAAAGTTTTAAGAGATTTTTAGAGAGTGATACGCCCCTCGACATTTACTTGCTTATGTCTTTCAACTTTTTGATTATGCACCAACATTTAGAAAGATCTTGAATATTGTAAAAATAAAACCCTTGGACCCTGAGATTCCCAGGTCCTTTGCCTACTGAAGGTCATCAATGCGTCAAACAAATTACAGGAAATACCTCTGCCTACTATTTTATCCTACTATTTAAGGAAATTCTTAACGTAAAGGCCATCATATTAATTGAGAGGCAATGAGCTGGGGAGTTTAAAATGGAAATAGTTGAAATCAAATTATCAAAGCAAGTCATTAATTAGGATGCACTACTTAGAACATGGTTTAATCGCTCTTCTTGTCAGTGTTGCGTTACTGAAAGATCTTGGGATTTTCTTTTGCAGCCATGGAACAAACACCAACCCCTTCCTTTGCTCTATCGTCGCCAGCATCTGTAGCTAACATCAGCATCACATATTCAACTACCTCCATATCAACCATCAACGAATCAAGTATTTTGAGTACCGTAAGGCAATCATTAACAACAACCGGTAAGATTCATGCTTTTTACCAAAGGGGTGTATCACTCTTCCAAAAAGCGTACTGCGATTTTCTACATAAAAGGGTTTCCGTGGATTTGCGGAATTTTCTTGAAAAGATAAAGTTTTAAGAGATTTTTAAAGGGTGATATGCCCCTCGACTTTTACTTGCTTCTGTCTTTCAACTTTTTGATTATGCACCAACATTTAGAAAGATCTTGAATATTGTAAAATTAAGACCCTTGGACCCTGAGATTCCCAGGTCCTTTGCCTGCTGAAGGTCATCAATGCGTCAAACAAATTACAGGAAATACCTCTGCCTACTATTTTATACTACTATTTAAGGAAATTCTTAACGTAAAGGCCATCATATTAATTGAGAGGCAATGAGCTGGAGAGTTTAAAATGGAAAGATTAGTTGAAATCAAATTATCAAAGCAAGTCATAATTAGGATGCACTACTTAGAACATGGTTTAATCACTCTTTTTGTCAGTGTTGCGTTGCTGAAAGATCTTGGGATTTTCTTTTGCAGCCATGGAACAAACACCAACCCTTTCCTCTGCTCTATCATCGTCAGCATCTGTAGCTAACTTCAGTATCACATATTCAGCTACCTCCATATCAACCATCAACGAATCAAGTATTTTGAGTACCGTAAGGCAATCATTAACAACAACCGGTAAGATTTATACCTTTTACCAAAGGGGTGTACAACTCTTCCGAAAAGCATACGGCAATTTTCTAAACAATTGGATTCTTGGAGATTTGGGGAATTTTGTTGAAAATAGAACTATTTCCGCCAAGGTTGTACGAGATTTTTTAAGAGTGATACGCCCCTCGACTTTTACTTTGTTATATCTTTCAATTTCTTGATTATGCACTAACATTTAGAAAGATCTTGCATATTGTAAAAACAAGACCCCTGGTCCCTGAGACTCCCAGGACCTTTGCGTACTGAAGCTCTTCAATACGTTAAACAAATTACGGAAAATACGTCTGCCTATTATCTTATTCTGCTGGAACAATACCGTAATATCTAAGAAACACTCTTATTCCATTGAAAACCTCTTTCTTATTTTGAAGCATACACTCTTTTTTATAAGAATACTATAAATTTTGCCAGCTTCGATTCGATATTCTTAAGAAATTTTCATCTTGAGCCTGGCTATATTCTTAAAGTATTTTTATGTTTTTATAAATCTGACATGGTTTCAGGGGAACATAGATGACACAAATTTATTGTCACTACAAGGAAATTGTGGAACGAAAGATAAATTCAAACAATTATAACAATTGTTATATTATCTTTTTTGTTTATCGTGTTTGATATTCTCGTGGCTTTCGTTTTTCTATCATAGACTGAACTATCAAAAACTCAGTATCGAATACCAAAGTAAAACAACCAAGGAGAAGCACATCCTTTTTTATAAGAATAATGTTTTAAGAATATACAGATTCGGACATATCCAATTTTCAAGAATATTATAAGAATATTGCTCAGCCAAACCTCGCATATTTTTGTCTCATTTTTAATCAGATGCCTGTTTTGCAATGTTCATAACAAATGTTCATAAACATTCTTATTGAATGGACACAGATAGAGCAAATAAAGGAATGTATGGATTGGTAGTATGATGACAGAAGATTGAGATCGGGAAGAGAATAAGAACAAGGATAGACATGACTAAAGGAAAGTTCTGAAAAAATAGCGTCATACTAGCAAAAGCATAAGCTTTGATGTGAAGAAGAAACTCATCAGGTCTGTGATGTGGAGTGTTGCTTTATTTGCAAATGAGACGTGGACCATAAAGAAAGTTGACATCAAGTTGACACACAGAGCATTAAAAGCTTTGAGATGTGGTGTTGGTGAAGAATGCTCGCTATAAGATGGACAGATTACAAAAAGGAACAATGATATCTTGAATGAAATTAACAAGGAAAGACAGATATTGACAGGAATAAAGGGACAACAACATCATTCAAGCAGGCACAATCTCAGGTAGAACACACTTTTAAAAACAGTACTGGAAGACAAATATCTAGGAAAAAGAGCTAAAGGAAGGAAATGCTTCAGAGAAGCGTGCATGCCTTTGTCCGTTTGCGTGAGGACCTGTGAACATCTTCGATATAAATAAATTTAAAAATTAACTCTGGCGATCTCCACTCTTATATCCGTTTATTCCCTTCAAAGGTTCTTTTCATCTTCAGTACTCAAGTCTGTTAGGGAGCCTTCCTGGGCACCTAAGGGTCTTCTTTTTACAATGTACACAAATACTTAGCAAGTTTGATATCAGGTTCAAGGATATTTGTCCAATCTCGGTTCAGTCGCCTTCATTGCTTTGCAAAGACAAGGGACTTTAAGCAGCCAGGACAGCAACGCCAGCAAGAGAATTGCTTCGTTTGATACAAACTACGGATAGTTTCATGTACATTACCTTCTTATGTTTTTGAAAATATCGAGACAAAACCTCCTTCTTCAGTTAAATACCTTGGATTCTTCCTTGGACATTATTTTTAGACCAAGATAATTTTACGTTGGAGACCTAAAGTTGAAGAGCAGCACGCCAGAGATTGGTTTCCATGTTTCAAATTAAAAAAGACAACATCGTGGTCTCGCAGGTGAAGCAAATTCACACGAAAACAAGGAATCTTTTGAAGTCGAAATTCGGAAAAAAATGCAACAAACATTACGATGCAGTGGGTTGCAGTGCCATCCTGGTTGCTTAAAGTCCCCATAAATAAGGGTATGACGACGAGTGGATTTAGGCCATGTGTTACCATAAGGTTTTTGCTGCCGAGCGCGTGCGTAGCTGCTATGTAGAAGCGATTAATTGACAAACGTTGGGGTTGGGTCGTGGTAATCCAAACGAGACAATAAAAATTAGACTCTATTTGTGTTTGGATATAGCAACAACAAAAAGCGGTACATAGCAGATGTTTTGCCGACCGAGAGTGCGTGCGCTGCGATTTTTGATTTTGGAAAGAGAACTGGCGATCCTTCGTTTTGAGAAGCAGAAATGAATCTTCAAGCAATTTGGTAAGCATTACAACGGCCTTAATTTTTTCATTTTTTAAAAATAAGAGATTCTCTAGTCTTCTCTGTTGTTTTGATTATTTAAGGCTTTACAAGAAGGGCCTATGTCTAGTAGGAGTTGCGCAAGCTGACACTGATAAACAGTTGGCATGCCATCGGCAGGGAAAGAGATCAGGAACAATGTTCAAAGTCAAAAATAAGAGTTGAAAGGAATTGTTGGATTAGACCAGATAATACAGCATAAATATTGTTTCAAGTTTTTCCTGACTCCTAAAAATGGTTGATTTAGGTTTCAGGCCAACTACGAAATCGTCAGAAATGTGCAATAAACTGTTCTTTCTGAAAGTCGTGACAAGGAGTTTCCATTTCAAAGACTACCAAACAAAAAAATGCATGAGAGATGACAGCAAGGATTTTTACCCATGATATTTTCCATCTGATAGAATTTAGATTTCTCTCAATTACGAATATCTCATCAATGCAAGGGATATGAACAAATACCCATGATGACTGATGAAAGCTTCAACGTATTTATTTTTTGACAACAAACCTCTATTGGTATACATAGACCTGAATAGTTAAATCTTGATTAGAATTTTTACACAAAAGGTACTTTCTTTTCATTTTGTTGTAGGAATAAACGACAACTTGTTAAATTGTGACCTTCCTGTGAAGATGTACCGTACAAAACAGTCGGATCATTATATATGCATTATCTTGTGACGTGGCATTCTTGTGAGAACTTTAATAGCATTGGAGCAATGATTGCTTCTATGACTTGTCACATTCCTGTAAAGACCACCATAGAACTGGGTCAGCATCATTTCGTCGCCATTCTAATATCTCGACTTTGACTTAGATCTCTTACAACTTTGACTTTATGACTTATATAAATTATATCTCAACTTTGACATATACAGTTAAAGTATCAACCTTTGAAGGCTTGTGGTGACCAGATATGAATTAAAGAACGCCGGTCAACCAGCATCCTTTGCGGTCGCGCTTTGCTAAGCACTGCTAAGAACGATGTCATATGAAAATGGCTGCCGCAGTCAAAAGGCAAAATGCGACGCGCGCAAAGGATGCTGGTTGACCGGCGTTTTTCACTCCAGACATACAAAACCAGCAATGTTGCTAGAATTGAATATCGACCACTTTGCTTGTTGCCATAATGAATCAAGTTGTATGCATATCATTGCTGTTGCCGATTAATAGAGATAGAAGCAGATAATGGACAATAAATGTAGGTTTGAATTGAACGTACAGTAGCAAAGGAAGTGTGGGATGAATTTGAGTCACAATATCGAAATGGGACGCTTCTGATTTAAACGCAGTCAAAAGAAATTCTGAAAAATTTCTGACCACGATTTTCATTAACAATAACTTTTTAGCTACGTGTAATCATATTTCACATACATCTTTCAATTTTAACTAATTTTTAAATTTTGAACTGCTAGTAACTTAATTATTTAATTACCGAATAATTTATCTATCTTTTAGATTGTGCCAGCTACCAGTTTGCTAAATGAACATTAATTTTTAATAAATTTGAAGAATGAATGAATTAATCATGTATTTAACTAATCTACGAGAAAACGGCATGATTTTGTGGTAGGACGCTATGTATTTCTATCAAAAATGAATGGTAACAGCGTGGCCTAAATCGCATAGGGATAGAGGGAGGATCCCATTCAATTTCGGATTTGTCCTATTCATCTTCTAACCTCATCCCAAACGTGAGTTCGTTACTCCACCTCAATTCTAGGATACAAGAAGCTATTCTGCAGTTTGATTGGCTATTCGGAAACAACAGCAAATATGAATCATTTGTCGAAAACTGCCTAATTATACGAATAACAACAATATAAACTTGTCACTATGCAACAACTATTACAATTTTGCTTTTTTGCTTGGATTTGAGGTAGCATAATCAGCGTTACCTAACCAACCGCTAAATCTATAATGGCTGCTAATCTGTCCATGATTGAACAGATTTGATCGAAATGTACAAGTGCGTTCATTTGGCTTCGCGATCAGCGTATGACGTGAGAACACCCAAGTAACAAAGTTGGTGATGTACGGAAGACATTCGACAAAATACTTGGGACAATGAAATGGGGCATTCAAATGAAATTCAGAAAACTTTCGGATTAAAAATTCCATGAACAGTTACTGTATACAGCTAGTCTTATGACCTGGAGCTCCTTGTTTCCCTGTGATCTTTGACTTGATGACGGCGCTTCGGTTAACAGAGACCCTTAATATTACTCTCAACAATATGATCCTATTTAGGCCCAAACCCTTAGCTTCCTAGACTACCAATCAGATTGCGAGATTTGTGAATTACTATTGTGATGGCAACCATGATGCAACTTTCGATTTGATTGAACATCTAAGATCCGATAACATTCGGACGAGATTCGCCATAATTTGATTGATGTATGTATGCTACAGCTCCGGCATTTTTACTATTTCATTATGAGTCTCTATTTGGCAAAGGTTTATTGCAGGGATACAAGGAACTCATCGTCATAAGTCTACTGTTTACCTATTTCTAATCATATTTCACATGTATCATTAAATTTGAGCTCATTTTTAAATTTTGAGCTGTTGGTAAATAAATTTGATTAACGGGTCATTTATTTATCTTTTGGAGTGTCCTCAATTACCAGTTTGCTAAATGAATATTAAAACCTGACTGACTGTGAAGAATGAATATATCAATCAATTATTTAACTAATCACTGGGAAAACAGCACAAAGCTATGGGGGTATGTTATTTCTATCAAAAATTTATGGCAACAGCATGAACTGAACATCACATGAATCCAAAGGGCGGAATAGTCTCATTTTTGGTATTGCTCTATTCATTTACCCTATTTAATTTGAAGGTAACGTTCATTCAAAAATTGCGAATTCTCTGCTCTTCCCTTGTCCACTCGTCGTAATATATGTACTCTTTGATAAACTGAAAAAATCGATGACATCATTTAGAAAAAAGTTAAAAGAATTTGGGTATGTACTGTGCGTGAGCAAGCAAATAGAAGTGTTCATTTGATATCAAAATAATATTTAGATTTCTGTTCAGCGTTTTCATTTCAAATTCAGCGGGCGGCTCCAGCGTGCTCGTGACATTGTCGCAGTCCGTAAATAGACCTTTGAGCTACTCTAGAAAGAATATGAATTGAAAGGCATTTCTATACATTTTGAAAAATTTCAGAATGTGCACAAAAAGATCTTTCGATCCAGGCAATTTTGTTGAATGGCATAAAAGTCTATTGTATTTCATTTGTATGCGGACTATCGATACGATATCATTGTAAAGGCAAATGGTGAATTAAAGCTCGTTGAACTGATATGTAGAAAACAGTAATTGGTTCGATAGAGCAAGGGTAAATTTCGTGAAACAAATGATACAGTTCTATTTAAGACAAAAAGCGATTTGATGACTTCAAGAATAGATTTCCCACCTCCATCGCAGCTGATCATAATGCTTTGCTTTCTCTGTTTATTTGGATGTGATTGAATGCACTCAGAGGTGTGAAATCTATTCTTCAGAAGGACAAATCGCTTTGTCTTTTTGGAGACCTGAATCTTTTGGTTCAGGAAATTTGTTTTTGCAGTTCCACGCAGCATCGATATAGTGAAGGTTCTACAGGGGTAAAATGGATGAACTTGGGGTATAATGGGGTCGGCAGAGAAAGATTAATTTTTAAGGATTTTGATTGACATATTCTCTCTAGCTACAACTGTTTAGACCACCTCCCTTGTAGTTGCCATTGTTAATTTAACACTTCACAATGTAGGCATCTAAGCTTAACAACTTATGCCTCATTAACGAAATTCGTTCGCTAGAAAGCGTCCAAAGTAGAGCCATATAATTAGTGCCATCGCAGAGAGACTTGATTAACCCTATTTCAACGGAGGGGGGGGGGGGCGTTTGTCGCCCCTTAGATCCAGAACGACTCAAGCTATAATGCTAAAAGGTCCTGAATTTTACGGGTTAACAATAAACGTCTCATTATTTCTCTTGATATCCCAACTCTTGCTTATAGAGGAACTAGAGGATACATGATAATGGTTTTTAAAATAATGAAAACTAGCGTCCAGTTGAACTATAAAATTTTTTCTACTCCAATACAATTGCGACAAGTGGAGGCGAGCTCAAGTCGTTTGAGCATAGAAATCGCCTTAACGGAAGACAAAATTTCGTTTGCAAAGAATCGTAGATCATGGAATGAGTTACCAGGAGACATTGTCAACCGTACGAAACATTTGAATTTTGAAGAAAAACTTATGATAGCTTCAATTACGAACGCAAATATAACATCGATGGTTTCCAAGGCTGCAGACTACGCATTCTCTTATTCCATATGATTTCTATTATTTCTTGCTACTATCATTAATATCATTATTAATATTATTATTATCATCATTACAGAAAGAACACTTGTAATAGTTTCAATTTTAAAACCTTCCCCAGTATTATCATTATTATCATTAAACTAATATCATCATGATCATTATCGCTACAAATATTTGTATAATAGTTTTCATCTTTATTTTCTAGTGTTTTCCTGCTTTCAAATAGTATTCATTTAACCACTCCTGCCCCCTGCCAATCCATTATACTCCTGTAGACCATATGCCCCCCAACTATTTGCCATTCTGGCAAGTTCGCAGCTGATTTTATTGAGGCTTGTTCACAATCTGGCATCGTGTTCCCCTTCCTTCCCTTCCCTTCAGGTAAACCAATGTACGTAGATGAACACCTTGTTTTTAATAAATGTTAGCCCTTGCAATGAATTTATTTTTCTTGTTAAGTAAATTTCTAGTATAGGAAAGATAAAAGTCAGAAGTTTCAGAGGGTAAGTACAGTTGATAAGATTATACAGTAAAATTCCACTCAGGTGCAGGGGGCTTGTTTTAGCCCCCTGTCGTAATAAAACAAGATTGCGTTTCCTATAATTGCTTTATGGCAAAGGTAGTTCTTATCCTTTTTCTGCAGCACAGTTTTCAAGTTGAGGCTACTGCCAACTTTTGTAGCAATAATTTCAGTTTATTCTTTTAGAAGTTGTGATTAGAGGATAGGGAGCCTTTACATCATTAGACTTGTGTCCTGAATTTACCTTTTTAGAGCAGAGCAGACAGGGAATGAGTTTACTAAATATGGAAATTTTTTGAGTCGGGGGTAGGAGTACCAATGTTTTGCAATATTTTTTAGATTGGGTCTGGATGTTAAACGTCTATATTCTATAATATTATTCGATACGGAATTGCTTATTTATCTGTTAAAGTTGAGGAGTGATTTAGAAAACTTCCAAGGTTCATAATTGATTGCTTTTCAATGAATAAATGAGACTGTGTCAAAATCCCAATGCAAAATTTTGTTTTGTGATTGTTTCATTCACCCTTACCCTGATTTTCGAAGGTGGCTTATTGACATCAAGTGACACGTCGACAGTATCAATAAGCAAATGTGGATTGGAAGGTTGACTTTAAAGAAACATGTGGTGGCGTTGACATACATTTCGTCAAAAAGGCAACTTTCTCACAGCTTCCATGGACTACATTTCTGTTTTGCATTCAAGGAGGGCATATTCAAGCACACTCTTTAAAATTTACACAGAAACAAGTGGGCGTCGTGCATTCAATGCCTTTGTGACATCATGACCTCTGTATGAATTGATTCTCTTTGCTCAGTTCTACGAACTTTCAGCAAACTTACTATGAGCACTGGAGAATTTCACAAGTATGAGGACACATTATTTTGTTTGCAGTGAAATACATAGAATTGGATTTGATTAGACATTATCAGCTCCTGAATATCAATGGCTAATGTTCAGTTAAAAGTGCAGGAAAAGGTTGAGCTAAAAGCTCAAAGTAAGCAGCAAATGACTGAAGCCAATAGAGATATATGTTGGGAAACTCCTAGCCCTCTCAGCAAAATCGACAAATCAAGAGACTTAGTTTAAGGAAGCGTTAACTTTTCCCTTGAACTCTTTGGTGCTATGCCTAACAGATACACAGCAAAGAGCAAATTCATGGACATTGTCCCGTCTTGTTGCAAAGGTTCTACGTACCTCAAAAACTTTGACCTACTTGAACACATGTATGTTAGGCCTGATGACTTTTGTACTGTACGGACAATGCCTAGGCTTTTAGATCCATACGACTAGCTGGCAATTGAACTTTTGGACATGCTCCCAGATTGCTTCAGTTGCATTGATATTGTGGCAGGTACATTCAGAGAAATGTCTTCAAAACACCCAGTGCGCGAAAAGTGTGGTATCTTTGATACAGTTAGTGTGAAATCGTTGTGAAATCAACCCAAATCAAAATCTCCATAAAATTGACGCAATAAAAAAATTAGTGAAAATAGGACACGATCGTATGGATGGTTTCTGTCCCTAAAAGAGGTGGAGCAAATATTGGAAAATAAAGATGACAATGAAAGTGAGGATGATGAATTTGATGACAGTGATGAGTAGTTATTGTTAAATCCAGGTGCAATCCCTTTTGTACAGTCATGGACATTTCAGAAGCCATTAACAAAATATTCTCTGGCAAAGTCAAAGAAGACCTCCAAGACACACTGGAAATAGTTAACAAAGAAGGAGAGAACTACGGGATAAAATAGATATAGGAAAACGAAATCAATGATTCTCAGTAGTAACACAATGGACAGGGACAGGAGTTTAAAACTAAAAGGGGAACCAATAGATCAAGTAAATGGACTTACATACCTAAGGCAACTCCTTGCGAAAAAAGAAAATCGTATTATGAAATCAAGAGCAGAAGTGAGATAGGGCGAGGCACCTTCGTGAATATATCACACATGCCAACCCCAACCAGCCTCGGAAGTTTTGTCAATCAAAATAAGGAAAAGACTACAGTAAGTACCCGCAAATAAGAAACCCCCTTCTATAGGAAACAGGCCTCATTTTCTTCAAAAGGGGCTCCTTGAATAAGAAACAATTTTAGGTCTGAAATTCAAAAGTTTCTTATTTTCAGGTTTCTCATAGTTTCTTCCTAAATACTAAAAAATATCCCCATAAATGACTGTAATATAATGTAGCATTCTCAAAACAGAATAAAGATTTTAAAAATTAAAGATTCACACAACAAAAACTTAACATGGTTAGAATGTAAAATGTACCAGTAATGTTCAATGCACATGAATGTACACTTCTGTCATATACCTTGACTTGACGGTACCAATGTATAAGAAACTTTGACCCTGATCATGAAAAGGTCTCTTCAGATAAGAAACTTTCTGAGGCCTCAATTTAAAAAGTGGTTTCTTATTTGCGGGTACCCACTGTAGTTCATCGTTATAAAATCAACACCATAGATGTATTTGACCAGGAACATGGTCTTTATCTAAGTAAGAATATGATGGACTGGATTAGAGCCTTTCAGATGTGGGTTTGACTCAAAATCTAGAGGATTTCATGACAAAGCTACACTAAAATTAAACGGTACTAGAAAGAATAGGAGAGACATCATGGAATTAATCAGGTCAAGGAAACCAACTTTCTTCAATCACATAATAAGGAGGGACTGAGGGGCATTTCATTCCAAAACAGTCTCGTACACGTTTGGCAAAAGTCATTTTGTTTTCAAGAAAGATGCATCAACAATTTGTAAAAATGCTTTTGTTCTGAAAAATCTCGTACACTTTTTCATTTAGTGGATGGAATGCGCCTTGGGTGGGAAAATTTATATCATGTCATTCTGGACATACTGGAAGGTAGCATACCATCAAAAAGGCCCAGAAAAGACCAAGAACTATGTGGATGCATATCTTTCTCTGAGACTGGACGGGAAGAATACACTATGGATGGCTTGAGAGAAAATATCGAGGAACATGGTGACAACTAATAGCAGCCTACCTACAACAAGTAAACGGCACATGAGAGCAGGAAAAACTTACCTTAACCCTCGTGTTCACACTTGTGAAACTCTCCGATGCTCATAGCTTACTGGAAATTCTTAGGGTGAAGCAAACAAGATCAATTTGGCATCAAAATAGATTAAAATGAATGTTTAACCGCAGGGAAACCAGGAAATAAGTTTTGCTAAAAATGATAATTGTCTTTCTGTGTCCCCTGTGCATGTTTTGCGTCATTTTTCGTATCTTAGTCCCCTGTGCTCTCCTTTGCTACGCAACTGGAACACAGGGGATTAAGAAACCAAAAATGAAACAGAGCAAGCACAGGGGACATAGAAAGACAATTTTTCTTTCAAACAATAACTATTCCTTGGTTTTCCTGTGGTTTAATGTCTACAGGATTACCCTACCCCCGGTTTCAAAAATGCAAATATTTAGTAAACGAAGTGCATAATTGGAACTGTATGTTTACCGGCAATTTTCTTGGTCAGCACCAACTAGTACACTAGAGTAACAAGACCTGACAAAGTTTGGCTCCGGGTTTTCCTTATCTCATTTTCTGGTCTAGTTCGCTCAAAATGTTAGCCTTGTTCTTCTACGCGACATACTTTGAATGAGAGAACCAGCAGCTATTTGATATGACAAACAACCCATGCATTATTTTCTCATTCAACCATTATTAACCATCATTTTTTCATAAGCATTGTCAATTGTATTCATTATGTTCTAAGCAATCTCCATTATTTTCAAAGCAACTGTCACAAACCGAAGTGTGCCAACCAATCTATTCTTGGCAAAACATGGCCAACAATGCGAAGCATTTTGCAAGGAAATTGGTAAGTGGATTCCTTTTGCTAGTCGTCACCTATGTCGCCACAGCATGCTTTGCAAAGAGTCATCAAATTTGAGTACATGATTAATACTGCACATCAAAATTGTCAGAAGCATATGGCTCAAATATCTAAAATGGTAGAGTAGCGTCACCCATTATGGCCGGTCGCCCATTATGGCCGGCTAGCAAGAGAAATTAAATTTCAGGGGACTGACGACTAGTAATAAAATTGCAATTGCGCGGAAAATCTTCGCTGACATCTGTTTTATCATGATTTGACCTTCACTGAAGTTTCAGTTCATTTGCATTGAAACCCGACGAGATGGTTTGTGCATATCTCTAATTGATTGTTTCAAGTATTGCAAATTTCATGATTCTATTTACATTCCTTCCTTCTTTTTCGTTCGCTCGGCACCTTGCGGTTAGAAATTTTTAAAATGTGCTTTGATTTTTCAGAAGTCCTGTCTCTTGAGAGGAAATCTATAATGAAACCAAAGCAAAGTGACTTCTGATTCAGATTTAAGATTATGAAGTCTCAGTGCTGCAAATTGCTATTTCCGTCGCCCATTATGCCCATCTGTTTACCAGAGAAGTTTCCAATCGCTTCAAAATATTAAAATGCAAAATTTATTTAAAAAAAACACCAATTTGGGTTAAAATCTTACTTACTGACTTGGAAAATAATCGAAACCCAAAAAACGCAGCATCATATTAAGTCTATTTTCATTTTAGAAGCTATGCCAAAACTCATCCATCCAATCACAAGAGATAAGGCAGGATTTAGAACAACTCGAAGCATGTATTTCAATTGCCAAAAATCGAAGTTTAAGTTAATTCTTATTGATATTTTTGTGTTTAAAGTACCAAATAATAGACAAAGTACAATAATTAAAACTGTTTTCTTCTTAAGACTTTTTACTGGAGAGTAGTGTTCATTGTTTCTCCTGCGGCCATAATGGGCGACGCTGGAAGAAAACGACGTTTTTACTCCCTCCTTTAAAATCTTCTAAAATCAGTATAAAGAGTTTACGTAAAAAGTCAATACTTCGTGATCTTTTTCTCCATTAGTTGATGATATAATCTGGCTATTTGGTTTTTTCATTAATTGCTCTCTTTCGATCTAACTCAGAACTTCGCGACGACATGGGCATAATGGGCGACACCACTCTAGTTGTGAAATTCTACTGCACTTTTCTTTGAATTGCATGACTTCAAATTAACTTAGGGTACTTTTCTATAAATCTCCCGTGGACACGTTTTGATATAGTTCTAAAATGGCAGCACTTATCATATTGCAGGACGTGAAGTCATTAAATTTCTAAATCCGAAACCAGAAGAGCAACAGATTTCTGCTTACTGCCAGATTAAATATGATTTTCGTGAAGATAGTATCATTTTTCCTTTATTGATTTGAAATGCATGATGATATAAATTGTTTCAAAATTTTCAATAAATTTTTTCAAAAGTACGCCTTGCAAGCCTTTTGCTCTATCATTTCAATGTGTTCATTAAAAGAGCACTTAGATTTAATTCCAACGCCAAGGTATCGAGCACTTGGTATTGGTAATTAAACACATCTTCTTTAGATATGGATGTAGATTCAAAAAAAGGATGGCACATAACCGATGCGCAAAGATTTCCATTTTAATGGACACCTTAGAAAAATAAAGGTGAACTGAAAAAAGCGTATTTTAGAAAAAGGCGGAGGGGGGGGGGCATCGCAAATAGGCTGTCTCCAACTTTTCTAGAAATGTCAATTTTGGGTCCAAAATTGTTTGCGTTCAATGTATGTACAAACAAATACATTACACACTATGGTTAGGGTTACAAACATGGTAATAAGTCTGATTTGTCGCGAGTGTTCGAACCGATGCTTAGTTTGCTGCCTAAGCAGTGGCAGCACCAGCTCTAAAATATTTAAATTATTTTTGGAGGGATTTTGACGTTATTGGTCAGCCTAAAGGTTTACCCAATTAATTTTATGTCAGTTTTCTTTAACAATTTTGGCTGAGTTTTTAATTTAGGAAGGGGGGGAATTCTGCACCCCTACCGGCAAGAATGAATAGCCCTTGCATTTTGCCAAATTGAAAAATTACCAAATAGCTTCCTAAAGATCTATATATCACTGCTTACTTTTACCTACAAACATATAGGGGTAGAACAATAATTGTCACAATATCCAATATCTGAACTTTATTCGACAGGTAAATTTTGCTCGGATAAGATCGCAACGGGAAATTCCGACGCTGCATTCGTGGCCAACGGAGTTTTATGCAAAGATCACGTGGAGAAAAAATGGAAAAATGCATACGATCCCGCATTCTATTCGAGAAGCAAAAAATGTGCAGGCTATATAGATGTTAATGCAACGGTGGCCTGTGTTGTTGAAGGTTTCTCCGACACAAATGTGAGGAGATTATGCAGATGCGAAAAATCTGGTGAGTACTAATATCATAGAAATTTTTCTCAAGACACACAGGCATTGTTATGAAGTTCACATGAATTTACATGTTATGTGAAAATTCAAAGCAATAAGGTACAAGAAGCAAAAGCAAAGCAAAGGTAACGGTGATTTGAGATGAATGTGGAAAGGAGCCAGCAGAGACAAACACGCCCCAGACAAGCCAGTGACGGACATCTCTACAGATTTCTGCACTGCACGCTGTACGTAGCTTAACAAACATGGCTATGCCCGTTACGAACGTCAGCTAAAGAATGGGAAAAATTATTTAAGATCTAATCAGTAGCCTGCGTGCGGATGTCCACTGCGAAGGGGAGCTTCAATCTTATCAATCTTATCAATCTTATCAATTAGTTACTTAATTCATGTAATAGTCTATTGATTGATTGATTGATTGATTGATTGATTGATTGATTGATTGATTTATTGATGGATTGAATATTTTACTTACTTTGTTGATTCATTTCTCAATTCATTTGACTCAAGGTTTGAAAAACAATCTTCTTGAAACAATTTCTGTGTATGTTTGTGTTGGTACTGTGCTCTTTATGTTCCCTTGAAACATGGACAAATTGACGAAAAAGGATTGGGAAGAGTCAGAAATACAGATAAAAAGCAACCAAAAAGATCTTCAACCTTTCGGTGACAATACCTAATTTTAAGTCATTTGATTTTGCCCCCATGTTGTTAAACTGATTTAAAGAATTAGGACCGATGCGTGATGCTTCAGCAAATAATGAAGTAAAAAACTGAAAGATTATGCAAGAGAATGAAAAAGAATGAACAAAGAATGAGGTATAAAAATTGTTGACACAGTGAAATGGACAAAGATGCAGAAAAACTCAAACAGGTCTTAAAGGGGTTACAAAGGTATAGAAATCTGAATGGAAGAAATTATGAAGACACAGTAAAGACAAATCTCGGAAATCTGCCAATGGAAAAAGGAGGAAAAGATAGCTGGAGAAAGAATGAAATCGAAAAGAATTGTGGAACAGTGGCAAGATTATGGAGAAGGAAAGGCATTGTATATGAGGCGAAAGAGAATTAACATGTTATCGAATGCAGTAACGGCAAAGGGCTCGTAGGTATAAACACAAATAATCAATGGCTAGAGAGCGACGGAAATGAAGAGCTGGGAAAAGTGACAGATTGCACCAAAACATACACAGAAAATCGTAGAAAACCATAAGTAAGCTTTATACATTGTAGAAAGACGTGCACACATCGGGATAAATGGTAGCGCCTTCCGGTAACAGTAGAGAGGGCGGTGAAAAACATTAAAAACGAAAGAAATGTCAGTTGAAGAGGCAAGAGAAATATGGCATAAGATTTCAAATTTATTCTTAAGTAGCCTACTATAACACTGACATTTAAGCAGGTAGATGGGAGAAACATCTAGAGAACACTGGCAACATTACATTTTATCAATAGTACAATTATTCTCCATCACCTGTGTTTTCAGCGAATGCTCTTTTACAATCACATAAATTAATCAAATTTCTGGCTCTTTCCTTAGCTGACGAAGACAAATATAGCTCGTGGTCGAAATGGTCACAATGCAGTGTATCATGCAATGGTGGAACACGGACAAGAACACGGTTTTGCGATGCAGATTTTTGCCATGGCGAAGCAAAACAAACTTCTCTCTGTAACGACCAACCATGTGCCAGTAAGATTTTGATATTTATAAATCGTGAACTTAGAGTTGCTTTGCATTGTTTTTCTGCCCTATTTCAGCCACATTTTACTGCAAAGATGGAAATATCTTTTGGAAAAGAACCAGTACAAACACTTCGAAACATTTCACTTCAATCTTTTGTGCAATAGAAATTCGACAACGATGAGGGACAAAAGTATTTTTCTGGCCAATTTTTATGACAATCAACAATAATGGTTACAATTATTGGTCATCTCTAATTTTCTAGCCATGTTTATCTTTCATTTTAGTTAATGGTGGTTTCTCGGTGTGGTCCAGCTGGTCCACTTGTACTGCACCATGTGGAGGTGGACAAAGGAACAAAACGAGAAGTTGTGACAATCCAGCTCCAAAGCATGGTGGCTTCGACTGTTTTGGGGACCAAATAAAATGGGATACTTGCAATGTACAACAGTGCCCAGGTATATCTCTACAGGACAGGTCTTACACACATTTAAGGGATATCTATTTTCATCGGTCCAATGAGACGCGTTTTGAAAGGGAGGTTCAATCAGATGGTGTCTGATCTATTCGTTTTTCAACTGCGTGTTGTATCAATGTTGATTTCCTTGAAAACGATAAGATTTCTTCGTACCCTGATACACATGTTTGTGGCATACAAAATACTTGCTCTTTTTAAACAAGCAGTTTTCATAAAACTAGCTAAGAATAATCTTCTGAAGAATTCTTAACAATTCTTGAGAATCCTTAGGCCAGAAAACCATGTTTCATTTTCAATAGTTTTAAAACAAACCTATAAAATTGATTTAAAAGTTATGAATATGATATGTTCGATCAAATTTTTTAAATTATTCATCATTTACAATGCGCAATCAAGCCTGTGTGCAGTCTCTCTTTTGTCAATTTAAAGAACTAGAAAGTATAATTGCTGGGCAGCACCAAGAGATCTCTTAACCCTATTTTAAGGGGGGGGGGGCGTTTTTTGCCCCCCCCCCTATCGGATCCTTTTTAATAGCTCCAAACGATGTCACCTAGAATACTGAAACTCCTTGACTTTTCCTAAAATTTAGTTGGCAATCAGAAAATAGAAATTTCAATACCTATTGTTTGACCACGTGACCACCACATGCCCATATTTGGAGAGTAGTCACAAAGAAATTCTTTAAAACGGCTCTAATTTCTTTCTTTGTTACTAAATCTCATCAATATATATACCATTCGATTCGTCTCGATGAGTACTTTCATTTGATATATAATTTATTCATATTTGCTGACATCAGCAGTTTATCATTTCTATGACGTCATCAATCTTTATGACGTCATATTCCTAATGAATGAGTAATATGTTATGCAAAACTGATGGAATTACCTCAAATATCGATGAAGGTACTTGATTTCACCAATAATATGCGAAATTAATGGTTTTAAATCATAATTATTGAGCTAACAATTTTGCATTGAATCAAATTTTCATTATTTAATTAGTTAATTTGTTAGAAACCACAAATATCCGTATGAAACCATATAAAACTACAAATTAATGATATCAAGCAGGTATTTGGATGGTTTTTTGCCAATTTTATCTAGCTATTTGCTAGTAATGGGCCCTTTTCTGCAAACAGCTTGATTTTCTCAAAATTTGCATTGTTTTTGGTTGCCTAGCAACCAATCACGTGACTATTGCTTGATTGGTGCTATTTTTAGATTCTCCTTTGTTCAATTATGACACAGTCCAAGTTTCATTGTCATAGCTGTTATACTTGCGGAGAAAAACAGGGGGGGCGAAAAATGCCCCCCCCGGTAGAAAATCACTTTTTTTTTACCCGGTTAAAATAGGGTTAAAGGAATCTAAGCATATATAAGCCCTTGATAAAAATTTAAGCCCTACGCGAAGACAGTAGGCTATCGCACGTGCCGCACCATATTTGGGTAACTGATCTACGTCAACAGGAAATACTGATATCTGATAGGCTAGATTTTGAGCGCAAGTGGCTTGAGCCACTTTTATATGCTTACATTCCCTTTAAGCGTTACTGTCATGAAAAATTCAAAGAAGTAAAAAAACAAGAACTTTTACAAACGAAATGCATGAAACCTATTGAAACAGTGCCTGTAGGGATCTTCGACAACTCCAACTTTTCGAATATGCATTGTATTGCACAACTATATCAAGAAATATTTAAGATTACAAGAAGTTATTAAATTCAGTTTGCCTAATGTTGACCTTTTCTTCGATAGTTGTTAGGGCTTTTGCCATAATACAATGCTTCATATGTATGTCAATTCTTGGGAAGAAAACAGTATTCATTGTTTCCAGCTTAACACATGCATGGAAAATAAATTTAATTCAAAACCTTATTCCAAATTTTACTCTTACAATTTTCTTATAATGAGCAATTCTCTATACAGGGTGTCCCATAAAAATTGTTCGATGTTTGATTAAAAATTAAAAATTAATGATAGAAAGTATGGCTTTCTGGCTAGACAACCCTGTTGCAACGATTTTAAATTGATTTAGATGCAAGAATCTTGCGAATCCGCTAAGAATTCACAGAGTTACAAGCTATTGCAGTTCAAGTTTGTGCGAAAGCTGAAACCAGACTTCCCTAACTAAACTGTTTTTCAAAAAGACGACCCAAAATCGAGGTAAAAGAAAACTGTCCAATGTTTAAACTCTTGCTGATGTCAGAGCAAACGACTTCAAAAGTAATTTAATTCTTGTAACCATTGCCAAAATGTATTTAAGAATGCAAGGATCCAAAAACATGGAATGAAAACTTAATCGAAGAGAGACGGGGCGATTCCAAATTGTGCTCAAAGAGATTTCATTTAAGCAACCATAACTTTGATTAAATGTTCGAGAAAGCCAATTTATCAAAAGTGCTTTTTAAATTCCATTTGATTTGGTTTGAATAAACGAGATGCTACCTTCACAAAATATGCAATTTAGGGGCGTCTGGTTTCAGCTTCGCACAAACTTGAACATGAAAAGTTCGTAACTCCATGTATATCTAGCCATTTTGCTAGCTTCTAGTGACTAAAATTAATTCAAAATCTCAGCAATATGATTATCTTACCATGGAATCTGTTCATTATTTCATTATTTTTCTATATTTAATCAAACTTCGAATTCTTTTTTGGGACACCCTGTACATAAAGATTTTAAAGAAATTAACATGCAAATATTCCTTCAGTGAAGTCTTTGTATTACAAACTTTCAATTGTGTTGTAGTGCATGGTAACTGGACAGAGTGGACAAATTGGTTTGCTTGCGACAAACCATGCAATACTGGAATGTCTCGACGCTGGCGTTTTTGCAAAAATCCAGCTCCCCTGTTTGGTGGAAAAGATTGTGATGGGAATGGAACTGAAACTATTGTGTGCAACACCAGGAAATGCCCAGGTGAGAATTTTAGCTGAAATGTTTTATATTGAAGCCAGAGCCATTTTTGCCCCCCCCCCCTCCACCCCCGGTCTACTTACCGTGTTGAGTATCTGGAATTCGTCTGCCAATATGGTCCCATTTTCGGCTGAGAATGCCTGGAGAAGATTATACCCGTTGTGTCTGTATCCCGGCACAAGTATGTCTATTTAAAATCAACTTTTCCATCCATAAATTTAAAGGCAGAAACACCACAACACGACAAAAAACAACAGCAAATACGATTAATTTAATTTTTGCCAATATTTCGTCCTGCCATGCAGGAATTCTTCAGGGTTTTCCATCCATGTCATATTCGACGCGAACAAAGTAGAATAACTTACAAAAGAGAATGATATTATCCAGGACAGGTATTATGTTTTCAAACTTTTATTCCAGGAAAGGGTCATAAAGTTTTTTTCTGGCAGGCACTTCCCCGTTGTTTTTCTCAAAGGTAGGCATCCGGGTGTGGTACCCTCGATGATTTTAGAGTCAGCTACAGTGCCACTACAGGCCTTGCGCATATTATGCTTTTCCTACAGAAGAATTCTCAACGATTCTTAAGAATTCTCGAGAATAATTTTGGTTCTTAAGAGGTCTTGTTTGAAAAATTCACATTCTTTCATCGCACTCATGAGTTCTTACGACAATAGAAGAATTCTAGTATATTCGTAAGAACCTTTGAGAATTTTTGTGTTATGTCATCAGTAGCATTGCCACGGGGGGGGGGGTATTGGGGGCAATTGCCCCCACCTTTTTTTCAAAAGATGGACCTCGAGATTTCTTTACAACCGAAGAGAAAATAGCTGGGTATAGGTTGGGAAAGAATTTTCAGACAAATGTCAAATCTTCCAATTTAACACTGGCATGTATGATATTGGGAGATGCATTCTAAGCCAAAATAAAGGATCTTTCTTCAAGCATTTACCTCGTGCTATAATTTATAGCATAACGGTCACAAAACGGTGAAGGTTTCCTTGTCACTAAAAGCAAGCATGATATTGGGAAATGCATTCTAAGCCAAAGTAACAGTAAAAGATCTTTCTTCAACAATTGTCCTCGTGCTCTGATTCATAAGGAGAACGGTCACAACACTATCAAAGTTTTCTTGTCACTAATAGCAAGCATGATATTGGGAGATTAATGCCAAGCCAAAGTAAAGGTTGTGGCCCCAAAAATTGATAAAAAGTAAAGGGCATGGAACCAGGCCCCTTAATGTCAACTCTCCTGCTTAATTTACCCTGGTAACGCCGTTGCATGCCATGTTAATGACCGAGCTCTATCTATGTCTTCCTAATCTTGCTTTTAAAGTTGTCAAATTGAAAGCATAATACTCATCTTGCAAAGAGTCACGAGCAAAAACGCTGGTTTCAGGGCTGGTTTATTGCATGGACATCATATCTTTTAAAAAATTTCCATAGACTCTAACCTACTCCAAAGTTATGTAATACTTATGTGAAGAGTGATTTAACCCAATGGAGCGTGAACAAGTTATTATTTGCCAGTGATAACAACAACTTGCACTCTCATTCTAGCGGAGAAGATATATGTAGAAAATTTGGAGATTGAGCATGCTTTGAACAGCAGCATAGCTTTTAACAACTCATTCTTTGACAAATTCAGCAATGATCTGGAAATAAATGTAAGTATAAAAAGGCTTAAGGCCATCATCAATTTTCCTTACACTATCGCACGAGTTACCATCTTGAGAAAGCTATTTTAATATCCCTGTGAGTACCACAAATTCATCCAAAACATTTCACAATTCAATTCAACTCAAACAATTGTCATTATTGTTTGTGAGGCAGGAAAACTGACAATGTCTGCACATGGCCAGGAGAAGCATCTTAACCCTATCCACACAGGAGGGCGGTTCATTCAGCCATACTTAATAGAGCACTGCTCCAAATTGGTACATTGCGCCAAGAAATTGTTTTTTTTTTTGTTATTTTTAGTTTTTACCAATGTGAAGTATGTTTTTGTGTGAAATATTGAATAAATGGTTAATTGGGGTGGATGCTGGCTGTTCTTTTCACAGTGGTCGGTGCCAATTTTTAGCTAAGCTGCTTATGGATGTTATTCCAGCTCACCTCGTAATCCCTTGATAGTATCCTTGTTACTTTGCGTAATTATATTAAGTAAGTTCTCTTTAATTTTTTATATGAGAAATAGAACAATTATGTGTCACGTGACGTCATCTATGACATCATCTTCAAGACAATGGCCAAAGTTAGTTTATAGCCTCTCTGCAAGAATATTTCGAGCACAAAAGCTTTTCAGGAGCAAAAATAAAAGCTGACCAATAGGGTTTTTTTACTTCATTTGCGTAATCTTGTTAGAATGTGTGCACCATTGGTCCCAAGCAGTATACAATTTCTCAGGTATATCCTTACATAGTGCTAATAGCGATCAGTTTTCATGAATACATTGAGAATTGGTTTTACAGTGACAATTTTATGACTAAATATTTTTGAAAAATTTGTCAATATATTCTCAAAATGCCACGAAAATACTATCCTCAACCCCTTAATTCCCCTTTCTCCTTCCCCCTATTTCCTTCGCTTCCTACTGGGAAACTAATGCTGATGTCAGTATTTTCATCATAAATCACAACCATATTTGCAAAAGGACAAATGAAGTATGCACTCATTTATCATTGAAGCAGTTTTCATGGTAGTATATAGAGAAATTCTCAATTATGGCTTCATGTGTCATTTTTCAGAAAAACAAGACTTTTTTAATCTCTCTGTCCTCCATCTTGGATTTCCTAAAAATAAATGGCACAGTTTACAAGTAGATTTTCACCTTCTAATAATACTTTGATCAACATAATTTGGTTTCATGAACCAATCTTAGGAAATTATCTAGATTTGGAAAAATGATGATTTTTCTCATTTTTTGGTGTAGTCTTGCCCGTTGGTTTTGAGTATCTATGGCGTCATATATTATTCTAGAATTTTTTTAAAGTAACATGATACATCCTAAGCACTGCTACGTGTGTGGTTATTTTCGTCAACATAAACAACGGAATCGCTATTTTAGAGAGGGGCAATATCAGCCTCCCCTTAAGTCTCCTAGTAGCTGAAAAGCCCAGGTTGGATAGGTTTGAACAGTCATTGTTTCACCAAAAGGGCTACTTTCATATGCATCAGGTTTAAATGGTAAGGATGGTAAAAAACATTAATGCAAGTCTCCCCCTAAAGGCATGTAAAATATTTTTGGCACAATGTTTACATGCTTTAAATGATATTTCAATCTAATTCTAGATGCAACGAACTTTCCAGCACAGTCACCTTAACCAGACGTATGTCTTCACAAAACTCGAGAGTATGAAGAGAGAAACACTTCGGTCAGTTTATATTATTTCTAGAGATTTCAAGAAGGATTTGGGCATCACTTTTGGTTTCCCTTTATCCATTTAATTGCATAGAAAAATTTCATGCATGTACAATATTCATTTTCTCTTTTCTTGATTTCTCAGCACTTGAAATTTGCAATTGCTTTGTGACGCGCCCTTGTGTTACTTTCCCGAACGATGGTAGAGGATCTTTTACATCTGATCGACAAACCCTTTATAGAACCCACTAGGGTACTTTATTTTATTTCAATCATTCAACATATCAAAATTGCCGTAGTGTTGCATACCATTTGTCCAATACCTACAGCATCACAATATCTTGGCATCGTGGCGGCTTGAAGATGAAAGGATATACACTATATTCTCTAGACACGGTGCAATAAATCTTACATCTGTGCGTCCGTTTTTTTCCTAGGGAAGACAGCATCATCATTGCGTTCAACATTTTTTTCACCGGCCTCGATTCATTCCAAATTCTCTTCCTGCAAGACTCAATCGAAAAGGATAACTACCTCGGAAAACTTAAAATCATTGGCACAGCAAGTCAATACAAAACATTTCTCGGTAAGTTATCTTCAACAAAGCTTTTTAGACATTTATTTCAAATATCTAATATATCACTGCCAGATCATTGTGCGCATTGACATTAGTGGGTATTGGTTACGAGCATTCCGCAACTAACAACATTATTTATTCTCATTGTGGTGTCTCTCCGTTCGCTGTTCCCCCATTCCCTGATCTAGCTTAGAAGACCTTGCTTTAACCCTAATCCATATGGGCTTTTTTTGAGCTACCATTTATGGGGGGGGGGTGCTTTCCACCCCCCCCTCTGAAAACTGCCTTAGACTCATCCGAATTCAATACAACTTGGCACAGTTATTGAACAGGTAATTTGTAGCTCGTAGCGTAATTTGGGTGTGGCTGCCACACCTTGTGACGTCACAGTGACGTCACAAAGCTGAAAATCTGTGAAAATCAGGTTTCCAAGTTGAATTCAAGTTTAATGAAGATTTTGCATGAACTTTATGCAGTTTTTGGTTCAGTTTGTCAACATATGTGATTATAAAATAATATTTTATTGAAATTAACGATTTTGGAGTGATATTTTGGCAGAAATTAGCCAATTCTTATGACATCATTTGTGCGATTAATTTATTCTAAGTAAAAAGAGACCAAAACAACCTGCAAAATGGTGATTATCTATAACAAATGTATAATTAGAGTGTTTTTCATTGAAAAAGTTCGATAAAACTTGAAAAAATTGCTAATTAGTCCAAAATGGCGGCCAAAATGACGTCATTATCAAAAAGTGCTGACATCATCAATTTCCAGAAATTCCGGTATCAAATTGAAGCCCTTTGATTGCTCATTCATTTGCTGTATAATACTTCATAATTAAATGTAATAATTCCATTGAAATCATTGAAAACAATGATTTTGCTGCTACCTCCTTCCAAATATGGGCATGTCACGTGACCTGTGAGTCCTATTGTTCAAAGATTTTTCCACCAAAATGTGGCTAATAGATAATTAGTAAAAGTCAGGGAAGCTGGGGGACATAGCAAACGTCGTTTAAAAACGCGGCAAATAAAACCTTGAGGGGGGGTGGAATCCACCCCCCCCCCAAGTGGATTAGGGTTAAATTGCTTATAATTCACTGAAATATAATGTAGCATTCGTTGAAATTATTAGAACTGTGTGCTATCCAATAATCTAAAAATCCAAAAATTGACTGGATAAAGAATTGTATCGTCCTGAAGGGGTACAGTAACCTTAAAATAAAGAAACCACAATTTTCTACACAAAGTTATCTGTTGCGGTTCAAATGTTATTTCTAGCTAGTGACCTATTAAGCAGCTGACGTGCTTAAAAACAAACATGAAACCACACCATGTGTATTAATTCCTTTGATTAAATGGGTAAATTGCTTTCAATCCCTAACTACTTCACCCGCATTATCTTGTGGCTCCTTTGGTTTCGATGTTTGTAAATGAAATGACATGAATAAAAGTTATTTTTCCAAGGACTGAAAAACCTACTAGGTACAAGTACGAAAAGACTTTTTTATACCCGTTTTATTCATTCGAAAGGCTCAAAAATTACCCACGACCAGGACAGACTTAGAGCATGTAAAGTGTTTCAAAATCAATTTATGTCCTTTAGGCAATCTTTTAAGTCAAATACAACTGTGGGAAGGTAAAAGAATTATCAGCCAAGTTTTGATATCGTATAGTTTGAAGGGGAGGAGGAATTTGAAAAATCCCAGACACAATTTGGAGGTTTGGAAGGTTAGGATCTGCACTTCCTGTTGGTATAAGTCAGATTTTATTACCACAAACACAAGCGTACAAAATAGCTTTTGGAGGTGACACATTATTTTAAGCAATGTATTTGTTTGGAGAATATAATTTATAGGATTTGCCAATTATGTTGATATGGCTAGAATCCCCACATTCTCGTGCATAGAATGATGTATAGTGTAACTAGATCCCGTTACTAGATTTGCTTTTAGGGAGAGAAAACCAAATCTCGTGTTACAAAGGTTTACTGTAACCTTGAAAGGAAAAGAGATCTGTGCAAGAGATTGACGACAACACAGACATAGAAATAAAGTTGAAGAACATAGAAATAATTGAACTGGAAACATAAAACATTTTGTAAATTCGTACAAAACTTGCCTCGATTCTGAAATGATTAAATGAAATTATAATCATAATTTAAAGAAAATAAGAACACTGATCTCTTTTTCAGTTCCTTCGGTTGCTCCAACGAACCTGACCTTGACACCACTGACAGCGTCATCAATTAGGGCTCAATGGAATGATGTCAAACAACCAAATATCTCTGGTTACATACTTTTTTATCGTGAGGCGGAACTCAATGGCCTTTATAAAAACATCTCAACACTCAATACAACCGTCACTCTCTTGGGATTAAAATGCCACACTCGATACTCATTTAGAGTCGTTGCATACAATAGCAATGGAAACGGCGTAGCAAGTAAAGTCAATTCAGTATCTACAAAAGAATCAGGTATGTCATAGACTTAGTACAGTGCATGCTATGCACAAACTAACATGGATATCATTGCTCCAATAATTAGAGTTTTCTTGGAATATGGCATAATTGTCATTCAGAGGAGGGCTGTTGCTGCTAGACTTAAGGTTAAGGGTCATAAAGAGCAAAGCTTAATAGGCCCATACTTGATACAGCCTGATTGTGACAACTTGTCTGCATGTCAAACAATGATCTTTTGCAATTCATGTAAATCTAAACAAGGCGCAATAGTAAAATATTCTGCCCCAGGTGGGAAGGGTAGCTTCCATATATACTAGTACGGAATATATGACTTTCTTTGTGGTGTCTTTTTCAGGCAAAACAATGAATTTTAGGGTGTAATTTTTGGTGAAATCACTGATAGACGTAACTTTTGGGTGTCATTTTAGAACAATAACTCGCTAGGGTATTTAGTTTGATCTGATTTCAGATACGATACATGTATTTTTTTTTTTAGAAAAAACTAAATTTGCACCAGTCTTGAAAGCTTCTTAAAATTATGAAATCTTTGCCCCCCTAAAAATATCTAAAGAATATGTTTTGAAGCGTTTTCAATGTTTATTCATGTCTCAAGTACTTCCCGATTAATGTAATACAGGAAAAAAGTGAAAATGAAGAAAAACATGCTGGAGTTTCTTAATTTTTTTGCAATCTGAGAGCCTGAGTTTCTTTCAAGCGGTTTCTTATAAAAAGTACGTGTACGTGGTTAGAATTTTGAATTGTTGTCACAATATTATGGTATATATTTTGATTGGCCCTTAGATTTTTTGAGTACGGCTTTTTTAATTAGGGTGGGATTTTACAAATGAAAATGGCACACTCCCGTCATCTGCCTCTTGATGTAACCCCCCCCCCCTGGAGAAATCTACAGGATTAGATTTCTACATTTGTACTTGAATCGAAACCATCTTCCGAAACGCTGTTATGAAGCACTTCATTGAAACTTCTGAAACTTCTGAAAACCATATTTTCTTATTTCAGTTCCAAGTCAGCCACCAAGCGAAGTAATGGTCACTGGCACTTCAGACTTGGCCCTAAATGTCGAGTGGCAGCATGTATCCTGGGATAATTGGAATGGGGAGCCTGTTGGCACATTGATAATGTTCAACAGCTCCCAGGGAGACAGTGGAATCTTTACGGTTCCATATCCGGAAACTACGTTGATGATCACTGGATTGCATCCCGTAACTACTTATATAATAACATTATGTGAAGTGACACGGCCTGGAAATGGACCGTGTCAGCAACTCAAGGCAACCACATTGCTCAGCAGTACGTACTGATAATTTCACTATTGAATTTGAATTGAATTTTCAACTCCATAATTTGATTTACTGATGTCATTGCTCTGTGTTCACAAAGCTGCCACTAGTAGCTATGAGATACAAATGCAACTGTAAATAGGGACCTCAATTCTTTCAACTGATGACTTTGCAGCAGGCTGTGCACGCTTCTATCTTATGAGCAATTAAAGTAAGCAGATTTGGTGAGCTTGATAAAAAAAGGTAGCGAATTCTAGGCAAGAAAATAGCTGGGAGAATCCATGTGATTGGTTGATAAAATAGTAGCGACACTAAACAGAAATGAGTTGACAATTTTGCCTTCCTGTGTCCTGCCTGATCTTATCTTTGTCGATATTAGGGAGAAATGGGTTACGCTACAATATCAAGGGTCTCCAAAAACTTTTGCCCCGTTTGTGTTGATGCTGCAGAGGAGCTGCGATTTTAAAAATTTCGTTAGCAATAAAATCTTACAGAAACAGCTTAAACTTAGAGTTTGAAACCTTGTTCGAGTTAATCGGAAATGTATTGTAGCTTTATGAAACAAGAAAATCAAAATTTGAAAACATAAGAAATATACAGGTAGTAAAGAATCTGTTAGTTCAATGTGAATTAATCAATCATATTTCAATCCCCAGCCCCATCAGAAGCACCAGGAATGCTACAGATAAAGAGCCACATTGGTCACAATGAACTTGGTGTGATATGGAAACCGGTTCCACCTCACCACTTGAATGGGGATCTCATTGGCTACAAATTAATGATATCATTAGTAACGATTGGAGGCAGATCGGTATTGACCGGACAAACAAAAGTAAAATTAATTCATCCATCCGTGAACCAAATGACCCTTTCGGCACTGCAACCAAATTCACAATATTCCATTTCTGTGCTGGCCTACAATCAGTTTGGAGATGGTGTTTTATCTTCGCCACGCATTGGAGGTAAGTAGAACTCATGCAACTATCACTATTTTCAACTTTCCCTCACTTCGATCCAACATCCAAACACACTGTATGGGAGACCCGGGCTACAAGCAACAGGAGCAAGTTGCAACAGGAGCTATTTTACAGCTGCATAAAGGGTACTTCACAACTGTTGAGTGAGTGAATTACATTCAATTTAGCGAGTTCTTTTTATTACTGCTGCTTGCTACTATTTTGAAGAAGGACAGTCCTTGTATTTAGGCCCAAAAGTAGAATTTCAGATTTCTTAAACACTTGTTTCAAATAGAGATGGGAAGGTACTTTGAGAAATATCCTATTACAAGATATTAGATGCTTTCAAAAAAGTATCTAAGATAACATTTCAAGATATTAGTTACAAGAAACTTTGCCAAAGGGTACATGACCAATGCCTCCTGAAATTTTGCTTTATAGGTGGCTCATTTATGAATTCATTTCGCATAAGTACAGCAAAAATGCGTAACAGAATGCATTTGATCAGTCCAACTCTTAACGCATGTCAAAACTTCCTCATGCCTCCTTGCCCCCTTGCCTCTTTATTGTGGAGACATAGCCCTTATGGAGCATATTTTTCATTTTATAAGAAATATTCCACATTAGTTCACTTGCCCCTGAATTCTCTTTTGAGCGAAGAAACGTGAGCCTGTCCACCAAATTTTCTTGTTTTTACAAAGTCATATATGTAAGCTGCGTAGGAGCGCGATGAAGACAAGTATCGTAATTGTAAGAACATGACGTTTTTGTTCAAGAAAGACAAGTCAATAAATGATTGCAGGAGATAGAATGCACTGCTTCCTTCAACAAATGAACCAACTGTGTTTTCAAACTTTGTTAATGAAAGTCATTGTTTGCCTTCAATGTCAGGAGTCTCTCAAAAAGCTTGTGTCTCCTGATGTAGGTACCTATGTTTCAGATTCATGGTTGATTTCATTTCTGTAGTTTGGTAACATTATCGTTTTATTTTATTTTCATACTCCAGCTGCCCTGTCAAAAAAATTGACAGAAGTATCTTGTAACTTTTAAGTCTTTTTAGATAATATCTTATTACAAGATACTATTATTCATCCATTACTATTACAATTATTATTATTATTATTATTATTATTATTATTATTATCATTATTATCATTATTATCATTATTATTAGTATTATTATTATAATTATTATCATTATTATTAGTATTATTATTATTATCATTATTATCATTATTATTAGTATTATTATTATCATTATTATCATTATTATCATTATTATTAGTATTATTATTATCATTATTATCATTATTATCATTATTATTAGTATTATTATTATCATTATTATCGTTATTATCATTATCATTATTATTATTATCTTTATCACCACCATCATCATTCAAACAACGCCCTTGGATATGATATGAATTAACTGATCAACTTTAGGCCAATTAGCGTTCTACCTACGGTCTCAAAGATGTTTGAAAGAATAATGGATAAACAGATAGTTGCTTATATTACACCATTTTTATCATCACTTCTCTGTGGTTTTCGAAAAGGTTACAGTGCCCAGCATGCTCTCGTACGGCTCTTAGAAAAATTCAAAATTAGCCTTGATGAAGGTTGTAAAGCAGGGGCTGTATTGATGGATCTGTCCCAAGGCATTTGATTGCATCAGACACGATCTTTTGATTACAAAATTGCACGCCTACGGTTTCTCTCGCGAAGCATCGGCACTAATTAATGATTACCTCACAAATAGACAACAAAGAGTCAAAGTAAATGGGTCATTTAGTTCTTGTAAAAGCGTCACACGAGGTGTTCCTCAGGGGTCAGTCTTACGGCCTCTGTTATTCAACATATACATTAATGATCTTCTACTCTTCATTCAAAACTCGGATATATGTAATTATGCAGATGATACTACAATCTATGCCTGCGATAAGAACCTGGACAATATAGCTCATAGGCTTGAAAATGACTGTAGTATAGCTTTAGAATGGTTTGCCGACAACTTTATGAAATTAAATGCAGATAAATGCCATCTGTTGGTTCTTGGGCAGAGGTGTGATGATCCTGTTACTGTTAGGATTGGAACTGCTTATGTTGTAAATAGCTCAGAAGAGAAGCTACTCGGAGTTCAAATTGATAGCAAACTTTCCTTCGGTAATCATGTTTCCAAATTGTGTCAAAAAGCTAGCAATAAACTTTATGCACTTGCTCGCATATCCCCTTACATGGATCAGAGCAAACTAAGAACACTCATGAGGGCATTTATTACCAGTCAGTTTCAAAACTGTCCTTTAATCTGGATGTTTCACAGCAGGCAGCTCAGCCAAAAAATTAACAAAATACAGGAAAGGGCTCTGAGAATTACTCATAAGGATACCGAATCTACTTATAGTGAGCTATTAGAGAAGGACTGTGCCGTTACGATTCATGCAAAGAACTTGCAGTTACTTATGACTGAGATGTCCAAAACACAAAATAACCTGAGCCCTTCATTCATGCACGAAATTTTCTGCGAAAATGAAAGTCATTACAATTTGCGTAACAATAACGAATTCTTTCAACCTAGGGTGAGATCTGTCAACAACGGGACAGAAAGCATCCGATTTAAAGGGCCACAGCTGTGGCAAACGTTACCACCAACTATACGAAATTCAGAATCTCTTTGTCAGTTTAAAACAAAAATAAAAAATTGGAAGGGAGAAAATTGCCCATGTAAATTATGCTGCGTTTTTATTCCGAACTTGGGCTTTTTATGACATTATCATTATCATTATTGTCATTATCATTATCATTATCATTATCATTGTCATTATCATTATCATTACCATTATCATTGTCATTATCATTATCATTATCATTATCATTATCATTATCATTATCATTATCATTATCATTATTGTCATTATCATTTCATTATCATCATTATCATTATCATTATCATTATTGTCATTAACATTATCATTATCATTATCATTATCATTATCATTATCATTATCATTATCATTGTCATTGTCATTATCATTATCATTATCATTATTGTCATTATCATTATCATTATCATTATCATTATCATTATCATTATCATTATCATTATCATTATCATTATCATTATCATTATCATTATTTTCATTATCATTATCATTATCATTATTGTCATTATCATTATCATTATTGTCATTATAATATTATTTATTATCATTATCATTATTGTCATTATCATTTATCGTTACTATTATCATTCTTATTTTCTCATTCGTCGTACATAGCCGATTGCTCGTGGCCCAAGGTCGAAACCGCCAAAGCCTCATTTTCACGGACCAACCAGACGGCTAAAAAGGAAAATCTTATCAAAGGTTTGATAAACAATCGTTGGTGATTTTCTTAACAGGAGTACTTTTTTTGGACATCCGATAGCTGTGGTTAAACTGTGGTCAAGATTTTATGCTGTGGGCATAAGTTGTGGTAGCTATGCGTTGCTAGGGGGAATATTCCTATTTTGTATTGCGTGAAATGAGGTCCGCCACCTTTTCCGTAATCGTCTATTCTTATTGATTTCAGAGAATTCACCGCCCGTTTAGAACACACAGGCAAACAACGATACATTAATGTATTTTTTTCCTTTTTGCAGAAACATGCGCGTATCCTCCCATCATATTCACAAACTACTATTCGAATGCTCCATATGTCTATAAAAATTCGTCTGGGCATGCCAAAGGTATATTCATTGACATTCTTCGCAACCTGATCTCATCACAATACAATAACTGCAACGGGACAAATCAATCAAGCATCAATTTCGAAAGTGATGGAGAAGATAACTGGGCAATGAAAAAATCGCTACACGAGATGCATAAGGATGTTGGGGATTCTGAAGCAAGCTTCCCGATCCTTGGAGCAACATACGGAGCTGCTTACCAAGGTCATGTATTTGTACCCATTGTGTCTCACCCCGGGGTGGTACATTTCGTTATTAAAGAAGCGTGGACGGAGCAAGCTATTGATGTTGCTCTGAAGATACGGGAAGTATGGCCGCTTTTTGTCATCAACATCCTACTGATTATCATTGCAGGATTTTGCATTTGGGCTTTGGTAAGTCATCAAGTATATGTATTTTTCCTTATGTCTCTGACATTGTAGCTCTGACCCTCTTTGGGATTTTTATATTTTACACGAAGTCATAAGCTCATTCTGTTCCAAACCTTTCTGCACAGCAGAAGAGACAGTTACAATCTAATGTAATGTTTGAATGATTTTCAGGATATTTTCTGCAGACACAGTTTGCAAATCTTAGCACAGTCAAGTCCCGCCTGGCCAAAACTGAAAAACAATACATTTGAAAGAGTTCTTGTTATTTCTAAAAATTAGATTATCTGCTTTGAGACACTTACGTAAAAAGTAAGAAAATAGGACCACATGTCCATCGGTCTTGGACCACGCCCCCTTTCTCTCGGGCCATACCCTCTATACACTGTTAACCCTATTACCCTCTTACTTTGTTAACCCTATTACCACCGGGCTTTTTGGACCCTTGTGGTACCAGGAGGAGGCCCCTGCGCAACGTTGTCAATATTGCAGATATGACGGTGAAACTTGGTACGATAGTTTAGAGGAACAAAATCTACAGAATAGGCTACTTTTTCAATTCTTCATTACTTCAATGACGTCACTATGACGTCATAATGGAAGAAAATTGCAGTATTTGCTTACTATTAGCATGATTGGCAATATTTAAGTATTTATAAGATAATTTCTTCTATAATGCAACTAAAATGTATCAAAAAGCATCACTGAGTAAGATTCGGCAATATGATATCCATTTAAGCTCATTATTTTGATCATATATTAATAATTTATTTACAGCAGTTTGTCGTTGTTTCATTTAAACCCCTAATTACCAATGCAAATGCTCTAAGATGCCTTAAAATTATTTATAGCAATTAGAAATCCAAATTTTGGCCATTTAAGGTCATCTAATGCATTTTATTATTCATATGACGTCATAAACTTTGATGACGTCATGAACGTTAAAACTTCTGACGTCATCAAAAATGGATAAAATTATACATCCTCTGAAAGCCCTCATCGAGAGCTATCGAATGGGTGTATTGGCAATGCTTTAGGATTGCCCTGACAAAAATTAGATTCCCTTCTTTAATTTTCAAGCTGACAACACGTTGAAAAAGGGTTGGTCTCATGATCAGTGTCTACGATTATTAAATAAAATTTCAAATTTTGATTAGTCTATCAAATTTTAGGAAAAGTCGCAAAGTTTCAGCTCTTTATCTTTCGAACTAAAGACACTGTCTCAAATAAACTTTGCTCTCCTCCCAGCCCCCCGGTAATAATATGGTTAAAGGGATAATTTTTTGATGGACCTCTTTCTTATCTCGTATGCAAAGCTAAGTTTAGAATGCCAATGGTCCTGCGATCCTCGAAACGTTTCTCAATGCAAACGGTAAACAAAGAAATATATCTACCTTATCTTTTCTGGGCCCCTAATTGGCTCCAGGTCTCTGGTAAGTAACCTGGCTAACTCCCCCTCCCCTTCCTTACAGTCATGTATGACCACTAACCTTCACAGTTTATTTTCATGACATAGTGTGCCAAATTATTTGCAATGAGCAGAATACCGATTGCGAAAGCAAAAACGTAATTATCAACTTTATCTTACTGAAACATGTTGGCAGATAACAAATTGAAATATAAAATCATTTGCAGGACTCCAGAGAAAATCCAGAAGAATTCCGGCCGAGTTTCATCAGAGGCGTCTTAAATGGAATATATTGGGCTTACGTAACTATGACAACCGTTGGGTAAGACATTGTATGGTATTAATTGATTGGTTAATTGATCTGAAACAATCAGTGATTTTGCAGGTTCTTGCGTATGCAATTCATTGCCTTTTTATGATGTCTGTGCAAATTTGTGGTTACTCGTGCCTACTGATAAAATTGATATACTAAGCACCAATTTTAGACAAAAGAGCCGATGAAAAATAACACATGCAACTGATCCTGTATCTGCATTTAGCATTTTCCCCATATTGAAACTTATTTGCAGCTAATTTTGAACAAAAAGGAAAATAGCACCAGGGCGAGCAAGCTCTCTTTCATTGGAGTTATGATGCCCTCTTTCGTGTAACTTACAATATTTCTTATTTTTGTAGTTATGGAGATCTGACCCCTCGTGCGAAACTTGCGCGTCTTTTTGCAATAATATGGATAATTGTTGGAATAATATCTTCATCCCTTCTCTGTGGCAAATTATCAACTGCGTTGACTGTCACTAAAGTGAAAGACAACACATTATATGGTCAAGAGGTATGTCTATTGAATTAATGTCCTGGATGCATTACATGGCGAATAATCTGTAGTTATGAACTCCATCACATGTTTTAACGCCAATAAAGGCAATGAAGGCAATGGCATTGCAAGCACTATGCAACAATAAAACAGGCATACCTGCAGGCAACAAACATCTTTTCAGAAAACCCGTATTACTCCAGTTCAACGGCAACATCATTTTGCAGGCCAGCAGATCAATTAATCTGCATGTCAAACTCGAGAGCAAACATACGGGTCACCAATAAGGCAACGCCTCCATACAACAATCAACCTGTTCTGTTTGGTACTTAGGCTGCTTATTTGCTTACAATAATCTCAGTATTCTACTTATAGTAAATTTTGAATCATATGAAGTCCCTCCGGTGCAACCCAGCGGTTTATTGAATATTCAGCGAAATATGTTGTCCAGTATATACGGTATGTTCTTTCAACTTATGGACAAATTTAGGAACTTGGAGCACCTTTTTGCAAGCTGAATTAATCAGCCTATTTGAGTTCCAGTAGAATTGCAAATCTATGTAATTTGGAGGTGTTTAGGAAATTAGAAGTTAAATAGTAAATAGTAAATAGTAAATAGTAAATAGTAAATAGTAAATAGTAAATAGTAAATAGTAAATAATAAATAGTAAATAGTAAATAGTAAATAGTAAATAGATGATTGTGCTAAGGATGGCACCATGGACTTTTTCCAACGATCCATCTGGTTCCATGGTAACTTGACAAATCAAATCATTGAATCTTCTTTCAAACGCCAAAGATTGTGGTAATTATTCCCTGACATGTTAAGCGCAATTGTTTATCAAATTGAATCACTACATTTCAGATTGCAGCCATTCACGGCTCAGCTGCCCATACAATCGCAATTCGTCGAAATGCAAAAGTAAATACCAGTAAGTACTTTTCAAATTGTTTACTTAATCAATAACGCACGAGGTGTGATAATATCGTCAATCTTCAAGCTGTTGTATACAGGCATGTCTATCAAGTAATCCTGTTGTCAGAATCAGAAAATGCACGGTTACTCGTAATCCTTGTTTCTTCAAACTTCTTTGTAAATATGATGAAAAAGGAGCCACGAGTTACAGTTGCTGGTCGCTGTATTGTATCAATGTGAACAGGATATGATGCTAACACTCAAGCTCTCATTGAAAGTGGTCTCTAGTATTGTAAGGGGCCTCTGAATGCGAGGCAACATCTGATTTCGACTTCTCTGTGCCACTACTTTTCTGGATTACTCATACAATGCCCCAAACTCTTAGCTGAAAGCTTTGCCATAACTCAGTAGCAGATAGCAAACAGCCAATATCACAGCCTCTACAAGGCAGCGACGCAAAAGTACCACAAGTCTTTGGTACAACTCGCAAACATATTTGGTGGCTGCTTGGAATACAAGAACAAACTTAAAGCGTGAAATATCTATTGGTGTACACTCAGCGGCGTGCATTGTACAACCACTCGGATACATATTCAGAAGACACGCCCGCAGCCTTCCCCATGCTCGCTCTGATCTTATTAACTATAATTTCGTGAGTAACCATCAATATATTTTTAGTGCATTTGTTACCAGTATTAATGCTCAAATTTTTGAACAATCATCCAATAGATAAGCGAGAGATTTGTGCACATCATAACCAGCGGCTAACGTATAATTATGCTCTATACAAGGTGTCCCAAAAATTGTGCCCCGTTTGCCTGAAGATTGCAACAAAACGGCAAAAAGATTCTCGCAAATCTTTTGCATCATGCTGCTTTTCAGATATTGAATTAAAGTTTGCTACCATCCCCATAAAAATCCGTTACAAAATGACGAAGCTATGACCTTCAGGAGACCAAATTTGCCCAATGACTGAAACCAGCGGTCGGCCATTTTGTCTTACTATTTTGCAGTGATATGTAGCTCCATGGATGGAAAATAAAACAGCAGCCTCCAATTTCATAGCTCTCGTGAAATTCCGATAAATCTCAGGAAGTTCGACTATTTCTGACCTCACAGATATTATTTCTTACCTCACGTGAAGCTACTTATCGCCGCAAAATAGTTAGACAAAATGGTCGACCACTGGTTTCAGTCATCAGGCAAATGTAGTCTTCTGAAGGTCATAGCTCCATCATTGTCATTTGATTCTTACGGAGATGGCAGCAAACTTTTATTGAATATCTGAAAAGCAACACCATGCAATAGTTTTGCGGGAATATTTTGCCGTTTTGTTGCAATCTTCAGGCAAATGAGGCACAATATTTCTGCGACACACTGTATACTATGAAAGTTGCAGTGAGGGCTACCAAGTCTCTATAACTGACAAATGCAGAGAGGGCTACTAGTTACCAGAACTTTCGTTGAAAATTTTGCATAATTTAGCTACTTCCTAGAGGATAATCGTCAATGTATCTTGTTTTCCTCTGAGAGAAAAAGTTTATAGTAGAACATAGATCTTAAATCTTGCTTAAAAAACACAGTGCATCCAAAAAATTGAAAACATTTCGTTGTGCCTAGCGATGAAAATTCACGTTTAATCCTTGGTTAATCATTAACAAGACATTCCTCAATAGATAACTTCAACACAGACACATCATTCGCTGATATGGGCACTTTGAGAGTTGAATGTTAACTTTGAAATACAAATTTTCGTGCACCTCTAAATCAAACCTTTGGCCAATTAGACTGAACAAATTCCAAAATAAAAAGACTTATACGAAAATTAATCAAGGACAAACAAAGTTCGTTATGTATTGAAAACTCTCTTCTCTGGTTATCAGGTTGAGCAATAGTTTGTCTTGTTATTGCAGAGACATTATATCGAACGATCGAAGAAGTTGCCGTCGCTTTAAAAACAAGACAAGTGCGATCAGCATTGGTCGATGTAGCAGCAGCAGCTGCTCGACCGGATCTCTTTGTCCACCCAGAAATACACTCCATTGACATCATAAAACACCCATTTTCGTTTGGCTTCGTCTTATCAAACGAGATGACTAACGCCGCGAGCAATATAAAAGACTACGCACACGTTGAAGAACAACGAATATTGCAGGCCATGACAGTTGTAACTGCTGGTTTCCAGGTAACAGTTAGACATTGTTGCTATTTATATTATCAAAAATCGTATATATACCCGAATTTTATCAATAGCTAAAAGCATACTGCTTACATTTCGTTACAATCAGCATGATTTCTCCAAAAATAGTTTGCTCTACTAATTCCTTTGGTGAAAACTCCATATGATGCATAATGAGCTAACTAGCATTTTACACACACAAATAAAACATTGCTATAAGTTTAATGATGGCTTTTTCCATATAATTGATAATGCCAATTCACATTAGCAACTGTTCGAACATAAAATGGAAAAATATCCTTGCAGAAATAATTTAGCTTGTTACCAACATGCATTGCAGTCTTTAACCAAATCCCTGTAGACATGTTTGATATTTGTGATTGCAACGCGATGCACCTTAGCAAAAATTGCCACACCACTTGTCTTCAGCTCATTGTATATCGTATCATACGCTTTGTGTATCTTATCTCACAAAGATCACACATACACCTTATAAAAAATTCTAATTTCACCACGACATTTTATCTAAGATCTGTCATAGTAGCTAACTTTTAGACAACGCCAGCGAAAGGAGAATTCTCGATCTAGCCCTTATAGAAAATTTTACTACAAGTTATGCAACCCCCATTGAGTTTATGCAATATTTTCTGCAACGGGGGATTCATGTTTGGTATACTATTGACAATTGAAACAATCTACTTTGCCTTGCAGATAAAGAAAGAGGCAGACCAATCGCTCACATTGATAAATCCACGATCCCACATCTACGAATTAACCGTTGTAATTGTTCTCGTGCTTATATTAACGGTTGTTCTCTGCTGCCAAAGTAAAAGCAAATACAAAGTATACCATGGTAAGTACTCTTTTTTAACACTCTCAAAATACGGGTCTCTTTGCAGCTTTGTAGAATAGGGTTTAGACCAATTTTTGATGTAGATCCAAAATGTGAATATTTATAGGGTAGGAGATGGAGATGGTGCTTTCCCGAAATTTTCGGGGTTTTCGTCTAAAAACCAGGATTAAGCATCTGAACGTATAATGAATGGCTTTAAACTTTCTTTCATCGGCACTGTCTCTTAGATATTCAACATCAGTATTATCTTTATCATCTGCACTCTCTTGGATATCATCCAATTCAATTAATAGTTCTGCAATGCCTTCCGGGTGTGGCTCGTCTATCCAATCGGAGGCGTTACCAACGGAAATCAATAGATGACTTGCTTGACTCCAAAGACTTGCAGCAGATCTGGGGCGCTGCATATGTTTCCTTACACTGGAACCGAAAGGAGGCAACAGAAATACCGGGTGAGTCAAAGAAAGTTTACCAGTTTGGCGGGCTGTGAAATCACAAGTAAATTGCCGTCACCAAGTAAGTAAGTCACCAAGATGGATTATCACGTTTCTGAATTCTTCGGGGCTATTCGATATGACGTGGAAAAATTTCTGAGCAAAACCAGCATCAACTGTGATGTGAGAGTGTATTTCAATTGAGAGACTGAATGATGCAATGAAAAATGAAGTTAAAACCATTTAAAGTACATTCACATGCTTAAGCCTGGTTTTTAGATCCAACCCCCCCCCAAAATGTCGGAAAAGAATCATCTACCACCAAAAACTGGTCTAGAAAAAGTTCTTATGGCAAAGTCCCCCCCCCCCCTCCCCCCCCCCCCCCCCCACGGCTGGCCATTCACATCTCGTTTACCACTTTCCCCCGGTTTTTGGAACAAAACCCCGTATATCTTGGAAAAGCGTCCTTTCCCGCCTGAACAACATCCGGATTCGAATTCTAAACCAAAACTGGCACAGAAAAAAGTTGGTCTCGTAAAGTCCCTCCTCGGATGGCAATGCTCGCCCTTGTGCCTCTGGAATAGCAGAGAAAGGGGGGGGGGGGGGCAATTGTAACACTGGCTCTCGCACCTTGCAGAATAATGCAAAAAATTAGATTTTTGCACAGAACATGCTTATTTTTACCCTCTACATAAGATTTGAGATTCACGAATGTCCAGCCGAATTTGCAAAATTTTCGGAGGAAAAACATGTTTTTGAGCACAAAAGTAAGAACGTACTTTCACTGTGAATTGTTTCCGAAAGATTTTACTTTTGAGCAAAAGATTTCATTTTCACATCTCAGACATGATATATATTTAGGATTAAAACTACATTAAAAACGTTTAAGCTCCACAGCTTAACAAGGGGCAGATTTTGTAAGACAATAGCATGAGTTGCTTTTGATTGACACCGCAATTCAAAGCGATTAACGATCGCAGACAAAGGAAATGATCTCGACCAATAATTCAAAACAAACAAGGCCGCAAAAGTTGCCCTGAAAGCCAGGTGGCTTGCTCGCTCGTTGTGCATTCCAGAAATTGTTTTTGAGAGAAAACATGAGCATGGATCGAAAGAAGAAGAATGTATCTACACATCTGCCACGGGCATTTAATCAATTTGGTTCAAAAGCCGATTTGGAGGCGATTCAATTCTCTTATATTTTTGGGTGTAATTGAAACACTTACTGCTCAGCCTCTGAACAAAAGAAATAAATGCCCGTGGTAGATGTGTAGATGTATTCTTCTTATTTCAATATTTGCTTATGTTTGCTCTTAAAAACAATTTCTGGAATGCACAACGAGCGTGCTAGCACCTGTGTTTCAGAGAAACTTTTGCAGCTTTGTTTGTTTTGAACTGGTTGAGAGAATTTCCTTTGTCTGCGATCGCTAATCGCTTTGAATTGCGGTGTCAATCAAAGCCAACTCGTGCTATTGTCTTACCAAATCTGTCCTTGTTCCACAGCTTATGAGATGTGAAAGTAGGAGATATCGATAGCTGACCAGTTCAGGGCAATTTTAACACGCTGTTACGATTGCCCCGTGTAAGCTGGCTGATGGCTTGGTTTTGATACTGTTTCCAATCTGGTAGAACAATGTGCATCCATGCAGAATTAAAAGTTGAAATTTGTGAGGAAAAAACCATTTTTTCTCAATCGATTCAATTTTCCTCAACTGATGCACCCAAATTTACAAAAACTAAACACCACGTCTTATTTTTAATTTGTGATTTTCAAAGCAATGAAAAATCTGCAACCTGGTGTTACATTTTGTGTAAGGAAAACCCAGTGTCGTGCATCAACTACTTGCAATCATTTAAATATATGTAACAATTCCTCCAGCCATGTGTTACAATTGCACCTAAATTACGCTACAAGCTAGAAATTTTTTGTTCTGAAATTGTGACAAGTTGTATTGATTTCTGGTGAGTCTAAGGCAGTTTTCTGAAGGGGGTGGAAAGCACCTCCCCTTTTAAAAATGGTAGGTCGAACAAAGCCCATGTGGATTAGGGATAATCAGGACCATGCCCATGCGTCCTTTATTCTTTCAAAAGCAAACATTTGAAAATGAGGGTTTGCAGGTGCTTTGAAAAATGTCCATTATGCAAATCATGGCTAGCCCTTTTTCAAAACTTCTGGTTTTGGATGAACTGCAAATTTTGACATTGTAAACTTGTATCTCCGGTGTATTATGGTGTGCGATTTTTGAATGCAAGGTATATGCATCTAAGTTTAAGATTGGTAAATTTAGCTGTGAACTCGGAGAGTAATTATATCTGATCGTTGCGTTCGTTTCAATTAAAAGGAGGTACTCTTTCTGAGACAGCCGGAAGATGAAAACATACCTGATGTCCAAAAAAAAAACACAACGGATTCGATCGGGACTAGCGACAAGAATTTAGGTCCAATCAATCCAAAATAACTTTTGATGTAATCCTTGATAGCTAACTTGAAGATAAATACCTTGTTTGTTGATATTGGCGCATGGAGAGTTGGAATATTAATCTTTAAAGTTGAAGTTTGCCTGAACCTCCAAACCAGAGCTTTTGGGTTTGGCCTAAATTTGAAAAACGCTATTTTGGGGAATCTCCTGAATTACAGTGAGATGAGAGAATAAAGCCTCGTGCTGAGGAAAATATTTGAATAGAAATTTGAAAGCTAAAAATTGACAAACATAACAATGTCGAAGGGAAAATTCACAAAGGAATATATTTCTTCAATCAAAGTGCACCTGCAAAAGAGCCAAACACTAATGAGCAATCTTAAGGATCTTATCCATGGATAATTTTCCCTTGGGTATATTTGATTTCTTGTTTTGTAATAATTCGAAGAAAGATTACACACAATGCATTTCATTAAAATCATGAAGATTGCAAGAACTAATTCATTTTTCACACCCAAGCAAACTGCTTCGTGGATTACTTTCTTTTATGAGACAGATGCAATGCTAACTTTTCGAAACTTTTGAAGCTTAAAAAAAGATGTCTTTTCAGGACAAAATTGATGAACTTGATTGAATTTGTATTCAAATATTTTCCTCAGCATGATGCTTGTTCTCTTATTTCACGGTAATTCAGGAGATAGCGTGTTTGCAGTTTAGGCCAAAACCCAAAAGCTCTGGTTTGGAGGTTCAGGCAAATTTCAAATTTGAAGATTGATATTCCCACTCTCGATGCACCAATATCAACAAACAAGGTATCTATCTTCAAATTAGCTATCAAAGATTATAGAAATAATTATTATGGATTGGCTGGACCTAAATTCTTGTCGCTAGTCCCGATCAAATCTGTTGGGTTTTTTTTTTGGACACCCGGTAGATGAATTCATAATTTAGACTCAATTAGACCAATTAAACATGATTAAGAGAGATGCAAAGTATGTTTATCATGGAACATGGTATGAAATATCGGTAACCATGGAGAAAGTCTAAAAATAGAATGTCCAAATTGTTACAATATTAGTGTTCTATCATACAAAGTTAAACTTACGAAATTATGCGATGCGACAGGGAATCACAAGCAAAAATTGCGTTCTACACTGTATTGGAGAGGCAAAATTTTTATGTGACAGGGAATACTTTTGACCTAATTTTTATGTAACAGGGTGCAGGGTATAGAGAGGCTCTCCACACACCCCAGTCAGTTCCCTAGTCAAGTACCCCCCCCCCCCTCCCACGAGTGGGGTCTGTTAGAAATTTGGGACATAGATTTGGTTCTCCCCCATTCTACTTACTTCAGTGTACTTTAAATATGATAAACTTGCTGACCCCACAACTTTGAAGAAACTACCAAGAGCCGACAACGCTGGTCATGCATGCATGACGTTGTCACATATCTTATCTTTTTATTAAGACACGTACACCGGTGGAACCATCCAATATCCAATTGATACTGCCAATAGGAACGAACTAATGGAGGAGTTTCAAGCCGATTTGCGTACCATGGAGGGCAAACTGGATGCAATCATTGAGAAATTTAACAAGAAGCACGTAGAAGAAAGATTCAATTTTAAAGAAGATCCGAGAGAAGTGCCTGACCATCATATTAAATGGATCAGGGAAAGAAGGATAAAGCAGGAAGAAATGCGAGAGAGGCGGGAGAGAGAAGCAGTGCCTGAAACGAATGTTGCTGGAAGGAGCGACGAGGGCCTTTCCTACACAATGGAAGGAGACGACAGCGAAATGAACCAGCCACTTCCAGGAATGGTGGGCTTTTGGTCGAGCAACCATCAGAAAGCAATGCAAGACGATCGCAAACTAAAAGAACTGGAAAAAAACAGGGACCCCTTTCCTAAAGCAGTCTCTGGAAAAAGCGACGAGCACGTTGTCTATGTTGACATCACTGGTAGGACACGCGGGGGCAGGAGACCTGGTGATGATAGGGGTCGAGGTGGAGGCATGCCACCTGTGGCATAGATTGAACTTTACTGGCCAGAATAATCTGGGTAGCCTATAAACATGAAAAAGTTTTGCATCATTATCAAATTACACTGTTTTAGCTATTCTGCCATTTCTGTTGCCAGTAGGTCACTGACGTCACTTTGTGTCATGCATATTCTGAATATTGACATTGTTTTGCAATACCACGTACCATTTACTTGTGACGTCAAGGTGACGTTTGCAAACGTTTCCTTCTTCTTTCTTCTTTCGATATGTGCTAATATTTGCTCTTAACAACCATTTCTGGAATGCACAAAAAGCGAGCTAGTGACTCGGGTTTCAGGGCAATTGTTGAGGCTTGCTTTTTTTCATGTCTTGACCAACCGAGCGTAGAATTCCCTTTGTCTGCAATCACAAATTGCTTTGTGTCTAGGTGTATATAAAAAGTAGCAAGTCTATTGTAATATTATCTGTCCTTGTTATTGAGGAGATTCCACAGCACAGCAAGTTAACAGCTTATGTTAACCCAAAGGCTCTGGTTTGGAATTGGACGTAACATTGGACTTTCAAGAGTAATATGCCAACTCTAGATGCACCAATATAGGGTATTAAAGTTAACTATCTAAGAGTAGTTCAAAAGTTATTAGGGATATACTCGACTTAAATTCTTATCGCTAGCCCCAATCAAATATTTTACCTTTATTTTGGGACACCCGGTATATTACAAAGTGACCTACAGCAACAGAGACTGACAAAGTAACCAAATAGGTTGCTCTGAAACTCATTCTTACGGTTTCGGCAGTATGGCTGCATTATTCTGGCCTGTAGTTCACCATATCATAAAGTGTCGTAATTTTTTCAAAAATGTCGTCATTTTCTTAAGAATTCATTGCAATTAGTGAATGGAGCATTTATTCAATGGAAGAGACAAATGTATGTATCAGTCAAGGCTCTATCTTTGGTCTAATTCAAACCATGATCAAATTTGGTCGATGATACGGCTATCTATCTTTGCATAGTCAGGTTCGAAACATTTAGCATTAGTTTGGCAAGGATGCCCTAAACGTTGCAGGTGCTTCCATAAAACACATATAAAGTACACGTTTTTTGTTTCTCCATTGCTACCATGTTTCCGATGCAACCCCCCCCCCCCCCCCCCCCCCCCTAGCAAGAGCCAGATCTCCTGCCGGATTGTATTATATTGTATTTATTTCGTATTATATCACGATTAGTTTTTGGGTATTGCACTGCAGCCAACTCTCTCTCTACGTGACACTTCTATATCGTGGACAACCTGTTAAGAAAGGAATGATGTTTTCATCCCTATTGATAGATGTGAGCTAAAATTTTCTCTGTAAGGTGCACACCTTGTTAAAGAGAGGACACATTTAAATAGCCTGGCAGATATTCACTTTGGAGACAGTTGACTGCATTATATGTATTGATAATAACACTTCATTCATAAACTACAGTCAATTATCTCTAAAGAAATTACTACCATTACTCGATTAGGTTTGGGGTACTAAAATGTTGCTGCTGTACTGGATTGATAAATCATAAGCTCCTTTCTAGCTAAACTATATAAATGTTATAGAGAGTTACGAAAATATAGTCAACTTATTTTGCGCTTCGCTTGTTGTTAAATAGAAATAAACTTTAAAGTAATTTAGGGCCTTATGTCGGGCTGTACTTGTATGTATGTATCATGAATGTATATCACCAGTCTGCATCGACAAAGGAAACATGGATACTGGTACTTGGCCCTGAAGATGCCTATGTTAGAGAGAGTTGGCTGTATTTCATGTATGATATATTATATTGCGATTAAGTTTTGGAGTACATAAATGATGCCGTTACTGCACTTATCTGCAGTATTTTGAATGCAGCTAGTCTGCTGTTGAACTTTTGCTGCTTCGGTAGCTAGTAGTGGGACAGTCACTGTTATTTCTGTTAGGTAAGAGTTGTTGTGTTACGGTGGAGATCGGACGTGTTTTATGACTTGCTGCGATTCTTCCTTGATATTTCAAAGGATACTCAGTGACAGCAGCCCATACAGAACAACAATAGTGAAAGCGTGGCTCCACTTCATACGTAGTTTCTTCTCGCCGAAAGGATTTTGCAACACAGCAGTCTGCACAGCTTCCAGGTAATTCGAGAAAAGGTGTTTTCAGTCTGCACAGCTTCCAGGGCTCAAAATCAATTGGCACTGTTGCAATTTGAACCATTGATGTGTATAATATGATAAAATTTGCACTGCAACTTAGTTTTTGGAACATGATATTTTCGTTGCTCTGCACTGTTGTGTATCATATATATTTAGAACACAGCTAGTCTGTTTTAACTAAAAATTGCCATCGCAAAGGCAGTTTCTTGTAGCTTTTCTTAACTAAATTTCAATTTTGCTTTCAAACACAGCATTGCACTTGATTATTCAATTGGATAGTTCTGACTGAGAATTGCTACCCTACCCTTCCCTTCTGACCATCACTATCATCTATTTTACTGGAAGAAACTCCCGCGCTTTTCAAATTTTTAGCAGAAATTCGTTAAAGTCCATTTCTGTGAAATTTTCAAATATGTAGAATAAAATATTCAATTGGTCAAGTATTGATGTTCCTCCTCTCATTGTCTAATATGATCTTGTTTTAACAGAAATTCTTTCGAGCTATGCTACTAACGAGCATAGGTATAGAAGTTTCGGCCGAACCATTGATGTGTCAAAGAACATTTTTGAGACATAATAAAGTTTGATGAGTGACCTAAGTCGCAAAAGTTTATCCCCGCGAAATTTCCCATTTTCACCGATTCGAGAATGTTTACGTCTACAATTTTCTCGTTTTTTCAACTGGAGAAAGTTCTTTCCGGCGAAATTTTCTTCCCTAAAGTAGAAAAGTATAAGTTGAATTTATTTCTATAAAGTTTGAAATTGAATGCAAATTTCCTATTGGAGCCTATAGAGCTTTATTGCAGATTTACCCCAAGATGAGATGACATAGTCGTATTTTCAATGTTGCTGATGTCATGCAGTCTTGGGAAATAATATTTTAAAAGGATACTTTGAAGTCTATCAGATAATCATATGCTGTGTAATATTTACAACAAGTGATACTATCTATCTATATCTATCTATCTTGGACCAGGTCGCAAAATGGCTTGTAAAAACTATAATGTTGATCAGCATAAGAAAGAGCAACTTATTTACCTCTATGGTGCCTTAAAAGAATTATCCCTGAATTCAAGGCTGTAATTTGAAGAGGGCGACTAGTGAGGAATTTGCCAATTTGCATCAAAATCGAAACTTGTGTATTCCCGAAAGGGAAGCATTCTTTGCTTGGCTATGCCTTTTAAATTATATTAATGTTCATGTTAGTATAATTAACAAACTAATTAATTAAATGGGTAGATACTTATCACCCCCCCCCCCATCACTTTATTTAGGGGTGTGAAGTATGCCTAAATTTGAGAAAAAATTCATTTAAAGGACAAGTCCGGGGTTTGTATGATTGATGATAAAATACAAGATAATACTGCGATGAATGATGTATGATACTCTTTTCCACTATCTTTCGCCTTCTCCTAGTGAAATTACGTACTAAAATAAGCCATTTGAGCAAAGTGACGTCATATCTCGCAAACGAAAACGAGGCTGTGTGGTTGTTTTCTCGCCTCTTAATCGCTACTAGCCTCTTTATCGTGTACTCATGCATTGAGAATGGCACAAGAACATGAGAAAGAGGCTTGCAACGATAAAGAGGCGAAAAAACAATCACACAGCCTCGTTTTCGTTTGCGCGATATGACGTCACTTTGCTCAAATTGCTTATTTGAATACGTAATTTCACAAGCAGAAGGCAAAAAATAGTAGAAAAAAGTATCATACATCATTCATCGCAGTATTATCTTGTGTATTTTACCATCAATCATACCAGCCCCGGACTTTTCCTTTAACAGATCCAGGGATGTAATGCAGCCAAGGAACCCTGGTCAAGGGGCTTTGGGGGGGGGTACCTGCATTAATTTGTTTTTAAATGAGCCTACTGTTTCTTACAAGAAGTTGTTTCCTGGAAGCCACATTCAGAAATTACAGACACTTCCAATCAACGGAAAATTACATTTTCAGCATTGACCAGGGTTCCTTGGCTGCATTACATCCCTGGATCTGTTAAAGGACAAGTCCGGGGCTGGTATGATTGATGATAAAATACACAAGATAATACTGCGATGAATGATGTATGATACTTTTTTCTACTATTTTTTGCCTTCTGCTTGTGAAATTACGTATTCAAATAAGCAATTTGAGCAAAGTGACCTCATATCGCACAAACGAAAACGAGGCTGTGTGGTTGTTTTCTCGCCTCTTAATCGCTACTAGCCTCTTTATCGTGTACTCATGCATTGAGAATGGCACAAGAACACGAGAAAGAGGCTTGCAACGATAAAGAGGCGAAAAAACAATCACACAGCCTCGTTTTCGTTTGCGCGATATGACGTCACTTTGCTCAAATTGCTTATTTGAATACGTAATTTCACAAGCAGAAGGCAAAAAATAGTAGAAAAAAGTATCATACATCATTCATCGCAGTATTATCTTGTGTATTTTATCATCAATCATACCAGCCCTGGACTTGTCCTTTAACAGATCCAGGGATGTAATGCAGCCAAGGAACCCTGGTCAATGCTGAAAATGTAATTTTCCGTTGATTGGAAGTGTCTGCAATTTCTGAATGTGGCTTCCAGGAAACAACTTCTTGTAGGAAACAGTAGGCTCATTTAAAAACAAATTAATGCAGGTACCCCCCCCCCCCAAAGCCCCTTAAAAAGCTGAAGGTAGAGAAATATGATTGCCGTCGTTCTATTTACCTATGTAAAGATAGTGTATTCGATTGGCATATAGCCATGCTGGACACTTGAACTTGATTCTATCAGTATTAGTTATATAAAGTATTCTAGACATTACATTTCATCTCGTAGTTGATTGTAGTTTGTATATATTCACTAACTGATTGGAATGCACTGCACTCACGAAGAATTTTGAACTGGAAACGCCTATTCGCTCAGCGGTGAAGTGCCTGTTCAAACAAAACACTTCAAACACAAACTCAAAATGGTCTAACAGCCAAACCACTTCTTGTAAGAAACTGTAGGCTCAATTAAAACATATGAATGTAGGTACCTCCCCCGCCCAATAAAAAGCCCCTTAAAAAGTTGAAGGTAGAGAAATATGATTGCTGAAAAATATCTGGATATTTCCTGGAAATCTCGCAGATGGAATGGAATGGCGCTTTTGTTGGTATAATTCGTCAAGCAATTTGCTAGTCAAGCATCTGACTTCAAGTACCGTTGTTCTGTTTGCCTATGTAATGGTAGTGTATTGTATTAGCATATAGTCATGCTGGACACTTGAACTTGACTGTATCAGAATTATTTATTAAAGTATTCTAGACATTACATTTCATCTCCTAGTTGAGTGTAGTTTGTATATATTCACTAACTGATTGGAATGCACTGCACTCACGAAGAATTTTGAACTGGAAACGCCTATTCGCTCAGCGGTGAAGTGCCTTTTCAAACAAAACACTTCAAACACAAACTAAAAATGGTCTAACAGCAAAATAACATCCATGCTTCCTCATGAAAAGCTGGAAGCCAAACTCATCCACAGTTGTCATGTGCCCGTATTTCGAGTAGGAGCCAGGAGCCAAAATTCAGTACTTCGAGTCGAAGCCTATCCCCTCCGAACCATATTGAGTGTTTCGAGTCGGAGCCCATCTCTTCCGCATGCACGCAGCAGAAACCACGAGATCCATCTCCTTCATGGGGAACGACCGCGTTTATGGGTAAGGATCAAGCCCCTGGCCTCTAGGTATAGGCTATCCAATTTCCCTGCAGGCTAGGTCGACGCCCAGCTCCTTCCATGGATCACGAAAGGTTGTTGGGATCAGCTACCTGGCACCACACTCGAGGCTAAAATTCCTCGAGTTTCTATTCTCATTAGGTTAATGGCACCTCACCGTCGCAAGGCGTTTCCATTCCCGATATATTTGAAGATCATGAGATTTATAATGGAAGTAGAACTGATACTTAGAATGTATTAGCTGAAAATATCGTTTGATGATCTGACTGATGGAAAGTAAGATTCTTTTTTGGGCCTGTCTACCTTGCGGAGCTCTGCTAAAACGCGTCCTTTTGTAGCCTACGAGTAGATCCATTATTCTAAAGAATGAAAGGTCTACGAAATAAAGGGATAAAGCTTGCTACGGCTGCCCAATTAATTATGCTAATCCTCTATTTAAATGATGCGTGAAACGCATCTCAACAAAGGCAGCATAAATTAAGTTCTAGAGCTCTGGAACTGTAGTAGCAAGCTTTTTCTCATTGTTTCGTAGACCCTTTCTTCTTTTGGAATAATGGATCTACACGTACTAGGCTAGTCCTTTTGCTGCATACAAGCGAGCAGCAAGCGCAAATTTTGTGTAACTAAAGACGTTGGCTTCCGAGGAGACAATGCGATTTGCCTTTCAGAAGAACAAATTTCCCACCTCTGAACAATTCAACCTATTAAACTATTCTACAGATGATATGTCAATTCTCGGTCTCCTAAATGCATATTTAGAAAGCACGAGAAGAAAAACGTTGGAGAACCCGAGGGGCGTATCAGTCTGTAGAAATCTCGTACATCTTTGGCAAGAATCCTTTTGTTTTCAAGAAAAATCTGCAAAAATCCCAAGAAATCCTATTGTTTTAAAAAATCTCATACGGCTTTTTAGAAGAGTGATACACCCTTCGGGAGACCCGGATCATTTCCATATTTTGAAACATTGCATCCTTCAGCACTAAACAGGCAATAGACATTTAAGCAATTCTGAAAAAGAATCCCAATCGGACAATATTTTGCTACATTTGTAGAATTTTTGAATGTGCAAAATAGTGTATGAAGCTAAAGGAGCGGTTATTAAGTATCTGCTATGGGGTGAACGATATTTGATGGGCCATGAATACTTCTGCCACAACTTTTTTGGCTGTTGAAGATAATCAAAGTTACTTTGTGAGACCCTAAAAATTTCCTGCAAAATTTATTCTCTATTACTTTTTCTCACTTGACATTTGCAATTGCTTTTCTATTCATTCTTTATCATTTCTATTCTAGTGGCTAACCAGTGCTAAGTTACATTTCTGAATTCACACTACTGGGCAAAATTATCCCGCCATCCTCATAAACCGTCAATTGCATTTAACGGTTATCCAATGCAACTTACTTTGATTAGTGTGTCACTATACATTGCTTTAGAACAATTTTTCATGTAGCTTCAAAATGTTGATATCGTTTTGCAAAATTATGTGATTTTCTCGTGACGTCATGATGTTGTTTATAAAAACCTGAAAATATTAGTCAAAGCGCTAAAATGCACTTAATCAAAGCATTAATTGTTTGAAAACACTCGAACTTCAACATATCATAGCACATCAATAACTTGATCAAATATGATGCTGTTTATGAAAAACCTGGAAATATTAGTCAATGCCCTAAAATTCACTTAATCAAAGCATTAATTGTTTGGAAAACACTCAAACTTCAACAAGTCATAGCACATCAACAACTTGATCAAATATGATGCTGTTTATAAAAAACCTGGAAATATTATTCAATGCGCTAAAATGCACTTAAAGCGAATAACCTGAGTTAAAAGATGAGATCTCACAGGTTTATAAATAGCCTATTGTATTTGATAATCCAGCAAGTGGCGGAAGAAAGCAAAGCTAAAGAAAACAATGGAGGTACTAAGTGTTTCTTTGTCCTATTTATAGACCATCGCCATATATCTCAGGTCATTCACTTTAATCAAAGCTTTAATTGTTTGGAAAACACTCGAACGTCAACATATCATAGCACGTCAATAACTTGACCAAATATGGTAAACAAGCAAATCTTCGGAATCTACTCATCAATATCTTCTTACAGTACCTCTGATTTTTTGTAGAAACACTCTTTTTTATAAGAATATTGTTTATAAGAATATTCAGATTCAGAATCATTCAAATTTTAAGAATATTATAAGAATATTGCTCAGCCTCAGCCTCAGCTCGCATATATGTGTCTCTTTTTCTGCAGTTGTCTGTTTTGCGATGTTCATAACAGAAAATCGCATGACTATCGTATCTCATTTTTTCAAAAAGCATGTTTGAAACTTTATGATTGTTAAGAACATTCTTATTGTTATAATTGCTTAAATTTTTCTTTCGTTCGACCATTTCATAATGACATGACATTTCTTTTGACAATGTTTCCCTGAAACCATGTCAGATTTGAAAAAAGAAGAACACTTTAAGAATATGTTGAGGCTCAAAGCGAAACTTTCTTAAGAATATTAAGGCTGGACAAAATTGATAGTATTCTTATAAAAAAAGTGAATATTTTGAGTCTGGGCACATTTCACAGTTTCAAGTACAAAGCTAAAAATGCAGTTTGAAGAAGTACTGTCACTAGAAATTAATATAAAAATGAGAAAGACGCAATATTTCGGACAGTTAAGAAGAAAAGACAAAGTGCAAAAATTGCTATTTAAAGCAAGAGTATGCGCGAAAAAATCTAGGGGACGTCCCCGTAAAACGTGGCTGAAGAACATCATGGATCAAGAAATTTCATTTCCGCATCTCAGATATGGCATCTATTTAGGACGAAAACTACCGGGTGTCCCAAAAAAGTATAGGCGTTTGAACAGTTGCTGTGAGGAGCTTTGCGCTCAACAATTTTAATTTTCAGTTTATGGGATAGATGAGATCTCAACTTAGATTTTGCAACCTCCCATGTTCAAATCGGATTTGCATTCCCAGAGTAATTCACGAAAAAAGGAAAAATTTCGGAGGGCTGAGACAGATGGTTATTGAATTATGCTACTACAATAAATGGGTAATTTGATGAAAATTTTGAGGCAGCTCAACCATTGAAATTTGTATTCTTAAAAATCTCCTGATCAATCAAACAATTTTGCAAATTAGAGAAAATATCAAAAGAAAGATGCATTTATACTTTAACAGTTCACAGCGCAAGGTTCTAGGACTGAAGGAACTTGAACGGTGTGGAGTAGTGTCTTTAAAGAACTAAAGGATCTTTCCCGCATGAGTTTAGTTACAGTTGTGATTGTTCAGCCATATTGGGCTTTAGAATAGTAAATTGCACTTTCATAGTTCAACAAACTTCCAAAAATAATGTATTGTTTAGCTGCCCCAAAAGCTTTTCATAAATTACACACAGACAGTAACTGCATAATTAGATAACCATTTGTCTAAGGCTGCCTAAGAAATGTTGCCTGTTCAAGTAAATGAATTACTCTGCAAATATAAGCCCGATTTGGACATGCAAGGTCGCAAAATCTAAGTTGAGATCTCATCTGTACCATAAACTAAAAATAAAAATTGTTGAATCCAAGGCTCCTTCACAGGAACTGTTGAAACGCCTATACTTTTTTGGGATACCTAGTACATCAAAAATTTAAGCTCCATAGCTTATGAGATGTGAAAATAGGAAATAATGTTGGCTGACCAGGTTAGGGGCAATTGTAATATGCTAATACAATTGCCCCGTGTAAGCTGACCGATGGCCTGGTTTTTATCCAGTTTCTAATATGGTCGAGCAATCTGCATCAATGCGGAATGGGAGACCGGGCTAGTTGAAGCATGGTCATGGTCAGTTGCACGAAATATGTTACTTTAGGCCAATTTCCAGTCAGCTCGCAGAATTTTAGAAAAACAGTCGCTCAGCCGTAACTTTCTATTCAATTCTAGAGTGACATTTTCTCTCAAACAGAATAGAAATTTAGCCCGCTCGGAAAGTTTCACTGACTGGAAGTTAGCCTTTATGGAGGTAGTGCACTTTTCTGGTAGGTATTTTATGCTCTGGGAATAAATGGGTTAAGATTAAGGAGCAGTAGCCTTTTAAACGTCGTGCATTATTTCTGAATCACCCAAGCTACAGCATGAGACACCCATCACTCAACAAGGGATCAGCCAGAAGCGGTTTAAAAGTCTGGACAAACAATCCAATTTTTGCGTCTCGCAGGGCCGTAGGAAGCATCTTCTGTTTGGGGGGGGGCAATTGCTTTTAAAACAATAGAGCACCATTGTTTTCGAATTTATTGGGTGCCTAAGCCCCCCTGCCGCCCCCACTCCCTATGTATTCACTTGTGCTTTTAAAGACTCCAATTTTGCCTGAACATTATCTTACAAACATCACACGAATATGGATTCTCTCCGATATGTATTCGCCTACCGTAAAAGTTCTATTCAGCCCCACTGTCTAATAACCTCTCCCCTATGGGCCAAATTCTAAATAAGCCCCCCCCATCCTATATTAAGCCCCCTCCCCAACTTATATCAAATTCCAGAGGTAACCAAAGATTTCCCATTCATTGAGCTAAATTAATCTGCATGTTAATTTTGATGTGGTTTGAGATAAAACTGTGTCGAATCTATGTATTTGACTCGTAAAATGGTATGGTGCAACTAAAAAGCATTCATACAGTTAAGCCCGAAATTATTCATACCTATGCCAATTTCTGAGTATTTTGCATCGTTCTATTTGAGGACCAATTTTACTGTGGCTGAAGTTTCGTAAGAATGTGATAAAGGGCTGAAACAAGTGCTACAAGAGACATTTCAAGGAATGAAATATCTTGTGAATTGGTTAGCAAATATAACGATTGAAAATACTCAAAATTTGGCATTGGTATGAATAATTTCGGGCTTAACTGTATATATCCTTGTCATTTGATTTTTGAATAAGAATAGATGTTTTGTGGAAGAACTGCCAATTAAGAAATTAATAGGGTTCATAAACGAGCACTTCGTATCTTAGTAAAAGATTACAATTACAACCTGAGAATCAAAGATATTCTCACACTTCCCAAGTCATCGACTGCGTCTTTCGGTACAAATTCGATAGCGCGCAGGGGTAGCATACTTTGGAGCGGTAGATCTGATGTGATTAAGAGCAACAATACAGTCTCTGTTTTTGGCAAAAAATAAAAAATTGGGCTGGGGAGGGTTGCAAAATTTGTAAATAGTATTGCTATAAATAAGTTTAGGGTGGTTGGTATTTATTAGTTTGTGCCTTCTGGCACAAACTACGTTACGAGTACATCATCATTATTATTATTATTATTATTATTATTATTATTATTATTATTATTATTATTATCATTATTATTATTATTATTATTATATTTCAAATAAACAGTGGTGTTTTTATATTTTATTTTCTGTTTATACATGATGGTGGTTTAGTTTACATATTATTATTATTATTATTATTATTATTATTATTATTATTATTATTATTATTATCATTATCATTATAATTATCATTATTATCACATAAGACCTCTCTTTTAAGCCCCCCCCCCCCTCTGGCATATCCTATTAGGCCCCCGGTAGCTTAATAGAGCTTTTACGGCACGTCCTTAAGTTTGCTACTTTCAATAAATGTATTCCCAGAAAACATACCACGAAAATGGTCCCTCCCCACTATGTATTCACAGATGTTGTTTCATGCCATTATTTCGAATAAATGAATTTCCAATCAATATCACATGACAAGGGTCACTCTCTATAATTTTTTCCACAACAATCAAATCAAGATTGTTTCTCTTCAGTGTAAATTCACTTGTGCATTTCAAAGATTCCCACTTTGGTTGAACATTTAATAATCGAATATGGTTTATCTCTGGTATGTATTCGCTTTTGTGTTTCATAGGTCAAACTTCCCGTAAATGTTTTTCCATGTATTTGCTGATGTTAATTAAGTGAGATGCTGTAAATAAATTAATTCCCATAACGATGACATGCAAATGGCTTTTCTCCAGTGTGTATTCGCTAATGCGTTTTCAAGTTACCATTTTGAATAAAAGTGTTCCCACAAACATTGCACGTGAATGTTCTCTCTCCTGTATGTTTTCGGATGTGCATTGTGTATGTGCAAGACCCCTTCTTTGGTTAAACGGTCTTATACACACATCACATGAATATGGTTTGTTTTCTCTCTTGGATTAATCTGATATAAGGGTCCAACTTCCAGTATTTTCCTTTAATATCTTTATTTAATGGCCTCGGGGTAGACACAGCCTTTTGCTCCCTGGGGTTGATCGTCCTAGTAGTATTGTAGAGTAATTTTGTAAGTAATGTAGTTCGTAATCTGTATTGTAAATTTTATTTGGAATATATTATATAAAAAAAAAACTTCATGTAAATATTTTTCACATGTGTCGCACACAAAAAGAACTTTCTCAAGCACATATGCTCCTGATTTGTAAGAGTACTACCGCCATTTAATACTTAAGCGTAATACAGCAGAAACAAGTTTCTCTAGGATGATTTGGGATATTTCTTTTTTGGTCCAAAGCTTAATTAAATCCTTTCCAACAAAAGTTAAATGAAGAAGGGTTTTCTCAAGGGTGCTTCCACAGGTTTGCTTGGATGCTTTCCCACGAACTTTGCATGGAACAAGACTTTCTCCAGAATTCATAATCTTTCTTCTTAAGGTCGAAATTTCATTGAAAACGTTCCCATAAACACGAATATAGTTTCGCCCAAGTATGAATTCGCTTTTGTTTTCCACCTTCATTGAATTCTTTCCAACAAGCACAACTTGACAACCATTTCTCTCCCGTATTCTGTATTCACTTGCGCATTTTAAGTTTGCTACCTTCAGTAAATGCTTTCCAACAAGCATCACACGAAAATTATTCCTCTCTCCAGTATATATTCGCTGGCTGTAAAGTGTCCTATGGTTAGTGAATGCTTTCCCACAAATATTACACGTGAAAGGCTTCTTTTCTGCATTTACTCGCTCGTGTTGTTGAAGGGTCCCACTCATAGTACAAGCTTATCTGCAAATATTACACGAGAAAGGTTTTCTCCCGTATGTATTCGCTTGGGTATTTTATCTTTGCTACTTTCAGTAAATGCATTCGCATAAATAATGCACGAAGAAGGCTTCTCTCTTGCATGTGCTCGGATATGCATTTCAAGATTCGTTCTTTGGTTGAACTTTTTTGTGCACATATCACACGAATATGGTTTCTCAATAGCATGCACCCCCTTTTCTGTTTCAAGGGTTCCACTTCCAGTAAATGGTTTTCCGGATATAACAGGCATCAAAGGCCTCTCTCTAGCATGTAATTGCTTGTGCTTTTCAAAATAGCTACCATCAGTAAATGACTTCCCACAAATATCACATGTAAATCGTTTCTCTCTGGTGTGGATAAGCAGATGCCTTTTCAAGTCACAATTTCGAAACGCTTTACCACAAATATCACATTTAAAGGGTCTCTCTCCAGTATGCATTCGCAGATGCTTTTTCAAGTCACAATTTCTAATAAACGCTTTCCCACAAATATCACACTTAAAGGGTCTCTCTCCAGTATGTAGTCGCTTGTGATATTGAAGAGGACCATTATGGTTGAAAATTTTCTTACAAATATCACATGAAAATGGTTTGTCTCCCGTATGTATTCGCTTGTGCATTCGAAGACTCGCATTTTGGATGAACGTTTTCTTACAAACATCACACGTGAAAGGTTTCTCCCCAGTATGTATTCGCTTGTGTATTTGAAGACTCCCATTTCGGTTGAAACTTTTCTTACAAACATCACACGTGAAAGGTTTCTCCCCAGTATGTATTCGCTTGTGCACTCGAAGACTCGCATTTTGGATGAACGTTTTCTTACAAATATCACACGTGAAAGGTTTCTCCCCAGTATGTATTCGCCTATGTCTTTTAAGCTTACTACCCTCGGCGAATGATTTCCCACATACATCACACGTGAAAGGTTTCTCTCCAGTATGTATTCGCTTGTGCATTTGAAGACTCCCATTTTGGATGAACGATTTCTTACAAACATCACACGTGAAAGGTTTCTCCCCAGTATGTATTCGCTTGTGTATTTGAAGACTCCCATTTCGGTTGAAACTTTTCTTACAAACATCACACGTGAAAGGTTTCTCCTCAGTATGTATTCGCTTGTGTATTTCAAGTCTGCTACTGCAAGAAAATGCCTTCCCACAAATATCACATGTAAATCGTGTCCCTCCAGTATGGATTCGCAGATGCCTTTTCAAGTCACTATTTCGAGTAAACGCTTTCCCACAAACATCACATGAAAATGGTTTCTTCCCAGTATGTAATCGCTTGTGTATTATAAGTTTACTTCTGTCAGTAAATGTTTTCTCGCAAACTTTACATGAAAATGCTTTCGCCCCAGAATGCATTCGCTTTTGTATTGCAAGTTTGCTGTCACAAGTCTTTGCCTTTCCACGAATGTCACACAAAAAAGGCTTCTCTCCACACTGTGTTGTTTCGTGTACCTTAAGATTTCCTTGATAAATAAAAGATTTGCAACAAACATTACACGAATAAACTTTCTTTCCAGTATGGATCCTTCGGTGCAATTCAAGGCGTCTGTGAGTACTGAATAATTTGCCACATACAGCACATGAATATGATTCTTTGTTGGTATGGGCACTTCTATGTCTCTTTAACTCAATAGCTGTTGTGAAATCCTTGTTGCATACAGTACATACATGGGAGGATGAAGGGTTATGTTTGACCGCATCACGATTATTACCATTCTGCGTTCTATCAACTTTGTCTGATTTAACATTGTCTCTGCTTCGTGGCATTATCGGCACTCGAGGAGACCTTCTCAAACTTCGATTTGGTTCTAAAAATGAAACAATGGCACAAGCTTAACTTACTTTAAGGGACAAAACTTCCGCAAGTTGGAGAAAACGTGAAATTGTTGGAAATAACTTTCCCGAATCGACCAAAATAGGAAATTTCGCGGGAATAAACTTTGCAAATCAGGTTTCTTATCAAAATTGCATGATGCCTCAAAGGTTCCTCAACTCTTCGATGATTTTTTAGAATCTTTCATAAATTTTTCTATGGTAGGATCCAATAAATCCCCGCAAAAAAGAGCCTACAAAAATAAGAAACTAGAGGCTGCTTTTCCGGAAATCATGCACCTTGTAATCAAGAAGCTGTTTAAGTTTGATGAAAAATATTTTCTTGTTGTGGAGGTAGCAAAGATGTTGTTTGAGTGTTGTTATTAAGCTGATTTTTGTCCAAGTTGGTTGTTAAAATTTGAATTTCCTCGCCTGCTACTGTAAGCGTAGGATTAGTTAATAGGCCCACATAACTTTGCAAAAATAAATGACACTAAAAATTATTAGGGCACTACGAAGACATACAAGAGACGTCACAGGACAAGAAACTTCATCACAACAGCACAACATAACGAAAACATCTCTTTGCGAGCAACGCCAATGAAACGAACCGAACCGAACCGAACATAACAAACAGGGTAAAGGTACACTTGAGGTGGTTTAAGATTCACGGAATCACCCACTTGCAAAGAAGAAAGTGAAGCTGGTAGAACGATGGATGAAAGATATCTGACGTCAAAGGACAAAGTACAAAACTAAAACACCATGATAGGAGAACCGTCCCCTACAACAACAACGACTCAACTGAAAACAATGAGAACGAGGCCAACAACAACAACAACAACATAGGACAAGAACACTTTTATCTCATAAGGACAAAATTAAATTTGTAAAATAATCAACCTTCTGTGGAAATACAATATGCTATAAACAGAGGTCGATACTCTGAATAAATCAGTTGCTCTGAAGATGCCCTAGTTAGCAGATAACTGAATAAATGAAAAATACGCAAAAGATCAACTCGATGCCTGCTCTCTGAGGATGTTGTCTCCATTCTTCGTCGTTCACCATATCTATGCCAATAGATGTATCCTGTGTGTGGGCTATTTTCCACAGAATTTTTTAATCATATTTATAGCATAGTTAACAAGGGCAGATTTTGTAACAATAGGATCTTTGGTTTGTTTACATATTACGTCATCTTGGTTGACTAGCCAATCAGAGAGCTCTATTTCTATCACGTGATCTGATGATAATGGCGGAAGGAGGGGTTTGTTGTGGGGAAAACCACACCCTCGTTTTTTCCTCGCGACGAAATTATACTTTCGCAAAAATTCAAACTTTTTTGCACACGTATAGAACGATAAATTTCACATATGTTTTTATTGGCACTAAGCTCTGCGTTTTCTGCTCTTCGCGCGATCGTTCGCTCTTGACTCCCATTTCTGCACGTCTTCCACACCTCTCCGACGGCTATGTCCAAACCCAACAAATCACACTTCTCGATCAAAAACAACAATGTGAATTCAATTGCGAAGCCAGCAGAAGAAAAAAATATTGTAAGAGAGAGTTTTAAAATGTCATAAAATCAATTTTCAACATCAATCTTCCGAATCGGTGGACAAGCCGGAGTCGAGAGAAGAACCTCAGAAATTTAATCCTGTTACGACGATGAGTGCCCCAGCAGGAAAGAATAATTATTGACAGAGATCCGGAATTGACCAAGTAAATCGTAGCAGTAAATAAGTTTTCTTTCAGTTGCAGCTAAACGGGGTGAAATTACTGTCATCTTCAAATATATACACCCAATTTTGTAAGAAACAGCGAGCAAGTGGTATGCTCTTAAGAAACTTAAGAAACTATGTACCTTACCTGAATTAAAAAAGCAAAGAAGCTTTTGTAATTTACAGTTTCCATTTCCACAGTAACATAAACGTAATTATTTAATAAGAAACTAAGAATTTGGGGCAAAGTTTCTCAAAATTATTTCTTATGCGTTTCTTATTAAAGGTTTCATAACAAACTTCAAGGTCACTACTTTTGCCATCGTGAACATTTCAAAAGTACATTTTTTGAAACCTTTCCAATGTTTAGACATTGCTCAAGTATCTTTTGAGTAATATGATACCGGAAACAAGTGAACAATTATGATCAAGATTTCCAGGGGCGGACTGGCCAGTCGGGCTACCGGGCGATCGCCCGGTGGGCCCTTTCATGAATATCCAAAAATTAGTTTTGTTAGTTTGATTTTACAATGAAAAACCAACTTAACTAGCTTGGTTGGGGCCCTCTTTATCAGCTGCTACACTAAGGCTCTCTCGGTGCCGGGCTTCGCCAGTTGTTATTCAAGGCAATTTCTTTCATATAGCATTACTGAAGGGCACAGTTACCTGCCCCGGGGCCCTGTGTGCACTTTGATGCCGTGAAAAATAGCGTCACATTCATGGGACGAATATCATTTTTGAGTTTGAATCTACCTCAATGGATACCAACGAAAAGAGTTTTTAGATCAAATCAAGATGGTGATGGATAGAAATAACACACAAGTAAATAATACTTTAAGCAGCACTTCATTTTCCAACGCTATGAGGCCCTGCCCATATATACACGAAATACATCGAGCCAAGGGCCCACTAGTCCTAATAGTAAATGTAGCACTGTTGAGAACCCTTTTTCTGATGCACATGCGAAGTGTGACAGGATGCTTCTCTGCTATTGTTAAACATAAAAAGAGTTGGCAGTGGGAGGAAGTTGGTCGAAAAGGAATTCAAGGCTTTAATACTTTTTAGCACATAGGAAAGAATATTAATGAAAACAAATGATGAATTTTCACAGATATTTGTCGAGAGAATTTCGGAGGCTTATTGACCTTTATTGGTGACAAAGTAGACTGTTGTAAACTTTATATATTTGGGTCAGTACTGAAAGTTTCTTAAAATTTTCAGATTTTGAGTACTCGGAGTTTCTTACGAGTTTCTTAGAGGTTCCATAACAGTCTTCTGGTCACCACTTTTGTCCTTGTCAACATTTCAAAACAATGTTTTAAAGGCTTTCCAATGTTTAGAAAGTACTCAAGTACCTCACAAGCAATATGATACAGGCAACAAGTGAAAGTAAAGTAAAAATATGTCAAGGATTTCCTTTATCAAAGTAAATAGTTACTTAACTTATATTCTCCAAGTACTGGAGTTTCTTAATTTTTTGGCCAGCTGAGAGTTGAGATTCTTTAGGCACTTTCTTAAAAAAAAATAAAAAGGTCATTCCCTTACGAAAAAAGGGCATTTCTGGAGAAAAATTATCTGGTCACAGCAAATTTTCAGCTGGCGCCGCCACTGACTGACAGGAGCTTATTTTTTACGGACTGAAATTTGTTTGATTTGGATCTTTTTAACTGAGCATTTGAACGATTTCTGAGAAGCTCTCCGATTATATTACAGACATTTATTAATCGTGCAAAGATTCTACTGAGATAGAAATAGCGATATAAAGTGCAGTTTGTTAGTTCCCCTTTTGAATCGCTGAAAATGTTTGCAATACCTTTTAAGCCAATCTAGAGGGCTTGACCACAAAACATTTTTGCTGTCCGGGTAAGTATTCGTAGACCCCATAATTTATATGCTTGTTTCGCTCACCTACGGTACTATTGGGGCCCTTTTCCTAACAAAATGGCCCGGGCCCTAATTTTGCAGCCAGTCCGCCCCTGAAGATTTCCATCAGAACTTATTAGAATGAATGGTTTCTCAATTTTATAGTTTCTCAGTACTCGAGCTTCTTTATTTTTTGGCGATCTGAGACTTGAGTTCTTATCAAAAATGCGTGTAAACAGTTTTGACATTGAAACCATTGGGTTCTGCCACTCTTCGGCCACTCTTCACTTGACATGCAGATTGCAGTCACTTTCAGCAAACCGCACGCTCAAAATGTTTCCATTTAAAAAGGTTTGTTTTGACTCCAACTTCGGAAAGGAGAATCATTTCTGGATTTTGATAGTGGTGGGTGGAGTTTACATTAGTATATTTCCGAGTGTGATTTCTGCAATTTGTTAATCAAGCATTGCAAACTTTCAAGATTGGATAATGTCAAACAGTAGTCAAACAGAAGAGAGATCGGGCCTGAGAAGAAGTCCTCCATGCTCAACTAACTTATCTTACCAAGTAGCATGAGATCAGGCTCACCGTAAAAGAAATTGAGAAGGGAAGGAAACCGAAAGATGATTCGTGACAATTAATGACGATACTTGGCGATTGGAGCAGGAAGTCACCTACTCTTGGAGGATTAATACTTTGCATATAACGTACGTTTTATGGAAGGTTGGTATTTTACCATTTTCAAAGATTTTTGGTCTGTAATTTACATTTATTCAGAACATGAACCGTCTCGTCCTCGGCTCGTCTCGCTCTCTCGCCCTGAAACGATTGGTGGTTGCGGGGGTGGGGAGAAGGGGGCTGCAATGTCCACCGATTCGGAAAGTTGATGATGAAAATTGATTTTCAAACATTTGAAAACCCTTTTCTGAAATTTTCTTTCATCTAATGGCAGGACAAATTAAAGTCACACTGTTGTTTTTGATCGAGAAGTGTGATTTGTTGGGTTTGGACATAGCCGTCGGAGGGGTGTGGAAGACGTGCAAAAATGGGAGTCAAGAGCGAACGATCGCGCGAAGACCAGAAAACGCAGAGCTTAGTGCCAATAAAAACATATGTGAAATTTATCGTTCTATACGTGTGCAAAAAAGTTTGAGTTTTTGCGAAAGTATAATTTCGTCGCGAGGAAAAAACGAGGGTGTGGTTTTCCCCACAGCAAACCCCTCCTTCCGCCATTATCATCAGATCACGTGATAGAACTAGAGCTCTCTGATTGGCTAGTCAACCAAGATGACGTCATATGTAAACAAACCAAAGATCCTATTGTTACAAAATCTGCCCTTGTTAGCATAGTTATATAATGAATCCCAGTTTGAAGCTTTCATAGTTATATAATAATCATAGCTATATCAATCATAATCATAGTTATATAATGAATTCCAGTATGAGGATTTCAAAGAATCACTTTTTATTTATGACAGACTTTTTTAGCAGAGAAAATTCAATTCTTTAACCAGGTGTAGAAGTAAAAACATAATTACCAGCTATTTGATCATCAGTGTCATTGCATGTGCTAACATTTAAACTGATATCTTCATCATTGCCGATGTTCCTCTCAATAACAGTTGTTGATATCTTTTCAGAGCTTGTTGATGCAGTGCTTTCGCTGTCTCTTTGCGTTTGTAGGATTTCAAAGCTTGAGCTTGATTGAAATTGGTTTTCACCTGTCAACGCTGATGTAGGACACATTTCATAGTCTTCAAACAATAGGCTAGCATCTGGTGGTAAGATTGGCGACGCTTTTTCTTCGCTGCTTCCTGCCAATCCTTGATGCTGTGAAAATGAAAGATAAACTAAAAATGTTTTCATTATATTTCTGGAAGATGGGGATGGGTCTCCTTTCGGAGATGCCCGATCAAGTTGTTGTTTTTATTAAATTTGCTGTACAGGGTGTCCCAAAAAAAATGTTCCACGTTTTATTAGATATTAAAAAATAACGAAATACTGAACGGGCTCCATGGTAAGATAACCATATTGCTGAGATTATAAATTAATTTCAGACACCAGATGCTAGCAAATCGGCTAAATATTCACGGAGCTGCCACCTTTTGAAGTTTAAGTTTGTGCGAAAGCTGAAACCAGACGCCCCTAAATTGCATATTTTGTGAAAGTAGAATCTTGTTTATTCAAAGCAAATCAAGTGTAATTTCAAAAGCACGTTCGATAAATTAGATTTCTATAACATTGAATCAAGGTTATGGATGCTTAGAAGAATCCTGTTCAGCATAATTTGGAATGGTCCCATCTCTCATTGATTAAGTTTTCATTCCATGTTTTTAGATAATTGTATTCTTAAGTAAATTTTGGCAACGTTTACAAGAACTAATAACTTTGGAAGTTCTATTTGTTTGATCTGATATCAACGAGAGGTAAAACATTGGACAGTCTTCTGTTAACTCGATTTTAGGACGTCTCTTAGGAAAACAAGTCATTTAAGGGCGTCTGGTTTCAGCTTTCGCACAAACTTGAACTTTAAAAGCTCCGTGAATTCTTAGCGGATTCGCAAGATTCTGGCGTCTAAAATCAATTCAAAATCCTAGGAGCAGGGTTGTCAAACTAGGGGCCTGTATATTTCATCGTTGTTCTTAACGTTTAATCAAACGTCGAACAATTTTTCTGGGACACCCTGTATATGCTACCATTACTGAAAGTGACTGTCGCAGTTGGAACTAGATGACATCACGTCCTTTCCAGCAGCTACGGCAGTCATATAGCAGTTATAATGTAGTTGCAGTTTAGTTGTCTTTATTTGTGATGAAGAAGATAAACTCTTCTTAAAACTGAAGTACAGCTCAATCGGTCAATCAACATTTTATATTTATACAGGCAAAAGCAACAGCAGAGAGGGTCAACTACCCAATATTTGTTTTCTTCGCGTTGCCACAGGATCTCGTATAAAGTACAACTAAAGTTTGTTTTCAGGCAACTCCAACCTTCCAAAGGTCATTTTTTAAAAAAAATCTCAGAAATTTGAATTGAATGTAAAAGCCGGGGGCTTTATTTCGGTTGTGGTCAGACTGGCCTACCTGCGCCCCTATTGGTCAGCCTGTTGATTCTGACTTCCCTTACTGACCCCCCTGTCAACCACACTGTTAGAAGTCATAAGGTTAAAGTCATAATCCTCAAGATAATGGTAAAATTGTAAATCTTGATTTTTTGTCAATTTCTGCCTTGTTGATTTCATTTGTGTAAAGTTTCATTCACGAACTAACTTTCCCTGTAGTCAATTTCATCATTTTATCTATCAATATTTTGAAATGTAACCATATCAATTCATTCTTCTTGCAAACCCCTCCTCCATTTGCTTCATTTTCAGAAATATCCCGTAGACCTCCTTATTCCTTTCCCCGGCACTCTACTCTAAATTTTTGGACCCTACCTTTTCGTTCTGGGAAAGAACAATTACCAACCCGGCCTTTGCCGATACTTATAGAAAAAGCCCCAAGGAAAAGGTCAAGTTTTAGGGTTATAACTTGTCAGCATAAAATTCTAGGTAATTTAACAGAATTTCTGGTGCTATTCGGTTAATTTTCTCAACATATTTTTACAAGCTTTTGACATCTGCTCGATGTGACAAATGTCCTTGAAATTTCCAAGAAAACAAAAAGGCACATAGATTTATGCTTGATTAAACATTTCTCAGTTCAATTGCAAGATACCCGTGTTAGAGATGCAGTATTACCCCGCCATTAAAAAACTCATTATGTAAAACCAGGCTGTTTGGTTTCTTATAAATATCATATAAATGTTATATCAAACCAAATGTTGACAATGAACATAGTGCCATATGGCAGGCTGCAGTTTCTTATAAGTCAGTTTCTTAGTGGCCGGGTAATACTATGCGGTTATTAAACGATTACGAGGTCCATGCTGGAAAATATTTGGACCGCAGTTTGACGTACAATGAACTAAGGTCCAAATATTTTCCAGCATGGATCGAGTAATCGTTTAATAAAGGCTTTATTATATGGCAGAACCTTTTGAGAACGTTGTTTATAGTATCGTACTTTTCTGTTGTGTCTTTGATCCTGTGCATCACTGTAGTTGCTCGTTGCAACGTTAACTACATTGGCATTTTCTTCGTGTATAATTGCAAGTTCGTCTTCAAAGTTTACAGAAAAGAAATCTTCGATGAATAAGCTAAACTTTGGCTGACACTTCTTGCGGCCTAAGCCTACACAAGAAGCTCCTCCCTTGTTGTTGATTTTTAAGGCAACGCCCAGTCCAATACGGCTTCGAACGAAAAATACGGCTTTTACGGACCGATCAAGAACCAATTGAATTGCTGCGTTGCCGGTCCGAGGAACCGTATTTTCGAACGCCATATAATACTGTAGTAAATATGATTCACAAACCTTTAAATTGTTATCGATCGTATATCCTAGTTCACAATCATTATTTAAGTTATCAGCACTGTCCTCTAAACATTCTCCAATGATACCACCTTCGTCATCATGATAATCATCAGCATCATCGTATTCTTCTTGCTTGATCTTTATAGCTGTGTAAACCCCGTCTTGTGCTCCTTGAAAATAAGTCCCTGAAACATCACACGGATAATGTTCCCTTGCATGTAGCTTTGTGGTGGACACCCTCTCATCAAATTCGGTGTTGTTGAAAATTGTATCTTCAATTTTCTTTCCTTCTCCAATTTCTTTTAAAGTATTGCATCTTTCGCTTGAATCATGCACTCTTTGATCTGACTCAATTTCACCAATATGGCCCTCTGTCTCCTCGTCTGTATTCCTGACACCAGAACAACTCTCTCGTCCATGACTATCATTATTAACCTAATCAGGAGAATAATTCATGTAGAGTCTAGAAAATGTTCAGTCTTCATCCAGAGAAAAATCTGTTTTTGATGGAACCTTCCTCTTTTCCTAATACAGTATTACCCCGCCACTAAGAAACTCATTTCGTAAAACCAGGCTGTTTGATTTCTTATAAAAATCATATAAATGTTATATCAAACCAAATGTTGGACAGTGACAATGGTGCCATCTGGAGGCTGCAGTTAGTTTCTTTGGCGGGGCAATACTGTATAATATAAATGCATTGGGGCGAGGCATAAGTAATTCTTTTGTTATTTCGGATTAAATTTTATTCAACCGAAAAGAACTACATTTATTTAGTATCTTCTTACAGATAATTTTACGAGTCTTTCCTAACAGCAGCACCAGTCAGTTTAGCAGTTGGAAAGATGTGTGTAAGGCATACAGGTAATTAGACAAATGATTCGTGGTACAAAATTCGAAAATTCAACAAGTGGCTTAGGTGCTAATGGCGTGTCGGTTTTGTTTTGTTCGTCTGCTATAAAATTGGCTTATTTTTATTGGTCATTTGTTCTTCGCACGAACCAAACTGATGAGAGTGCGACGAAACTAGTATTTGGTGATTTCATGTTTATCTTTTCAGCAGTTACTGGTGAGTTATTAACTGATTTCTTTCCTTTCAGGTTTTAAGGTTAATTCGGTTTTGTCTTACAGGATTTAACAGTTTTTCTCTTGTCACAATTCTTATTTTGGTTATTGTTTCTTTTACAGGAGTTAATAGTCTTCTTTCTACTGATTTCGGTGTTTTTGTTGCGTTTATTGGTTTAATATGATGAGTCCGTTATTTAAGGCATACAAGTAAATTAGGTAGATAAGTGGAAACAAAAAAATTCACACATAATATTCTTAAGATTAAATGATACAACACTGTTGAGTATGTCGTGGTAAAATCACTGCAGTAGCCTATCACAGTTAATCATCATGGAATTGTCAATTGAAGGTTAATAAAAGTGAAAACAAGGGCATGAGAACCCACCTGACCATGGCGACCGGGCGGTCGTAGGAAATTTTCAATTCATTATGTCCTGCAGGCAATTTTTCCAAACATATCCTTTTTTGTTTATCACTCCGTTTCTCGTTTTTCAAAGTATGAAAAACAATTTATACCAAGTCAAGCAAAAGTAACCTGAGATAAATTGTATATAGGACACTTTGTATTCATATTGGATACAAACAATACAAGATCAGTCATGTTCTGCATTTCTTTCATTCTTCTTAGACATGATAAATGATGTTCATGGAGCGCCAGCTCCATTGCTGCAAACTTCATACAAATTAATTTTTCTCGATGCCCTAAGTGCACTGAAATAAAACCGGTTACACAAACTTGTACAGCTTTCTTTGGATGCTGAAATATTTTAAAGAAAGCTAAATACTTTTAATTTTCTATTCATTGCAGGAAATTTAAGAATGATATTTTTTCTGGTCGCAGAAAGGAAATATTTTTTATGCCTTGGTCAAAACATAATTGATATTTACTAGATTTGTGAGGAGTTCTGATCAGAAAAACCTGTTATCACAGTTGACCTGACGATTCCTGTACAGACTATTTCTACTGTCACTATTTTATGCGCAAGAGACATTTAAAATCACTGCCCTAATGTGGAGAAGTCAATTTTTGTAACTTACTTAGAACTCCATTCTTTTATCTTCTCTTGGGATTAAATAAATTCACTTTTAAGAGACCTGCCTTAAGGTCAGTGACAATGTGACAATGATATCTTCCCGATTCTGAAAACCAGCCAACTCGGTCATAATTGTCAGCCGATATGGTGTCGGCGGTGGTAATCGGACGGCGGTGGCGATCGGACACTTGCAGAAACTCTCGAAAACCAACAGAAAAGTACATTACAAATGAAATCCATCAGAGAGAGTATTCCTTGGTACATAGAGCTAGCATTATACAGGGTGTCCTAAAAAACATATGCGCCGTTTGAATGGCTATTGTGGAGGAGCCATAAATCTAAAATTCATGTTTTTTAGATTTGTGAATAGAAGAAATTTCAACTTAGAGTTTGGCACCGAGTTTGTGTAAATCTGACTGTCTCACTTATGAATATCAGAAAACAGGGCTAGGTATGTTTTTTCAATAAATTTCGTTGATTTTAACGCAATGGAAAATAATGAATCCTTTGGTTTTGAGGGAGCCATTAATTTTGACTTTCCTGCTTCATAAATCAGCAACTAATGATCGGATTTACTCAAACTCCATGTCAATCTTTAATTTGAAGTCTCTTCTGTCAAGAATATTAAAAACAGAACAATAAGATTTATGGCGGCCCCGCAGAAGCCACTCAAAGAGCGTACATGTTTTTTGGGACACCCTGTAGATGCTAAACAACTTTATTAAAAACCTTCTTTAATGTAAAATACGCTAAAAAAAAGTTGCTTTCATTGTGCTTGACAGTGTAGAAGTTGTCGTTGCGAATATCACACCCAGATTCAAACTCCAAATCCATTGCAGAAAGAAGCACAAATATTAAACAATTGCTGAAATTGGATGTCTAGCTTCTAAATAACGCATAGCATTATGCCAAAGACTTAAAACAGTTTCATTGAAGGGAGGACAGCAGATTCCATATCGAATGGTCTTACAATTTATGGCGATGGTTTTCGGACAGCAAACAAATCAGTTATTTGGGAGCACGAGTAAAGGTAAGATTTGAAATGTGATCAGGAGTTTCACATATTATTAATAAATACATATACATAGATCACTCAAAAGTAGCAATGAGATCAAAATAACATTTTTCTAACGCATCTCTTAGCTTTTAGATTGGTTTGTGTGTACCGAGAGCTCTCCAGAATGTCATTACGAGAACCGACAGTTGAACAATTGTTTTCGCATTCAAGAATAGAAAAAAACACAAGAAAAATGAAGCAAAAGAGTTTATAGACGGAATATTTGCCAAGAATAAATAGAAAAATAAATTTCTAGGCTCATTCTGAATTGTGAACCCACTGCCCGAAAACCAATGCCACTGTCCTAAAACCACCGCCAAAATCAGTCTAAAAACATCATTGGCAAAGAAAAGCAGGCAAAGTCAAAAGCAAAACACTTCCTGAAAATCTGTCCAAATACCTGTATATTCACCTAGTAATTTTGGCTTTTGTCTTTGACTAAATTTTCTTATGAAAATATTTAGTTTTGCTTAAGCGTCCGATTACCACCATCTGCACTAGACTCATCCAAAAAAGTCTCTTGTTTCGCTCCCCCTGCAGATTTGTCGCTACAAAAGCTGAAGCGATATCAACAACAACAACATCAGCAAAAGTTAGAGGGACTTGTGTAATGAGTCCACGCCTGCACCCTAGTGAAGGGTTTTTGAAGACAACTCTTTTGTGAAAATCCTTTATTTTTTCAAAATGAGCCAGCTGATTAAGCCAAGTAAATTTCCAACAATTTAAATGAACATATCTGCTATCAAACAGGATGACATTTGCAAATATAATTTCCTTAATATCAAGGGGGCACAAGTATCTTAAACAGGGAATCTATTTTATTCATCTTTTATTACACACTTACGTTTTGAAATGAATTCTGGTCTTGTTCATCAATGTTCCTTCGTTTGCCGTATGCATGCTCATTAAATATGTCTTTAAATCGTTTCTAAATATGAGTAAAATTGAAGTCAACATCAAGTCAGTACAATAGACCTTTTTACTTCTTAAAAGAGAGGTTTGGATCGAGTGTCCAAATCTGGTAAATTTTGTCAAAAGAAATGGAAAAATGATTATCGTTTTCGATAGATATCGGCTAGCTGCGGTAAGAAGTTCCTTCAGATCTCAGAACACTTATCCGAGAGTTAAGCAACGATAACTTTGCTCGAATTGACTTACGACTGGTTCAGTTAAAATACACTAATAAGTTTTATTTGCCTTCTGGCCTCGTTTCTCGTTATTTTCATTTGTCGTTGGCTGATTTTGTTGTGTAACAGTGCGAGTATTACAAGGGTTTCATCTTGACACTTTGCAAATCGAAGTTTGAGTTTCAACCGTCGTTATTCAAATGATAGAAAAGTCAGCTAAAAAGAACGAAAATAACGAGAAACAAAGCAAGAGACCAATAACACTTGCCTGTATGTAAACTAAACAATTGTTAACTCACTTTGCACAAAGTAGTCGATAACAGACTATCTGAAAAGTTTTGAGATTCGAAGCAATTTCATACCACAGCTAGCAGTGCATCCACTGAGAACGGGGGTCGTTCTTTCGCTTTCCTTCCCAAACTTTATGCTCGATCGTTTTTAAGAAGTAAAAAGGTCTATACTGCATGTCTAAAAATGTACTCCTCTTTAAAACTCCCCAAAAATTCTTCATGAAACCGACAATCAAATCTCCTCTTTCTTTTTTGTCAATGACAAAATATTTCAAAATCTTACAATTTTTGTTTTCCAATACGTTGATGTATGAAATTACATATTGATAACCCTTATTTTCGGCTAAAATAACTTTCAAGAGAAATAGCAACTTTCGCCAACAAACCAATTTAAGATTTTCATTAGCCTTGAAGTCACAAAAGATAGTGAACATTTTTGTCTGTCATTTATGGCCACATTAAAAGGTTAACATGCAAAAAATGGACCAGTACTTTTTTGCAGTATTATTCAAAACCAAGCAGCCCTACAAAGATCTAAATTTGCTATTTCTGAAACCAATAAAAAGATCAGCTGTGTCTGGGAAAATAACTCGATCTTTGATCAACCTGCTAAGAATGACATTTGAAAATAAGCCTTGTGATCAAATCTTATGATTTTTCAAACAAGAACTAACAGTCTAACAAAAAATAAAATGTGCACCTAAAATATCCTTAGACTTTCAAACACTGACAAACTTTCCAGTGGCACTGTGGCCGAGGAAAAAATTGCAATTTGAATCAATCCAGTTTTTTTGGTGGTTCATTTACGGTATCGAGAATAAAATGCACACGAAAAACAGTACTTCTTCGGTCGTAAAACTAGTCTTTCAACTGAAAAAATGTTTTTCAGCAAAACCTAAAGTACAACAAAAACCAAGTAAAGTAAAATTGTTTTTGGTCAAAGTCAAAGAATTATCATTATAATGCAGAATACTGGATGCTCGGTATCACTTAAAATACATTTGAGAGCGGAATTTGAATCTTTCAAGCAGTCTGAATTTCCATTGGGGATTATGAATTATTTGAAGTTCTTTGTTTATATTTGTTGTTAAACAAATTTGGCACACTAAGAAACGGTGATGCTTCCTGATTAGGAATCTGCAAAAAGAATACGATAAAAGTCGTTCCTTATGAAAGAATGAGCTTTAGAGTAGCCCGTGGTCAAGGTTATGCCTGTCAAATTTGATCGAGAACGTATAGCAGCAAAAGATTGACCACAGTGCATTTGACGAATGGCGACGGTCAAACTAGTCACTTTATGCAAGATCTAGCTTCATGCTACTGTATGCGAAGACAAACACTTTCGAATGATGTGTAGGAGGTTTGAAAATTTGTGAAGCAAAAAACTCCCTAAAATTCCCCCCAAGGTACTAAGCCCCCTTTAAGTAAACAACACTTTACAATGCTTGCAAGAATCAAGTTCTGCTCGCTAAGCTCTTTTGAATGATATCTAGTTTGCATCATTTTGGAAAAAATCGTAGTTCTATGGCCAAAAGCAGTTTTACTTTACATAGTTTTTAGTTGCACTTTAGGTCTGTCCTTGGAAAAAAGCAATATCTTTTCCTTCAAAAAACTACTTTCCAATCGAAAAGTGGGTTGCCTGGAGAAAGGTTTTTTCTATTTGGTGTCCCAAACAAGTATACAGATATGGTTGACTCCAGCGATGTGAATTTAATTTCAATTAATGTCTAATCACTCTCAAATTGTTCCTGGATAGTTAGCTTGAACATCTAGGTACCTCGCACAGTGATCCAGAATGGCAAAATAATGTAATAAATGCCGAAAAATGAAAGTTCTCAAAATCAATCACGCTGTGGCTCATTTGAAAGAGCAATAATTGCCAGTCAAAATAAAAAAGGAATTATTAAAATCGGACCTATGAGAGCCAAGAAACAGATTTTTAAAGTTTCAAGAAATCACAAGTTTACGAATTTCATATCGAGAAGACAATTAACACTTGATTTAGGCTAACTTCAGAATTCAATTTCTCTGCTCAAACAGCTCCGATTCTTGAAATTATTTTTTTATTTTGATTGTATACATCTCAGCATTACGTGTCTTCCATTTCATCGAAAACGAGTGGAAAATTTTCGCGAATTTTGCGAATTACTACAAGTACCATATTTGAGGATAAAAACCGATATTTAGGTAGAAACAGTTAAAATCTAAAAGACGGGGTCAAACGGTGCCTTAGCAAAAAATATTACAATTAACTAGAACATGTTTCGAGTGTGTGTGCCAAAGGTTACCTTTGGGAACCTTCTGCAAAAAATTCTATGGCCGTTTTAGAATGTGTGGTCATTTCTTGAAATGACATGTGATCGTTACTGAAACCAGTGTTGTTTTACATTAACTGAATTGATATTTTAGATAACGCCCTAAACTCATCTCAAATTAAATACAAGTCATGCAGCTGAATTCTAGAAACTAGGATGAATTGAGGAAACTAAAAATCAAAATACATTAACGTATAGTGGATTGAAGAACCAGGAACTCTACTCTTTGTGACGTCTGATTTCAATACTGCATCAAATCATATCGAATTCAGTTCAGAGGCATAACATCCTTTCTTATCACAGTTATAAATACAAAGACTTCTCCAATGCTTCTTCTTGAGTTTTAGTATCGTAATTCATCTCATTGACTTTTGACGTAGTTTGTAAAATATGGCTTGCTTTTGCTACATTCTGGGTAGATGTTATGAGCATTCTGACAAAACGTCATGGATGTCATGTTGCACAAACGTTTGTCTTGCTCTGAATCCTGGGTCAATCTGGAAGCTGTGAACATATTTGTTCCGGGCGTTAGGACTGCTTTCAAACCATACACCTATCGGATAGCCTTTTTGAGAATTCAAGCAGCTCCCAGTTATGGGCAAGCATCTGGTGTATATAGTAAGGAGATCTATTCTCTTCCGAGTAGAAATGTATTGCTAAGTGCAGCATCATATCATAGGTGAAAAGCTTCAGTCTATCAACGTTGACAGTCTTAGTGGTTTGTGTAGTCTCGGAAACTGCGAGGCAAACGCCGAAGTGGCACCACAGAATCACAAAATTTGCCCTGTCCTCATAACTATCAAATCAATCAGATCAATAACCATTTGTTCTCGTTCTGAAGAAAGTACGGCCAAAATCAGTCAACTACAACTATGATATTAAAGTTCAAGAGGAAGCATTAGGTCTAGTCTGACAGTGATAAGAAAGAACGTGGTGCTTTGGAATTGAATTTGACATGATTGATACAATGTCGGGTTCAGACGTCACAAAGAGTAGAGTTCCTGGTTCTTCAGTCCACTATACGTTAATGTATTTTGATTTTTAGTTTTTTCAATTCATCCTAGTTTCTAGAATTCAGCTGCATGACTTGTATTTAATTTGAGATGAGTTTAGGGTATTATCTAGAATATCAATTCAGTTAATGTAAACCAATACTGGATTCAGTAACGACCACATGTCATTTTCAAGAAATGACCACACATTCTAAAACGGCCATAGAATTTTTTGCAGAAGGTTCCCAAAGATAACCTTTGGCACACGCACTCAAAACATGTTCTAGTTAATTGTAATATTTTTTGCTAAGGCACCGTTTGACCCAATCAATACAATCAAAATTTGATACAATCAAAATAAAAAAATAATTTCAAGAATCGGAGCTGTTTGAGTAGAGAAATTGAATTTTGAAGTTAGCCTAAATCAAATGTTAATTGTCTTCTCGATATGAAATTTGTAAATTTGTGATTTCTTGAAACTTTAAAAATCTGTTTCTTGGCTCTCATAGGTCCGATTCTAATAATTCCTTTTTTTTGACTGCCAATCATTGCTCTTTCAAATGAGCCACAGCGGGATTGATTTTGAGAACTTTCATTTTTCGGCATTTATTACACTTGCTGGATCACTGTGCCTCGTTTGTTGTTAGCGGTGCCTCGAGAGCAGACATGTTGATCTTGAAAGCTCAAATCTGCCTCTTTGTGCAAACCAGAGCTATAGCCTTTTGAAAAAAAAACAAATTTCCAAGGCACAGCGTTTAAATCAACGATAGCCTTGATAAAATTTGAAAAATATTAGGTTTTATTTTGTTCTTTTTTCCAGAAGTCACCCCCTAGTCAATAATTTGGCAGTTTCTTAATTTGTCATTAATTTCAGTTCTCAAAAGTAATGTGTGCATGTAAGTAAATGACTTTGCCATTCTCATGTGATATTTCATGTGATCACCCTACCATTTGGCTAAAAAGGTAGCCAGGTCTAATATGAGCACACTAATGATTTACTCGTGCAGGGCTGGAAAAAAGGTTTTTCTTCCTGGCAGCAAAATTCAAAAATCAGGATTTCCTGCGACATCTAGCCAAAATTTCCTGCAATGTAGGAGTGTTTACCCCCGTACCTAGCCCGTCTTTATTAGTTTTGTTAGGTTAGCATAGGTTTTCCGTTAGGGCCCTCATTCTGTGGCAGTACTCGTATGATCGAAACCTAAACTCCTATTCGGATAAAGTAACACCCTTACATTACTGCCACAGAATGGAATCAAAGATAAAGTGTTTCGATGGCTCTGATGATATCAAAGCATTCTTAGAAAAAATTAAATTGCAGTCGGCTTTGAAAGGCTATGAAAACGAGAAAGCTGCACAGTATCTAGCCAGCCGGTTGGAAGGCCGAGCATTCGACGTATACATGAGGCTGAGCAAAGACGATAAGAAAGAAACTGAGAAGATCACTGAAGAGCTGCTAAAAGAATTTGAAGCTGGGCATCAAAATCGAGACTTAGCTATCACCCAGTTAAATGAACGACGAAGAAAGCCCGAAGAATCAGCCCAAACGTATGCCTTTAAAATAATGGAATTGACGAAATTGGCTTATCCAACTTTTGAAGAAAAGATCAGAAAGACAATCGCCAAGGATCATTACATAAAGGGCATTCATCCAAAGATGCAACTGGCATTGAAATCTCTGTCATCATTTGAATCTTCTAATATTTTGGAAATCGCAAAAGAAACCAGCCGACTGGAAACAGCAGGGATTGAATCATATTCATCAAAGAAAGCTGAATGTTTTGAAATCAAAGGAGCTGAAAGCCAGACAATGGTTGACATGGTCGCAGACAGGGTTATGAAACAGATGAAAGGAATCACGCTCGCTGCTCAGGGGGTAGAGGTGGAAACGGGAAGTGCACATTATATGCAAAATCGCCCTTTCAGAGGTCAAAGAGGTTGGAAACAAAGACAGCCAAGCAGAAACAGGCCAGCTTTGTCACAACAAAACAGAAAGTGCCGTGCATGCCAAAGCCCAGAACATTTTGTTCGAGAATGCCCCACCCGTTTCTGTCAAGCTTGCGGAAATCGAGGACACGATTCATGGGATAAGAACTGCCCAAAACACCAATGACTATATGGACCTGATAACATTTTAAACGATTTTTCCGCAGTTGTAAAAGTTAGTTGCGAAAATAAAACGATTAATGCCTTATTAGACTCTGGTGCGAGTTGTTCTGTCATAGATATGGGAACCCTCGAAATGCTCGACCTCCAAGGTTCGATAAATAATTCTCAGCATTTTATAATCGACGCATCGGGGAAAACAATGAATATTAGCGGCTCGCTTGATTTAAACTTGTCAATAAAAGGCTCAAATGTGAAGCAAAATTTCAAAGTTCTCGATTCCAAAAGTTACAACAATGTAATATTAGGAAGAGACTTCATGTCTAAGTTTCCATCAGTAGAGTTCGATTTCGCTAATGGCAAAGTCAAGTTAGGAGCCCTTTTCCTTCATTGTGTAAATGTTCGGAAGGAACAAATAGCCCGTGTAAAGGACAAAATCATTATAGCAAGTCGTTCAGAATCTGTCGTAAATGTTAAATGTAACCAATCGGTATCCTTGTTGACAATGGATTTCGAACCAACACAAATCTTCGGGATGCCAGGAGTCTATGCTACTCGTTGTAGGGTAATTCCTAATCTTCAAGGCGTGTTTCAGATTACAATGTTAAACACGACAGCTAACCCCATGGTAATAAATAACCGAAAATGCATCGGAAAACTTCACCCTGTTTGTGAGACACAACAACAAACTGCTGAAAACGAATGTTCTTCACTTTTTACAAAGGATCTTTCTCTAGGAGCAGATCTGTCACAAGAAGAAAAGCAACAATTGGTGTCGCTCATAACCAAATATGAAGGGGTATTTGCATCTAACCCGAAAAAGCCATCATTAGTCAAGAACATGAAACACCGCATCATAACCGATGATGCTTTACCGGCCAATAAGAAGCCCCATAGAATACCTCATGCATGGAACGATGAAGTCAATAAACAAATAAAGGAAATGCTCGATAATGGAATTATTCGTCCCTCGTCCTCACCTTGGAATTCACCAATTATATTGGTAAAGAAGAAGGACAATTCCACACGATTCGTTTGCGATTTTCGAGGTCTGAATGACGTAACGAAGAAAGACGCCTACCCGTTACCTCATATTCGCGACGTTTTGGATAAGATGCAAGGTTCGCAATATTGGACAACGTTAGATGCAGCATCGGCTTACTGGTCTATGCCGCTAGAAGAGGCAGACAAGGAGAAAACAGCATTTGCAGTCCCGCGGGGTAAATACGAATTCAACGTTACGCCCTATGGTCTTTGCAATGCCGGAGCCTCTTACCAGAGAATGATGGACGTTAGTTTATCTGGTCTTCCAGCTGAACGCATTCTAGCGTACATGGATGACATTGTTATCTTTAGTAAAACCTTCGAAGAACATTTACAAAGCATTGAGACAGTATTTGAAAGAATGCAAGAATCGAACATTGCACTAAAGCTATCCAAATGCATTTTCGCAAGCCACAAGGTGGATTTCTTGGGTTTTGAGCTTTCTAATTCAGGTATTCGACCACAATCTCGTTTAACAGATGCCATTTCAAAGTTTGAACAACCGAAAACGAAGAAAGAGCTGAAAGGATTTTTAGGCCTGGCAGGCTTTTATCGGGCATTTATTCGCAATTTTGCAAATATTGCTGAGCCCTTGAATAATCTAACAAGTGATAAGATACCTTTCGCTTGGACGGACGAGTGTACAGGTGCTTTCAATGCGCTAAAAAGAGCTCTTTTGTCTGACCCAGTGTTAAGATTCCCGAATTTACAACAGGAATTCGTAGTAGAAGTTGATGCTAGCAATTACGCCGTCGGTGGAATCCTGTCTCAGAAAGCAGAAGATGACGAATTACACCCAGTCGCTTATTTTTCCACTGCATTGCAACAATCACAACAGAATTGGTCAGCTACTACAAAAGAAGCCTTCGCCCTAATCGTTGCAATTCGTCATTGGCACGTTTATTTGGCGGGAACCCACTTCACCCTTATGTCAGACCACAATCCACTGACCCATTTACGTAAGCAGAAAGACCCGCGTGGGAAATTTGGCAGATGGATTACGGAACTAGAAGAGTTTGACTATTCGATTCAGTACATCCCGGGAAAAGAGAATATTAAAGCGGATACCTTATCCAGAAATTCATCCCCAGAAGAAACGCAACCCAATTCCTCGTTTGAAGACAAGGTGTATCAGTTTGCAGAAATGGAAAGTTTCCAAATTCAATTGAAGGACGAACAAATGAAAGACCCCATTATTTCGCGAGCTATCCAGTGCATTCGCGACGCAAAGCATATCGATACTGGAAGATTGAAACGTGTCCAACACCAACTTAGAATTGAAAAGGGGATTCTTACTAAGTCTGGTAGACCTGTTCTCCCACCATCATTGCGAAATGTGGTTGTTGCTGAGCATCACAACACAGCGCATTTTGGTATCGATAAAATGTATAGTTTGCTCAAAACCAGATTTTATTGGCCAAACATGTATAGCTATATTCGACAATTCACTTTAGGCTGCGAAACATGCCAGCAGACAAAATGTGACACACGCCCCCCTAAAGCACCATTGATCCCAATGTTCATTCCAAGTGCTCCCATGCAATTTATCTCTCTTGATATAGCATACGTACCTAGAGACATGAATGGGTATCAGTATATCCTGTTGATTGGTGACGTTTTTTCAAAGTACATCCAAGCAGTTCCCCTCAAAGATCAGACAGCCCCAACCATCACTGAAGCCTTTGAGAGGCACTGGGTTTACATTCATGGAACACCACATTATCTACTTACGGATCAAGGTTCAAACGTTGATGGCCAGCTAATGTCAGAGATTTGTAACACCATCGGAATCGAAAAACGTCGTTCCTCTGCTTATCACAGTCAAGGCAACGGATTTGCAGAGCGGAATATTCGATCGGTTAAAGACGTATTACGGGCTGTCCTGTTGCATCGAAAACTGCAACAATCAAAGTGGCGTTCGCTGTTACCAAGTTTGGTATTTGCCCTCAATACTAGCAAGAGCAAGGCTACAGGATGTATTCCGTATAATGTCGTATTTGGAAGATCAGCAGTATTACCTCAGGACGTTTTATTCCAGCAAGCAAACGTCGAAAACTACGATCTGGTATCTCCAAAAGAATACGAGAAAGACATCACACCTCTATTACGTGACATCTTCGACCATGTAATTACGAAGCTGGAAATAAGCAAAGAGAACATGCAGCGCCAGTACAATACCAAGTTACGGTTTATTGATTACAGCCGAGGCCAAAAAGTTTGGTTGAAGGTTAAATATTATAAAACGGGGGAAAATAGGAAGTTGGCACCCAGAAGGTCGGGGCCGTGGAAAGTAATTCAGAAGCTTCCAAATGGAGTAAATTTCGAGATCGAGAACTCTAATGGCGAAAAGAAAGTTGTGCATCATGACAGGATTAAACCAGTGGTGGAGAACGGATTTAGGAACGAGCCAACCGTGCAAGTGCAAGCGTTGCCGAACGAGGACAGTGAGGATTCAGACGTAGATTTCTCAGATAGTGACAGTGACGCATCTATATATGAACCGGAGGAAGCTGAATTGGAAAATCAAGCCGAACTTGAAAATCAAAATGAAGAAGTTCACCGCGAAGTACGTCCGATGCGTCAGAGACAGGCCAGACACCTTCCAAACAGTATCCCTTGGGGATCTTTGAAGTTTTAACGCAATTAGTGTAGTACAATAGTCCAGTAGTTATCACGTTATGTTATTTAGGAGGGGGGAAATGTAGGAGTGTTTACCCCCGTACCTAGCCCGTCTTTATTAGTTTTGTTAGGTTAGCATAGGTTTTCCGTTAGGGCCCTCATTCTGTGGCAGTACTCGTATGATCGAAACCTAAACTCCTATTCGGATAAAGTAACACCCTTACAGCAAGTAAGATTATAAGCTGGTTCAAGTAGAATCCCTGAATTTTGTCCAGTATGAACTAAGGTACGAACATGTACTTGAAAAACAGCCCATCGAATTAAAATGTTACTTGAAAACAAGGTGACTATTTACATTGAATGGTATAGCATGGTCATGGAAAGTCTTTTGACCACACATCTAGTTCTTCGGCGGGTAAACTTAATCTTACATAGCTACAAACCCAGCTAATGTTTAGTGAACCATCTATTTGCTTTGAGTTCATGGTTGCTGTTCCATTTGAGGATCTCATGCGCGACTCAATCACATGGATAAAAGATTTATTTTGTGTTTTGATGGTCAAAAAAAGGTTTTTAATAAATGAAATGATACTTCCTTTCTTCATCAGGGGTTCAAACCTTAAATTATCAAAGGCCTCGATTATTGCCAAATGTTTGGTTCATGAAATATCATCAAGATGAAACAGTTTCGTTGGATCTCCTTACACATTGATCCTATTTTTTCCTTCAACATTTGATTTCGTTGGTGCCATCTCAACCCGATTTACGTGGCAGAGGAAAAGTCACATTGACGGTCATTCATTAAATGCAGATTGCAAAAATTTATTGAAATGAATTTCAGACTTTCGGTTAGTGATTTAGCCACTGATTCCACCCTTACACGTGTTTTTCATAAGAAGATAAGAATGGACCCAGTACTGAAAGTTTGTTGATTCTAGCAGATTTTGAGTGCTCAAAGTTTCGGTTTCATAAGGCCGCTTAAAATTGATGCTGTATTCATTTGTTGGAGATCTCCTACACCTTCGTGAATACATCATAGCCAATTGTATAAAACTACGCCTCTGTTTATATCCATGTAACAAAGTAGAACAAAAAGCAGAAGCAAGCTTCAATGAAATTGCTTCTTAACTGATATTTTTCCAGTACTTGAGTTTCCTAATGCTTTTGGCGATCCGAGAGTTGCGTTTCCCACAAAGAGTCCTTTGAAAAGGGGCACCGGTTGACCCAGAAATAAGCTTCACAAGCTGGATCACGTCTAGGTTTTTGAAAGCAAATGTTATGAACACAAACAAGGTGTCAGCCTGTAGCTGAAAGGCTAAGCTATTTTGAGATATTGCTTGTTAGCTTAAGACTACCCTCTGAAAAACCAGTCCTATAATATGCTGATTGAGCCATTTCATGGAATCTTCCCTCCTTCTCCCGCCATGTTTTGGATGACAGAACAAAGCCGAATTCCAAATTTTGGATGGTAGCACGATTTTGAATAAGGAACAGATATCGATCGTTTTTCAAACAACAAATTTCCCAGATGACTTCAAGTCCACCTCTTAACTTATGTTTTCACAAATGTTGACTGGAAAAGGAGTCTTGATTATTTCACTGCAAATGAGAAATAAAGGATTCGAAATTTTCTGTATCTCGTTTTTCGAACAGTAATCATAGCTTGAAAAGCCTATGCAGCAACTCAAAAGATATCTAAGCCTTTTGAATAAACGGTGGTGCAAACCTTTTTGAATAACGTTTGTTTCAGAAAGCTAGCTATGATCTAGCTCTCGAAGTTTTCTTGGGTCACCCGGCATTTGTATTGTATAAATAGTTTGAAATAGTGGCAAGACGTCATTCAAACAAAAACTATCACAAAAATTTAGTTGCAAATTAAATAACTTGACAATGAGGAAAATGCCAGAAATTTCCTGCGATAAAGTGACAAATTTCCTGCGAGACATTTTCATCAAAAATTTCCTGGCAGCGCCGCTGCCGGCGCTGCCGGACATTTTCAACACTCGTGGTTGCACTTCCAGAGCTGAACCTGATGTTTGACAGCAGGCAGCCTCATTGTGAAATTTAAATTCTAGATCTGCATGTGGTCAGTTAAATTCTACCAATCACAATGCGCTCTTGGGGCTCTTCATCATCATCGTGTCAGCATATTTAGACAAGAGTGTATACGCAGCTATATGTACATGGACACATTGCCTTCAATTTCGATGTGCTTCAGGAACTTGCTTAGGCCATAAGGCCAAAGCTCTGATTTACAGGTAGAAGCAAATTTGAGCTTTCAAAATTGATATTTCTGCTCTCAGAGCGCCAATAACAACAGACGAGGTATCTATGTTCTAGTTAACTATCAAGGAACAATTTGAGAGTGATCAACCATTGATTAAAGCTAAATTCACATCGCTGCAGTCAACCAAATACGTATACTTCTTTTGGGGACACCCGGTATATAACTTATGCTTTAATCTTTCACAGGGCTCCTCGCCAGAAATTTCCACATGAAATTATTGTTGAGGATGATGGAAATGATTGCTAAGATGGAGTTAGCTTCAGTTTCTGTGAAAGCACGCTTATGGGAATGCAGATTCACGCTTATCTTTGCTGAAGGAAGCTTTTCACTAAAGGGGTGCTTTCCAACGATTTAAAGGGTGTGGTGGTAAAGAAATGTACTGTGTGAAACCCTTCGACCCACGTTTTTCCTCACTCCATTTGCACCTATAGTACACAGGGCTGCTATGTAGTTTTCTAAATTAGCTGTTATCATGGCACCTCAATATGACGACAGTTTAAAACTTGCTACTAACTCAGGGAAAGCTTTTCGCATTTGCAGCGTTTCTGAGTGCTTGAATTGGAAGACAAAATGTTTTCAAGTTATTCTTATAGGATGGTTTCATTTTACGACAAAAATGAAATAAAATATAGCAAGTCTTGAAAATTAATTACGATAATCATTGACGAGGAGCTCATGAAAAACATACGGTAGATTCAAAGTTCATTCAGGCAAAATAATTACAAAGAATATATATAAATTGCATCAAGGCTGATAAGAATATATATAAAATGTATCAAGGCGGATAAGTTTGTTGCAGAAAAAAGATTTTACCTTGTAACTTGTCAGGTGCTTAATTGTATCAACATGTTCTTCAATGTCATTCTGATGACGAAGAAACACTTCACAAAGTTGACATTCAAAAACAGAGATGCTTACTATGAATTCACTACCTGTAATGGACAGGAGATTATTTTTTATGGTTCTGAACACTAATAATCGGGAAAAGGCAATAATGTTGTTCCACATTGCTGACACCTATTTTGATTGGTTTAATCTATTTCAGCAATACACTTGAAATTTCTTGAAAAACTTTCGAACGCCAAAAATAGCTATACCGAGTGTCCCAACTCAAAAAGTTTCCCGACTTGAGCTATTATTTTGATTGAAAGTACATGTTATTTGATGAAAATTCAAACAGGAATCTATTATGCCATGCCCAGTTCTTCATCTGCACATCTTGATTTTCTATCAATAATTTCCTGAAAAATGGAATCGCAGTAAAGGTCATGAAGAAACAAAAACAGTTAATCAATGAGATTGTTAAACCTGTAGCTCGAAATAAACAGAAACCAGGTTCCTTAAAAAATTCCAATGGTACGGTGTTTTAACTTTATAAAAGGACCCAAGAAAGATTAGATTTGTCAGTGTTTAATCGCAATAAGCACGATTTTGCTTTTTGTTTGAAGAAAAAGTACACTTATCCTACAACCAGTTCCTGTAGTCCACACTTTGCATATTGCTGAGTTTGAATACAAATATATAAAATTATTACTACAATGTAATTTGTTATTACATTGTTCCCCTGTGGCTCGTCATTTCTCAATCATCATACGTAATTTCAAACAATTAATTTAGCGTCATATTTATAAAAATAATTTGCAAAATCCGTTGCATAGAAAATATTACTCATTCTCCTCATGATGACCTTATGGTCGAAACTAGTTGGCAATTGAGATAAAATTTGTATATTTATATTCCTGTTCGTCTTTCTTTTTGTTCATCTTTAAAATTATTACTAGATTTTCCTCCTTTTAAAATTGTTTTTAAGCTGAATATTTTCAAAAAATCCATATCTTGAGATCATTTATTTACTATATAATTCAGCATAAAATTTCACACAAAAAGATAAAATAAATACTAAAGTTGTACCCAGGGACTTTAAACTTGCTCTGGAAACTTTCGACTGGGGTGCCTATTCCCAGACTGAAATAAAACATGCTCCTCTTTATTTTGAAGATGTGAAATGGTTGTAAATCCCCTATTTTGACGACTTTTTGAGGATTTCAGGTATGCCCTTTTCGTCAAAATTTTTATTTCAAGAAATAATTCAGGAAATTACAAACATATTCATAACGTATAAGGCTAGTCTTTAGCAATAGGACAACATTTGAAATATATTTCAATTAGCCACTTGTTAATTTTTCTATAATAGATTGCAATGAGTCACTTTTTTGGGTCACCCGGTAAAACATCCCAATAAATCTATGAATAATGCCTGAAATTAAGGAGCCTGGCTTACCACAGTTGCTCTTCATTTTGAAAATTGAGATACCCCTTCTGTAATTTCCTAACGCATGTGATCTTGCAAATGTATCTGGTCAAAAATCACCTTTTTCCATCTGAAACGACACAAATGAATACTGCAAATTATTCTCACGTCCCTAAGATAAGATTTATAGACAGTACACTACAAATTGAAACAAAGACATTATACAGGTACTGCCAAAACGATATGGAGTAACTGGAATGAAAAGCATTCATCATCAAACTGCCTAAATATGAGTGTCTAGCAAATAACATAGCACAGAGGAAAACATGAATTTTGTCTTCCTGTTAACGTTCAAACCATATTGTCAATTTTTGTTACTTCAACTTAATTCCGTTGTTCTTTGCATTACCTTAAAAACTCCTTTGTTCCTCCTCAACCTCAAAACCCCCCTTTAAATACTGGTATCTATTTCTAAAAATTACATGCCTCACAAAGCAAGGCACCTGATTTACCGCATGCCACCAAGATAACTTGTGACCAGGTCTGTGTGTGGTTTGATCGAGTTGCATAGAGCTTCTATCATTATTGCACACATTCGAAAATTAATAAATTGTTAGCAAAGTATCATTCAACTCTGATTCTTCCTGTACAAAAATACAAGGCTAAAGTTGGCCTTGTACAGGCCAAGTTTTAGCCTTGTAGAGGGGATTATGACACCTTGTTATGACCTTGTACTAACCTTGGAAGAAAATTACAAGGCTATCAGTAAGATTCCAAGTTGCAACCAGTCTAACACAAGGTTTCCACAAGGCTTCTACAAGGCTAATTAGCATTTTTCGAGCCATTTACAAGGTTACAGCAAGGCTATTCCAGGCTATAACAAGGTCACAAGGCCATAACTACAAGGCTTGTACATGGCTATTACATGGCCTTGTATTTTCGTACAGGTTTTCAGAATTGCTAAAAGGTCTATTGTCACATTTTATATTAAAACTAGACTTTTAAGACCCTCTGTTTTCTTCACTCACTAATTAATGTTTCTTTATTCAGTTGAATAATATGACAATAAAAGACCAGCAGCAACCAGGACAATATGAACATGGACTCAAATGTATGTGAAAAAGGCCAACGTAAAATTCTAGATGACAGATTTCTTTTAATAAAATGGTTTGGAAGAAATTTAGGGTTTTTTGCTGTAAATAAATCTGCTGTATTGTTCTAGCCTAGAAAAGCCTTGCTATAACCTTGTAAACAGTGGCGGACACTTGGGGGGGGGGCGAGGGGGTGCAATGGCCCCCCCAATGTTGACTAGAACAATGATCTTTTGTTTGAAAACAATAGAAACAAACAATGCTTTTCAATTGAAACAATAGCTTTGCCCCCAATACTTGGCAAAGTGTTCGCCACTGCTTGTAAATGGCTTGAAAAATGCTAAATAGCCTTGAAGAAGCCTTGTAGCAACCTTGTGTTAGACTAGTTGTACCTTGGAATCTTGTCTTGTAATTTCCTTCAAAGGTTAGTACAAGGTCATAACAAGGTCATAATCCCCGCTACAAAGGATACAAAGTTTAGCCTTAAATTTTTATACAGGTAAGCAACAAACTGGCATGTAACAAGCAGAACAGGCCAGTAATACATTGAATAAAGCACAGAAAGCATGAAATTAGCGTACTTAACTCCGCTAGAGTGGGGTATTCCTCCTTTTTAAAGGCCTCCTACGATGTGTTGCATGCTGCGTGAATCGAGCAATGAAAAAGAACAACAAATGAACAAAAAAAAACTTATTTGGCAAAGAGATGTAAAGCTACAGCATGGCACGCTATTGCAAAACTTTCAGAAGGAAAGCAATTAATACACTTAGTATTTGTTTATAGGAAATATTTTTCTAACAATTTTACTGTCAGATCACTAAAGAATTAAGACGTTACACTAAGATGGGTTTTTTTAAATAAACTTTCTTTAGACAATACGTTCAAGTTGACGCTACATCATCAGACACTTTACCCACGACATTTGGTGTACCGCAGGGGTCTATCCTGGGACCAATGATATTAAATCTTTATGTAAATGATTTACAAGATCATTTTCTATCCAGTTCAGTACAATATGCTGATGACACAACAATATATGAAGCGTGTAAGCCGAAGGACTTAGAAAATGCCCAATATCTACTGAACAACTCCTTAAAGCTATCAAATTTTTCTTAACTAATTAATAACTGATAAATTTTGAAATGGAAAGCATCCCACCAAACCAGTTTCGGACCTTCATATGATCATAAGGCCTAAGTTTACGTCAAATGTTTCTCCTTCAGCCAGCCACATTTTGCCTTATTGACACATATAAGGGGCCTAGTTTGTAGCCCCTTATATAAGCGCAATTGAACAGATTTTGAAATTGTTTGTTATTTTCATCGCGGATCTCATTTTCATAATTATCGTAATTCTATTCTCAGAGACAAATTTATCTATGAAATCTTGACTAAGTTCTCAAACTCATGGAACTCACGTCAAATCCGCCACTGGATGAGGGGGTCTGGGGGCAAAGCCCCCAGGATAATTTTCTGGGACACGCCCTTTACTTTGGCTTAGAACACTTCTACCGATCACACGTTAGCTGGTGGTGAAATAGAATCGTTGATCATTTCGTAACAGTTGTTTAAATTAGCATCCCCAGGAAACTATTTTTGTAAAAAGATGATATTCTTTGGTTTAGAATGCATCCCATCTTTACCAGTGCCCAATTGAAAACTTTCATAATTAGGTAACAGTACTTTTATAAATTACCACCACAGGAAAATTTTTGCGCAAACACACCATAATTTGTCCCAGAATGGTTCTAACAATCCAATTTGCCTGGCCTCAAAATTGAAATCTTGACAATTCTGTAATAGTTTGTCTCGGAAATTTTTCAAAAATCCAACCTATTATACATTGGCTTAGAACGACTCTCCCAGTCACTTTCCAGCATTTCTCCGAAAAAATCTTACCCTACTACCCATCCTATCAGAACTACTTTCTCCTCATTTGGTTTGTGAAAAAGATGTTGACTTAGATCTTTCACAAGCAATGTTGTTGAGATGTGCAAGTTCGGAGGGCACATAGAACGGGGGTCTAGGGCCTTCGCGACCAGAAAAAAAATTCCGAGTCAGTGCCCTACAGATCGTTGGAAAATGCAATAAGACAGCAAGATTGTACAAACCGATACTCACAATATAATTGCCAAAGATCATTGGCCTTACCCCCCCCCCCCCCAATAATTTTACACCGGAATTAGACGAATTAGAAAAGTGGTTGTGGAGAATATTGGGGGGGGCGACCGCCCCCCTTGCCCCCCCCCCTCCCGGCGCTTCTGGTACTAGCGTATGATCGTAAAATTGGCAAATATATCAATGATATACATACAACCTCATCACATTCCAAATCGCCTGTCTCTGTTTTGATGATGTTCCTTGTGTGTTTCTTCACCAAAATATAAGGCCTGGACTGACCGAGTCGACTGATGGTGATAATAGGGCCTAATATTTTGGTGGAGAAGAGACACGAAGAACATCATCAAAACAGAGACAGATTGGCTATTTTTTCACAAACAACTGACTACTCCCAATAAATAATCAACTGGTTCAGAAAAATTGGCACAACTTACCATTAATGGTTCCACACTGGCCTTACGAACGATATACGATACGACGAGGTGAAATGTTTCATTTTGGAACATTTTCTTTTAGCCTCATTTTCAAGCGACCAAAAGAAGGGTTTTTGGGAAAAGTGGAAAAAGAATGATTGAATTTTCAAAATTATTTAATTTGATATTCTTTCATTTCAAATTACACAGGAGTCTTTGAGGTCGACGGTACTGCCATTTCAGCATATTTTTACGTTGGTTTTTAAGAATTCAGCGGGGTATTCGCGTTCGGCATTCAGTTTTGTCCGAGAGACGTATATGGCAAGCGAAATGCACAAGAATTCGAAAAACCTAGTTTATCGCCGATAAACCCACTTTTTCGATCGAGAAACTAGGTTTTTCACTGATAAAGTAGGTTTATCGATCGATAAAGTGGGTTTATCGGAGATAAACCTAGATTTTCGATCGATAAAGTGGGTTTCTCGCCGATAAAGTGGGTTTCTCGCCGAGAAACCTACTTTATCGATCGAAAAACCCACTTTATCGACCAGAAACCCACTTTTTCACCGAGAAACCCACATTATCGATCGAAAAGTTAGGTTTTCATCGATAAAGTAGGTTTCTCGATCGATAATGTAGGTTTTTCGATCGATAAGGTGGGTTTTTCGATCGATAAAGTGGGTTTATCAGCGATAAAGTTGGTTTCTCAAGCGAGAAAGTGGGTTTTTCGATGAGAAAAACGTGGTGTTCCAAAGCCGGGTGTGTACGCATAATATTACAAACAGATCGAGTAAAGCATGTTTGCATTGTTGGAATATTTTGAATATAGATTCTTTTCAGCTCAAGTAAATGATAGAATTATCCAAATTATGAACAATTTACAGTCGATTTATCTCGTAATTATGAATGTATAGGACCACAGCGTTTCAAATACGAGTATACAGTTGCGTCACCTGAAGAAAATATCCCCCCTAAAAAATATCCTGTAGAAAATATCCTTCCATTGCCGGTACTTGGAGGGGTTTATCATTGTGAGTATCAAAATGATGGCGAACAGCAATGACGATGATGATTTTCAAGACTTGCTATCAAATGCGATTTCAAATGTGCAGAGCTTACGGCATCTGCAGTATGGCAAGAAATTGAATGGGCCATCGCGGGTTAAACCAAAAAAAGCCACGTGGACCAAAGCCAAAATCGTTGCAGCTCAAACTATACCATCTGACAGATGCATCTGGCCTCCCGCATTTTAACTATCCATCCATGTTGCCTTGTGTTTTCAATAGGCCGTTGTAAAGTTGTCATTGAAAGACTGGAATTTTTTATTGAAAAAAAAGGTTTTGATGGAAAGCCAAACTTTCGTGTGAAAAATCCAGCTTTTCCAAACGAGAAACCCACTTTATCACCGAGAAACCAACTTTATCACCGAAAAACCCACTTTATCGATCGAAAAACCTACTTTATCGACCGAAAAACCTACTTTATCGATGAAAACCTAACTTTTCGATTGATAATGTGGGTTTCTCGGTGAAAAAGTTGGTTTCTGGTCGATAAAGTGGGTTTTTCGATCGATAAAGTAGGTTTCTCGGCAAGAAACCCACTTTATCGGCGAGAAACCCACTTTATCGATCGAAAATCTAGGTTTATCGCCGATAAACCCACTTTATCGATCGATAAACCTACTTTATCAGTGAAAAACCTAGTTTCTCGATCGAAAAAGTGGGTTTATCGGCGATAAACTAGGTTTTTCGAATTCTTGTGCATTTCGCTTGCCATAGACGTAGGAGGAATTTTCAAATGAAATGCTAGCCTCGATTTGATTTGATTATGCTCAGCACGAAGAGTGTCCAGAGAGACTGTACCACAGGGGGGGGGGGCGTTCTTGTTTTTCCATGCACTCTTGGAGGTAAATAGGGATAAGAATTAAATCTTATAGCCCAGTAAAGGTAACTCTGTTTTCTGCTCTAGTGCACAGCGAGATGCCGTTTCGCAAAACCACTCTCCTCAGAAAACAGTTAATTTCTGCAATATTACTCGGTCTATCCATCGAAAAGCGGTAAAAAGGATGTTGTTCTCTATAATCTGGGCAATCAAAAGATTTCTGAATCGCAATGTTTCCGTCAACTCTGGCCTTGCAAATCCTTCCTCAAATCTTTTTGCTGATTTCAGAACAGTGGAGATACCTCCAAAACTACTGGAATCGCTCCATCTTTATTTAGCTAAGTAGTTGATCTACAACTTTGCTAAGTCTGATTGAAAAAGCTAGGCTAGATCTCCTGCAATCGAATTTTACATTTCTGTTTACTTTTCGACATCGAAGGGGAAAAGCGTTGGTCAACAAACAGTGAAGGTAGGTAAAATTTAGAAAAATCTTCACGGGTTTCTTTTGTCTCCTTCGCTTTTTAGCCGTCTGATTGGACCTTGAAAATGAGGCTTTGGCAGGGGCGGACTGGGCATCAATTCCTTACCGGGAAATTAGCTGTTAGGGGCCCCATATTTGTAGAAGCTCAAATTTAACTTGTAAACTAGCTAGCATGTTTGAAAGTTGCTTCGTAGTGTTTCTAGTGGTGTAGCCAGATTTTTACCTTAAAAGGAGGCAACTTTGGGCAAATCAAGTGAAACGAGGGCCTGGGCCTCGGTCCAGGAAAATTTGTAAGTTTACAATTTTACAATTTACAAGCAGTCAAGTAATTGAGATGTTTTGGAAAAAGTGAATTCACATTTCACAAGCGACGGCTAGTTTCGTGGCAGCTTTAAAACAAATTATACTTTTTTTTATCAAATTCTCGATTGATTATGGCACAGCTAAAATAAAAAAACAAGCAAAACGAGCTGAACATTTGAAATACCACTTCGTTTAACTTCCAAGAAAATGTTTTCATGTGGACGTAATGAGAGCCTAAATAAAGCATACAACAGCCATGACAAATAAAGTGGTAGGGTATCGAAATAAGGGGTCTGGGGAGAAATTTTTAGAGCATACGCCGTTTACTTTGGCTTAGAACACTTCTTGCAATCTGATATTAGCGGTGCTAAAATAGAATTTGATCATTTCGTAACAATTGTTTTTCAAATTAGCATCCACAGTAAAGTTTTTGAGGAAACAGAATTTTATATTGTCTTAAATTTTCTTATTTCAAGGCTATCATGGTTTGTCACAATTTATCATAGTTCGCTTGGGAAAATTTTGTAAAAGCGTACCTTTGGCTTAGAGTGACACTCCCAATGCCCTCAATCACTCTCCAGTATTTTTCGGATAGATTCCTTTCCTTCCCTTCCCTACCTATACAAACCAATTTCTCATCGTTTTTGAAATAAACTCGAAGATCATCTTTTGACAGAAGTAGGGGGTGGCAAGTGCCCCCATCCTCATCCGTGGCCTCGCCACGCCACTGGCATACAAAGTTGCACAAAGTGGCTGACAGTAGCCAGGAATACATACGTCTTGAAGTGCGAGCGAAGTGAGCTGAAAATTTTAGGGCATATATGGGCTTGAACAGTGTTAAGATATCATTTACAATTGCTAATTTTTTTACTGTGGGCCGCCAGTAAGCATTTGAGTCCAAAACAGGACCCAAGGCAAAAAGTTGCTATTGTCTTGACAAGGGCCCACAGGGAAATTTCCCGGTATCCCGGTGGTGGGCCAGTCCGCCACTGGGCTTTGGCGGTTTCGACCATGGGCCACGAGCAATCGGCTATGTACGACGAATGATTCCTATGCTTTTTCCCCCAAAAATGTTGCCAATATTCCTGTATCTCAAGTCGCATGTAGAGGGTTAGATTGAGCATGGTCTGGGCAAAAATCAGACTTCATTGCACTTTTCTGCAAGGCGTGAGAGAGAGCCAGTGTTACAATTGTTCCCAGTCTCGCCTACATATATATGAGATGAACTTGGGGGAGCAACGAAAATCTGTTGTTTCTAATCCCATCAAAATGCAATGAATGTTAATTACATAGAGGTAGTGACTTTACAATCTTCTTTTGGGATAGCGAATTGCGATAAAATGAAAGTGGCAGTTAAGAGGGATATAATTCATCTAATCATGGATTACTTCAAAAAGTGGCAAGATTAAAGGAATTGAGTCCATATAAATAGCTGAGCGTTAACGCTATGCTGACGAACTGCTGACGGTCCTTTGTTATAGCAAGGATTAAGAAGTCTTTGATCTCCACTACTAATGACTTTAGCACAATTGTGCGATAACAAAGGGCCGTCAGCAGTTTGTCAGCATAGCGTTAACGCTCAGCTATTTATATGGACTCAATTCCTTTAAGATGACAAACTGATACAGTAAAAACTATAAATTGAAGAATCTTCTGACAGAAAGTGGCAGTTTTAAGACCCCGTTTACACGGTAGCGGATCACTTTTGATCCGATACAAAAAGCGTTGCGGATCAGCCTCCCGTTTACACGAGCTCGAAGTGATCCGATACATTTCTGCTCCGCTATCCGCATCAATTTTGATCCTGCTACGAAAGCGAACTGGCTTTGTGTCGGATCACTTTTGTACCGGATCACTCTTGCTCTGCGCCGTGTAAACGCAAGGGATCCGCATCAATTTTGATTCGGATTCATTACGAGGGTATTTTCTATACAAACGAGGTTTAATCATAATTGCAGTTTGTTTTGAAATTTTGACGTTAAAAGGAAATCACTAAAAATCCGAGAAAATCTTGAATGTGACCTCGCCCTATTTCTATGGCGACCGCTGATCCGCTACCGTGTAAACGAGACCGTGATCCGATACAATTTTGATCCGCTACCGTGTAGACGGGAGGGTGATCCGTAACACTTTGATCCGCAACACTTTTGATCCGCTACCGTGTAAACGGGGTCTAAGTCCCTATCATACCGCATCTGATAACTATTTATCTTTACGGTGGTGGTTCAGGGCGATGATAGCTTACGTATCACTTTCAATATTTCACCGTTTCAATTTCATGGTTTTCAATATTTCCAATAGCATGTCTAGTCTACGGTCGATGTCCTTTGGTTTATTTAAAGATAAGACGATTACTCTTCTGGCAACGAATTTTCTCTGGTATGTATCCTTTTATGGACTTCAAGACTTCCATTCCTTTTGAAGCATTTTCCACACACATCACACGGAAACGGTCTCTCCCCAGTGTGTAACCTATTATGGACTACAAGATGTTCCTTCGTATTGAAAGATTTTTCACACGTATTACACGAAAATGGTCTCTCTCCATTGTGTATCTTTCTATGGGTTGCAAGATGTTTTCTTTGTTTGAAACATTTTCCACATAAATCACAAGGAAACGGCCTTTCATCAGTGTGTGTTCTTTTATGGACTACAAGATGATCCCTCTGATTGAAGGACTTTTTACACACATCACACTGGAACGGCCGTTCTCCAGTGTGTATCCTTTTATGGACATCACGACTTCCGCTATACCTGAACGACTTTCCACACACGTTACACGGAAATGGCGTTTCTCCAGTATGTGTCCTTTTATGGGCTACAAGATGTGCCCTCTGATTGAAAGATTTGTCACACACATTACATGGAAATGGCCTTTCTCCGGTATGTATCCTCCTATGACCTTCAATACCTGCGCTGTGCCTGAATGATTTTCCACAAATATTACACGGATATGGCTTTTCTCCAGTATGTATCCTCATATGGTTTACAAGACTGCAGCTCTGACGGAAGGCTTTTCCACACACGTTACATATAAATGGTCTTTCTCCGGTGTGTATCCTGTTGTGAACTACAAGTTCACCCTTCAATTTGTATGCTTTTCCGCATACTTCGCACAAAAATGGTCTTGCTGGTTTTTCTCCAGTATGTCGCATGTTGTGAACTTTAAGAGATCCTCTTTCCATGAAGGATTTCCCACAAATATTACATGAAAACGGTTTTACACCAGTGTGTCTCTTCTCGTGCCTTTTAAGATATCTATTATTTTTGAATGATTTCCCACATACGTCACATGCAAATTGTCTCTCTTCGTTAAGTGCTCCTTGACGTTTTTCACAACTTCCTGGAAAATTAAAATACATCCCGTAAAAATCACATGAAAGTGGATTTTCATTAGTTTAAAGCTTACTACCGGCTGTCCCAAAAAAGTTTACTCCCGTTTGAAAAATCATCAACATTTGATTGAACGGCCGATCTTCAATTCTATTTTTTTGCAAAGTAGATCCAGGACCAAATTATTTTCCCAGACATATCTAACCTTGTAATTGGTTTAAAATTAACAAATTTAACTCTTTTTAGGACTACCTGGTTTTGAATCATACTGCAAAAAGCATTTATGCTTGCTAGTATAAAGCTTCTAGTTTGGTCATAAATGACAGAGAGAAATGCACACTACCATTGAAGATTTCGATGACTGACAAATCTGAAAATTTTGACTTTTAGGCAAAATTGAGTATTTTGCTTAAAAAGTATGGCTCAAAATAAAGTTTTTCAATGTGTAATTGTTCTACCTTGTTGCATCAGAAGGACACATTTTAGCACAAATATTTTTGGATCTTTGAAAAAGCAAGTCAAAAAGAAAATGTTATTAAAAATTTAATAATCAATTTTTGGTGATTCTTTAAACAGGAGTACTTTTTTTGGGACACTCGTACCAACAACTTGTCATGATTGCATTTTCGTACTGACTTCATCAAAATCATCACCATCATCATCATCATCATCATCATCATCGTCTCGTTATCATTATAATCATAATCATAATCATGTATAAATCCCCAAATGGCCTCGTACCCGAATACCTTTTCAATTTGTTTATCAAAAATTCGACTGGCATTGCCAGAAAACTGAGAAATACTGAAACTGATCTTTCGCTACCCTTACGGAACGGAAAACTAACAAGAGGGAGACGGCTATATCTTTTCGTGGACCGAAGCTTTGGAATCGCCTTAACATTCATGTTAAACAGGCACCCTCCCTTCCTACCTTTAAAGAAAAGAAGTAACAACTAAATAAAGTAAAAAATGCGTATTATGTTATCATTACGAACATAGGTTCCAAATCTTTAAAAAAGCTGGTGTAAAATTCAGTGACCTATTTCTTTGAACTGAATGACTTCAAAGAAACTTAAGCTATTTCTCTATAATTCTACCGTTGGACTTTTCTGAAATCTTCGATATTTTCAGAATTAGAGTGTTTTTTTACTTTTTCAAGAATTCAAGAAAAATTTTCAAAAAAACTTAAAACCATCGTAATTTCTAAACTGTTTGAAGCAACATGAAATAATTTCGAAGAAATTCATAGTTTATGGATGTCTACAATATGGTATCAAGCAAAAGTCTGTCACTTTTCTGGTTTATGATTTAGAAATTTGATGACGTCACACCCTCAAATGAGTTGAAATGTAAGATATGCCAAAATTTTGAAAAATATTCAAAACTTTTGAAAAATCCAACGGTAGAATTAAATATAAGTGGCTAAAGTTTGTTTCAAGCCACTCAGTCTGAAGAAATAGATCACAGAATTTTACACCCAACTTTTTACGCAGAGTTAAAGATTTGGAAGCTATGCTATCATTACGTGACATTTTTTGGTTTTGCTGTTTTTCGTTTGCTTTAATTTGTAGATATATAATTCTAATGGCCTAACCGTGCCTTAATGATTAAAACAGAATTGAACAGCACATCATCATCCTCAATATCACTTTATTTCAAGTAGGCTGAAAAGATATCTGCCTTTTATTTGACTATATTCACAGCTAGTTTGGGTCTCCAATGAGGAATGCATGTCGTATCCAGGTATCGGACCCCCAGTTTAATATGAATGCTTTGTATTAACCATATTTTAACCAGTGGGCCCCCTATCGAATTTTTTTAATAACTCCCAAACGATGCTACCTACAATGCTAAAACTCCTTGACTTTTCCTAAGATTTAGTTGGCAATCAGAAAATAGAAATTTCAACACCTATTGTTTGACCACATGTCCACCACATGCCCAAATTTGGAGAGTGGTCATAAAGAAATTCTTTAAAACGGCTCTAATGTCTTCCTTTGTTACTAAATCTCAACAATATATATACCATTCGATTTGTCTCGATGAGTACTTTCTTTTGATATATAATTTATTCATATTTGCTGACATCAGCAGTTTATAATTTCTATGACGTCATCAATCTTTATGACGTCATATTCATAATGAATGAGTAATTTTTGCATGCAAAATTGATGGAATTACCTCAAATATCGATGAAGGTACTTGATTTCACCAATAATATGCGAAATTAATGGTTTTAAATGATATTTATTGAGCTAACAATTTTGCATCGAATCGAATTTCCATTATTTAATTAGTTAATTTATTAGAAACCAAAAAGATCCGTATGAAATCATACGAAACTACAAATTAATGGTGTCAAGCAGGTATTTGGATGGTTTTCTGCCAATTTCATCTAGCTATTTGCTAATAATGGGCCCTTTTCTGCAAATAGCTCGATCTTCTCAAAATTTGCATTGTTTTGGTTGCCTAGCAACCAATCACCTGACTTTTGATTTTTTTATGCTCTTTTTAGATTCTCCTTTGTTCAATAATGACACAGGGCAAGTTTCATTGTCATAGCTGTTATACTTGCGGAGAAAAACAGGGGGGCGAAAAACGCTCCCCCCCCCGGTAGAAAATCACATTTTTTACCCGGTTAAAATAGGGTTAACAACGTTGTAGTTGTACAAACTATAACGACTGGTCGTAGATATTGCAGCATCTTTCAAATCTTTAAAAAAGTGGGTGTAAAGTTCTGTGATGTTTTTCTTTGAATTGAATGGCTTGAAAGAAATTTATGTCAATTTGCTGTAAATCTGCCGTGGAAATAGTTTGATATCTTGATTTTTTTCAAAATGGTGGCAATTTAAATATCTTTGAAAAAATTAATGGAAAATTTTGAAAAAATTTAAATCATCGTTAATCCCAAACCAATAGAGGAACAATGACACAACCTTCAAGAGAAACATAGTTTATGAAGGTCTACCATATGGTGGCAAACAGAAATCTGCAACTTTTCTGGTTTAGGATTTAGAAATTTGATGACGTCATAGCCTCAAATTTAATAAATGCCACCATTTTAAAATTAATCAAGATATCAATATATTTCCATTGCAGATTTACAGCAAAAAATCCCAGGTTCCTTCCCAATCATTTATTTCAAAGAAAACTGTAATAAAATTTTACACCCACATTTTTAAAGATTTGAGCCTTATGTTAGTTATTGCTATTCATACAGACGACATATGACGTGACTTTATCCATTCACCCGACTTTAAATCAGACTTGGGGTAACTGAAACCATTACAAAACATAGCGTCACATTGGGATTCACAGACTTCCTCGTTTATTTCTCGAAATAAATCAATTCTTAAAGTTTAGAAGCTGTCAAAATCATTGCAAAACTGTAGCAGGTAGATAGGCAAACATGGAAAAGGGAGGTTGACTTGAAAAAAGCGCCGAGCTACTTGCAACACATGGAGTTTGTGACGCTGCATACAAAATTATCGTTGCAAGGTAACGTTTCTCACAGCATTCGTCGATTGAATTTATGCTTTCAAAATAGCTTATTCGTGCAACTGTTTTGTTGACGTCGATCTGACTGACAGCTGCTACGTATCTTTTCCTAACTCCCCAACTATGTAGCCATGCCTTTAGAGCTCTACTTAGTCCTCCTCTTTATTAAGCCCTATCTCTAATAAGGCATTCACTTCTAGGCACTTGTTCTAAATAAACACTGGTTCTAGTGTCCAAAGCAAACGGTTACCGCAAGGTTTCCCCTTTACTTTAAGTGGCAAGTCTGGAGTTTCCAAAATGAAAGAAGCACCCGCGGGGCTTGAAAGAGTTCTTTTTATATTCCAATAAAAAGTTACAATATATATTACGAGCTAAACTACACTACATACAGAATTACTCTACAATACGAGCTACCCTACACTACTTACAGAACTACCCTACAATACTACTACAACGATACCCCAAGAAGCAAAAGGCAATGTCTACCCGATGCCATTAACATATAGATATATAAGAAAGAGAAGAAACTAATCAAAATACAAGACAAGAAAAATACATGACATGATCAAAAAAACAATTAGACCTACGTAAAATCTACTCATAAATTACTACTAAATGGGGAAAGGTTGTGGCATGTAACAAAATTTGGAACTATCTTAATCAGATCGACCAGTTAATTGTAATATATTCCTATTAAAGTCTTCATCACCATACAGTAAAAGCTCCGTAAGAAACTTATTTGAAGGATCAATATATCCAAATGGTCGCAGTAGCGAAAAGACTCCAGCGAGAAGATCACGTCGTTCCTCATAAAAAGACGGGCAGTGCAACAAAAATAGTTTTCACTGTAAAGCAAATAGATAGCATACGTACAATAGTTTCAATATCTACCCTTGCTACTTGAGACACGTTTAACATGCAATATTCAATTCATCGTTGCCTGTCAAAAGTTGGAGCCTTTATTATGGGACACCTGGTAAATGCCTAATATAACTGCCCATACTTTGAGATATGCCGCATTTGCTGGAGATTATGCGATGGTACTACATAGAGTGATTCTGGGGTTCATTCATTTTTCATTCATGTTTCAGTTTATATCCTTTCAACACGGTAACCCCGTCGGCAAAGGTAGCTTTTCAGGGTCCCGTGACAAAATTTACATTTTAATATTTACAAGTTAAAATCTACAAATAAAAATAAATAATCTAATTACAAAACTGAAGTGAAATTAAAATTGATGCATAGTGATCAAACCGAGAGTGGCAGGACACAATCAGACCGGACCAGAACAAATCAGACCCCACCACCCTGAAATGCCACACTTCCATGCAGCACCCCATGGTAGGCAAAGAATCCGATCGACCCCAGTCTAATCCAACTGCATGCCACCACCCATGATCATGCTTTAAATTTGCTGTGTAAAAGCATACAAAGAAATTGTTAAATACCTTTCATAGTCGGAACAAGATGAATGCATGTCTATTTCTGCTATGAAGGGCACCGGTATTGTATTTTGTTGGGGTTTTTGTTCGAACTGTGATAAAAAAGAACTCAATGCAAAATTACCATTTTTTGGATCATCTTTGTTGATGCTTGAGTAAACGTTTAAATTGCCATCCACATCATCGTTTCCGTTCTTCTCAAGAAGAGTCGTTGGGATCTTTTCAGAACTGTTTGATCCTGTCATGGTTTGTAGAATGACAAAGCTTACAGTTGGTCCTGTTTCATTCACTGACGGAGATACAGGACATGCTTCTTCACCACTTAAGGAAAGGCTAGCATCTCGAGCTGTTATTCGGAGTGATTCCTCTATGTCGCTGCTTGGCAATGCTCGATTCTGAAAAAATAAACCTTTTTTGCAGTCATCTTTCTTCTGTAAATTCGAACAATTTTGTATTTTAGATTTTCATTTTGAAATCATTTATACTGTAATTATTTTAATAGTAGGTATATTCCATTAATTGTAAGATTGTTGACGGAGGGCCCCTTGTAAATTAGCAAATTAGCCTTTGCTGAAGGGTTGCCCATAAATGAAATGAGAAATGAGAAATAGTACTAAATAAACAATTACGCCACAGACGAATTCAAATTGATTTGATTGGTCGATTTATCATGGCGTGCAGAAGATTATGCTAACAACTCCCAAGCGTCATCTTTAGCACAGTGGACCATTCTGCAGTCATATACGAAGGAGCTGTTTGGATTGCAGCTCGGGAACGCATGGGAGTTTCCTTGGTACCAAAGTAGATATATGCGGGGGATTCACTCCACATATTTTACATAAGAAACTTGGCCCTGGTTTTCGTGGTAGAGTTAGCGTCGCTAAAAAGAACAAATTATTGTGTTAAAAGCTTCTTGACCACATGTATTTTTTATAAGAAACTGCCCATAAGAAACTCAGCTCTCAGATCGCCAAAAAATTAACTCTAATACTGGGAAAATATAAGCTAAGAAACTGTTTATTTTGATGAAGGAGATCCTTGTCATATTTTACTTTACTTTACTTTCACTTGTTTCCTGTATCCTATTACTCGTAAGGTACTTGAGTAATGTCTAAACACTGGAAAGGCTTAAAAAACATTGTTTTGAAATGTTCACGAGGGAACAGGTAGTGAACACGAAGATTGTTGTGGAACCTCTAAGAAACTCGTAAGAAACTCTGAGGACTCAAAATCTGATACTTTTAAGAAATTTTCAGTACTGGGCCAAATTCTTAGTTTCTTATAAAAAAATACAGGTATTCCTACAATCGAATTAGACTCAATACATGTCGTAGTTTCGCTTTTTGACTGAACTGATAATGCTACAACTACGAATCGTTTCCGTAGCCTCACTCCATAAGGACCCACGCTCATTTCAGTGAGTTGAATTGTTGTTGTTGTCGTCGCTGCACTGAGGGCCTTACTTCCCTAGAGCTGTAACACCGGACAAAATGTCCATCAGCGACAAGTTTTTGTTGTACCGTCGTGTGCTGGTCAGAATATGACTTAGAGGAAGGCGGTTTTGCGTTTATGGCTAGAATGAACCTTCATCTTAGTTCTGATAGCAAATTGTATGGTACAGCAGTTCTGAAAAACTGCTTTAATAGCGTTTTAAGATCAGTGCTTCTGACAAAAAGATAGCCGATGATTTAGGCCCAATAGATATTTCAGCTATATTCTCAAAAAGAACCCGAATCGAAAGACATCTTGATACATTTTTTAGAATGTTTGAATGTACACAATTTTGTTCTAAATTTCAATGTGAAAGTTCATGAGTCTATCGTCTATCAATATCGATAACTACGAGCATTTACAAGAAAGAACAAAATCACAGACAAAATCACAATTTGCAGTGGTAACGTTTGGGTTGGTAGTAACTTTAGTACACTTACTGTTTAAAAATACTTTCCAATCTATAACAAAAACTAACAACTTTTCTCACCTTCGAATTGACTTTTGATTGAATTTGTAATTTTCCGGAAGAGGCAAAGATTGTTTCTTATAACAAACAAGTGAAGAGGGGGACTTGATTTTAAACGTTTGGTCAGAAAGGAGGGGCTTAAAAAAGAGGGGGCCAAGGAGAGCTTTAGAAAAGGCTAAGAGATTACTTTGATCAATAATCAGAAACAAAGAGCGATCGGGATAAAACGGCAACATATTACTTCAAAAGACTTTTGCGACAAATTATCATAATATCAAACAAGGACTGATTTTGTAAAACAATAGCACAAGTTGCTCTTGATTGACACCTGAATTCCAAGTGATTAGCGATCGCAGACAAAGGAAATTCTCTCAACCAATAAGTCAATACAAGCAAAGCCGCAAAAGTTTCCCTCAAACCAGGTAGCTAGCTCACTCGTTGTTTATTCCAGAAATTGTTTTGAAGAGTAAACATGAGCATAGATCGAAAGAAGAAGGACATATCAATTCATCTGCCCCGGCATTTAATTTGTCTGGTTCAAAAGCCGATTGGGAGGGGATCAAATTTTCTTATTTTTGTGGGCATAATCAAAATACTTACTGCTCAGCTTCTGAACCAAAGAAATAAGATGCCCGAGGTAGATATATCCTTCTTCTTTCGATCCATGCTCATGTTTGCTCTATAAAACAATTCCTGGAATGCACAAAGAGCGCACTAGCTACATGGGTTTCAGAGAAAATTTGCGGCTTCGTTTGTTTTAGCAATCGTTAATCGCTTTGAATTCAGGTGTCAACAAAAGCAATTCCTGCTATTGCCTTACAGGTCTGTCCTTGTTTACTGTGCAAATATCCTCAACAACGATAACTCTTAGGATGCTAAATTGCTACACACTTACGTTTTGATAAGGATCCTGGTCTTTCAACACATCTTTTTCATCACTGTTGTTTTGTCTGGCGTAGGCGTGTTCATTGAAGCAATCTTTTAAATGTTTCTAAACAGGAGTAAAATTAAGTTTTCTCAACATAAAATATCTTGATATTTTTCACATATTGGCAAAATTCCCCCACTGTTAAAAATATATTGAAATTAATCCTGGTGAGCTTTTGATTCTTCCTCGTCAAATCTGCTTTGTTTGCCAGCAGCAACTTCATTGTTGTCAGCCAGGTGTGTACAAGCAGGAATGAAAGTAAAGTTTAATTTGTGTCACCATAAAATACTGTAGCTACTTTGGCAATCATTTTTACAACAAATCCTAAGAGGCAAAATAATCGTAAAGGGTAAACTTTAAAGTGTAAATAATCTAAGCATACATTAAGATTGAAACTTTGGGACGATCAAACTTTAGGACAAATTCTTGTCCGAAAGTTTAATTGTCCCATAATTTCAAATTGTTTGAAATGAAACAAACACAAATTTCTCCCATGCCACCGTTAAAAAGTGAAATACCGTCATCAGAGATCCTGCTTCCAAAGTGAGTTTCCACATTGCAGTCGTCAGTAACAATGTTCTTGAGTCGATGAAGACACCTGTTCTTTGCATTTGCAATCTTAAAACTGCTTTCAGAACAATTTTGTTGAAGACTTTTGATGCATCTATGTAGTTAGTTTAGGTTGCACATGATTAATTAACGTAAAATGACAATTAGTTTTAACATAATTATGGAAAAATTGTTTGTCTGAAACTATTTTTGTCCGTGTTTACTAGGTCTTTGCAAAAGCTGTATAGAGACAACTGGCCCTGACATGTGTTGCACCAAATTTCTCCAATGGTGGTAGCCTACGCACAATAAATTTATTTCACCGTGTCAGCTGATGCCGAATGATTCTACATACATCTGCATGGCTCTGATGAAGGCTTAATGCCGGAACACAAAAAACAAATATACAAGGGGCACATTCTAATTCTCTAATTGTCGTAGCCCATTCACGACAAATATGCCTACCAAGACAAATATATCTTAGAACAAAAATATTTACCTTGTAACTTGCCAGATGATTAATTGTATTGACATGTTTTTCAATGTCATTTTGATAACGTAGAAACACATCACAAAGTTGACATTCAAATATAGACACACTGACAATGAATTCACTTCCTGCAATGCAAAACAGACTTCATGCAGTACAGAACTTGTGCTCGAACTTGTGCACATTACAATGGTCTCCCTGCCTAAGAATTCTTGTTTAGAAAATGCACTATGTTTCACATGGCTTGAATATCTTATTCTAATGTAAAAAATTGTTGTCATGACTGACGAAGATTTTTATCGAAACGTTTGAAGGGATAACAGTTGTGTTTTTATTTTTCTATTCTGTTAGAGTTGAAGATGGTTTAGTTTAGTACAATTCTTGTCATGTTAATGAATGTCTCATTCAATTCTTATTCTGGCCATCCCCCAGGCAGCCAGGGCGTCACATAAATTTCTTGCACAAATACCTGGCTGCAGTGAAAATCTTTTGACGAATGCCCAGGAGCAAGGCACTGAGAACATCTCACAAGTAACTTTATAAGCAAGAGCTCCAGGTGTCGTCAGCAAAGGCCGGTCTGCTGGCGAAATGGTCATGGTAAAAATTGAAGAAGACGGCAATGGAATTCAGCAATAGAGATGTTGGAAAAGTTTGAAACCATGAAAATACAAAGTTTATTGATTAGAGGCGAGCCAATTTCGTATCAGAAAAGCCTGCAAAAGACCAGCTCCTCTTTCTTCTCTGAATTCTCCTTCTCTAACTTTGTATCTAGCAAATTTCCAAATAAAAGCTTATGATTTTCTCCTTAGTGCAGCAATAAAAAGACAACAACGCAGTTTGTTATAGTGTGGAATAGTTATCCCACATTTCTTGCTTAATTTGGGGAAAATGTCAATTTGCTATCTCTATGCTAGAAATAGGTTTAAATCTTAATGAAATAGTCCAAAAAATCCAAAAGCCGTTGCTTACCACAGTTGCTTTTCATCCTGTAAATTGAGATGTTCTTTCTGTACTTTCTGATCTGTGATCTAGCAGATAGATTTGGTCATGAGCAAAGGGGAAGATAAAATTTGGGGGCGGGGGCTGCCTAAAAATCTGTTGTTTACAAAAGCTGATAAACAACAGAATTTCCTGCTGCAGTTGGTTGGGATAAAACAATATAGTATCTCAACCTTCCAATAAACCAGTCAATGCATGTACTTGATAATCCTTTAAAGATACACCTCTTCAATATAGCAGCCTCGTTTTGGAAATGTATCAAAATTTCTTTCTATTGTTCATTTGAAAATTTCAAGCCCAGATTCGGATTTAGCACCCAAACTTTAGTCTAGCTTCATGTTTTTTGAACCGCTGGCGATTGTGATGTTGATTTTATGACGATATAAAGTTTAAGAACTTATAAGGGATTTGACCGTGAAAAATCGTTCAGAGTGAAACATTACACCCTGAGTCCTTTTCACGGTCAAATCCCTTACTGGTTTTCAAACTTTGCATCGCCATAAAATCAAAATTACTACCGATAGCAACATAAAAACTTGCAGTTAGACTACAGTTTGAGTGCTAAATCCGAAATCGGCCTCTAAAATTTCGTACAAAGAATTTTGAATATTTTTTCAAAACAAGGCTGTATATTGAATTGATGAATTGAATAGACAGTGCTTCTCTTGCTAAATTGAGGGCCTTCCCTTTTATGATTCTCTAGAACTGAGATAAAATCTCCTTTGCGAGTCTTCTTATAGATTGGCAGTGTTTTTCTCGTGCAAAGTTGTATGTCAAGGAAACCCCCTTCAGTTCCTGTCCTTCACTCTAACCAGATAAGCAATTTGTTTCGTTGTTATGTCGCTACTTTGATAAATCTGACGATGCCAGCAGTAGCCAGGACAGGATCCTGTCCGCCTGCAGTACATAAAAAAACAACAGATATGTCTCATTGATAATTCATATAAGGTTGCAAATTGTACAAGTCTATCTCTCGCACTCTCTTCGCGGAATGTTAAAATTGCTGATCCAGGAACTACCAAAAAGGGAACTGTAAGATGGACTGAAGCGGAGATAGAGCTGATTGGGGCAAGTCTAGCAATAAGAAATAACATGGTTAACAATATTCAAATTGTCAGATATGCAAGAAAAAAGAAGTAGAGTGATGCTGATGAAAATGACACAAATCAATGTTCAAAAAACCTAACGAAATGTAAAAGAATTTCCAACGAAACATCAGATTGCGATAAACTGCGGTGTGTCCGGAAAATACCACCAGCGCCAGAGCGCGATAATTTAGTTAGACTAGAGTAGTTTCGGGTATTATGGAACATTTAACGGGAAAAAATTAATTGTCAGCATAATTCATGACACATTTGGCCACACTTGGTATTAGCAATTAGGTCTATGCATGCTCCATTGTTTCATCAGTATGCTCTGATTCTGAAACGTTGGTTGCTTATAAACAAGACAAAAAAATGAACCCTGGTTGAGTTGGGCATTATGGAACACTGTCAGGTATTTTGGAACTAAGCTATTTCTATTGTTTGTAATGTATACTGGTTAATGATTGAGATATCTCAAGAAAATGGGAGCCAGAAATCACTTTTACCTGATGTCCTTCATTATCAGCGATACAGAGAGTACACATAATGCTACACTACAGCAGTCTAACATCAATCAAAATATGACAGAAGAGGAATGAAGACTTGCATCAAGTGAAATTAAGAAGTTTCTCTCTCATCCCCAGGCCTATAAGCTTCATTCGAAACCACTCTAGGCCAACATACACAACCTGAACTGCGAAAGGAAGAGTTACAGAGATAAAAACGAGAACAAGCAACAAAATGCAAATTGTTAGGAAAGGAGAAACAGATGATGTAAGTTTAGCGTGATAGCTTTTTTTACATTGGACAGAATGTTTTACCGTTTAAGCACACTCAGTATTATGATAAGCTGATTAGGCCTAGCTATCAGCTATAGACTACAATTTAAATGCAGTGGGACTACACTCTTGGTTGGTAGTCTTAAAGGCGGAAAATACCGCGGATACCCAAGGCCTAAGTTTTTCAAGTAAACTGGAATTAAAGTATTAGATAAAGAACATACCTACAGTAAGCTCATTCCATAAAACAAGTTCCCTTCCCCTTGTTCTTGCACGAAATAAACGACGAATTATTCAAAAAGTGTGAATGATTCCCGCTTGTTGTTCTAGCATTTTCTTTCAGCCTCGTTCACTAGAAGACGGGGGTATCATCCCAGATCCCAGAGTCCTTGGTCACTACTCTATCACCCTGGCTATGCTGTTTCTCCCTCTTTCTCATCCACACATAAATGACATACCTGATTGATCTAAACTGCAACTGCTGTAATTTTTTCTGCTGCCATTTTTTTTGCTGATGACACAAATATTTATTTTAAAGCTGATGATCTTATAGGCCTCACCATCCACGTATTTTTTATAAGAAACCGCTTTTGAAAAAGCTAAGAAAATTTTGTAACTTACAGTTTTAATTTTCCTATCGCACTCAAAAATGTTTCGACACTGTACAGTTATAGCAACTGTTTGGACATTATTTCGAGTGCGAATTATGTTATTTTACTCGTTTTTTAGGTCTTATCAAGTAATTTGGGAGCCCTTTAGACAAAGCAAAATTAACTCTTCACTTCCAGCATTAAAAATATAAGAAACACGTAAGAAAGTTTTGGTAACAAAATGGCCCAAAATTTAACAAACTGCCTACCAGCCCCGGACCTTAGTTTCTAATAAAAAAATGAGTGTATTTGTCTTCAGTAAACTTTTCTTTGTTTGTATACTCCTCTTCTCCATTTGATTTGAGCAAGGCCAATGTAACCAGCCCCGGACCTTAGTTTCTAATAAAAAAATGAGCGTATTTGTCTTCAGTAAACTTTTCTTTGTTTGTATACTCCTCTTCTCCTTTTGATTTGAGCAAGGCCAATGTAACCAGCCCCGGACCTTAGGACCTGTTCATATGGAGGCGAGCCAGCCCGCCTACCGGGCTGGAGGTTTTTGCCGAGATCTCACCTTATCCCTGTTTCCCATTCAAAGTTTGTTGTCTGTTCATATGAGCAGGCGGGCTGGCTCGGTAGGCGAGATCTCACTCAAGTACTGCCGAGATCCCGCTTGGCGAGGTCAAAATTTTCCCATATGAACACTCCAGCCCGCCTTTTTTTTCTACCTGTTTTACGTATCACTACATTACAGTTAGTTAAATTTTGTTACAATTTCTCTCCATTTTCTTCTGTCACTTGCGATTTCTTCGAGGTTGTTTATCTCAACGTTTTTATCTTTGAGTTCACTTAAAACTTGACTGTACCATGTTGTGATGGGATGGCCTTTTGGTCTTGTTACTGCTCGTTTGAATTCGTTTATTGCTTGCTTGCATGGTGTATTTTCAGGGAGGCGTAGTGCATGTCCAAACCACCTAATTCGCTGTTTTTGTATGATTTTTGACCATAATTCTTGTTTTGTCAACTTCATTAAATTTTCGTTTGATATCTTTGTTGGCCATTTTATGTTGAGTGCTTTTCTTAGTAATTTTCTTTGGGTTGCATCAATTTTGTTTCTAGTTTTATTGGTAACTGTCCATAGGCATGTGTTGTACATATAGACACTCCTTATGAATGCATTGAAAATTTCCATCTTTTTCTCTATGTTTATATTGCTTGTCCATATTTCTGTCAGGTTGTTCATGGCATTTGTGGCTAGCATGGTATGGTGTTTCCTATCTTCTTCAGTATCTAGCTTTGACCCTAAATATTTACACTTGGTCCAGTCCATGTGCCATATCGATTGTCACGATTTACGATATGTTGTTCAGTTTTGTCTTCATTGCATAAAAGGTTTCTACTTCTTAATCTTCCTGGTATTGTTGATTTTATGTATTCAACTGCTCTTTTATCTTTCGTTACTATAGCGCTTCCGCAATCATCAGCATATTGTGTGTCTATTTTTAAGGCTTCTTGCATTATTTTGTGACTTTGCATGGGAGAGAGGCAATAATCATGATCTTTTGATGCTTGATGGGGTGATTCTCTTAGATGTGCTGGTAGTGCGTAGCTATGATCATTTAAATGGATGTTGTACTCAAGTGTTTTTGCAAGGTAAAGGATGAAAAATATTGCACTAAGACAGTCTCCCTGTGGCGATCCGGTGTTTGTTGTGAAAGGTTGACTAAAACTGTTTCCACATTTTACTGTGTATTCTATTCCTTCAAGCATTACTTTTATACTAGAAGTAACAAATCGTTAGTAAGTGCGCGTATCCTGTTTTTAAATTTTGGCAAAGATGTTTTTCACGATGTTGTTAGCCAGAAATCAGATACATATAATTTTTTATAAGAAACTAAGAATTTGGGCCAGTACTGAAAATTTCTAAATACGTGTATGCAGAAATTGATGGGTCCTTTCATCCTGACGAGAAATCCTTTATTAGGGAGAAATAAGATCATGTTTCAAAATAGCGGGCTGAGATTATTATTTCATTATTAGCATCTTGTGATTTCCAGTACTTCTTATCATTCTACGGGATTTCTTGAAGGTTGCCTCACCACAGAATTAGTTTAAAAGTAAGAAGTACCCCTGTCTTTACTTTAGTGTTTACCAAATTATTTGCCAATTTTGTTTGGATTAGATTAGGCCAACCATGACAATGTTTGTGATATAAACTGTTCCGGTCTCAACTCCTGTTTGTATCACAAACATTGTCGGGGTTGGCTTGATCTAATCTAGACAAAATTGGCAAATTTGGTAAACACTTTGTTACTTTTATACTAATTTTTCCCCGTTACCTGTGGTTAACCCATACCTTTGTCATCAAGAAACATTCGCGAAGGATTCGTAAAGATCCTTGTAGTTTCAAAAATCTTGTGCGCTTTTATCGAAGAGTGTCAAAAGACTCTTGCTCACTGTTGCATCGGGCCTAATAAACGAAGGATCTCAACGTAAATAACTTTTAGTTCAGTTCGTTTTCAGACATTGATTGAAATCAAACAACAAACTATTTTTATTTATTTCATTCAATAAAGATTTGTAAAGCACAATGTTGCATCAAAGCATATCAAAGAAATGCCTGTTGGTCGAGTAATCTTCCTTTCAAACAAGGATCAACCAAAACAATAACTCCTCTTGAACCATCAGCAATGACGCAATAAACCATCAACTAAAATCATGTGAGCACAATGTGATTCCCTTTGTTATATTATGCAAATTTATGACGCACACCTTTTGACCAGCGGAAAATAACAATGAACAACAATCAAATATGCGTGGACCAGGAACGAAACTCGGGTGCTTCCTAATAGTAAGCCCTCGCTTCGCTCGCGCAAATATGCAATTCATCACTATCAACAATGTGCTTCAAGTCTTCTATTAAAGTTTTTCTGTGAATTGTATCAAAGGCTTTTGATAGGTCCATTAGTAGGATGTGGAGATCATAATCATTGGATGATATTGCTTTCTCAGCTAGTATTTTGTAAGTGCATACATGTTCTGTGCTTGACCTATTTTTTTGGTATGCTGCTTGAGAACGAGGGATATGTTTTTCGATTTTATGACTTGTTCTGTTCAACATAATAATGGCTAAGATTTTTCTTAGCAGAGATAAAAGTATTATTGGTCTAATATTAGTGCATAGTCCTGCTTTTTTCCCAGGTTTCTGCAGTGGTACTAGGATTCCTCTTTTGATTTCAGTTGGAGTTTGTCCTGTTTCTGCTATCTCATTTAGTATTTTAGCTATTCTGTTGTGTATCTGAGGTGGTGCTGAGTGCAAGTGTTCAGCTCTTATGTTATCAATGCCAGCACTTTTTTTTGGTTCCAGCCCGCCTGCCGAGACGAAAACGCCTCTACTACGCACGCGTGGGCATGCAAAACAATACCATCAACGATGGCACGTGACCAATTACATCCCGGTAGGCGGGATGTATTTGCCATATGAACAAAATGCGAAATCAGCTCCTTAGTTTCTAATAAAAAAATGAGCGTATTTGTCTTCAGTAAACTTTTCTTTGTTTGTATACTCCTCTTCTCCTTTTGATTTGAGCAAGGCTAATGGCCCAGCCTAAACCAACGCATTGGGAGAGATCAGCATTTTTCAAATTTCTAGGTCTTAAAGATGAGTGATTTACCAATCTCATATTCAGATAGATCAACGTTTCATTTATGAATATCGGCCAAGTACATTTTTAATCCACTGCCCACCATCACCAAACGTGTTAAGTTTTTTTGGCGGGACGGCAGCAGGAAATGCGAACTTGTTTGTTTGTCATCTTAGTTTGCTTCTAAACTAAATTAAACTACACCAAACCAAGCTAAAATAAACTAAATTACTGTAAACTGAACTAAACTAAACGCAACTAAACGAAACTAAACGAAACTAAACGAAACTTAACTAAACTAAACGAAACTAAACTAAACTAAACTAAACGAAACTAAACGAAACTAAGTTAAACTAAACTAAACTAAACGAAACTAAACGAAACTAAACGAAACTAAACGAAACTAAACGAAACTAAACTAAACGAAACTAAACTAAACGAAACTAAACGAAACTAAACGAAACTAAACGAAACTAAACGAAACGAAACTAAACGAAACCAAACGAAACTTAACTAAACGAAACTAAACGAAACTAAACGAAACTAAACTAAACTAAACGAAACTAAGTTAAACTAAACGAAACTAAACGAAACTTAACTGAACTAAACTAAACGAAACTAAGTTAAACTAAACGAAACTAAACGAAACGAAACGAAACAAAACGAAACCAAACGAAACGAAACTAAACTAAACTAAACTAAACTAAACCAAACTATACTATAAATAGCAGGGGCGGACTGGCCTGTCGGGCTACCAGGCTGGGGCCCGAAGAGCCCCCATCAGCAAGGGCCTTCTTGGGCCCCTTCTATACTTCAAAAAAATGCTTTCAGACAGAGATGGCGCCAGGGAAGAAATGCTAGGGGGGCAAATACTGCCAGAGCGCCGACAGTCAGAAATTTTTTATGAATGAGTTCAATAGACCTTTCCCCTGATTACATCACACACCTGTGAGCGCGCAGTGCATTCTGGGAGTTGTATTTAACACGCGATCAGCTGTTTGTGTTTTTCTATGGTGATCGCACGGAGTTCTACTTTTATCTCACTATATACAGCTAATATTCAACGAAATTGTGGAAAATCTTTCAACTTTAGCCGACCAGCACATCCTTAGTTATTTTCAAAACTCTTGCACGGGAACTGGTGCTTCAGAACGAGGAGAAAATGAAGATTCGTCCCAGAATAGTGGTGAGAATCCGATGCGGCCTAAAGTGTCTGGAATGGAAGGAAGTAAACAGAAATCGGTGGTTGGAGGGTTCACGTGCTGTGTGCTAGCGTGTTTCAGCAAAAGTGAGAGAGAAAAAGAGCTATCATTATCATTAACACCATTCTGAATGGCAAAAAGCAAGGAAAAGCAAGAACTCAGAGAAAGATGGCTGCATATGATTTCTCAGCAGATTTCTCCAACTGTTGATCAGAAGGCGCTGCGCTGGTGACTCTTTGGACAGGTTCATATTTTGAAGCAACGATGTTGCATGATCCTTGCTTTTGAAGTAAGCCTCCCTTTCGTCTCCTTTTTCCCCTTATTTTTTGGAACAATTGTTTGAACGTTGTTCATGTAGGTCTTTCGACCCCCAGTGAAATGTTTTGAGCATACCCTGTGTCCTGGACCTGGAGTGAAATTCTGCCGAGAAATCATATACAGCCATCTCTCTCCGAGTTCTTGCTTTTCCTTGCTTTTTACCATTCAGAATGGTGTAAATGATAGCTCTCTGACTATTGCTGAAACACGCTAGCACACAGCAAGTGATCCCTCAAACCACCGGTTTCTGTTTATTTCCTTCCATTCCAGACACTTTAGGCCGCATCGGATTCTCACCGCTATTCTGGGACGAATCTTCATTTTCTCCTAGTTCTGAAGCACCAGTTCCCGTTCAAGAGTTTTGAAAAGAACTAGGGATGTGCTGGTCGGCTAAAGTTGAAAGATTTTCAATAATTTCGTTGAATATTCGCTGTATATATTGAGATAAAAGTAGAACTCCGTACGAGCACCATAGAAAAACACAAACAGCTGATCGTGTGTTAAATACAACTCCCAGATTGCACTGCACGCTCACAGGTGTGTGACGTAATCAGGGGAAAGGTCTATTCAAGTTCACTGAGATGACAACGCAGCAAAGAAATCTGGAGGTTTAGGTTATGAAAATGCCGACAGTTGGTAGAAGTTGTCGAAAATTTAAGTGCCGATGGGGGGGGGCAGAGTGAAATTTTGGGGGGGCTCCTGCCCCCCCTAGCATCTCCGCTGGCGCCATCCCTGCTTTCAGATGGCTGTTTTTGGCTCAATTTTTACAACTTGCAAAGCAACCAAATGAAAGCAATGAAAGTGGTCATGAAGGGCCCTGTAATAATTCTTTCAACAGTGAATTTTTGGTTATCTAAAAATGTCCAAAGAATGCAACTGGGCCCCGATGAACTGAATGACTTTTGACTGGCACTGGCAGACGAACAAGCTCTGAAAAATTTGCGATGTAGAAAACAGAATGCTTCAGGCCTGAGGGGCCCAATAGAGACATGGTCGAGGTTTGAGGAACATGTGTAGAAAACAGGGCTCCTTCTCACTTTACCTCCGGCTCTTGCCAGCCTGTTCACTTTAAACAATACTTTTCCCTACAGTTACACTCGATATACAGCAACTTAAAAGGTCCTATCATTTGCAATGATAATTTTCAGATATGGAATAAAAATTGCCACTTTAGAGCAAAGATGAATAAAGAAAGAATGATAGATAAAAAAGCTTTTAGTGGATGACTTGACAAAAAAGTTGTTTTCAGGTGATTTTCAAGCTTCTCCCAAGAAAGCTTTTTGTCAGCAGCAATCCTTACCTTCTAAAAAGGCTAAAATTTTCATAAGTGAAGCATTTCCAATGATCTGAAGTACTTTTCGTCGAAATTTATCTTTGAAAAAGCAGTGGCGTGGGAACGAATGGGGTTGGGGGAGCATTTACCCTCACTTCTGTCAAACCTTTCAAGAAACGAGGAGAGAGTAGTTGGGAATAGTTAGGGTAGAACAAAAACTTTTATGAGAAATGCTGCAAAGTCACTAGGGGCATCGTTCTAAACCAAACTAAAGGTTGGCATTTTCAAACATTTTTCTAGACAAATCATCCGAGGATTGTCGATGCTTCCATTTTGGAACCAGGCAAACTGGATTAAGAGAAACGCTCTGAGACAAAAATAATTGTGTTTGCGCAAAATATTCTGAATTTGGGCATTCATAGAAAACTGTGAAAAAATTATGTAAATGTCCAATTTGGCATTGGAAAGAATGGGATAAAGACAAACATTCTAAGCAAAAGAAAATGACGAATTCATAAAAGCAATTGTTACAACATGATCAAAACTCTATTTCAGTGCCAGCTAATATGGGATCTGTAGAAGTGTTCTAAGTTAAGGGAGTGACCTCAAACATTTTTCAAGGCATTTGCCCCAGATCCCATCATTTTGCTGAATTCAAATTTTGCCCTGTCCAATCCACGGCGTAAGTCCCCGCATCATGTTGTAGCTCGTTGTTCTTGCGTTCAACTTATAGATGCTCGCTCATAGGCCTATATCAAAAATTGCATTCTTCAATAATGGCTTGCTTGAGAACATACATAGCAAAATGCAGTGCATCGATAGACCACTCAAATTACTAGAAATTATTTAAAATACCATTTTAAACCGGTCTAAAGAGTGCGTTTGCAAATTTTTTTAGGGGGAAGTACGCTGGACGCCCCAAAATTGTTCGGCTCGCTTCTCTTGCCTTGGTATTGGGCCCGGGGGGGGGGGTTCTTGATTTACGAAGATACGGGGACGTGCCGCTGGAAAATCTGAAAAGGCACCCTGTCCCGGAGTAAAATTCCCGAAAATGATACCCTGTCCCGAAGTAAAACTTTAAAAACAATACCCTATTCTTGGGTTTCTTCATACAAAATTGTAGCCTGCCCTGGGAATTTGATAGAAATTTGATAGAAATCTATCAGAAAATGCGGAAATGTTGCCATCCAAACGATTTAAATCATATTCACGGAGTGCAAATGGCTTACAACAACGATACGTAGTCAATTATACAAAATATGGACCCTGTCATGGAGCCGACCATACAAAAGTGATACCCTGTCCCGGAGTAGGAATCCTGAAAATGACACCCTGTTCGGCGGCACGTCCCCGTACTGAAAAATATATGAGTACTCCCCCCCCCGGGGTATTGGGCCCCTTTCTTGCTCAATTGCCCGGGCCCTAATTATACCGCCAGTCCGCCCCTGATAAATAGAATATTTAACTAATGAAGTCTATCATGTATATGTGTATCCATTGCTAACTACAAACATTACATTGCAGCAGGGTGGCATATCCCATTGTTTTATTAGCTCACGTATAAATGTTTTCGGCAAATTTAATATCTTTCGGCAAAGCATTTCATGATGAACCAATTCATCTGGGTGCCTTGTCGACTTTGTTGCGTGTTTCAGCTTGAAGATATCCTAGGAGGATTTAGTTTTGATGAGACAGCTACACATACATTTCCTTACAAAGAGCTCTAAGACGGCTAATTCTCATCGTCAGTTCCCAGCTTTAGAAAGTAAGTCGTCATTAGAGCTTGTAAAGTCATTGTAAAGAAATCTAAGAGCTCGCTCGTGGATCTTCTCAATGTTTTCACTGACTTTTCAGAAGCAAAATGCCAGACTAGAGGGCAATGATTAAAATTTTAAAAAATCTTTGAATTTGAACCCATATCTCTTTTTCTTTAAAAGCGTTTGGCTGTTCAGCGGTTTTTCGACATGGATCAGTTATCAAAAGTTTTAGTCTGTGATCGAGTTATATTCCAGAAGTCTTACTTTACTTCATTTACAGATTGAATTTGTTTGCCTTGCATGATTATTCTTCTCATATTACATCATGTTTACCCATTGTAACTAATATGGCATGGAATTTGTCCAGATTTGATTGCTGTTCAAGATTCTGACCAGGTTTGGGAATGAATTTGGAAAAACCTTTAGCGTATTATCGCCTGCATCATTGCGCAAGGTTACTTTATATAGCAACAAATCTCAAAACAAAAACACTTCAGTAAAAAACTTAAAGAAAACATCATCTTCACATACTAACATAAACTATAACAATTTACATGATTAAATTAAACCAAAATCACCATCAATAAACAACAGAAAATAAAGTATATAAAAACACAAACTGTCATTCCTCAAAACGTTTCGATTAAAATCTTCATCAGTTCATCAGTTCAATTTACATAATTAATGAGACTTACAAACCAATAAAATTTCTTACTAACTAAAGTGTATCATACTGTTGAATTCCTAACTTTGTACTATGACGTTAGACTCATTACATAAGTCTCAGCATCGCTCATTGAATTGGAATGAGATTAGAAATGTTGAACAAATGCAACGAATGAACGTCGTAAATCTACTATGACGTATTTTTTTCTTTTTTTTTGTATATTCTTTTTAATTCTCATTTACGACCCAGGCTATATAAGCTCCGCTTCTCTTGGGTGATGCAGAATACCTATATCTTTGTCTTAAATTGTACTAGACTGTTGAATTCAACGATTAAAATGGAGTTGAAATAAAGATAAATATCCTTTATGTATAAGTTAAACAATATTGGACCAGGAACAGATTCTTGCGGTACGCAAGAAAGTACGAGCTGGAAAGTACTATACGTGCTGTTACTGCGCACTGACTGTTATCTTGCCTGTTAACCAGACCCTTTTTCATCGGGAAAAGTGGGTTGGACAACAGCCTAACTTTTATCTACTTTTCAGGTAAGAAAAGATGTAAAGAAATATATATTCATGAAAACCATGCGCGGATAATTTCAATTTTGCAGTACTCTCGAGTATCAAATAATCGTTCTCTCCGCCGTTTATTAATTTTCAAAAATGTCAATCCCCCCCCCCCCCCCCAACTTTTATTCCAACCTCCTTTTATTGATTCTTGAAAGGTTGAAAGTGAACATTATTTTTGAATAAATATAAACGAGACACGTGTTTAACTAAGAAAATGACTATTTCTCAATGTTTGGATCATTCCCTGAAGTTATGCTTGAATTTAGCGAAATTCAACTTGCTGATACCAGCCCCTAGTTGAGTAAGATAGGATAATCCTATTGAATCGTGAATTCTAAAGACAAATTTTGCAGGGGGGCGGATTACTGACATGAGCTTTTTTTCTTAATAACAGCAAGTCTCAATTCAAGTTCCAGCTTATTCCATTCGAATAAACAGTTAGGATAGAAGCTAGACTTGAATATTTCTGTCCTTGCATTTAAACGCCCAATGACATGACATCCTGGTTGCGAAGACGAAACTGTGAATGATGAAGAGGGGGGACTGCATCTTATATCACATTTGATTTAGAAATTACAAGAAAAGGACTTTTCTCTGGCCCGTTTTCTTTTATGGTTTTTAAGATTTCCGATATTAGTGTCAGATTGTCCCCAGTCGTCATACGAAAATGGCCTTTATTCGATATGCAGTCTTTGGTGCTCTTGGAGATTTTGCTGCAAACGTTGCACGGAAAAGGCCTTTCTCCTGTCAGTTTCTCTAGTGACTTTCATAGCCTTGACAGATTATTCCCAATCGTTACCCAAAAACGGCTCGTCTCCAGTATGAATCTTGTTATGGCCTTCAAGATGTCCACTCTGCTTGAAAGATTTTCCCTCGAACGTTAGATGGGAACGGCTTTTCTCCGGTATGTATCCGTTTATGGACTTCAAAACAAACGCTCCTACAGAAAGACTTTCCACACACGCTACACGAAAATTGTCTATCTCCAGTATGTATCTTTTTATTATGTGCTACCAGATATTTTCTCTGTTGGAATGATTTTTCACACAAACTACAAGTAAACGATCTTTCTCCGGTATGTATCCTTCTATGAACATGGAGATGTGCACTCTGTCTGAATGATTTTTTACACACATTACAAGTAAACGGTCTTTCACCGGTATGTACTCTTTTATGTGCTACCAGATATTCGCTCCGTTTGAAGGATTTTCCACACACGCTACACGAAAATTGCCTTTCTCTAGTATGTATCTTTCTATGAGCTTCGAGATGTGCGTTCTGCCTGAATGATTTTTCACACACATTACATGAAAACGGCCGTTCTTCTGTATGTATCTTTCTATGAGCTTCGAGATGTGCGCTCTGCCTGAATGATTTTTCACACACATTACATGAAAACGGCCGTTCTTCGGTATGTATATTTCTATGAGCTTCGAGATGTGCCCTCTGAATGAAAGATTTTTCACACAGATTACATGAAAACGGCCGTTCTCCGGTATGTAGCTTCCTATGAACTTCGAGAGTTGCGCTCTGCCTGAATGATTTTTCACACACTTTACAAGAAAACGGCCGCTCTCCTGAATGCATTCTTTTATGGACAATAAGACTGCCGTTATGCCTGAATGATTTTCCACACATATTACAAATAAAGCGTCTTTTTCCAGTATGTATCTTTTTATGAATTGCAAGACCTTCACTGTGCTTGAATGATTTTCCACATAAATTACACATAAATGGTCTTTCTCCGGTATGTATCCAGTTGTGGCCTACAAGGTCTCTCTTTCTTTTGAACGATTGTCCACAGATCTTGCATAAAAAAGGTCTTTCTCCTGTATGCTGCATATTGTGTCTTTTAAGGGATCCTCCTTGCGTGAAGGATTTTCTACAAATATTACATGAAAACGGTTTTACACCAGTGTGTGTCTTCATATGCTTTTTAAGATATGTATTATATTTGAATGATTTCCCACATACATCACACGAAAATTGTCTCTGTTCATTATTTCCTGATTTATTTTCATTGCAACCACCTGAAAAATCAAAATACATCCCGTAAAAATCATACGAAGGTGCACTTTCATTCATTCTATTCATTCACTCATTTCAAATATTTAAGAAGAGTAGCCATTCAGCGATGCTGATTTTCAAGGGTCCCTCCACTAAAAAATTTACAAAAATTAAGTACTATCATAACCTAAATTAACCTAATACTATTCAGTTTCTAGTATTTCAATAAAAATCCTACAATCTAAAATAAATATTTACAATAAAGGAAAATCCACATGGCAAACACGTTATTTACAACTAGCTTTCCCTACATACATTGTTTAGATCTATTCAGGGAGGATGCCAGCTTACACTCAACTGTGAGGCCATTCCAAGACTTGGCACCTCCAAACGAAAAATATTTCTGTCCATTTTTGGAATTTTTCCTTGGTAACCCGATGTCAGTTGCTGTATTCCTAAGATTCCTAGAGGTTAGCTGGGATGTTTTAGTGAAATATTACACCTGTATTCTGGAGCCAGCTCGTGAAGAGATTTGAAGACCATAATATTAGACTCACTAGCAATTAGTTCATCTATGGTCTTCCGGCCAATCCTTTTGATAAGTGGCTGGCCCGGGGTATCAAAGCTGCTGCCAGCTACCAGGCAGCACGGTCTTGTAATTTTTGCAACAGTTGATCTCAGTCACCCCAACAGCACCCCAAACTGAACAACAGTAGCGGAAGCGCGGCTCTACAATACCTGTGTACATTAGTTTGAAGCAAACTACCAAAAATAAGTAATGAATGTGTTCTTTGGTGGACTTTAAGATGTCCACGCATTTGAATGCTTTTCAAGATACATCATATGCAAGTAGTCTAGTTGCTTACGTTTTTCGCAACAAGGGTGTCGGCGGTGGTAATAGAACACTTGGGAAAAACTCTCGAAAACCAACAGAAAAGTACGCTACAAATAAAATCCATCAAAGAGGGTATTTCTTGGTACTGAAAGCCAACATTATAAATACTAAACATCTTTGAGAAAAGCTTTTGTAAATGTATAACATGCTGAACAAGTTGCTTTCATTATGCTTGGCAGTGTAGAAGTTGTCGTTGTGAACATCACACCCAGATGCAAAACTCTGAATCCGTTGCCAAACGAAGCAAAAATCTTAAAAAATCACTTAAATTGGATATATAGCAAGTAAATACCGCATAGCATTATGCCAAAGACATTAAAACATTTTCATTGAAGGGGGGACAGCGGATGCCTTATCGAATGTTCATAAAAGTTCATGGCAGTTGTTTTCGGACACCAAATAAATCCGTTGTTTGGGAGCATGAATAAAGGTCGGATTTGAAATGTGATTTGGATTTTCACATTTCTTTCATAAATAACTTTACATACATAAAATCGAAAATAGTAACGAGAACAAGCACAAGAGGAAAGAAACTGAGAAAACCGAGATAAGAATCAACCATTTCATCATCATCATCATCATCAATTACGCTATTACGTCAGTTCCTGACATTGCGAGCCTCATAATTCCACTCCAAGTGTTTTTATTATTTGCTACTTTTTTAATTTGTTTGTGTCTTTTACATTCAGGCCTTGGCCTCCTAGATCTTCATCAATGAGGCCTAACCAAGTGAGTTTTGGTTTGCCTTTGGGTTTCTTCACAGGTCTTAGTGCTTCATATAGGGCTTATTTGGCTGGTGCTTCCCCTGGCAGTCTGAGCAAATGTCCTAACCAGCTTAATCTTCTCCTCTTAACTTCTTTGCTCCACTTTTCTAATCAACCATTTACGGTATGAATTTCACTTTTCTTCAATTCAAAGAACAAATACCACTATCGTTATGTTGCAGTTAGGAAACAGCAGCAGCGCCATTTACCTCGTTAAGCTAGGCCTCCATAATATACGATTGGGCCTCCTGTGGCCGGGCTGGCTTGCTTCTCCATTTAAATGAAATCCAATTTTCCTATTGATTCCTTCAGATAGCGAGATTTCATATGCCGAGCCAGCCCGTTTACAAGGCTCATATAAACAGGACCAATGTCTATCCTTCCATTTTCAACATGCATTCACGACACTCACGCCATATCTGTTGGTAAGAGCTCGGTAGACTGGCGGCTCGGTTAGCGATACGTCACAGTGGCTTTGATTGGTATGGCGAGGCGAGTCAGCCCGGTAAGAGCTATCACACTGGAGCTTTGGTGATATTTAAGGAGGTATGATGAAAAATATTCCAAAACTAAAACATTACAATATTATTTAGATAATAAACGTATGTTCATTTTGCACTTGTCAAATTTCCGTCGCAGTGAGCAACTTGGAACCTTTGAACATAAACATAACACAAAAATGCGTCGCCTACCAAGCCAACCCGCTTACCAGACTCACACAAACATGGGCAGCCACTTTCATCAATACATCTCGAGTAACTCTGACAATCCAACTTCCAAAACGTCCAAAATCATTGTTATGTAGATAGAGTGGAAAGTGTCATGAAAGATCTTAAGCACTTCTCCCATTTAAACCCCATTTATAATAAATCACTCCCTTCCAAGCCATTGTTCAAAACAAGCTCCCCTTCTAGTATCCAAGGCAAGAGGTTAACGAAGGTTTTCCTTTACTTTATGCCCCTGGTCTGGGGTTTCCAAAATTGAAGAAGCCCCCTAGCGGGCTCAGTAGGGCTTTCACCGTAATCAAATAACATACATACAATTGTTTCAAAACCTATCCTTCCCAGTCGAGGCACATTTCATATGCAACGTTCAATTCATCGTTGCCTGTCAAAAGTTGGAACTTTTTTATGGCACACCCGGTAAATGCCCAAACAAACTCATTGCAATGCAGGTTTTACCAGTGCAAAGAGTTCAACCGTGGGCATGCTGACGCCAACACGAATCAGCATGGGCATTGGATCCTTGGGATGGCCTGGCGTGGGTGGTTAAAATTTCTTGGGGATTTGGTACCTTTGCTGCATGATTAAATCGGAGTGGGATTGTGCCATGGCACACAGGGTGCTTCTGAGGTTGCTGTTAGAAAACATCTTCAAATGTCGTTCATGGTTGGAGTCAGAACCAGATGACCTCATACCTATTTCTGCTAAAAAGCGCAAAGAATATTGCAAAATTACCGTTTTTTGTATCATCTGTGTCAACACCAATGTTAACATTTAAAGTGATATTCGCATCATTGTTTACATTGTTCCCAAGAACAGTCGTTGGGATCTTTTCAGAACTATGTGATCCTGTATTTCCGCTGCCTCTTTCTGTTTGTAGAATGACAAAGCTTTCAGTTGGTCGTGATTCCGTTTCAATCGTTGACAGAGATGCAGGACACATTTCGTCACCATTAAAGAATAGGCTAGCATCTGGAGGTACTATTGGCGATGGTTCTTCGTCTTTGCTGCCTAGCAATGTTTCATTCTGAAATTGAAGGACATATTGCTTACTAGATGATCACGCAGTAAAAATTCCCCTACCCAACTTTATGCAATAGAACATTCGCATTCGTAAGTCGAATGCAAAGGCTCTGTTTGTGTTGCTACTCGGGATCGTATAGGGGGGGGGGGGGGGTTCGAATTCGAAATTCAATCAGACTTCAAAGATGTTCAAGGTAGTGTTATCTTAATTATGACACGTATCAGTTGGGTAGCTTGTCTTGCTGGAAAACCATGCCCATCTAACCAGACGTTGTTTTTTGGTAACTGAAGAAGAACAATGAAGGTAACATGAAGAGCATGATCCGTGTTGGGACTGCGGCTGATCGGCGACCGTTGATTAATCAGCCTAAGCTCTACTCAGCGATCAGACTGTTCGTTTTATTTTCCTTTCAATTATCATGTTTCTTTTGTGTTTATTCCTTAGTTAATTGTAGGTGTCATTCATTATGGAAACTAGCTGACTGTTTTTCTTTTCCTACAATACGCGGCACACTACAGCAGTAGCATTCTGTTGCATATTTCTGTATTCTAATCGACATACAAAAAGGCAGCAGTCCTTTTGCGCTTAAAGTAGCTCTTATACGATCCCATCAGACATTGAGTTGACTGCTTTCACATTCGCTGACAAAATGGTCTGTTGTCTATTCCAATTGATGTTCACGAAGAAAACAGCAATAAGCAGGAAATGGGATATCTTGAAAGGAGATTCTGAGGAAATGCCAAGTGGAATAACAGGAGAGGTCTTCGGCAAAACTAAGGAAGGTAACAGCAACCTCTAGGAAGCGGAGAACGAGCCATTTAGCAGCTTTCTTGACGCCAGATATTAGACATATTGTGGCGGATGTATCAAAAAGGTATCCCCCATCCATCCCCCCGAACTGCTTGATAATTGACATAAACAAATTGACTGCTAAGCTCAAAGCACACAAATCTAGATTCTTCAATATGACGTCATCGAGCAGTCTGGAAAAGGGAATATTTGGATATATAAGCTTTTTGAAATGATAAATCAAGAGTTTAACTCCTAAAGAAGAAAATACCGAATGTTGCCTAATTCTGGGATCTGTTGCCGGGAGCTGGGGGTGCTCAAAGTTGAGAATTCTTGCGCATGCGTGCGCAGTTTCTGCAATGTCAGTGTGAAAACGGTTTAAGATTGGTAAATTTAAAATCTAATTGAACAGATCCACTCCCAAGCAAGACATTTGCAAACATCATTACTGTAATATCAAGAGAACACTACTCTTTTAAACAGGGACTGTTTATCTTATTCATCCATTACACACTTACGTTTTGACATGAATCCTGGTCTATATATGAGTCTTGTTCAGCAATGTTCCATTGTTTGGCGTATGCATGTTCATTGAAGCAGTCTTTTAAATGTTTCTAAACATAAAATAACATTGAAATTGATATACTTTACGGGAAGAAACTCTCTTGTTTTTCGCGTTTTTGGCCAAAATTTGGGACAGCTTATTCCGCGAAATTTCCTAATGTGTGAAATTCGCAAAATTCCATTCTTGCAAGATTTTCTAAAACATACCATGAACGAAAGTTCAAAATTAAAAAAATTTAAACAAACTATATTCCAGGTAGAGTAAGTCTACCATTGAAAACATATCTTTAATGGATCTGTTACAGTATGTATTCAATAATGCTATTATCATTATGATGCCCAATAATATCTTCTTTCTATGAGGAACAACATTTTCAAAATTACGTCATGCTGCTGCATCTCATCTATGAAGCCTTATCATTTAATGGCATTGCCCCGAATCATAATTGCATATGCACTTATGAAAACAAAACAACGTCAAATCAACATGACCACTGGGACAAGAATACAATATCTTTTGCAGAAAGTTGCTATAAATGAAATGATGCTGTGTGAATGTCATTGAAACAATATTAGACCTATTGGATAGCATTACTATGAACTTACATTTTGAAATAATTCCACTGCTATTCTTGAGTCTTTTTTGTCAAGGATATTTTGTTTGGCACTTGCACGTTTGTTGCTGCCCTTTAAATGCTCCTAAACCCGAGTAAGATTGCAGTTAAAGACAAATGACGGACAGCACAGGCGGCGGTGGAGACCTGGTGGGGAAACAGTAGCGGCGGCACAGTTGTTGTCGGCGGAGTTTTCTCGGCCGGGGTTCCTGCTGTTCAGCATTATCGCCTGTGCTAGCCTGACCTCCAGTGTGAAACAGATCCTAGTATATATCCGTATTTAATAGTTTATATGTAGCTCTTTGTAACTGTATATTTAATAGTATTTAGTTGCATGATGTTTTTTATGGAATGGCCAGGGAGTTGTCATTGTCTTTTGCTCCCCCTGGCATCGTCTTCGCAGTGTTGTACAGCAGTTCATATGTAGTGTCTTACGTGCCTTCTGTATGTAAACGTTTTAATTGAATATATAAAAATTAAAAAAATTAAAAGACGGATGTATGATGTCTTATTTAAAAATAGAACATAGGATGGTTGAGACCCTTCATTGTCCAATTTGTTTGAATATCTCTCCAGATCATCAAATACAATGGAATACAATAGGCTATATGTACCGGGTGTCCCAAAAAATGTATACGGATTTGGTTGACTCCAGCTATGTGAATCTGGCTTTAATCAATGTTTAACGCCATGGGCCCTGAGAACGACACAATAACGACACAGTAATACTTTTTCTTATTTTGTCTTTTTCTTTCTTACTGTACCTTTTCGTATAGTTTTTGGCAGTGTTTGGGGTTGCACTTGACAATACAACCAATTGTTTTACTATTTTTTGCCTTGCCTGGGCGTACTGAACAGGTACACAACTTAAGTGCCCTGCTGAGCAGTACCCAGGGAGGACTTATTACATACGCTAATACTACAACAGCTAAGCTAAATTTGCACAGTGGGGACAGCCCCAGTAGCTCGATGGGGGCTGCCCCGTGCATGTGAGGAACACGTAACCTTATTGATTACGCCATGATTAAGAACTTCAGTCAGAAGCCACCTAAAGTGGCCAAACTGCCCCTTTAATAACCATTTGATCGGAAAGGGAAGTAAAAAACTTGGAGTGCTCCATGTGCTTTGAAACAGCCATTAAAGGGAGGGTGGGAGGGTGATTCAAAATTTGAGTAAAACTTTTTGAACCACAACGTAAATATTTGAGAGCAGCAAGGTGAAGACAACTTCGAAGGAGCTGGGAACTAGCACGAGGCCTGGTTGCGTAGGAAACTGGGGACTAGACTAAGGTGGGAGGCTTGGGGGATTGATGGACAAATTTATCATGGCCCGTCGTTAACAAATATTTACTACGTAAATCTTTCTTTAACGCCATGGGCCCTGAGAACGACACAATAACGACACAGTAATACTTTTTCTTATTTTGTCTTTTTCTTTCTTACTGTACCTTTTCGTATAGTTTTTGGCAGTGTTTGGGGTTGCACTTGACAATACAACCAATTGTTTTACTATTTTTTGCCTTGCCTGGGCGTACTGAACAGGTACACAACTTAAGTGCCCTGCTGAGCAGTACCCAGGGAGGACTTATTACATACGCTAATACTACAACAGCTAAGCTAAATTTGCACAGTGGGGACAGCCCCAGTAGCTCGATGGGGGCTGCCCCGTGCATGTGAGGAACACGTAACCTTATTGATTACGCCATGATTAAGAACTTCAGTCAGAAGCCACCTAAAGTGGCCAAACTGCCAAAATACAACCCCAAAGCTGCCTTTGATACTGGACTGCTGGACGCCTATGGTTCACTGGTTACTCTACTCCTCGATAATATGTTCGGAGTACAGCCACACTCGGTCGCTGTCGGGCGAATATAACGTTACAGCAATCAGAAGACCACCGGCCAAGCCTTTTGATTAGGCAAGATGGAACATTTGCGGCTGCTGCTGTTGTTGCTGCTCCAATGTGAAAACTATGGGATGTATAGAGCTTTTCATTCTCTGGGTTTGTGTGAAGGAGTTTTTGTAGCATTTCAGTGAGTTCTGCCGTGTGATGGAATGTGTTTGCTTAGCGCTTTCACAGGGCATATTGACGATCCTGATGGGACAAAATGTAACAAATTACCATTATGAAAAGGGGACTGTCTTTGACACTTTGATCACGACCGTTGCAGAAGTTGGAGATACATTTGTGTTGCGCACAAGCAGGCAAGAACTTGAATCAAAAGTGTGACTAGTGTGGCAACAGAATTCTAATGAACGCAAAAAGCCAAAAATGCTAATGTAAAGGCACACCAGAGCTTTTGTTTGTCTCTTTCGGTAAATGATGAAACGCGTAATTGATTTTTTAGTTGTTTCATATTCTCTATTGTAATAGGAAGTTTCTTTTCTCGTTTTGTTAATCCATTTCCACGCTTGATACCTCTGACTGTCATTCGAAGATACTTCAGGTCTTCAAATTTGGTAGGAAAACCAAGCTGCTTGATATTCCAATGACGCACTGCTGCAATGCATGTTCGTGTGGTCACATAGCTAACGTTACGAGCAAGGTACGAAACGAATAGACATAAGTTCGACTGAGAAGCTGGAAATGGAGATAATGCATGTTCAGTGCGAAATGAAAATTAGGCTGATTTACCGTTTTGATATGTCCTGTGTAAAGATTCTGACAGGGACATGTGTTACTTGCAGATACATGCATTCTTTAGCTAATCCTGCCAAGCACTGGGGAAAAATTTGAGTCTGGTACCTGTCTGCAACTGGTACTTGTTGGGAAAAACTTTTCTACCTGCAAACGAGAGAGGCAGTCGCTGATATTATTGTAGCATCCTGATGTGTGCTTTACATTGACCGTACTTTTTTTTGTGGTAGCTGTGATGAAGAACGGCTTGCACAGTGTTGTCATGATCTGTGGACAGTTAGATGAGTTTGTGTTAGGCCTATTTAACAGTCTTTATACTCAAATCCGTACAAGAAGATTCAAAGTTTCACTAAGACTTTGTCTTTTGGGACACTCTGCGAATAACATTCTGAGTCAAATATTCCGATAGGCCATAACAAAATAACCAAGACTTGTTCACAATCAAAGCTAAAAAAGGATCTCCCCACGCCGTCTGTCTGATATTCGCTCTGCAAGATCACATACGCACACTGCTTCCTAAGTTCTTCCGCTTGCCTTACGTAAACAATTGATGTTAGGTGTGAGAACCATGACATACAGCGTCCCATTATTTTAGCGCAGTAAACATATTTATGACTTGAACTCCTCAATAATGTGGTCAGAAATTTGGGTTTTATTGACAAGTTGTCTATCTGGATGGTAAATCAATTCTTTTGATAAGTTTTCGATGTTAATTGGTGTATTTGAAAAGGCAGGAAGTGGATTAAAATTTTTGTGCAGCTCCTTGACAATCAGTATTGGGGTCTGGGCCTCCACAGCGTCTACATTTGTGTGGCCAAGTGAATGTGGAACCACTTTGATAAAAATCTCAGCGAAATGGCCAATCAAATTACATTTGAAGCACGTTCTGGCATGCTGGACTGGCTGGGGGCAACGGAGGAATTTATTAATTTATTAAATGCCTATTCATCTACCATTGCCCATAAAAGATGCTTGTTGCCAGCTATATTCATCCTGAATGCAATATCATACTTATATAGGCTTGGAATGGATAGCTATGATCAAACGTGCAGAAAGATTCCTGATAAGCTAACAGCTCCTTTGCAAGGACTGGGTGAAAGTGCATCATAGCCCTAATGAATATATCCCAAGCATCTATCCAGGTATCAAGTCAGTTATCTTTTGGGTTGGTATGAGATTTATGACTCTGCTCCTTCAGAGCCTGGAGTGACCTGGAGACTGAAAGAATTTTTTGTTGTTGTGTCATACAATGAGCTCAGTAAAAGTAAATTCAACTATATGTAGTCCTTGTTTTTCATCGCCCTTATCAATTTGGGAGACAAAGGTGATAAGCTGTTTATCGGGGAGTGCAAGAATGCATGCAGAAATATTACGTCCATTATTGTAACTCTGCTGAACAAGCTCATCGGTGTTTGCCAGAGGTTGATGTGATGGCCATGGAGTTGAATTTGAAGCAGCAACAGGGAATTTGTTGGAAATGGCATTAATATCTGGAGCTACTGTTGCTGATGCTGGTGAAAGACTTCCCGTTGAGTGGTTTCGGTTTCTGTGTTCCTTGCTTTGGCTTGTGAGGCTTCTTTTAGGAATCCGTAGTATTCATCTTGACTGTATTAGCAGTTGTTAGCAATGTTATCGGTGTGGGCTCTGTATTCTCTGCAGCCTGAGGTGCGCCTTCATTAGTGTGGAAATAGCTGTGAAGACGAGCAACAACCATGTTTTTGATGCCCGCCGCGTTGGATAGGCCATACTCAGATACTGTCTGGCTTTCTCTTTTAATTGTACTAACAGCAAACGTTTCTAATCTTCTACAGTACGTGGCGATCCATTTCCTCGTCATCACTACCTAATATTCTGCATGGATTTCGATGCATTCTTCAGCCGATAACGTATAATTGATTCAAAATTTGAGTAAAACTTTTTGAACCACAACGTAAATATTTGAGAGCAGCAAGGTGAAGACAACTTCGAAGGAGCTGGGAACTAGCACGAGGCCTGGTTGCGTAGGAAACTGGGGACTAGACTAAGGTGGGAGGCTTGGGGGATTGATGGACAAATTTATCATGGCCCGTCGTTAACAAATATTTACTACGTAAATCTTTCTCTAATCACTCTAAAAATGTTCCTCAATAGTTAATTTAAACATTGGTACCTCGTTTGTTGGTATTGGTGCTTTGAGAGTAGATATGTTAATTTTGAAAGCTCAAATTTGCCTCTTCCTCCAAACCAGAGCTTTATAGCCTAAGCAAGTTCTTAAGGCACAGCGTATAAATCAACGATAGCCGTGATAAAATTTGAAAAATATTAGATCTTGTATTACTCTGTTTTCCAGAAGTCACCCCCCCCCCCCCCAAGTGACCCATTTGGCAGTTTCTTGCTTTTTCATTAAATTCAGTTCTTAATTTTGATGTCGTTAAGGAACTTGCTTAGGCCAAAAGGCTAAAGGTCTGGTTTCCAGGTGGACGCAAATTTGAGCTCTCAAGATTGACATTTCTGCTCTCAAAGCACCAATACCAACAAACGAGGTATCAATGTTCAACTATCGAGGAACATTTTTAGAGTGATTAGCCATTGATTAAAGCAAAATTCATATCGCTGGAGTCAACTAAATCTGCATACTTTTTGGGACACCCGGTAGATTGCCCATGTGCCAAGTCAAGTTGCCTTACATCTCCGCCATTTATCTTTAATAAAGTCAATGCAAAAAAGTAATTTCATTCATGCCATCGTTGTATTTGCAGTCTAATATCAAATAAAAACTCTGCCTGAATCAGTGGTGGAAAAAATATCTGCCTTCCTGCGAAGCAATGGTAAAGTAGAATTCTTCCTTTGATTGTTTTATCAATTTTCTCTCGTGCCAGACTTCTGTTGAACTCTTGCACAACACACACTTAAATTTTCTTAGGGCATGTTTAGAGTCACTCGGAATAATCATGTTTCAGGAGGCAAACAAGTTTATTGCTTTAATTTCACTCCTTCTATTACTTTTTCTCCCTGCTGGCCTGAATTTTCATAGACCGGCTACATAAAAAATTTGGGTAGAACCCAAATAATGCTAGGCAAGCTTACAATCTGTTGTGATTCTGTTTGATTCATCGACGGAGATGCAGGATACGTTTCATCGTCATTTAAGGATAGGCTAGCATCTGGAGGTACTATTGGAGATGATTCTTCTTCTATGCTACCAAGCAATGTTTGATTCTGAAATTAAAGAAAATATCGCTTAGTAGATGATTACGTGGTAGAATTCCTTTTGGCCAACTTTTGCGCAGTAGACCATTTCGCAGTCAAATGTGAAGGCTCTGTTTGGGTTGCTTCTCGGGATCGCGTAGGGGTTTCAAATTTGAAAGCGAGTTCGAATCTGACTTCAAAGATGTCGAAGGGAGAGTTATGGTGTTATCTAGATTACGAAATGCATCAGTTGCGAAATTGGTCTTGCTGGACAACTATGTCCATCTAACCAGATGTTGCTTTTTGGCAATTGAAGAACATACAGGATCAATTATTTCTACATATTTCAAGCGACCGATCTGTGTTGGGCGGGCGGCCGATCGGTGGTCGTCAATCAAACAGCATTAGTTCTACTCAGCAATCAGGTATTTCTCTTTGTTTATCTTTCAATTGCAATTTAACGATGTGTGTTTATTCCTTAGTTGATTACAAGTGTCACTCGCTGAGTCCCATCATTGTCCAATTTGTTTGAATATCTCTAGAGATCGTCAAATACAATGAAATACAATAGGCTATATGTAGATTGCCCAGGCCCCAAACTCAAGTTTCCTTATATCTCCGCCATTTATCTTTAATAAAGTTAATAAAAAAAGCAATTTCATTCATGCCATCGTTGTATTTGCAGTCTAATATCAAATAGAAACTGTGCCTGAATTTTTAAATACCGGCTACATAACAAATTTGGGTAGAAGCTAAATAATGCTAGGCAAGCTTACGATCTGTCGTGATTCTGTTTGATTCATTGACGGAGATGCAGGATACGGTTCATCGTCATTTAAGGATAAGCTAGCATCTGGAGGTACTATTGGGGATAATTCTTCTTCTATGCTGCCAAGCAATGTTTGATTCTGAAATTAAATAAACTATCGTTCAGTGGATGATTAAGTGGCAAAATTCCCTCGAACAACAAACTTGTGCACAATAGACCATTCCGCAGTCAAACGCGAAGGCTCTGCTTAGTTTGCTTCTCGGGATCGAGTAGGGTTTCAAATTTGAAATTTAATTCGAATCTGACTTCAAAAATGTTCAATCAATCCTACTCAGTGATCAGGCTTTTCATTCTACCTTTCTTTCAAATGAAATGTGTTTGTGTTTATTCCTTAGTTAATTGCAAGTGTCCCGATTAAGTGTCCTTTCCTGCCATGAGTGGTACAGTCATTGTATTTTGTTGCATGTTTCTGTCATTTCAATTGATAATTGTAAGGTATTTCTCCACACTTAACTACTGATCTACTTACCAAACTACTTATATACCATCAGAACGAGTTATGTCCACGTGTAAAGTAGCTCTGGTACAATCCCATCAGGCATTGAGTTGAGCGCCTTTGTCTTTGCTTGCAAAATGGTCTACTGTCTTCACATCTTATGTTCACACGGAAAACAGCAATAAAAATGAAACAGGATATCTTCAAGGCAGATTCTGAGGAAATGCTAGATAGAATATCAGAGCTGGTCTCCAGCAACACTAAGGAAGGTAATAGCAACCTCTAGGAAGTGGAGAATGAGCTATTTGGCAGTTTTCTTGACAGCAGATATCAGACATGTTGAGGTGGATGTATCATAAAGGTATCCTCCCCCCCTCCCCCCAAATTGTTTGATAATTGAAACAAATGATTGGACGGCTAAGCTCAAAGCAAATAAATATAGATTCTTTTATATTGAGAACCCATTCTTGAAGTTGGTACACGATGGTATACAAACAAGAGAGCCCAAAGAAGTCACAAAACAATTTCATTTTCTGACTCCCGTCTCGCAAGGGGGGGGGGGGGCGGCACTTGACTTCATTTATACCGGGTGAGTCAGAAAAAAGAATGCTCGCTTGGAAGGCCACTGCTCCAAGAATATCAAAGCAATAATATTGAAAACTGTCCTGTTTTATTGCCAATATGTTCAATTAGGTTCAGTAAATTACCCGACCTTAATCGGCCATTCCTTCCCGTGGATATGGGTGATTTTCTGCAGAAACCCCCTTCCAAAAACCTGCAAAAACGAATGAAAACAATGAGCAAATTTTCCTTCCTAAAATTGATGACACTCACATAAATTCATGTATTTTTGTCCTTTTGGGAGAATGGAATCCCCTTGAATAGGTCATCGATACCAAGGGGAGGACTTGTTCATCCTCCCAAGAAGATAGCACGTGCGTGCTAAAGCGTCCACAAGTCATTGCTGAAAGGCCATTGTAAAGCAGAAATGTAAGGGAAATTTGTTCATGATTTTGGGCACGTTTGGAAGGTTTTTTGAGGAGGCTTTTTCAAAAAAATCCCTCACAATTTCAGAATGAAGTGGCCGATTTCAGTCAGGTAAATTTTATATTAGATTTGAACATTTCTACCATGAAACTATATATTTGCCGATATCATTGTCTTGATATCCAGGGAGCTGTGACTTTTCTAACGGGGATTCTTTTTCTGACTCACCCGGTATTACCATGTTTATACTAAAATCTCATAAATCAATGCCTGGTTCGTTGTTTGTACCTATTTTCTAGAAATCCATACCCAGGTTTATACACAGATTATCAAAGATATTCTTAAAAGAATAATTACAATTTCAAAAACTAGTGGCTGATAAATACCTCATTCCAATTTGCAAATTAAAACCAGCTCAACTGACTAAACCAGGTTACCGGATAGGACCTTCTAATTGATTAATCAAACAAATTGATGGTATATGATTGGTTGAAATTTTGCCTGGGGCGTGTAAATAAAGCTGGTTTAACTTTGCTAGTGTGAATTACAGAGCAGTAACCGCGTAAAATGACGTCATTCACACTGACACACATGCGCACTGACTTCATCCAGCAATCTGATATAGGGAAGTGTTTAGATATCATTTCAAAAGCTTATCAGCATTTGAAATGATAAATCAAGAGTTTAAGGCCTAAAGAAGAAAATATCGATTGTTGCCTAATTTCGGGATCTGTTGCAGGGAGCTAAGGGGGCTCAAAGTTGCGAACTCTTGCGCGTGCGTGTGCGTGTGCAGTTCTGCTCTGTAAGTGTGAATACGGTTTAAGACTGGTAAATTTTAAAATCTAATTGAAGATATCCACCACACCAAGACATTTGCAAATATCATTGCTGTAATATCAAGAGAATACTACTCTTCTAAACAGGGACTGTTTATCTTATTCATCCATTGCACACTTTGATTGATTACAGGAGTCTCAGTTTTCTACATTGAATTGGATGATGTTATGGCTTCACACTGAGACTCATGACAATACATCTTCAAAACGGGGATTAACTTAGACCATCTCCGCCGCGTTCACGGCGGGACCAATCAGATCGCTACGTTCTTAATATGGTCAGACTACGTGCCTATTCCTAGCGAGTTTGACTTTTCGAAGTGAAGCAACATTCGAAACGACGTTCGACTTTTCATTTGACGCTCGAAGGATGGAAGACGTTCTATTTTTCTTCAGATCTCTCGTAAGATTTTAGTCTCTGTTTTGAATCTGTTTGGTCGTGAGTCCTTGAATGAGTAAAAATGAAAAACATCAGATTAAAAACGTTGAACGAATACAGGGGATCATGTCGTCAGTCTATTGCACACTTACGTTTTGAAGTGAATCCTGGTCTTTTGATGTGTCTTGTTCATCAACGTTCCATTGTTTGGCGTACGCATGTTCATTCAAGCAGCCTTTTAATTGTTTCTATACATAAGTAAAATTGGAATCAATTATAATGTATTCTTAGCAAAATGGAGCGAACAGAAGGACTATTGCAATATGCCTGGTGTATGTGGGATCGCAGGCTTCTAAACTGCATTTTTTGAGCAAACAATTTTCAAATTCTCTGTTTTGGTTTGGTCTCCATCGCAGATTACATAAATGATCTGTCTAATGATGCCAGAGAGTACAGTTCGCAGCCGGGTCCTTCGTTACTGGTCACTACGTAAAAAGTACGAAAGATATCTTGAAATTAGGATGGTTCCCTGTAGAAAAGACTTCAATCTCCTTCAGCAAGTTTTCAAGGCTTTGAGCTTGGTAAAATGGCCTGACTATTTACAATTGAATATGAGAGAAAATAACAGAGAATAGACTATTACGCTAAAGATTGCGGCGGGGAACTTTTTACCAAGATGCATTGCGTTCTTAAATCGAATTCATACAGAGTCGTTAAAGATTCGTAATTCGAACCCACTGCATCTTGGCAAAAAGTTCCTCGCCGCCATATTTAGCGCAATCGTCTATTGAAATCGAATGGCAACAAATCGCTGGCAAATGGCAAATAAAGGGAAGGGAGCTCTTCTAGGCAATGCAGGTAGATCATCTAACTTCCGGCCAGAGACAAGAAGAAACTGTTTAAACTGAAACACTTTTTCTATTTTTTTCAAACAAATTTTTGATTAATAGAGCTGAACAACATAATAGACCTTTTAGCTATTCTAGAAAGAATCTGAATCGAACGACATATTGAAGAATTTTCGAACGTGAACAATAGCGATAGAAGCTTTAACGCCACTCGATCGAACCTCGCGTATCAAAATGTATAAAAATAACGTTCGATCCAGGCTCTTTTGCAGAATAGCTAAAAGGTTTAAACAAAATATATTTCGGGTAGTGTAATTATAAAAGTGAAACCCCATCTTTTAATACAGTATGTATTCGATGACACTATTAGTATTATTCTGATGCCCAGTTAGATCCTATTTCTACGAGGAACAAAAATTTAAAAATTAATTCATGCTGCTGTATCTAATCTATGAATCCTTGTCATTTAATGACATTGCATTGCCCCGGATCATAATTGTATAGGCACTTATACAACGTCAAATCGACATAACTACAGTGACAAGAAAACAATACAATATCTTTTACAGAAACTTGCTATGAATGAAATGATGCTGTGTGAATCTCGCTTAGACAATATAAGATATATTGGATCGCAGTACTTCGAAAGTTACATTTTGAAATGATTCCTGTCTCTTTCTTGAGTCTTTTTTGTCAAGGTAATTTTGTTTGGCACTTGCCATTTCGCTGCTGTCCTTCAAATGTTTCTAAACGCGAGTAAGATTGCAGTTAATAAAGTCACCATAAAAAAGTAATTTCATTCAAGAAACCTTTGTATTTGCAATATGGTATCAAATAAAAAATAAGCCTGAAATTTTACACGGGCTACACAAAAATTTGGGTCGAATCCTAACAATGCTAGGAAATTTTCTCTCTCGATTTTTAGTAGACGTCCTGCTTGCATTTGAAGCAACCACTTACAACGTTACGGAAACAGCCTAAACAGGCTGCAAAAAATTTCTAATTTATGACTGCATGTCATGCATTAAAGAGAATTAAGAATATTTCCAAAGGAGGGATCGACTATGATAAAGTTAAGTTACAATGTAAACTAATCACTAGAAGAATGCTATAAATTACCAGTTTTTTGAGACAATATGCAGGTAGAAATAGTATTGCTATTCTCACAGGACCGAGTGCTCGGAATTTTTAATATTTTAGTCCCACGGGCCTAACTTTTGCAAAATCGCCTATCTTGGGACTAGTCCTAGTCCCCCACAGTCCAAGGGTCATATTTAAACCTTTGTAGCAGTCAGTTTTAGCCCTCTTCAAGAAACAACAAACATCGGTGAACTCGGAATCAACCCACCCTCCTCCCTCAGTGGCAGCGCACGTTTAAAACCACTCTCCTTACCACAACAGCGAGGTCTCCTTCGCACTCCCCATATCTAAATATTTGGCAAGGAGAGCATAAGGTCTGTGAGGATATAACACTACTCACTTACATTTTGAGATGAATCCAGGTCGACCATTAAGTCTTGCTCATCATCGTTCTTTTGTTTGGAGGATGCATGCTCATTTCTACTCTCTTGCAAATGTTTCTATAAATGTATAAAATTGAAGTTAATATTGTCCAGCATAAATAGGTAACTTTTTTTAAGAACAAATAATATTAAAGTAGTCCTAAATTTAGACAAAACATTGCAAATAGTAACTGTAAAGTGCAAATACTGGAACTGGTTCATAAAAGAATAAAAATGTTTACCTTGTAACTTGCCAGATGCTTAATTGTATCAATATGTTCTTCAATGTCATTCTGATAACGTAGAAACACATCACAAAGTTGACATTCAAATATAGACACACTGACGATGAATTCATTTCCTGCAATGCAAATCAGACTTCATGTAGTACGAGGCTCCTGAACAATAAACATCAACGAATGGCCTACATCACATTGCTGATAACAGCTATTTTGATTTGTTTAAAGTCCGGGGGGGAGGGGATAACTACCATTTATACAGGTAGGGATGTGCCATCTTTGGAGTGCCTTTTTCAGGCAGAAAAAAATTTAAGGGTGTCGTTTTTGATAAGATCACATATAAACATAAATTTTAGGCGTTATTTTAGAATAATACCTCTTTAGGATATTGACTTTGATCTAATTCCATATACTTGGCTAGAGCTTTAACTTTTTTCACAGGGTATATATTTTGAATGACCCGTAAAGTTTCGGGTATGGTTTTTGGAAATTTACAAATTTTAGGATGTGATGTCGCAAATCAAAATGGCACAACCCTGTCATCTGCCTATTGAAGGTACCGCCCCCCCAGGGGTTAAAGTCTTACGTTGTCGTGATAAAAGAAAGCATGAATTATTGGCTGCCAATACATGAAGTACAAACAATTTTTGGCGGATAATGTTTCGGACAATAAACTTCGGCGAAGTATTTTCGGAAACATTCTTTATATTTCGGACACACAAAATTTTCGGACAACATTTTGACTAGTCTTTAGATCATTTATGTCAAATCACATCATGTTTTAGATTGGTTGAAACAAAACACCTTCAGAAAGTTTTGAATAGAGCCCTATCATGTCCTAAAGTAGATTTCATGTCCTAACATAAAATTTTCTAAAAATAGAATAGCAAAAAAAATTGACCAGGCACTTCAAATCTCATATTGGGTCTTCTTGTTCTATGTCCTTTTTGATAGCATCAGCAAAACAGATCTGACAATTTGAAACAAACGGACTCAAGTGTACTGGCTCTGAGTACTTATAAAATTAACCTTAAATTGACATTTCTTATGCCTAATTAAATTTTTCTCCACAAAAGCCGCTGTATTCATAAAATTATTCCATTGCTCTGATGAAGACATTGTGGCTGAAACTAGTTAGCAGATTAACTGAATACTGTAAATGAAAGAAGCGCAAAAGATCAACTTGATGCCTGCTTTTTTCGTTCACTATATACAGTATACTGTACAGTATATTGCAGCAATAAAAATACAATGATGCAGTTTATAAAAGTAATACACATTTATCCCACATATTTTACTTAACCAGCATTAAAAAGGTCAACTTGCTATCTCTATGCTACAAAATGATCTGAATCTAAACAAAATGGTGTGGCAAAATCTAACAGTCTGGCTTACCGCAGTTACTCTTCATTTTGTAATTTAATTAGCTCTTTCCATTCTTCCTCAAACTATCATCTGGCAAATGTATCTGGTCAAAATCTCTTTGTCTAAAACAACACTATTACATTAAATGCAAAAGGTTTGGATGAATAAATACAAGGGACAATTCTGGGGCTGGTATGATTCATGATAAAATACAACATTGTACTGTTTATAATGGTGTATCATACTTTTGGGATCAGCTCGTTATTCCAACATTTCTATATTCCGACATCCCATTATCGTGACATCTCCATATTCCGACACATTAAATATAGGTGTTTTCTCTGCTTTAATCCCCATACACATATATCTCGATATTCCGACGTCTCGATATTCCGAACTCCCATTATTTTGACGCCTTTTATTCCAATATTCCAACTCATAAAGTCAGTCTCAAATTAGATGTCACTTGGGATTTACGATAATGCAAAATTAATTTGCAAAACACTTCTATTTTGTTATTCGTGGGCATTTGCAAGTGACATCTAATTTGGGAAAGACTATAATTGTTTTTAAATTTTACTTCAAACTTATGTTTGGCAACTGATTAACAGTATTTGAAACAGAAATCCGTAAAAAATCCCTGTGATACAGCCTAAGAAAAACGAGATGTCGGAATATGGAGATGTCGGAATTAGGAGATGTTGAAACATAGAAATGTCGGAGTAACAGGATGTCGGAATATGGAGATGTCGGAATAATGGGATGTCGGAATATAGAGATGTCGGAATAACGAGATGGACCTATACTTTTCCCACCATTTTGTAGTCTTTTTTCTGCGAAATTGCATGTTAAAATAAGTGACCAGAGCATAATGACGTCATTAAGCACATAGGATCTGTGCCTTTTGACATCATGCTCTTGTTGGGGACGAGATAGACTTTGTCCTAGGAAATATAACCTATTACACAGGGGACACATATGTATACACAAGTCTGGAGAGTATGGCACTTTTCGACGAGATCTCTGTTGTGCAAAGAGAAATTTCTTTTGTTCTCTATTGTTTGTTTTGAATAGCCTTTTAAAATCTCCGGTGTGCAAGTGCCATACTCTGCATAGGGGTGTACACATACGACACACATGCTCTGCCCTTGTTTTGATGTACAAAGACGAGACCTCCTCACTGGAATCTATGCATTAATATAACCACTTAGATATGTAGATCTTGCAAATGAAGCCTTATTACAACTTTTATTACATGGCAATAAAGATTTTCCAATTTCATTAAATAGACATATTCTTGAGCTTACGCTACATTTTATCCATGAAATCGAGGGGTGTATCACTCTGTAAAAATCTCGTACACATCTGGCAAAAATCCTTCTGTTTGCAAGAAAAATCCGTGAAAAATTCCTCAAAATCCTATTGTTCAAAAAGATCTCGTACCCCATTTCGAAAGAGTGAAACACCCCTCGCATGAAACTGGTCGATTTGAGTGAATTTCTGTAGCCACTTACCCATCCCTTTATAAGCCACATAAGTTTTTGTCATGTAGTTTAAAGTGGTTTCTTTTCCTTTATTATCTTTATTCAATAGCCTTGGGGTAGACACTGCCTTTTGCTCCCTGGGGTTGATCATCCTAGTAGTATTGTAGAGTAATTATGTAAGTACACATATTTTTTCTTAAAAGAAACTGCTTATAAGAAAGTCAACTCTCAGATCGCCAAAAAATCAAGAAACTCCAGTACTAGGAAAATATAAGCTAAGAAACTATTTATTTTGATAAAGGAAATCCTCAACATGTTTTTATTTTACTTTCACTTGTTTCCTGTATCATATTACTCGTAAGGTACTTAAGTAATGTCTAAACATTGGAAAGGCTTAAAAAACCTTGTTTTGAAATGTTCACGAGGGCACAGGTAGGGAACATGAAGATTGTTATAGAACCTCTAAGCAACTCGTAAGAAACTCTGAGTACTCAAAATCTGATAATTTTAAGAAACTTCCAGTACTGGCCCAAAGTTCTTAGTTTCCTATATAGAAAAAATACGTGTAATGTAGAGGGGTGTCGCCCTGATTGAGGGTATTTCACATTTGGCCAAATATTCCTGCTGAGCGAAAGAATTTTCAGAAAGGGACTCACCATGAATACCTTCCTAAACTCTTCCCCGTTGTTGGTATAAAATATATTTCTCATTGGCGATATCGTCTTTTGGAGCGAGCTGCTCAAGCACACTGCGGTCCAGAGGGCCTAAATTTCTGACGTCGCCCTGATTGAGGGTATCCAAGCTTTCACTTCGTTTCATGTAAATTTAAGCCAATTTGATGCGAAAATCGTCAGCATATCAACGATTAAAGAGTTTTGGTTGCTCTTAAATGTTTTCTGATTGTGTTTGCTGCGTTTTGTTACTGTAACCATTGATCTTTGTTACCGCATATACGTTCGAAGATTTTTCAGCAAGCTGACATCAATTCTTCCCCCTTCTGTCACCTGAACAATATTTAAATGCATTTCTAATCTTGAAAAATATTTTTCCAGTCTTTCAATAGAATCAACCTATTTTTGTACCGTAAATTGTCCTTTTACCACAAATATAGGTCGCCTGTGGTGCTTTGGTAGCGCAGATTATGTTCGAAAACCGGAAGATACCACAGGGGGACTTTAGGCCAATCAAATGGCTTACAAAGAGAAACCCATCGTGGCGGAAACGGATTTTGCTTTTCATATATTACGTGAAGTACTTCTTCTAGACACACTTGGCTTGCTGTACGGCCATGTTTTTGTTGGGAAAATTCAAATAACGTCAAGAAAACAAGCGAAACCAAAACACTGCAATAAAATTTGAAATGAAAAATGGTGGGTACTTACAGCTAAGTTCTCAGGTGAGATTCTTTAAACACTTTCTTCTCTGTTTGTGGATGGAATTTTATTCAACAAAAACAAGCAAAGATTTAGCAAATGCTTTCAATGAGATATTTTCACGAGAATTTCGATTCTAGCTCGGCACAACTCGCGTTATTCTGCAACAAACGGACAACATAGTGAAAACCGGTCAAAATGCGTTTACCCTCAATCAGGGCGACACCCCTCTAGTTAGTAATGTGTGTATTGTAAAATTTCATTTGGAATATATTATATAAGAAAAAACACATACGTTTCCTTGGATAAAGTGTATCTCGTCTCCCCAACAAGCTCAAGGAAGATGCAGACGCAGAGACGTAGGAACTGGGGGGCACTGGGGGCACGTCCCCCCTTGGAATAAACGAAGAAGTGCCCTTTCTATTTTCAGAAGTGCCCCTTTAGCTTAATAATGAAAAAAGAGCCCTTTAAGTGTCTTCCCCCTTCAAGTTTGAGATGCTTCCTACGTCCCTGTTGTGCAGACGCCCTAACGTTTTCTTGTCTTAATCGCTGCTACCCTGATCATGGCAAAATGGCAACTGGTAACTGCAACAATATTTGGCCTAAATTCACAGACTGTTTATACCCTAGATACCAAAAAAGATTTGCGGCAGAACATTTAAAAAATAGCCTTAAATGACGGACTTATTGTACTAAATCAATAAACGCAACAAGACACCGTAATCTGTAGAAAGAAGGCGGTTAACTCATGAAAAAGAACAATAACCAAAATAAACCTGATCTTCTTGCTCTTCCTGTTCTTGCACAAAAATTTTTCCCGCTTTTTCAATGTTCGTGAACATTTTCTTTTAGCCTCGTTTACAAATCAGCAAATAGGATAGGTTCGACGGGGGGGGGGGTCGACGGGATGGGAGGAGAGGTGAGCTTGTTCCGGTCTTCTCTGTGTATAAAAAGAAAACCCCATGGCAAGTTCTCAACTTTATCGATGATGAAGTTAATTTGCAAATTGTACCTATTTTGCTGTATATTCATCTTGATTTCGACCTGTTTGCTTCCTCTTTCTTTGACTATACAAAGAAACTCGACTCTCAGATCGCCAAAAAATTAAGAAATTCCAGTACTGGGAAAATATAAGTTAAGAAAAACTCTGTATTTTGATAAAGGAAACACTTCACACATTTTTACTTTACTTTCCCTTGTTTCCTGTATCATATTTCTCGTAAGGTACTCGAGTAAATAACTAAACATTGGAAAGCCAAAGGATTACAAAACTTTGCTTTGTAACGTTCACGAGGGCACAGGTAGTGAGCATGAAGATCGTTATGGAACCTCAAAGAAACTCGTAAGAAACTCTGAGTACTCAAAATCTAAAAATTTTAAGAAACTTTCAGTACTGGCCCAAATTCTTAGTTTCTTATAAAAAAAGTACGTGTACCCAAAGTGCCGCTTTCTATTCATCTTTGCTCAGCTATACTCATCTATCAGGACTTCATTTTACATGTTTCGTGCGTGAGTTAGTAAAATGGCCTCCACGTTTTATTTTTGGCCTACATAAACGCAAAATCCTGACAAATGTACTCTTCAAATATTGCTACTTTTATTTAATCTGTACTGCAAGTTATACACGTATTGTGTCAGGTGTTTGCAACAAAATCGACGGTGCGGTAGTTGGATGGTTCGCTGCTGAGGCTGCGAAGTCTTATCACGTTTTATCGAAATCATCGATGATAAAATGGTGGAAAGAAATTGAATTAGTGGTGACCTTATTTGTAGATGTATCTGCTAGTTATCACTGCGAAAGAGACTTACATAATGCCAATTACTGGGATTGCGCTGCGGGTGAGAGTAGGCCCATTAGCTTTCTTGTTAGCTTTTATTCGTGAATGATTTTCAAAAAATCACACAAACAAATATGTTCACGTTATTCCTGGACATAATTCACGTATCATGTGACATCCTGAAAGCTATATCTTATTCGTAGCGTTCCTCAAAAATTCTTCAACAAAGGCCAATTTTCGAAGGAATGAAATTCGATGTATCGCTGATCCCTGATGATATTTTAACTCAATGCAGAAAAACAAATGTGGATTGGGGCGTCTAGAATCGATTCTTGGTAAAACCGGCTCTGTATCTTTATTGGTCAAATATCCATTTCATTTTCGTGAAAGTACTCAAAAGTTGTCTCGAAAACAAATTTTCAGTCATGTGTTCGGAATACGACGATATGATTGGCTTATAAACGCGAAATTCGTGGTTTTGCGGGTATCCCTGTGCCCTATTGAAAGGTTTGACTTGTATGCTAGTTACAGGGGCTTGGATGGGCATATCTCGTGTGAAATTGTACGATGAGCTTGGATGGGAATCGCTTAACCTCCGACGTTGGTGCAGGCGTGTCGTTCTTTGTTATACAATTTTCAATAATATTACTCCTAACAATCCAAAGATACCAACTCCACCACTCCGGCAGTCCTCATATCCCCTTTGCAATCAAGCTAGGGTGCCGGCGGTGGTAATCATGCTTTAGGTAAACTGAATATTTTCCTAAGAAACTTTAATCAAAGACAAGACCCAAAAGTACAGGGTGAATGGACAGGTATTTGGACCTATTCTCCCGAAATGTTTTTGCTTTTAACTTGCTTCCTCAGGAATGTTTTCGCATTCAAGAATAGAAAAAAGGCAAGAAAAATGAAGCAGACGGGTTTGCAAATGGAATACTTGCCAAGTATGCATGGAGAAATAAATTCATTGCCCATTGGTACATTTTGCATCGTAAACCTACTGTCCGAAAACCACCGCCCCTATCCGAAAACCACCGCCAAGGTCAGTTTCGAAAACATCATTGCCAAAGAAAATCAGGCAAAGTAGTAGAAGACCAACACTCTTTGGGAATATATGTCTAAATATCTGTCCATTCACCATTTTTTTTTGTCTGTAATAACGGTTCTTGTTTAGTTTTCTTTAAGCGCCCAATTACCACCGTCGGCACCCTACTGCTTCAAGGGGCTCCGTCGTCAAACAGTGAACAAATCCGTAAACTTGCACGTGTTGCTGATCATCCATTGTTCATCCATTGTCCAGAGACGTAGGAACCGGGGGGGCACTGGGCACACGTGCCCCCCCCAAGATTTTGGAATAAACAAAGAAATGCCCTTTTTATTTTCAGGAAGTGCCCCTTTAGCTTAATAAAATAAGTGCCCTTGAAGTGTCGTGCCCCTCCAAGTTTGAGATGCTTCCTACGTCCCTGCCATTGTCTTCTGAAGTTTGTTTGGAGGCTTCACCCCAAGCCACCAAAAAGTAACCGTTAAAAATCCACTTATATCCGAGCAATCGTAGAAGATATGAATGTTTGGTTTGTTCCTTAGTGAAGTACAATGATTAATGGCCAAACAGCAACTTTCATTTTGAAAAAAATATGAAAATCCTGTGTGATATCACCTTTAAAAAAACTGCAAAAATCATCGTTTTGTTTACATTTTGACGACGGAGCCCCTTTAAACGATTTTCCACACATTACACATAAATGGTCATTCTTCAATATGTATCCTTTTATGGGCTTCAACATTTCTTCTGTGTCTGAAGGCTCTTTCACACATTACAAGAAAGCGGCCTTTTTCCAGTATGTATCTCTCCATGAACCTCGAGGCTGAATGATTTGTCACACACATTACAACTAAACGGTCTTTCTCCGGTATGTACTCTTCTACGTGCTACCCCGGGGGGGGGGGGTACATGACTTGAGGATGGACGGGGTTCTGCCGCCCGGTTTTCAGAAAGCTACCCTCTTCTAATTACCGAAACTTACTTTTGGTACCCACTTTTATGATGAATTTTGGCGGAAAACTGCCCATTTTAACCATTTTTTGCGAATTTCAGCAAAACCCCACCCTTGCTTATGGAAAATCTGCCAAAAAGGGACCCTTGTTTAGAGAATTTTGGGCCCAAACCCACCCATATGGGCGGCCAGGGCTGGAAAAAAGGTTTTTCTTCCTGGCAGCAAAATTCAAAAATCAGGATTTCCTGCGACATCTAGCCAAAATTTCCTGCAAGTAAGATTATAACCTGGTTCAAGCAGAATCCCTGAATTTTGTCCAGTATGAACTAAGGTACGAACATGTACTTGAAAAACAGCCCATCGAATTAAAATGTTACTTGAAAACAAGGTGACTATTTATATTGAATGGTATAGCATGGTCATGGAAAGTCTTTTGACCACACATCTAGTTCTTCGGCGGGTAAACTTAATCTTACATAGCTACAAACCCAGCTAATGTTTAGTGAACCATCTATTTGCTTTGAGTTCATGGTTGCTGTTCCACTTGAGGATCTCATGCGCGACTCAATCACATGGATAAAAGATTTATTTTGTGTTTTGATGGTCAAAAAAAGGTTTTTAATAAATGAAATGATACTTCCTTTCTTCATCAGGGGTTCAAACCTTAAATTATCAAAGGCCTCGATTATTGCCAAATGTTTGGTTCATGAAATATCATCAAGATGAAACAGTTTCGTTGGATCTCCTTACACATTGATCCTATTTTTTCCTTCAACATTTGATTTCGTTGGTGCCATCTCAACCCGATTTACGTGGCAGAGGAAAAGTCACATTGACGGTCATTCATTAAATGCAGATTGCAAAAATTTATTGAAATGAATTTCAGACTTTCGGTTAGTGATTTAGCCACTGATTCCACCCTTACACGTGTTTTTCATAAGAAGATAAGAATGGACCCAGTACTGAAAGTTTGTTGATTCTAGCAGATTTTGAGTGCTCAAAGTTTCGGTTTCATAAGGCCGCTTAAAATTGATGCTGTATTTATTTGTTGGAGATCTCCTACACCTTCGTGAATACATCATAGCCAATTGTATAAAACTACGCCTCTGTTTATATCCATGTAACAAAGTAGAACAAAAAGCAGAAGCAAGCTTCAATGAAATTGCTTCTTAACTGATATTTTTCCAGTACTTGAGTTTCCTAATGCTTTTGGCGATCCGAGAGTTGCGTTTCCCACAAAGAGTCCTTTGAAAAGGGGCACCGGTTGACCCAGAAATAAGCTTCACAAGCTGGATCACGTCTAGGTTTTTGAAAGCAAATGTTATGAACACAAACAAGGTGTCAGCCTGTAGCTGAAAGGCTAAGCTATTTTGAGATATTGCTTGTTAGCTTAAGACTACCCTCTGAAAAACCAGTCCTATAATATGCTGATTGAGCCATTTCATGGAATCTTCCCTCCTTCTCCCGCCATGCTTTGGATGACAGAACAAAGCCGAATTCCAAATTTTGGATGGTAGCACGATTTTGAATAAGGAACAGATATCGATCGTTTTTCAAACAACAAATTTCCCAGATGACTTCAAGTCCACCTCTTAACTTATGTTTTCACAAATGTTGACTGGCAAAGGAGTCTTGATTATTTCACTGCAAATGAGAAATAAAGGATTCGAAATTTTCTGTATCTCGTTTTTCGAACAGTAATCATAGCTTGAAAAGCCTATGCAGCAACTCAAAAGATAGCTAAGCCTTTTGAATAAACGGTGGTGCAAACCTTTTTGAATAACGTTTGTTTCAGAAAGCTAGCTATGATCTAGCTCTCGAAGTTTTCTTGGTTCACCCGGCATTTGTATTGTATAAATAGTTTGAAATAGTGGCAAGACGTCATTCAAACAAAAACTATCACAAAAATTTAGTTGCAAATTAAATAACTTGACAATGAGGAAAATGCCAGAAATTTCCTGCGATAAAGTGACAAATTTCCTGCGAGACATTTTCATCAAAAATTTCCTGGCACCGCCGCCGGACATTTTCAAGCCCTGTGGGCGGCACATACCCATACCCTTAATATGTTATGTACCCCCCCCCCCCCCCGAGGTGCTACCAGATATTCGCTCTGTTTGAAGGATTTTCCACACACGCTACACAAAAATTGTCTTTCTCCAGTATGTATTCTTTTTATCATGTGCTACCAGACATTTTCTCTGTTGGAAAGATCTTTCATAAAAATTACAAGTAAACGATCTTTATGTATACAGATTTGGCTGACTCTAGCGATGTGAAATTAGCTTTAATCAATGGCTAATCACTCTCAAAATGTTCCTCGATAGTTAACTTGAACAAAGATACCTCGTTTGTTGGTATTGGTGCTTTGAGAGCAAAAATATTTCATTTTATATTCTTTCATTTTATATTCTTTCAACACGGTAACCCCGTCGACAAAGGCCGCTTTTCAGGGGGCCGTGACAAAAATTTACAATTTAAATTTACATGTTAAAATCTACAAACGAAATTAAATAATCTAATTATAAAACTAAAGTGAAATTAAAATTAATACATAATGTTAAAACCGAGATTGATAAAACCAAGAGTGGCAGTACACAATCAGACCGGACCAGAATAGTTCAAACCCCATGCCCACCCTGAAATGCCACACTTTCATGTAGCACCCCATGGCAGGCAAAGAGTCCGACAGACACCAGTCCAATCCAACTGCATACCACCACCCAACATCATGCTTTAAATTCGATGTTTGAAAGCATATAAAGAGGGCGCTTGCTCAACCTCTGGTTCAAGGCTGTTCCACAGATTCACATCACGATATGAGAATGACTTTTGCCCATTACTATCAGAAATATCAATCTTGAAAGGTAAAATTTGCGTCCACTTGCAATTCAGAGCTTTGGCCTTTTGGCCAAAGCAAATTCTTGAAGCACACCGAAATTAAGAACTGAAATTAATGACAAATTAAGAAGCTGCCCAATGGGTGACTTTGGGATGACTTCGATAAACAGAATAACACACGATTTAATGTTGCTTAAATTTTATCAAGGCTATCGTTGATTTATACGCTGTGCCTTAATAAATTGGTTAGGCCAAAAGGCTAAAGCTCTGGTTTGCAGGAAGAGGCAAATTTGAGCTTTCAAGATTAACATGTCTGCTCTCAATGCACCAATACCAAAAAACGAGATAGCTATGTTCAAGCTAAATTCACAGGGCTGGAGTCAATCAAATCCGTATACATTTTTGGGGACACCCGGCACATTACACGAAAAAGGCCTTTTTCCAGTAGATATCTTTTAAAGGACGTCACGACTTCTACTATACCTGAACGATTTTCCTCACACGTTACATGGAAATGGCGTTTCTCCAGTATGTGTCCTTTTATGGACATGGAGATTTGCGCTCTGTCTGAATGATTTCTCACACACATTACATGAAAACGGCCGTTCTCCCGAATGCATTCTTTTGTGCACAGTAAGACTTCTGTTATGCCTGAAGGTTTTTCCGCACATATTACATGGAAATGACTTTTCTCCAGTATGTATCTTTTTATGAACTGCAAGAGTTTCACTTCGGGTGAACGATTTTCCACAAACATTGCATGAAAACGGCTTTTCTCCAGTATGTATCTTTTTATGAACTTGCAGATGTGCGCTCCGCTTGAATGATTTTTCACACACACTACATGAAAACGGCCGATCTCCTGAATGCATTATTTTGTGGACAGTGAGACAACTGTCATTCCTGAAGGTTTTTCCACACATATTACATGGAAATGACTTTTCTTCGGTATGCATCCTTTTATGGACTGCCATAGTTTCACGTCGGACGAACGACTTTCCACAAACATTGCATGAAAATGGCTTTTCTCCAGTATGTTTCCAGTTGTGACCTTCAAGTTCTCCCTTTCTTCTGTACGATTTTCCGCATACCTTGCAAAAATAAGGTCTTTCTCCTGAATGCAGCATATTGTGCCTTTTGAGGGATACTTTTACCGTGAAGGATTTTCCACAAATATTACATGAAAACGGTTTTACACCAGTGTGTACCCTCTCATGTCTTTTAAGGTTTCTAATCCTGTCAAATGATCTCCCACAAACATCACATCCAAATCGTCTCTGTTTGTTAACTGCTGGTTTGCTTTCTTTGCAACCACCTGAAAAACAAAATGTACGACATTGTTGTAGTTACACTAACTTCATCATCAGAAGCGATTCGATCAACATCATTATCATCAACATCATTATCATCACGATTAATCTTCATTATCATCATCATCAAAATCATCATAATCATGATCATCATCATCAATCATCATCATCATCATTATCATCATCATCAGCATCATCATCGTCAGCATCATCATCATCATCATTATCATCAACATCATTATCATCACCATTAATCTTCATTATCATCATCATCAAAATCATCATAATCAAAATACATCACGATTAATCTTCATTATCATCATCATCAAAATCATCATAATCAAAATACATCACGATTAATCTTCATTATCATCATCATCAAAATCATCATAATCAAAATACATCACGATTAATCTTCATTATCATCATCATCAAAATCATCATAATCATGATCATAATCATGATCATAATCATGATCATAATCATCATCATCATCATCATCATCATCATCATCATCATCATCATCATCATCATCATCATCATCAGCGTCATCGTCATTATCATCATCATCAGCATCAGCATCATCATCATCATCATCATCATCATCATCAGCATCATCATTATAATCATCAACATCATCATCATCATGTCATTACAGTGCTAAAATAGTTTTGCGTTAGTGACGGCTCATTAATTCTTGCAGGGGAGGGGGCGGAAGACACTTACAAATAATTGATAGAATTCTTGTAACCCCTCTTTGATTTTCCTGAAAATTTTGGTGCACCCTCCAAGGAAATCTTTTCAGCCCCCCTCCCAGTGCATGTACCTATGGTAACAGTGTCACTTAGAAAAGAACTTACTTCCAGAAGAACTAGGTTTTTAAGAATGTACAGGATGTATATCAAACTATTTTCATACCCCATCCTGAAAATGTGCGTTACTTTTCGTCTCCCCTCTCTTTAGGTAGGTAAAATTTTGGTACCCCCTCCCAGATGTCTTCCATTCCCTCCCGGTAAGAAATAATGGCTGGTAACTAAACGATAGAACAAAATAAGAATAACTCGATTTATCATACATAAACATTTTCTAGATTCAGCTTTCTTGCAGCCCGCACTTTCAGTAGAAATATCTACCACCTTTAATGGATACCATTTGTAGCTAATTTTCCTTTAGTTTTTGGGATTCATTGACACGTGTCCGATTTCCAACGCCACTCAGTTACCACCACCGACAACCCAGTGCCAGATTGGAAACTTTCAGTATTTGTAACAGTTTTCTACCTTTAGGCAAATCTTTGGTCAACAAACACTTTTATATTGTTTTAGAACGCTTCTCACAATCCAATGATTGCTTGCCCCTAAAAGGGAAGACTGGATAATTCTCCGATACATCTGGGGAATTTTTTTAAATACCACCCTCAACTTTGGATTAGACTGACTCTCCAAATCACTGTCAAATATTTCTTAGAAATATTCTTACTATCATCATGGACCGACTCATGCTCAAAAAATTCAGAAAAATGGAGCCTAATATTTCTTATAAGCTGTTTCTTATACAGGATGTCCCAAAAAATTGTGCCCCGTTTGCCCGAGGATTGCAGCAGAATAGCAAAAGACTCCCCCAATGATTTCATAACTCGGTCCCAATCGCTATTTTATAGTGATAAAATCGGTCCCGATCCGGCTCTAAACTTGAACCTGAATTTTTCAGGACGTCGATACTCGAAATGCAAAGATTTCTGTATTAGCTGTCTGTTGTTTTTTCGTAGAAACTAAGTTTACAGAAAGAAATCCTCGAGATTCCTTAAAACCGTAGAGAGAATGGCTGGGTATAAGTCGGGTAAGAGATGCCTTCTGAGCCAAAGTAGAGGATGTTTCTTCAAAAATTTTCTTCGTGCTCCAATTTATGGGGTAACTGTCACAAAACTATCAAAGTTCCCTTGTTGCTAATGGCAAGCATGATATTGGGAGATGCATTCTGGGCCAAAGGAGAGACTGTTTCTTCGAAAATTTCCTTCATGCTCCGATTTTTAGGATAACTACCGGGTGCGCCAAAATAAACTATGCACGTTTGGCAGGCCACAAAAAATCGTACACTAGACCGATTTTGAAAATTTATGACTTATTCGTTAGCAGAAAGCCTGAATTAGATACTGGGATTTTTTGCAATTTTTCATTTTCAGGTTTTACAGCTAGAAGCAAGTTTCCTAAGATTTTAGTTTTCGAAAAAACCGAAAACGATCAAAAAACATCGATCAAATTTTCTAAAGAATCGACATAAATGGACAAAGAGAGAACTTTTTCGTTGTGATTTGCGATCTAAAAATCGACCAATTGTAATCTGCTGTACGAGAGTTCATACTGAACCCCCAAATCCCCCTGAAAACGTTTTCTCTTTGTGTATTCATGTTATGGATCTTTTAAACTTTGATCGACGTTTTTTATCGTTTTCAATATTTTCGAAAACGAACATTTAAGAAACTCGCTTCTAGCTCTAAAAACTGAAAACGGAAAAATTTGCAAAAAGTCCTAGAATCTAATTCAGGCTTTCTGCTAAACATTAAGGCATTAAGTCATAAATCTTCAAAATCGGTCCAGTGTTCAATTTATTGTGGCCTGCCAAACATGCATAGCTTATTTTGGCGCATCCGGTGTCACAAAACTATCACGGTTTCCTCGCTGCTAATGGCAAGCATGATATTGGGAGATGCATTCTAAGCCAAAGTAGAGGATGTTTCTTCAAAAATTTCCTTCGTGCTCCGATTTATAGGATAACTTACAGGATAACTGCCACAAAACTATCAAGGTTTCCTCACTGCTAATGGCAAGCATGATATTGGGAGATACATTCTACGCCAAAGTAAAGGGTGTGGCTACAAAAACTTTTCCTGCCCCCCAGGCCCCTGCATTTCCTGCCTCCCTCTTAATTTACCCTGGCCACGCCACTCATTGATTTCATATAAGCAAGCTTGCATGCCTAAAAACGTGGCTATTTTGTGAAGCTTTGACTGGATCATTCAGGGCAGATGGCTAAGATGCTAGCCAGAGACAACTTGATGTCGAAAACTGTTTGTTTAATTCCGTTTCAATCGTTGGGAAAACACTGTCTGCTATAGATGTATTTTCGGTAAATTATGGCAGATAGTAAAACTTTATTTTTCATACATTTGCAACAACATTTATTTTGCAAAAATCGGTCTCGCGTGGAAGAAACTCGGTCCTTTGATATTCGATATTTTTGATATTTGATTCTTTTAAGGAGGGTTGCCCTTCAGCCGGAGCTGTTTTACAAGGGGCCCTCCACTTATAAACACTACTTACAATATAAAATTACAACGGAATAGATTAAATACACTATCATTAAATACAATAAAAACATAACTATAAAAACCTAATAACATTTTACAAAGTTTAAGATAAAAGAAAAGAAACAGATACACACACCCTCCTCAAAAAAATTTGCATTTGCGCCCCTGCTCTCGCAAAACATTTGCATGATGTTGCTCTTCGAGATATTCGATTAAAATTTGCTGCAAGCCCCACAAAATCCGTTGAAAAATGATGGAGCTATGACCTTCAAGAGACCAAATCTGCCTGATGACTGAAACCACCGGTCGGCCATTTTGTTTTACTATTTTGCAGCGATAAATAGCTCCATGGATTGAAAATGAGACAGCAGCCTCCAATGTCATAGCTCTTGTGAAAATTCTGATAATCCTCAGAGAGTTCCACTATTTTTGACCTCACAGAAATTATTTCTTACCTCACGTGAAGCTACTTATCACTGCAAAATAGTAAGACAAAATGGCCGACCGCTGGTTTCAGTCATCAGGCAAATTTGATCTTCGGAAGGTCATAGCTCCATGATTTTTGAACGGATTTTTATGGGGATGGTAGCAAACTTTAATTAAATATCTGAAGAGCAACATGATGCAAAAGTTTTGTGAGAATCTTTTGCCGTTTTGTAGCAATCTTCAAGCAAACGGGGCACACTTTTTTGGGACACAATGTAAACAAAATTAGTGCAGTCTAAACATTGCGTAGATTAACGTGGAGGAGAAAAAATTGAGATCAAATAAAAATCAAATCAAGCACTTGTTCCAAATATTGTTGCAAAATTGTTTATCCTCCTTTTCTGAATTTAACAGATTCAAAGAAATTTTAGCTATTTCCCTTCAATTCTATAATTGGGGCTTTCCGAAATCTTCAATATTCTGAGAATTAGGAGTCTTACTCCTTTTTAACCATTCAAGAAAGCTTTCAATAAAAAAATAAAGCCATCGTAATTTCTAAAATTTTGGACAAAACATGAAATACCTTTCAAGGAAACCATAGTTTATTGATGTCTGCAACATGGTATCAAGCATCATTCCTCTGGTTTACGATTTAGACAATTTGATGACACCATAGCCTCAAATAAGTTAAAATACAAAATATGCTATCGGGTGTCCCAAAAAAAGTACTCCCGTATGAAAAATCACAAAAATTTGATTACACGGCCGATCTTCAATTTTCTTTTTTTGTGAAGTAGATCAAGGACCAAATCATTTTTCCAAGATATAGCTGATCTTGTAATTGGTTCAGAAATTAGTAAATTTAGCTCTTTTTAGGTCTACCTGGTTCTGAATCATACTGCAAAAAGGAACTGATTATTTCCAAATCAATTTCTTTGTGCGTGTAAAGCTTCTAGTTAGGCCATAAATGACAGAGAGAAATGCGCACTATCAATGGAGACTTCAATGATGACAACAAATCTGAAAATTTTGTCTCTAGGCAAGACAGTAATTTGCTTGAAAAGTATAGCTTAAAATAAGGTTTTTCAACGTGTAATGTTTCTACCTTGATGTATCAAAGGCAAACATTTATCATATATGAATATTTTTGGGTCTTTGACAAAACTACTCAAAAAGATAATTTTATCAAAGATTTCATAATCAATCTCTGGTGATTTTGTAAACAGGAGTACTTTTTTTGGGACACCCGGTATAATTAAAAGAAAAACAAGATTTCAAATAATCTAACGGTAGAATTACAGATAAGTTGCTACAATTTCTTTCAAGACATTCGATTGAAAGAAATGGATCATAGAACTTTATACCCACATTTCTAAGAGGCCCTTTACATGGGAAATTCCAACCCGGGTTGAGTTGAACACGGGTTGAGTTTCAACTCGGTTGACGGTGTAAGTCTTCATCGCGTTTACATGAAGGAGGCCGAGTTGAAACTCGACACGGGTTCAACTCAACTCGCCAACTCAATCTGTGTTGAAATTTCAACACGGGTTGAAATTCTCATGTAAACGCAATAGACGATTACGCTAAAGATGGCGGTGAGGAACTTTTCACCGAGATGCAATGCGTTCTAATTACGAATCTTCAACGATTCCATAGGAATTCGAATAAAGAACGCAATGCATCTTGGTAAAAAGTTCCTCGCCACCATCTTTAGCGTAATCGTCTATTTTTTTTTCAACTCGGGGCGAGATTAGAATGCGAACAAAGGAGATCGAATCTATTTCCGCAATCATTCAAATATTTCAGTGGGCTCATATTCCTTCTTCTAGTGATTGCAACCATGTGACCTGATCTCAACCCGTGTTGAGATTTCATGTAAACGCAAGGCAAAATAAGCAATTAAATTTATCATGTAAAGGGCGCCTAAAGTGATTTAAAAATTTAGGACCTATACTATAGCTGGTATATAAATTGTGTTTGATGTAATACAATAGCGGCAGTTTCTTCTGATTGACACCTCAATTCAAAGAGATTAACGATTGCACCAGTAATTCAAAAAAAAAAACAAAGCCGCAAAAGTTTCCCCGAAACTAGTAGGGCAAACTCTCGCCTTGTGGAAGCGAAGGGTGGTTTCTAAAAAAAAGTTATGTGCTTATAACGAAAGAAGAAGGGTAAATCTATAGATCTGTCTGGCGGATTTTGTTTATTTGATTCAGAAGCTGTTTTGCAATCGTTTCATTATGCCTTCTGCTCGGCCTCGGGATCAAAGAAACAAAAACCCCCAGACAGAACTTTAGATTTACCCTTCTTCTTTCGTTATAAGCACATAACTTCTCACAAAAAACCACCTTCGCTTGCACAAGGCGAGAGTTTGCCTTCTTGCTTTAAGCTAGAAAAGTTTTGCGGCTTTGTTTGTTTTGAAATACTGGTTGAGAGAATTCCTTTGTCTGCAGTTGCTAATCGCTTTAAATTGAGGTGTCAATCAAAAGAAAACTGCTGCTATTGTATTGCGAAATCTGCCCTTGTTAGTTAGAGCATTAGTTAATATGAAATGCAAATACTCTGTGAATCTGAAACACTACTAATGACGTCGTTTATGTGAAGTGAGACTGCTACCGCATTTAAATCCGTGTCCACATACATCACAAATGTAAGGTGTCTCTCCCGTATGCATACGTTTATGTATCTTGAGACTATTACTCCGACGAAATTCTTTGTTACAAATATCACAAACATAAGGCTTCTCTCCAGTATGAATGCGTTTATGTGTCGTAAGATTGTGACTACCACTAAATCGTTGTCCACATGTATCGCAAATGTAAGGTTTCTCTCCAGTATGAATTCGTTTATGTCTTGACAGATTACTGGGACAATTAAACCCTTTTCCACATGTATCACAAATGTAAGGTTTCTCCACATTATGAATTGATTTATGTGCAGTGAGATGAACAATGTTACTGAATCGTTGTCCGCATTTATGACAAATGTAAGGTTTCTCTCCCGTATGAATGCGTTTATGTGCATTGAGATGGACACTTTGACTAAATTGTTGTCCACATGTAACACAACTGTAAGGATTCTTCCCAGTATGAATTCGTTTATGTATCTTTAGATTATAGCTCCGACTACATTTTTTGCCACAAATATCACAAACATAAGGCTTCTCTCCAGTATGAATGCGTCTATGTGTCTTAAGATTGTGACTGTCATTAAATCTATGTCCACATGTATCACAAATGTACGGTTTCTCTCCAGTATGAATTCGTTTATGTCTTGTGAAATTACCGGGACAATTAAACCCTTTTCCACATGTATCACAAATGTAAGGTTTCTCCACATTATGAATTGATTTATGTGCAGTGAGATGAACAATGTTACTGAATCGTTGTCCGCATTTATCACAAATGTAAGGATTCTTCCCAGTATGAATTCGTTTATGTTTCTCTAGATCATTGCTCCGACTACATTTTTTGCCACAAATATCACAAACATAAGGCTTCTCTCCAGTATGAATGCGTTTATGTGTCTTGAGATTGTGGCTATTATTAAATCTATGTCCACATGTATCACAAATGTACGGTTTCTCTCCAGTATGAATTCGTTTATGTCTTGTGAAATTACCGCGACAATTAAACCCTTTTCCACATGTATCACAAATGTAAGGTTTCTCTCCCGTATGAATGCGTTTATGTGCATTGAGATGGAAAATTTGACTAAATTGTTGTCCACATGTAGCACAACTGTAAGGATTCTTCCCAGTATGAATTCGTTTATGTTTCTTTAGATTATAGCTCCGACTACATTTTTTGCCACAAATATCACAAACATAAGGCTTCTCTCCAGTATGAATGCGTTTATGTGTCTTAAGATTGTGACTGTCATTAAATCTATGTCCACATGTATCACAAATGTAAGGTTTCTCTCCAGTATGAATTCGTTTATGTCTTGACAGATTACTGCGACAATTAAACCCTTTTCCACATGTATCACAAATGTAAGGTTTCTCTACAGAATGAAGGTTTTGTTTATGTGCATTGAAACTGCCACTATCATTAAATCCTATTCCGCAAACATCACAAATATAATCTCTCTCCCCAAAATGGACATATTTATGTCTATCTAAATCATCTTTCAGACTAAATCCTTGTCCACATATATCACAAATGTAAAGCTCCTTTTCAGTATGAATTCGTTTCTGTGCGATAAGATTACCTTTTTGACCAGATCCTTGTCCACATCTATAACAAAGCAAAGGATTTTCTGCAATATGCACTACTGAATGCATATCGAGAACATCTTTTTGAGCAATTCCTTCTCCGCAAGATTCACAAATATAGGGTTCTTCCATAGTCATCTTTTGTTCATGTCTGTTTGGATTGCTATTTTCACTAAATTCGTTCCCAACTGTATCGCAAATGTTTCCTTCCTCTTCCATCTTGACATTTAAATCAGTTTCATGACCGATCAATGTTTTGTCAAAATGACTGTGCAGTAGTTCTTTTCCGATTACGTTACATTCATAACGTTTCTCCTCAAAATGGACTTCTCTGTGTCTTTCTAAATCATCTTTCAGATTAAATCCCAATTCACATACATCACAGATGTAAGATCTCTCTCCACTATGAACGTTTTGTTTGTGTGCATGGAGATTGCCACTATCACCAAATCCCATTCCGCATAAATCACAAATGTTATCTACCTCTCCGGTATGAAATTGATTATTTGTGGTCTTATCATGTGTAAGAGATCGAGCATCAGTATCTCCTTCTTCGAATATTCCAAAGAAGTTTGCCTCCTCTTCAATCTTAACTTGTGAATCTCTTTCATTGGAGAGCATGATTTTATCAACATAATCATCATCACTAGAATCAAAGCATCTCTCACGCTTTACTGCATTCTCAGCTTGGACGTTCCCAAAATATGTGACTTGTTTTCTGTTCGGAATTTGCTTTTGGGTGCACTGTATTGATAATTTGCCACATGAACGACCCACCATTATATTATCTAGAAATTAAATGATTGTGTAAGGAAGTTCACTGATTGATTAAACATGAAGTGGAAAAGGGGTAAAAGTAATCATATTCAGTGGGCGATAGGCCAAAAATGTATGGGGCCAAGAGATTCTCACATTGTGCGGAAGAAATTTCAAGAAGTTGTGAATGCCGTTTAAGAGCAAATTAGATAGAAAACAAAGGAAGAGTTGCAAACTTCAAATTAAGGTTCTTTAGGGGAGCAAATAGTTGAAATTGCTTACCCTTTCGCGAGCAACGTGTGAGAAAATGTGTGACGAATGAGGGAGCAAAATACCAGAATTACGCTATTCGTGTGGAAGGAGAAACGGAAACAAATGATTCGCGGTGCAAAATTTGAAAATAGCCTTAAATAACGAACGCATCATATTAAACCAATAAACGCAACAAAGACACCAAAATCAGTAGAAAGAAGACTGTTAACTCCTGTAAAAGAAACAACAACCAAAACAAACCTGTAACAAGAGAAAAATTGTTAAATCCTGTAAGAGAAAACCGAATTAATCTTGAAACCTGAAAGGAAAGAAATAAGTTCGTAACTCACCAGTAACTGCTGTAAAGATCAGCGTGAAATCACCAAATATGCATTTCGTCGCACTCTCATCAGTTTCGAGAAATGGTATGACACTTTTCCCATCTAGCTCACAAGGTTAATTCTAAAGATCTCCCTTTTCAAAAAATGAGCAGTTGTAACTTAAAGGGGCTGGATAAGAAACTGTCGAGGAAATTTGTAATTTGGCTGTTTTCTGATAAGCTAATTTATTGCGACTATTCAACGAAATTTCAAAATATATGTCCTATCTTGTAGATAAGCCTTTGCACTTTCTTCTGATACAAATTATAGCTCCATATGTTTTGGGATTGCTGCGATATAAATGGATTTCCGACAAGTATTTTCGTTGATCTTTCACCCAAAGACCAGCCTGTATCTAGATAGGGATCTTTCCTTTTGAATTTAGCTAATTACAAAGGAAATTCTCCTTTCAAAATGCGATATTTGATGCACAAACCGTGGATTTGTTTACGTATTTCCTATCCAGCCCCTTTAATTATGGTCAGTTCTAAATGACGAGATGGTTAGTTCTAAATCTCACTTTTGGGAGCTCCTTTTTAATAATCAAAATAAAAGATTAAAATTCTGGAAAAGTGCCAAGCTTTCCTAAACCTGGGGGGGGTATTTACTATACATATAGTAGCAAGGATAACGACAGCAATGCCAATATATTCATTCAATTTGATCTGAATATCCAGGTTGTATCACCCCTGATAAACAAGTAAATAAAGTAAAATATAAGCAATTTGATGCGAATTGAAATAAGCACGACGTTTCGTGCATAATGAAGCAAAGTGAAGAAAGATTCCCAGACATACCTCACCTTTCCTGCGATCTAAAAACAGCATGTCTTTATCAATTGTCTGTGTAGAGGAATGCAGAAACTGTTGCATTCGATATGGTGTCAAGTGGCTAGCATTTCCCCTTCGTTTGGTAAATTTGGTAAATGGTAAATTTGGATAGCTGAGAAATAGGGGTGTCGAATGATACCTTTAAATCAAAGTTCTACCTGGTAGTTTCGATATTCCCCAAAAACCCATTCCCACTTCCATTCCCTTTGTTTGAAAAGGTGAAATTCATTCTTTGATTTGTAACATGTTTGATTTGTAACATGAAATTCATTCTGATTTGTAAGTTTGGTTTGTGATGTGTTGACTAGCTACCTGGTGAAAAGATACATCTGCAGCAGTACTTTCCTATGCTATATTCGGCTCCTTTATATACTGTATAACTCTATGTTCCCCGAGCGATTCCCCCATTCCAGTCCCCCATTCCACTTCCCGCTCCATTCCCCTCTTTAGAGATAGCCTTTACAACAGATGGGGTATGTGATAAGAGCAGCCTGTATGAAAATGCAAGGCCATGTAATAGCCATGTACAAGCCTTGTAGTTATGGCCTTGTAACCTTGTTATAGCCTGGAATAGCCTTGCTGTAACCTTGTAAATGGCTTGAAAAATGCTAATTAGCCTTGTAGAAGCCTTGTGGAAACCTTGTGTTAGACTGGTTGCAGCTTGGAATCTTACTGATAGCCTTGTAATTTTCTTCCAAGGTTAGTACAAGGTCATAACAAGGTCATAATCCCCTCTACAAGGCTAAAACTTGGCCTGTACAAGGCCAAGTTTAGCCTTGTATTTTTGTACAGGAGAGGGCAATATAGAGCTTTCAACGTAAGATAATAAAATGAATTCAGACTGAAATGTGACTACGTAACGAAATGATTATTTCTCCTATTAACGGTACATAATTTCATAATAATGAAAACTCAACTCAACATTACCATTTTGTGGGTCATCTGCGTCAACACCAGTGTTATCACATACATTGACATCCACAACATCATTTGCGTTCATCTCACCAACAATTGTTGATATGTTATCAGAGCTGCTGTCTCTTTGTGTGAGTAGGATTTCAAAGCTTGCAGTTGATGGCAATTCCCTTGTCGACGCTGCCGCAGGACACGTTTCGTCATTACTTAAGAATATACTAGTATCTGGAGGCAAAATTGGGGATGATTCTTCTTCGTTGCTCCCTGATAATGTTTGACTCTGAAAGTGAAAGAAATATCGCGTTGTACATGATTACAGTGGTGGAAAAAATATTTGCCTTCTGACGAAGCAAAGTCAAAATAAAATGTTTCATTTCATTATTCTATCAGTTTTTTCCGTGCCAGATTTCAGTTGAACTATTGCACAGCACACATTACATTTCTGTATTGTAGGCCCATTTAGAGTCATTTGGAATTGCGTCTAGAATTGCAATTTATAGCTTCCTTGGACCACACAACTGTAAATGGACAGAGCATTATCCAAACACCGTTTTCCTTTCTGTTTGATCTTTGCTGACTTTATTCGTTCCGTTACTATTTACATTTTCAATCTTTGTTTTTTCTTTCATCCTATCTTCTTTCCATCCTTCTTTCTTCCCTTTCTCCTTTTTCTGCCTTTCCATTTTCCTTTCCTTTCATTTCTTCTTTCCTCCCATTCTTGTTTCCTGTCTTTTCTTTCCTCCCATTCCGCTTTCTACCTTTCCTCCCCTGTTCCTCCCCACAGACAAACAAGCTTCCTACCAAGCTGCTTCGCGGCTTCACACAATTTGTCCACCTCTGCCTGATCATGTGGTTAAAATTCCCTCAAACCAACTCTCGCACAATGGATCATTCCGCAGTCAAATGCAAAGACACTGCTTGCGTTGCATCTAAAACGATCACATGAAGCTTTGAATTCCAAACCGAATTCGAATCTGACTTTGAATATGTCAGTTTTCGTAAACTCAATACATGTGCTTGTCTTGCTTTTGATTAAACTGATACCGCTACAACTATGATTCGTTTCCCTACATTTGCAGAAGTGGAAAAGCCTCGTATTAATTCTCTGTGGCCTAAACAATTGGGCCTAAATCACCTGCTATTTTATTCTCAAAACCACATAGTTCAAAGCCTTCAGAATTGCTGTACCATAAAACTAGATATAAGAACTCAGACGAATATTTCCTCAAGCAATGATTGCAAAAAATGCCTTTCTCTCAGCCACATTTTGATTGGAGCACGAAGGAGAAAACACTATTATGATCGAAGACATGGAACGATTCAAAGCCGCAGTTGCAAACCATGTACTAACATACTGACATGTATACATTTGTTTTTACGTAAAAGATTAAAATAACTTTTCTCCAAATTTCGGTCGAAATGGTGATTTTGAAGTTTTTGATGGAAAATATCACAAAGACGTTTACCTGCTTTTTCAAAAAGAAAACATCAGTTTGAAGATAATTTTGTTTACTTTACAGAAGAGAAAACCAAACATTCATATCTTTTACGATTGCTTGGATATAAGTAGATCTTTAACGAGCCCTTCGTGGAGGCTTGGGTGAAGCCACCAAAAAAACTGCAGGAAACAATAGAAAACAATGGACACGTGCGGTGTTAACAGATTTGTTTACAGTTTGGCGACGGAGCCCCTTTAATATCAATTGATCAGTGGTATTTCAAACAGAGAACGTTTGTTTTTATTAATCTGGTACACACTCACGCTTTGAAGTGAATCCTGGTCTATTGACGAGTCTTCTTCATCCACGTTCTTTTGCTTGGCGTACGCATGTTCATTAAAGATGTCTGTTGAATGCGTCTAAACATGAGTAAAATTGAAGTTAATATCGTCAGAATGATAATGTTCATGTACTTTCCAATATTGGCAAAATCATGTTTACACTGTACGGTACAGTTTTGATCCGTCATAAAGTTGTTACGGTTCAAGAATGTTCACACTGTTCCAGGACGAAAACTTTTCTACCGGGTGAATCAATAAAAAAGCCCGGCGTTTGACAAAATTCTGCTCCCTTAATATAAAACAGCTACACCATTGAAAACTGTCTTGTTTTATTTCTGATACGTCAAATTAGGTTCATAAATTTACCCAGCTTTAGTCAGCCATTCCTTCTCATCGATATGAGAAAATTTCTACAGAAAGACCCTTTCGAAAACCCGCAAAAAAGAAGGAAAATGACAACCAAAGTCTCCCTTTGTTTTCCTTCCTGACAATAATAACACTCACATGAAATTTATGCATTGTCTCCTCTTGGGAAAATGGAATCCCCTTGAATAAGTTATTCATACCAGAGGGAGGAGATTTTTTCATTCCCCAAGAGGAAAGCACATGCTAAAGCGTTCTCAAGTCAATGCTGTAAGGTAAACACATTAGGGAAGCTTGCTCATGATTTTAGCACGTTTTTAAAGGCTTCTCGTAAGGACATATTTTTAGAAAATCCCTTGTAAAATCTTAACAAAGCGACCGATTTCAGTCAGGAAAAATTCTAAAATTTATTGAACATGTTCGCTATTCAACTAGATAGTGCTAAATATAATTGCTTATACATTCAGGCAGCAGTAGCCTTTCAAACGCCGGCCTTTTTTACTCACCCTGTACATGGAAGGAACAAAATTGTTACAGATGAAAGGCTGATCCGTCCGTTGAATTTTAGTTACAGATCCTGAGGTGTATCTGTCTAGTTTATGCCTGTAGAGTTCTTGTCGTATGTCTGTGTCTGTGTGTACTTCTGTTAATTTTTGCTTTTTCCTCTTTTGTTGGAATATAGTCGTAAGAGAGAGACGGCCTAGAGGCACTAAATTCCTAACTCTTGATAGATTCCTCGAGCCTGGACCTCAGAAGAATCTCTGGGTTTTTCATGTTGCTCGTCAAACCTTAAAGCGCCATGCCAATCACAATGGCGAATTGTGTGCTCTTGGGCTGTCCCTCTCTTACGACTATTCTTGGAACGATTTAAATTTAAATTGTAACCGCCATACATCGTGGGAACTCGCTGACTATAAGTCCTTTCCCACAATGGATGGCACATAGTTAATTAGTCTTGTTGTTTTTGTAAATAGTTGTTGTTTTGAAATGAATAAAGAAAAAAAAGTGTACTGGAACATTGAAACATCAATATGTTCCAAGTTAAAAGTAATATACAATAGTAAATGGAATCATCTACCAATAGAAAAAAGAAAGCACTCCGATACAACATTGTTTCTATCAAATGTTCATGGTGAGTGTGCAACTGCAAATTGAATGATATAGTTTCAGATGTTCTTACTATTTGCAAACTCAAGCTTGCACAAATTCTACAATATAACCACCACGAAAATTGCAACACCAGGAAATCACGATCTTTGCAATCTGTTATGAAATAAAACGTGCTAGACCAAATCTCCATGGACCTTAACATACTTACAAACCTTCTTCAAGAAAGATTTCAGCTAAGTCAATTATATTTAGACTGTCTCTTGAATTATCATAAGCGTTATGTAAGGTCTCTTGAATTTTTATACTGTGCAAACGTCTTAAAAAGATGATAAATATCGGATCTAATGTGCACCTACAGGCATACATTCTTTATTCAAAGGGTCTGTTTCTTCCAGCATACCTTGCACGTGCTGTTTCTTGGTTGGTCATTGTTGTCACCATTGTCATGGGCCATGAAAATGGTGACAACAAAGGCCAACCAACAACCTGGTTCCTAGGGCCAGCTTCCTACGTCAGTATGACCTAAGGAAGACAATGGTGGGCCTGGGAACGAGGTTGGCCAACCAAGAGACGGCACGTGCAAGGCATGCTGGATGAAACAGACCCTTTAACGATGAAATTTAATAATACGGCTGCCTCAAGTTGGCTGATGTGGACCGTTTTTAAATGAATCTGGGTCAATTAATGAGTCTTTTCCGTCACTGTTGTTTCGCTTTGAAAACGCATGTTCATTTTTGGTGTTTTGTAAATGTTTCTAACTACAAGTAGAACCTATATTGACATAGGCAGCATTGCATACCGGGTGCGCCAAAATAAACTATGCACGTTTGGCCGGCCACAATAAATCGCACACTGGACCGATTTTGAAGATTTACGACTTAATCGTCAGCAGAAAGACTTAATTAGATACTGGGATTTTTTACAAATTTTTTCATTTTCAGTTTTTAGTGCTAGAAGCGAGTTTCCTAAAATATCAGTTTTCGAAAACACTGAAAACGATAAAAAAACATGGATCACATTTTCTAAAGAATCAACATGAATGGACAAAGAGAGAACTTGTTCGTGGTGATTTGCGAATTAGAAATCAAAGAATTGTAATCTGCTGTACGAGAATTCGTCCTAAACTCCCAAATCCCCTTCAAAACGTTTTCTCTTTGTTCATCCATGTTGAATCTTTTAAAATTTGATCGACGTTCTTTGATCGTTTTCAATGTTTTCGAAAACGAACATTTTAAGAAAATCGTTTCTAGCTCTAAAAAAAACAGAAAAATTTGCAAAAAGTCCTAGAATCTAATTCAGGCTTTCTGCTAAAGATTAAGTTATAAATCTTCAAAATCGGTCCAATGTACGATTTATCGTGGCCTGCCAAACGTGCATAGTTTATTTTGGCGCACCCGGTAGAAAGTTAATCAAAGCAATCATTGTTATTTGCGATCACATATCCAATGAAAATGAGCTTACGTTTGCCCAAAATGGCTAGTCGGTTATTCAAGGATGTCCAACTACTGGTGTTCATCTTATATGGAGTTATGTTTTTATACCAAAATGAAGCATGAAGCAACCTTTAAAATGCCATGTTAAGTCATAAACTAAAGGTAACTTTAAAGATTGACAAGTTCATCTTTGTTCAAAATCCCAATAATGCTCAGCACTTTTTCTCTCGCTTTTAGGCAATTTCCTTCTTGCATTGCATAACAAGCTACTCTTGAAACTTCTTGATCATGGCTTGATCCACGGGCGGTAGGAAACGCTGAATTTAGAAAAAGGTTTACGGGTGATACATCGAGTTATTCCTATTCTAAGATATCATACCATTCGTGATACATCGACTTGTTCACCTTCATAATCATACATTCATAATCATATATTGGAGGAGTTTCCGTTTGAGTGGCATAATTGCGCTAGGGCGCTTGAAGTCATGTCAATCGGATTAAATAGCGCCTTCGCAGGAGAGCTAGACACAGAAGGAAAACAAGACGATATATCATGTATGGAATGATATATTAGGATAGGAATACTCGATGTATCACCCGTAAAGCTTTTTCTAAATTCAGTGTTTCCTACCGCCCGTGCTTGATCACGGGATATGAGCGTCGTGCTTATTTCAACTCGCATCAAACTGCTGATACTTTATTTAATTTGCTTGTTTATCTTTGTACAATTGCACTACACGCAACGAGAAGATTTTTGGAAAAGTCTTGGCTTGGAAAAAGCCCAAACAGGTTAAAAAAAAAATTCATATTTTCTGGATCCTTGGTATGTATTGGGCAGAATCAAGAATATTTTCAAACGAATGATTGATTTAGATTAAATTGGGTTACAACATGAAAAATGACCAAAATAAAGTTATGAATTACTATTGTGAAAATGTCTTCGGAAACAGTTATATTAAAGGGGCTGTGCAAGATTTTTGTAAACAATCGGAAAATACGGGACAGCCCACCAACGTAACTAAAATCTTGGGTTTTTAATGGCGGCCAGTATCATCGCAGCTTCTACGTGAGTTTCATCGCAATGTTTTCTTGTCTTTGTCTATCAAATGTGATGGAACTTTTGATATCCCGTAAAACTTTCAAATATTCGGAGTTAGAAAAATAGAACAAAGCCCCTACCAAAGCTTTGATCACCAAGATTGTCCCAGATAGTTTCGATTACTATTCTCTGTGCAAAATCGCCATTAGCTACGTATAATGTTTAGCCTAAACATATTGAATGATTTGACACGCAGAGCCACGCAGAGAGGACCGGTTGTACAGCCCCTTTAAGCCTGGTTTCCATATAGCCGTAAGGTGCCGTTAGGTTGCCGGCGGCAGTCTTTTGCCATCTTCCATCTGCCATGGCACCGGTACGCAGTCGAACGATTTAAATGGAAACGTCCGAATCTAGTGCCGCAACCATTACCGGTACGATGCCGTAAGGATCGAGAAAAGTTGAAATGATTCAACTTTTTGCAAGTCGTTACGGTACCGCAACCATCATGGTTGCGGCTGCCGGCGGTACCGGGAGAAGTGGTTTCCATTTAAATTGAAATGGTTGCGGCATGCTGGCGGCAATGGTTCCGGCAATGGCTGCGGCAACTTTACGGCACCTTACGGCTATATGGAAACCAGGCTTTAAGATCGAATTGATAAGCACTTACATCTTGAAATGAATCCGGGTCAGCTATCAAGTCTTGTTCATCAACGTAGTTTTGTTTGGAATACGCATGTTCATTTCTGCTGTCTAGTACATGTTTCTAAAAATGACCAAAACTGAAGTTAGCATAAAGAATTAACTTCATAGAAGCAATCATTGTATTTTACATTCATTGTCAACCTCAGCGAGTTACCGTATACTTTCAGAAACGTACAAATTCCCGAACTGTTTCACCTGACATCTATTTTGAGAAAAAATTCACCACAGCGTTGCTAGGTAATTCTACTCCCTGTGGTACCGTATCGGTGCATTTATTTTTGTAATTATTCTACGTTATGAGCATAAAAATGCTTTCTTTGTGGAGCTTACTTCTACAGGGTGCCCCAAAAAAATTGTGCCCTGTTTGGGTGCCTGAAGATTGTGAAAAAATGGCAAAAGATTCTCGCTCAACTTTTGTATGATATATCTCTTCAAATGTTCAAATAAAGTTTGATGCCATCCCCGTAAAGACTTAGTTGAAAAATAATGGAGCTATGACCTTCAGAAGACCAAATTTGCCAGATGACTGCAACCAGCGGTCAGCCATTTTGTCTTACTATTTTACAGTGATAAATAGCTTCAGGTTGGGTAAGAAATAGTTTCTATGAGGTAAGAAATAGTTTAACTCTCTGATGATTATCGGAATTTTCACAAGAGCTATGACATTTGAGGCAGCTGCTTCATTTCATCCATGAAGCTATTCATTGCTACAAAATAGAAAGACAGCATGGCCAACTGCTGGTTTCAGTGATCAGGCAAATTTGGTCTTTTGAAGGTCATAGTTTCATCATTTTTCAACGGATTATTGCAGTTATTGTAGCAAACTCTAACTGAATATCTGAAGAGCAACACCATGCAAAAGTTTGGCGAGACCCTTGTGTCGTTTTGATGGCAATCCTCAGGCAAACAAGTTGCAATTTTTTGGGATAACATGTACATCAGTGAAACATTTACGGGCGCGCAAGTGTCTCAAGTACTGGATTTGGGGAACACCATTTAATCAAGGCGAACATTTCAAAGCTTTTAAATCATACTTTTTGCTTCTCCATGACAAAAGTTACTATACTCATTGGCATTCTTATCCTTTGAAATTACAAAGACGAAAAATCATGATAGGCTGGGTTTGACCTGTAATGAAACGTATTACTGCTAAATAAGCAATAAATTCATGCATTTGGAGGTTTCTCAACGCTAGGATTTAGAAGTTAAAAATATTTCACACATATTGAAATTAATCCTGGTGAACTTTTGTGTCTTGCTAATTAAATTTGCTTTTTGGCACCGGTAGCGTCACTGCTATCATTCTGATGTGTCCAAACAGGAGTAAAATTGAAGCTATTATGGTCATCACAAAATAGACTGATTATATGTTCGAAGGTTGTCGCTGTAGATAGACTAATGGACGCTATAACTACGACTCATGGCCATACGCTTCCAGAAACGGACATGGCCTAAATCACCTGCAATTTTTTCTCAGAACCACCGACCCTAAAACGCCCCAAAAAGTGGTTTTCCTGAAGTGCTATTATGCAAAACAAGCTATCAGTACTTAGATGAATGTTTCTTCGAGCAATTAAAGCAAAAAACTCCTATCTGTAAGTGATATTTTTGCTTGGTTGGGGGCGCAAAAGATCTCGTAAATTCGCTTCTTACTTTGAGATTTTGATCGTTGCAGCAGTTCAGTCGAATGCGTTGTTCGAACACTTTTGTTTGTCTTTGGCGGCAGGGACGCCGGAGCGATGGTAGGGCAAGGGGGGCGACTAGGAACGTAAGGGCAATCGAGACCGAAGGCGAGCGAAGCGAGCCTAAAAATTAGGGGGTCCGGGGGTACTCCCCCGGGAAAATTTTTGTTACCACGCCCTTTAGATTGGCTTAAAATGCTATCAAAACGTGTAACGAATATTAATAATGTTCTTTCACAAAATTGTTCGGCTATTTCTCCACATGTCCTCATTCCGAATCGCATAAAATCGCATATTGCTTATTTTGAAGTTGCAATTGCCAGTCATTTTTCGTTACTGGTGTGTTTCTGATAAGGGAATGAAGCTATGGCGGCTTTTCTATCAAGTTTCAAAGTAAATTATTGTTTTTCATTGAAAGGGCACTTTTGCCCCCCTTGCCCCCGTTAGGAAAGGGCAGGAGGGGCGCTTGCCCCCCCCCCCCCACGCCCCCCCCTCTCCGGCGTTCCTGTTTGGCGGGAAGTTTGAATTGAAGAAGCAGCCAATCCGATCAAGTTTTCAAGCGTTGCATCCTGATTGGTTGGGAACAAATATATGAACTGAACTGAACTGAACTTTGTTCCCAGCGGGAATTTTTTTGCCGTTCTGAGAAGAGATTGTCCATAGGGCCCTCACTGAAGCGACGACAACAGAAACAATTCACTTCAATTAGATGAGCGTAAGTTGAGGGTCCTTGTGTAGTGAGGCTAATCATAAAATAGCAACTTTTGGCAATCAGTTTATTACAATGGCCCTTAATCCTAAGTGAAGGCAAAATAATCGTAAGGGTACTGTTACTGTAAAGTAAAGTGTATTAATGTATCAAAGAACAAAACAATTTACCTCATAACTTGTCAGATGCTTAATTGTATCAACATGTTCTTCAATGTCATCCCGATAACGTAGAAACACATCACAAAGTTGACATTCAAATATAGACACACTGACAATGAATTCACTTCCTGTAATGTAAAACAGACCTCAAACAGTGCATTACTACGTAAGCTCCTGAACACTAATACCGGATGACCCAGAAAAAATTAACCAAGCGCAATCCGTCATAGAAAAAAACTAAACGGCCTATTTAAATGTTTCAAACGTTATTTTGTCGCTAAAAGCCTACGTTATGAATATTTTTTCGCAATTTTTTTCGGCACGGTAAATTTCCCAAATTAAGAATTTCTCCTGAATTAAGAATTTCAAGGAAAAGGATATGCTTAAAATCCTCAAAAATCATCAAAAACAGGGGATCGATTTAAAGCCATTTCAGATCTTCAAATGTTTATGTGCCAGACGTCGGCGGGCATTTTAGACTCAGCCAGTATATCAACACATAACACAAAGCAGCAACTCCTATCCTTATATATGTTCCTTTTTGTTCGTTTTTTCTATATGAAGCATAGTTGAATTGTAAGTGCCAGTCATAGTGGAGACCAGATGACCCAGTGTCCTTACCTGCTATGGCTGGTATATAGAAATGTATGTATTTTGAAGTTAAAAAAATTTAAAACAATATAAAAAAGATCTTCAAACCAATGGGGGGGCGTGGGAATACTTTTAGGTATCCAGGGGCTATAAACTTGCTCTGAAAACTTGGTATTCCTTGGCTGAAATGAGGGGCCTAGGAATACTTTTAGGTATCCAGGGGCTATAAACTTTTCCTGAAAAATTTCCACTGCCTATTCCCAGGCTGAAATGAAACACAGTCGTCATTGTTTTGATGATCTGAAATGGCTGTAACTCCATTCCCTGTTGTGACGACTTTTTTTAAGGATTCAAAGCATGCCCTTTCCTCGAAATCCTTCGTTTGGGGAAACTTGACTTGCCAAAAAAATTTCGAAAAATACTCACAACATAGGGTAGTCTTTTAGTCTTTTGGTGACAGAACACAATTTGGAGCATTTCAATTGGCCACTTAATTTTTTTCTATAACAGATTGCGCTAGGTCACTTTTTTCTGGGTCGCCCGGTACAGAAATTGACAACATTGGCAGTAATGGCATTAAAACGTTTTCAGCAAAGAACAAATGATACAAATTACTTTGAATAAAATGGGATCCATTTGTTTATCAGAGAAAATTTTCATTTAATATTCAAGATAGGAAAAGCTTACTTAAGGGTAACATAGTTTAATAACCTCTCTTCTTCTACAAAAAATCTGACCCATCTCTAAGTAGGAATACTAATATAAAATACAATGGGATTTTGACCAAAAATTTCCAAATAAAAGCTTGTATATCTATTGCAAAGTAAAAAGACAACAATGTAATCTGTTACAGTAACATAATTATCTCATATCTTTCACTTAACTGAAGGTAAAAATGTCAATTTACCATCTCCATGCTAGGAAATGATTCAAAACTTAAGACAATGGAAGTAGTGCTTTTGCAAATACTGTAAATGAATTATTAGTGCAGAAAATATGAATATTTTACAGCCTGGCTTACCGCAGTTACTCTTCATCTTTTTAAACTGCTATGCTCTTTCTAATTGATGATCTGTCAGACCAATCTGGCCAAAATCTCTTTATCTAAAATAGCACAAACAAATACCCTCACATCATTCTAAAATCCCACCATTCATGGACAGATGGAGGGAAAGAAACTGGGTGCGCCAAAAATAAACCATGCACGTTTGACAGGCCACAATAAATCGTACACCGGACCGATTTTGAAGATTCATGATTTCATCTTTAGCAAAAAGCCTGAATTAGATTCTAAGATTTTTCGTAAATTTTTCTGTTCTCAGTTTTAGAGCTAACCGTGAGTTTCTTAAAATGTTCGCTCTCGATAACACTGCAAACGATCAAAAAACGTCGATCAAATTGTCTAAAGAATCGACATGAATCGTGGTTATTTGGGATCTAGAATTCGATTAATTAATCGATACAATCAATCGATACAATTAATTGATACAATTAATCGATTTCTAAATCCCAAATCACAACGAAACATTTTTCTCTTTCTCCATTCATGTCGGGTCGACGTTTTTTGATCGTTTTCAGCGTTTTCGAGAAAGTACATTTTAAGAAACTCGTTTCCAGCTCTAAAACTGAAAACAGAAAAAATTGCAAAAAATCTTAAAATCTAATAAATCATGAATCTTCAAATTGGTCCAGTGTACAATTTTCTATTGTAGCCTGCCAAACGTGCATAGTTTATTTTGGTGCACCCGTGCAGTAAGGAAAGTAATTCCTAGGAACAGAAAGGCCACATTCGCGGACAAAACTCTTGAGACTTTTCGCTTTTCGGTGGAGATTGCGAGTTGAAATCCACCCAACCCCTAGACTTGCCTCAAGTCTATTTCGTCAAATGTAATAAGTCTACCGGAAAGTTTATTTTTTGACGAAGTTTTTTTGATGAAATAGAATTGGGGCAAGTCTACCCAACCCCATTGCAATGTTGGAAGCTGATGGAAATGTCATTGGTGAGTTCAGAAGTATATGTTCTTCAATCAAACAGTATTTCAATAGGGGGAAGGGGCCATCAGCAGCGGAGGGTGGCAATAACGTAGAAAGCGGTATTTACTAAAGTAAGGAATGACCCACAATGACCTGCAACAACCCACAACGATCCACAATGATCCACAAGATCCACAATGATCCACAACAACCCACAATGACCTACAATGACCTACACAACGACCCACAACCGCCAACAGCAATCAGCAACAAAAGGATTTTACCATGAAAGATAATGATTAGTAGCCTCAGTTCCATTATTTGTTGCCTCTTTTCGATTTTTAGACTTTTCTTCATTTCTCAGCCTGTACTTGTGGTCTTCATTTCATGCTGAAGAACAAAGTGCTTATTTTCATTACGTTTTGACATTTTCATTTAGCCCCTCTTCCCTCAAAAAATGTCAAGGTCCTACATTGTGATGTAAGCAAAACTTACAGATGATTATTAGGCCAAAATTGCGTACAGAGTAGATGTTACACATGTTTTTCTTATAAGAAATTGGTCTATAATAAACAAGTGCATTAGAATTGTCAAAAATCGAATATGTATTCTATTAATAATGAAGGAATGACAAGAGAATTGGAGGGTGTGGGGGCGGGGTATACGGGTATTTTTTTAAACTGCCCATAAGAAACTCAACTCTCAGATCGCTATAAGTTAAGAAACACTAGTACTGGAAAAGTATATGTTAAGAAACTATTCATGATAGTTATGTCATAGTCATGTCATGTGGCCTTCTTTGGTTTTCTTTAGAAACTAGATTGCTTGTTACATGCATTTGATGGCCTCTTTCAAAAGATTTTGTGTTTTCAAATGTACTCTCAAGTACCGAATAATCGTCCCCTCTGCTTATAAATTTTTGAAAAATTTCCCAAACCCCTCGCTTTATTCCAACCCCCCTTTAATTAACTATTGAAAAATTGCAATGATAGTGAACATAATTTGTGAATACATATGAAAAAAGATACGTGTTTACTAAGAAAATGCTATTTCCAATCTTTTCCAATTCCTCCCCCCCCCCGGTCGTTTAAAGCCCCAACTTTTATTAGATTGAATCATTTTAAGCCCCTGATTATTCTCACCCCTTCCCGTTTATTCGGTACTCGAGAGTAGAAAGAAATCAACCTTTTTTATTTGATCATGGTAGGTCATTGTGGGTGGTTGTGGGTTGTTGTGGGTCATTGTGGATCGTTGTGGGTTGTTGCAGGTCGTTGTGGGTCATTGTGTAGGTCATTGTGGGTCGTTTTGGGTCGTTGTGGGTTGTTGCAGGTCGTTGTGTAGGTCATTGTGGATGGTTGTGGGTCATTGTGGATGGTTGTGGATCATTGTGGATCGTTGCAGGTCATTGTGGGTCATTCCTTACTTTAGTATGTACGCGTAGAAAGCATCCACTTCAAGAGCACTCTTTTCATGAAGCAAAAGGGGCACTTCTTGAAAATAAAAAGGGTATTTCTTTGTTTATTGCAAAATTTTGGGAAGGGGCACGTGCCCCTAGTGCCCCAGTTGCTACGTCTATGGAGGGTGGTAGTTTACATGCAGGAAAGACATCTTTTAACACAAAACTCGTTTGTATCTACCAGTTTTGTCCGGGATCGCAGGCTGGAACCTCTGGCAACTTTGGTGAATATCTATCACTGCTAAAATAATGCTTGATGGTATCGTTTAAAGAGATCACAAAGACCAGCATACACTCATTTTTCTTTATAAGAAACTAAGGTCCGGTGATTGTAGGCAGTTTCTTAAATTTTTGGGCCATTTTGCTAGCAAAAGTTTCTTATGTGTTTCTTATACTCTTAATGCCGGAAGTGTAAAGTTTATTGTGTTTTGTCTAAAGGGCTTCCAAATTACTCAGTAAGATCTCAAAACAAGTAAATAACATAATTCGCACTCAAAATGATGTCCAAACAGTTGCTATAACTTTACACTGTAAAAAGACTTTTGATTGCCATAGGTAAATAGAAATTGTAAATTACAAAAGTTTCTTAGCTTTTTCAATTCAGGTAGGGTTGTTTCTTAACTTTCGAAAAATTGAGCCTGCCGTTTCTTATAAGCGGTTTCTTATAAAAAAAATGAGTGTACCTTGCGTGAAATCAGCGGCTTATTCTGCACAGCTTCCAGAATTACTGACTGTACGAAATTCACAAAAACAAAAACCGACAAAAACAAGACGATGGCAAAGACTGCTGGTCTATGTACACCCTTTAAACCTTCCTCGGTCACAGAAATTACAAGTAAGGCCCTTTCTAGAATTTAACAGAGTAATGAGTTTCGTTCTGGCTCTGTAACAAAAATACCACAACTCAGACCATGAGCGATAGGACACTAGTGTACATAGTGTATATTGTATAGTGTATAGTGTATAGTGTATACACTCTTTTTTATAAGAATATTTTAAATTTTGTCCAGCCTCGATATTCTTAAGGAATTTTCGTCTTGAGCCTTATGTCAGTCATGCCATTCTCTGTTATGAACATCACAAAACAGGCAACTGCTGAAAAATGAGACACAAATATGCTAGCTGAGGCTGGCAATATTCTTATAGTCCTTATAATATTCTTAAAAATTGGATGATTCTGAGCCTGAATATTCTTAGAAACACTATTCTTATAAAAAGAAAAGAGTGTAGTGGACTATAGTTTATCACTGTGAATGTTTTATCAGTAGCGAGCCACCATAACCAATTGTTTTTGTGTGTTTTCTTAACTTACTTTTACTTGTTGAAAATGAAAACACATACAAGGCAATTGGTTAAGGTGGCTCGCTAGTACTGATAAAACATTGACAGTGATACACACTCTTGCTATCCTATCGCTCATGCTCAGACACACAGTCCCGTAATTCCTCAGTTCTGAATTCTGCAATTCCACAGTGCCGTGATTCCGAATATCCAAATTCAATAGTTCTAGATTCCGCGAACTACACCCGTCGAAAAAAATAAAGTGCCTGTTTGGAGGAGCACATCCGATTAATGATATTTGGCAAATAATGTCATTGAAACGGAAACATCTTCACTAGGTCAAACTAATGAAACCCGCCCAGCTCAGACATTGTTATGGTTATTCAGAAAAATAAGGGTAAACTTTGGCGTCTCTTTCTCATTCCTTGGTGAAAATTTTAAGGATTTTCTCCAGAAGAGCAAGAACCCCCTGCTAACAGCTTTGGATTCGGCGCACTAGCGATTGCAAGGTCATAGTCCTTAATTTACCTTTACGAATTCGCGCATGCCCAAAAGCTCTCCGCACATTCCATTGATCAGTGAGCCAATCAGAATTAACATATTGTCCATCGTGACCTGCACACGCAGTATTCTGAGCAAATTCGTTGAAGAAACTCTTCGAACTTTCTTTTTCGCCTGTTCACCTGACAATACGACACACTATTAGCTGAAGAAAGTTTCATCCTGAAAATTTGTTCGAAGCTGGTGAAGGTTTGAACAAAGTGATAAATCTCCAGGTAATCTTTGATTTCTTTTCGGCTACCATGCCTCAAGTTAGTGAATAATTTTCTTTTCTAATAGCAATGTTCTGTTCGTTAGTATTTTGAAAAGTTGGCGCCAAGAATGCAGTTTCACACACTGTGTCTATACTGATCCCAACTAAACCCTACCAAAACCCTATAGGTATGCGATACTAGCCCCGAAAAGTTTACCAAAGAGTTCTTCCATATTAATTTGTTGTCTCTCAGCCGACTATTGAACTACTCGGAGATTTATATGGAGCGTGATTTACGCCAAAATTAAACTGTAAAATGAAAAGCCATTCATGTCGATTCTAATTAGGATATTTAAAAAAGACAAAATGAAATGACATTCTTAAAAGGCAATTTGATAGTTTTCTTAGCTGTTTACATGAATGGCTTTTAATTTAACGTTTCAGTTTGCCTATTGATTTTGCTGTATCAAAACGTCTATTCGCTTTGTCTTTTCGAATTGCCTTATCAGTTTACTGTATTAAAATGTCCTTTCGTTTTACTGTACCAGAACGTCTAATCGTTTTGTCTTTTCGTTTTGCTGTATCAAAATGTCTATTCGTTTTGTCTATTCGAATTGCCTCGTCAGTTTACTGTATCAAAATGTCCTTTCATTTTACTGTACCAGAACGTCTATTCGTTTTGTCTTTTCGTATTACTGTACCAGAACGTCTATTCGTTTTGTCTTTTCGTTTTGCTGTACCAGAACGTCTATTCGTTTTGTCCATTCAGTTTGCGTATTCAGAATGTCTTTTAGTTTACATATCCTGATTTGAATCGACATGAATGGCTATTCGTTTTACATTTCAATTTTGGCCTAAATAACGCGTCAGTTACGAAGCGTAATTCAGGACAAAATTAAACTTTCAATGTTGTTGATTCAGTTCAAGTTACTAATCGTTCTCAGTCCACCACAAGCGAATGTTGTTATTAAAATGCCTACTTACTAAAGAGACACTATACAATGCGGACCATCTCCCTTGTTGCAAGAGAAGGACGCCTGTTTCGCATTTCATCAACAAGCCGTATTTTAGTAAGACAAGGATCGTTTATTTAGTATTTTATTCAAAATGGATTTTCACTCTTAGCTGCTATTAGATGCTCATAGCTATATTGGTTGCGAATATTCACTGGGTATGATATCTCCTGAGACTTGAGACACAGGAAAGAGCGGGCTTTTGCGCCCATTTGCTTTTGATGGAACAACCCTTTTTGTGAAGAGAGTCGTGATGCCCTTTTCCAGAAATTTCCTATTTCAACTAAAATCAGTAGATACTGTACATCTATATTGCTATCAAGTTTCCATTACCGAACACATGATAAACGTTATAAAGAATTTGTTTCTACCTGTCCAAGATTCCAATTTTTACGTTCCAAGATTTACCTCGTTGAAATAGCCGAAAAAGCTCACATACTTTGGCAACTTAATGAGTTGATGCTCTCATAAACATGTAAACTTTGATTTTAACACAAATTCGGTGTCTAATAGCAGGACGGGGTGGGGGATTTACTTGTCAAAGCCGAATTCAGGAAGACACTAAATTTTTTTATAAGAAACTAAGGTCCGGTGCTGGTATGCAGTTTCTTAAATTTTTGGGCCATTTTGCTACCCCGGGTTTGCTACCAAAAGTTTCTTATACCGGTATGTTTCTTATATTCTTGATGCCAGAAGTGTAGAGCTAATTTTGTTTTGTCTAAAGAGCCCCCAAATAGCTTAGTAAGATCTCAAAACTAGTAAATATCAGAATTCGCACTCTGCATAATGTCCCAACAGTTGCTATAACTAACTGTACATTGCCAAAACATTTTTGAATGCGATAGGAAAATTAAAATTGTACATTACAAAAGTTTCTCAGCTTTTTCAATTCAGGTAGGATTGTTTCTTAACTTTTTAAAAATTGAGCCTAAAAAAATTTAGTGTAAATCCGATGATCACAGGACACAGAACATCTTTCTCGTGAAACCATAGTGCCGAAACGGGAATTTTCCTGAAACTTGGCTGTGCTCGCTGTTTTACTCATTGTATCTAGTTCTCATCGGACCCCGAGGAGTTTTTGGGAGCAAGGGACATTGGCAAGCTGAGGAAACGAAACTTGTTATTAAATACTGCAAAATTGATACAACAGAACAGATTCGTGAAAATCGAAGCTTTGAAAACAAATCGATGGATTACTGTTCCATTTTGTCCAGGAATAGTTCCAAGAATAAGAATAGCCCAAGAATAGTTCCTCGTGATGTGCTCCGGAATAGACCCTGGTCAAGTTTCTTTCTGTCAATATTAATCACAATCTTTTATTTTGCACACTTTAATTTTGCAATCTATGGCATGCAACGGCTTGAATATGCAAAAGGTACTGCAAGTTCCTATTACTATTTACAAAGACCTGTAATTACAGGGGTTCAAAAAGATGTATCTTGCAAAAAATTCCTAAAATCTCTAGGGGAAAAAGCCCCCCTTTAATCGCAAAATTTCACAACCATCGCTACGACACTAAATTCAACTTCCGCTTTCTTAGTTCTTTTCAATGGTGCCTAGTTTGCAGCACTGTATTTTCTAATAGAATGGCAGTTTCATAGCAAACGATTTGGTTCAAGTACTGTAAACTTTAGAATCGTTTTCAGTAGCTTTCCGAGAGCCACCCCCGGGTGATCAACAGGAAATTACAGCAACCAGCGATACACGTTTTTTTTTATAAGAAACTTGGATCAGCACTTAGTACTAAAAGTTTCTTAATTTCGCATGAAAATTTCGGTGTTTTAGTAGTAAAAGTTTCTTAATTAGTTTCTTATTTGTTTGGGCCTAAAATTGCGGTATTGTTCGAAGTTGAGCCTTCTTCTCGACAAAGGGCTTCCATTTTGCATTGACATTGTCACCAAGAAGAAGCCATGCTCATCAAGGCAAAAATTTATCAATTTTGCAGTTAAAAGTCAAGAAAAGACGAAGGTACCTTTGTTAGAGAAACGTAGAATAAGAGAGACAAACAGAAATAAAGTTTTAGAGTTTCTTAACTGTTCTTGAGCGTAGTACTAGAGTTTCTTAAATTTTTGGTCATCGTAGTACTAGTTTCTTATAAACCAGTTTCTTATAAAAAAAAAACGTGTAGTGTGTGTGTGCGTTCCACTAGGGGCAGAGATCCTCCAGCAAACATCCAGGCGCGCTTTTTGCGGTAATGACATTTTAATAACAACATCCGCTTGTGGTGGACTGAGAACGATTAGTAACTTGAACTGAATCAACAACATTGAAAGTTTAATTTTGTCCTAAATTACGCTTCTTTACTGACGCGCTATTTAGGCCAAAATTGAAATGTAAAACGAATAGCCATTCATGTCGATTCAAATCAGGATATGTAAACAGTGGTGTAGAGCCAGATTAATAACTAGGGGGGCTCAGGTAGAGAGGTGGCACCAGGAAAGTTGTTGGGGCCACGCCTTTTACTTTGGCTTAGAATGCATCTCCCAATATCATGCTTGCCATTAGCAGAGAGGAAACCTTGACAGTTTTGTGACAGTTATCCTGTGAGTTATCCTATAAATCGGAGCACGAAGAAAATTTTAGAAGAAACATCCTTTACTTTGGCTTAGAATGCATCTCCCAATATCATGCTTGCCATTAGCAACAAGAAAACCTTAATAGTTTTGTGACAACTGACAGTTATCCTACAAATCAGAGCACGAAGAAAATTTATGAAGAAACATCCTTTTCTTTGGCTCAGAAGGCATCCCCTGACTCTATATTTACCAGTGCTAAAATGGAAGCTTTGATAACACAGTTCAATTATGTAATCTCCTTCTAGCATTTGGCATTTCACGGAAAAATTCTCATCGAACCTATACCCAGCCATTTCTCTTCCGTGTTAAAGGAATATCGAGGACCATTTTTCGAAACAAGTGGGGGGTGACACCCCATACCCCCATCGCCTTGCCACTTATGATGTCTGTTTGCACGTCCTTGTTCTATTGTCATTTGCACTTGTGCGTTTGTGAAGCCATTTTGATGTAACATTATTGGCATCCCATAGATGTACAGGAGGCCCATTTATGCTTATAAACATCAAGGAAGATAAGAGCTTGACAGTCATTGAAGATCCCATCTTGGTGCAAACCAAAAACCAGGATCTCTTCTTTAAAAGAATATAACATTACCTTGTTCTGTCATTTTGGTCATAATAGACAAATTAAGAAAATCAAAATTTATTCAGAATAACTAGGGGGCTAAAGCCCCCCAAAATTACGGAAAAAATAAATAGGGGGCTGAGCCCCCGAGCCCCCCCCCCAGCTCTACACCACTGTATGTAAACTAAAAGACATTCTGAATACGCAAACTGAATGGACAAAACGAATAGACGTTCTGGTACAGTAAAACGAAAAGACAAAACGAATAGACATTTTGATACAGCAAAACGACAAGACAAAACGATTAGACGTTGTGGTACAGTAAAACGAAAGGACATTTCGATACAGTAAACTGATAAGGCAATTCGAAAAGACAAAGCGAATAGACGTTTTGATACAGCAAAATCAATAGGCAAACTGAAACGTTAAATTAAAAAACATTCATGTAAACAACTAAGAAAACTATCAAATTGCCTTTTAAGAATGTCATTTCATTTTGTCTTTTTGTTTAAATATCCTAAGTAGAATCGACATGAATGGCTATTCATTTTACAGTTTAATTTTGGCCTAAATCAGGCTTCATAGGTGTCACATTCCCATTTCGAATTAGGATTTCCGTTTGTCATTTTCGTTTAATCTCCATCTCGGCTTTCAATTTTTGATTTGATTTCATCTTGTCTTTTTTATTTATGATTCAAATAAGGATTAGGATTTCGTTTGATATTTCGATTTCGTCTTGCATATCTTCCTTTCCTTGTGGATCGGATTTTGTGATTGCATTTTGATTTCGTCTTGTACATTTATTTTAGATTATGCTTTTCATTTTGATTCCGATTTCATTTTGTGTTTTTTTCTGCATTTAATATTGTCTCGTGATTTCGAAATGCATTTTATTTTTTCGAATAGAGCATTTATACGAGTTTATGATTTCGTTTTGTCGGATATAATTTCTAAATGTGGTTTTTATTTTATGATTTAGTTTTGGCCTTAATCACACTTCATAGTACCAGTGTCCAGTTTCCCTTTGCAGAAACAAACGTTAAAACCACCGCCAAATATCTCCCAAACCATCCTTTTTTGTTAATAGCCCCGTCTCCCCAAGACAAGGCAGCAATAAATTTAATATTCCCCGTTAATTCTCCGTCATCTCCCGGGGGTGGGGGTTGATAGTGCATTAATAACCCCCCCAAGCACAGGGACTTACGATGAATACATCGAACTCTACGATGCTCCTGGCAAACACCTTGCTTTCGGGCTTGTTTTCTAGGGCTAAAATATTTTGACCCCTCTCTAATATACCTGTGTGTATGGACTAGACATGGAACAGGCTATTTGGAAGTAGGGTGCTTCCCTCTCAAGGGACATTTCACTCCCAAAAAATCTCGTACACGTATGGAAAAAATCATTTTGTTTTCAAGAAAAATCTATAAAAATCGTTTTGTTCTGAAAACAGTTCGTACGCTTTTTTGAATGAATGAAATTCCCCAAGCTCCCTCTGGCCTAATGAGTGAAAATATGGTTAAGGGGGGTCCACTTGGTACCTGATGTGTTATCATGCGCGTACAAAAAAAACGCGGGAAAGGGTGCCTTTCTTCAAAGTGGGCACGGGCCCGCGCGGGCCCGTGTTTAGGGGGTGCCAAATCGACCATAATTTCAAAAAAGGGTGTCTCATTTTGCATTTGATAAGTTCTAAACTCAAACTCCTGTGCAATGATATTCTAATCAAAATTTCTAAAATAGAATTTGTAACTAGTCAAAGAACTTGAAAAAGCAGACCAGCACAAGATGGGGTAGGAATTCGGGAGCAGTTTCTTCCTCTTCTACCCTGGGTACCAGTCTCTATGAAATAGCATCTGTAATATCATTTTAACATTATTAACATCATGGCAGTACAGTGGCATGGCCACGGGGGGTATGGGTATTGGGGTCATTGCCCCACCACTTTTTTCGAAAGATGGTTCTCGAGATTCCTTTAAAACCGAAGAGAAAATGGCTTGGCATAGGTTGGGTAAGAATTTTCTGATAAATATCAAAGCTTCCATTTTAGCACTGGCAAAAATGGAATCAGGGGGATGCATTCTATGCCAAAGTAAAGGATGCATCTTCAAAAATTGTCCTCGTGCTCCGATGTATAGGATAAATGTCACAAAACTACAAAGGTTTTCTTGCCCCTAATGCCAAGCATGATGTTGGGAGATGCTTTCTTTGCCAAAGTAAAATATGTTTCTTCAAAAATTTTCCTCGTGCTCTACTTTATTGGACAACTGTCACAAAACTAACAAAGTTACCTTGTCGCTATTATCTATGCTATTGGTAAGCATGATATTAGGAGATGCATTCTAAGCCAAAGTAAAGGGCGTGGCCCAAAAAATTTCCTGAGGGCTTCTCCGCCAGACCCTCTCATTTCAATACCCCCACTTAATTTACCTTGGCCAAGCCACTGTGGTAGCATCTATAAAATTATATTTTAGAGAGTCTGGTACCCAGGATACTCCTCTTCAAATCACACCGGCAATATTAGCAATTGTAATAACTGGCTTTTCAGCAATTAGGGTACCTGAAATTGAGAAGCTCTATTTTGACGCGGGAAAAGGTATGTTCTGAAGAAAAATTTTCCGCGATTAGGGTATGTATTTCGCTAAAACAGGTCAGCGTTTAGGGTGCATATGTTAAACCTTTGTACGAGCATGATACTATAGGAAACTATAGAATTGCCCCCCCCCCCTTTTTCTTTGAAATATCTACTGTGCACACAAGGGGCTCCCAACAAAGCATCCACCAAGATTTGAAGCTAACAGTTTTTGCCTTACATTTATGATTTAACTTTTGATTTCATTTTAGATTTTGATTTCGTCTTCCACATTTTAATTTTTTATTTATTTCGTATTGGGATTTTCTGTTTACATTTGGATTTCATCTTGCTTTAGATTTGGTGTTGGGTGTCACATTCCCATTTCGAATTAGGATTTCCGTTTGTCATTTTCGTTTAATCTCCATCTCGGCTTTCAATTTTTGATTTGATTTCATCTTGTCTTTTTTATTTATGATTCAAATAAGGATTAGGATTTCGTTTGATATTTCGATTTCGTCTTACATATCTTCCTTTCCTTGTGGATCGGATTTTGTGTTTGCATTTTGATTTCGTCTTGTACATTTATTTTAGATTATGCTTTTTATTTTGATTCCGATTTCATTTTGCGTTTTTTCTGCATTTAATATTGTCTCGTGATTTCGAAATGCATTTTATTTTTTCGAATAGAGCATTTATACGAGTTTATGATTTCGTTTTGTCGGATTTAATTTCCAAATGTGGTTTTTATTTTATTAGTAGGGGAAAATACTAGGAATCCGTGACCAATTTCAGCAGACCTTGTTTTGAAGGTGTTTTTTATATCAGAAAAATGTGCTGAACAAAATGGGCTTGGGGACCCTCTCAAAAATTTGAGCGTTTTTGGCCAGGGGGTAATGTCCGAAGTGGGCCTTTAAGTTTCTCAAAACATCAGCATAATAATCGACTCTATGCTGTATAAAGCACAAAATTGATATGAAATGAACCAATCCAAGGGCCTACACCTATAAGATATCATCTCTTGGCCAAAATACCCTTTTATGGCATTTTGACACAAATGACACGGGGGGTGTTGTACCCCAACATCCACTATTTCAATTATCATTGTCATGTTGCACTGACCTATACTATGGCAATGAGATACCGTTGAAATACGTTGTTTTACAACCTGAAAAGGAGGGACTAAAAGTCTGGACCTTAAAATCTAGCCAATCGCTATTTTTAGAAACTTTGGAGCTCTGACCCATTCCCCTTCGAAGAGTTTCTCACTTGATCGGGTACTTGTAGAGATAAATTCATAATGGATAAGTAGAATAATATCGCCCATTATTACCAATCGTTTATCAGCGCGACTTCTCTTAAGTATTGAAGGTCATAGGCATCAATCAAATTGCCAAAATTGCATTAAAGCCTGGTACACGGTAGGTCTTTTTGCAATCACTTGAGTCACTGTGGGCGTTAAGCTCCGGCCAAACGCTCTCGACTTTCCACTCGACAGCGCTCGACAAAAATCGAGCAATGTCGAGCATTGTCGAGCAGAGGGTGGCCAAATGCTCTCGACTTTCACTCGACTCTTACTCGATTTCGCGGCAGGCTCGACTTCATGTTTTACTTTCTGTCCTCATTCTCGTACAACAGCCCGCCAAAGTTTCAATTTTATTTTCTTGCTGTTCTCAAATCAATATGAAGCTGAAGCTCACAAAAAGAAAATGCAAGGCTGTTGCTGCTCTGATTTTGGTAACAGTTTTAGATGAAGTAGGAGAGACAGAAGTGACGAGAGGAAAGACAAGAGCCTGGATGAAACGAAGAGAGCAAAGAGGTTATTTTGAAAATCGAAAATCGAAGATTCTCGAGGTTTCCGAGAGATGACGAGAATGTCGTACGAAGACTTTCTGTACATATTGCAGAATGTCGAAGAATTAATCTCCCCAAGCGGTTTCGGTGCTGTGTCTTTGGCAGAACCTTTGTTGCAGTAATTTTAGTGGGAAAATTTGTTCAACTGCACATGCGCAGGCTCTGCATTGTCGAGCGGAAAGTCGAGCACCTGGCCAAACGCTCTCGACAACACTCGACAACACCTCGAACAATAGAAATGTCGAGTGGCTTCGCTCGACAATTTTGACCTGTATCAAATTTGACTCGACAACGCTCGACAACGCTCGACATCACTCGACATCACTATACAAGGTGGCCAAACGCTCTCGACATTTCACTCGGCACAAATGTCGAGTGGAAAGTCGAGAGCGTTTGGCCGGAGCTTTAGGCGAACTATTTAAAAGACTCCAAAAGACTTGTGAACGACAAAACTCCGTCACTGGGGTCGGTAGGGTTGTTGAGGAGTTTGTTTGCCATTTATATACAGTTGTTTGTGTGTCTTGGGTCATTTTGAATTATTGTTCCAGCAATTTCAACGACTTCAGAGATCTAATGCGAACCAGGCTTTACAGTACTTTACTTATGCCACTGTTTTCAATTCTGAAACGTTTTATCGTTATAGCGCTGTTGCAGATGAGGATGAAGTCATTACTGGTTGCCAGAGCATGTCTAAACCATCCCACTTCCAGCAAATCTGCCAATAAAATCGCCGCTTTTTAGCCCCTTGATACAAAATTGGTTGTTCGACGCAAGTGTTGTTTTACTCTCACGAAAGTTGAAATGGATGCTGAATTACTGCAGTTCCTAAATCTTTTTATAAATCGGCTTGTAGCATGTTCCTACAGAGTACTTTTTATTATATGTATAGACCCGTATTTTATTTAGGGCCAGAGCTGCATTCATCTGGTCGAAAAAATATTGATCTTTGTTGAAATATCGATAGAATCACTACGAATAAGATGCAGCAATAAGACTTTCAGTGATTATGCATTGCACATGATTCTTAGTGACTTCTGGCAGAGACAGCAAAAGCTTAAAAGATTAAGTACATATTTTGAAGCTAAATAATTCGCTTACCAATGACTCAGTGGCTTCGTTTGCGATTTAAGCTGCAGCAAATTTACATATGGAACAACAAGTCTCGGACAAATCACGTTCCTCCTTCCATATTTTTCTCTTGACGCACTTTTCTGCCCTTTTCTTCTGTTTCGGATCTTATGTGATACCAGTGTCGAACAAAAAGTTAGCATATGGCTCAGTTCCCCAACACGATTTATAAGTCTATAAATCTAAGCAATCCGTAAGGAACTTGATGATTCTTAGGGACATCCAACCAACCTTGAGCCCAAGCTTCTGATAAAGAGTGCGTATTTCACTTTTGGTGTCCACTTTATGCACACGTTAGCCTTAACCATTACCATCGGACGCTTTGATGTGGTTAGTGTCATAAAAACAAAATCAGCGAATGATGAACGTTCAAATAAGAGAATGCCCTTGAAGTGCTGTGCCCATATGTTTAGGATTGTTCCTGAGGTCCCAACTTTGCACCATTGACTAATCTGCTCCTTTCATTTATCGAACGATTTGGTATGGTACGATATTCCAGTATACATGCTACATCTCGTTGCTTTGCTGAGAAATTTCGTTCAAAAATTAAAGTTTTACAACTATTCTAAGACGAAACCATACACTGAGAACAAGAGTGGCTGTACATAAGTTGAGGTGAGGGAAGTCTTCAAAAAATTTTGAAAAATCGTATTGAAAATGTATATATTGAAAATGTATGGAAAAATTGGGTGAAAGAAACTTACTTTATCGTGGTAAAAAGAAACTTGCGCAACTTTCAGCCATCTTTTTTGTATATGATTTGTCTTCTCTAAAAGGTTAATATTGCTTTCTTCGTTGGGGAGAAAGTAATTTCTAATCTAAATAAAGGAAGCTTGAAAGCGCAATTCTTGATCGATTGGTGGATTTTGATAAGTTTGATTACAGGAGAGGTACTCAGAGGCGGAAATTGAGGGGTTTGTGGGGGCAACTGCACTCAGTTCTCAGGAAATTGTCTGGAAAGTTAGCAAAACAATGGATTTATTGGAAATTCAAAGCTTGAATCAACCAATTTGACCAGTTTCTCAACGTTTACCTCCCAATTGAAAACAAAATTTCCGCAACTGGCTGCACTTGATTCAATACAAATTATGGTGCAGAAGAGTTTTCCGTGCTCACCATAGCATAAAGCAGATTCACCCTAAATTTAGTAACGTCCGCAGTAACAAAGCACTTATGGTGAATTATTGTCAGTTTGGTCCAACATGATATTCTCTAGGGGACTGGGTAAGAGTTCCCAAGTTTCTGAAAATAGCATTTGGCTAGATTTAAAATCCAGACATAAAGTCCCTCCTCTTCAGGGTGTAAAACAATGTATTTCAACCGCATCTAATGGTCATGTATAGGTTAGTTCAACATAACAATGATAATTGAAATAGTGGATGTTGGGGTACAACACCCCCCGTGTCATTTGTGTCAAAATGTTGATTCAATACAAATTATGGTGCAGAAGAGTTTTCCGTGCTCACCATAGCAGAAAGCAGATTCACCCTAAATTTAATAACATCTACAGTAACAAAGCACGTATGGTGAATTCTTGTCAGTTTGGTCCAACATGATATTCTCTAGGGGACTGGGTAAGAGTTCCCAAGTTTCTGAAAGTAGCATTTGGCTAGATTTTAAAATCCAGATATCCATTCCCTCCTTTTCAGGGTGTAAAACAATGTATTTCAACGGCACCTAATTGTCATGGTATAGGTTAGTTCAACATAACAATGATAATTGAAATAGTGGATGTTGGGGTACAACACCCCCGTGTCATTTGTGTCAAAATGCCATTAAAAGGGTATTTTGGCCAAGAGATGATATCTCATAGGTGTTGGCCCTTGGATTGGTTCATTTCATATCAATTTTGTGCTTTTTTACAGTCTAGAGTCGATTATTATGCTGATGTTTTGAGAAAATTAGGCCTATTTCAGACATTACCCCCTGGCCAAAAACGCTCAAATTTTTGAGAGGGTCCCCCAAGCCCATTTTGTTCAGCACATTTTTCTGATATAGAAAACATCTTCAAAACAAGGTCTGCTGAAATTGGTCACGGATTCCTAGTATTTTCCTCTACTATATGATTTAGTTTTGGCCTTAATCACACTTCATAGATCATCGTTGCTTTCAATTACATTTGTCCTCTTTTAGTACTTTCATACAATAATTTACCTAGTTACATTCATTCCCTCCAAATCGGATCAAGGCGAAGTAAGATGGAAAGATTTCTAACCAATCCACAAGACATTTGAAGGGGACATACCATAACTTTGACTTGTCGATGATCGCATCCCTTGAAGCAGTGGCAACACTTAGCCCTGCTTCAAGGAGCACCAGAAGTTTCATCCCTTTCTCGTTTTTTCTCTTCTCTCACCATTACGATGGGCAGGATTTGGAAAAACCGCGAGCTCAAACAGTTCAAACCGCAGCCAATAAGATAACGGCTCTCACATAACAAAAGTTTTTCTTCTGTAACAATAGCAGGCGGACCGCAACGATGACGTAATATGTATCAAATTACGCAGCTGTGGTTTTCATAAACCAGATCACAGGGAACCAAAAAAACAAATTAGAGTCTTTACTGACACTCCTGGATCCCCTGTGCTCAGACCGAAATTCCAACGAGGACAATAAACTTTTGAGTGAGAGAAAAAATTTAATTGTTATACAAGACAATCTGAAAATCACTACAAAAGCATACAGGGTGGCCCAAAGAAAATGAAACCATGTGAGAAATCGCTAACAGTTCAAAACATTACAAATCGTTAAATTCTCTCGTGTTTATTTGTGTCAAGCACGAAGTAGATTTAACAGATGATCGTTAATTAATTGTGAGAAACATGACGAAATTGGGGCATCCACAAAGATACATTTCTAGCCAAACCCTTTTTCTCGCGATTTCATATTAACTTTCGAATATTCTAGGCTTGTTGAAACTTTGAGAGGACTAGGGGGTGCATAAATTGCCCCCCCCCCAACTTTATTCTCAGAACCATCAATGCTAGAGACTTGCAACTTGGCGCAAGTAACGAACAGGCAAACAAGACGACGTAATTTGTTTTTGTTTGTGTCACACGGTTAAGTGCTCACATTAGCAAATGTTGCTAAATTTGGTGCATGAAAGTTTGCAACCTATCTTCTTAACTATACCTATGGAGTGTCAAAGCTAAAAAAGTAATTCATGTGATGTACTTCTTGTTGTCATTGTATAAAGTACTTATTGCCTTATCATCATAGCTCTTAAATCTTGCCAATGTCAGCAAAATACAAAAAACTACATATCAAATGAAAGTAGAAGATCTATTCTGTTACCAATGGCAACCAATAACGTGGAAACTGGCAACCTGTTATCTGGTATTGCCTTTCGCAAGTTTGCAAAATATAGGCCTGGTCTTGTTTGGATTTATGAATGACTCTAGAAACAAAATATGAATACATGATGATAACATATTTTAGCAAAATAATAGTAAGTACTTAACACAATGATAATGAGAATTACATAATATGAATTAGTTTCTTTGGCTTGGGCACTCCATGTTAAACGCCTTTTAGATGGCATAAGATTGATGCACTCATTTATCTAAGAAACCGCTAAGAAACGTTTTACGTTAAGAAACTCTACAACAAAAATCAGTGCCAAAGTTGCTTTGAAGGAAAGAGTATATTTCTTCAATATGAACAAAAACGGCTTTAATTTTGCGAGTTATGTTCGTAGAATTTCTACCTTATTTCATCGCAGCTAAGACAATAAACACGTTGGATAGCATGGACCTCAAAGAGAACGAACAGGACAAAGTGTGTTATTCTGGACCAGTCAAGTCACAGTCAGGTAGAACACCAGATGGTGAGATGTACAATGGCATAGCGAAAGGAATTGCGGCCTACTTGAAGGCAACGACTCTTTCTGTAGCATCTATCACCGGGAAATCGTTCAGAGATGCTATTTGGAAAGATGTTGCATCAGCAGTTGGAGACCATCCTTCTTTCAAGAACCAGAGACGCTTGCAGTTAATTTGGAAGCAAAACAAAGGTAATATTCAAACTTTAGTGTCTTCGTTGGTGGATAATCAGTCAAACGAGAACAGAGGTACAACAAAGGCAGCTGTCATAGACTCTGACAACCTTACCACCAACTTAGAGACACCATCAACGAGGTCAAATGAGAACAAAAGTATCACAAAGACAGCTGTCATAGACTCTGACGACCTTACTACCAACTTGGAGACACCATCATCGAGGAAAGAAAGGGCAAGGAAGGCAATCCCTACAGGGTTTGTTAAAACTGATAGCATCCTTGGAAGGCATCAAGGAAAATCTTCCAAACATGGGAACGTTTGTGGAATATGCCATCATTATTCGCAAAGCAAGAGTGGCACAAATTTATGGATAAGTTGCAATATCTGTAGACAGTGGTACCACTGCTACTGCATTGGCATTGAGGGCGAGGCTTTGCAGATGGTGGCTACTAGAAACATGGCAAAGAAGGTTAAATTTTACTGTGGTATGACCATGTGCCCGTCAGAAGACGTCATTTTTCAGTACAAGAGAAAGCATAAGGCAATCAGACTGTCGATAAATCTCCTAAAGGCTAAGAATCTAAAACGACTGCAGAACAAGAACGTTATGAACGTTGAAAGTGATAGCTCTGAAGGGAGCACATCAGACGGCGATAGCAATCAGAAGGGAGCACATCAGAGTGCGATAGCTCAGAAGGTAGCACATCAGACTGCGATAGCTCAGAAGGGAGCACATCAGAGTGCGATAGCTCAGAAGGGAGCATATCAGAGTGCGATAGCTCAGAAGGTAGCATGATCAGAAACGATAGCTCAGAAGGAGCACATCAGAGTGCGACAGGTCCTACTGTAGCCAGAAAATACCCCGGAGAGTTGAAGCAACAAGAACTTTTTCAAGAAATGCCACGCGACCAATTAGTGAGCTCAGTTAGAGCAGAACTGACTAAGAGAACACTGATTGAGGAAGACACGAGGGAAGAAGGTTCAACTTTAGAAACAATAAATATGGCAGAGGAGATTGAAATGAATGATGACGTTAGGGAATCAAAAGATGAGTGTAATCTGTCACAACCAAAGAACATGCCAGTGCACCACAACATTGCAGCTGAACTGAGCCATTGTGATCTGCCCGAAGAATGGTTCGAAGCTTTAGTAGATGGAGTGTCCCATTTTGAAATTACACGCGAAGAATGGGCCACTCTATATCAGACAATGTCCCTTGGTGCAAACAACAGACGCTTTGGGAATAGAGATTGGACACATTTTTTCAAAAATATCATCATGCAGTACAACCCATACTGCACTGTGATATTCAAAAGGCACCAACTTTGTAAACCATCGCAGAACGATGAAAAGGTGGTATTTCGAGCGTACGGACGCTGTAAACACGACGAATGTGGTGTTGAGGATATTCGAATCGTGCTACGTGCAAATTTGAAGGGAACTATTAGTTTCGACTCGAATAGAGTATGTCATCGCGTAGAAAACCTGTACACAAGACCCATTTCAGGAAATGAGCGGGAAAAATTGAGAGAGAAACTGGCCAATGGTCACAAACCGTACAAGGAAAGAATCCAAAGAATGGCTAACCTTTCGAATGATGCAATGGAATCAGGAAACCGGAACACAGTGGGCAATGACTCACAAGTATCCCGGCAAATCGCAAACGAGGATCGTATAAAAGGAAGGCACAATCAAAATGAAATCGAAAGTCTGCTGTCGTTTGCTGAAGAACTGTCTGGATCAAAAGACAGCCACGAAGAGTCTGACACAAAAAGAGCCAAGAGCAGCAAGGCAGAGCCTAAAATGCATCTCGCAACAATTCAATTTTCCATAATTCCATTGACAGTCATGTACTGGAATGAGGCATCAGTAAGACTTTTTCACGATCTTGCAGATCATGATATCATTTCTTTGAATGCAACTGGGAGGATTATTCGCTCCTCTTTAACAAAAAAGAAGTTGTCTTATTACGAGATTACTGCTCGCCATCCGAAGAAAGGGATGATCAGTGTGCCATTGTCCATCATGATTAGCGACATGCACACGCTGCCCGTTTTGCACAACTGGCTCGCCGCATTCAGATACAGTGAACAGGAAATGTATGGTTTCAACAATCTATCTCCATCCCGTTCAATTCAATAGCGACGGAACATTAGTACTGATACTTGCTGCATTGTCTGTCATCAACAGAGAGGACTTGGCCGACTATTTAGAGAGAGCATGGAATATAACAACTGGAAAGGCATCTTTAAAGGAACTCATGAAAATGAACGTACATGTCTGTGCTTTCCATTTCATGCGGGATGCGAGGAAGCTGATCAAGAAGTATTTTACTCGTGAGAAATCAGTCACCATTTATATGCGGGCATGCAGTCTAATGATGAATGCTACATCCTTAGAAAATCTAATCGATATATTTGCACTCATCGTGCGAATCTGTTGCACTGAGACGGAATGCGAAGAGTTGAACAGAGATCTCCAATCATTGCATGGTCGCATAGAAAAGTTTGAGACAGTATTGAACGAGAATGTTGAACGAGATTGTACGAGTACCAGCATGAACGAGATTGTACTGGATGACTTGAAGGAATCAGAGGTCGACGTCAATGATCGTCTTGGAACGGAGGAAGAGATGCTGAACGGAGCAAGTGAGTCAAAATTGCGTTTGGAGTTTGAAAAGGTCAAAAAATACACTGCAGAGAAATGTGCAGCGGAAGAAAGTAGAAAATCTGGTTCCAAGATGAACAGCCTCTATGAACCAGAGCTGGCAAATAATTTTTGCAAGAACCTTATGCCTACGGCACCCCTATGGTCAGGATTGTTATTAAATGATCTGTCCAGACATGGTAAAAGCGAAGCATATCAAGAATACAGGGAAAGGCGCATTATGAGAATTACACCAATCAATGATCGATATAGGACTTTCCTAAAAGATAATACAAGTGTTATCAGAAGTTCTGCAAGAAGAATGGGGATGATGTATGAGCCGCAAACCAACTCGCAGAGTCGGATCCGACTAGATGATTTCTTTAGAGAAGTGCACCAAGATATGATTGGTTTACAAAGAACATTTGCCGACCAATATCGCAGTACTTCAACTGGCAGGAAAAGACGGAAACGAACTGTCATGGAGTTGTGAAAGAAAGAAGTGTAAAGGGTACCCTTATCCTAAGTAAGAGAATGCGAATGCGGGAATTTTAATGGCAATGTCATTGATGGCTTAATGCTATTGATTGCAAATGCGGCATACGATGACTTGGACAAGCCAATATCAGTGGTATCCAGCATGAAATTAAAATGTCTTGTGCGCAAAGGACCTTCAAAGAAGCACTTTGAACGCATTCTAAAGAAGAAGGAAGAAATTATTGACAACCAATACCAGTATGCAATAATAGCTGGGTCGGTAGATGATGGACACTAGATAGGAATGGTTGTTGACATTCACAAACGTATCCTAACTTAGATTGACTCGCTGAGCGCTAAACCTGTACAATCAACCCTAAACAGTTTTTGCTTTTACATGAAAGTATTCAGAGTTTAAATCAAGGGTAATCCAAAGCAAGTCAAACATCTGTCAATCATGTCCAGTTGCTGCAATTTCGTCACACAGAAGGATAGTGTCAGTTGTGGCATGTTCATGTGTATGTACCAATGATTTATTACACTCAGCAGGAACCGCACGGCTATCAGCGTAAATGTGGAATCTGAGCGAATGCTCATCTACAATGCAATCATAAAAGAAGCTTGAAATATCCACAGCAATGAATGAATTGGAGATGATAGAATTCCTCAAAAAGATACCTGTTACAGAGGATAGAGAATAAATTTAAAGGCAGAAACACCGCAACACGACAAAAAACAACAGCAAATACGACTAATTTAATTTTTGCCAATATTTCGTCCTGCCATGCAGGACTTCTTCAGGGCTGTAATGTAATCATTACAGCCCTGAAGAAGTCCTGCATGGCAGGACGAAATATTGGCAAAAATTAAATTAGTCGTATTTGCTGTTGTTTTTTGTCGTGTTGCGGTGTTTCTGCCTTTAAATTTATTCATTTTTTCGTCATCGCAAGCATCTTCGGATCCGGCAATCGACGTTGGTATCGTGGCCTTTACTTTTTCAAATTAAATTAGATATAGAATAAGCAATGATATTGTAACGATAACAGACCTTGAACTGAATAAGTTGTGCCTTGTGGAATACCAGGAGATCTATCAAAGGAGGTATAACTTGAGTTACCGACAGATATATGACAGCGTATTATCCGCAAAATACGTAGTTAGCGAAGAAATGCACCGATTACACGAAATGCGTTCAATCCAATCTTCACTCTATTTGAAGCCATTCGAAAAAATACTAGGTACATATTTCAGAAGGATACGAAGACTTTGAAGATGCGAGCAGGACAGCTTGCACATGCCATAGTATGCAGCGAACAAGAGAGGAATAAATTATTGGATTGGATGCAGAAGGAAGGCTGGAATCAAGAGGGCAAACTGCGACATGTCAGTCCCAGTCTTGGAAAATTGTTGCAGCATTGGCAGCCCTACTGCAGAAGCATCCTCAATTTCATCAGTTCTGTCCAGACTCCATCTTGTTTGGTAGCACTACTTGCAAAATAAACAAAAACAAAAACTACGCCAGGAAATACTACAGTGAGTACCTAAAGTGAGTAGATAGATATTCATTTGCGGAGTTTTTTCGCGACTTTGCACTCCTGAAATCGAAATAATAAAAAGAAACCTGAAAGAAATACGGGCTAAAAACAAAAGAAAGCAATCTCTGTTTGCAATCCCTGTTTACCTGGTAAAATAATTGCTAGTAGATTCGGCGAAAAACGATACGATCTTGAAGAAAATGATAGCTTCGAAGGTCAGTAACAATATAACTAGCAGATATGTGTTATTTTTTTCGTTTACGATCAAGAAAATCTATCATATAATATCCTTTCACGTCAAAATTATGCGGACAGTAATTTTGTAAAATGATAGAGAGGAAACAGCGTTAAGTTTGGTTTCCATGCAGGCGTTAGGTTTCCTATGATTGCCGGCAGCTGTCTTCGGCCAGCTTCCATCTGCCATGCCCTCTGTACCTCAGTCAAACACGATTTAAATGTAAACATCTGAATCCATAAGGATTGAGAAAAGTTTAAATGATTCAAATCTTTCCAAGTCGTTACGGTACCGCAACCATGATGGTTGCGGCTGCTTGCGGTACCGAAAGAAGTGGTTTCCATTAAAGCATGATTTCCACATAGTCGTAAGGTGCGGTAAGGTTGCCGCAGCCATTGCTGGAACCATAGCCACCAGCATGCCGCAGACATTTCAATGGAAACCACTTCTCCCGGTAGCACCAGCAACCACAACCTTGCTTGGTTTCGGTAACATAACGACTTGGAAAAAGTGGAATCAGTTCAATTTTCTTGATCCTTACGGATTCAGATTCTGACATTAACATTCAAATTTTGCTTGACTAACGTATCGGGGGCATGGCAGATGGAAAATGACAGAAGACTGCCGCCATCGACCTTACGGCACCTTACGCCTGTATGGAAACCAGGCATTAACATGAAATGGCTGTGGCATGCCGGTGGCAATGGTTTCGGCTATGGCGGCGGCCTTATGGCACCTTGCGAAAAACAGAGATATACCTATCGATCTTGTTTATATTTAGTACAAAAGAATGACAGCGCAATATAGATCAACAACAATTGAGAGCAGATTATAGTGAAGATACATCATAGTTACTGCCTCAAAATCGCGCGTTTAACAGACACTCGCACTAACATTAAAGCACGTTTAAATGCTTTTTCACAAGGAATGGCCTTTGGATGTTAAAAAATGGAAATGAGAACAAGCCCAGTCTTTTTTGTTATTTGATATTCACAATGCAACCTGCTGCAGTTCATAAGTTGGGATGACAACTACGCATATTCTTTTTTATCAGAAACTAAGGTCCGGGGCTGGTAGGCAGTTTCTTAAATTTTTGAGCAATTTTGCACCGACAGTTTCTTACGCGTTTCTTATATTTGAATGCCGAAGGTGTAGAGTTCATTTAGTTTCGTTAAAAGGGCTCACAAATGGCTCAGTAAGATCTCAGAGAAATTGCAATTTGCCCTCAAATTAATGTCCAAACAGTTGCTATTAACTGTACAGTTTCAAAACATGTTTGAGTGATGTGGGAAAGTTAAAACAACAAATTACAAAGGTTTCTTAGCTTTTTGGATTCAGGCAGGGTTGTCTCTTAATATTCGAAAGATTGAACCTACTGTTCCATATAAAAAATACATACATGAAGACAGAAGTTGGAAGCCTACTGCATTTCAAATGTAAAAAATATTAGCAAGAAACTTGTTGATGACCATGGAATAGACTTGTAGCAAGTCTAGAGAGAAACCTGCAGGGATTGAATGAACATTGTGAATACCAAATGACTTTCCTCCTGGGAAAACAAAGTAGGACAACTCGAACATGGGCAATACCTTGACGTGGTGTTCGAGCTTAACTCCACAGAATATATAAGGTTTGGCTTATCATTGTGATGCACAAATAACATAATTAATGATAGATTTCTTAATACACTGCAAATTCCTCTAATTCAAACATGATATAAGCCATAAATGAAATCCTACAACAATATTCTGTGGAGAACCAAATTTGCCCACTTGCCGATTTTTAGCTCTAAACTTACAGAAAAAAGACAGGAATGTGCCAAAGCAAAACAAAATTTGAAGACCTTTCAGAAAACCAAAGTATTTGAAGCATAACCGGTCCTGGAGCATAACCGGTGCAGCAAAATGGCACCCGTTGCGTTTCATTCAATTTCCTCGTAACATTTGCGACCTTTTCCAGAAATTTACACCTGTCCTGGAGCCAAGAAACGAACATTATGTTCCTCACCACGATTTTTTTCTGAAATGGAGGACCAATCAACAGACACATCCAGGGATGTTTAATGTAACAAGTAGACACCTGACAAAGAGACATCAGGGAACTCCATGGATACAAATTCATAGCGTCAAAAATACCTCAAATTTTTAATGTAATTGAATCAAAATGTCACTCAAAATTACATCATCTTGTTATCATTGTTTTTCATTCTCTCTCTCTCCCACTCCTATACAACAAATTGACTAGTATTCGAATAGCTATTCTTGTGAAGATGCTCTTAATCGAACAATATTTTCATACATTTTGTATAATTTTCTAGTGTAAACAAATTGATAGAAAAGCCTAGAAATAATGCCGACTCTTTCGTCGAATGGCTAAAATGTACATCATTAAACAAATTGATTCCGTGTTGCCCATCCCATGAGCTATTCAGAAAAGATATTTGCAGGTTGGTTTGCATGTGGCCACTCTTACAATAACGGACACAAACAGGGACTATGTTGGCTTTTAGCAAAAAGTATGATGGTTTCTCAGGTAAAGAGGTGAGGGCTGTGGGTACCAAGCAGTTTTGTTCCACTGATTTGAGTCTGGAACCATGAAACTTGACAGTTTCGCCAGAAACGTCTTATAATATTAAATTCAAGGCTATATGTTATATTTATAATCAAAATCTATGTGTACATAGTATACAATACTACGACATACAAAATAAAATCACAGCTTATCGTAGTATACTATACTACGATCAATATCTACGTTTTTGGACCAGACTGAATGAAGTTAAAAAATCCCAGGGTGAATCTGAGTGCCTATTTTCGGAAGATCTTTGGCACAGGGAAAGAATTCATCTGGTTTTTGGCGCAGATTTCTGGCATAGAGCGAGGCCTTAAGGGGCCATCAACAATCAATTTTTGCCACAGTTAACGGAATCGGGCCGTTATGGGGGTAGGGGTCCAGCTCAAATCTGTTAAAATCCCACTTTTGTGACAAAAATTGAAATAAGTAATATTCATTCTATCTTTAAAGAATAACAAGTAGCAGTAAATTTTTTGGCAGTACGCAATTTTGACGTGGCTATCTACTGTAAATTGTTGACGGTCATTATCAATATGCTAGCACGATCAATTCAACAGTTCCAAGTGATTCTATTTTGATGATTCACACACAGAAGAGTATAAAATTCAACAAAGAGTGGAGACTGTTGTAGCCTACGTGCAGACTGAGACTCTATATCAAAATAATTGAAAAGACGGAAAAAAGTAAAGTCTGTGCATGCACCTGAGCCACTTTTCTTGTTGTTCAATAGACAATGACATCGGCATTTTTTCAACAAGAAGAGTACTGTCATACCTGACTGATTCCTTATGGGTCTAACCACAATAGAATTAATATTTCTATTAAAGTGCATGCCTCTTAGAAATATTTTCCTCATGGATACAACTTCATTTCCTTGCCAACCGTTATTCCTAAGCCACACAGGCTAACATCTGCAGTAATCAAAACAACGAACAGCTATCCCCAATTTCACCCCTATGGGTCTAAATATTGTTCAGGCCTCAGCAGGGAAATTTTACTAGCAAGGAAGCCAAGCTTCTCTCTACAGTTACCACAGTAAATGGACTTTGAGCGGCAAAAGCTTTCAATTCGTTAGTGACTAACCGATCTATAAGTGACTAACAGATCGATTAGCAGTGTAACAAATAACCAATCGTTTAGTGAAATTTGATAGGTTGTGCAGCCGCCGAAAATAGTACAAAACCGCTGCTCAAAAATACCCCCATCAGATTCAGCACGTTAAAAAACACTATTTCACCCGGTGAAAAAATTCTACAGGTGCAAAGGAGAGCTACACTCAAATTAGGATTGATTCAAATCTTTTACACACGTAACACGTTAGAACCAGATGGACCAACTAAAATAACTATTATAGGCCTAATGTTTTTCTTCTCACAAATCTTTGCAACACACACTCAAGTGCTTAATCCTGTTAAAACATCGTGGAACCGATTAGAAACCGGTTTAATATTACAACTAATAGATTCGTTAAAAAACTAACCGATCGGCTTTTACTACGGAATCTGTTACTAAATTTATTGGTTGATCAGTTGGCTGATCTGTTAGTCACTAACAGATCGGTTAGTCACTAATGAATCAAGAGCTTTTACCGGACTGCTTGGCATTCTTGGGAACACAAAACTTTAAATCAAAAAGAACTTAGGGTAAATTTATAAGATGAGCCAGTGATGGGACGAACCTATTATTTTGAATCGGTTCATCTCTTGGCCCATCGTATAAAACAGACTGAATTAATGAGCACGTGCCCAAGATGAGCTCATCATGGGCTCATCGGTTTCAGACGAACCAATTCTAATAAGTTCATGTTTGGCTCATCACCATTTTATAAGATGGGATGATCCATCGATGAACCAATTCAAAACAGGCGCCAGTCCGAAAATTTGGCTTGGAATATCCAAATGAGCATGCGCAGTACAGTAGTGTTTAGTTTCTCAATGAAAAAATAAAATGGCCGTTCAGGAAACTTGCTTCGTCAATCTTTTCTTCGGAACGTGGCAATAATATTGATCCTGGCGAAGGAACTTTGGATTCGAGTAGCGAGCAGGCCCGTCGGAAGCGGGGGCTGGGTGGGTGGCTTCAGCCCCCGCAATAATTTGCTGAAGTTGGTATTCAATTTTAAGGCGAAAGAAATGATATCCTGTCAGATATGGTCACAAGAAGAACAAAATTGAACACCCATCCGATAGTGAAGTACAACCCCCCCCCCCCTCCGCGGGTGTGAAAGCCAAACTCTTGGAAATGAAACAGTAATGAAGAGTCAAACCCATCCGTATTCAAGGAAGTTACCAGAAATTATCAAGCTATCACTTTTGACATTATGTGATTCACAAACAGTCTATATCCTCGTGAAATTGAAGTCCTATTTTCAAAATTTTTGCGGAAGGTCCCCATTTGTCATGATCCTTTACTTCTTTAAAACGCAAATTCTCCAAAATTTTGCGTTTTCTGACGATCTTAAGAGCGATTACGAAAAGTTTTCCAGGGGTCCAACTCCTGGACCCCCATATTTGCCCGCTACGCTCGTATCGAGCTTCAGCCACCCAATACCCTCACCCAATACGTATGCATTTCATTACGACGGGCCTGGAGTGATAAAGATAATGTTCTTTCCTCTCCTGGAATGTTTACGCTAAATTCGACTGAAAACAGCCACTCTTTCGTTGTTGTCAATATTGATCGGCGCCATTTTGAAATTTTGTACTGACAAAGGACGCATGCGTGAAATTAGCAATATTAGGCAATTGGTTCATCTTCAGCCCATCGCATAAAACCAAACATCGATTTTGACGGGCCAACGATGATCCAATTCAATAATAGGTTCGTCCCATCATCAGCTCATAGTGGTAGGCCCCAACCGAAGACATCATATGAGGAGGTGGCAGTAGGCCTATGACAGGAGAGAATCTAGTGATAAATCTAGTGGTCCGTTAAAAGGGGGAGGGGGGTCAGCAGTTAACGGTCCGATGCCGTTAACTGTGACAAAAATTTTGTTGATATGAGCCCTAATAATAAGACACTATACGCTATTATAGACAGTGAGTGGAGTGGGTGGTAATTCAATGTCTCATATTGTAGTAAACAATAGATATCAATTATTCCTTGGCGCACAAAAGTCATTACACTCGGAAATATTTTACGCAAGAGCAGTCAAGAGATTCACCCTGCCCTGGAAAAAATCGACAGTCGATGGCCCATATTCATATTTCAGACCTGCCTGACAGGTGTGCAGAGTATGGCACTTGCACACCGGAGATTTTCAATAGGCTATTCAAATTAGACAATAGAGAACAAAAGAAATTTCCCGTTGCACACCGGAGATCTCGTCGAAAAGTGCCATACTCTGCAGACTGGCTGCCTGAGCCTGACTGAGTTCAAGTGACGTGCCTCTGCCTTTTGCTGGGAAATATTTGAAGGCCAAGCCAAAACTATACCAGAAGAGCAAACCCTGCATGCAAACTACATTTCAAAGTAACCTAAAAGAACAGAAAATTATTGTTTAAAATAGAAGGCCTTCACTTACCTCTCACTCTTCTTGTTCTTCTCTTCTCCCGCTTTACAACTTTTGAAGCATTTTCTTTTAGCCTCGCTTACATACGACTGGAAAGGCGAGTGCGCTATGCAGCCTCGTTCCCAAGATGTTCTGACGTAAGTTTCAGGTAAGTTTCTATAAACTGCTTTTTAGGGGACCGTGCATAAAATCTTGCAAATTAGGCTGGAATAAATACAAAGTAAAACCATAATTCAGTTACAATGATAAGTAAATATATGGATAGATAAGTAAAAAAAGTAAACTATTTCAATGCGTCTTTAAATGCATTGAAAGCAGGGATGGCGCCAGAAATCTTCCGACAGGGGGGCTGGAACTTCCGACAGGGGGGCTAAAATGGCTAGAAAATGCAGTTTTCGTACGTTATTTTGCCAAATTTCCTCCGACAATAACCCACAATTTCCTCCGACGGGGGGGCTAGCTGCTTCCGACGGGGGGGCTGTAGCCCCCCCTAGCCCTCCCCTGGCGCCACCCCTGATTGAAAGAGAATGTTCATAGTCCAAGAGGTCACTCCAGCATCACGATATGAGAATGCTCGCTTACCATTTAGTAAATATTTCTGACAGGTAATCTGGAGCAAGGTCATTTATCGATTTGCAAAAAACCATGCAAGGTGTCTCGGTTTCTATCATATCCGCTACAGTAGGCCAACTAAGACTTTTAATAAGAGCAATAGCAGAAGAATCATAACTGCTGTTAGAGGGGGGCTTTGGGGGGTACCAGAACCCGCAAACCCGGATGAAAATTTGGAAAAACCCGAAAACCCGGACGAAAATTTTGAAAAACCCGAAAACCCGCCAATATAAAATCAAAAATCCCGAAAAGTGCACTTCGTAATAAAAAATATTTAGTTGCAAGGTTGGCATCGTTCTTTGTTATTTCACGTCACTGGCCTCATCCCTTTACCAATGTACCGTACAATAGAGATCTTGAAACTTGCAACGAAATCTAAAAAAATCCAAGAGTGGCCTCTTGCAAAACGTAGCTAATTTACTTTTCAAACAACAGTCTGTTATTTTGATCGTGTCTTCGACACCTTCGTCACTGCCCTCGTTAAACTCATTTCGTCTGCTATTTCTTCCTCCTTCCATTACTTGCTCTGCACCGTCTTCATTTCTTCTGCTGTCGTCATTCAGCGGCGTGGCCAGGGTAAATTAAGTGGGGGTATTGAAAGGAGGGGGTCTGGGGGCGAAGCCACAGGAAATTTTTTGGGGCCACGCCCTTTACTTTGGCTTAGAATGCATTTCCCGATATCATACTTGCCATTGTGACAAGAAAACTTTGATAGTTTTGCGACAGTTATCCTATGAATCAAAGCACTAGGAAAATTTTTGGGGCTACGCCCTTTACTTTTGCTTAGAATGCATCTCCCGATATCATGCTTGCCATTGTGACAAAAAAACTTTGATAGTTTTGCAACAGTTATCCTATGAATCAAAGCACCAGGAAAATTTTTGGGGCTACGCCCTTTACTTTGGCTAAGAATGCATCTCCCAATATCATGCTTGCCTATTGCGACAAGAAAACTTTGATAGTTTTGTGACCGTTATCCTATGAATTAAAGCACCAGGAAAACTTTTGGGACCACGCCCTTTACTTTGGCTTAGAATGCATCTCCCAATATCATGCTTGCCTTTAGCGACAAGGAAACCTTGATCGTTTGGTGACAGTTATGCTATGAATTAAAGCACCAGGAAAACTTTTGGGACCACGCCCTTTACTTTGGCTTAGAATGCATCTCCCAATATCATGCTTGCCTTTAGCGACAAGGAAACCTTGATCGTTTGGTGACAGTTATGCTATAAATCAGCGCACCAGGAACATTTTGAAGAAAGATCCTTTAATTTGGTTTTGGTTTAGAATGCATCTCCCAATATCATGCTTGCCAGTGCTAAAATGGAAGATTTGACATTCTCGGAAAATTCTTACCCAACCTATACCCAGCTATTTTCTCTTCGGTTTAAAGGAATCTCGAGAACCAACTTTCGACAAAAGTGGGGAGGGGGAAACTGCCCCCCCCCATACCCCCCATGGTCACGCCACATTCGTCATCTTCAAAATTCAAGGAAGGGTGCCATGCTTGCAATTGTAGTTTCTTGTCTGACTATCCTCTGTCGTACAGCAGCACCATAAGTGGATGCTCAGCCTCTAATAAGAGGGTACCCAATAGACCCCCTGATTCCCGAATTCCCGCCACGTTTTTGGCCTAAATCCCGATTCCCGACCATCGTTTTTAACGAATTCCCGCTTTTCGTCTGAACATGGTCTGAAAGTGTATTGAAGCCAAAATTAATCATTTTCACGACTTATGGCGAAGACCAGGGGCCTGCGCTCTATTTATGGCTCGAATGATCAAGGGCGGAAATGCAATTTTTTGAGGGGTGTGTGTTCAAAGGACCGAGTCTCTTCCCCGCGGATCGATTTTTGCGAAGTAAATGTTGTTGCAAATGTATGACAAAATAAAGATTTCCTTTCTGCCATAATTTGCCGAAAATAGACTATAACAGACATAATGTTTTCCCAGCAATTGAAACGGAATTAGGCAAACAGTTTTTGACATCAAGTTGTCTCTGGCTAGCATCTTAGCCATCTGCCCTGAATGATTCAGTCAAAGCATCACAGAATAGCCACGTTTTTAGGCATGCAAGCTTGGTCATATCGAATCAATTAGCGTCGTGGCCAGGGTAAATTAAGGGAGGCATTGAAATGCAAGAGCCTGGGGGCCAGGAAAATTTTTGGGGCCACACCCTTCACTTTGGCGTAGAATGCATCTCCCAATATCATACTTGCCATTAGTAGCGAGGAAACCTTGATAGTTTTTGTGACAGTTATCCTATAAATCGAACCACGAAGAAAATTTTTGAAGAAACATCCTTTACTTTGCCTTAGAATGCATCTCCCAATAGCATGCTTACCATTAGCAGTCAGGAGACCTTGACAGGTTTGTGACAGTTATTCTATAAATCGGAGCACGAAGAAAATTTTCGAAGAAACATCCTTTACGTTGGCTTAGAACGCATCTCTCAATAGCATGCTTGCCATTAGCAGTGAGGAAACCTTGATAGGTTTGTGACAGTTATCCTATAAATCGGAGCACGAAGACAATTTTCGAAGAAACATCCTTTACTTTGGCTTAGAAATGGGGTATTCTATCGTTTTCTCCAAACTTTTCCTTGTGGTGAAAGTTGTTGCCACTCTGACTCTGTCGCCTCTCATAGTAAATTGCCACGCAGTTGATGATATCGTATTTCATGGCCTGGGCTGACTTCATTTTCCATGCGTCTTCTCACAAGACGTATGACCTGGAGTCCTTTGTTTCCCTGACAAAATGGCCTAAGAGAGCGGGAATTCCCCAACACTCCACAAAATCACTTCAAACTCTGGTCTAAAGAGCTTGAACATTAAAAAGCAAACTGATACAAAGAATGGTGCTTTCCTGACCTAATAATCGCAAAATATATACCTTTCAAGCAGTAATCTTCCTTGGAGAAATAAAATAGATCCGTCGCAGCTACTAGAACTCTAAGCCATATCCACCATTTTTGTATGCATCAACAACAACTGTCAAAATAGCGCCCCCTTATTGGTTTAAAACTAAATTCTAGCAATTTGATTGGTGAGTACTGAACCACTCTGCGAGGGCCTAAAGTGTGCCCACTTTTTCGGAGTACTGGTATGAGTCCCTTTTGACCAAGTGATATAAACAAATCAAAGAACGCACGGAAACAAGGGACGAAAAAACACAAGTCTAGGTAAATCCCGCTTCCCGAAAGCTGGTGCCAATTCCCGAATCCCGCTCACAAAAATTTGACGTTTCCCGATTCCCGATTCCAATAAATGGCGATTCCCGCTTCCCGAAAAACATATTGGGTACCCTCTAATAATTCTGATAAGTCGAATGACCGAAAAATCGGAGATGTCAGAGCAAGGATTTTTCTCCCTTTAATTCAGTGAATTCTGTAAAATGCCCTTGTTCTTAGACCCCGTTTACACGAGTACGGTTCCACAAAAGTTCGGTTCCAAAAAGATTCACTTTTGCTTTCCGTTTACACGAGACCTGCCTAACCGTACTCAAAAAGTTCACCTAGCCGCTCCTAGCCGTACTTTTTTGAGTTCACCTAGGAAAGTGAACTTTTTTGGAACCGAACTCATTTGGCCCCGTGTAAACACCTGAAAGTGGATTTTTCTGCGTACGGTACTGCAACGAGGCTATTCCTTCTAAAAAAGAGGCAGAAAGAACATTGAAACCAAGAATTTTTGTTTATGCTGTGCCCAGGGGGGGGGGGTACTCATTGACTTTCAGTACGGGGGGGTCCGTGCCAATATTTGGGGTCCGAAATTTTACATCAAATCAATATTTGGGGTCTGTGAATTACAACATGGACAACAATTGAATATTTGGGGTCAACAAATCTGAGGAAAGGAAGAATCCTGCAATTTGGCCCTGAAGTTGCGAATCACGAAATAAATGCTTTGGTATTATTCAAAAACTGAGAAAAATCAAGAGGTTCAAATTGAAATCATTCAAAAACATGTGAGGGGCCCCAGAAATAGATAACAATATTTGGGGTCTCCAAAACATTAGACTCAATATTTGGGGTCCCCAAATCATTAGGCTTAATATTTAGGGGTCAGCAAAGAAAAAGTGGCATGGACCCCCCGTATTGAAAGTTAGGAAGTACCCCCCCTGGGATGCTGTGGTGGTGTTTGAAAATGGAGAACTTTGATTTCGCTCTCATTTTAATTTCAAGACTGAGTTCGCTGGTTGCCACGGTGAACTTCGGTTATCTTCTTTCAACGTATCTAACGAAAGTTCATCGAGCCAGAATAGTAATAATAACTACCAAATCTCCATTTCGGAGCAGTTACAAAGTAGAACTAATGTAACACTGGTGATACAACAAAACTAAACTAAACAATGAGTGAAAAGCTAAACAACAGAACCTAACACAAACTCAAACTATTTACAAAGAACTGAAAACACATGAATAAATTTGGCGCGTTTTCCTTTGTCTTCGCTGGCTAGCACCTACGCGTTACCTCGCAGCCACAGCGTTATCACGCATGCACTTCGACAGTCTGCATCAAACTGGGTCTCGTGTAAACGGAACACCTAAGTGAACTAATTTGGAACCGGTCTCGTGTGAACGCAAAAGGTGTACTCGAATTGAACTTTTGTGGAACCGTACTTTTGTGGAACCGTACTCGTGTAAACGGGGTCTTAGAAAGCATTTGATGCTTCCTAGCAGTGTCGTTCTAAGATTGGCTAGGAGATTTTCTTCCGACTTTTCGTTTATTGCGTGCAGGGTAAAATGAGAAGTCGGAGGAAAATCTCCTAGCAAATCTTAGAGCGACACTACTAGGAAGCATCAAAAGCTCTCTGAGAACAAGGGCATAGGCGTAGGAGACAGGGGGACAGGGGGGCTGCAGCCCCCCAACGTTAGAAAAATTTGCAAAAATCAGCCATAATCGGGCAGAAATCCGCCTCAAGTCGGGCAAAATTTTTTCAAAAGATGGACTTTTTATCGGGCAGTCCCCCCAAATTTTATCTCCCCCTACGCCGATGAACAAGGGCATTTTATAAACAGAATTCACTGTATTGGCTGCGTATAAGAAGGCTGAAGGCTCTATCTACTTTTGATATTTCATATTCAGTCTTATTGTCAAGATGTTTAAATAGCTTCATGTTCATAATCAATTTGGTGAGTAGCCTAGCCGCGAGCCTAGCGGCTTATACAGTTTCCGTTCGGTGACTGAAATTAGCCTCGGTCGAGTGAGGTCAAACACCGGATGGGGGGGGGGGGGAGGAGTGACCTCTTGGAGGCCTGGCCCCGCAACTAACCTCGCCTTCGCCTTCCTTCGGAAGGAACGTTAAACTAGGGTTCCAATACCTGGATGCGGCATACATAGTGGGTTTATATTTGCTTTAAGCGCTAGAAAGAATTCCAGCCAATGCGAAATGAATTGCTGAAAATAAATAATCGCACTGTCCTCTAGAAATTGAAAACCCGCGTGACGTCTAAAACCCGAAAACCCGTACATTTTAATTACAATACCCGAAACCCGAGCTAAAAAAATAGCAAAACCCGAGACCCGTCCATGATCCAAAACCCGAAAACCCGCACGTTTTTCAGAGAAAACCCGAAACCCGATGGCCAAAATTGGCCAAACCCGCAACCCGTGAAATCCCAAAGCCCCCCTCTTTTCTCACAATACGTGAGCATTATACACCAGAAACGTCAGTTCAGTTTCAATTTCATTCATCATAAATCAATCCTAAATATAATTCTCAACAAATAGACTCTACAACTAAATACATTACAACATTACAAAATAAAAGTTTAAACGTTAAAATAACGAAGCCAAGAAATAAAGAATATTCTGACCTATCCAAAAATCATAGCATGGTCCTAGGAAACAGCAAAAGATTATTTTATCATACTATGTATTCCTGTTTAGTTTCTAGCGTAGTCTTGCTCTCAAGAAGACCTGGTGCTAGGCTAAACTAGTCAGCACTGAAATAGAAAACATCAAAATACCAAGCCAGGTTACTTGCGCTTGCAGAGAAAATTGCTGAAGACTGGATGTTTTGGAACAAAATTTTGAGACATTAAATTGAAAATGAAGTCAAATTAATGCTTGAGTCATTGGTAAGTGAATCATTTGGCTCAAGAATAGAAACTAAGCCTTATTGGGGCAAACGCATGAGTTTTAATTGGTAAGAAGCTTAGACCCAAATGACATTTCTGACAGAAATTGCTGAAAATCGACTGCGACTTTGATATGTAAAAGAAGGATAAGTGTTTGGGTTATTTCTTAGGGCAATATCCATGATCGCTGAGATTTTTAGCCTTATATCTTATTTGTAGCGACTTTTATCAATGTTTTAATGAAGGTCAATATTCGTCGACCGGAAAGTTAATACAATTTCGGCTCCAAATGAGATATTTTTCTGAGCACGCTACAAACTGCAGATGGGCATCCCTTCTACCGATTTTTCAAAAAAATTCCATGTAGACATGTAATAATTGTAACTTAGTAGCCATTTCAATTTTCGTGAGGGTACTCAAGAATTCCCTTCCAACGACCGATTTGATATCAAGGGGTTAGAAAGAGGCGATTCGAGTGGCGGAATACCGTGAAATTGGATGATTTCCGCGTGCTTCAGCAACCAGTAGCCTAAGGATTTGAACGGTAGCCTATGCTCACAGGAGAGGAAACGCGCGCTGGGCGCTGGCGTTGACTGCAATGTGATATGCGACCTCGTTTGCATGTTGATGTAGCAAACAGAGAAACAGAGCAACGATAATCTTGCTTGCATAAGCAACGAAATTTTTGCTGTGGAGAACGACCGAGACGGGAAGAAGACGAGAAGGTGGATTAAATTGGGCTTGTCTAACAAACAAAGGTTGCACAGCATTTCCACTTGTCTCGCTATTATATAAACGGTCCGACCCTCATTCTACTGATTAAATTAACTCAAAACTGCGTAAGTTTGGAGTCGATTGGAATCTCAGATTGTTGCCGAGGCACGAGAATAGGGCAAAGGCACCATCGGTCCAAGTACCCCGAAAGAAAAGTAAAATATCTCGCGAGTCTCATACGATCTCAAAAACATTTTTCATTAGATTCATTTCCAATAGCTATCTACAAATATCTAAAAGTGCTCAGAGTTTGGCGGGGTTGGGCATGGTGAAATTGTCACAAATGCTTGCTTGGAAAGTGCAAAAGATGAGCTGGCTTAAGCACCGCTGAAAAAGCTTAGCCGCTGCTGCCAATTCCTGATACCAAATGGCTAAATGAATCTCACTATGCAAAGATAAACAATTTAAGGTTGAAATGAATGTCTAACACAGCCTAAATGTGCATCATTGTTGCTGAAATTCAATCCAAAAATGAGATGCAATTTTCCGTCCAAACATCAGATTCCATCTTGTTCTCTCTACAAAGTGCGCGATGCGCTGCGAAGGAGGCGCATATCACATCGCAGAATGCAACTCAATGTGCGTTTCCTCTTCCGTGTATAGCTCCCTGTCTGAAACCAAAACCCAGGTAGCTAGCGCGCTCGTTGTGCATACCAGAAATTTTTTCAAGAGCAAAGATGAGCAAATATATCGAAAGAAGAAGAATACACTCCCGTCACGAAAGGATACGGACAGCCGAAACAAAATGGCTGTCCTTTAGATAAGGGGAGCAAAATCGCACAGCAGAAAGGAATTTCCGCCCAGTTTATTTTATTTTCATTTTAAAATTGTTTACCCAGGGTACAAATTCAGTATAAATACTGTTTTACAATTGGCCCTGCAAAAAATTACTTACAAAATTAAAGAATTATATACTACAAAATTTACAATAAAAAGAGCGGAATACGTCAAAATTAAAGATATATTAATTTACAGCGATACACCTCCATATATAAAAGGTTTATTTTTCATTGATTTTGGACTTGAAGGCATTGATTGAGGGAGCCATCTTTGTATCCAAATCAAGACTGTTCCAGAGACTGGCCCCACGATAAGCAAAGGATTTTTGGCCATTGCCAGTTCTCAACATGGGTATTGCAAGGTTTGTTTTAGAGTTTCTTAACTCTCTTGGATGTACCTCGGACGCCCGGGGGGGGGTACTTAGTATATTTGTCCAACGGGGATGTGCCGTTTTTAAGGGTATCGTTTTCACCAATTTTTTCTAGCACAGGGTATCAAAATGAGGCAATTTTTCTAGAACAGGTTGTCAAAACATGCCAAAGGGGAAAATTCTGCTAGATCGGGTCATTTTTCGGTCAATTTTCATGTTTTTGAGTATACTTTTCAACAATTTTTTCTAGAACAGGTTATCATTTTGAGCGAAAAATTCTGGAGCAGGGTAAAAAAAAATTTTTTCGTGGGCACACCCCCGTACAAATTTAAGTCAAGTACCCCCCCCGGGCTCGGACGATCTCACGAAGAGATCGCTAAGATATTGAGGTGCAAGAGAGTTAAGAGATTTGTAAACCATAGAACCTGTTTCTTTATTTATCAGCTTTTGTACAGATGGCCAACCAAGTCTCTGGAGCAAAGGAGCTGCAGATGCATCGAAAGGGCTATTTGTTACTATTTTGGCTGCTTTATTCTGTAATTTTTGAAGCACGTCTAGCTTTGAAGCACCACAAGAGCCCCAGACAGAACAACAGTAGCTGAAATGTGGCTCCGTGATGCTTCTATATAAATTTATCAAAGTGTCAGTTTGAACAAAATTTTTTGCATATAGAGTAACTTCCTTTTCCCCTTTTGAGATTCACAAACAGCGCTGCGACAGCTTTTGGAGGAAAATAGAACTTACCCCCCCCCCCCCCCACCCTTCAGTTTCTCAACGGATTTGGACGAATCACGAAACCACATTTGGTGATGATTGGGGGGGCGGCCGCCCCCTTGCCCCCTGGCTACGCTACTGTTGCTGTACATTCAAGGTGAATTATCTGATATTTTTGAAAAGCTCTCTGCAGGAGCTAGGTATGTTCACGCGAGCGCTTCACTTCCTAGTCTTTTAAAATGAAATGAAATGAAAAATGAAATCTACGTTTCGTTGTTGTTTTGTTTCGCCTTCTGCGTCTGCGCTCCCTTGGGACCTCCTCCGTCACATCTGCGCATGTCTATTGACCATTCATGGAATGAAAACATTTCACACTTGTTTTAGGCCAATTGGCTGGGCAGGCTTGACACAATTTGTTCTCGCTCGATTATATCACCGTGCTAACGTATTACGATGGCTGTCATACTGATCTCGATCCAGTAAAGTTTTCTTGAAACATGAACTTATCCTCTTAGACAAAATTGTTGTCCCAAGAGCATCCAGAAGAGAGGCATTCATTGGTCTTTTGGTTTGGTTGACACTTGACTCGGCCTGCAGTTTGTGACTTTCATGAGTGGTGTGCTGTTTCAACAACAGAGATCAGAAATTGGAATAGTTGGGGGCATATTGGACATTCACAATGCTACAACAAAGGCTTCAGCACATCCTCCTGGGCTTGAAAAGCAGGAATGATGAAGTGCGAACCAAATATGCCCAAGAATTACAGCATTTCGTGACGACAGAACTCAGGGAAGCAACTGCAGAGCAGTACCCCCAGTTGATGGACGACCTGATACATGGTATTTTCGTCTTGGTTCAAAGCAGTGATGCAAATGACAAGAAAGGAGGAATTCTTGCTATAGGTATGAATGGCACATCAGTTCAGATCAAGTGATATCACACACCTCATCTCTCAGACTCGGGCACATTCATACCCATGTAGCTTTGATTGGTTCCCGTTAATTGTCTCATTCTTTTTCTCTTCTTTAATGAAAATCAATTCCTCTAATTGTAAAGTAACTAGGTAAAATAATTTAATGTATAGCTTAAGGTACTAAAATACATAGACTATTACTTTCAATCCATTGTATCCTATTAAAATTATCAATAAAATCAGACAGAAAAGACACCCCGGTCTAAGTGCCCCGGTGAAAGGTCAGATGTTCACCGGGGTTCTAGTGACCAAGAAATATGGTCAGATTTTCACCGGGGAGTCCCAATTATGTAACGAGGACGGGATAATTATTGATGGGTTAGTGGTTCTACGAGGAAATATTTCCTCAAAATTTTCCCCGGGGTTCACCAATTTGCAGCCGAGGTTTCACTTGTGAGGCATTTTGCACCAGGGAGATTCACATCTTGTCCGGGGACCCAATTTGCTCCAATTTTTTCACCGAGGAAATCACCGGGGTAGAATGTACCGGGGCACTTAGAAGGGGGTGTGAAAAGGAAAAGAAAATATTTTAATTGCAAAGGAATTCGATAAAAACAGCATTTACAGTACACCAAAGATCTCTGGCACACAGGCTCCTTCTAAACAACAGAAATAACAAGAGAACAAGGAAATTTGCATAAGTCTTTGTTAGACAGCGCACACTGATTCCAGCAGGACAACTCTACATTTCAATTGTCCCAGGTATTGTAGAGTGATGTTGAGAGTGTTTTAACATTGTTCCCATCGAACAGTGTTCAGTTGGTGCAAGCCCACAAGCATTTTTTTGCACCAATTGTTATTCCTGAGGAGTGATTAATCGCTTCATGGCCCAGCAAATTTTGAGTCAAATTCTTGAGAGTGTTTTAACACCACTGAACACCGTTGAACAAAGCTCTCAAAATATAAGTAATGTTCAGTTTAATGTTGAGAACATTTTAGGGGTCAGTCATATATCGATTTTGTCCCCATTTAGTGTCATTCCGATGCTAATTTATTGTAATTTTGTGCACCACTGTGTGCCAAAGAATAATTGATATCCATTGTTTTGTGAGATGAGACATTGAAATGTCCATTGTTTTAGGCCTCTTGCTGGGCCAAAATGTGTGCCGAAACTAGATGAGTTCTTTACTTTGTACCAAAGATCCACTAAAAATAGCCACTCCGATTTGCCCTTTGTCCTAATACACGTTTTTTTATAAGAAACTTGGATCAGCACTTTGAACTAAAAGTTTTCAATTTTCATAGAAATCTCAGTGTTTTAGTAGTAAAAAGTTTCTTAATTAGTTTCTTATTTTTTGGGCCTAAAATTGTGATATTGCTCAATTTGAGGCTTCTTCTCAACAAAGAGCTTCCATTTTACATTGACATTGTCATCACAGAAAAGCCATGCACATTCAGGCAAAAAATTACCAATTTTTGCAATTAAAAGTTAAAAAAAGATGAAGGTACCTTTGTTGGAGAGACATAAGATAAAAGAGACGTACAGAAATTGAATTTTAAGAGTTTCTTAACTGTTCTTGAGGGTAGTACTATAAGAATTTCTTAAATTTTTTGTCATCGTAGTACTACTTTCTTATAAAAAAACGTGTCAAACGAGAAATGAAGCAGAAGTCCCTGCATATTCCTGGTAACCTAAACACTTCATGTCCTTAAAATCCTTAATAGACCTTGTAGCTATTCTACAAAAGAGCCTGGATCGAGCATTATTTTCATACATTTTTATATGTGAGGATCGACTGAGTGGCGTTAGAGCTTCTATCACCATTGTGCATATCCGAAAATTCTACAAAACATAGCAAATTATCGTTCGATTCTGATTCTTTTCAGAATAGCTAAAAGGTCTATTGGTCAATGGCAAGTAAACCAAGGCAATCAAAAGAAAGGCCTAAGACACTTCTTGAACTTTGACTTATGACCATAACAAAATGGAAACTGTGGAAGATTTGATAATTTTCTGTTTGCGGGAATTTCAGAAATTGGATTGAAGAATTTTTTATGAAAATGTGTGTTGTGCCTTATTATGAAATTGTGTGTTGTTCAGTTTCCAGATCAAATTTATTTTTGCTTTATTGCTGTCCAATGCTGTAATCTTGCACTGGGTGACCTGTAGTTATGTTATGTAATTTGATCCAGGAAGTGCAATTTCAGTGATCTTATTTTTTTAATTTGTCAATTTATCCTAGTGAGCTTAATTGGAGTAGATGGAGGAAATGCTACCAGGACATCTCGTTTTGCAAACTACCTGCGTAACATGCTGCCATGTAATGATGTTGGTGTTATGGTGATGAGAGCCAAAGCCGTTGGAAGGCTTGCCCAAGTTGGTGGAACCTTTTCTGCTGATTATGTAGAGTTTGAAGTGAAGCGAGCACTTGAATGTTTAGCTGGTGACAGAAATGAAGGAAGAAGGCATGACGCTGTAAGTTTCTTCTTTGCAATTGCTGATTCAAAAATTGTACTGCTGTGTGAGTCATAAAAAACGTGGAATGTTTGCCAATTTTTATTAAAAATGTAGTTTTCTTCACCAGGCCTTTTCGTTTCACGCGAGCGATTGCTCACGATCACGTCAGCACTCGCGCAAACCAAATCACAGGAGCTTTTGGTCGCTCCCGCAAAACGGTAAATCATGTCGAATTTCGCTCCGTAATTTTAGAAGAAAATAATTAGTCCAATTTTTAAAAACTTCCGCCATCTCAAAAGACCCACAAATGACACAGACAATTCGAAGGCAGCACATCAAAATACAGGAAACAAAAATGAATTACAACCTCTGTACGGAAAACGACCATTGAATATCAAAGTCATCGAGAATAATATCCGTTTCAAAGTACTGTGATGGTTTGCAACTACATTTTGCGATCATCATTCGGCACTCATTTGCACTCATTGCGATTTGTCGTGACCACATGTTTTTTATAAGAAATTGGTTTATAAGAAACTAGTACTACGAAGACCAAAAGTTTAAGAAACTCTAGTACTACGTTCAAGAGCAATTAAGAAACTCTAAAATTTTATTTCTAATGGAATAAGAGTCGGGAGATTACTGTTCCTGCGGCATTTTTCTTCAGTCCATTGACGTAAGGCATAAGCCTGTCTGATGATCTCTTTTCTCTAACGAGGTCCCTCATCTTTTTTTAACTTTTGACTGCAAAAGTTGGTAACTTTTTGCCTTATTGTGCATGGCTTATTCGTAGTGACAATATCAATGCAAAATGCAAGCCCTTTGTCGATAAGAAGGCTCAACTTCGAACCATAACGCAATTTTAGGCCCAAAAAGTAAGAAACTAACTTCTACTTAGCACCAAGGGCTGATCCAAATTTCTTATGAAAAAGCGTGTAAGAAAAACGTAAAGAAAAACCAAATTGAGCTGAAGACTTTCCAAAGTTATGGGAAGTCTGACATAATAGGATTTAAAACACTAAAAGAAGGGGATCAAACTATTTCAGGGTAGAAGTTTACAACCAAATGGCCATTTTTGACCCAAGGAATAGACCTTTTAGCTATTCTACAAAAGAGCCTGGATCGAGCGTTATTTTTATACACGAGGTTCGATAGAGTGATGTTAAGAGCTTCTATCAATATTGTGCAAATTCGAAAATTCTACAAAGTGCACTTTGTAGAATTTTCGAATATTATTGATAGAAGCTCTAACGCCACTCTATCGAACCTCGTGTATAAAAATAACGCTCGATCCAGGCTCTTTTGTAGAATAGCTAAAAGGTCTATTGGAGCAACGAGAAAGATTATGGAAACGGGAGCCTGGCCTGGCTCATTTTGCATCTCATTTCCAAGAAACACTGTCCATGACATTCATTTATCATATGCCAAACCCGTGGCTAAGCAGTTCTTTATGTTACTTCAAAATCAACATAATTCTGCATATATCTGTACCTGAGCGATCGCTCACGCAACAGAAATCACGGGAGCGACTGTCCACTCACGTGAGCTATTTCTCACGAAAAGGCCTGCTTCACCAAAGCATTTCTTTAAAAAAATAATAAATAATTATTTTCTTGCTTAGAAGAAAGGCTAGCTTAGATAAAAACATTTGCTTGGTTGATATCAGGCTTTTTGTTTCATCTTTACAAGTGATTTTTTTTTGGTGTTTCACAAGATTCCTTAAAATATCCATTCAGTCAGATTCATGTTCATGCATATTGTATGTGAACACCAATCCATGACAAATATATATTGTTTCTCTCCAATAAGTTGAAATGAGACATGCCTTGTGTTAGAGCACTAGAGGAAAAAAGTATTGTTATTAATTTTGTATCTCATGGGGAATTTTCTTTTATTTTGCTTTGTTAGGGAGCAGAAAATTCTTATCAAGGTGGTGCTGTTTCAAAAAAATAATGAAATCACAAATCGCAAATAGATATTGAATGAATGACCAATTTTAACAAACCAAATTTCTTCCTAAATGAAAAACTAAATATAAATAAATATTCCTTGCTAAATGAAATTACGACACACCCCATTTGACATGTTTTCACCAAAATATGTCTTATCAAAAGCCCCATGTTTTTCCTGACTCAGCCGTTACAGTGCATGCCTTGCACACATCAACATGATGAGAATTCTTAAGAATTTTGAAGAATTCTTCACATTATGATAAAAGTTTTTGTGCTATATGAAAGAAGGTTTTTTAATAAACAAGAATTCTTCATAAATTAGAGAGATTCTCAACCCTAATCCATGTGTTTCCATCCCCCCTTGAGGTTTATTTGCCGCATTTTTAAACAACATCAGCTATGTCTCCCTACCTCCTTGACTTTTACTAATGTTCTACCGGGTGAGTAAAAAAAAACGTGGGGTGTTTGGCGGACTGTGACGTCGCTTGTAGCCACCCGATCGTCGTGAAATAAATGTGTCCGTGCAGCAAAAGTCTAACTTAGATTATAAGCCTTACCCCATTAAAATCGGTCACTTGGTGCATTAGTTAAAACGTATTTTCTTCGTAAGGCCTTGTATGGGAGTCTTGCAAACTGATGGAATCTTTAGCCAGCAAGCCCATTCAGCATTTTAGCCTTGCCAAAGTTACAGACACACGTGGTATTATCAGAGGAGAATGAAATAGTTAGGAAATAGTGTTTTCTCTCCTGATAATACCACATGTATCTGTAACTTTGGTAAGGCTAAAATGCTGAAGGGCCTTGGCTAAAGATTCCATCAGTTTGCAAGACTCCCATACAAGGCCTTACAAAGAAAATACGTTTTAACTAATGCACCAAGTGACCGATTTTAATGAGGTTAGGCTTATAATAAGTTAGACCTTTTGCTGCATGGACAAATTTATTTCACGACGATCGGGTGGCTACAAGCAACGTCACAGTCCGCCAAACACCCCACGTTTTTTTGACTCACCCGGTATATATTTTGATGGAAGAATTTGTGAACAATATGAGTCACAAGTTACATGACATGCCCATATTTATGGAAGGGGGTAGCAGAAAAAACCATTGTTTTCAATGATTTAAGTGGAAAGATTTGATTGAATTATGAAATATTATATAGCAAGTGAATCAGCAAACAAGGGCTTCAATTTGATACCGGAATTTTGGGAATTTGATGATGTCAGCATTTTTTAATAATGATGTCTTTTTGGCCGCCATTTTGGACTTATTAGCGATTGTTTTGAATTTTTTAACACTTTTTCAATAAAAAGAGCTGTATTGTAATGATGCATTTGAAATTTGGTTTATTACCATTTTGCAGGTTCTTTTTGTCTGTTTTTACAAGGAACAAATTAATATCACAACTTACATCATCAGAATTGGCTAATTTCTGCAGAAATATCACTCTAAAATCATTCTTTTTAATAAAACGATATTTTCTCACCAAATATTTGGACAAATTTAACAAAAACTGCATAAAGTTCATGCAAAACCCTTGTCAAGCTCCAATTTGGAAGCCTGATTTTCACAGCTTTACAACTTTGTGGCATTATGTCACAGGGCGTGGCAGCCACACCCAAATTGCGCTACAAGCAACAAATTACTTTTTCTGTAACTGTGCCAAGTTGTATTGAATTCTGGTGAGTCTAAGGCCATTTTCGGGGGGGCGTGGAAAAACCCCCCTCCCCCCATAAATGGTAGCTTGAAAAAAGCCCACATGGAAAGGTAAAGTTAGTTGACAGTGCCAAGTAGGGGTCAGGGTGCATTCCATGTAAAACCTACGCCGAAGGTATGCCGAGTCCTAACCTTTCGTACGCCAGGTATTTTCAGGGAGAGAAAATACACGTCATATATTTTTGATCATATCAAAGGAAACTGCTAATTTACACAAGACAAGATTGAGGACAACTTCACATTAACGCCAAGGTAGGCAGATTTTCGTATGCCGTCACGCCAAGAACCAATTTTATTGAAAAATGACGCTGCTACGCCGACAAAAGGTGAGGTCTACGCCGAAGATCTTCGGGCCTAAGTGCATGGAATAGACCCTGGAGTAGGGGCAATCTATTTTTAGGACAAAGAAACACCTACACATGTCATCGCTCCCCTAGTGAAAAGATATGTATGCACATGTCAAAATCATTAAATACAATGGGCTAATTTTAGACCTGCACATGCAGCTCTTGAGTTAGCTATTTATCTCTATCAACTAGCTTTAAGAATTCTTAAGCAGGAAACCATCTTAATGTGTGCAAGGCAAGGCCTGTACTTGTACCAACCAGATGAGTCACAAAGATGTATCCATTCTTTGCAAAATCGTAAAACAGCACTATAACACTGATTTGAAAAATTTCAGCATAGAACTTAACATTTCAATTTCAGTTATTTTCATGATGTTTTTGTCATGTCTTTGTTATATCTACTGTAAATGATCTTTTTAGCTCAGGTTTGAGTCTTGTGCTATTTAGTTATCATTATTAGGACTGAACTTGCTTTGTTACCACTTTCAGGTCCTCGTTCTGAAAGAACTTGCTGTGAATGCTCCAGCATTTTTCTTTCAACATGTGCAATCCTTCTTCGATAACATATTCAGTGCAATCAGAGATCCAAAGGTAAAACTTTGTTTTAGTTGATTCATCTTGCAGTACTTTATTTAATATTTAGAGAGAATGTGCAGTTGTGTATAGGCTTGTTTATAAAAGGTGAACGCGGGGATCACAGATGTAGCTAAGTCCACAAGCTGCAACCTGTTGTTTTGAAGCTCAAGTGGTGGGGCTATGGGCGGTAGGAAACGCTGAATTTAGAAAATTTCAGGGGCGTCGTGGGGCCTGTCTATTAGGGGGGGCCAAGGCCCCGAAATTTCCGAAAAATAATTTTTTAACGTCGCCCTTTTCTCCATTTGCGAGACGCTCGCAGTGGCTAACGGCCAATTTTTGGGTTTATTGGTGTTATGTTAGGATTAGGTTCATGTGAACCACGAAGAAGAGGCTAATCCTCCTGGGATGAAACATAACGGTTAGGCCCGTCGGAACGAAATTGATAGTCGGGTTGCTGAAATCAAATGCGAGCGAAGCAAGCAAAATTGGGGTCTGCGGGCTCGCCCCCGGGGACATTTTTTGCGACCACACTATTTACATCGTTAGAAAGTGCCCCTTTTTGTGAAGAAGTGGCCGCTGAAAGGAGCAGCATTACTTAACTGACGAAAGGCTTTCCTGGGAAATTTTCAAAGTAAAACTTAAAGATCACTTAGAAATGGATTGGTTTTTGCTGTAGTTGTATGAAATATAAGCATGATAGCTTGATAACTCCGATAACTTCCTGACATCTTCATTTCTTTAAATCTTCTTTTCCATAAGGTTGACTTTCAGAGCTTTTTCAGTGAAAAAGGAAAAAAATTGGGGCTGAAGCGAAAATATCCTGTGTTAAAAGAAAATGGTTTTAATTTTTGGTGGAAATGAATAATAACTATCAGTCATGAAAAACCTCTCCGTGATGTACGGCAGTATTTCATCAACTTAACTTGTTAAGTGCCATCTTCAAATGTATATTTCAGAACTTGCTGTTTAAATCAACTTTATCTTCCGAAGCGATGAGCTTTTTCTAAAAAGTCTTCATACAAAACTTGCATAAAGTCTTGTTTTGAATTTTTGAGGCTCCGGTACCCTCTGATACGCAGTGTGTGTAAACTGCTCTGCTAAAACCAGAACTAATATGTGGAAGATATCTACCGGAATGCAACGAAGAGGGCACGTGTTGTAGCTATGGTTGTAGGAAGATGTGAAAGCAATGCACACAATCTGAATCGAACAAATGAACAGTATTAGCCCAAGCCCAAAGTCAGTGGTTTTCCGACGAAACCTTTAAATTTCCGAAAAATCTAATGATTTGAATTCTAGGGTGGGCCATGGCCCCCCTGCCCCCCGGCCACGACGCCCCTGGAATTTTATGTATGATAAATCGAGTTATTCCTATCCTGATGTATCATTCCATTCGTGATATATCAACTTGTTTTCCTTTTGTGTCTGCCTCTTCTGCGAAGGTGCCATCCTAATCCGATCGACATGACTTCAAGGGCCCTAGAGTAATTATGCCACTAAACGGATTGATTGGCATAATTGCTCTAGGGCCCTTGAAGTCATGTCAATCGGATTAAAATGGCGCCTTCGCAGGAGAGGTATAGACACAGAGGAAAACCAAGTCAATATATCACGAATGGAATGATATACAGTAAAAACCCGCATAAAAGAACACATGTTTTGGGGGTTCAGGCTAATCTTGTTCTTATTTATCAGGTGTTTTCTGGGAAATCAGGCTGACAGTGTTCTTAAGGTGTTCTTAGGGGCCGTCCAAAAATCCATTTCTTCACAGATAGCGGAATTTGGCCGCTAAATTTTGATACCCCCTCCCCCTTCCCTTTACGGACAAACAAAATCTTGTGTTTACCAACCTCATTAACAGTCTTATCAAGAGCGATATAAACCTTTACCTGTGAGGATGGAAGACTTTTTCTTAGGCCCTTTCTCTCTCTGTTTGACATTATCCACCTTACAAAATATGGTTGGAAAAAATTAACAGGTTCCATTCCATCACACTTAGCGGATTGTTAATAGACCCCTTCCCCCCGCAACAGCCAAATTCCGCTATCTTTGACGAAAATGACTTTTGGACTGCCCCTTAAAATTGTTTCTAAAATTAAACACTGAGCAAATAAAAGACTGTTTTGTTAATGACAGAAGACAGATGATAACATTCATTTAGTTGCATAATTGTATTCAGCAAGGTTGAAACACATTGACATATCTAATTTAGTAACTCATGCCATCCAGCTCTTTACATAAGGACAATTTTCATTTTTCAGGCTAGATGTGTTCTTATGTCTATGATACTTTTTAAACCAAATTTCAGCCTGAGTGTTCTTAATCCACTTGTTCTTTTATGCGGGTTTTTACTGTATTGGGATAGGAATAACTCAATGTATCATACATAAAGCTTTTTCTAAATCCAGGCTACTGGTTCAACTACTATAAAAAGCACGTTGGAATTTGGATAAAGGATTTTCCAGACTCAGTTTAGACTCATTTTAGTGAGTGATTATCTCCATATCGAATCATCCAAATGCGAAAGAACACCTTCAATGGCACCAACAAATTTCAAATACAGTAAATCCCCGCATATAAGAACCTACAGAATTAAGAACCTAGAGGCTGTTTTCCCTAACGTATGCACCTTGTAATTAAGAACCTGTTTCAGTTTGATGAAAAGTATGTTCTTATTGCAGGGGTAGTAAAGTTGATCCTTGATCGTTGTTATTAAGCTGATTTTTGTCCCAGTTGGCTGTTAAAGTTTGAATCTCCTCCCCTGCTGTTTGTAAGCCTAGGTTTAGTTATTAGGCCCATAACAACTCTACCAACATAAATTACAGGTCTAAACATCTTTCATGCATACTCTAAAATGGCCTATACAAGGCACCCTTCAAATAAGAACCTTCATACCTTTAAATTCGTCTTTGTACCTTTAAAATATGAACCTATTTCAGCCTGAAAAAAGTAGGTTCTTATATGCGGGGATTTACTGTAGAAGCAAAAATGATTCTGATGCAATCTCCTTTGTTTTTCTGATGCAGTTCATTTCACTTCTAGCCTGCCATCAGAGAAGGAGCAGTTGAGGCGCTACGAGCATGCTTTGCTATCATTGCACTAAGAGAAACAAAAAAGAATCATTTCACCCATTGGTATCAGGTAGGATATGAAGCTATACAGGGTGTCCCAAAAAATTGTTCGACGTTTGATTAAATATATAAAAATAACGAAATAATGAATGGGCTCCCTGTTAACATAACCATATTGCTGAGATTTTAAATTAATTTTAGACACCTGAAACTAGCAAATCCGCTAAATATTCACGGAATTACGAGCGTTCGAAGTTCAAGTTTGTGCGAAAGCTAAAACCAGACGCCCCTAAATTGCATATTCAGTGAAAGTAGAATCTCGGTTATTCAAAGCAAATAAAATGGAATTTGAAAATCACTTTCGATCAACTAGCTTTCTATAACATTGAATCAAGGTTATGGATGCTTGGAGGAATCCTGTTCAGCACAATTTAGAATTGCCCCATCTCTCATTGATTAAGTTTTCATTCCGTGTTTTTAAATACTTGCAATCTTAAGTAAATTTTGGCAACGGTTACAAGAATTAGATAACTTTGGAAGTCTTTTGTGGTTTGCTCTGATATCGATGAGAGGTAAAACATTGGACAGCCTTCTTTTACCTCGATTTTAGAACGTATTTTTGGAAAACAAGTCAGTTAGTGGATTCGCAGTGGAGTTCTTAGTGGATTCGAAAAATTTTGGCGTCTAAAATTAATTTAAAATCTGAGGAACAGGGATATCTAACCAGGAGTCTGTACCTTTTATCGTTATTTTTTAACATTTAATGAAACGTCGAACAATTTTTCTGAGACACCCTGTACTTTACTCGTATCGGTGAATAAAGAAAATAATCTTCGTTTGAAATGCCACTGCTACTTTGGATATCAAGACGATAATGTTGGCAAATATATTCAATGGCGGATTTAGGGGGTAAGTGGGCCCCCCTTCACGATGAGAAGTCAGCATGGCGCCCTCTTTTTGGCGAGAAGAGTGCCCCATCACAATGACCCTAACACACTCCTTTTTAACTGTTTCAATCGAGATGCGGGGGAAACATATACATTTAGGCGTTATTTAGAAAAAACCTAAGAATTTTCTAAAATAGGAGCCCACACATTTCCATGCGCGTTCGCCACGCTTACTTTCTTATACTTTTGGCACCCTCTTTGCAGGTTGCCATCCCCCCTTCAACTTCGGGCTGGATCCCCCCTGAGTATATTGAATGATAAATATGTTACAATGTTCAAATTCATTTTTTAAAATGTACCTGACTGAAATCAGCCAATCCGTTATGGAATTATGAGAGATTTTCTTGAAAAGCCCTTTTAAAACATTCCTAAAATCACGACCAAATTTACCTAACGTTTTTCCTTTTAGCGATAGCTTCAGCACGTTATAGCAGGTTATTCTCTTGGGAGGATTAAATCGCCTGGAATAACGTTGTTATGCTCCCAGGGATCACAAATTCACAAATTGGCCTGTTTTGAAGGTTTTGAAGTAAATTCCTGTAACGCACTGTTTACTTCGGCTGTTACTAGCATTGAAAGCAACCACATAAGTAGCTGTCATTCTTCTTCCATGAGTCGATGTACCAGTCGTTTAAAAACTCCGCAAAATTGTCCTAACATTCTGGTCTACGTGATCAGCAACACACTGGACCAAGCAGGGGTCGAGTTATGCGGAGTTACTCAAAAACTTAAAATATAGAAGGGGAAATGTTTGACGTTGTTAGATTGTTCTCACTATCGTGGTTTTACTGTAAATCAAAAATGAAAGAATTATCAATTTATTGCTGGCGATCCATCATGATTATTTCAGAACGGAATGGCCGATTTCAGTCAGGTAAATTGTAAATGTAATTCAACATGTTCACTATGGAGTGATCTTGAGGGATCTGTGGCCTTTCAACCAGGAATTGTTTCTTTACTCACCTGGTTGTTTGGATATTTTTCGGTGCTGTGGTGTAATCCTCTTTGAAGGTGTTGTGGCGCAGTGGTGTAATATTCTGACTTTGCAGCCAAAACAGTCAGGCAGTGTGGGTTCGATACCCGGTAGGACCCCACCACTTGAGCGTCATGACAAGGGGTCGCGGACTCGATTAAGTCTCCTCTATTTCTGCGATCCCAGCGCTTGGCGCTGAAAAACGCAACTTCACCTTCACCTTCACGGTGCACTGTTTGAAAACGTTGAGTCAATGATGCTCACATAGCTTTACATCCATGCATGTAACTTGAGCGCTCAAAAGTGCTTTTCATATGGATATATATATATATATATGACTTCAGATTTCTCCAACATTTCATTGCGCTTGAGTGGCGCAGTGGAATGTTGGAGAAGCTTTTGACACGAAGACCCCGGGTTCGATCTCAGGCAGGGGCACATTTTAATTCTCGAATTGTGGTAGCCCACTCATGAAAAATATATTTCACCGTGTCAGCTGATGCCGAATGATTATATATACGTATGCATGGCTCTGATGAAGGCTTAATTCCGAAACACGAAAAAACAAAAAATGGCTTCTGTCGTGGTGTAAGACCCGGGAATCTGAATGACTTCAGATTTCTCCAACATTTCATTGCGCTTGAGTGGCGCAGTGGAATGTTGGAGAAGCTTTTGACACGAAGACCCCGGGTTCGATCCCAGGCAGGGGCACATTTTAATTCTCGAATTGTGGTAGCCCACTCATGAAAAATATATTTCACCGTGTCAGCTGATGCCGAATGATTATATATACGTATGCATGGCTCTGATGAAGGCTTAATTCCGAAACACGAAAAAACAAAAAATGGCTTCTGTCGTGGTGTAAGACCCGGGAATCTGAATGACTTCAGATTTCTCCAACATTTCATTGCGCTTGAGTGGCGCAGTGGAATGTTGGAGAAGCTTTTGACACGAAGACCCCGGGTTCGATCCCAGGTAGGGGCACATTTTAATTCTCGAATTGTGGTAGCCCACTCATGAAAAATATATTTCACCGTGTCAGCTGATGCCGAATGATTATATATATATATATATATATAGAGCGAAACACGAAGTGATCCAGGTACTGTAAGATATAGGGCGAAACACAGAAATGACAACAAACTCGTTGAGACGTAACGCTAATATGATATGCTACTAGTTTCGTCTGTTCACGCAGACTCTTCAGGCTTATTTAATCGTACATCAACTTTACTTTAAATTTAAACAAATGAATTTTACATAATCTGACGTATCATCAATACATCACATCAACCTCGTACTGATTGTTAGAGAGGCTAGATAAAGATGGCAGTTTTGCCAATCTTATCGATTTAATGCCGGTTTGTATTTAATTATGAAGTAGTTTTCTTTCTCTTTTCGGAGTGCGTTGTCTTGATTGTGTAATTTAAAGAATGGACAAATGGTAAACATGGGTGATTTTGATTTTGCACATTCCGAAATATGTTTGCTAACAAAAAGTTTCCGATATTGTGGAAGGGAGATTTGGTTTCTGTGGAGTGCTGCTCTATGTCTCAAAGTATCACCTGATTCTCCGATGTACTTATCCCCGCAGCCGTTACAGGATATTATGTAAATGCAATCTCTTACACTGCAATCCATTTCGTTTTTAATGTTAAATAGTTGTTTACTTTGTTTGTTTATTTCAATTTGACTGCAGACAACAATCTGTTTACAGGTTTCACATCGTTTGTCTTTGCATTTGGTGACTTTTGGTGTGCTAAGGATAGTGTCTTGTGAGGTAAATTTTGCTCGTGTTAGAATTCTTTTCAGGTTCTGCGGTTGGCGTTTGCTTGGAATTAGTTTAGTTCTGTTTAGTTCACGTTTCATTTTTGGACTTGCATTTAAGATTGAGATTGATTCTTTTATGATTGGGTAGAATTTTGGGTTTTTTGGGTTATTGGTTGAAACGAAAGTTAATGTTATTCCTTCTGGAGGTTTTTCTTTTGGTGTGCGAAGTTGTTCTTGTGGGATTTCCCTGGCTTTTTTGAACCCATTGTCAATCAAGGTTTCTGGGTACCCAAGGTGTCTTAAAGTGCCTTTTAAATCCTTTAATCTCGCATTCAGAGTTGTTTTTTCGTCGATAATGGTGCATAGTCTTCTCGCTAGGTTATAAGGAATGTTTATTAGGGTATGTCTAGGGTGAGCTGATTTGAATGGGACATAATTATGAGTGTCTGTTGGCTTAAAATAAATGTCTGTAATAATTTTATCATTTTTTGCTGTCATTTGTATGTCTAAAAAATTCATTTTTTCATAGTTCGTTTCTACAGTGAATTTGATCCTTTCATGCAGGTCATTGAAAATATTATGAAGTTCTGTAATTGGACCCATTTTGGTGTTCCAATAAATGAAGCAATCATTTAGATATCTCATCCATTCACTTTGGAATTTGTTCCGTGCTTCTAATCCATAGCACTCTTGAAATTTATTGTAGAGTTTAATTTCTAAAAAGGCCATTACTAGTGTGGCATAGACAGGAGCGCATTTTGTTCCCATTGCTGTACCTCTGATTTGCAGGAATGTTTTATTGTCAAAATTGAATGTATTGTTTTCAAGGACAATTTTTAGCGCTTCTAATATAAAGTCGTTTGGAATATTTCTTGTTTTACTCTCTGGGTATTTTTCGAGCCAAAATTTTATTGCTTCTTGTCCTAAATTGTTGTCTATGTTTGTGTACATGCTTGAAATATCGAAAGTTGCGAGCACCTTGCTTTTGTTTGCGTCACGGGGCATTTTAGTAAGAAAGTCGATATCGTCTCTAACATAACTATCAACCCGTTTTAATAATGGTCGCAGTATTTTGTCAGTGAAGTCACTTAGTCTGCTCGTCACACATTTTGGACCAGCAATGATGGGTCGCATTGTTAAACTTTGAGGGCAATTAATCATAACACATTTGTTTGGGGAATTTTGAACTTTATCCAGCACTTCCTTGCATTTATGCACTTTAGGAAGACCGTACATGTTGCTTGGTTTGTGGTCAAAATTTGTTAAGTAATCAACCTCTTTTTTTGTAAGTTCATCTTCATGTCTTCGCGTTAACCTTTTAATTTTGATTAAAATTTTTTCTTCTAGATTTTCATTCTCTATTTTCTTGTAAGTGGTTTCATCACTTAGTAACAACATCATTTTATCTCTATAATAGTCGCTTTCCATTATCACACAAGCTCCACCTTTATCTCCTTCCTTTATAACTAGGCTGTTGTCTTTTTTCAATTGTATTATAGCACTCCATTCTTCCTTATTCAAATTAAATTTTTGTCTCCCCTGATTTTCTGATATTTCTTCTAGGGGATACTTCGTTAAATAATCAATATAGGTATCTAAGACCAAATCTCTATGTGCCGGTGGATTGAAATTGCTTGGGTTTTTTACCAAGCTGGGATCAAAGTTATTATCATTATCAGTACTTTGGTTGTCTGCGAAATATTCTATTAATCTTAATTTTCTACAAAATTTTTTTACATCAGTTTTTAATTCAGTTATGTCCTTTCTGGGGGTAGGAGTAAATTTAAGGCCACATTTTATTAGTGTCTCCTTTGCCTTACTACCGATAGCTCTGTCTGTTAGTATTATGAGCTTCGGCTTATTTGCTTCAGCTGCTGCTAAACTCTCGGGGTCCGATTCCGGCCCTTGGACAAAAAAGAGTTACTTCTCTGTAAATTTTGTTCCATTTCTCTTCCTTCTTCATTACCATAATCTGTGAAATTGTTTTTGTTCTGGTTGTAGTTATATCTTCCTCTTCCTCTATCCATTCGACCATTCCCTCTGTTGTCCCTTGGTGCATAAGTCGGCTGTCTAAATTGGGCATTTTCGTTCTGTCTGTTTCCTCTTTGCTGGTTTGGGGGTTTTTTGAAATTGTTGTTGTATACTGTTTCCCGAGGTGATTGTCGATTATTATTACTGTCTGCCTCCTCATTGCGAAATTCTTGATTGAGGAGCCACTCTTCCTTTTCCTTCCAAGCTTCCTCCGAAATTATATATATATCAATGATAAAAACTTGGTACTGTAGTATATACTAAATAATAGGTACTAGAAGAAAAGCGGACGCAAAAAACAGACAAATTCAATTCAATATCAATGATATATATCAATGAATAATTACAAAACAAACTACAAAATAATTCAACAACAGCAAAGTAAATGCTTTATAGACTTTTTAGATTTTAGTTTTAGATTTAGAAGTGATCTATAGACTGTTGAGTTATTTTCCAATAATATCTGGACATAAACAAGCTTCAGTTAGTTGGTCTTGCTCTCCATTATGGAGTACGATGAATCTATTTCAATTGAAACTTTAGGGCATATGTGTTGGGCGTCTCCCTCAAAAGGTAGACCTTGTAGAGTTGGAATTGTGTTCTTTAGGTAACTCCGCATCAAAGGGAGTGAACTTGGCTGTTAAACAAAATTTCATCCACACATCCAGAGAGAGTATACCTAGTTCTTTTGGGCTATTCCAAAAATGGTTGAGATATTTCAAAGGGTACCGATCGCGGTAAATTCAAGCACATCTGGAAATTGGATAAGAAATTGTGATTGTTATGATACCTACGATTCAACAATGATTATTATTTTTTATTCTTATTATTAAGCATCTATTTAAAGTAGGCTAAAATAATGAATAGCTAGATTACAGCTAATTAAGGCCTACTATTTACAATATACATAATTTACAATAAAACTATTAATATATATTACTGGACAAATCAGAGTTAAAATCTATCATGTTAGAAACCCAACTTGCGGGATATATACTTTGCAAAGCCTACAGTTACATTTTCCACCATTCCAGCATCTAATTCGTTTTTTGAACATAGGAAGGCTGTTAGATTGTTTTATTTCTTGCGGTAAATGCTGCCACAGTTTATTTCCAAGGTAAGTGATGGACTCAACTCCAAAGGACGTAGTTCGTACTTTTGGCAGTTGATCATCATCACCATGCCTTAGACAAAACCTAATATTGCGTTGCATGAAAATATCCTTCATGAATGGTGGATTCAGACCGCCTTTTGTTTTATAAATTTCAGTCATGAGCAACTGTAGGTTTCTTACATGGATTGGCACAGATTTAGATTGCTCCAGGAGAAAACCGAAATCATTCTCGTAATCTTTATATGCAATGCGTAATGCCCTTTCTTGAATATGATTTATTCTATGATTCAAAGCTCTATCATAGAACATCCAAACAAGCGGACAGTAGCTGAAATGAGACAAAACAAACGCCCTCATTAACTGCTGCAGTTTTATGATATTTAGCATCGGCAAACATTACAGCAAAAGGCAAGAGCAATACAGCGAAGTACAATTCAAAAGTAATAACGATGAATAATACAAAGAAAGACAAATAGATGATACTTGTACCCCATTCACACCATGGGTTGATAAACACCGCAGTTATGTTTCAGCATATATTCTGCTGCGGAGGAAAATACATTTATTTGTGCGGAGGAGGTATCGAATCTTACGCTAAATGATGTTCTCTTCTGAAAAAGAACAAGTCAGCGGCAATCAAGTAGACTTTTATGACGATGAGTCCCTCGGTACCTTGCTCAACAGGGACTCATATTGAAACAGTTAAAAGCCTGACCCTATCTTCTGCATTCGATCGATCGAGTCTGGATCGAACGACTGCTTCGGCTCTGTTCAACGGTCACTCCTCAGAAAGGAAATGCGATAGAAACCACAGTAAGCAGACACTTAATCAACAAAACTTGGTATTCATCTGAAGAACAAAGTTCACTTTACCTGGTGAATGCAAAATAAGTCTTTTACTGCTGCAATTTCCATGTTTTTAAGACCAAAACATACCAGAGAAATCTTCAAGTACCTGCCGCAGCAACTTCCTTCAAATTTAGTCAACTGCGTCAATCGAATTGAAGTATCGAAACTTATTGTTCTTTGCCAAATCTCGCATTCTGATTGGTATGCTAGGAATCCCAGCATATTAGGCCTAAATAGGGTCAACTTTTTCAGAGTAATAATTTGAGTCTCTGTTGACTGAAGCGCCATCTTGAAGTCAAAGAGCATTCGGAAACAAGAGACTCATGGTCATAAGTCTAGCAATCAAGCACAACTGCGGCGTCTAACCACCCATGTTCACACCTGCAAACAAAAGGAGCCCGACTAACCCATTATCACATGTTGCATTCTAATTGGTAAATCTAAAGAATCGAAAGCATTTGATTGGGTGAAATTTATTCTGATTAAACTGGTTTAACTGTGCCAGTGCGAATGGGGTATTAGTTGGCTATGTTTCTAAGAAATGCCAGTCTTTCACGGATCTGGTTGGCTGCAACAGTCAGTGCTCAATACAATAGTCCATCAAGATGCATTTGAAAAACTGGATCTGATTGTTATCACAGCCATTTAGTTCAGTTAGCCATTTAGGAACTTTTTCTCTGTTCTCTCAAAAACCTTGCCCTATTTCCTCGTGTGTTTTTTGTTTTGGAACTGAGATATTTATCTGCAAAGTCTAGCGCAAACTTTTAAGAAGATCTATGTGAGTTTACATATCCTAAAATATGCTAAAAGCTAAAAGTGATGCTTCAAATGCTGTATCTAGAGCCGTTTTTTCCACCTACAGCAAGTTTACGAAGAAGCGAAACGAGGATTTGAAGACACTGCAAGCACAAGAGAAAAGGGTGTTGTTCTTACGAAAGAAGACAAAGCTCATGGCTCATTATTAGTTATTCAAGAACTTGTGCGTAATGGATCCAGTGAAGGAGAGGTATCTGTTCTTTTTTTTTGTTTAACTTTATCATCATCATCAATATCACCATCCTCGTCATCATTTTTGTCACTTAAGACCTATTTCTCTCGTCTCTCGGCTCGTCTCTTGCTGGAGCAGAGAGTAGAGTTGCTTAGAGCTGAATTTACACTTGAGGCGCTGTTCTTGACGATCTTTGGACATAAAGCGCGGCAATGCAACGAAGTTGGATTGATCTGGCTTTGCTGCGAGCGCCGCATCGAAAGATCGTCCCAAGTGTAAATTCGGCCCTGGTCTAGTCTTTTCTTGGTAGTGTAAAGATAATTTTCTTTTTAAATTCATTAGAAAATTTGCGATGTTGTGGGTGGAGGCAACTCGAAAATATTATGCCTTTCGCCTCCACGTCAACAATAATCAAATTTGAGTTTTGTTTTTTTGTCTTAGTGATATAAAAAAAGACCTACTTCTTTGAACTGACTGAAGTGAAAGTAACAGTGGCTACTTTGCTATAGTTCTATCATTGGACTATTAAGAAATCTGCCATATTCTTAGGATTAGAGGATTTTCTTCTTTTTCAAGGTTCAAGAAGAATTTTGAAAAAACTCAAACCTTGGTGATTTCTAAACTGTTGAGGAATCATGGTATGATTTTAAGAAAACAATAGTTTATGAATGCCTACAATATGGTGTCAAGCACAAGTCTTTAACTCTCCTGGTTTACAAATTAGAAATGTGATGACGTCACGTCCTCAAATGAGTTGAAATATGACATATGCTGTATGCTCGAATATATTGAACATTTCAGAAAAGTCCAATTGTAGAATTGTAGCAAAGTAGCGGTAGTTTTTTCAAGTCATTTGATTCAAAGTAGTAGGTCATAGAATCTTAACACCGACATTATCAAAAATTTGGAACCTATGCTAATACCATGTAGACCCCAGAAAGGGCCAAGCGTATCTCGTGTAATTTGTCTGCAACAGAACGATGGATATTAATAGATTTAGGGACCGGTCATTAAGTATTTGCTAGGTTGAGCCGGAGGGAAATCGAAATTTTCTCAAAACATTTGGTGGCTCAATTTGACAGAAACAGACAAATTTAATTTAATTTGATAACTTATACAAACAACTGTTATGAAAACAAATTGAATTGTTCCGATTTTGGATCAGTATAGGGTGCAACATATTTTATTATTAAGTCCATGTTGGATTTTCTGATTTTTGTCAAAATCTACGATTAGACTATTTACTTATTGGTGCTGTGAACAAAGACAGATAATGTTACAATAGGATGCACTACTTTTTGTTGACACCCAAGTACAAAGCGATTCGTGATCGCAGACAAAGGGAATTCTATGCCTGGTTGGTCAAGTCATGAGCATAAACAATGCAAACCGCAAGAATTGCCCTGAAACCCAGGTAGCTAGCTCGTTCGTTGTGCCTTCCAGAAATGGTTTTTAAGAACAAACATGAGCATATATCGAAAGAAGAAAGATTTATCTAAACTTCTACCTCGGGCATTTTATTTCTTTGGTTTAGAAGTGGCTTGACAGGCAATTCCATTTTCTTATTTTTTGGTGCAATTAAAACACTTACTGCACTGCTTCTGAACCAAGCAATTAAAATGCCCGACGTAGAAGTTCAGGTATATCTTTTTTCTTTCGATAGATGCTTCGATATTTCCCTTTCAATTTTTCTGACAGAGTCTGCACACAGGCTACTGTTTCATCCCCTGACTCAACGTTTAAATAATCTGTTTGCAGAGACTACGTCAGCAGATGGAAGAAATATACAGTGACAATCCCACTCGCAGTGCAAGTGTGCCTGATCTGTCTTGGTCTTCAAAAGTTGGGAAATTCTTATCTCAAGGAAGTCATCAACACCAGAGATCTTTATTGCCATTATTGAGCAGTGGTACACACAACATGCCACATTCACAGAGTCGTTATTGCAAAGAGTTCATGGAAGAAAAGTTTGTCGAGGTTTGGCTCTTTGCTTTCTACTTAAATAAGATTCAGTCCACTTTATAAGAGCAGAAATCTCTGTACGGCGGACACCTCTGTCAAGTACGGCCCTTTTCCTGTCCCAATTGACACTCAATTTTAGCACGTTTTTAGAACAGACAGGTTTGGGTGCTGCTTCATCGACTATATTTTGATCAGGACAATACATTCATCATGTCAAATTTAAATCATTGTCCTTTATCTTTTTTTTTTAAATCAGTGAAAAATTTACAAAACTACAGATAATCTAACAACAACTAAGTAAAGCTAATACAATTTTTTCATAATTCAAAAGAAACTTCTAATAGATACAGCACAAATTGAATTAACAATACGATTACAACATAATGCGAAATACGAAAACGATTGCAACATAATACGAGACGATTCACAAGACGATTTACGGATGCTCTGTAGGAATTATGCCAATAAAATAATTTGAAAAAGTAAAGGCCACGATGCCAGCGTCGATTGCCGGATCCGAAGATGCTTGCGATGACGAAAAAATGAATAAATTTAAAGGCAGAAACACCGCAATACGACAAAAAACAACAGCAAATATGATTAATTTATTTTTTGCCAATATTTCGTCCTGCCATGCAGGACTTCTTCAGGGCTGTAATGTGATGTGAATACATTACAGCCCTGAAGAAGTCCTGCATGGCAGGACAAAATATTGGCAAAAAATAAATTAATCATATTTGCTGTTGTTTTTTGTCGTATTGCGGTGTTTCTGCCTTTAAAAATATGCCAATGTAACAATAAACAGAGTCCACAAAAAGGCACTGAGAACAATGTGGGAGGATTTTGCAGCCCCATTTCCTGAACTTTTAGCTCGGGGTAGCGAATGTACCATTAGCACTCGGAATTTGCAAATATTAATGCTGGAGATATATAAATGCCTTAATTCGGAAAATCCATTTTTTATGTGGAATATCTTCCAGACAAAGGATGTCGCCTATAACCTAAGGACTAAAAATCTTCTACAGTTACCGAACACCAACACATTGTCGTATGGGAATGATGCATTATCTTTTCAGGGTGCCATCCTATGCAACACCTTGTCTGACTCTATAAAAAGGCTGGCAACCAGTACTAGCTTTAAGAGATCAATTAAAGAGTGGAAGGGTGACAATTGCTCATGCAAAATTTGTAGATAAATAGTGCGTGGGAATTTCACCAGAAGTATATTTGTATATTTATTTATTGATTGTAATTAGTTTTTCTCTTTTGTGAATAGTTCGTCTTAATTAGTTCAAACTAGAACTATCTGTTTTTAACCAACTGTAAATAATGTTATGATAATAATGATGATGATAGGAATAATATAATATATTTTCTTTTCAAAATCATTGTTAACTGGAGAGGTATAAAGCCAGAATGTCGAAGAATGTTCCCAGCTGGGCGTGGTAATTTGGGCCATATTTCTTGTCTCGTGAGTCGGTTTGTTAAAGATCGCAAATATTTAGGTCGTTTTTATTTCAGCAATCAACCAAAATTTGATACATTCCTTGCCCTGCTTGATAAAACTTGCAGATGCTCAAACTTTAGTTTAACAACAAGTATATGAGCTCATACATCACGAATTTCTATGGATGAGGTATTGAAGGGTGAATGTAACAAGAAGTTTATAAAGCAGGTAAAGTGATTTCAAGCTATGCTCCTTTATAGCAATCGTTAAAAGATGTATCTTGATGCAGGCTGATTTATTCTTCTCTTTCAGGTTTCTACTCTTGTCATGAAATTCAAAGGCTCAAGGAGTAGTCTTGTGCAACAAACTTTATTAACTCTCTTACCTCAACTTGCTGCTTTCAAACCTGGCAAATTTGTCAAACTGTAAGTAAATCTTCTCATAAATTCACGTATCTTTCATTTGCCATCAGACTTCTTAAACAAATGATTTGCGGCACAGTATTTAAAAATACAGTAAAAACCCGCACATAAGAACCTTCATCTATTAAGAACCGACGGCCTGAAATAATATATTTTGTACCCAATAAATAAGAACCATTTCACGCTGATATCTTAACTAGGTTCTGAATAAAGCGTTTCATTCATTCATTGGGAAATAAATGCAATCTGTTTGCCAACCAACCTCTTTCGTGAACTCCAAAACATTACTTACAGGACTGTAATAGGTAAGGCTTGCAGGGGTAAACTGGGTAAGCTTGGGTTGAAATGGATAGGGCGAAGAGTGTAAATAAGTTTGGCTAAGATTTATATTCACATATTTCCCTATGTCAAGAACCTACACTCTGATTACTGGATGTGCCTCATTGCATAAGAGCCTAAACAGGCTGAGTTCAAAATCTTAGGTTCTTATGTGCGGGTTTTTACTGTAGCCTTCAATAACGGACTCATCGTGCTAAACCCACAAACGCAGCAACAGACACTGTATTTTGTGGAAAGAAAACTGTTAACTCCTGTGAAAGAATAACAATCAAATTAACCTGTAACTATAGCGAGGAAACTGTTGAATCCATCAAGAGAAACAACAAATTATTCTGAAACCCTGAAAGGAGAGAAAATAAGTTAATAGCCGCAATAAAGAGCACTGTTGTATAACCAAAAATGCGATTCATCGCACACTAGTCAGTTTGGTTCGTGTGAAGAACAGATCAACGATACAAACCAACCGATTTAACACCACAAGAACAATCGGAGATTTTTCTTGTGATTTCTTTGAAGAGTGTTCGGTAACCAGTCTCTAAGCATGGTTTATTATTGCGTCGCTGTTCCAAGAACTTATCAAATTTTGTACTACCATAGGAACTTTAAAGTTATTGACTGAATAACTATACCGGGTGCGCCAAAATAAACTATGCACGTTTGGCAGGCCACAATAAATCGTACACAGGTCCGATTTTGAAGATTTATGACTTAATCGTTAGCAGAAAGCCTGAATTAGATACTGGGATTTTTGCAAATTTTTTCATTTTCAGTTTTTAGAGCTAGAAGCGAGTTTTCTAAAATGTTAGTTTTCGAAAAAGACTGAAAACGATCAAAAAACATCGATCAAGTTTTCCAAAGAATCGACATGAATGGGCAAAGAGAGAACTTGTTCGTGGTGATTTGGGATTTAAAAATCGACCAATTGTAATCTGCTGTACGAGAATTCGTATTAAACCCCCAAATCCCCCTGAAAACGTTTTCTCTTTGTTCATTCATGTTGAATCTTTCAAAATTTGATCGACGTTTTTTGATCGTTTTCAATGTTTTCGAAAACGAACATTTTAAGAAACTCGCTTCTGGCTCTAAAAACTGATAACGGAAAAATTTGCAAAAAGTCCTAGAATCTAATTAAGGCTTTCTGCTAACAATTAAGTCATAAATCTTCAAAATCGGTCCAGTGTACGATTTATTGTGGCCTGCCAAACGTGCATAGTTTATTTTTGCGCACCCGGTATACCTTTTATTATCATTATTATTGCTATTATTATTATTAATTATTGTTCAAATGTTCCTATGAATCAAATTTTGACTTAAAGTTTGGACCTAACAAAGACCTATCATTATTATTGCTATTATTATTAATTATTATTGCTATTATTATTAATTATTGTTCAAATGTTCCTATGAATCAAATTTTGACTTAAATTTTGGACCTAACAAAGACCTATCATTATTATTGCTATTATTATTAATTATTGTTCAAATGTTCCTATGAATCAAATTTTGACTTAAATTTTGGACCTAACAAAGACCTATCATTATTATTGCTATTATTATTAATTATTGTTCAAATGTTCCTATGAATCAAATTTTGACTTAAATTTTGGACCTAACAAAGACCTATCATTATTATTGCTATTATTATTAATTATTGTTCAAATGTTCCTATGAATCAAATTTTGACTTAAATTTTGGACCTAACAAAGACCTATCATTATTATTGCTATTATTATTAATTATTGTTCAAATGTTCCTATGAATCAAATTTTGACTTAAATTTTGGACCTAACAAAGACCTATCATTATTATTGCTATTATTATTAATTATTGTTCAAATGTTCCTATGAATCAAATTTTGACTTAAATTTTGGACCTAACAAAGACCTATCATTATTATTGCTATTATTATTAATTATTGTTCAAATGTTCCTATGAATCAAATTTTGACTTAAATTTTGGACCTAACAAAGACCTATCATTATTATTGCTATTATTATTAATTATTGTTCAAATGTTCCTATGAATCAAATTTTGACTTAAATTTTGGACCTAACAAAGACCTATCATTATTATTGCTATTATTATTAATTATTGTTCAAATGTTCCTATGAATCAAATTTTGACTTAAATTTTGGACCTAACAAAGTGACTTAAATTTTGACTACTTAAATTTTGGACCTAACATTGTTCAAATGTTCCTATGAATCAAATTTTGACTTAAATTTTGGACCTAACAAAGACCTATCATTATTATTGCTATTATTATTAATTATTGTTCAAATGTTCCTATGAATCAAATTTTGACTTAAATTTTGGACCTAACAAAGACCTATCATTATTATTGCTATTATTATTAATTATTGTTCAAATGTTCCTATGAATCAAATTTTGACTTAAATTTTGGACCTAACAAAGACCTATCATTATTATTGCTATTATTATTAATTATTGTTCAAATGTTCCTATGAATCAAATTTTGACTTAAATTTTGGACCTAACAAAGACCTATCATTATTATTGCTATTATTATTAATTATTGTTCAAATGTTCCTATGAATCAAATTTTGACTTAAATTTTGGACCTAACAAAGACCTATCATTATTATTGCTATTATTATTAATTATTGTTCAAATGTTCCTATGAATCAAATTTTGACTTAAATTTTGGACCTAACAAAGACCTATCATTATTATTGCTATTATTATTAATTATTGTTCAAATGTTCCTATGAATCAAATTTTGACTTAAATTTTGGACCTAACAAAGACCTATCATTATTATTGCTATTATTATTAATTATTGTTCAAATGTTCCTATGAATCAAATTTTGACTTAAATTTTGGACCTAACAAAGACCTATCATTATTATTGCTATTATTATTAATTATTGTTCAAATGTTCCTATGAATCAAATTTTGACTTAAATTTTGGACCTAACAAAGACCTATCATTATTATTGCTATTATTATTAATTATTGTTCAAATGTTCCTATGAATCAAATTTTGACTTAAATTTTGGACCTAACAAAGACCTATCATTATTATTGCTATTATTATTAATTATTGTTCAAATGTTCCTATGAATCAAATTTTGACTTAAATTTTGGACCTAACAAAGACCTATCATTATTATTGCTATTATTATTAATTATTGTTCAAATGTTCCTATGAATCAAATTTTGACTTAAATTTTGGACCTAACAAAGACCTATCATTATTATTGCTATTATTATTAATTATTGTTCAAATGTTCCTATGAATCAAATTTTGACTTAAATTTTGGACCTAACAAAGACCTATCATTATTATTGCTATTATTATTAATTATTGTTCAAATGTTCCTATGAATCAAATTTTGACTTAAATTTTGGGCCTAACAAAGACCTATCATTATTATTGCTATTATTATTAATTATTGTTCAAATGTTCCTATGAATCAAATTTTGACTTAAATTTTGGACCTAACAAAGACCTATCATTATTATTGCTATTATTATTAATTATTGTTCAAATGTTCCTATGAATCAAATTTTGACTTAAATTTTGGACCTAACAAAGACCTATCATTATTATTGCTATTATTATTAATTATTGTTCAAATGTTCCTATGAATCAAATTTTGACTTAAATTTTGGACCTAACAAAGACCTATCATTATTATTGCTATTATTATTAATTATTGTTCAAATGTTCCTATGAATCAAATTTTGACTTAAATTTTGGACCTAACAAAGACCTATCATTATTATTGCTATTATTATTAATTATTGTTCAAATGTTCCTATGAATCAAATTTTGACTTAAATTTTGGACCTAACAAAGACCTATCATTATTATTGCTATTATTATTAATTATTGTTCAAATGTTCCTATGAATCAAATTTTGACTTAAATTTTGGACCTAACAAAGACCTATCATTATTATTGCTATTATTATTAATTATTGTTCAAATGTTCCTATGAATCAAATTTTGACTTAAATTTTGGACCTAACAAAGACCTATCATTATTATTGCTATTATTATTAATCATTGTTCAAATGTTCCTATGAATCAAATTTTGACTTAAATTTTGGGCCTAACAAAGACCTATCATTATTATTGCTATTATTATTAATTATTGTTCAAATGTTCCTATGAATAAAATTTTGACTTAAATTTTGGACCTAACAAAGACCTATCATTATTATTGCTATTATTATTAATTATTGTTCAAATGTTCCTATGAATCAAATTTTGACTTAAATTTTGGACCTAACAAAGACCTATCATTATTATTGCTATTATTATTAATTATTGTTCAAATGTTCCTATGAATCAAATTTTGACTTAAATTTTGGACCTAACAAAGACCTATCATTATTATTGCTATTATTATTAATTATTGTTCAAATGTTCCTATGAATCAAATTTTGACTTAAATTTTGGACCTAACAAAGACCTATCATTATTATTGCTATTATTATTAATTATTGTTCAAATGTTCCTATGAATCAAATTTTGACTTAAATTTTGGACCTAACAAAGACCTATCATTATTATTGCTATTATTATTAATTATTGTTCAAATGTTCCTATGAATCAAATTTTGACTTAAATTTTGGACCTAACAAAGACCTATCATTATTATTGCTATTATTATTAATTATTGTTCAAATGTTCCTATGAATCAAATTTTGACTTAAATTTTGGACCTAACAAAGACCTATCATTATTATTGCTATTATTATTAATTATTGTTCAAATGTTCCTATGAATCAAATTTTGACTTAAATTTTGGACCTAACAAAGACCTATCATTATTATTGCTATTATTATTAATTATTGTTCAAATGTTCCTATGAATCAAATTTTGATTTAAATTTTAGACCTAACAAAGACCTATCATTATTATTGCTATTATTATTAATTATTGTTCAAATGTTCCTATGAATCAAATTTTGACTTAAATTTTGGACCTAACAAAGACATCATTGACGGGCTTTGCTCTTCATAATGAAACTCTCGTTGAATTGAAAAAGCCCCCTGCTAAGCTTTGAACATTTTCATACTTGAGTAATGTGTTGTTATGTTGACTGGTGTGTCAAATATTGAAAATTTAAGTCTTGAGTATTAAAGAAAATTTCCGGGCTTTGTGTGATGGATGACAAATTGATACCGGGTGTCCCAAAAAAAAGTACTCCCGTTTGAAAAATCACCAAAATTTGATCTCACGGCCGATCTTCAATTTTCTTTTCTTGTGATATAGAACAAGGACCAAATTGTTTTCCAAAATATAGCTTTTCTTGTAATTGGCATAAAAATTAGGGCTATCTGGTTTTGAATCATACTGCAGAAAACCACTGATGATTGCCAGATCAATTTCTTTGTGCATATAAAGCTTCTAATTTGGTCACAAATGACAAAAAGGAATGCGCCTTATCATTGGAGACCAAACTGATGATAAAAAATCTGATGATTTTGACTCTTAGGCAAGATTGAGTATTTTGCTTAAAAACTATAGCTCAAAATAAGGTATTTCAACGTGTAATTTGTCTACCTTGCTGTAACAAAAGCAAACATTTGATCATCTGTGAATATTTTTGAATCTTTGAAAAACAACTCAAAAAAAAATTTCATCAAAGGTTTGATAATCAATTTTTGGTGATTTTTCAAACCGGAGTACTTTTTTATGGGACACCCGGTAGATATAACTGGTTTTTATCATTTTCTGTCTTTTCTAAATTTCGTATTCAAGCAAGTGAGTAGATCGCAGTGACGTCATTTTGCACAAAGCAGGATACATTTCTCTGGCGCGAATTTCGTCGGTGCGCTCTGACGTCACCTTCAACGCAAACGAAGCTGCGGCATTGATGTCTTGCCTCTAAAAGATCTGTGATCACTTTAAATCCGTTGCGGTACACAGTGTTCCAGGGCATGTAATTAATGTGAAAAATGAAAGTATCAGAATTGTACCAAACTGATTTTTCTATTGCTCACCGTAGCCTGTGGAATGTTAAAAGCCAAAAAATTTTCAAATCGGACAATTTAGTGCCGAGAAAACATTTTTTCAAGTTGGGCCTAAAAAGTGTACTTCAGGCTTCTTTCTAAACACAGCAAGGCAACAAAATAGCACTAAGCTTCAAATTCAAATTTCTTGGCTTGCACTCACCCGATTTTCCTGATCTTTGTTTTGTTCAACAGATTAAACCTTGCAGAGTATGTAGTGAAAAAGTGGATGGAAAATTTTATCTTGGGATGCGGCAATTTTGCGAATTCATAGTGGTAACCAAACGTTAAAAAACTAAAACTGAATCATGAAGCGCTTCTTCAACATTAAAAACAAAAAATCTATGTTTCAGAATTCTCGGAAAGTCTATTGCAGAATCAAGTTTAAGCTATTGGCAACACGTTTGCAAAAGGGCTTAGTAGAATAAGCTCTCAAATATTTTTGGCGAATTTTTCACGAAGACCAGTTTTGCACCTTTTCAGAGTAAAAAATTGCATTTTTATGACGAAAAACTATTAGCAAAGGCAATATTTCATCATATCTCCACAATTTCAAACACATGCTCTTTAGCAACAGTAGTATAAAGTATTTTTACATAATTTAACTAATTTTTAAGGTTTTGAAAACATGCAGCCAACTCTACAATGATTTGTTATATCCCAAGGTGAAAAGATGCGCCTAGTAACATCGAAAAACAGAACAAACACCAAAATAGATACCTTATATGATTAGAGAGTTGATCTCTAACCTCCTTATGACTATAAGAGGGAAATATTTGTTTCATTGAACATCTAGTTCAGTCTATAGTACAGGGGGAAATACAGACAGAATTTGCTGAAAAAGACTTCTTCTTCACTGGCCTTTGTGAAAAATGCGCCAAAATTAGTTGAGAGCTTAGTCTACTTAGCCCTTTTGCGAAAATGTTCCCAACAAGTTAAACTTGATTCTGCAATAGGCTTTACGATAGTTCTGAAACATAGATTTTTCGTTTTCAATGTCGAAGGAGCGTTTCGTGATTCAGTCTTAGTTTTTATCAACGATTGGTTACCATTATGGATTTGAAAAATTTGCACATCCCAAGAGGAAATTTTCAATCGACCTTCTCACTACATATTCTGCAGAGTTCAAGCTGTCAAACAAAACAAAGATCATGAAAATTGAGTGAGTGCAAGCCAAGAAATTTGAATTTGAAAGTTAGTGCTATTTTTGTCCGATTTGAAAATTTTTTGCGTCTTGATATACCTCAGGCTACGGTTAAATATAGAAAAATCAGTTTTGTACAATTTCGAAATTTTCATTTTTTGGCATTAATTACACTAAAATGGAAATCTGGATCACAGTGCGGTATGGTTAACGTTGGTCCAATGTGGCTGCTTTCCGTTCCATGGACATGCTCATTATTGTTGTCATTTATTTTCAGGCACTTAAGTGACACCATCATGTATATGAACCAATGTTTGAATAGAAAGGTAGGCCTCTCTAATTTTTTTCAACACAATTCATAAATTTGATTCAGACTTTTCTTTGGAACAGCTAAAAGGCCTATTGTGAATTGAATGGGTGGCATTCCATACAATTGATGACAAGGCCAGGTAGGAAAAGAGGAAATTAGCAATGTTCCCTCTTGAAATTTCACTCTTTGTCAAAACTCATCCTTTTAATATCCTGCATACAGCCAAGCGATTCCTATTTTAGGGCTACCCTGTCCCTAGATAATAGGCTGCTCAAGCATTATTTTCTGAAAGATTCTTTAATGAACAAGGTCTCAAGTATTTACATTTTTTCTCACGTGAATTTTTGAAATTGTCTTTCAGCCGGTGTCTCAATTTTAACTAAGACTGCCTTCTTCATGTGTCAAAATGTTATTCAATTTTGTAGGAAAAGGAAAGATCTGCAGCTTTTGAAGCTATTGGCTTACTAGCAGTAGCCGTAAAGAGTGACATTATTGCACATTGGAGAAAATGGAAGAATGTTCTGGAACACATCAAGGGATCCTTACCGAGTAAAGATTTAGGTCACAAGTAAGTTTTCCTGCTGGCTTGATTTGCATGTATGCTCCTATCATTTTTTGCCAGTTGTTCGGTGTGAACTGTGAAGTCATTCCTAATAGTTGCTAACCTAGACTTGCCCCAAGTCTATTCGTCAAAAAATTAAATTGAAAAGACTTATTACAGTTGATGAAATAGAATGGGAGCAAGTCTAGTGCTAGCCTGGATCTATTGCTAACATACAAACGACAGGTTTTTGTTCATGGTCCTCCTCAAATATTGGCATGCAGAAGTTCTTCTAACAAATAGATTGCTTCGTTTGCAAGAAATCTTCAGTCGGCAAACTACTGCTAGGTGCTGCTCGTTTAGTCAACTTGTCAACCACTTTCATTCTCAAATGCCCAAACCAGAACTGCACCAAGGAGGTGTTAATAAAACTTTCGGTAACAGGAAACGATTCCTCAAAATTTGATGGCAATCTGCTTCAGTTGCTTGAGATGAAGAGCAAAAATTGTTTGACAAGCATTGCTTTCCGGGGTCGTATAGATTAATGACACATTTGCGTTTGTCATGCTGTGTTTTAAAAGCTGCTGCATTTTCAACTAATTTGATTGGCTAACTCCAAGGCGACTAGCTCAATCAGAATCGAAATCGCTTGTTCCTGGATAAGATATATTTATAGATTGCGCCCTGGTGGAAGTTCGAGTTTAGAGTTGTATTCTAATAAAGAAAGAGCGCATTTAAATTTGGCATATTTGCATTCTTTTTCTTGCAGGCGTAAACCAGCATCAGTAGATCCAATGATCTTCGCTTGTGTCAGCATGATTGCGAAAGCTGTTGGACAGAAAATGGCCACCAAAGATTCAATCTTCAAAGACATTATTGACCAAATGCTTGGAGTTGGTCTAAGGTAGACTCTACGTTTACATACATCATCATATATTCACATAATAAATCTTATACGCATTAAACGCCACAATTTCGGACGAGTACATTTTGGACGAAATGTTTTCGGACAAACAAATTGAGACAAAAACAAGAAACGCCCGTATTACATTTTACATGGCATGTTGCAACTTATTGCAACTTACTACCGGGTGTCCCAAAAATGTATACGGATTTGGTTGACTCCAGCGCTGTCCATTTAGCTTCAATCAATGGATAATCACTCTAAAAATGTTCCTCGATAGTTAACTTGAGCATACATGCTTGAGCCTTTTGGTCTAAGCAATTTCTTAAGGCACAGTGTATAAATCAACGATACCCTTGATAAAATTTGAACAACATTAGATCTTGTGTTATTCTGTTTTCTAGAAGTCACCCATCGGGAAGTTTCTTAATTTTTCATTAATTTCAATTCTTAATTTCGATGTGCTTCAGGAATTTGCATAGGCCAAAAGGCCAAAAGTCTGGTTTGCAAGTGGACGCACATTTGAGCTTTCAAGATTGATATTTCTGCTCTGAAAGCACCAAAACCAACAAACGAGGTATCTATGTTCAAATTAACTATCGAGGAACACAATGAGAGTGATTAGCCATTGATTAAAGCTAAGTTTGCATCACTGAAGTCAACCAAATCTTCATACATTTTTTTGGGACACTCGGTACAGTTTATACTTAACTAACTTACTACAGTTTATACTTAACTTAACATAATATAAGATGTATATTATATTATGCTTGTGCAGACTTCCCAAAGCAATATAGCATACCGGGTGTCTCAATAAAAAGAACCACCTGTTGACTGGAGACAAGAACACAAAAAGATAAAATATTGGGACTTCCCGAGTCTACAGCTAAATTCATTGATCTCCAACTTAAATGCACGTGCCTTGTATTTAAAAACCGTCCATGAAATCAAAATTTAGAGTGCACCAGAAACCAGACATTTGGAAGATGGGTCTATTCATGCTTTGATATCATGAGCATTTTCCAAGGCACCTGTAGACTTAATTGTCAGTTTTCAGTCTTGAAAAGAAGTAAAGATGAATGGCTATGACGCTAATTAGATGAATGGAATAAAATCGTGATAAGAATGATAAAATCTGCAAATATGCGTGCATATGTACCTTTTCATCTTCGTTAATGCACCATGGAATACAATGCAATGCAAAAAGTGATTCCCCCAAAAAAAGTATTTTCAAGAAAAATTTAAGCTTTTTCGAAGTATGATATCAAGTCATGGTTTGGCCCTTCTTACAGTCTTTGATTTCAGGTGCAATCTTATTTTTGGCTTTGTGAACTCGTATCTCCGCTGTTTAGTGGATGATTTTAAAATGTAAGGTATGCACCTTCAAGTTGAAGATCAACAAATGTGGCTATGTACTCGGACAGTCCCGATATCTTACCGTTTTGTTCCTTTGTCCAGTCAAAAGTGGAAGGGGGCAATTATTTGAGACACCTGATAATGCGTCACAATTTTTATTTGTACTTTCATACCTTCGTTACATGTTTATTGTCATCAAGCCAAAATTAAAAAGCGATAAAGAGATCTCTATACTTCTTTACTCACTGTGTGTTAATTCTTATTTTGTCTTTTTAGCCCCGCTCTCACAGCCTGCTTGAGAGATTTGGCTGGCCTCATTCCCACTTCAAAGAAACGCATTCAAGGTAAAATCGTGAAATAAGCAAACAAAAAACTGTACAGGAAAACATTTAGAAAACTCAACATTATATGATTTCTTTTCCTTCCATATCAGAGGTCTGCTTGTATTGATATATTCATTTTGTGACAACAAGGTTGGGTACCTCTCTCTGGCACACTCTAATAAGATTTAGTTTTTCTTCTTCCTCCATATTGCTTTAGTTTTTATGTTCCTAACAGGCCTCTCTCCGTCATTTTTCAATGACAAGAACCTAACTGAGATTCGTTGTATAAACTAAAATTTTCGTAAAACCAAGACACTCAATAGATGCAATACATTGTGACCTTACGTTCAATGGAAAGAAATGTAGAATTCGATTTCAATAGCATCAATAGTTTCTTTTTTTCTTGCAGACGGACTTCTGAACATGTTGTCAAATATTCTGATGCACATGCCATTACGTCATCCTGGAATGCCAAGGAGTGCTGTCCCAGCACCGACACCGTCTGGTTTGTTGCTTTGGTGTATCTGTTCTGCTACTCCTAAAATTTTTAGATACCATATGAGTCAAAAGAGTGACCCTTCCTTCTTTGAAGAGTATGTGGCAAAGCTACTTACTAGATCATATAAAATAAGGAGCGGCTGCCGACATTCGATTTTCTTATTCTTAGTGGCATTTGGCCGCTGACTTGAGGGCCCCCCCCCCCCCATCCCTTAGCAGCCATATGTCCTAAACCGTAGTAGAAGGCAAGGTCTGGAACACTTAAGCCTAGGCTACCAGGAGCCCGCTAAGTGTCGCTAGGTTGTCTCAATATAAATTGAAAGTGATGCTTCCTGAATAGCGAGAGTGACAAAGCTATGACCTTTAAATACTTCAATTGTGATCAACAAAAATCGCTATAAATTCGAAAGTAAGAGTTTCCTCCTTTCGTGGCAGCCCAATACCTAACCACCCCCCCCCTAGTCAACGTCCAAATGCCGCTTACAATATGAAAATCAAATATCGACTGCCCCTGAGATACTTTTCTTTGCTCAAACATATATGCATTGCATTCATATATAAGATGTGTCAAAAATATACACATTTGAAAATTCCTGGTTGATAGCTTAGTCCTGAATCGAATTCTGGTTGATAGTCGAAAGGCTGAAATTTTCTTTAATCTTTACGATATTTTTGTATTAGCACTTGAAATGCAGGTAAACTGCAATCTAGATATATTCGTAGTTGTAAAATTTGTGGAAAAGGGCTTAAGAATCCCCTCACACAAAGCAATACAAGAAATGATTTTGTCACATGGAGAATTTTTTTACTAACCATTTCCATTAAATTACAAACATTTTACGCAACCCTACGATAAAAGAAACTACTCTGCAACCATTGCGATAGACTGACTCCAATGAAGGTGTTGTGGCGTGGTGCAGTTGTGTAATCCACTGACTTTGCAGCCAGAACAGTCTGGCGGACAGGGTTCGATACCCGGTAGAGCCTCTCCGCTTGGGCGTCATGACAAGGGCTTGCGGACTCGATTAGGCCTATTCTACTTCTGTGATCCCAGTCCTTGGCGCTAAAAACTGCAACTTCACCTTCAACAAAGGTGATGCACCTGGAAAGTTTTACCATGCGCCCGAATGTATGAGAAATGTACTGTAGTAGACTTCAGTTTAATGACATGCTTGTCTGTGTGTGCTGAAACAGTCATTTCTTTTCTAGGTTCATCTCACTTCAACTTTTCGGATGATGACATCGTGCTGACAACATTGGCCTTGCGAACTCTTGGAACATTTGACTTTGAAGGTAACCGCTCAGCATTTATCAGAGATTCTATTCTATTACGAGTTTCATTCTATTCTATTCTATTTTTATTCAGCGGAGATTCTATACCTTGCTTGCAATTTCACATTCCGTTTGCTCTATTAAGCCCCCAGGGGACTATTTAATTTCGGACACTCCATCCAGAGGGGGGTTTTTAGAGGGGGGATTATTGACGAAATCAAATAACCAGGAAATATATGAAAGCTTTTCAGTTCTTTGATACCCCATATTTGGCCGATTTAGCCTTTTGGCCTAAGCAAATTCTTAAAGCACGGCGCATAAATCAACGATATCTTTCATAAGATTTGAAAAATATTAGTTCTTGTGTTATTCTATTTTCCAGAATTCACCCCCTCCCTCGCCCCCCCCCCCCCCTCACCTATCGGGCAGTTTCTTAATTTTTTATTATTTTCAGTTCGTAATTTCGATGTGCTTCTGGAACTTGCTTAGGCCAAAAGGCCAAAGCTCTGGTTTGCAGGTGGACGGAAATCTGAGCTTTCAAGGTTGATATTTCTGCACTCAAGGCACCAATACCAACAAACGAGGTATCTATGTTCAAGTTAACTATCGAGGAACATTTTGAGAGTGATTAGCCATGATTAAAGCTAAATTCTTATCGCTGGAGTCAACCAAATCTGTATACTTTTTTGGAACACCTGCTATTACCCATCATCAGATTATTATTGGGCTTGCTCCAAGTCTCGCTCTTGATCAATAAACAGATCTTGATTGGCAGCTTTCTTTCATGTTAGTGGGAAGAGCCAATCAAAATTGAGCATATAAATGCTGAGCCTCGTTTTGGAAGGCGTAGTTGACAAGTCTCCCTCCCCTTTCCCTTCTTCTCATTCTTCCGTTTGTTTGTTGATCAAGAACGAGACTTGGAGCAAGTCCAGATTATAGTTTATGTGTTGACAAATGCTCCTCTTCTGCTTTTGTAGGACACACATTGACGAAATTCGTGACACATTGTGCGGATAATTTTCTGTCCAGTGAACACAAAGATATTCGAATGGAAGCAGTGAGAACATGTTCCTGTCTTCTCACTCCTACACCTCACGTAAGCAGCTTCTTTTCTTCTTTTGTACATACTTTATTGCATGAGGATCATTTGGATCCAAATTTTGGTTTCGTTCATCCAAGGCAGCACGTTTTTTAAATCACATGAATTAATTTTACTCAACTTAGACCGGGTGATCCAAAAAAGTAAACTTTTTGCAAAATCATCAAATCCGACTATGTTGCAAATCTTAAAAAACTCTCTCTTGGTGCATTTGTATTGAGGCTCAAAGAGACCATTTCGCAATTTGGAGAAAGAGACTGAGGAGGGCGCGGCCCATTCAGCCTTGGCAACAGGGAAATCTAGGGAATCCCCTCTTCTGCAGTGCAAAGTGTACGGTTGGCGGCTCGCTCGCATCTCTCTCCAAACTTGAGTTATTTTCGATTTATTTGCAACTTCCAAGAGTTATGCGATGCTTGTTTAGTATGGTAAGTGTTTTCTTTCGATCATTTAGCCGTTTTGCAATCTTTTCGCTCATTTCTGAATGTATTTTGAGCCATTTTATTTCAGTTGTTTCCTTCGACTTTGAAACGGCTCAGTTTAGGCCCAGCTGACCTACGACGAAGTTTTGCTTGTTTACTAGATAATTGAACGCATTTACGGCAATGCAAGCAAATTAAAAGTATTGTTTGGAATCATCCAAAGATTCACAATGAAATTGTGTACTGTTTTGATAAATTTAACAAGCAATAACAGGTCAAACCAAGTCAATTGAAGTCGAGGAAGATGATGCAAGATCAATAGGCCTAACTTGAGCCGCCTCAAACTCGAGGGAAACCAGTGAAATAATATGGCTCAAAATACATTTACAAATGAGCAAAAAGATTGCAAAACGGTTAAATAATCGAAAGAAAACACTTACCATACTAAACAAGCATCGCATAACTCTTGGAAGTTGCAAATAAATCGAAAATAACTCTAGTTTGGAGAGAGATGCGAGCGAGCCGCTAACCGTACACTTTGCACTGCAGAAGAGGGGATTTCCTAGATTTCCTACTTGTTGCCAAGGCTGTCAGAATGGGCCGCGCTATCCTCAGTCCCTTTTCCTATGGTCTATTGATTCAACAGATGTTTCAAACTACAGTTGTGATTTTTAGCGCTTGTAGGACTTCCTACTCTTGAGAGCAACCTTGTTTTTTTTGTATCCACTAAAAATTTACAATGTATATTACTTACACTACCTAAAAAATGCTATTACAATACTACCGCCGAAACGATACCCCGAGGAGCAAAAGGCTGTGACTACCCCGAGGCCATTTAGACATGGAGCTAAGATTACTATGGTCTGTCTCAAATTACTTGCCACGAGAAATATCTGCGATCAAGTTGACTTATGTTTTGGATGGGTAAATAAGGCACTATCGCAAACATTGTGTGGCATCTAATTGGAGATTGACGGTCAAAATACACGACTTAACCAAAGAAAGACAAAAACAAAAATAAAATGAGATGAGACATGCAACAATGTGGTTGTGGTTAAGTGGCTTAGAACGGAGTTCTTTGGAATTTTCTAACTGAATCGACCAGATTTGTGGGTAAATTTTAGAGTTAGCAGGAGTATATTTTTGTTTAGTTCGTTGGGACAATTTTTACCACCATACAATAAAATCTGCATTAGAACCATTATTTTGGAGATTGGTGTATCCATATGGTCGTAGTAAAGCAAAAACTCCAGTGAGAAGATCCCCGCGTCGTACTGCCAGGGAAGGGCAAAGCGAAAAGAGTGCTCTGTATTCTCTACCTTGTTTTTACGCTGCATTTTCTCCACCCAACGGCTTAGTTCGTTCGCTATGTCTCTGATTAAGGTCCTGTGTCATTCGGGACTCAACATTTTTTCTTTTCCCCCAAGAAGAATCTAAGTACATAATTGTCGCTTACGCAACTTGCTGTCAAATTCTAGCCTATCATATATCATTATTTTCTGTTGACGCATAGATCAGTTACACAAATATGGTTCGGCACGTGTCATGTCCTATTGTCTTTCCACGGCTATTCTATTCTTACCAAAGGTTTATATATGCTTTGATTCGATTCGTTTCTATCGTATCGTAGCCCATGGTTGTTCCAAGTAAAGGAGTCCACCAGTATCCTCTTAGTGCTGCGAGTACTCAAGTTGTTTCAGAAGTATTGAGCAAACTGTTAACCGTTGGAATCACTGACCCAGGTATTTATTACGTTACTAAGTAAAATACAAAGTGCATAAAAAAATACCGTGTGAGTCAGTAAAAACAATCCTCGTTTGAAAAAAATACTGCTCCCTGAACATCAAAGGAATAGTATTGAAAACTGTCTTCTTTCGTTGCCAATATGTTCAATTAGATACAAAAATTTACCTGGCGTCAATCGGCTATTCTTTCCCATTGATATGGGAGGTTTTCTGCATAAAGCCTCTTTCAAAAACCTGCAAAAACGAGTGAAAATGACGAGCAAAATTTCCTTGGTTTTCCTTCCTAACAATAATGACACTTAATGTAGTAGCATGTATTTTGTCTTCTTGGGAGAATGGAATCCCCCTTAATAAGTTTTTCATAGTAGGGGGAGATATTTGCTTCCTTCCAAGAGGATAGAGCATGTAAAAGTCATTGCTGTAAGGTAAAACATTTGGGGAAATTTGCTCGTGATTTTAACATGTTTTTTCGTTCTTGAAGGGACTTTCTTGAAAGTCCCTTGTAAAATCTGAACGGAGTGACCGATTTCAGCCATTGGTTTTTGAAGTACCAATGAGGTACCTTAACATATATATGTAAGCCAGTTCATTAAGTAATTTTACAGTTGCTCTACTACCGGGTGTCCCAAAAAAAAATATATACAAATTTGGTTGACTCCTGCGATGTGAATTTAGCTTCAATCAATGCCTAATCACTCTAAAAATGTTCCTCGATAGTTAACTTGAACATAGGTGCCCCGTTTGTTGGTATTGGTGCTTTGAGAGCAGACATGTTAATCTTGAAAGCTCAAATTTGCCTCTTCCTGCAAACCAGGGCTTTAGCCTTTTGGCCTAAGTAAATTCTTAAGGCACAGCATATAAATTAACGACATCCTTGATAAAATGTGAGCAATATTAGATTCTGTTTTCCAGACGTCACCCCTAGTCACACATTGGGAAGTTTCTTAATTCGTCATTAATATCAGTTCTTAATTTTGATGTGCTTCAGGAACTTGCTTAGGCCAAAGGCCAAAGCTCTGGTTTGCAGGTGGGTGCAAATTTGAGCTTTCATGATTGATATTTCTGCTCTCAAAGCACCAATACCAACAAATGAGGTATCTATGTTCAAGTTAACTGTCGAGGAACATTTTGAGAGTGATTAGCCATTGACCGAAGCTACATTCACATCGCTGGAGTCAACTAAATCTGTATACTTTTTTGGGACACCCGGTATTTTTTTTATAAGAAACTGCCTATACGAAACTCAACTCTCAGATCGCCAAAATATTAAGAAACGCAAAAGATTAAGAAACTCCAGTACTGGGAATGTTCAACTTAAGAAACTATTTATTTTGACCTAGGAAATCCTCGACCATATTTTTACTTTCCTGTATCATATTACAAGTCTTGTAGGTTACTTGAGTAATGTCTAAACATTGGAAAAGCTTAAAAAACCTTGTTTTGAAATGCTCAGGAGGGCACAGATAGTGAACTGATATTGAAGATTGTTATTCGGTTATTGAACCTCTACGAAACTCGTAAGACATTCTGAGTACTCAAAATCTGATAATATGAAGAAACTTTAAGTACTGGCCCAAATTCTTAGTTTCTCATAAAAAAAATGCGTGTAGATAGCGGTACGCTCTCCACGCTCATTATCGCCAAAGTTTGAATCGAAACTGAAACGAAAAATCTTTCCAAAGAGAAAATCCCACCCTTCCCGTATAGTAGCCTAATACACCAACCAATTCACGTAGGATGCATGCGGCCTTAATATAAGATACAAGTCCAATCTTTCAAATGCTAGATGAAGCAAAGAAAATCGTTATTTGTTTCACATCGAAGTGCAACTATGGCCAGGGAAAATCGGGAAGTAGTAGGTCGTAGGGATTACCCGATGGGGGAAGGTGGTTTATGATGACACATTTTTTTATAAGAAACTGGTTTATAAGAAACTAGTCCTGGTACTACGTTCAATAACAATTAAGAAACTCTAAAATTTCATTTCTAGAATAAGAGTCGATAGATTACGGTTCTCGCAGCATTGCGTTTGTAAATATCAAGTTTTGACTGCAAAAATTGGTAACTTTTTATCCTTAATGTGCATGGCTTATTCCTGGTGACAATATCAATGCAAAGTGAAAGCCCTTTGTCGATAAGAAAGCTCAACATCGAACCATAACGCTATTCTAGACCCCAAAAATAAGAAACTGGTAAGAAACCTTTTCAACTAAAACGCCGAAGTTTTCATGCGAAATTAAAAAACTTTTAGTTCTAAGTGCTGATCCAAGTTTCTTACAAAAAAACCGTGTACCCTAGGAGGCACATTGCAGCATATTTCAGCTGCTCTTTTCTACTGATTCATAGTAAAATAAAAAAGAAAGCTTGCCGAAGCTGAGGGGCGTATTACCCTTCCGAAAAAGAGTGCGAGATTCCTTAAGACATTAAGATTTTCACAGATTTTTACGAATGTTTCTTGAAAACAAAAGGATTTTTGCCAACGATGTAAGAGATTTTCAGAGAGTGATGCGCACCCTCGGCCTTTGCTCTCCTTTCACCCAACAAGGACAGATTTGTTAAGACAATAGCACTCAGTTACTTTTGATTGACACCTAGATGCAAAGCGATTTGTGATTGCAGACAAAGGGAAATTCCATGCTCGGTTGGTCAAGAAATTCAAAAACAAAGCAAGCTGCACAAATTGCCCTGAAACTCGGGTCGCTAGCGCACTCGTTGTGCATTCCAGAATTGGTTTTAAAGAGCAAATATTACCACATATGGAAAGAAGGAGGATATATCTAAAGTTCTGCCTCGAGCATTTTATTTATTTTGTGCAGCAGCCAATAGGGAGGGAATTCAATTCTCGTACTTTTTAGGTGTAATTAAAACACTTGCTGCTCAGCTTCTGTACGAAAAAAATAAAATGCCCGAGGCAGAAGTTTAGATATATACTTCTTCTTTCGATATGTACTAATATTTGCTCTTAAAAACCATTTCTGGAATGCACAACGAGCGCGCTAGCGACCCGAGTTTCAGGGCAAGTTGTGCGGCTTGCTTTGTTTTTGTTTATGTCTTGACTAACTGAGCATGAAATTCCCTTTGTCTGCAGTCACAAATTGCTTTGTATCTAGGTGTCAATAAAAAGTAGCGAATCCTATTGTAACATTATCTGTCCTTGTTATTTCAGCCAGTTAAATTTCAAAATATATTTGAATATGTCCATTGTTAAATGATATATTTTCCACTATCATTGCCTAGATATCGAGGGAGTAATAGCCTTTCAAATTCGAAATCTTTTTATTGACTCATCCTGTAGTTTAGACGTTTAAAAAATCGTTGTGCCTGGAGTACTGATGGATTTGAATGAATCGACTTTTGGTTGATAGCTAAAAGACTAAGCATTTATGTGATTTTTCTTCTGTTTTTTATGAGTAGTTAAGATATAATCCTTGCGAAATGCCGTTGTTTGCAAAATGCCTGAAAGAGAGCCTAAAGCACTTGATCATATCGTGAACAAACTTCTCACACGGAACAGTACGAAAGTAAAATTTGTTCACGGGTATCGGATGTCTTCTGCACATTTATTGCGATGTGATCGAAAAAATGTATTAGTTGAATAAATGAAAGCGCGAGGCATGTGCCAATTTTCATTAATGCAGTTTACTTCGCAAGCACGTTTTGTTGGAAACCTATTTTATAGGGGAAGCTAACTTTGACATGAAATTTTAGTTGGTCATAATCGGTCTTCTCTTTTCACAATTATGAGTGACTTAGTAAAATGTACCTTTGCAAGATTCCTAACATAGGCTTTCAGTTAGATATAATATATATATATATAATAATAATATAATAATCTTTCATATTTATACAGGTTAATTTGTTCAGTAAATAAAATTACTGTTATCAATCAAAGACCTGTATTTTACAAAATAAAAGTTGATATCTACAAGAATAAAGTTAAACATTTACAAGAATAAAAGTTCTATATTACAAGATTAAAATTACAACTGATAAATGGCTAAAAGTCTAGGTTTGTGTCCTTGCTGGATGCTTTAAATTTCAACAATGATGTTTCAGTTTGTAAGTTATCAGGTAGATTGTTAAATATTTTTGCTCCTTGAAATGCGAAGGTTTTTCCTTGTAAAATCATTTTCAAACGCTTTTGGTGCTATACTGCTCAAGCATTCCTATTAATGCACATGTGAACTTCTACACAATGACAAACACGCTGTTAAAGGAAATAATTAGGTCCTACATTCTTATAGCAAATAGCGAATGCGTGGAATCTGGTCCGGTGAGACCTAACCATGCAACGCGACTGACATCCCAGTTGATAATTTAGGCTGCGATGCGAAATAAAATTATATGACGGATGAACTTCTCATCAACCATTTTGCAACTTAAAAGTCAAATTTCCGTAGATAAGGTTTTACTTGTCTACTGGAATCTTTGCCTAATTAAATCTGAGTTTCTGAAAATGAAAATTTGAAACTGAAAATGGAAAGATGCTATCAAATTCATCTTAATTAATTAGTACTTGGATTGGATAATCTTCTACCTAACAATTCGCAAGGCTGCTATGAAGTTTGAATTTCATTGTAAAGGCTGTCTTCCAGTCAGTGGAATTTCCTGAGCAGGAGGAATTTACACAATACAGGTCACTCAACCATAACTTTCTATTTAATTTCACAGCGACAGTTGCTCCTGTCAACAATATAATTTCCGCCCGGCCGGAAATTCCACTGACTGGAAATCAGTCTTTATCGACCCAATCGGCCAAGGTTGGTCTTTAGCCATTTCAAGTCATGTGACCATATTCTTAGGAAGATTCAGTATTCTGCTACCTTTTGCATTCAGGGCACATGTTTTCATGGCACGAATATGGATAAGAAATCAAGAGATGTTTTGTCAAGAGCTTGATCGCTTGACTTGAAATAGGTGTAAACAAACCTTAGCCGATTTTGTCTGTTGTTTTGCATTTTATATGAAACTCGGTTCTTCCTTTTTTATTTCAGATCCTGATATTCGATACTGTGTTTTGGCTTCTCTTGATGAGAGATTTGATGCACATCTTGCCCAAGCTGAAAATCTACAAGCTTTGTTCGTGGCATTGAATGATGAAGAGTTCACAATCAGAGAAATAGCATTAAGTTCTATTGGGAGGCTGAGCAGTTATAATCCAGCGTATATTCTGCCATCACTCAGGAAAACACTTATCCAGGTTTGTTCAATTTCAGTTTTTGAAATTTGAAACCTGTAGACACGCATATTATTCTCCAGTTCATTTATCGCGCTCACAGACATTGCTATCATCATCATCATCATCATCATCATCATCATCATCATCATCATCATCATCATCATCATCATCATCATCATCATCATCATCATCATCATCATCATCATCATCATCATCATCATCATCATCATCATCATCATCATCATCATCATCATCATCATCATCATCATCATCATCATCATCATCATCATCGTCATCATCGTCATCATCATCATTACATTTGTCATTATGTGCCGTGTACACTTGGATTGCGCACAGGAAGCCCAAATGGATAAACAATATGTGTGATTTTTGCTGGCCGACTCATCTGATGTGCAGCAGTAACCGGTTTTAATGAATAATGATCAGTAGATTTTTCAAAATGAAGTTAAACATTATCATTTACCTTTTTAAAGCATCAGTGTTGTTTCTTTGTGTATCTAGCTCTTGTATTAAAGGGGCCTGTGCAAGATAGAGCCTTTGCGCGCCGACGTTCGACTTTCTGATTATCAGAACGTAAGATGGCTACCGCACAGCAGCAAGTTTCATGTTTTCAGCGTTTTCCGTTTAGTGTATTTATTAGAAATAGGTGTCTGGCACTGGCAGTAAGCTTGAAAGACCAAAAAGGGGAGCAAATGGACCTGTTGTGTATTTTTCCGAGTTGATATAAGTTCTGGATGAATGAGAGCAAAACAAGTAAGTTCAAATTCAAACCTTGGTGCTTACGAATATAAAGGTGCTTTATCTACGAATGAATCCCAAATTTTGGTGGTCTAAAAAGGCACAATCTATAGATTTGCTAGCATGTTGGCCATATCATGACGATCGAATTCCAAGCTTTATTTGCGACAGAGAAGATCAGGCCATGTTTGTCTTCAAAAGGACTGTATTTCGATGTAACGTGAACACAACAGAACGCTTTTTGTGAATAAAGGGTTTAAACAATGTTGGTTAATCTGTATTGAAATATTCAGCAATATTTCCATCAGTTATTGTGTAACTTACTCAGTTCAAATCAATAAGGACAATAAACATAAAAATCATGCAAATCAGCTTAATTTTGCTCAGTTGAACGGAACGAAATTGATTCGTGTTCGCTGTACCGAAAGGCCAAGTGTTTGTTTTTATTGCATGCACGCCCGCAAAGGCTCTATCTTGCACAGGCCCCTTTAATTGTAAAACAAAGCAGCATTCTCTATATTACGTCACACAACGCTGCTGATGAACGGTTGCAGTGTACTGTATCATTGTTATGAATATATTCATATATTATATTATATATATTATATTATATTATATTATATTATATTATATTCATATATTATATATTATATTCATAACAATGATACAGTACACTGCAACCGTTCATCAGCAGCGTTGTGTGACGTAATATAGAGAATGCTGCTTTGTTTTACAATTAATACAAGAGCTAGATACACAAAGAAACAACACTGATGCTTTAAAAAGGTAAATGATAATGTTTAACTTCATTTTGAAAAATCTACTGATCATTATTCATTAGAACCGGTTTCTTTACTGCTGCACATCAGATGAATCGGCCAGCAAAAATCACATTGTATTGTTTATCCATTTGGGCTTCCTGTGGATTGCGACGGATAAAATTTGGCATTTTGTGAACATCGAACCCTAAGACCCTAGGACCCCTTAGACCCATAGGACCTTTAAATATCAAAGATGAAAAGGACCTTTAACACCAGAGGGTCATCACCACAGATAAGCAATAGACCAAGGTCATCAAGCAGTCAAGCAAGAGGCTGCAGCGTATTGCATGAGCTTCCGCTATTCCATCCTTCGAACTTTTGCTCGTTCAAACATCTTTGTTCAAACCAACGCCAGGACGCTGTTGATCATGCAGAAAGTTTTCAAAGTAGCACGATCTAGGAGATACTCAAAATAGTTCTTCTACATGATATAACCTGTCTGCATGATTCCTGGCATTGGTTTGAAAGAGTGGAAGTTCATTAGATGGAAAAGGGGAAGTTAAAGATACACAACTTCCTGATAATGACCCTCTGGTGTTATGTGTTTCATTCTTTGTACTTAAAGGTCCTAGGGGTCTCAAGAGTCCTAGGATCTTAGGGTCCGGTCTTTACAACATGCCATAAAATTTGACTTAAAATGTTATACAATTGTTGTTCCTTTATTCATCTAGGAGCTGTAATCTCTTCTATTCTGCATCCCTTTTTGGACCTGCCTTGCTGACTGTTTTCAACGTTTAGCCATCTGTTCCTGACAAACTTTCTCTGAAGTTCTTTGCTTTTCTTCTTTGATGTTCTTTGAATGCAATTTCAAACAGGCAATGTAAATTTCAAGGTTGAAAGTGAAGTGATTAAAATTCTCTTTGCATGTTATCCTCATATCGTCTTTGTTCTTATTTCATGTAATGGCCTATTGAATCCCCTTCTCTTAGATATTAACAGAACTGGAATACAGCGGTATTGGTAGAAACAAAGAGCAAAGTGCACGAATGCTGGGTCATCTTGTGTCAAATGCACCAAGATTGATAAAACCATACATGGAACCAATTTTGAGGGTAAGAATCTGATAAAGTAGGTTGAGAACAAATGATTCTTCTCACGTTTATTGGGTTGTATATTAGTGAAAAACCGCAAAAATTTGAATGGTAAAGTTTTGTCTTTTGCAGTCTTTTTACTCAACTTGTGGAAAAATTTAGGAGATACACGATGACACAGAGGATGTCATCCACAGTTGTTTTATTTATTATACACTCCAAGAGAAGCAATGGACAGCCTCTCTCGACCATCTAAGGGGCACTCGGCAGGTAATAGAAGTCACAGCTTGCTAAAAAAGCCAGACTGATACCATACCCATAAATGATAATAGTTCAAGCACTTATAGTGCATCACATTTGCTCAGGGCTCATAAGCGTATTGCAATTTCTTTTAACTAAGCCTAATTGAAATGTGCTAAAAAGAGAAGAAAGTTTACAAGGTTTCATAAAAAATCTAAGTTAAACAATTCATTTAATAAGGTGCTGTTTCAATGAATGCGTCTTCAAACAAATTTTAAAAGTTTCTACAGTGTCACACGCTCTAACCGCATAGGGTAGTCTATTTTAAATCGAAAGGAGCAACATTCACGAAAGCAAGATCACCAGCTGTTACGAATCTGGTCTTTTCTACTTCCAATAATAGTTCACCAATTGCAGATCTAGTGAAACGAGATGCCTTAAAGGTGATCTGAAGCGAAAATTGTTGTTGATGCAAATGAATAGCGCCGTTGAATGATAGAAAATGCCGTTTAAGATTTGTTGATACCTTATCTCATTTTCGAGTTATCCACTGTTTTGTACCATTTGCTGATGACGTCATTTTTTTTGCAAAAGGTAATGAAAGTATACAAGGTTGACCATGTTTCCAAGGAGAAATCTAATAAAAACCTTTGCACGATTAACATGCCTTTCTAAACATCATATTAAGTTATGAGGCAATTTATATTAAATCTATTTCGCTCAGCTAAAATGTTTCCTACAACTTTAATCTTTGATCAGCTACAGCTATATCTCCATATGTTATCCTAGTCATATGCAAACAAAATAACGTCATCAGCTGAAACATAAAATCAGTGGATAACTTGAAAACGAAATGAGATATCAAATAAATTTAAACAGGATTTCTTATCATTCGACAGTGCTGCTCATTTGCATTGATAAAAAAATTTCGCTTCAGGTCACCTTTAAGTAATTTCAATTATTCTTTATGATACTTTGATGCTAGATCTTTTAAGCATTTAAAGGTTATTATACGTATTTTGTATGTCATTCTGCTTGTAATAATCGCTTCAATACCGGTGTTATGTGGCAGTGTCTGTGTTCACCTGTCAACATTCTCGCAGCAGCATTCTGGATCTTCGGTAGCTTTCGTAATTCCCATGATGGTAACCCATATAACAGAGAATAGTTACAGTCAAGTCTTGACATGACATGACATGACAAATGCGTTAATAGGTTTTTCTCTGCAGACTCCTTGGTAGTTCAGCCGCTGATTGAATTGCCATCATTTAATGCAGTTCTACAGGGTGTCCCAAAAAAATTGTTCGACGTTTGATTAAATATGAAAAATAACGAAATAATGAATGGGCTCCCTGTTAAATAACCATATTGCTGAGATTTTAGATTAATTTTAGACGCCAGAAACTAGCAAATCGGCTAAATATTCGAGGAGTTAAGAGCTTTCAAAGATCAAGTTTGTGCGAAAGCTGAAACCAGACGCCCCTAAATTGCATATTTTGTGAAAGTAGAATCTCGTTTATTCAAACAAAATAAAATGGAATTTCAAAAGCATTTTCGATAAACTAGCTTTCTGTAACATTGAATCATGGTTATGGATGGTTGGAGGAATCTTGTTCAGCACAATTTGGAATTGCCCCATCTCTCAATGATTAAGTTTTCATTCCATGTTTTTAGATGCTTGCATTTTTAAGTAAATTTTGGCAACGGTTACAAGAATTAAATAACTTTTGAAGTCCTATTTGGTTTGCTATGATATCGACAAGAGGTGAAACATTGGACAGTCTTCTTTACGTCTATTTCAGGAAGTCTTTTAGGAAACGAAGTCAGTTAGGGGCGTCTGGTTTCAGCTTTCGCACATATTTGAACTTCAAAAGCTTGTATCTCCGTGAATTCTTTGCGGATTCGCAAGATTTTGGCGTCTAAAATTAATTTAAAATCTGAGAAACAGGGATATTTAACCAGGAGCCTGTACCTTTTATCGTTATTTTTCAACATTTAATCAAACGTCGAACAATTTTTCTGAGACACCCTGTATGTATTTTCTTAACACTTTCTTTTCAGGCATTGATACCCAAACTCAAAGATCAAGATCCTAATCCAGGTGTTGTGACGAGCGTATTACAAACCATTGGAGACTTGGCACAGGTAAACCTGATGAAACTCACCTTGTATCTGATGACCTGTAACATGTACCGGGTGCGCCAAAATAAACTATGCACGTTTGGCAGGCCACAATAAATCGTACACTCTACCGATTTTGAGTATTTATGACTTAATCTTTAGCAGAAAGCCTGAATTAGATACTGGGATTTTTTGCAATTTTTTTTATTTTCAGTTTTTAGAGCTAGAAGCGAGTTTCCTAAAATTTTAGTTTTCGAAAACACTGAAAACGATAAAAAAAACAGCGATCAAGTTTTCTAAATAATCGACATGAATTAGCAAAGAGAGAGAGCTTGCTCGTGGCGATTTGCGATTCAGAAATCGATCAATTGTAATCTGCTATACGAGAGTTCGTACTAAACCCCCAAATCCCCCTGAAAACGTTTTCTCTTTGTTCATTCATGTTGAATATGTAAAAATTTGATCGACGTTTTTCGATCGTTTTCAATGTTTTCGAAAATGAACATTTTAAGAAACTCGCTTCTTGCACTAAACACTGAAAACGGACAAATTTGCAAAAAGTCTTAGAATCTGATTCAGGCTTTGTGCTAAAGAGTAAGTCGTGAATCTTCAAAACCGGTCCAGTGTACGATTTATTGTGGCCTGCCAAACGTGCATAGTTTATTTTGGCGCACCCGGTATCTTCAGGTTGATGGGCCTGTTTCCCCATTCACAAGTTTGGATAGCACGAACGAGGCTCGTGCTTCCTTATCCTGTATATCGTGCATTCTTGCGAAATGCTGATGAGATTTGGCCTAACTTCTGAAAAAATATTCAACGAATTGAATTGACCTGCTGTTACGGCTGTCAAAGTATTGAAAACATTTACAACTGTTCTTCAGCAGTTGGTAAGGAGGTTTTTGCATTAATTTCATAACCCTGGAATTGTCCTTTAAAACTATAACGGAGGCTGAACTGAAGCTAACAGAGCCTACCAAACGCTGAGATATTTTAGTATCCTGAGACAGATCAAATTCAATTCGAAGTTCTGTCAAAACTCTTGAAGCGGAAGGTGTATATTTTTGAACATATAATGCATTCCTTCTTCCTAAAAAACAGGTATGTAGTATACATTTGCCCTTTGAAAAACAGCGTTTGCTGAAGGGCAACCCTCTTTAAAATGAAATGAAATGAAATGAAATGAAATGAAAGTTTCTGGTATGCACATGGGTAGTTAGACACTGCTGGTGTGCTTCTATGGAGGAGCGCTGGATAATATGTATCTGTGGAGGAAGTATTCTTTAGTACTGCGGAGGAGATATCGAAAGAACGAAAAATATTCGATATCTCCTCCGCAGTACTAAAGAATATTTTCTCCGCTGATACATATTATCCAGCGCTCCTCCATAGAAGCACACCAGCAGTGTCTAACTACCCATGGTATGCAGCATAATTTCTATTTCATTCTTCGTTCTTGCAGGTTAGTGGCTGTGAGATGAGAAAGAATGTTGATGAATTATTCACAGTTATTATTGAAATGCTGCAGGATGCCTCGTCATTGGTAAAGAGAGAGGTAATGGATGACGATTGATTTTCTAACTGTGCGTTCCGTCTTTTCTTTCTTTATTAGCTGAGTTTCAAAACTCACGTTAATAATCTTTGTAAGAAAGCAAGCCAAAAACTGCATGCACTGGCACGAGTGTCGAGTTATATAGAAAAGCCACAGTTAGAATTGACAATGACCTCTTTTGTAATGGCACATTTCAGTTATTGTCCACTTATGTGGATGTTTCATGATAGGAAATCGAATAACAAGATCAATAAGATCCATGAAAGAGCCCTAAGAATCATACACAAAGATAGTACTTCCAATTTTGAGGAACTATTGATTAAAAGTAACGCGGTATCTGTTCACCAGAGGAATTTACAGCTGCTCCAGACTGAGATTTATGAAAGCTTTAACAACTTGAATCCGGCTTTTATGGCAGAAGTATTTGTTAGCAAAGATATGCCACATAGCCTTCGTGGCAATAATAATCTTGTTTTGCCTAAAGCTAGGACAAATCAATATGGCATTGATACTATCAGGTTTATTTGTCAAAAACTATGGCAGACTCTGGCAAGAGAAATCAAAGAGTCCCAATCATTGGAGATTTTTAAAAGAAATATTAAATCTACCAAAACTTTTGACTGCAGCTGTAAATTGTGTAAAATTTTTGTATCAAATCTAGGTTTTTTTGTAATTAGACTTATGTAAATATTCTTTATAGTTGGCCTTAATTAGCTTAACGCTATTATCTTAGCTAACTTTAAATAAATTGTTTATTATTATTATTATTATTGTTATCTTCGTCTTTTACATGTCTCACATCATTTAGTTTTCTGAGATTGATAATTACTGGGAAGCAGCATGATATTCTTGGTCAATCGATTCGAACTAAATTCTGACTGCCTGTTTGTTGGACCTACTTGTTTGATCTAAGTGTATCTGTCAAAAATGTCACTGCGTCTGCAGTCACCATATAGCGCATGCGCAGTATGGAAAGTGCGATAAAGATATCTTATTGTATTAAGAGGTGCTATACCAACCAGTTCCATCTTTTCAAGATAAAAGGCGCAAAAGCAGAAGTGTTTTGTTGTTTGAGATTTTTTATTTTTGAGACGAAAATCTTATTGTGCGTACAAAGTTTAGTTTAGTGTTGAGACAAATTTTCACACTTAGATCTGTTTTTATTTAGAAATTATGGTGATATAAAGAATTCGAATTCATAAAGGCTTTGACCGTGAAAATAGAGTTGGACAAAAAATTGTCCAAACCTTTATTTCACGCCCTTATGACTTTAAATTCTTAAAATTGACAGAATTTCGAAAGAAAGACATATATAAATGTGAAATTTGCTTTTTTGTTAAATTTTGTACGCAGAACAAGATTTTAGCCTCAAAACTGCAAAATCTCAAGCAACAACAAACTTCCTCTTTCACGCCGCTTATCTTGAAAAGGTGGATTTGTTACGCAACTATAACTATTTTTGGGTGATTTCTGGTCTTTTAGAGGATTCTTACATAAAGCCATTGCCTGCACAAGTAGCTACTGACCACAATCATGATCATTTTAATAATAATTCAACCACATGCGCAACTCTCCCTTGCTGTTGTTTTGCTAGTTAGAATCTTATTTTTATTCGATTGAAAATGTAATGGTCTTACCATAGGTGGCTCTTTGGACATTTGGCCAACTTGTTGAGAGCACAGGGTAAGCAAGACTGGATTTCCTTTGCCTTTATTTGTTATGATCGTGTTTGACCATGGGTATTGTGGACATGATTTGTGTCGATCGTGTCCACAAAACCTGGCCTAAATGTTCCTAAATGAATAAATGTATTTCGTTACCTTGCTTGTCTTCATTTCATTAGCATCTCTGCTTTCTTGCTTTGGCAGTACGTCCTTGCTTGCTTTCTGCGGTTTGTTATGGCCTAAGTTTCAAACTGTTACTGCGCTCTGAAAGTTATCGCCTGAGAACTGCTTCACAGATCGAAACAGCCTTCCAACGACTTAGATAACGAAATACTTTTATTCATTTAGGAACATTTAGGTCAGGTATTGTGACATGGTCGACACAAATCGTGTCCACAATACCCAATAGTTGTATCTTCATCAGTAACCGTTCATACAAAAGTAGGGAAACACCGGGTTTGGCAGAAAATGCCTTCACTGTTTGAAAAATCATGTTGCAAAAACTACATAACCCATTGGCAACAGTCTTCAAGTTAATTTTTGATATTTGACTCATGTTTTTGAATGCTTTTCGTCTCTCATTTCTTGTTAGCCTAAAATCGCTTTCCTCGAATCTTTCATAAGTGTAACAGGTGGACGAACAAGAACTTCACATGTTTGAAATTTCGCTTCTTTGGTTGATAGCCGTAAGGCTGAAGTATTGTTTGTAACAAGGACAGAAGTTCTACCCCGGGCATTCTATTTGTTTGGTTCAGAAGCTGAGCAGTAAGTGTTTTAATTACACCGAAAAAATACCGGGTGAGTCAGAAAAAAGAATCCCCGTTTGAAAGGTCACGGCTCCCTGGATATCAAGACAATTTCGAAGTTCGAAGGTGTTGTGGCGCAGTGGTGTAATCCTCTGACTTTACAGCCAGAACAGTCAGGCGGAGTGGGTTCGATACCCGGTAGGACCCCATCACTTGAGCGTCATGACAGGGGTCGCGGACTCGATTAGGTCTGCTCTATTTCTGCGATCCCAGCGCTTGGCGCTGAAAAACGCAACTTCACCTTCACCTTCACCAATTATATCGGCAAATATATAGTTTTATGGTAGAAATGTTCAAATCTACTATAAAATTTACCTGACTGAAATCGGCTACTCCATTCTGAAATTATGAGGGATTTTCTCGAGAAAACCTCTTCAAAAAACCTTCAAAACGTGCCCAAAATCATGAACAGATTTCCCTAACATTTCTGCTTTAGCACGTGCTTTCCTCTTGGGAGGATGAACAAGTCCTCCCCCTGGTATCGATGATCTATTCAGGGGGATTCCATTCTCCCAAGAGGACAAAATACATTAATTTATGTGAGTGTCATCAATTTTAGAAAGGAAAATGTGCGCATTGTTTTCATTCGTTTTTGCAGGTTTTTTGAAGGGGCTTTCTGCAGAAAATCACCCATATCCACGAGAAGGAATGGCCGATTAAGGCCGGGTAAATTACTGAACCTAATTGAACATATTGGCAATAAAACAAGACATTTTTCAGTACTATTGCTTTGATATTCATGGAGCAGTAGCCTTCCAAGCGGGGATCCTTTTTTCTGACTCACCCGGTAGGAAAATCTAATCAGCCATCAATCCGCTTCTGAACCAAACAAATAGAATGCGCGAGGTAGAAGTTTAGATATATATTTCTTCTTTCGATACATGCTGATATTTGCTCTTAAAACCCATTTCTGGAATGCACAACGAGCGAGCTAGCTACCTGGGTTTCAGGGCAACTTTTGCGGCTTGCTTTGTTTTTTTCATAAGTTGACCGACCAGGCATTGAATTCCTTTGTCTGCAATCGCTAATCGCTTTGTACTTAGGTGTCAATCAAAAGTAGTGGATCCTATTGTAACATTATCTGTCCTTGTTATCGATTGTAATGTTTCTTCTATTTTTCTGAGCATTTGAATATTGGTACAGTTGAATTTATCAGAATTTCTTTCTTCGAAATACACGAAAAATGCACAATTAATCTCCTCACTTAGAGTAACGTGGAAATACATGTCACTTCCCTAAGTGATTTTGACTGAAGTATGAGATCAAATGCTTTATTGCCTGCTTAAAGATGTTATTCTCTGCTCTTAGGAGAATGAAATGTGTTTTAGTAAGAAAATTCTTTGGGTCCACTTTTCAGGCATTTTGAAGTTATGATTTTTTGTAGATTGAATTTGACCTATATTTCCAATGCTCAGAGCGACCGAGGAAAAATCGAAAGATGGTTCGGTTTTTGGATGTCAACTAAACTTTGATTGATTGCAATACCTCATATACTTGCATGACGAATTTTGAAACAAGTGAAGCCCTCTTTAATCATAAAGAAATACCCTTTGCCTAAAAACAGTCGTTTACCATTCCAATGGCTTGAAAGCGAATTTAATAGAACCATCCAAGTTATGTTTTAGTGAAACCTATTTGCGGACGCTCTCCATTTAAGGGCAAAATCGTGCACTGTAAATCATTAAAAATTCTAAAATAAATTAAAGCCTCGTTGAGGCATTGGAGTTGGTATTTTCCGAATCGACTTCAGTGCTTTTGTAGTGAGATTTTTCAAGCAGTTGTCTTTTACGCGCCCGGTAGAAAGTTTTTTCTTTGACTTAATTTGTTTTCTCTTTTGTTTCAGGTATGTTGTTGAGCCGTACAAGAAATACCCTAACCTGCTTGAGGTACTGCTGAATTTCCTGAAGAATGAGCAGTCACCAGGAATCCGCAAAGAGGTATGCATTTTGCAGTGTTCTATTTTCAGCGTACTTAAGGTGTGTTTGGTTGGTAGCAATTCTGAAAAAGGTAGACTTGGTAGACTCAGAATTTGTGTTTGATTGACTCCGAAATTCCCAAAACGGCAGGTTTGGCAGGTTTGGAAGGCCTGCTGAGCCTTTTGCTCCAAAAGGCAGATGGTTTGGCAGACTTTGGAAGGATTCTCGTTTTCATTTGAGAAACTCTGAAAACGAGGCAAATTTTCTTGCGTTGCTACAGTGATCAGTAACTTTACTCTTTTTTGCCAAGCACCAGATTCGTAATCGTGCTTTCAGCTGGACACCTCGTTTTCGTCAGAATGGATCTGAAACCTGCCGCTTTGAAGAATTTTGTGTTTGATTGGGAAATGCGTTACCGTCTCTGCGAATTCTACCGTTTTCAGAATTTGGTAGGTTTGGAAGTACCATTCAAACACACCCTGAACAGATTTTGTGCTGGAATAAAAACTCACATAAAAGAAACTTTGGATCAAGGACCTCTAGGCTGATTATTTGCCAATCAAGCACCTTCTATATAATAACCACTATATAAATGTGGAGGAGGAAATCAGCCTGTTACAGAAGATTGCAAGTTCTTTTATGCGGGCTTTTACTGTACAGACCTTTGCGCAGTGTGGACGCCATTATGACTTGAATATGCGATGCACTCTGTGATAGCGACAGCGACATTATATCAGGTTTTACATTATATACATTATTTGCCTCGAAACCAAGATAGCCCATGTATACCCAAATGTTAATCAGCTTAGCGCGTGGAATAAATTCATTTGGTTATTTAGCCAAGAGGACAAGCACAGTTTAAATCTGGTAGCAACCTTCCTGTTAAAATGTTCCAAGCTGAAATCTGAATCTTGCTTGCAATAAACGAACACAGTTTAATATGCCTTATCATTGTTGTAACTGACATCTTTGTTTATCATGACAATTGATACTTTTTTAATTAACTTTATACTCTAGTAACTTAGTTAATCTTATAGTTATGTTATTTTTGTAATCAGGTTAGAGGCTGTCTTGGCCTGGATACCTTTATTATATAAAAAAATATATACCCTTCCTATTTCACAGTACATCGCTTATTACGTCATTTCATAATTGGAAAACATCCTTCGGAGCCTATTGAGCTTCGAGTCGATTGCTGTCCTCAATATGGAAGAGATTTTTTAGTCGAAACGTAATAATTTATCATTGGTGGCTTAGTTCGTTATTCAATGTCATACGATATTCTGTCAGTCAAAGTGTGGAACCATAAGCACAGAGGCCGACAGGAACAGGGTTCCCAGGAAATTTTTGCAAGACTTTTAAGCTGCAGGAAATTTTTTAAAGGAGGCTAACTTCTATGCTGCGGTGAAAACATCGCAGAATCTGACTCTGTCATGATTGTTATCTTGGAAATTAAATTGCTGCAATAACTTCAGTTGAGAAGAATCTTGACCAAGAGGCTTGTATTTAGAATTTGAAAAAATTGGTTGTTGCAAGTTGCTTTTTGTGCCCATATAATGCTTTCTTTTGAGGAAGGAAGAAAATGGCAACCAGATTTTTATGTGCATTTTGGTTGCTCATCTTCATGACGAAATTCATGTGCACTTTCGTTGCTCACCTGAAGTTATCGTACCTATTTTGAGCTTCCTACCTATAAGCATTTGTTTCATATTATCTCAAGTTTAAACCGTCAATTGTTGGTTTTTGAACTTGTTCAATTTTACCAAGTAGCTTTTGAACTATATTCTAACTACAACTTGCATGAGCTACACCGTACAATCCACTAAATCAATACAGTAAATCCCCACATATGAGAACCCACAAAAATAAGAACCTAGAGGCTGTTTTTCTTAAATTATGCACCTGATAATTAAGAACCTGTGTCAGTTTGATGAAAAATATGTTCTTGTTGCAGGCGTAGCAAAGTTTATTTTTCATTGTCGTTATCAAGTTCATTTTTGTTCCAGTTGGCTGTTAAAGTTTGAATCTCCTCCCCTGCTGTTTGTAAGCTTAGAATTTGGTATTGGGTACATAATTACTTTACCAAAACAAATAACAGGGCTGGGCATCTTTGGTGAAGATTCTAGAACAGCCTACGCAAGGCACTCTTCAAATAAGATTCTTGATACCTTGAAATTGGTCTTGGTACCTTCAAAATAAGAACCTATCTCAAAAAAGTAGGTTCTTATATGCTGGGATTTACTGTATATATTGATTTTATATGAAATACAAACAATTTCGCATGAAGTTTGGATACAATTTTTGCCGTTCCGAGGAAGAATGAAAAAATTGTGTCTGCCTCTGGCATGAGCATAACCCCAACCCAAACCTTAACCTCAACCTTAAGATCCTAACCTTTCATGAGAAATCCTGAAATCCTGTAAAAGTCCTTTTGTTCTTCTACGAATCTTGTAGGGTTTTTAGAGAGCGATACACCTCTCCACGTCTCGAGTTCAACTGACGGCACGTGTGGTATCTAAAATGTTATTAACTGTGTTCAATTTCTAAAATATTTCTGATGTGGTGATCGATTCCTTTTAAGGTTACGCTTGTGCTGTTAGCTCAATTGTTGCCAAGTCATATTGTTTCGAAGATTTTTTAGACATGGTCACATGATTATCAGTTGTTTTAGTTTGATTTTGATATGATCACATGATTATCAGTTTGTCCGTTGTGAAAAGCCAAGCTACTGGTCATGTGTTACTGTACAGGGTGTGCCAGAAAAATTGTTCGACGTTTGATTAAATGTAAAAAAATAATGATAAAATGTACAGGTTCCTGGTTAGATAACCCTGTTCCTAAGATTTTAAATTGATTTTAGACGCCAGAATCTTGCAAATCCGCTAAGAATTCACGGAGTTACAAGCTTTTGAAGTTCAAGTTTATGCAAAAGCTGAAACCAGACGCCCTTAACTGATTTGTTTTCCAAAAAGGCGTCCCAAAATTGAGGTAAATGAAGACTGTCCAATGTTTTACGCCTCGTCGATATCATAGCAAACCAAATAGGACTTCCAAAGCTATTTAATTCTTATAGCCGTTGTCAAAAGTTAGTTAGGAATGCAAGTATCTAAAAACATGAAATTAAATTTAATCAATGAGAGACGGGATAATTCCAAATTGTGCTGAACAGGATTTCCCAAAGCATCCATAACCTTGATTCAATGATATAAAAAGCTGATTTATCGAAAAAGCTTTTGAAGCTCCATTTGATTTCCTTTGAATAAACGAGAGATTTTACTTTCACAAAATATGCAATTTAGGGGCGTCTGGTTTCAGCTTTCGCACAAACTTGGTCTTCAAAAGATCGTAGCTCCGTGAATATTTAGCCGATTTGTTAGCTTCTGGTGTCTAAAATTAATTTAAGATCTCACCAACATGATTATTTTACCTTGGAGCCAATGCAGTATTTCGTTATTTTTCAAAATTTAATCAAACATCGAAAAATTTTTTTTAGGACACTCTGTGATTAAATGTTTAACAGACAATCAGTTTCGAATGTACCATAAGGCTTTGTAATTTTCAACTCTGTAGGCCATACGAGTACTTGGATTGCTTGGAGCTTTGGATCCTTACAAATATAAACAAATACAAATCGGAAGTATCGTTGACTCATCATCAACACCAATCAGTTCCCCAATTGGCAAATCAATGGATGCAACTGATCAAGGTAAGAATTTAAATGGTTTTACAGCAGTTATAAAACCGGGGTTCCCACAAAATGTCCTCTCGTTTTATCCGGTCTTGTACAATAGCGAAGATAAAAGGAACCACCAGGACCGTTGAGAGGGTTTAGGGTGGGGGGGGGGGGGGTAAAGGTCCGGCGCCCGCCCATAAAAAGATCGATCCACAAAAATTACTTATTGCTGGGTAAAGCTTTTTATATCAACTTTACGTAGTCATCTATCTGCCTTAAAACATAGTCATAAGGAAACAGTTTTCTTCTGGCTGTAAAAGTTTGTCCCCTCCTTTAAAAGTTAGTCACCTCGTAAAAGCGAGTCTTTAATCTCTTGATTGTTTACCGTAAATACCGTTTTGTTAATAAATTTATCATGGAATATCTAGTATCTAAACAATTTTTCTGAAACAATTTTTCTTAAAAAGGGTGTTTCACTCATTCTCCAAGAGTGTGAAGGGCGTGGCATCGGAAAGTTTTCGTAGGGGTTTGGTCCCCAAACCGCCCGTAAGACCCGATCTATGAATCACTATCCAGGGCCCCGCCGGCTCTCGACGGCCCTGGGAACCGTGAAATGTGAAGGTGAAGGTGAAGGTGAAGGTGAAGTTGCGTTTTTCAGCGCCAAGCGCTGGGATCGCAGAAATAGAGCAGACCTAATCGAGTCCGCGACCCCTTGTCATGACGCTCAAGTGGTGGGGCTCTACCGGGTATCGAACCCACACCGCCTGACTGTTCTGGCTGCAAAGTCAGAGGATTACACCATACCACTGCGCCACAACACCTTCTACGTTGTCATTTTTCATTTCTGTTTACATCGTTTATGTTTAAAGGTTTGTTATTGTCATTACTTACTTACTTACTTTGCTTACATTACTTACTGTAAGCAAACCCGAGGGTCAATCTTTGGCACTATTTGTTCTAGCTCAACTGCAGCTGTTCTATGCCTTAAATGATTTAGGTGTACATATTCCTGTTTAATTGTTGAGAGAATGAGAAAATACATATTTGAAACTCGCGTTTTATTTCAAGTAACCAATGTCCCAAAAGAGTTTCCCGGTTAAGCACGAAACTTCTCTTAGAACCCACCTTTGGTTTGCACAAGACAAGAGTTTGCCCTGATAGTTTCGGGGAAACTTTTGTGGCTTTGTTTGTTTTGAATTACTAGTTGAGAGAATATCCTTTGTTTGCAGTCGCTAATCGCTTTGAATTGAGGTATCAATCAAACGCAACTGTTGCTATTGTATTACAAAATCTGCCCTTCTTGCTCAGATCAGGTTTAATTTAACTCTCCTCTTCTTATCTTAACTGTTGAGAATACTATCTCAGACTCGCTAGTTCAATGATAGCCAACAATCGAAGATCTCACTCTTAGAGAAAACTACTCAAATAACATTTTCTGAATCCATTTTATTCCACAATCTCATTCTCACTCTACGAATACGTGTGCACTCTGCGAATTCTCAATACGTACTGATTCGCATCACAAATAATAGGATCCTTAAAGTTAGTTAACAACAATAGTTCAAAATCAACCAATGAAAATAAAGAATAACAGGAAAATGAATTAAATCTTATATCAATAGTCTGGCATCAAGCCTACTACTATTTGCCCATAAAAGTCAGTGTGTTTCCGGGCCGCAATGCATGAATCATAACACGAAGGTTACCAACGTAGGTTTACATACTTTGCCTGCTGCGTGTTCCCTAAATTAAAGTTACAAACGCATACCGCTTCCTTGCCTGTGGGAATGAATGAACACGCGATACATAATTTCTACTTCTAAATTCTACTAAAGTTCAATACAAATGTCTGTGCCCTAATGCTTACGCAGGTAGCTGCGTGGGCGCGCTTGGGGTTTCCCAACATACCCCCCTCCTTGATCCATAACCTAGGGATCAAGCATAACCTGTGTCTTCCAGCGTGCGTCTATGGCCGCCGCCCTTGGGGTCCGGTTCCTGCCCCCATTCACACTTTTCAAACTTGTTTTCTGTACTTTCTCATTTTTCTCATTACTCTTCTCGTGCATTTCATCCTTTTTTGATTGGCTTTTATCTTTCCCCCCTCTTATTTGATGGTCTCTACAAGCAATTTCAAGAGGAAAAAGTTTCTGCAAAGGACGATTTAAAATTTCTGGCTTACCACGCCCAATTTTGCGAACCGATGCACCTCTTACCACTCCATCTCTGCCAACAATAATATCCTGCACAATGCCTGTCTTCCAAAATCCTCTCTTTGCACTCTCCTCATAAATCAACACCACATCTCCAATTGAAATTTGTGCTGGAACTGTGCTCTTCAATTTGTGGAATTCTCTGAGGTCAGTCACATATTCTTTTCTCCACCTGTTCCAAAAATGGTTAAGCTTCCTGGTGAGGTAAAGAAAACGTTTAAGGACCTTGTCATTATCAACATTATCAAGGTTTGCATGGACATCAACATTCTCAGATAGAGGTGACAATCTATAACCAAACAAAAGATGTGAAGGTGTCAAAGCTTCCTCAAGTTCATCATAGAGATATGTCAATGGCCTTGAATTTAATGTCCCTTCAATCTCTATCAGTATGGTGTTCAGTTCATCAAAGGTCAACTTGGCATTTCCTAGAACCTTTCTCAAGCACCTTTTGACACTCCCAATCATCCGCTCAAACACTCCGCCCATCCACGGAGAACGTTCCACATTGAACCTCCACTCTGTTCTTCTGGACACTAAGAATTCCTGGAAAAGCTCATCCTTGGGGAGCTTACGCAAAAGTTTGGCTGTGGCTTTGAAGGTTTTTGCGTTATCTGAGACCATTAAGGCAGGCGTGCCTCTCCTAGAAGCAAAACGTCTCAGACAGTTGACAAATGTGGGGGTCTGCAGATTCTCAATTAATTCAAGGTGCACTGCCCTGGTCACACAACATGTAAAGAGAGTAATATAAACCTTGTTCATTTGCCCTTTTGTTCCTTTGACATACAAAGGCCCTGCAAAGTCCACCCCAACATTGCTGAAAGGTGGAGCCTGTGTCACTCTAAAACCAGGCAGAGGGGCTGTAGGGGGTGAAGTGTAAGGCTTACCTTCAAGTTTCCTGCAAAGAAAACAACCATTAATCACCTTCTTTACAACCTGCCTTCCCTTAGTAACCCAGAACCTAGATCTGAGCTCTGCTAGAGTTCCCTTTACCTTGCAATGATGCACTCTATGGTGACAATCTAGGATCAAAAGCTCAGTAAATCTGTGGTCTCTTGGGAGAATAATGGGTTGTTTTGATTCTTCCCCTAAATCTGAATGTTCTAGCCTTCCCTTGCAGACCATTATCTCATTCTGTGTGACAATACCTAATTGCACTTTTGTCTTGTCAAAATCACTCTTTCCTTGCAATGTGGTCTGCACATCTTTGACCCAATCTATTTCTGCACTCTTCAACTCCTCCACACTCACTTTCCCTACAATCAAGTCCTTCCCTCCTTTCTTCTTCAAATTCTCAATAAAACGTTTCACATATGAGGTGACTCTTAACAATTTCCCAAGTTTGCTGAATCTGTCTATATCAATAACCTTGCTCACTCCTTCACTCTCTTTTTCAGCAATATTTGCAATCAAAACATTAACTTTCCTTCTCTCTTCACACACTTCATTTGAATCATCCAATGGCTCGCTGTTAGGCCATGCCTCTTTTCCTTCCTTCAACCATTCTGGTCCTTCCCACCACAATCTAGAATCTTTTAACTCACTTGCTTTTACTCCTCTAGATCCAATATCTGCCGGGTTTTCTATCCCTGGGACGTGTCCCCACTCTTCTTTCTTAGTTAACCTCAAAATCTCATTCACACGATGTCTCACAAAATTCTTCCATTCTCCATTATTTGCTATCCAGAAAAGAGCAGTCTTACTGTCTAGCCAAAACTTTACACTGTCAATCTTCACTTGAGAACTTAATGCTTTCACAACTGTGTCCATTAAGGTGGCTAAAACTTTTGCAGACATTAACTCTAACCTAGGGATTGTTAGGCTCTTTAAGGGTGCAACTCTTGTTTTGGCACATAATAAACTTGTATGCACTCCAGTGGTTGTCTCACACACCAGGTAGATCATTGCACAGTAACACTTTTTACTGGCATCACCAAAGCCATGCAGTGATGTGCTAATAATTTCCCCCTTCATTCCTTCAAGCATGCATCTAGGGACAGAAATTGTCTTTACTTCATTCAAATCTTTGAGCCATGCCTCCCAAATAGCTATCTTATCATCAGGCAATGGGTCATCCCAGTCAAGCTTCTCTAGGCACAATTCCTGGAAAAGAACTTTACCCGAAACCGCGATGGGGCTAACCAACCCTTGGGGGTCAAAAAGGGTTGCTAGTGTGCTCAATATCCCTCTCTTAGTTGGCCTAGCACTGGAGACTTGCCCTACCTTTTCTAGGTCAAATGTAAGGGTGTCTTGTTTGCTATCCCAAGGAATCCCCAGTACTTTGGTCATTCCCCCTGTTTCTTTGGAAAGGCCTAAGGTCTCCTTTGCATATGTGCTTTCTTCATTCAATAGTTCTTCTCCTACATTCTTTTCATTCTCATTCTCTGCAATCTTTTCAGCTAATTTTCTGTCATTTGTCTTCCACTTTCTTAATTTAAAGCCCCCTTCCAACATTCTTGACTTAGCTTTCTCATACAAGTCAAATGCTTCTTCTGTACTGCTGCACCCTGTGACCAGATCATCAACAAAGAATCCTTCTGTCATTCTCACAACAAACTCTGGGTCACTTTCACTATATTTCTCGATGTGATGTCGTAGCACAGCATTTAAGAGGAACGGCGAGGAATTTACCCCAAATACCACCCGGGTAAATTTATAAACAACAATCTGGGGGTCTGTCTTATGAATATCATCAACCCACAAAAATCTAAGGCAATCTCTATCCTCTGGGTGAACCTCTATGTTAAGGAATGCCTTCTCAATATCACCCACTAAAGCTACCCTGTTTGACCTGAAACGCAAGAGAATGTCAAAAATCAGTGGGGTCAGGGCTGGACCAACATGTAAACATTCATTAAGTGACACCCCAGACTTTCTGTCCTTGCAAGATGCATCATAAACAACCCTTAATTTAGTTGTCTCAGCGTTCTCACGACAGACAGCCTGGTGGGGAATATAATGAATTTGTTGCGCCTGCTCTAACAATGAAACCTGTTCAATCACACCCATTTCTACCTGTTCAGAAATAACATTGTTATACATTTCAAGAATATCAGGGTTAAGACGAAGTTTCTTCAGTTGGCTCTTCAATCTACTCAAGCTGTTATTATAATTAGTTGGCAAAGATGCATGACCAACTTTCCATGGCAATCCAACCGAATAACGCTCACCTGTAAACAAAATATCATCAATAACCCCTTCATGCACTTCATCTTCCACTCTTATACCAAGACTATCCAAATCCCATAATTTATGAACAGTCTTATCAAGATCTTGCTTGGTGTTTGTTGCTGGCATTGAATCTGTCACATGATTGACAATAACATTTGAACGATCAGAAGAATGTAATCTCTCACCTGTCAATGGTCCTGAAAGTACCCATCCTAGGGTTGTTTTTACCGCAATAGGCTCGTGTTGCCCCCCTCGTATTGTTTCTCCATTCTGAAATTCCCAGAGAAAATCAGCTCCTATCAAAATGTCTATCTCAAGGGTGTCCTGGTACCTGCAAACATCTGAGAAAAATACATCACTCAAGTGGGAATAATTTTGTTTAATCATTTCTACATGTTCATTTGCGATCGTAGAAATATCAGTAACAACAAAGGCTTCAATAACAGTATTACTACCACCATTAATTGGAGAAAGAGAAAGCTCACATATTCCTCTCTTGGCAACATTCGTTTCATTGCTCCCAAATGCTTTTATTCCCAAACTTTCCTCTCTTGTTGGTTCTAGGCCTAATCTACCTACAGCCTTGGCAGTTATAAAGGTTCTTTGGCTACCAGTATCGAACAAAACCCGTACTCTGCACTCTTTTTTAGCATTCACATTTGCCAAGGCTGTTTGAAGCGCTACTCTTTCACCAGAAGAACCGGTTGTCCCTACCCAGGTGGTCGCAGTAGGATTTAGGACGGGTGCACTAGCTTTGGGTTGCATTTCCTTAGCTAATTGGGGCTTATTCGCGCTGCCTGCACTACAAATAGAGCTATGGTGTTTGCCCTTACACAATCTACACACATAATTTGACCTACATTTATAGACCCTGTGTCCTCCTTTCAAACAATTAAAACATTTAGCATACTTCAAAAGAACTTTCTTACGATCTTCCATGTTCGTTATTTTCTCGCAATCTTCAGCTTTATGATCCGTTCCCAGGCAGTAAACACATTTGTCTCCAGCGGCATCTCGACTTGTCAACAATGCAGCTGCAGTTCCGGTGTTCGTGTTACGATCTTGTGGCTTGTTTTGATTAGGCCGTCCTCCAAAGTTTCGTTCTTGTTGAGGCATCCTCGTTACCGGAAAATGGCTCTCCCTCACCTCCAGCTCAGCAGCTAATGCCTGGATAAACTCATCCACTGTCCATTCGAGATGACTTTTCGGCGTGAACCGAATCATGTTGTATCTCAATGTCTCAGGAACCTTCTCCAGTAGCCATGGCACAACGACGCTCGAATATGATTCTTTGTCCGCTCCAAGAGCCTCGAGTCCACGGAAATGAGTCTCGATTTGATCGTGCAAGTTCCTGAGTCGCGTGACATTTTTCTCGCTGTAGACTGGGGCCAGATGTATCATCTCGTGTATGTGCGTTCCCTTGATCACCGCTGGTCTGGCAAATCTTTTCTGCAACAATTCGACGGCTGCATCGTAATCTACGTCGGTTAGCGGCAATCCAGCTACAACGCTCTTTGCTGGCTCTTGTAGGAAGCTTCGTAGATACTTGAATTTATCGACCTTGGCCATTTCATCATCATCATGGATCGCGCTTTTGAATCCATCCCAAAACTCCTGCCATTCTGCAACCTTACCACTAAATTTCGAAAGTTCAAGTTTCGGAAGTTTCGCTTTTACCCTTCGACGATTAGAGCTGGCATTCGATACATTTGAAGCTACAGAACCCGCTGCTGAATCGGCTATCGATGTTGCAATGGAATTTAAGCTCGCATTCGATACACTGCGTGACAATGATTCCTGCTTCTCACCTTCTTTTTGGGCTTTCAATGAATCTTCGAGGCAAATCAGGCAGTAGGTTACCTTCTCGTTGATATCGCTGGCGTCAAGCATTTCTTTTTCACAAACATCATCCTCTGCATCGTTATCCACCAATCCTTCAAATATCTCCTTGTCTAACTCTTTCAAATGTTCGAAGTTATCCTTAAGGTTGGTTTCGCATTGCTTCAGCTTTCTTTTGTCAATCTCTTCTGGATCTTCCTTTAAGGCGTCGTCAACTTTATTTAGCAGCTTCGTGATCACTCCTCGAATCGGTTTTCTCTTTTTCCTTAATTTATCAACTGCTTCCATTTCGATTACGACTATCCGGCTCGGTGGACCAAATGTTGAGAATACTATCTCAGACTCGCTAGTTCAATGATAGCCAACAATCGAAGATCTCACTCTTAGAGAAAACTACTCAAATAACATTTTCTGAATCCATTTTATTCCACAATCTCATTCTCACTCTACGAATACGTGTGCACTCTGCGAATTCTCAATACGTACTGATTCGCATCACAAATAATAGGATCCTTAAAGTTAGTTAACAACAATAGTTCAAAATCAACCAATGAAAATAAAGAATAACAGGAAAATGAATTAAATCTTATATCAATAGTCTGGCATCAAGCCTACTACTATTTGCCCATAAAAGTCAGTGTGTTTCCGGGCCGCAATGCATGAATCATAACACGAAGGTTACCAACGTAGGTTTACATACTTTGCCTGCTGCGTGTTCCCTAAATTAAAGTTACAAACGCATACCGCTTCCTTGCCTGTGGGAATGAATGAACACGCGATACATAATTTCTACTTCTAAATTCTACTAAAGTTCAATACAAATGTCTGTGCCCTAATGCTTACGCAGGTAGCTGCGTGGGCGCGCTTGGGGTTTCCCAACACAATTTTGATTCCCCCCAAAGGCAGTCTCAGGGCCTGTTTACATACTCCCACCTCGCCTGGATATCTTGCCTAGATGGGATACCCCGGCTACCTATAGAATTGCGTATACCTTTCACTATGCGGTTACATGAGAATTTCATCCCGTCCCGCCTTGCCTCCGCGTGGCGAGATATCCCGTCTAGCCTGGATAATTGTCTCTATGTTAATGGAAACAGGCGGGATCAAATTTGCCCGCTTTGCCTAGATCAAATTGATGTCAATGCGAATGCAATAATGATGGTTCTTTTGTTATGGTTATCGGTGAAACCTGATAAGCGTGGATAACTGCCTCTGTATCACGTATGTAGGAACCTCACTTCTCTTCCGGGAATCAGTAGAGTCTGCACGCAGGCTATCATATAAACACGCGCAATAGCAAACGTATAGTTTACTCACCGACCGAGAATGTGTGTTTTTTGTGTCAATTCTCGCTTTCCTCCTTGCTCCCCTGTGATAAACAGTCCACTGCGAGCACGACTGCGAGGCACCATGCGTGAGCAGCTTTGAAGAATTTACACAAACAAAATGGAGAAAGCAACAGAACACAGGAGAATTGACACGAAAAACACACATTCTCGGTCGATGAGTACGCTATACGTTTCCTATTGCGCGTGATATAAACGCACAAAGAAAAACATCCCCCGGAAGGAGGCAGATTATTTGAGAGTTTTCAACACTGGTTGGAGTTTTATCCCGGCTAACGCAAAGAAAACTTTTTAGCGGAAACTGGTGATTCTAAAGCCATTTAGAAGTTTCAAACCAAGAACAATTTTGGCACAATTTTAGTAGTTGATTTCAGCCCGGGCCGGCATCTGTCATATAATCGCACACCAATTCACCTCGGCCAACAGGGCTGAAATTCCAGCCTGGCTGACAACTCTCCTATTATCGGCCTCTAAGCAAGCTATCTCCGCTTGGCGAGATATCCTGGAAAGGCAAGATCATGTAAACAAACTCCCAGTGTTGTTGTCTGATTCAGACATTGTCTTATTCACATCAGACAGTGGTACGCTTCAAGTAGTATTTCAACAGACACAAGCTTAAGACACAAGCTTAACAGACACAAGTCTTTCATAGCCATTCCATTCAGCACCATTATCGTTTCAATCATTTTTTTAAGATGTTATGGCAAAGAGAAGATGGATGCAAATTTATTTTGGCATTAGCCAGAGCTACTCCATAGACCTTGTATCTATTCAGCAAAAGAGCCTGGATCGAGTGACATTTTTATACATTTTGATACAAAAGGGTTTGATCAAGTTTGATTGAGTGGCGCTAGAGCTTCTATCATTATTGTGCACATTCGAAAATTCTGCCAAATGTATCAAAGTATCATTCGATTCAGACTCTATTTTAGAATAGTTAAAATGTCTGTTGAGCGTAGTAGTAGAGCTAAAACTATCTGATATATACTGCTGCCTTTCCTATGGTACCTTAACTTAATTTGTTGCCTAGCAGCAAAGATATATACCGGGTGCGTCAAAATAAACTATGCACGTTTGGCAGGCCACAATAAGTCGTACACTGGACCGATTTTGAAGATTTATAACTTAATCTTTAGCAGAAAGCCTGTATTAGATTCTAGGACTTTTTGCAAATTTTCTGTTTTCACTTTTTAGAGCTAGAAATGATTTTCTTAAAATGTTCGTTTTCGAAAACATTGAAAACGATCAAAAAACGTCGATCAAATTTTAAAAGATTCAACATAGATGAACAAAGAGAAAACGTTTTGAAGGGGATTTGGGAGTTTAGGACGAACTCTCGTACAGCAGATTACAATTCTTCAATTTCTAATTCGCAAATCATCACGAACAAGTTCTCTCTTTGTCCATTCATGTTGATATTTTAGAAAACGTGATCGATGTTTTTTGATCGTTTTCAGTGTTTTCGAAAACTGAGATTTTAGGAAACTCGCTTCTTGCTCTAAAAACTGAAAATAAAAAAATTCGTAAAAATCCCATTATCTAATTAAGTCTTTCTGCTAACGATTAAGTCATAAATCTTCAAAATCGGTCCAGTGTACGATTTATTGTGGCCTGCCAAACGTGCATAGTTTATTTTGGCGCACCCGGTATGTGTGAAACATTCTCGTAAGATTGTAAACTAGATGTGCCAGCAGACAGCAGAGGCACTCCTCTGCTCTTAATGTTTGGTAATATTTGTATTTGTAGGCTGTTCAGTTCATTTTCAACAGTCTTGGGATGAAAGGAGTCCAGTATTTACCACAGGTAAACAATGCAAAATATATCACCAACTAGCACACAGCAAAAATTATTTTCAGAAGTCTTCTTTACTCACAAGAAGAGAAGAAGTGAATTTGAGACCACTTTGAAAATATTCAGTGGAAACGCCAATCTTGGTCATGCACAACATCAACATATGTTCCAAATCTTTAACTCGGCGTAAAAAGGTGGGTGTAAAATTCAGTGTCCTATTTCTTCTGATTGAATGGCTTGAAAGAAACTTTAGATCCTTATCTATAATTCTACCGTTGGACTTTTTAGAAATTTTGAAGATTTGTCGAAATTACAGCGTCTCTTACATTTCCACTCATTTGAGGTAATGTCGTCATCAAATTTCTAAATCATAAACCAGATGAGTGACAGACTTTTGCTTTATACCATATTGTAGGCATTCATAAACTATGGTTTTCTTCCAAATTATTTCATGTTGCATCAAACAGTTTAGATATTACGGTGGTTTTAAGTTTTTCTGAAAATTTTTCTTGGATTCTTGAAAAAGAAGAAAAACATTCTAATTCTGAAAATATTGAAGATTTCAGAAAAGTCCAACGGTAGAATTATCGAAAAATAGCTAAAGTTTCTTTGAAGTCATTCAGTTCAAAGAAATAGGTCACTGAATTTTACACCAGCCTTTTTAAAGATTTGGAACCTATGCTGTCATGCACGCCTATCATGAGTTGCCATGTCTTCTTTAGGATTTTGCTGTGAGTTACAAAGTCGAAAATTCTAATGAAGTTGCTTCGTTCTTCGTTGTAAACCTTCATTGAAGCGGTAACCAGAAACCAAGCCTGAGATCTTTCCTTTCATATTCACCTTCAGAGACATTAATACTGGAAAGTGGAATTTCACTCGTTTTGCTAAGATGATCACCAGGGGTGGACTATCTTTTGGAGATATTGTATATCTATCAACAGGAGCAGATTGAAAGTGGTTGGCTATAACATAACATGGGCAGATTTTGTAATACAATATTTTTTTATTTTTGTAATCGTTTCATTTAAAGCCCTAAAGACGCGAGAATTACAATGCCTTCTGCTCGGCTCCTGAATCAAATAACCATAATCTACGCGACAGAACTTTAGATTTACCCTTCTTCTTTCGCTATTAGCACATAACTTCTCTTAAAAACCATCTTTCGCTTGCACAAGGCGAGAGTTTGCCCTACTAGTTGCGGGGAAACTTTTGCGGCTTTGTTTGTTTTGAATTACTGGTTAAGAGAATTTCCTTTGTCTGCATCCGCTAATCGCTTTGAATTGAGGTGTCGATCAAACGCAACTGTTGCTATTGTATTACAAAATCTGCCCTTGTTCTGTAACATTCAACTCTTAATTCCTTCCTAATTCCATCGACGTTTTTAGGAATGATGACGTTCCTTCATTTAACTTCATTTTCCAGTAGAATGGACCTTCCTTGGGTCTCGATTTCCATTTGATAATACAAATGACATCTTTCCCATTTTTTCATTCATAACGTGCATAGTTGTCTTGGCAATGCACGACATATCTTTCACTAAACATGAAAGAAAGTTGAATTTCCTTTGTTTAGTTTCGCGCGTTGGTCTACCTTGATCTTAAAGAAACATGGAGAAAATCTGTTCCCGTAAATTTGCAAATGTATAGAAGTTTCTTGAATGTCATAACAGTTTCTAAATCAGATTTTTTTCATTCACATCATTCAAAGGTAAATCATTTTTTTCAGCTGATGCCGTCATACCTGAATGTGATTAGAACATGCGATCCGGGTTTCAGAGAGGCAAGTTTTCCTTATAGTTACCTAGTTATTTTAAAATTTATTTCACTTTAATCTGTTTTAAGGAATTCCAGCTACAGAACGATGACATCTTCCAAAGCCAGCCTCTCTTCGAGAAGACACATGTTTGATATCATATATAAGTGCCTCAGATATTTGATATCATATATAAAGTGCCTCAGATTTCAAATCTGTTTGTGAAGGGAGCAAAGTATTCGAATTCTGATCCTTTTTGTGGACGTTTTGAAGGAAAGCAAACTTGTTCATTGCTTCAAAATAGTATAATTGCTTTTGGTGAAATAGACATACATTAGCAGCCGAGAATATGTTTTGATTTAGATGATTTATGCTTCATGAAATTTATGAAAGATGAACAATCTTAAACGTCAATAAATGCACAATTTCTTTTATAGTCCGGAAATCTCTAGATCATTCCCTAATAGTCGTAAACTAGTATTAAAGGACAAGTCCGGGGTTTCTACAATTAATGTCAAAAAGCAACCTTACCAACTGCCGAACACCAATTGTGAGTTCTTTCCAAGTTTTGAGATCTCTTTCTGTTGTAAATTCGTACAACATTTTTCGTAAGTTAGGCCTTATGTCGTCGCCATTTTGTAAGTTTGCTCGATAAGGCTAGCCTCGGTTTAGAGGATCGATTGTGACGTCGGAAGAGAAGTTTGCACTGATACAGTCTTGTTCAGGTCGAAGATGTGGTCGAAATGACGTTATTAATGATGATGTCATTTCGCTCATTTCACAGATTGAAATGCGCAATTTCGCAGAGAGAGAAGGTTGGAAAAAAGTATTACACACCATTCAAAACATTTTAATCTTTCATTTTATCAAAAAATTATTCTAAGCCCGGAATCTATAGCCTCGTTCAAAATACATGTCAAACAATGGAATGGAGACAGTTGCAATTGTAATATCTGTAAGTAGCTGAAATTGTAAATATTGTATTTTTGTAAATAGTTGGTTTGAATTAGTTGCCCTATTTATAGAGTAAACTAAACTTTGTATCCAACTTTAAATAAATTCTTTATTATTATTATTATTGTCCTTTAACAAAGTGTCTTTAATTTTCAGTATATGCTTCAGCAGTTGGGAAAGCTAATATCAATTGTGAAACAGCACATTCGAAATTATCTGGACGAAATTTCTGCGCTCATCAAGGTTGGTCCGTCTTTATTGACTATCTTCTTTATTGGATATTGATCTCGTGCAATAGCCTGACTTATGTGATGGATCTTCGTTGTCTCTAATTAGAAGACTTGGATGTTCAAAAACATTTCCATTCATATATGCTTTGAAGCTGTTGAAGGGCAGTTTGTATATCAGTCCAGTGAATCCTAGCCTGCGTGCAGCTTCCTTTGATGAGGAGTTGAGGCTGCACGCAGGCTAAGTAAATCCATGACAGGGAAGTTTGCATATCAGAACAATTGTATACCTGGTAAGCCAGAAAAAGTTCCCACTTTCGAAAATTCGTAGCGCCACAAGTACTTCATGGATTGGCTTGATTCAAATTCTAGTTTAGAGCGAAAAGATCGAATTATTTTTGTGATTTTTCTTGTCTTCTTGCGATCACTGCAAATGTAGGTAAATGCAACTTTACAAAAATAACATGGTTGCAAAATGACGGGAAAGAGACCTAAACCCTAAACACTTGATCAAATCGTTAGGACTCTCCTAACACGGAACAATACGCACAGGCGTTTCACCTCTCTCAAGAGTTATTTTACATAGATTCTCCAACAGACACTAAAGATGTTCAATCCCATGGCAATAAATGTGCAGAAGATATCTCTCACCCATGAGAAATTGCATTTTAGGCCCTTTTCAGTCATTTTTCAACCACAAAGTTTTTGCTAACTTGAATTTACAATTTTTTTCCAGTGCTCATAAGAAGGCGAGAAAAATCACAAAAATACTTCGATCTTTTGGCTGTCAAGCAAATATTGATTCATTCAAATCCATCCAGTACTCTTGATGATATGAATTTTCAAAAGTGGGGTTTTTTCTGGCTCACCCGTTAGTAACTGAAAGTTGCAACTTGCCTTTTTTTTATACCGGGTGAGTCAGAAAAAAGAATCCCCGTTTGAAAGATCACGGCTCCCTGGATATAAAGACAATGATATCGGCAAATATATAGTTTAATGATAGAAATGTTCAAATCTACTATGAAATTTACCTGACTGAAATCGGCCATTCCATTCTGAAATTATGAGGAATTTTCTCCAGAAAGCCTCTTCAAGAAACCTTCAAAACATGCCCAAAATCATGAACAGATTTCCCTAACACTTCTGCCTTACAATGGCCTTACAGCAATGCCTTGTGAATACTTTAGCACGTGCTATCCTCTTGGGAGGATGAACAAGTCCTCCCCCTGGTATCGATGACCTATTCAGGGGGATTCCATTCTCCCAAGAGGACAACATACATGAATTTATGTGAGTGTCATCAATTTTAGGAAGGAAATGTGCTGATTTTTTTCATTCGTTTTTGCAAGTATTTTGAAGGGGCCTTCTGCAGAAAAGCACCCATATCCACGGGAAGGAATGGCCGATTAAGGCCGGGTAAATTACTGAACCTAATTGAACATATTGGCAATAAAACTAGACATTTTTCAATATTATTGCTTTGATATTCATGGAGCAGTGCCCTTCCAAGCGGGGATCCTTTTTTCTGACTCACCCGGTAGAATGAAATGAAATATATTACATAGCTGTGTTGACACCAATTAATTGTGGCTCGAAAAACATTTAAACAGCAAGCTAGGAATGCCAACATAGGGCTCAAATCTTTCAAAAGGTGGGTGTGAAATTCTATCGCAGTTTTCTTTGAATTAAATGGCTTAGAAGGAACTTAGGGTTGTTTGCTGTAAATCTGCCGTGGAGATTCATTAATATCTTGATTAGTTTCAAAATGGCGGCATTTATTAAATTTGAGTCCATGACGTCATCAAATTTCTTAATTCTAAACCAGAAAAGCTAGAGACTTCTGCTCGCCACCATATTGTAGACCCTCATAAACTATGGTTTTGTTGAAGGTTATATCATTTTCCCTCTATTGGTATAGGATTTACGATGATTTCAATTTTTTCAAAATTTTCCATGAATTTTTTCAAAAATGATTAAATTGCCACCATTTTGAACAAAATCAAGATATCAAACAATTTCCACGGCAGATTTACAGGAAAGTAGCAAAAGTTCCTTGCGAGCCATTCAATGCAAAGAAACCTGTCAAAGAATTTTACACCCACCTGTTTAAAGATTTGAAAGATTTGAGCCCTATGCTAGGAATGCCTCATTCTTTCAGACCTTTTACGATCCAAGAGATTTTAAGATTGGCATGTGGAGTCAAGTTATGTGAGCCGTTTGTTCTCTGAAGAAATCAATAGGGCGGCTACAGAAATCTAAATTAAATGAAAAGGGTGGTAAACATCCTAGAGGGGGTACTCCCATTGTGGCCTGACAGGGGGTCCAGTCAGGGTTAAAGAGGGCCAAAGCAAAAATCTTGAAAAATACCCTCAAATGGTAGTACCTTTTTACAGACACCCCCAAATGGTAGTTTGTGGACCTAAAATTGGGCCATTTGGTAGCATCTGGTAGCGAAATTTTTCTGCAGTTTTTCAAAATTTTCTGTTGTAAAAACTCAACAAAGCAAGAAAACTTTAGAATTCAATGATAATTATTGCTGCAACGAACATATTGCCATGCGGAGGAGCCTACTGAGTTAAAATCTTATAACTGGTCAAGAATCTTGGAATACCCCCAATTAATAGTATGAGTTTGACAAAAAGGGCCATTTGGTAGCCGTTCCGTCAGACCCTCAAACCCACTGGACCCCCCTGTTAGGCCATAATGAGAGTACCCCCCCCCCCGGGGTAAACATACTGGCCATTTTTGGTGTGCAATGAGTGTTTGAATGATCATGGTTGTATACTGGTTGCTGCATATAAACTCTAATATTGTCATAACTTTAGAGGTCCTTTACATGGAGACCCGACATGAAACTCATGCTGAAATGAACTCATGCCGCCATGAAAATGCAGTCTGTTTACACGAGAGCCGATATGAAACTCATGCCGGCATGAACTCATGTCCCCATGAGACCCGACATGAAACTTTCCAAATACGTCATACATTTTTCACGTACATTTGGTTTTCATATCGCCCCGATATGAAAAAATTGTGTTTACATGAGATTTTCATCCCATTTCCATTGGGGGACACTTTCACATAGTCAAATCTCGTTATGCGTTTGTGTACCCGAACCCTTTTGCATAAGGGTATGCAAACGCATATTACACCGGCATGAGTTTCAGGTGTTGTGGCGCAGTGGTATAATCCTCTGACTTTGCAGCCAGAACAGTCAGGTGGACAGGGTTCGATACACGGTAGAGCCCCACCACTTGAGCGTCATGACAAGGGGTTGCAGACTCGATTAGGTCTTCCCTACTTCTGCGATCCCAGCGCTTGGCGCTAAAAACGCAACTTCACCTTCACCTTCGTGTCCAGTCTCATGTAAAGGGCCTCTTAGTTGGTATTCATAACTTTAGTTGGTGTTGCTCCTAGGGTCTTTCCCAGTGAAAGTTTTGCTCAACTGTAGGATATGTTTCGATCCACTTATATACAATAAATCCCCGCATATAAGAACTTGAAAAAATAAGAACCTGCAGGCTGAATTATGCACCTTCTAATCAAGAACCTGTTTCAGTTTGATAGACCAATATGTTCTTATCACAACGGCAATAAAGTTAATTTTTGATGTGCTGTTAAAATTTGGACCTCATCCCTTGCTGTTTGTAAGTTTAAGAGTAGATATAAGGTTGATATCCTTTGATGATCTTTTGATAAGAATTTACAATAATGAGGCTTTAAATAATACTCATTAAGAACCCTGATATAAATCTAAGTACCTTTGACATAAGAACCTAATTCAGCCTGGCTCTCAAAAAGTTAGGTTCTTATTTGCGGGGATTTACTGTATTCGCACAAAAATTCTTCTCTTGTAGGAGTACTGGACAGTCAACAGCCCCGTTAACTTGCAAAGCACGATAATCCTTCTTGTTGAACAGCTTGCAGTTGCTCTTGGTGGAGAATTCAAGGTAACTTACTGTACAGTTCAAATCTTTAAGCGAATCTGTCCTCTATTGAAGAGCTTGCTTAGTCAGAGATTCCTCCCTTTTAGGAAATGCCTCTGATTTCAAGAATGCCTCATAGCCTCACTACATAAGGACCCTCAACTTACGCTCATCTAATTGAAGTGAATTAATGTTGTTGTTGTCGCTCCAGTTGAGGGCCTTATGGACTAACTCTTCTCAAAACGGCAAAAAATTTCTCGCCAGGAACAAATTTGTTCCTGGACCAATCAGGATGCAAGACTTGAAATAACTTGATGGGATTGGCTGATTCTTCTTCAATTCAAACTTCCCGCCAAAGGCAAACAAAAGCGTTCGAACAATGCGTTCGACTGAACTGCTGCAACGATCAAAATCTCAAAGTAACGAGCGAATTTACGAGATCTTTTGCGCCCCCAAATAACCAAAATAGCACTTATAGGTAAGACTTTTTTGCCTTAATGGCTTGAAGAAACATTCATCTAAGTATTGATAGTTTGTTTTGCAGTGTAGCACTCCAGGATAACCACTTTTTGCGGCATTTTAGGGTCGGTGGTTTTGAGGAAAAAATAGCAGGTAATTTAGGCCATGTCCGTTTCTGGAAGCGTAAGTCCATGAGTCGTAGTTATAGCGTCCATCAGCCTATCAATAGCTATAACCTACGAACATATAATCAGTCTAGATGCCTCATAGGGTCATTTATCAATTCGTCAATGCATTAGCCTTGCCTTGCGTTCACGTGAACTGATGCCATGTCTTCTTGTTCTCTGAGCAGTCTTGAAATAAAGCCTGTTTTCCACGAGGCGGAATTTTTCGCTCGAGCCCTAAATTCTACTCGAGCTTTTTTCTGGACATGCGCAGAGTTCGAGCGCACACTATTTTTTGATTTGCGCATGCCCAGAAAAAAGTTCGAGTGAAAAGTTTCTATTTTGTGTGCAAAATTAAACAGCTAAATGAGTTTTTGAGTGAAGCCTTAAATTGTGAAACGCTTGGAGATTGTTTCAAAGTTGTTAGTAGTGCATTGAAAGATTCAATGCTCCTGTTGTAAAAATCTCTGTCGTGGCTCGGCAAAACTGAACATGCAAATTGCTCGCTTGTCTTGTCTTGTACCGGGTGTCCCAAAAAAAAGTACTCCGGTTTGAAAAATCACCAAAATTTGATTACACGGCCGATCTTCAAATTTCGTCATAAATGACAAAAATAAATGCGCACTATCATTGGAGACTTCAATGATGATGAAAAATCTTAAAAATTTGACTCTTAGGAAAGATTGAGTATTTTGCACAAAAACTATAGCTCAAAATAAGGTTTTTCAACGTGTAAATTTTCTACCTTGCTGTATCAAAAGCAAACATTTTATCATCTGTGAATATTTGTGAGTCTTTGACAAAGCCATTCAAAAAGAAAATTTTACCAAAGGTTTGATAATCAATTTTTGGTGAATTTTTAAACAGGAGTACTTTTTTGGGACACCCGGTATAATGACTGTGAATATCTCTTTTATAGTTTAAATTTTCAGATAGATATGAAGGGGCCATTCCAGAAAGGGGCCAAATATAAAGAGGCCATTTGGATCGTGTAATTTTCCTCTTGATGAGACTTTCTTTTCATACAAGTTAAGGGAATAGCGCGTTGTAGGTGAATGTATCAACGTCGAGTGTATGGTCATTTCACCTGAAGTGGATACAAGCAACGTTAGCTGACTTTGTTTGTTGTATGAATGAGGTATTAAAACGTTTTATTTCGTTGACTTCTAGCTGTACTTACCGCAAATTGTGCCACAGATGCTTAAAGTCTTTGTCCATGACAGCAGTCCGAACAGGACAGTTACAGCAAAGGTAAATATTGTAGTATCATATAGAGAAACCCCAACCTGATAGCATGGGTCTTGAGACATGGGGACTCTGGATGGGGAGGGACAGAGTGACGGTGGCAGTTGTTGTCGTTGTTGTTCTCCCAACTGGGGTTTCTGTTGTAAGGCATTATTGCATATGGTCCTTATGCTCGCCTGACATCCATTGTGAAACCGGCAATAATGACACTAAAATGCATTCATGTATTTTGTCCTCTTGGGAGACTGGAATCCTCCTGAATGAGTTATGCATACCACGGGGAGACGTTATAGAACGTGGTAAAGCATGCTCAAGTCATTGCTGTAAGGTAAACACACTAGTTAAAATTGCTCTTGATTTTAGCACGTTTTTTAAGGTTTCTCAGAGGGACTTTTTCAGAAAATTCCTTGTAAAATCTGAACAGAGTGACCGATTTCAGCCAGGAAGAATTCTAAAAATAACTGAACGTGTTCGCTATTCAATCAGATATTGCAAAATAATATTGTTTATATATCCAGGGAGCAGTAGCCTCTCAAACGCCGGGCCTTTTTCAACTCACCTGGTATAGCCTTGTGCCGCTGCATATTTAGTTTTCATTTTAGTTGTCTTTTCTCCACGTTGAGCTAAAGGCAATGGGGTAGTCATGATATTTTACCCCTTTGGTATCGCCCTTGCAGTGTTGTAACGTAGTTCGTACGTAACGTTTTTATTAATTCATTTTCGTGAAATTTGAGATTGAATATACCGGGTGTCCCAAAATGATGTATTATCGTTTGATTGCTTATTTGTCCATAACTGATGAACCGATTTTCAAAAACTGGTAAAACCACAACCAACATCTTAACATTCAATTTAGCCTTTAGGCAATCAAATAAAACAAAGTTTTTGAAAATCAGTTCATTGGTTATGGAAATACAAGCAATCAAACAATAATACATCATTTTGGGACACCCGGTATATAAAAAAAACAGCAAAAGTAAATGTTATCATACGATAGGCTTACATTTCGCTGTAGTACATGCAACCTTGGTGCTTCGAACAGATTCTTTGTATAATATCCACGGAATCTTGTCTGCCTCTTAAAGTGTTCCAAAGGAAATTTTTGGAACTGGTTGGATTATTCAGATTGATTGCTAGCTTCAGCATCCCGCTGTTGCATCTTGATCTTTTCTTATTCTGTGCTCTCAAAGGCTAAATGTAAACAGAAAAGGTACAGTATTAGTATTTTGAAACGTTTCAAAATGACGCCTTTCAGAAATCCAGCCTTGTCGTGTACTCTTGCGTTGCTCTTGCTTATCCCACTGTTACCTGTAGCTCATATTGGGGCTTTTGAAGAGCAAGTCGTTTGATGATGGATAAACCTAATTGGCTAAGGTTTATTTTCACCCTTTTCAATTCAAGTGATATATCTCTTGATAAAACATATTTTTTTCCTTTAACAACTTACATGTCATGAATATATATATGCCATGAATGCAAAAAGTAAAAAATACTAAAAGTTGATGAGAGTACGTAATATCACTTGAAATGGATGAATAAATCTTAGCCGATGTTGTCTGTCGACTACAGGTCGATTTCATTTTTAATATAAATTCATTTTTAGGCTCTTTTCGTTTTTCATTCTCTTGAGCTAGCTTTTTGCAAACAAGCCTGTTCCAATTTAGTAACCAGGTGAGTCTTTTTTCCCGTGACCATCACTATTACTCATACATGTCTCGATATCCATTGAAATTCCCCGAATGTCTGACCTGGCATCTATTTTGGGACAAACTTTGAGTTAGTTTTAAATGGCCGCAGGGCTGCTGTGAAATTCCATGCTCCCTGTGGCATTGTAATTGTGTGTGGCGGTGTCTAGATTGTATTCGTAGTTTAGATACGTTGTAAGTATTATGAGCATATTAGAAAAAAATAACTTAGATACATTCAAGTTTTCTGAAGCATTTTTCTCTTCAACAGCTGCTGAAAGCGATACAGAAGTTTGGTCCGAGTTTTGATGACTATTTGCATCTTCTGATTCCGCCTGTTGTCATGCTGTTCGATTCGCCCGATACACCACTTGCAGTGCGAGAGTAAGTCCAATAAATTCTGCCTAAAGACGAATTTCTAAAAGCATTGGCTGATTCCCATCGGAATTTTCTAGATTTTTGTTGAAAAGAATTTTGAAAATATATTTTTGCTCTTCTTAAAGCCGAATTCGCCATGATTTTATTCCCATTGTGCCATTTTGGGATATTTATTCAGAATAGGACTTTCGGGTGTTTCTTGCATTTTTTTTATAAGCAGTACAGTTTCTGTTTCACTTTTCATTGTGAAATATATATTTCTGTACATGATAGCAACTACAAGCCACGCCACACAACAAGGACAGATTTTGTAACACAATAGCACGAGTTGCTTTTGTTGACACCTGAATTCAAAGCGATTAGCGACTGCAGACAAAGGCAATTCTCTCAACCGTAAAGTCAAAACAAACAAAGCCGCAAAAGTTGCTCTGAAACCCTTGTAGCTAGCGTGCTTGTTGTGCATTCCAAAATTGTTTTTAAGAGCAAACATGAGCATATATCGAAAGAATAAGGATATATCTAAACATCTACCACGGGCATTTTATTTATTTGGCTCAGAAGCTGAGCAGTAAATGTTTTAATTACACCCAAATAAAGAAGAGAATTGAATCGCCTCCCAATCGGCTTTTGAAGCAAACATATGAAATGCCTGATACAGATATGTAGATATATCCTTCTTGTTTCGATATATGCTCATGTTTGCTCTTAAAAACAATTTTTGGAATGCACAACGATCGCGCTAGCTACCTGGGTTTCAGAGCAACTTTTGCGGCTTTGTTTGTTTTGATTTACTGGTTGAGAGAATTTCCTTTATCTGCGATCGATAATCGCTTTGAATTGCAGTGTCGATCGAAAGCAACTGATGCTATTGTCTTACAAAATCTGTCCATAAGTGGCAATCAAAAGCAACTCATGCTATTGTCTTACAAAATCTGTCCTTGTTGGTGTCAATCAAAAGCAACTCATGCTATTGTCTTACAAAATCTGTCCTTGTTGGTGTCAATCAAAAGCAACTGATGCTATTGTCTTACAAAATCTGTCCTTGTTGGTGTCAATCAAAAGCAACTCATGCTATTGTCTTACAAAATCTGTCCTTGTTGGTGTCAATCAAAAGCAACTCATGCTATTGTCTTACAAAATCTGTCCTTGTTGGTGTCAATCAAAAGCAACTCATGCTATTGTCTTACAAAATCTGTCCTTGTTGGTGTCAATCAAAAGCAACTCATGCTATTGTCTTACAAAATCTGTCCTTGTTACGCCACACTACAATGAATAAATGAACAAAGGGAAGCATTACAAGACAAGATATGTGTCTTAGAGATATTTGTCTACGGAGGAGTTTCCTAATAAACAGACTTATGGAAAGAGACCCCCCCCCCCTCCTAACTAAAGAGAGACCCCCCCCCCCCCAACTGAAGAAAGACCAACGCTAAGGAAGATATTCTTGCTAAAAAAGGACAAAACCAGAACAGACTACCGCGTGCTCAGAAGACAACCCCGTAACAAGGGCAGATTTTGTAATACAATAGCATAAGTTGCTTTTGTTGACACCTCAATTCAAAGCGATTAGCGGTTGCAGACAAAGGAAATTCTCTCAACTAGCAATTCAAAACAAACAAAGCCGCAAAAGTTTCCTTGAAACCCAGGTAGCTAGCTCGCTCGTTGTGCATTCCAGAAATTGTTTTTAAGGGCAGACATGAGCGTAGATCGAAAGAAGAAGGATGCATCTACACATCTGCCGCGGGCATTTCATTTGCTTGGTTCAAAAGCCGTTTAGGAGGCGATTCAATTCTCTTATTTTCTTGGGTGTTATCAAAACATTTACTGCTCAGTTTCTGGACCAAAGAAATAAAATGCCCGCGGCAGATGTGTAGATATATCTTTCTTCTTTCGATCTATGCTCATGTTTGCCCTTAAAAATAATTTCTGGAATGCACAGCGAAGAAGCTAGCTACCTGGGTTCCAGAGAAAAGTTTGCAGCTTTGTTTGTTTTGAATTACTGGTTGATAGAATTTCCTTTGTCTGTGATCGCTAATCGCTTTGAATTGAGGTGTCAATAAAAGCAACTCGTTGCTATTGTATTACAAAATCTGCCCTTGTTCAACCCCGTATAAAATCTATATTTTTGGAATTTTTTACTATCCTTAAATTTGATCGTGTATTGTTGTGTGGAACTCGTTCCCAAATCATTCACTCCTTCTTCCGAAAGAAGATATTTCTCATAAGCTATGAATAATATTTTGTATTTTGACTACAAGCCAAAGTTTCGTTTCATTCCATTTCCTCTAATTCTCAACGTAACACGAATTGCTTAACGAGTCAAATTTCTCTTGTCGCACCCCGATGAACAAGGACAGATTTTGTAATACAATAGCAACATGTGCGTTTGATTGACACCTCAATTCAAAGCGATTAGCGACTGCAGACAAAGGAAATTCTCTCAACCAATAATTCAAAACAAACCAAGCCGCAAAGTTTCCCCTAAACTAACAGGGCAAACTCTCGCCTTGTGCAAGCGACAGGTGGTTTTTAAGAGAAGTTATCTGCTTATAACGAAAGAAGAAGGGTAAATCTAAAATTCTGTCTGGCGGATTTTGTTTATTTGATTCAGGAGCTGTTTTGTAATCGTTTCATTTATGCCCTAAATACGCCAGAATTACAATGCCTTCTGCTCGGCCTCTGAATCAAATAAGCAAAATCTGCCAGACAGAACTTTAGATTTACCCTTTTTCTTTCGTTATATGCACGTAATTTCTCTTAAAAGCCACCTTTCGCTTGCACAAGGCAAGAGTTTGCCCAACTAGTTTTGGGGAAACCTTTGCGGCTTGATTTGTTTTGAATTATTGGTTGAGAAAATTTCCTTTGTCTGCAGTCGCTAATCACTTTGAATTGAAGTATCAATCAAACGCAACCGCTACAATTGTTTTACAAAATCTACCCTTCTTACCCCGATGCTGCTGCTGATCATCGATTTTTTAAACCAATACCCGTGTACCGATTATTGCTGCAAGGTCTAGTTTAAACATCACATTTTTGCCGTGTCGAATCGCGTCGTATTAATTATGACAGAATCAGCCATGTTTAAAAATCTGATTTAGGTAAGCATCGTCGATTGCTGTGTCGGATTGAACTAGAATGGTTACATTGCAATTTTTGCAAAATGCGCAAGCGCAGTGGCTGATCACACGTAGAAATGGCTGACCATGGCCTAGAATAATTGATTGACTGATTAAGCGTGGCAGAAATACGATCTTTAAATCAAGTCGTGTTTCTGCTGTTTGACACAACAGAGCCGTTGTAACGATTTAAAATGGCTGCTGATTTAAACATCGGTTTCATGTTGCATTTAAATATCACTTGGACAATTTAGGAGCATCTATCAAATTCGACATGGCAAAAATACGGTATTTAAACCAGGGCTAAGGGACAGAGCAAAATTCATTATATTACATCGCCGGTGGAGAACAAAAATTCTTGCAAAAAAATCTGCTCGCCCTGTATGAAGCTATTGCCAAATAACCAACTGCCCCGTCTTCCTTTCCTTAAAAAAGTGTCTCCCATATTCAAGGACAACAGATGTTGTAAAGTACAACCGATGAATTAGCCAAAGACCATAACAAAATCAATTCTTGCCCTTGTTGAAAAAATTGACTTTGAAGATGAAGAGAAATAACTGATAATGATTCTTGCAAACGACACACAAGGACATTTTGCGTCATTTTCATACACATCCCAAAATTTCTTCCTCAAAATGAGCCATTTTACATTTCAAACTTCATCTTGAGCTTATAAAAAGTTACTGCCCGTTCATATTGCTTTGTAAAAAGTGTTGACCCAGTTCTGTACGAGCTCAAAAGAGTGGTTGCCCCGTTACGTTTTGCACCGGCCATGTTATAAAATAAACTTTTCACTGTCCCTAAGATATGGTCGTACGTCACATTTCTCTTATTCTATAGGGGAGCTCTCCAGACATTAGAAAAATTATGTGATTCAGTAGATCAACGAGAATTCTCTGCAAGAATCATTCATCCTCTTGTTCGGGTATTGGATACTGTGCCAGAATTGCGTGCAACTGCTATGAATGCACTAGCTGCTTTGGTCATGCAACTTGGACGCAAATATGCAATCTTTATACCTACTGTCAATAAGGTGAATATATTTACAGTTAATGCATTCAGCTTTTGACGGTTCAGTCTATGATTCGCATTGAAGCATAACAGGTATTTAGTGCTCAGAAATTGTGAGTTCTTATCGAGTGATCTAAAGCCCGGTTTCCATGTGATCGCAAACATTTTCCTGACCACGCCCTTCAGACTCTCGGAAAATGTGAGAAACGCCTTTATTATTATTTTGATCTATTTCGATATTTTTGGAAAAGCAACCATCTCAGGCAGCATTTTTCGTAACAGCAGGCATTTTTGCACAACGAAAATTGAAATAGAAAAATACACTTTACGAGGAAGGAGAAGATATGATTTGAACTTTAAATATAGGGCTTTTCTCGAAATTTTCAATAAAGGAATTCAAAATTCAAGAGGAAAACCAGTTATCATAAAAGTTCCAAGTCAATGAAAATTAACTCCTCCCCCCCCCCTCCAAATTTTTTTAACGGATTTCGATCAATTAGAAAAGTGACCTCCGGGAAAACTAGGGGTGTCCACCCCCCCCCCAGTTCACCCCGTGGCGACGCCACTGAATGCAAGGATTGCACAAATTTGTGACCAGTGATTGTTGCGTCGAAATGGAAACTGTCTGTTCAATTTTGGAAGCGACTGTTGCGTTGTAAGCGATCCTTGTGTTTAAGATTTTTGATTGAAACTGAATGAGCTTGAAATTCAGTGATCGGGCCCTCTTTTTCAACAGTATGCCAATGTCGTCCTTTCCCGCTGTTTCAAAAATTGATTTGTCGCCAAACTTTAAAAGAATGTGCGATCGTTGTGATAAATGGAAACTGCATGACGCAAGGATCATTGAGAATCCGACAGCCCTAGTAACAGTCGGAAATCCGGGGAGTCCTCCCAACCCGGCCAAATTTTTTGACCAGAAGCTGCATTTGGAGCCGATGCTCGATGGTTACGCAACTAATTTCAAAACAGAAAAAATTGTACAAGAGATAACTCGTTTGTGAGTCTTATCATGAATTTGGGGTTCAATATTGCCCCCAGGGGCAGAGCGCGTGGGCCGCGAAAATTGGGGAAAATTTTGGCCTACCCCATTTTGGGCCGTAACTCCGTTTTGCCAGGGGTGAACGGCCTCGGAATGTCAAAAATCGACGGGAAACCGTATTCTTTCACAACAACACTTTTAATCTCGAATTTATCTCTAAAATTCGCAGAATAACGAGCCTTTCTTTTTTCAAAGCTGTAGGGAAAATCCCGAACATTTCTACTTAGGCCCTTTTTCCTCCCAAATGGATCGTGCTCGTTTTCCTACTAAATGCACTTGCTAACTCCAGATTAATGATTAAATACCTTAAAAATCAGCTGATCGTTTGTTTATGAGCCCTACTCTACAAATCGATCGTGGGAAATACATCGAATAAGATATTCTGAAGTGGAGAGGATTCCCCGATGTTACTAGGGCTGTCGAAATTGGCCGCGCTCGCCTCAATCCCTTTTTCCTAATTGGCAAATGGTCTATTGCTGGTCACAAATTTGTTTTATCCTTGCGTCTCCAGCCTTCCTTGCTATTGTATGGAAACCAGGCTTAAGAAGTCAATTTGATCATGCTTGAGTTCCATACAAATCATCCTTCACTAAAATAAGCTTTGATTCATGCGTATCTAGCTTTGATTTTAGGTGTCTTTGCTCTACCTCGTTGAAATATTCTGATTTCTAACATCAGTACTTTTGACTCTTTTTTTGCGGATATCAGTCAATTGATCCCAAGCCGATCGTGTATCGCTTCGATATTTCAACTATTTAGGTCTTTCGTGCAAGCACTGGAGCACAGATTTCTACACATATGCATTACTAATTATTATTATTATTATTATTATTATTTCTTTATTTTTAGTAGGCTAATTTAAAAGAATAGCTACATTACAGCTAATTATGGCCTACTTTAAAAATTTACAGATACTAAAACAAATTCATAAAAAAGAAATGTACAATCCGTGTATATTTACAAAAAGATTATATGATAAAAGGATCTATCCTGTTAGGAACCCCACTTTAGGAATATAAATCTTGCAGAGCCTACAGTTGCATTTATCACCTTTCCAGCATCTAATTCGTTTTTTGAAAATAGGAAGGGTATTGGATTGTTTTATTTCTAGCGGTAATAGCTGCCACAGTTTATTTCCAAGGTAGGCTATGCTCTCAATTCCAAATGACGTTGTCCGTACCTTTGGAAGTTGAGCATCATTGCCACGCCTTAGATTGTAGCTAATATTTCGTTCCGCGAAAATATCCTTCATGAAAGGTGGGTTTAGATCGAATTTGGTTTTATACATTTCTGTCATTAACAACTGTAGGTTTCTTACATGGATTGGTACCGATTTGGTCTGTTCCAAGAGAGAGCGAAAATCATTTCCGTAATCTTTATATGCTGTGCGTAATGCCCTTTCTTGTGTGCGATTTATTCTATGGTCCAAAGTTCTATCATAAAACATCCAAACAAGTGGACAGTTAAACTAAATTGAGATAACACAAACGCCCTCATTAACTGCTGTAGTTTTTTAGTGTCCATGTAACGTGATATTCTGGCGAGAGCATGGAGTTTTTGGCCAGCCTTTTTGCAAAGAGCCTTGACATGTTGTTTGAAAGAAAATGACCGATCGAAAGTTATGCCGAGAAGCAAGACTGAATTATGTTTTTGCCGCTGACCGACAGGACCTTGCGCCCCCGCATTTAGTTGGAATCTGTGAATCTGGAAAGTTGCCAGGAAAAACAAACAATAGACTTTCGAAGATTCCGGACCCCTGGGAATTGGCCTATTGTCTTCGGTACTTGGCTAAATGCACAGTTTGGAAGTTACAGATTACTTGGACGAGAGCTGAAGTTAATCAAACATTTTAAAGGGCTCCAAACACGTGGAATAGATGATTGTCACTTCAGACGAAGAATTCAAGGATTTAATGTTTTGGAAAATACTCCAAAACTGGCCGCAGCCTTTTCACCATCATCTCCGAAATCCTTCTCCAAGATCTGAGCAACATTTTGAGCCAGGTGAGCTATTCGGGAAAATAGGGGATCATACTTCAATTTTTTATCGAAGTACCGGTGATCTTCACATGGTTATCGGCCTAAGTATTTTGGTCTGCCAAAGTAAACCCTCCTAGTGTTCAAAATCCTTGAAATAAACAAGCAGTAAAATTATTTTTGAAGAGGTAGATACTTTGTTGTTTATTTCATTGAATTGCAAGCCTATTTGACTCTTCTGAGCCTCACAAGCCAAGAAATTTCAAGGTTACTAGATTTTGGTTCAAAAATAGTGAGGAAAAATTGATCGAATTTCTATGTAATTTGCAAAAAATCTGGCCGCAGCCTTTTCAGGAAACTTTTTGTATTGATCGAAATTTTATTTGGCTGTCAGAAAATCGTATCGGTACCGCCGGGAAAATAGGGGATGACATTGTAAAAATTAGATATCTACGTGTTGGTTTTATGCTGATTTCCCAGCCAGCCATCTTTGTTTGTTTACAATCTAGCAGCCGCAAACAATGGAGAGCAACGACAACAGCTCCAGGTCAAGTCAAAATTATACCCCCGTCCTTAGCCTATGTTAGTATTGATTACTTGATGTTTGGTTTGATGTACCAGGGGGTCAGTTTATGATAGATTAGGCCAAAATTCTCGTTGTTTTGAAGTATATCGCAAATTTCTTGTGACATTGATTGCATGTTTGTATTCCCTTTATGGCAAATTGGTCGTTGAGCAAAGCTAATTTTTTACATTTTACAGAACAATTTTTACTTCAAGGTAAGCATGACTGCGTTCAGAAAATATTACTCGCTCATTGTCGCAGTGACGCACGTCGGGCGGGAAGTTTTAGTCCATCGAAGGGTTAGTTGAGAGAGCAGAACTCCAGGCTTTGCAAGAGATTTTTATTGCCCAGAATCAAATAGTTTGATTTCTTTACAACACTGGCTTGCGATTAATAAACTGGGTAAAACTCCGCGGGTTACTTGTGTGTATAACTGTCTTGTTTTTGTTTTGGGATGTTCTCCGTATTTCAGGTATTTCAGTTTAAGCTCTTTCCATGTGACCTTCACCTATGCTCGTTGTTGTTGCTGTTATGGTTTCAGCTGTGGTCAGTTCTAGAATTGAGGAAAGGAGCGTTTGTAATAATTCTGATTTCCCCATTGCCTCGGTTTCGAGGGATATCTGCGCGCGCATAAAAAACATAATTCAGTCTTGCTATGCCGAGAAGATTTTCCTCTGTACTTTCTTTCACACAGGTCTCGCCTATTGTAATTGATATTTCATTATTTCCTTTTGCACCAAAAATCATTAAGTGGCATTTGTCTTCATTTAGTTTCATAAAGTTGTTTGGAAACCATTCAGTTATTTTGAGGGCATCATTTTCTAAATGCATGATGACATTTTCGATGTTAGGACCACACGCATAAATAGTTGTGTCGTCAGCGTAATTACAGATTTCCGTTTCCTCTAGGAACATGAAAAGGTCATTCAGGTATATATTAAACAAAAGGGTTCCTAAGACTGAACCTTGCGGTACTCCTCTGACGGTTTCTGTCCATGTGCTGAATGAACCGTTAACCTTTACCCTCTGCCTCCTGTCAGTGAGATAGCTATGGATAAACAGCAATGCAGATCTACTGAAACCATATGCATTTATTTTTGCAATTAGCAATTCATGATTCAGGCAATCGAAGGCCTTCGACAGGTCCATCAAGACAGCACCTGCGACACCCCCATTGTCCATTGTCTTTTTGCAGGCTTCCACTAGACGTAGGAGTGCATGCTGTGTACCACAGCCTTCTCGAAACCCACAAAGGAGTGAGGACAGGAAACTAAAGTAGACTAATGTAGATCAAGCTTCTATCTTTTATCTTACTGCATAGTAGAGGTTCCTAGATGTGATGTCGAAAGATTCTAAACCTTGGTGAATGAAACCAAACGCTCCCTGTTAGAAAATCAACTTTCACTGAACATCACAGGCATGATTGGTAATCATTTTGCGTAGCCAGCGTGTTCAACTAGGGGACTGTTCATTGTTTATAAAGGGGTTGGTACCGAAGAGAAATGGGTTGGGTAAGAGAAATTTTCTAACATAAAAAGGTTGGGTAAATATTTTTTCATGTAATTTCAAGGTGTTGGGAAAACAATTTTCCACCAATTAATGCCAAATGTTTAAAGTCCGAAATTATTAATATCATCATCAACACCACCAACACTATCCATTTCACTTTCAGTGTCTACTTTGCTCATCTTTGTCATCGATATTTACAGTATTGAATTGATAATTTACTTCGTTTGACACTGAAACCATGTTTATAGGTAGGGGTTGGGCAAAATTTTTTCAACCTGAAAATTGTTGGGTAGATGTTTTTGCTGTCACTTTTAGAGTTGGGTAAGAAGATTTTTTGGACAAGAAAACATTTCTCTTCAGTACCAACCCCTCTGTGAATAATGAACAGTCCCTAGACTTAAAATTAACTTAGCATAAATCAGCCATTTTGCCCAAAGTGATGGAGGATGGAAGATTATCTTGGCTCCACAGACCTTTCAAAAGGGGCTGATTAATTTCTTGTGCAAATTGCGTTCATTTTCTTCCTTGCAGCAATGACTTAAAGGTGGTGTGAAGCGAAAATTTTTATTGATGCAAATGAATAGCGCAGTTGAATGATAAAGAATGTCGTTTAATTTTTTGATACCTTGTTTTATTTTAGAGTTATCCACTGTTTTGTACGATTTGCTGATGACGTCATTTTGTTTGCAAAATGTAAAGAAAGTATACAAGGTTGGCCATGTTTCCAAAGAGAAATCTAATTAAAAAACTTTGTACAATCAACATGCCTTTCTAAACATCATATTAAGTCATGAGGCAATTTATATAACATCTATTCAGCTCAGCTGAAATATTTCTTACCACTGTAACCTTTCAAAAATCAGATACAGTTATATTTCCATATGTTATCCTAGTAATTTGCAAACAAAATGACATCATCAGCTGCAACTTAATATCAGTGGATAACTTGAAAACGAAATGAGGTATCAAAAAAATTAAACGACATTCTTTATCATTCAACTGCGCTATTCATTTGCATCAATAAAAATTTTCGCTTCACACCACCTTTAAAGGGATTGTAAGCATATAAAAGCGGCTCAAGCCACTTGCGGTCACAGTCTAGCCAATCACATATCAGTATTTCCTGTTGACTTCGATAAGTTACCCAAATATGGTGCGGAACGTGTTACGGCCTATTTTTTTGCACGGCTGTTTTCATCAAAGGCTTAGAGGCCCTTTACATGAGAAATTTCAACCCGAGTTGAGCTGAACACGGGTTGAGTTTCAACTCGGTTGACGGTGTAAGCCTTCATCACGTTTAGATGAAGGAGGCCGAGTTGAAACTCAACACGGGTTCAACTCAACTCGGCAACTCAACCCGTGTTGAAATTTCAACACGGGTTGAAATTCTCATGTAAACGCAACATTTTTTTTAACTCGGGGCGAGATTAGAATGTGAACAAAAGAGATCGAATCTATTTCCGCAATCATTCAAATTTTTGAATGGAGCTCACATTTCTTCTTCTATTGCTCGCAACCATGCGACCTAATCTCAACCCGTGTAAACGCAAGGCGAAATAAGCAATGCTGTTAAAACTCAACCCGTGTTGAAACATGGGTTGAAATTTATCCTGTAAAGGGCCTCTTATATATCCTTAGGACGTTTATCCTCTTGGGACAAAGAATAGACCTCGTAGCTATTCTAAAAAATAATCTGAATTGAACGATATTTTATACATTTTGTAGAATTTTCTAATGTGCACTAAAATGATAGAAGCTCGAATGCCACACGATCGAACCTCGTGTATAAAACTTTGATCCAGGCTCTTTTTTAGAATAGCTAAAAGGTCTAATGCCACATAATTATTGGTTATGCTCTTAAGAATATTTATGAATTGCTTTTATCTGAATTTTACTATCCAAAGGTCCTGGCAAAGCACAAGATTCAGCATCAGAGATATGACTGCATGGTTGCTAAGATACAAAAGGGAAGCATTTCATTGGACTACGAAACAGACCCGTTATTGCGCCATCGCAGCTCAAAATCAAATTCTGGTGACGATTCTTCTTCGCAAGGTCAAAGTGATTCAGTGAGGAGATTCCCAATGAGTGCAAACACCCTGCAGAAGGTGAGCAGGCCAATATGGTAATTCGATTTACAAACCGCTCGAGAGGTTTCTAAAATCCCCTTATTGTTCATTATCGTAAGTGTGACAGGTTCTTTCATGATGAATTGCCGTAAGCTTTCTCTCAAAATTGGAATGGTTACCTATAAAAGAACGAAGGGAACTAAACCTCCTAAAATCAAAATTTAAAGCCATTTATTACGAGTCCTGGCCAACATTCTTGATTCTAGTATGGAAAAAAATTACCAGAGAGCTTTGATCAAGCAGTGCAAGATCACTTGTGATCCCAAGGGAACCAGAACTTTCCAGGATCGTGCAGCAAAACTGTTCAATTCTTTACCAGAAAATATAAGGAACCTTTGCATCTACAGTAAATTTCTAACATTATCGAAAATAAGACATAATGTATTAAGTTAGTCTAAGAGTTCTTTTTTAACGTATTATGGACAATATTTTATTTAGCACTTAGCAGAGAATAACCATGTTACGTGGATCTGTTAATATCCATTATTGTTTAATGGATATTCATTGGATGTATAATACTATTTGATTCTATTTAATGGATATTTAATGGATATCTATTATTATATTATTGTCATTATCATGATTATTATTATATCAAAGATGAATTAAAGAAGGGTAATGGTCTTGAAAGTATCAATTGGATACCAAGCATAGGGCTCAAATCTTTCAAATCTTTAAAAAGGTGCGTGTAAAATTCTATGACGTTTTTCTTCAAACTAATTGGCTTGAAAGGAACTTATTGTAGTTTGCTGTAAATCTGCCGTTGAAATTTTTGTATCTTATCTTTTTCAAAATGGCGGCAATTTCAAAAATTCATGGAAAATTTGAAAAAATTTAAAGCATCGTAAAAGTCCTAAACCAATAGAGGAAAAATGATATAACCTTAAAGAAAATCATAATTTATGAAGGTCTACTATATGGCAGCAAGCAGAAATCTGTATGTTTAGGATTTAAGAAAGTTGATGACATGATAGCCTCAAGTTGTGAAACTAATCAAGATATCAGTAAATTTCCACGGCAAATTTACAGCAAAAAAACCCTATGTTCCTTCCAAGCCATTTAATGCAAAGAAAACTGTAGTAGAATTTTACACCGATCTTTTTAAAGATTTGAGCCCTATGTTCTGGATACCATAGATTCCAAATATTTAAAAAGGTTGCTGTATAATTCTATGACCTGTTCTTTGAATTGCATGGCTTTAAATAAACTGTTGCTAATTTCTCGTAATTTTACTGTTGGATTTTTCTGAAATCTTAAAAATATTTTCAGGATTAGACGGTTTTTCTACTTTAATAAGAACTCAAGAAAATTTGAATCGTAATTTCTAAGCTGTTTGTAGAAACGTGGATAGTTGACGAACAACTTTGCCATAAGCAAAGCATCCAAGATAACCGAATACATCAAAGAGCAAAACGTTAAGTGCGTTGCAAGGTTCCAAATCTTTATCTCGGCGTAAAAAGGTGGGTGTAAAATCCAATGACCTATTTCTTCTGATTGAATGGCTTGAAAGAAACTTTAGATACTTATCAATAATTCTACCGTTGGACTTTTCAGAAATTTTGAATATTTTTGGAAATGACAGTGAATCTTACATTTCAACTCATTTGACGTCATCAAATTTCTAAGTCATAAACCAGATGAGTGACAGACTTTTGCTTGATACCATATTGTAGGCATTCATAAATTATGGTTTTCTTCAAGATTATTTCATGTTACGTCAAACCGTTTAGAAATTACGATGGTTTTAAGTTGTTTTGAAAATTTTTCTTGAATTCTTGAAAAAGAAGAAAAACACTCTAATTCTGTAAATATTGAAGATTTCAGAAAATTCCAACGGTAGAATTATAGAAAAATCGCTAAAGTTTCTTTGAAGTCATTCAGTTCAAAGAATTAGGTCAATCAATTTTACACCAGCCTTTTTAAAGATTTGGAACCTATGTGGCACTAGCATCCAACAAGGCGGTTGCTAAGAGAATTACGGTTTCAAAAGAAAAAGTTTGTAAAAGTTTAGAATATCATATAAAAAGCGTTATTGAAATACAACAAGAATAGAAAAAATCAATTGAATCCTTCCTAAAAGATTGTCTTCTAACAACAAAAGTAAATTCTTTTAAATTGAAATACTAAAATGCAAATAAAGTGAATGATTTTCACAAATTAATACTTTTCCCAATCCTCAACTATTAAAAATCTTTCCTTTGCAAATTATTGTATTTGCACTGCTTAGAACAACATACAACATCCTTATTCCTTGACCAAAGTCAGTGTAATGTGAAGAATATTAACTACGTAAAACTGCCAAGGATATTGGTCCCTTGATCTGTTTAAAGATGTTGACATAAATTCCCACTCTTTTGATAGTCCTAGAGCACATGATTCCTCTTACGCGTTTTATGGTCATTTTTAGGCCTGGGTTGCCGCTCGCCGTGTGTCAAGGGATGATTGGACAGAATGGCTTCGTCGTCTAAGTGTTGAGCTGCTGAAAGAATCACCCTCCCCAACATTACGTTCATGTCAGGTGCTTGCTCAAGAGTACAATCCACTAGCAAGGTAAGTTTCACTAAGCTGAAGCTCCCACCTTTCCACAGTTGTTCAATGCTTTTGTGAAGAAACTCCTTCCAAAAATATTTTGAAAGCATGTTAAAGATATTTTCCAGAAGTCAAAAGGAGAAAACCAATAAACGGCTCTGCCTGCAAGTAATAATCATAGCATTTTTTTCGTATGAGATAACAGTTAGCTCTTTTGAAGCTTAAAACGATTGCCACGTTACATGTGTGTAAGAAAACGTCCTCGATTTTCCAAAAAAATGTATCAAAAGCTACCTCTATAAAAGGTACTGGCAATTTTGTGCTTTGATCTTTATCCATGATTTTCCATTCTAACTTATTATACCGTTTTGTTGTTTTGTTGATAGGGACCTCTTCAATGCCGCTTTTGTGTCGTGTTGGTCAGAACTGCAAGAAGATCAACAGGTACTTGCGAAATAGCATTACGAATTTTGATCATAACGAATTCACATGATGTATGAAAGATGTTTTCAATATTTCTTCATGGCTTCTTAAACCAATATACTTATTTCGAATAATCATCGAATGAAAATTACGTTTCATAAGCAATCCTTTTGGATCGTTTATGCAAAGTCCAACTCAATATCAGATTCTATGTTATAGTCCTTTGTTACGATCACAAAGTTGCTGAAGGCTTTCGTGTATGACCGATAAGGAGAAAATACTCAGTAGCGGGCACAAGGAGATGAAGAGTGCGGTTGCTCCCCAATGTCGAGGAGAACAATTTGAAAGCAATTAGAATAATCAATGCGTTTTAATTGAAACGATATTTCAACTGCCAATACCGTCAGAAATATTGGTGACAAGAGCCCAATCAAAAAGGCTGAAAAGATCAACTGTGCACATATTTAAACACGATAGACAAGGCATAAATGAAGTTTTGCTTATGGTTGGTAAGGAAGATGTATAAAGATTTATTTAATGCGGCTTTTGCTGGAATGATAGTCAGCTAATAGCAAAACAGACCAGCTGTTGATAACATCTGCGCACTTATCTAGAACTAGCAAGTTAATTTTGTATTGAGACACTCTATTGGTATTGACAGTCGGTCTTATCTGACAATCAATACGAGTTCGACGAAAAGACGAAAAATCCAAATGACAAACAAACATCCTCTATCTTGTCAAATATTCAGTTGTTGAATTTTATTTAACTGTTTTCTTCTTTCCAGGATGAACTGGTCAGCAGTTTAGAGCAAGCTTTGAAATCACAGAATATCCCCGAAATCACACAGACCTTACTGAATTTGGCAGAATTCATGGAACATTGTGACATCAAGGTAATTACAATCTCGTTCGTTAGATTTTAATAAGGTAAATTGATTTGCAAATTTTATAAATCTGTTCTTGTCCTTCCTGAGAACTCGATTGAAGCATGGCAACGTATTCATACTTTTGGATTAAATGTTGTCACTCGTGCAAGCTGACAGTAGGAAATTATTAGGGGGAGGGGTACTGCTTTGGATTTCTGTTTATCTCACGCAAATCCAACAATCATTCTTGCTATTAGAATAATCGGAGTGGCAGGCCTCATTAATGTTCTGGAGTGCATGAGCGCCGCTCGGAGACACAAAATATCACTGCACTTTAGTTGCTGAGACCTTTACTGTACTCATAGTGTTTTGATTGCAGGCACATTTGGTGATGCCTGGGGGTGGCTGTTTTACAATAAAGACATCTGAAGACATCTGATGTCACGACGCACATCATTAATTGTTCGTCGTTGGTCTTTTGCTTTGTTCCTCTGTTTGTAGACAAAAAATTTGTAAGAAGATGGAGGCAAAGAAAAAAGACTTTAAATCAGCACACTAAGGCCTTTCGATCTTATGTTCTCTTCAGAGTGTGACTATCATTTGAAAGTGAAATCTATCGTAACGATTTATATAAACTTAGGACTTATAGACATAGGAACAGTTTATATCATTTTCCAGGTGCTTATTAGTAACTTTCTCAATTACAGATCAAGTATGCTTGCCGCTACACTCTTGGTTTATTCTTTAAGCGATGGGATCTTCTTTTGCAGGGTTCTTTCACGTTGAACATAGAGCTTCTTGGGCAGTGTGCAGCGAAATGCCGCGCATATGCAAAAGCACTTCACTACAAAGAAGAAGAATTTATCACGAAGGGACCAACGACTGAGACATTAGAGTCATTGATCAGGTGAGAATTCGAAGAAACAATCTTAATAGACCTTTTAGCTATTCTACAAAAGAGCCGGGATCGAGCGTTATTTTCATACATTTTTATACGTGACGTTCGATCGAATGGCGTTAGAGCTTCCAGCACTATTGTGCACATTCGAAAATTTTACAAAATACCGCAAAATATCGTTCGATTCTGATTCTTTTCAGAATAGCCAAAAAGTCTAATTCAGACACATAACAACGAAGTTCGTTTTGTAATGTGAATTGGTGGTATTTTTTGCAAATCGGCTGAGAGGCTGAGAGCTAAATGCTTACTGATTTGTATGCTACAGAAAAGCAAATTGTTTGTAGTCTGAGGTGCTAGACTTCTTTGGATGGGTACATTTGATGAACCAACATATTGTTATTACCGTAAATGGCAGTCACCGACACCTATTGAATTTGAAGTCTAATAGTTGATATATTTTGTTTGGGGTTGTAATGCAAAAAAATAGATCGCACCAATGAAATGCATATAAAACGGATTCTCTTCCAATCGAACTGGCTGTCCACACGTTCATCATCTTTATTTTTACGATTTACCATGCACAGCAGTACGAACTGCAATTACTGACTCGGCAGGTTTGTAATCGTGAATGAAGAAAGGCAAACTTCAGCTGCGAATACTACGCAAGCCTTTATTGTCAACACATTCAACCGCCATACGGTCTGTGGCATTTCCTCATGTGCTACACCGTTCTGATCATGCTTGTCGCATATTTGCTTCAGTTATGTCTTTGTTTCAACCATTTCAGGTTATTAGAATGAAATAGTGATGTACAGGCTAGCTTTCGTAGTTTCTTTGATCATAACAACAGTGCTGAAATCATCTCATTGTCTGCCCTGCATGACTCGTGTTTTTTATTTTTAGCATTAATAACAAGCTGCAAAACCCAGAGGCTGCTCAAGGAGTTTTAGTCTATGCAATGAATAATAAAAAGATTGATTTGGTAAGTTCAAACACATATTATGTCATTCTAGAATAATTACTTACAAAGAGTGGAAATCAGAATCCTTAAACTTCACCATTTTCACTCATGTTTTTTCAAGTAATAGTAATTTTGTCATTTTAAATTCCTATTGATGAAAGGGACAGTATAAAAAGAGATCGATAAGGCTATAAGGACTTGGATGAAATGCATCATCTTGAATTCATTTATTGCTTATTTCCAACATCTTTCATCTTAAAGTACTGTTTTTGCCCCTCGTTCTTTTTGCCATTTTTCTTTTTATTATTTCAGAAAGTGCAGCAACGTTGGTACGAGAAAATGCACGATTGGGAGAATGCTTTGAATGCATATGAGAAAAAGTATCAACAAGACCCAAATGACAGCGATTTGTTACTCGGTCGCATGAGATGTCTTGAGGCACTTGGTGAATGGTAAGATTGACAGAGAATGATATTAATTTACTCTTCTTGGCATCTTTCTGTGTTCTTTCAAAAATTAAGTTACTTTCGCAGCAAGATGCAAATGAGTAAAGACCCTCTTGTTACGCTCATCTAATTGAGTTGAATTGTTGTTGTTGTTGTCGCTCCACTGAGGGCCTTATAACCATAGAGTTGTAAAACCGGACAAAAACGTCAATCTGCGACAAGTTTTTGTCGCAAAGTCATGTGCTGATTAGAGTATGGCTTAGAGGAAGGCGCTTTTGCATTGATAGCTAGAATGAACATTTATCGAAGTTCTGATAGCAAATTTTATGGTACAGGAGTTCTGGAAAACCGTTTTTGTGGCGTTTTAAGATCAGTGGTTTTGAGAAAAAAGTAGCAGATTGATTTAGGCCCAATAGATCTTTTAGCTAAGATTCGAAAAAAGAATCCGAATCGAACGATAGCTTGATACATTTGTAGAATGTTCGAATGTATACAATAGAGATAGAAGCTTCAACGCCACATAATCGAACCTTGTGTAGAATAGCGAAAAGATCTATTAGTAGAATGAGCACGGAGATATACAAGCGTAGGGGAATGATAGACTGATTGCAAGTTCGTAGTTATTGCTATTGATAGGCTGATGGACGCTATAACTACGACTCATGGACTTTCACATTGAAAATTGGGACGAAATTGTTTCCCTCGATTTCATGTCCGATACGGAAACCATAGCAACGCTGTATGAAAAGGCGACTAATGGCGGTGGGCCTAAATTGTCAGCTCAGTCGTCAGATAATAAAACGCCTCAAAATTCAAGTTTTGAGTGACGTTAGCAATGAACAAAAGTCACAAGTATTCGCATGAATGTTTCTTTAATATAAGAATTAACAAACCTTTCAGTTTCAACAAGAATTTCCTCATTTTGAAGGCAATCTTCATCTAGCAATAGTGCACGCAAACATAGCCTACGCGTAGACCCCTTATCCAACTGGAGAAAAGGGTCTACGAATTAATGAGCGAAAGCTTGCTACTACAGTTCCAGGTTTCTAGAACTTAATTTATGCAGCCTTTGTTTAGATGGGTTTCACACATTATTTGAATAGAGGATTAACATAATTAATTGAACAGACGTAGCAAGCTTTATCTCATTATTTCGTAGACCCTCTATTCTGTAGGATAATGGGTCTACTCGTAGGCTAACGCAAACAGAGCACAGCTCCTGAAATTCTCCAACTGCCGAAAAGAGGCCATTAACCTCGTTTCCAAGGGCACAGAAAAATCTGTGCGCCCATTGTTTATTTTCGTCCCACTTTTTGATGTGAAAGTCCATAAGTCCCAGTTTGAGCAAAAGTATATATTGTTGTTGTTGTTGTCATTGCTGTTGCTGTTGTTGTTGCGATAACTGGGACTATTTCGTGAGTCTAATTCCGTTTCTACAAGCGTTGGGGAATGAGTCTCTCTGTTGACCGAAGCGCCATCATCAAGTCAAAGAGCACAGGGAAACGAGAGACTCCAGGTAATAAGTCTAATGAAGAAGGTTCCTGTAGATATATGTGTTTACACAAATGAATACTCAGTGTAAATGAGACTTTTTGAGGGGCATATTTGATTGTGTAAACAAATGATTTGTGGTACAAAATTTGAAAATAGCCTTAGATAACGGACTCATCGTACTGAATCCATAAAAGCAACAAAACACCATAAGCTGTAGAAAGAAGACCGTTAACTCCTGTAAAGAACAACAACCAAAATAATCTAATCTTAATCTTAAAACCTGAAAGGAAAAAAATATGTTACTAACTCACCAGTAGCTGCAATAAATAACAACGTTCAATAACCAAAAATGCGTTTCGTCGCACACTCGTCAGTTCAGTTCGTGCGTAGAACAAATTAACGATACAACCAAGCCACTTTTATTACCAGGCGAACAAGAGAAGATTGGCAATAACATGTCAATAACACCTAAGCCACTCTTTGGCCAAACTCAGTCAACAGCCGCCAAAGGTCAAAGCCTTTGGGGCCAAATCTCGTTTTCTCTTGCAGGATTCAACAGTTTTCTCTCTAGTTACAGGTTTATTTTGGTTGTTGTCCTTTTACAGGAGTTAACAGTCTTCTTTCTACAGATTACGGTGTTTTGTTGCGTTTACGATGAGTCCGTTATTTTTGATTAGTGGCCTCAATGATTTAAACTCCGACAACAATAGACAACAGTAGTAATCTGAATCAGAATACCAATCAGGTAAGCATTCTGATAATCGGCTGAATTTATTCAGTCAGCACATCTCAGCCCATCATATCTCTGCCCTCTATAAAGAGATTCATACTGTACATGGATACGACCTTTCGAATGATTGATGAATAAATATTTCATACAGGGGTGAACTTCACAATGTAGCTTGTGAGACCTGGCCACATGTAAGCGATGATACACGGCAGCATATGGCAAGAATGGCCGCGGCAGCTGCTTGGGGTCTAGGTAACTTTACTTATTTCAAATGTTTCTGCATTTTCTGAGCCACCTATCTGAAATATTTCTTTCACTGCATGATGGAACAAACGAAATAAGAATACATTTTCCCTGTCAATTTGTGCACAGTCCAAGATGATATCGTTCTTGTGATCTGGTGATTCTCCGGCAGTGGAAAGATATTGAGTAATATGAGGGGTGTATCACTCTTTCAGAAAGGCGTACGAGATGTTTTAAAATGATAAGATTTTTAGGGATTTTTAACGGATTTTTCTTGAAAGGAAAGGTGTACGAGATTTTTACGAAGTGATCCGCCCCTCGGAGAAATATACCTTTTAGCTATTCTACAATATTTTACTGCTCTTAAAAAACCAAGTTATGCTGTATTTTCTTTCATTTTGATAGGGGAATGGAGAAGTATGGAAGAATACACATGCATGATTCAAAGAGAGACACTTGATGGTGCATTTTACCGTGCAGTCTTTGCCTTGCATCAAAACAATTTCACAAGGGCCTCAAGTGTAAGTTTTTCAAACGAAAATGTCTCGCTCGTTGATCAACGTTGCTGTCGAATCAGCATATCAATCAAGTCTAATTGTTATCATCTCGTTGTATAATTAATGTAATTAGTATAAGTATTATCTCTGACAGTGACAGTAGCGAGTGGACAATCAGGGGAAGTTTCGTGTCGAAGGATTTCTACAAGGATTTATTACCTGACTGACGTTTCAAAAACGATGCAATACAAGAATCCCGCCCATTCCATTGGTTAATCGCACATTTCCCGCGGTTTTTCCGTAGCATTGTATAATACGATGCAAGGACGTGTTTTTGTCACCACAGCAACTGATTTAGGCCTATATGAGATTTACAATAAACTTATGCGACATAACAGTAGCAACATGCGTTTGACGATATGATATAAGTCAAAATTAGAAGCTAGCAGGTAATAAAACTCATACAAACCGGTTTTGTAGTTGCACAGAAAAATATAAAGCCCTCAGTCTTATTACGCAGATTTCGCAAGTTCGGTCTGTACCTTTAAGACATCGGGCTTTATATTTTCCTGTGCAACACAAAACCGGTTAGTATGCGCATAACATTGCCCTTGATGATAGAATTCCAGTGGAACGTAGGCAGTTGATTTTTGTATGAAACGAATGCATCTAAGGACTCTTCCCTTCACCCCTCACCGCAATGCTATCAATGACCATTACTGTCACAAAGTATGATTGCACCTCCTAACGATGTCCCCTTTGTGAAATCATAGATGATGTGTTGAAATCACATGGAATCTGTACATCTTGCTGCTGAAGTTTGGCTCCCCCGGGGGTTCAACAGGGTGTCCACTACTCCCTTTGTGTGAAAGATATCATACTCATCGCCTGTCATCATTTTTTCTCGCTTATTGTCATTGACTGGTCATTTCGTGAGAACTTGAATTACGAAAAGAATCCATCAAGTTGTTACCTTTCTGAAAACATACATTTCTCGTCAAAGTGACACCCTTTGCGTCCCTTTCAGTGTATTGACAGCGCAAGAGATCTTCTGGACACTGAACTTACAGCTATGGTTGGTGAATCATATAACAGAGCTTATGGAGTAAGTCTTTGTCTTGTTGTCTGTAGTAACTGAGTGGATCGTTGAGTCATTTTTAAGGTTTCTTTCTGATATGCTGTTGAAGCAAACTGCAAATTTTGATACATACTGTAAACTCTAACAAGAACATTCACGAATCGCTTTTTAATTGGTCTTTTGTCTGAAAATTATACCGGGTGAGTCAGAAAAAAGAATCCCGGTTTGAAAGGTCACGGCTCCCTGGATATCAAGACAATGATATCGGCAAATATATAGTTTTATGGTAGAAATGTTCAAATCTACTATAAAATTTACCTGACTGAAATCGGCTACTCCATTCTGAAATTATGAGGGATTTTCTCCAGAAAGCCTCTTCAAAAAGCCTTCAAAAACGTGCCCAAAATCATGAACAGATTTCCCTAACATTTCTGCCTTACAATGCCTTACAGCAATGACTTATGAACGCTTTAGCACATGCTATCCTCTTGGGAGGATGAACAAGTCCTCCCCCTGGTATCGATGACCTATTCAGGGGGATTCCATTCTCCCAAGAGGACAAAATACATGAATTTATGTGAGTGTCATCAATTTTAGGAAGGAAAATGTGCTCATTGTTTTCATTCGTTTTTGCAGGTTTTTTGAAGGGGCTTTTTGCAGAAAATCACCCATATCCACGGGAAGGAATGGCCGATTAAGGCCGGTTAAATTACTGAACATAATTGAACATATTGGCAATAAAACAAGACATTTTTCAATATTATTGCTTTGATATTCACGGAGCAGTGGCCTTCCAAGCGGGGATCCTTTTTTCTGACTCACCCGGTACCACCCATCTTTAAGATCGATCTTGTGTACGATGTATCTTTGCCGGTCAAAATTGGACACATTATTCGAGCACGATAGGAACAGTTCATTCTTAGCTCATTAAAGCTTTCTTGTTTTGAACTTTTTTCATGTCAAGTCTATGTTGCTTTCGTATTTTGCATTCTGCAGGCAATGGTCACTGTGCAAATGTTATCAGAACTAGAAGAAATAATTCAATACAAATTGATGCCAGAGAGACGCGATGCCATCAAACAGTCATGGTGGCGCAGATTACAGGTAATTGTGGTTCATGCAATTTTTTTAGTGAACACCGGATATGTCAAAAGAGTGCTTCCTTCGGCTTCGTCCGTCTTTCGGAAGGTACGTTAAACTGGGGGTCCCATGCCTTGTTGCGGCATATGTAGCTTAAATTAGCTTTAAGTAGCGAGAAATGCTTCCTGCCCACTCAAAATAAATTACTGAAAAAAGTGTTTGACACGTTGGAAATTTCCTTACAGAGAGACCACACCGACTACTTCATAAGTTGGAATGAATTAAAATTTCTTGAAAGCCGAAATGCCAAATATCTTTTGTGATTCTTCTTCTGTTTTCTTAGCATTTAAAATATGTGTAAAATTGAATTTATGAAAACTATTTTAGTGCGAAATGCGTGAAAAAAGTGTCTGAAACCCAAGTCAAATGCTATGATAAAGATGCTCCTTACTCAGCGCGATATGCAAATACATTTCACCTCCCCCAAGGGTTAAAAAGTTACCTTCACTGCAATCTTGGATCATAAACGTTAGTGCTTTGAAAAAAATGTTATTCTTAGCTCTCATTAAATTTCCCAAATTTTTGGTATAAAGAAGTAATCAGTGACCTAGAAATGATTTATATTAACCTCAAAGAATGTCAGATCAAAGACCAAACCAAAGAACAATGGAAACAAACTGTTAGAGAAAAAATTATCATTATCATAGAAAATAATATTAAAAGTAATAAAAAGACTAAACTCCGATTTATCAAGGGTAGTAAGTTTGAAATGAAAGAGTACCTGAGGTGTGAAGAAGCCTCATCTCTACTGAAATTAAAACTAACATGGTTGTCCTAAGAGCAAACTACAAAGGAAAGTACACTGATTCTCTTTGCAGGAGATGTGGGTCCCATGAGGAATACATCGAACACTTATGCGATTGCCTAAATTTCTCTCAAAAACCCAAGATGAAAAAGACTTGTTTGGCTAAAAATAAATCCGAAGTACTCAAGAGTATCAACAAAACGCTACAAAATTTCTACAAATAAGGATTGGCTAAAAATATTAGCACCAGCTTGTGTACCCAGTTGTTGGGTAACTGCTCCGAAATGGAGAATTAGCTTCAAATTATTATGGGAGATGCATTGTGTTTGAGTGAGTTGATTCTTTATGGTATCTTTAAAGGTTTTAGACACACGCATTTCGAATTGACAGATTTTTCATCGATTTGATTTTGCAAATATTTCCATTCTCAAATTTCTTCTTTTATCTGATGAACAGGGTTGTCAACCAGTCGTTGAAGATTGGCAGAAGATCATTAAAGTTCATTCATTGGTTCTTGAGCCTCAAGAGGACATGCAGACATGGTTGAAGTATGCAAGTCTTTGCAGGAAAAGCAAACGACTGGTATATGATACCCCGTATTCCTTTTCTTGCGCTTTCAGTAATTACTTGTCCAATCAAGCAAGAATGATTTGTTACTATTGGTAGCTGATTTTAGTTAACTTTGACAAAACAGCCTATGATTTCAAGTATCGTTGTTTGGGCACAACATTAGGTCGTGATTACATTCCAGGATTATATACGAAATCCTATGTAAAATAACATAGGGCTCAAATCTTTAAAAAGGTCGGTGTAAAATTCTATTGCCGTTTTCTTTGAAATAAATAGCTTGGAAGGAACTTACGGTTTTTTGCTGTAAATCTGCCGTGGCAATTTATTGATATCTTGATTAGTTTCAATATGGCGGCATTTATTAAAGTTGAGGCTATGACGTCATCAAATTTCTAAATCCTAAACTACAAAAGCTACAGACTTCTGCTTGCCATCATATTGTAGACCTCCATAAACTATGGTTTTCTTGAATGTTATGCAATGTTTCCTCTATTAGTTTAGGATTTACAATGATTTAAATCTTTTCAAAATTTTCCATGAATTTTTTCAAAAATTATCAAATTGCCGCCATTTTGAAAAAAATAAAGATATCATAAAATTTCCACGGCAGATTTACAGCAAAGTACTATAAGATCCTTTCAAGCAATCCAATTCAAAGAAAAATATGATAGATTTTTACACCGACCTTTTCAAAGATTTGAAAGATTTGAGCCCTATGCTATGTAAAATAACCAAAATGAAGTATTGATATAGTCTAAGTACTGTTCAATTTCGTTAGAGAACTTTTCTTTGAACCCAAGCGACGTTTATATACATAATTCAACATTTTGATACTATGTTGCCATTTTCAATTGCAGTAAAATAATATTATTTGATAAATCTTGATAAATTTTGATACATTTTGTTATAAATCTTGCTTACATGTTGTGTAGATATTGAAGTTTAATTGAGCACAGTTTTTGCCAAATTACGTGGCTTTGAAAAACCTCCAGACGTCGTTTGTTTGAATTCGCCTCATAGAAGAAAAGCAAATGTACAATGCATCTCATTGTATTTCCGTAAACATTGTCTTACTCGTCTCTAGTTAAGGTTGATTTTGCTAGATTCTTGAGGGAAGGCTTTAAAAGTGTGTTTTGAACGGTGTTCTGCAAGATTCTTGAAGTGAGGCAAGAACTCGAATCATATTCCATTCAACAGTATTGACCCAACAACCTCATAGATTTGTTCAATGAACTTCGGCTTTGATAAAATGTTTTTATTTCAGGCTCTTTCGCATAAGACATTGGTCATGCTACTTGGTGTTGATCCAAGCAAAAGTCCGGACCAGCCTATTCCAGCTACCTATCCAGAGGTTACGTTTGCGTACATCAAGCATATGTGGAAGAGCGACCAGAAGGTACAATACATTACATAATTTATGCTTGATTTAAGAACTGCCTGAAAAAACGGACTTATTGTCATGAACACCCAAACGCAACATTAGTGTTCATAACGCAATTCTTAAGTTCTGTACCATTATACTTGATTTGAAGCGAAAACTACTTCATTTATACTTGAGTCTTTTTGGGAGCGTAGCTTCCAAATCTTTAACTCGGCGTAAAAAGGTGGGTGTAAAATTCTGTGATCTATTTCTTCTGACTGAGTTGCTTTAAACAAACTTCAGTTATTTATCTTTAATTCTACCGTTGGACTTTTCAGAGGTTTTCTACATTTTTCGAAATTTCAGCGTATATAACATTTTAACTCATTTGAGGGTGTGACGTCATCAAATTTCTAAATCATAAACCAGAAAAGTGACAGACTTTCGCTTGATACCATATTGTAGACATTCATATACTATGCTTTCCTTCGAGATTACTTCATGTTGCATCAAACAGTTTAGAAATTACGATGGTTTTAAGTTTTTTTTTTAATTTTTCTTGAATTCTTGAAAAATTAGAAAAACACTCTAATTCTGAAAATATTGAAGATTTCAGAAAAGTCCAACGGTAGAATTATAGAGAAACAGCTAAGGTTTCTTTAAAGTCATTCAGTCAAAGAAAGAAGTAACCGAATTTTACACCAGCCTTTTTAAAGATTTGGAGCCTATGCTCTTTTTGGGCATGAACGATTTTAGAGGTAACATTTGAGCTGAACTGTGGTAATGTGCAGCATAGGTTTCTTTGAGTTGAATGGCTTTAAGTAAACTTGAGCTACTTAGCAATAATTCTGCTGTTTGATTTTTCAGAAATCATCAATATTTTCGAAGTTACAGAGTATTTCATATTGCATGATATGACGTTATCAAATTTCTTAATCGTAAACCAGAACAGCGAAGGACTTGTGATGGATATCATATTGTAGTCATCCATAAACTATGGTTTTCTTTAAAGTTATTCCAATTTTCTTCAAAAAGTTAATTTAAAAAATATATTCAATTGAAAACTTAGACTGTAAGGTAAGGTGCTTTTTCAGTCGTTTTTAAAAGTTCCAGGACAAGGTGCTAGTTTAAAGGGCATATGTCATGACTCATGAACCTGGTTGGTTTACGCAATACAATTATCTCCATTGTTTATTAAAAAGCACAGGATCAAGGCTGAATTTTCAATATGATGGAAATTCATGAAGCAGAAATAAAAAGTCAGGAAACAATGGAATTCCGCTACAAACTTGTTTCTTGTATTAGCCAATTGCTAACGTGACTTATGTCCTTTAACAGATCATTTTGAATTGAGTGAAAGGCTCTTTTTACTATGGTTCGTTGAATGATTTTGTTGTACAGTTCTATTGTACAGTTATATGGTCCTAGTACTCTTTATTAATAAGTATTTCTTTTACATTTTAGCAAGAGGCTTATCAAAAGTTGACACATTTCGTTAACTCAACACTACGCCAGCAAACAATGCAAACTATTTCACCAGATGAACGAGAACAAGAACACAGACATGCACTTTTAAAGCTTCAAGCGAGGTATGCGATGTTGCTTTCGTCATAGTTGACCTTTGTTTTGGTCAAGCAAACAAGAGCAGGTTTTGTAATACAATAGCAACAGTTGCATTTGATTGACACCTCAATTCAAAGCCGTTGGCGACTGCAGGTGGCCAACGGAAATTTTCAAGACAAAGGAAATTTTCTCAACCAGTAATTCAAAACAAGCAAAGCCGCAAAACTTTCCCATAAACAGTAGGACAGACTCTCGCCTTGTACTAGCGAAAGGTGGGTTTAAGAGAAGTTATGTGCTTATAACGAAAGAAGAAGGGTAAATCTAAAGTTCTGTCTGGCGGATTTTGTTTATTTGATTCAAAAGCCGAGCAGAAGGCATTGTAATTCTTGCGTATTTAGGGCTTCAATAATGAAACGATTACAAAACAGCTCTTGAATCAAATAAACAAAATCCACCAGACGAAACTTTAGATATACCCTTCTTCTTTCGTTATAAGCACATGACGTCTCTTAAAGCCACTTTTCACTTGTACAAGGTGAAAGTGTGGCTTCGTTTGTTTTGAATTATTGGTTGAAAGAAGTTCCTTTGTCTGTAGTCGCTAATCGCTTTGAATTGAGGTGTCTATCAAACGCAACTGTTGCTATTGCATTACAAAATCTGCCCTTGATCTGTCCTTGTTGGTCAAAGACATATCTAGCCATAGGACCATGATTCTTTGAACATTACCGATAAATAGTCAGGCGGGCTATTTGTGGGGTAGTTTGAAAGTTTTATGATATGAGCTGAGCACAGGGGACTGATATAAATGGACATTGGGCAGTGCTTTCAGGAAAGCATCATGCCTGAACCCCTGAGAGTAAGTCTCCCCACTGCATCCTTTTCTTGCAATCATAAACTTGTTGTTGTTCTCCCGAACTCTCACACTGTTTCTCATTCTAACACCTTTCTTCTTAGAACTTCTGTGCTTTGAAACAGCCTCCCTAGTTCAGTCCGGCCCCCCTACTCATATACAATTTGCAATAAACTCCCTTGAACCTATCTCGCTCTCTATCTGCTAGTCCTCAACATTCTTCCAGCCCCCAGGGTATGCGTGTAATTTGTTAACACCTTTCAAAGTACAGAAAGTACAGAAGTACAGAAAGATAAACTCCCAAAAATCCCAAACTTTCTCTCCCTAATGCAGGCAAGTAGCAGCAGACATAGTGCAAATGAAGATGTTTTCTACATGTTTGAACCCCGTACAATTCGCCAATGCAATCAGATTATTTATGCCATTAACGATTATAAAGATAAAGCTAAATTCAGAGTGACGAGTTTCAGATGTGTTTAGCTTAAACACGCGAAAGGCAATAGGCAAGCTAAAGAAATTGTACGCCACCCGCCAATTAGAGAGGAATGTCTCATTGAATTTGATGATATTGGCCAGCTGATCTTTATCTTTGTTTACAAAAATCGTGTACAGCCCCTTTAAAGACATCTTTGTGATCTTCTTTTCTTTCAGATGCTTTTTGAAAATGGGTAACTGGATTGTGGCACTTGAAGGCATCAATTACAAGACAATTCCATCTATTATGCAGTATCATGCCAATGCTACAGACAATGACAGAAATTGGTACAAGGTGAAATATTCCTTTATTTCACATTTAGGAGATTTGCTTGAAATCTTTTCTCAGACTCATACCTTATTCAATTCAATTTGACTTTTTTCATAGAATACAGGACAAAATGCAATTACAGGCATAGATAATGAAAAAATTCTGAATCCTGCACGAGCAAAATATGTAAAAGTAATATATAGCTTATCCCGTTTATCGGCATAGTTTATCTACTTTTGTTATTCTTGCTGACACGTCTATGTAACGAGACCCCTATGCCAAGCTGTTAGAAACAATTCTTTCATAGACATCCAAAGCTAGATTGGAACATGATTCATAGGCCTTTATTCATTATGATAACAGTTACTGGTGATCGACTGGTGAAGACTTTGTCGAAGTTTAACAAAGCGATAGTATATTTTTGAATCACCTTCCTACTCTTTAAATGCTGCGGGAAATACGCTCATTGCTTATCATCTAATCTAGACTAATCTAGTATTGTTATTGTCTTAAATTTCTCTATATTTCACATACAGCCCCAAATATATCCACTTTGTACGAGGAGACATAAGCCAGTATTGCAAAGGAGCTCTTAAATGTGCCTGCATGAAGCAAAATATTTTGTCCTTTCTTTTCAAAGTCCCTGGGAACCCGGTTCCTAGGATTGTTTAGGCCCATTTTTATGCAGACGTGTTGTAAGTTAAATCTGCTCCGGACTTATCAATCGTTATATATGATTAATCAATTTATTATTTTATTTTTTAGGCATGGCATTCATGGGCATTGATGAACTACGAAGCAGTCTTATATTACAAGCACAGACATTCTACTACAGATCTTGCCCAGGCAGCCCAGTCCCCGCCTGTTTCTCCAAGAGCAGATATGGTAAGCAACTTGCGCTTTGTATCTTTTAATATTACGTGGCTTCAAATTTCGTCGTGATAGGACCAATTTGCAAACAAGCTGGCAACCACTTGTTACAGCAAAGTTATCCGGGGAGTTATGAGAAGTTTACATTGATAATGCAAATGACATTCTTTGTGGTCAAATAGACTACTTTTGGGCCAGTGATATTGGTTGCAAAATCCATTGTATGAATTCTTTGTAAATTATATAAATTATTAGGAAATTGGGTATGAAGTTTTCACTGCTGTGGGACTCTCATCCCATGATTATACTCATGTATTTCTCAATTGTAGAATAGTTCCGAAGTGGTTCATTCCTATACCGTTCCTGCAGTTCATGGATTTTTCAGATCGATAGCACTTTCTAGTGGCAACTCCTTGCAAGATACGTTGAGGTATGGTATTTTGCATTCATACACCTTTAAGTCATGATGTTAGCTGCTACTTGACATATTTGTAGAAGACATTTATTGGCATAAATCATTTGGCATTTTTTGTGTCATTTCTTTATTTTTCAAAGTAGGCCGGAAAGATTTCTAGCTATTTGGAGCTAATTTAGACCTACTATGCATGCCGCATCCATGCATGCCCTTACGAAGGACGCCAGAGTGAGTTGCTTGGGCAGACATCTGGAAGGGTTAACCATCCGCATTTTGACCTCACACGACCGAGCTTAAAGGGGCCCCGTCGTCAAACAGTAAACAAATCCGTAAACTCGCACGTGTCGGGGATTATCCATTGTTCATCCATTGTTCTCTGCAGTTTGTTTGGTGGCTTCACCCAAGACACCAAAAAGTGACCGTTAAAAATCCACTTATATCAGAGCAATCGTAGAAGATATGAATGTTTGGTTTGTTCCTTAGTGAAGTACAAGGATTAATGCCCAAACAGCAACTTTAATTTTGAAAAAAATACGAAAATCCTGTGTGATATCACCTTTCAAAAAACTGCAAAAATCATCGTTTTGTTTACATTTTGACGACGGAGCCCCTTTAACTTCAATCACCTACCTACGGAAGCTGTATAAGCCGCGCGGCCGTTCACTCAACAAAACAATCGAAAAGGCCTAGAAAAACTTTCTGCAGTCATAGTAATCTGCGTTTGTGTTACTGAGTGGATTATGTTTTACAACTGACTGCGTGCACTTGTGAGTCGAATTAATTTCATGTCAGAAGATTTAGATTTGACCATTTCTTACATAACGATCCATTGTGATGAGCATGAAACACGGGACTACTTGGTTGAGGGAGCTGTAACCCATGCTCCCTTTTCCATGTTCGCTTAAAAGAGAGCAGCAAATAAACAAATAGACCTTTCAGGGATAATTTCAATCCGAGGCTAGAGGCTACAAGTCCTGAAAGAAGTAGATTGTAAAAAACATCATGGACGCGATTAATGCAGTTGTTTATGTTTTGCAAGATATCTTTCTAAAGACGAAATATATTCAGGATTAGTTAGTTTTCAGAATATTGATAGTCATGAACTCTTTCTTCTATCCCGCTAACATTTTTGCCATAATTGCATGAGGGTAGATTTCGACTAACTTCCAATAGGCTTGAAGAGATACTTGCATGGCACGGCATATATGAAGTGTATAGCCATGGGTATTAGGAAAGTGGAATGTGTCATGGGACTATATATTGTTATAAAGCATCAGAGCTATTAGGCCTACTTTTGCGTATCATCTGTGTTTCGATGATATCATCTGTCCAGCATAGGTTCCAAATCTTTAAAAAGGCTGGTGTAAAATTGAGTGACCTATTTCTTTGAACTGAATGACTTCAAAGAAACTTTAGCTAATTCTCTATAATTCTACCGTTGGAATTTTCTGAAATCTTCGATATTTTCAGAATTAGAGTGTTTTTCTTCTTTTTCAAGAATTCAAGAAAATTTTTCAAAAAGACTTAAAACCATCGTAATTTCTAAACCGTGTGACGCAACATGAAGTAATTTCGAAGAGAACTATAGTTTATGGATGCCTACAATATGGTATCAAGCAAAAGTCTGTGACTCATCTGGTTTATGATTTAGAAATTTGATGACGTCACATCCTCAAATGAGTTGAAATGTAAGATACACCGTAATTTCCAATAATATTCAAAATTTTTGAAAAGTCCAACGGTAGAATTATAGATAAGTATCTAAAGTTTCTTTCAAGCCATTCAATCAGAAGAAATAGGTCATTGAATTTTACACCCACCTTTTTTCGCCGAGTTAAAGATTTGGAACCTATGCTCATCTGTCCTCTTGATTTTGGATATTCAGTGGGCTACATTCCCTTTTCGACTCAATTTGTCAAGCGCCATAGTGTTTTAAGTTGTTGTGTGTTGTTCTTTAAGGCTCCTCGCCCCGCGCTCTCCCATCTGAAGGACCTCTACTGCGCAACGTACAAAAACTTTTAACAACATTATGCGTAACGTCTTCCATTTCATTGCGTAGGCTACTGACCATATGGTTTGAATATGGAAATCACCCAGAGGTTTACGAAGCATTAGTTGAAGGAATCAAGACAATTCAAATTGACAATTGGCTGCAGGTTAGTACTTGCTTTACCACATAGTTGTTGTATTTCATCTTCTTGTTGAATATTAAAAATCCGTGGATTTTTTCTGAAAAGCACATTCGTAAATTTCCAGATAATTGCAGTAAATCGTATAGTTTGATATATTGAAATAAATCACAAAACAAAACATTTTCAAAACATATTTCAATATTTCAACATAGCATTTCAACTGGTTGAATGAGTTTGAACTGAGTTGCATAAATGAACCTTTCCTGAGTCTCGTTGTGAAAATGAGACCAAAGTAGAATAAACGTAAATCAACATAAAGGAATGTGAATTTCGTTGCATAATGATCAATGGTAAATTGTGCATCCCCATGAAAGTATCATGCGAGTTGGGAACCAAAGACAAATGGAAAAGGGGTTACGGCATTTTCCTTTTTTATCAGATTGAAATCAAGACCCGGGAAAGGTCAACTGAATGCTCAACAAAACTGAAGATGGCATGGCACATTTTTTTTTACTTTTTTAATAAGTGAAAATGTTTTCGCTTGCAACACATTCTGAACTGTCAAAGTAAAGAATAGAATAAGTACTGAAGAAAGTTGGATCTATTTGCACTGGTAATCTTCCTACTGTTCTAGTATTTAACCTTCTCTTTGGCTAATAGCATCTTAGGTTGATTCTATTTTTTTTTCAGTAATTTATTTTGAGTGGGCAGGAAGTATATCTAGCTACTTAAAGCTAATTTAAGCCCACTGTGCATGCCGCATCCAGGCATGGGACCCCTAGTTTAACGTCCCTTCCGAAGGACGGCGAGGTGAGTTGCGAAGTCAAGCCTCCGAGGTCACCCATCCGGAGTTTGACCTCACTCGGCCGAGCTTAACTTCAGTCTCCTGACGGTAACTGATTAAGCCGCTCGGCCACTCACCCCACTATTTCATAACTCATGCGATTTTTCTTTATGCTGCCCTATGTATTTATTTTATTTACATTGTAGCTGAAGAGCTTTTCGTTTATTAAAAAGTATATGTCATATCTTCTCTTGATTCTAGGTAATTCCACAGCTGATCGCCCGTATTGATACACCAAGACAGTTAGTTGGCCGACTTATTCATCAACTATTATCAGATATTGGAAAACACCACCCACAGGTAACGTCTGCAATTCCTACTGTTCTGTTTACTGTTTTGTTTGTTTAAAATCCGTCTCAAATTTGATGTCCCCTGAGATTCGTGATAACGCAACATTCCTTTGTAAAGCACTTGTATTGTTGTTTTTTGCGGCCTTTTTCAAGTGACATCTTATTTGAGACGGACTATAGACATTTCGCCTTCATGCTTTGTATCAAGTAACAAGGACAGATTTTGTAACACAAAAGCACGAGTTGCTTTTGTTGACACCTGAATTCAAAGCGATTAGCGACTGCAGACAAAGGAAATTCTCTCAACCATAAATTCAAAACAAACAAAGCCGCAAAAGTTGCTCTGAAACCAAGGTAGCTAGCGCGCTCGTTGTGCATTCCAAAAATTGTTTTAAGAGCAAACTCGGGCATCAATCGAAAGAAGAGAGATATATTTACACATATATACCTCAGGCATTTCACTTCTTTGGTTCAGAAGCTGAGCAGTAAGTGTTTTAATTACGCCCAGAAAAAGAAGAGAACTGAATCGCCTCCCAATCGGCTTTTGGCCTTTAACGATTTTTTTTTCTTTTAAAAGGCATTGATTTATCCATTGGCTGTTGCATCGAAATCAGCAAGTGCTGCACGTCATAATGCGGCCAATCAAATTCTGAAGAACATGTGTGAACATAGTCAAATACTTGTACAACAAGCCATGATGGTAAGTTCATTCAAGCCAGTTATCTAAACCAGTTGTCTAAACCAGTTATCTAAACCAGTTATCTAAACCAGTTATCTAAACCAGTTATCTAAACCAGTTATCTAAACCTAGCTTTATCTAAGGGCCTGTTCATATGGAGAAAGTTTCCCCGGCATTTCCCCGGTGAAGCGGGATTCCCGTTCAACCGAGATCTCGCCTCATATAGCGTTACCACATAAAACAGAACGAGCGTTCACATGAGAAAACATTTCCCCGGCTAGCCGAGATCTCGCTTGAGCTCTACCGGGACCCCGCCTAGCCGAGGAAATATTTTCCCATATGAACACATTTTCCCGGCTAGGCGGGGAAACTTCTTTTGTTTATCGTTAATCCTTTCGAATTCTTTGGCGTCAGAGACAAAGCGCTATTGTCTTATTTCCCCGGCTTGCCGGGGAAACTTCTCTCATATGAAAGGTCGATGAATATTTCCCCGGCTAGTTGGGAATCCCGCTTCACCGGGGAAATGCCGGGGAAACTTTCTCCATATGAACAGGCCCTAAACCATGTTACATTTCAACCAATCAAACGCATTTGATATGTTCGATTGACCACTTGGATTGCAACATTTGGTAGCCTGGTTTAGTCATGATGCACGACGCACTGCTGCCAGACATCACGACGCACTGCTGCCAGACAACAAGAAGGATAACAGCATTCCTTATCCATCACGACCATCTGGTTTAACTTTCAAATGTGAATGGGGTATTAGTTTCATATTTATATCTGATTTGATACATGTGGGTTAAACATTGTGCAATCGAGTAGCATCTAAACTGAACATTCAGTTCTTGCTCGATATAAATAAACTGGAGATCAAAACAACGGGTAGAGCATTACGAAACAGTGATGAAATAAACTTCAGACATCATTAATCAACGGAACTTTCCAAGATGAAGCAAGCAAATACTTTAATCAGCTTCTAACAGAAATAAGAAACGCTAAGAATCTTTCCGCATTCTGTTCAGCCTTGCGGAATCATTTATTTGCGAGGATCAATGAACAATGAAAAGACGCCATTAAGTAATTTTTATCAATCTTTTAACATTTTAATATTTTTAACCAATTTTCTTTCGCGATATCATGTGTAACACAATTTAGTTATTTTCGATTTAAAAAAAATTGTTCTTTTAAGAGATGAAGAGCCACAACTATTGTGGATAAGCTCAACATTACCATGTATGTATGTATGTATGTATGTATGTATGTATGTATGTATGTATGTATGTATGTATGTATGTATGTATGTATGTATGTATGTATGTATGTATGTAATGTATGTATGATAGGTAGACCTTCTTCGTGACATACCGGTTAGACCAAAAAAACGTCAACTCTTTGAAGATTCGTTTTGCGGTGAATAATTGAGGTATTGAACTGAATCAAAGTTTAGTTGATAGCCGAAAAGCTGAAGTATTTTAGTGATTTGTCGCTGTTTTTCTGAGCAATACCCGTTACACCTTAGGAATCGATCGGTCCCGTTTTGAAAGCGTCACAAAACATTCCGTTGTCATTGCTTTCAAGAGTTCACACGATGCCGTTTTCCAAATGTGCCAATTAGAGTTCCATTTTCAAAATCTAATGTTTCCAAAATCTGCCTGCAAAAAATGTGGCGTTTTCATATGAACAGAATGCCTACCAGTCATATTTTTCGCCGTTTTCAGATTGTGTTGGTAACGTGTGAACGCTGTCTTAGTCAGACACCAAAATGTTTTCCAACGTTTCGAACCAAACTTGGGTCAACATCAATGAATTCAAATTGATTTTAATGAATTCACAGGTCAGTGAGGAACTTATTCGTGTTGCAATCCTTTGGCATGAACTTTGGCATGAGGGACTTGAAGAAGCATCTCGATTATATTTTGGAGAAAGAAACGTCAAAGGAATGTTCAATGTGCTTGATCCATTGCATCAAATGATGGAAAGAGGACCACAAACGTTGAATGAAACTTCCTTCCAACAGGTATTATATTATGAAAAGTTATTTATTTTGTCTTAAGTTATATTTATGTATGGATTCTCTTATCCAATGAGATATACTAGCGGGGCTATACTATACATATTTTAACACTGATCATTATTTCTAACATTGTTTTTAATAAATTAATTAGACTTTGACATATTGTAAATAGGTTTTCTCTTTCCTTTGTATTATATTATCATTGTATTGTATCGTAGATGGAGGGCCCCTTGAAAATCAGCACTTGCTGAAGAGCTACCCTCCCTAAATATATGAAATCAAATCAAATCAAATCAGATCAAATCAAGGCTCCCCATACAGTCCCACCCCACCTACCATCCTCTCTTTGAACCTTGATATTTGATGAGAATTTATGAGGGATTTTGTTTTGAGAGCTCGACATTTAGCTGATAATCTTTAGGTGAAGGTGAAGTTGCGGTTTTTAGGTCGCAGAAATAGAATAGCCCCAAAGGAGTCCGCGACCCCTTGTGAGGACGCTCAAGTGATGGGGCTCTACCTGGGATCGAAGCCTGTCCGCCTGACTGTTCTCGCTGCAATGTCAGAAGATTACACCACTGCGCCAAAACTCCTTCAACTAGACTGACCGTACTGTGCTATAAGATATTATTGGTTGTATCTTAGCATGGGCCAGCAAATGGTGTTGACTAGTAAATAATTTATTTTTGGTTGGGCTAAACGAATTGGACAATAATTCACATTAACTTCAACATCCTGATGCCAAGAATGGCTTCTTTGCTCATCTTTGCAGACACGGTCCTATCAGCAAACGATTTCTTCAGAGATTAGAAACTCCTCATAATCTAGGGGTTTTTTGTGCACATCTTTACTTTTAGCTGTTCTAAGCTTTACGCAACGTACCTGTTCGATGTAAGCAATGCGTTCCTGGCTGGCTCTGTGTACGAAAATGTTTAAATGCAGCATTCGTTACCCCCACAAATCTATTCAAGGCATTCACTGTAAAGACATTGGCAAGTTTCTTTCGTATCCCGGCACCTGAATTTAAGTCATCTCTCAAAGTACTCTCACAGCTTTATTCCAGGTGAATACATCGCAAAGACCCTATTAATTATAACTCGAACAAAATTAAGGTAACCAGGATGTTAACAAATGATCATAGTTGGTACTCTGTTGCGCAGTCTTTTTGTTGATTTGTCTCACGGCCATAAACTTTCTTTTTCGTAATTCTGTCTATTTTTGGTGTGAAAGATTCGTTTCTTCGCTCATTTAGGCATATGGAAGAGAACTGCTGGAGGCCCAAGAGTGGTGTAGAAAGTATCAGAGATCTGGGAATTCAAAAGATTTAACGCAAGCATGGGACCTCTATTATCATGTTTTTAGAAGAATCTCAAAACAACTGCCTCAGGTAAGGACAGATAGTGGGTTACGGCATTTATCTACGAAGTAGTTCACAGTTAGATTCTAAGAGATTGATCAGAATTGTAAACCGATACGTCTAAGTTCAGTTGAATTTGTTTCTAGTCGTACAACTGAACAAAGATAACATGATATGGACTGATTACCCAAGTCCATTGTATCCTTGTGGTAAACTTTGCTCAACAGGGACTCATAACAAAAAAATGAAATAGAGGCCAATCTCAGGCCCATTCTCAGCAATTACCTCACAGAAACGAAGTGTAGCATGAAACCCATTCAGCACACACCTCATGACGAATATCTCTCATACGTTAGAAGTTGAAAGTTGACACTGCCATCAAAGCTTTTATCAAATAAGAGTTCGTGGAATCTTGTTAGCTAGTTGTCATCAGAATGTCTTGCGTGTTAGGTCCTAAATAAGGTCAACTTTTTCAGCGTAAATTCATGAGTCTCTGTTGAGTGAAATGACATCATCAAGACAACGAGAACAGGGAAACAAGGGACTCTAGTTGTCAGTCTAACCAATGTATAACACTCTAAGGTATAGGATTCAATATGTTTGTTTCAAAACCTTCAATATTTCGTTGGGGAGACGAGATACGGTTTATCCGAGAAAACTCTTTGTCCCCCGTGCAGTAGGTTAATTCTCATGCACAGTAGCGTTTTGGGTTGGAACTCTGCCGGGCGCATGAGCATTAACCCACTGCACGGGGGACATATAAGTTTCCTCGAACAAACCATATCTCATCTCCCCAACAATATTTATCATATCATTTTCATTAATTTGACTGATTAAATATTGTGTTTCTTCTTTGTCTCAACAGCTCACTTCACTTGAATTGCAATACGTGTCACCTAAATTGTTGACATGCAGTGATCTTGAGTTAGCTGTTCCAGGCACATACGAGCCACATAAGCCAATCGTACAAATCAAGCATGTCAGTACAACATTAAACGTTATCACATCAAAACAAAGACCAAGAAAACTCAGTATTACTGGTAAGAGCATTGTTCAGTATTACTTGATATTTCATCTCACAAACTCAATAGCTGATATATTAGAAGTTTCAAATCAACATATTATACAGAAGAGTTCAGAAAAAGTCACGGCTCCATGGCTGCGAGCCGAATGAAGATTTTGCTTGTCAATGCCATATTCGAGGAAGTAAATTTACAAGAAAGCCACGATTTTTGAGTTATTTTAGCTACGGCAACTGGTTTATCAATGTTAGGGTTACAAACAACACAAGGCGTTTGAAAAATGTGGTTATTCTGACTCGATGAAGTGAGAATGGTTTCGCTAACGAGATTGGCATTCGCAGACACTAATACTACACACTTTTCCACATAGAACCTCTGCTGCCTTGCTCACCTGTATCAATCTCTCGGCTGCAGACTGTGCCTCGGCCATTTTTAGGCTTCAGGCGTGTATGGTTAAGCGCGAAATCGTTTATCCCACACCAAATTCTGAGTATTTTTCATCGTTCTATTTGGGGACCAATTTTATTGTGGCTTAAGCTTCGTAAGAACATGATAGAAGGATGAGATGAGCACGATAAGAGATATCTGAGGGAACAAAATGTCTTGTGAATCGGTCTGCAAATACAGCAATTCAGAATACTCCGAATTGGGCACAGGTATGAGTTATTTTGGGCTTAATTGTATTTCTCTCTCCCCCCCCCTCTCTCTCTCTTTCTTTGGCATACAATTCGCAAAGATGGTATCGTATGGCTATTTCCCATTTTGAAATCTTTCTTACCTAATTTATCTCGTGTCTTTCTAAGGAACTTTGGTTATTATTCGTTTGTAGGAAGCAACGAGCAGGAATATATGTTTTTATTGAAAGGACATGAAGATCTCAGGCAAGATGAACGAGTAATGCAGCTGTTTGGACTTGTGAATACACTGCTTGCAGCAGATACTGAAACCTTCAAAAGACATCTTGGGTAAGCAAATCTCTGCTCTTGGTACCGGGTACACCAAAATAAACTATGCACGTTTGACAGGCCACAATAGATCGTACACTGCACCGGTTTTGAAGATTCATGACTTAATATTTAGCAAAAAGCCTGAATTAGATTCTAGGAATTTTTGCAAATTTTTTTTCAGTTTTTAGAACCATGCGCAAGTTTCTTAAAATGTTCATTCTCGAAAACACTGCATACGATCAAAAACATCAATCAAATTTTCTAAAGAATCGACATGAATCGTGGTGATTTGGGATTTACAAATCGATTAATTAATCGATACAATTAATCGATACAATTAATCGATTCCTAAATCCCAAATAACCACGAAAAAGTTTTCCTTTGCCAATTCATGTCGATTCACTAGAAAATTTGATCGACGTCTTTTGATCGTTTTCAGTGTTTTAGAGGATGTGAATTTTAAGAAGCTCTAAAAACTGAAAACAGACAAATTTGAAAAAAAACCTAGAATCTAATTCAGGCTTTCTGCCAAAGATTAAGTCATGAATCTTCAAAGTCGGTCCAGTGTACGATTTATTGCGGTCTGCCAAACGTGCATAGTTTATTTTGGCGCACCCGGTATAGTCCATAATACTGATTTGTAGAGAGTTGTGATGTGATAGCGTAAACACTTTACAACAATCTAGATCTGGTACATTAGCCAAATACTTGGAATGAAAAAAAGAATTTCCTACCCTCCATGACGCTGTGTTGGATAGTGAAAGCAAAGAAGTTTAAAGTATCGTATCCTATTTTTTCAAAGAAGGCTAATCTCGATTTTGCCTCATTATGTTATTTTCGTTTCATGTATTGTTCTTAGATTTTGGTTAAAAACCTTATGCGCTGTGAATTCGGTATGATCAGATTGAATTTAGTCTTTGGTGGGCCTAAATACCATAGATAAGCAGGGATCATGGTTGTCAGATGTGTTTCTTTCAAACTGCAACAGATTATTTAGGTGTTTTGTATTTCTTTGTCATGTATGCCCTGGTTGATAGGACGTTTTTTGGTACCTGGCAACTTTTTAGAAAATTTGATCACTGATTCGCGATTTTTTTTGGGCAGTCTGCAGGCGAAACAGCATCAAGAAATCGTAAATGTGTCGATAAGTAGGCATCTAAAAAATCGACAAAAAATAACCAAGAATAATATAGGATATTCTCAAAAGATTAAATCAAACATATTTGAAATTGGTCCAGTGCATCATTTATCCTGGCCTGTTGGAAGTGGGAACTTTTTTCCAACTCACTCAGTATAATAATCTTTGTGTGTGTTCCATTTTCAGTATTCAGCGATATGCCGTTGCTCCATTATCGACAAATTCTGGATTGATTGGATGGGTTCCACATTGTGATACGTTGCACACATTGATCAGAGATTACAGAGAGAAAAAGAAGATATTGCTTAATATTGAACATCGAATTATGTTGAGGGTATGTTTATGTTATTTGAAAGTCTTTTTCTGTGTGACCCGACAAAAATATCACGAGCTAGATCGTACGTAGTTTCCTGCAAGTAAATGTTATGAACACAAACAAGGTATCTACATATAGCTACTTTTCGTCCCTTGTTTCCCTGCGTCCTTTGATTTGCTGATATCACTTGGTTATAGGGACTCTTACCATTACTCTTATAATCCCTTTAGGCCCATATGGAGTGGTTCCGTATTTACCAATCAAATTGCTAGAATTTAGTTTTCAAGCAATAAGGAGTCGCTATTTAGGCAGTTGTTGTTGTTGCATACGAAAAACTGTTGTTACGGCCTTGAGTTCTCGTAGCTGCGATGGATCTTTTTTGTTTCTACAGAGGAAAATTACTGCTTGAAAGGTATATATTGTGCGATGGGTAGGTCAGGAAAACATCATTCTTCGCACTAAAAGTTTGCTTTTCAATGTTGAAGCTCTTTAAACCAGACTTTGAAGCGATTTGTTGAATGTACGAGAACTCCCGCTAGTTTAGGCCATTTTGAAACAGGGGCCACTTTATAAGAGTAATGGTATGAGTCCCCATTGAGCAAGTGATCTCAGCAAATCAAAGAACGCAGGGAAACAAGGGCTTAGCTAACTTTCAAGAGTTTTCCTGGACACTTTAAGCTACGACTAAAAAACCAGCTTTTAAAAAACCCGTCAATTCATTCATTTCTCTGGCTTTCCCGTTCTTTTCCAGTCCATGTTTTGGAAGATGTGAAAAAGCCACATTCCGAATTTGCTTAGGAGTACAGAATTGGAATAAGGAGCAGAGGTCAATCATTTTGCGAACAATTGTTATCCCCAGGCAACTTCCAGTCAAGCTCTACGTTAAGCTTGCACAAAATATTGACTGGAAAAGGCTGAAAATTATTTCATTCTGAATGAGAAATGCAGGATTCGAAATTGTGTTTCACTCTGGATTTTCAAACAGTAATCATTGCTTAAAGTTACCATGCAGCATTTCAAAAGATAGCCAACCCCTTCAACTAAACGGTGAAACAAAACATTTGTCGATAGCTTTTGATTTCAGAGAGCTAGTTATGGTCAGCATAGGTTCCAAATCTTTAAAAAGGCTGGTGTAAAATTGAGTGACCTATTTCTTTGAACTGAATGACTTCAAAGAAACTTTAGCTAATTCTCTACAATTCTACCGTTGGAATTTTCTGAAATCTTCAATGTTTTCAGAATTAGAGTGTTTTTCTTCTTTCTCAAGAATTCAATAAAAATTTTCAAAAAACTTAAAACCATCGTAATTTCTAAACAGTGTGATGTAACATGAAATAATTTCGAAGGAAACCATAGTTCATAAATGCCTACAATATGGTGTCAAGCAAAAGTCTGTCACTCATCTGGTTTATGATTTAGAAATTTGATGACGTCACATCCTCAAACGAGTTGAAATGTAAGATACGCTGTAATTTCCAAAAATATTCTAAATTTCTGAAAAGTCCAACGGTAGATTTATAGATAAGTGTCTAAAGTTTCTTTCAAGCCATTCGTTCAGAAGAAATAGGTCATTGAATTTTACACCCACCTTTTTACGCCGAGTTAAAGATTTGGAACGTATGCTGTTATGGTCTAGCTGGTGAAGTTCTTTTTCTGGATCTAGCTGGTGACGTTTTTTAGGTCACCCGGTAAATTATTCGTTGCTTCGCGTCAGTTTGCTACAAAACTCAATGGTGATAAAAAGGGTATAGAGTTGTCTGAACTAAAGGAATTAACTTTCCTGGAACACATTCTGCTGATGCTGAAAAATGCCTCTCAGCTGTCGAGCAGAGTGTTCTGCTAACCGGCTAACCTGTAAAATTCCAGGCAGAATAAATATGTCCACGATTCCACGATTGCTCGTCTTTTTCAGTTGGAAAGTATGTTCAAACTTTTGATCTGTTTTTGAAAAAATGGCATGGAAGATGAAAATAAGAAATAGATTGTGTTTGAGCTAAAAGACAATCACAAGTTCTATGCTTGGTTAACCCTTATTTCACCGGTCTTTCAAGGCCGGCTTTCATTGTTGTTATTATTGGAAGACTTCTGTCAAACTCCAACAGACCTTTTAGCTATTCTAAAAAAGGAACTAAATCGAACGATATTTTAATACATTTTGTAGAATTTTCGAATGTGTACAATAGCGACAGAAACTCTAACGTCACTCAATCGAACCTCTTGTATAAGAGTTTATAAAACTTTTTGGCTGAAATTTTAGAGTTTGTTTGCAATTGATTTTACAATAACTAGGTAATTAATGATTTTTCAGATGGCACCAGGCTACGATCATCTGACTTTGATGCAAAAAGTTGAAGTATTCGAGCATGCATTGGGTAATACTAATGGAGAAGATCTTGCTAAAGTTCTTTGGCTAAAAAGCCCCAGCTCAGAGGTGTGTCATATATTCGTATTTGCCTCTTTCATATCAGTTGTGACAATCACATTTTCAGAAAAATGCAGCCTCGAGAGTTGAATATTTCTGAATGGAATGTTTTGAAGGGGCTGGATAAGAAATACGTAAACAAATCCATGGTCTGTGCATCAAATATCGCATTTTGCAAGGAGAAATTCCTTTGTAATTAGCTAAATTCAAAAGGAAAGATCCTTATGTATATACAGGCTGATCTTTGGGTGAAAGATCAACAAAAATACTTGTTGGAAATCCATTTATATCGCGGCAATCGCAAAACATATAAAGATTTAAATTTTATCAGAAGAAAGTGCAAAGGCTAATCTCCACGATGAGACATTCATTTTGAATTTATGTTAAATAGACGCAATAGAATAGCTCATCAGAAAACAGCCTTATTAAAATTTTCCTCGGAAATTTCTTATCCAGCCCCTTTAATAGACCTTGGCCGGGTTGTTCAAACCATGATTAGCGCTAATCCTGGATTAAAAGCATGATCCTTTTTTCATTTGCATTGTCCTAATCCAGTATTAGCCTGATACCAGTTTTGAACAACCCGGCCCAGTATGCTTCAGGTACCATATAAAAGGCAACTGTTGAGCGGAAATGAGTAGGTTCCTGAGTATATCGACAGAGAAAGGTGATGTTTAGATGACCGCTAATTTAGTGACTTTAGCTTTGATCTTCTTTGATATTTTACCTGAATTTCATTTCTCTGTAAATACAGATAACGATTACTGACTTTTGTGATCAGAATGTTTGTTTTATTTTTAAGCCTGGTTTCCATTAAATCGCAAGTGTCGCAGAGTGTCGCAGAGTGTCGCAGAATTTTGGTTTGCTGAACTCTGCGACTCTCTGCGACAGGACGTTTCCATTGGTCGCAGGGTGTTGCAGAATTTCGGTGCCATGTTTCAAAGACAATAAGGCGGGAATTTTGGAAACAGATCAACATCACGTGACTCTCTTGTTCTGGGATCGCAATTGGTCGTAGAACTTTAGGACAGGTGTTTCCATTGATCGCAGAGTGTCGCAGAGTGTCGCAGCATTTTAGTACAGCAGTTTCCATTCGTCGCAATGTGTTGCAGAACCAAAATTCTGCGACACATGCGACACTTGCGACACTTTGCGATTTAATGGAAACCAGGCTTTACTCAAATGCGTTATGAACTTCATCCTAATCTTATTTTCAGAAAATTTTTCAGAAACTTTCAGGAATGATTCATATCAGTAAACATTCAGTCGTTGAGGTCACACATCACGATCCTTGGACATTTATGTGTGTGGTAATGTTCTTCTATTGAATAAAACCGTCACCTCTGTTTCAGGTTTGGTTTGACCGGCGTACCAATTATACGAGATCCTTAGCTGTTTTTTCTTTTTTTTTTTATCACAAATAAAAACAACTAACTACAACGAAATATAAATATTCTGTGGCTGCCATAGCTGGAAAGGACATGATGTCATCGAGTTCCAACTACGGCAGCCACTTACATCAATGGTGAAATCTACATCAAATTTTTTAAAAGAAAGAAAAAGAACAGCACAGGCGTCTCAGAAAGAAGAACTCCCTCGACCTTATGGCAGTTGCTTGACTCTCAAACGAGCACAGATAGATGAGACACCTAAAGATGCCGCGAGGATTATGTAATATATCAGATCTGCTATTCATGATACAAATGGGAGTACTTCTTTACAAGACACCCGCTACAAATACCACAAATAAAACGAAAATATTGCTGCTGTTTTATGCTTAAATTTAATTTGAAAACCTTTTCGTATTTTTGATAAAAGAAATTGTTGCTTCCAGGATTATTCGATTGATAATGACATTATACTGTGAGTCCCCGAACAGAAGCAAATCACACAAAGGTTTAACATCTAAATTCACATTTAAACCAGGAACTTCAGAGAGCTGATCAAAGAGGTCCTGCCGCATCGAGTCAAACTGGGGGCAATGCAGGAGAAAGTGCTCATTGTCTTCCCTGTCGGTACCGCAAGCACAAAATGGAGTAAGACTATCAAAGTTGTGTCTAAATTTATGTTCATTCAGTGCACTAAACTTCAAACGCAACTTTGTCAGTAATCTGATGCCTTCAATATCAGAAATATTGTAGACAGAATTTCGCTCAGGTCTTATGATTTTTAATAATTTGCTTTTGAACTGAGAAAGGGACATTGAATTTTTGATCTCTTCCCCAAGCATATTCCACTCAAACAGGGTATTATGAAAGTAAGTATTAGAAAAACGATTGGTTCTAGCAACATGTACTTCATAATCCCGAGAGTGTCTAAGACTGTAGTTGAGATGACGTTCGGGAGGGATTTCATCAAAAAGGTAGCCTGGTGATCGTGATTTCATTAAGTTAAAGAAATGACACAGCCTCCTGTACCATCTTCTGTCGTACAGACTCTCCCATCCTAATTCTTCATAAAGTCTTTGCCTATTTGTACCTCTCCAAGCACCAGCAACAGCTAAGGCTGCAGAGTATTGTGTCTGTTCAAGCCTTTGCGTAAATGTTAAGCGCATGTCTGGGTCATATTTGTGATAAATGATGTCTCCATAGTCTAAGTGTGGTCTTACGTATAACTTGTAGATTTGATCTAACACATCCCTAGACACATACTTGGACAGAAATTTTATCATCCCTATGCCCCTTCTAGCCTTGCCAATAGCCTCTTTAATATGACTTAGAAAATTCAGTTCAGAATCAAGTTGCATTCCAAGATGCTTGTGCTCAGATTTTCTCTCAACTTCATCATTGCCTAGGAAAATTTGTGGATGGAATGGCTTTACTTTTTTGCAAGAGAAAACAACCTCTTCAGTTTTATTTACATTAAACTGCATTTTCCATTGCCATGCCCATAATCGAACTCTGTCAAGATCTGCATTGAGTTCATCAGCAGATCTTCTTTTATCTTGAACACCTGAGAAGAGAGATGTATCATCCGCAAACATTTTGACATCACAGTTCACATTCTCAACAAGATCATTTATGTAGACAAGAAAAAACAGAGGACCCAAGACAGAGCCCTGTGGCACACCAGCACATATCGCTGCCCATTTTGAGCTTTTCCCGTTCAGAACAACTCGCTGTTTTCGATTTGCTAAGTAGTCCTGGATCAAAGTAAGGACGTTCCCATTTATACCATTGCACTTTAATTTGTATAGGAGGCCCTCGTGCCAAACCCTGTCAAAGGCTTTGGAAAGATCAAGAAAGACGGCTCTAGTTTCAAGAGAAGGACAAGCTTCAAATGCTTTGTAGATGTTGTGGGTGATAGATAACAACTGATTAATAGTGGAATCTCCCGGCCGAAAACCTGATTGTTGTTGGGCTAGAAGTCTATTCTCAGAAAGATGTTTGTAAATTTCGTCGAACAATACTTTTTCAAATATCTTCCCAAATATAGGTAGAAGCGAAATGGGCCTATAGTTCGTTTTGTTCTGCCTGCTGTCTTTTTTGTGGATAGGAATTACGTTTGCCTTTTTCCAAACTGAAGGATAAGTTCCGGTCTCCAAAGATTTTTCAAAGATTAAACATAGGGGCTCAACTATCGAGGCATCGCATATCTTAATCATATGAACAGATATATTGTCACAGCCGCCAGCTTTTTTGCAATCAAGGGCACGAATTAATAGTAGTACTTTATCCCTGTTAATGGCAATATCCGTTAAAGGTGAATTGCACCGGGGGAAAAAAGTTCGGTATTGTGCTGCCGGTTGATATTGCGGAACACTGTTGCACAAAGAAATCATTCAAAATGTTAGCCTTGGTATCTACGTTAGTAACAATGATTCCATTTTCTAGAATTGGTGGTATTCCCGAAATGCTCTTCTTATTCATTAATTTGTTCAAAGTAGACCAGTACGTTTTGATACCACTGCTGGGGTCAGACAATTTCCTACCTAGCTTTAAGTAATAATTTTCTTTGGCATCAAGAATCATTGTTGAGGTTTCTTTCCTAACGTCCTTAACTTTGATCCAGTCCTCTTGCTTTCTACCACGCTGCAAAAAATTTTTGTAAACCCTATGTTTTCGCCTTATTGCTGTTTTTACTTCCGCTGTCACCCATGGTGCGTCCTTGTCATTACATTTGACAATTTTGTTTGGTATGCTAGAAGACAATATGGAATATATCGTTGCGGTGAATACTTCAGTCATCTCATCTATATGTTTAGACAAGTGGACGTTCTAGAATAGACCTTTTAGCTATTCTACTAAAGAGCCTGGATCGAGCGTCATTTTTATGCACGAGGCTCGATAGAATGGTCTTAAGAGCTTCTATCACTATTGTGCAAATTCGAAAATTCTACAAAGTGCACTTTGTAGAATTTTCGAATATACACAATATTGATAGAAGCTCTAACGCCACTCTATCGAACCTCGTGTATAAAAATAACGCTCGATCCAGGCTCTTTTGTAGAATAGCTAAAAGGTCTATTGCAATATGGGATTGAACAAACTTCATTGTGGTATAGCTGCACTGTGCAGAGGCTGCTGGTTAGCGCAGAGTCTTTAAGGCTATTTATCATATTTGGCAGTCATTTTCCTGATATTCGCACAAAGTCAATATTATATGTAACTAAGCAACTGGGTTTAAAATCTGTAAACTTGACTTGCAGACAATACTCAGTTGAGACATGCAAAGAAAAAGGAAGCTGTTAAAGTTTTGTAATGCACAATGCTCTTTCGTATTCTCAAAAGGGAGACTTCAAGAAGCGTGTTCATTGGAACCTCTCCGGCATGAAACACGAGAAAATAATTAGCGTTGTGGTAAATGAACCAAGTTTTTATTTGCCTATGAGTTAACTGTACATTGCTAACACTCAAGAAAACATGAAGCTTAATGCTCTTTCATGTTTCTTGTCTGTTATCGACTTGTACAGTATCATTGAATCTAGAAATTGAATCTTCGGCATATGCTTGCAGGTTATGATTTTCCAACAATTCCATTGCGCCTTACTGTTGCAATTGATTGTACACAGAATTATTTTGATCATACGGCTGCTAGGTAGGTCCGAAGCAGAAACACGCTTTATTTTTCCAATTGTGGTAGCCCAACTCTTACCAATATCTGAATGTTTAACGTTTTCATATCGTAGTCCGTTGGTTTATTCCCGTTTTCATCTTTTTCATCAGGCATCCATCTAATTTAATGTTGGACAGAATGTCCGGTAAAATATTGCACATTGATTTTGGTGACTGCTTTGAGGTACGTAATCTTAAGCTTTTAGGAAGATCATTTCAAGGCTGGTATGACCATCCATACCTGTTTTGTATAGTGTGCTATGAAAGCGAAAATGCGATGAAGGTTTCTGTTACAATATCGGATATTACTCTGATACTACAATATTACAATATCGGATATTACTCGATCGACTCGCAGATTGGCAGATTGCAAACTAGATGCTCTGTTCAAGTTCTCGTTTCCTCCCTTCTGGATCTAATATCGTATTTGTCAGTGACAAGTACTAAAAGAAGATGAAAAATATATTATTCAATTATTAACACTGTGGTCAGGTTACTTTTAACAGTGATGGGACAGTTACCGTGTTTTGATAGCTTACATTACAGTGAAGAGCATGTAGCAGTAAGTCCAGCAACTGATTCAAACATGCAAAATTAAAGCACATTTACGTGAGCATATCAGAGAAATTTAGAGAAACGTATACCCCATCCAAAGGACAAAGTGCAATCAGCTTTGTCTAAACCAGGTATGAAGGTGTTCTGGCGCAGTGGTGTAATCCTCTGACATTGCAACAAGAACAGTCAGGCGAACAGGGTTCCATTCCAGGTAGAGCCCACCACTTCAGCGTCATGACGAGGGGTCGCGGACTCGCTCGATTAGGCCTATTCTACTTCTGCGATCCCAGTGCTTGGCGCTAGAAACCGCAACGTCACTTCAACTTCACTGCAGGTGAAATTTCAACTGATCGAATGTTTCTGATTGTTAGGTTGATCAATTGTACTGCAGCATTCAATCACCTTGTTTAGTTTAAGCTGGCTTCATTTGCAAGTGTGAATGGGGTATTAGCTGGTAAAATTCCTGATCTGTGCTAATTTCTAGGCGTCAACTAGGCACTCTAAAACTATTTTCAAGCGTCGAAACTACTCTGCCGTCAGAATTTTTACTCGAAAAAGACAAAAAAATTACGTAAGGCTGTTATAAATATAATTTTGGAATATTTCGCACCATTCGATACCATATCATTCATCTAAGCTATCAAGGGTTCTAATAAGCATATTTTCCTGTGCTGTTGGAGAAACTCTTTGGATCAAAATTTTTCAAAAACGTCTATCTCCTTCTATATTTTCATAAACTTGCACCACTGATTGTAAAATATGATTAATTTCATTTGAACTTGATTTTAGGTGGCAATGACCCGTGAGAAATTCCCCGAAAAAATTCCATTCAGACTGACAAGAATGCTCACAAATGCAATGGAGGTTTGTCTGTTGTGTTTTTATCATTCAAAAGTAAGCTTGTAAGCTTGACTGGTCTTTCTCTTGACTGGTCTTTCTCTTGACTGGTCTTTCTCTGAAGGGAGTTCTCTCAAGCATATTTACATTTCCGTCCTAAAGTCTTTTGCCTCTTTGATGGCCGCCTATGAAGAAAGCTCAATTTAATGACTCTAGAAGAGTAACTCAGCAGCCTCTTAACATGTGACACAGTTCTTTATCAAACCGCATTATCGTCATGAAATGATTTGAATGTCAGCTGAGTGCATTTTGCAAATTTTTCAAGGACTGTCCTTTCAGTTTGCTTTAAACAAATCAAAGAAGTTTTTTGGCAGATATATATTTTCGAAAAATCATCATCAAAGTTCGATTATGTTACCTATCTCTAAAAATTTAAACCCTTATTGAAGGTCGGAAATATTGATGGTATTAAAGATTGAAACCACTATTGTGAACCATCCTCTTTACGAGACTTTAAGGTGCATTGTAGGCAATCAAATCTTATGTTGTATTGAGGAAATTTGTTGTCAACATTTACCGCCCTTGATATCAGTTAAATTGAAATCCTAAACTTTAGGACGTTTGCAGTTTTGAACAAAATTTCGTCTGAAAATGTTTGTCCGAATTTCCTTTGAGAGTATCTGCAATTTTGTTTGGCTCTAATTATTTCCTCATAATACTTCAATTTCAATCATTCCATTCCAATCTTTGATTAAAATCAGATCAACGTTATACAGATACGCCTCATTTCAACCGAAGAATTTGATCAACGAGTTGTGAAAAAGAGCCTGGTTCCAATTTTCAAAAAAATTTTGACTGAAATATTTTTGTCCCAAGTTTTTCGCCAAACTTTCCGTCCGAAATATTTGGATGTTAATGCAACTACAAGACCTCTGTGTGATCACCATTTTCCATTGTTTCGTTATAGGTGACAGGCATAGATGGAAACTATCGGTTAACATGTGAAAGTGTGATGCAAGTACTGCGTGAAAATAAAGACAGTGTGATGGCTGTATTAGAGGCGTTCGTCTACGATCCATTATTGAATTGGCGTCTCATGGATGGTGCGTAAATTTCCAATAAGGCTTAACACATTCACGGTTAAACCAGTTTAGATTAAGCCTTGTATCTGCATTATCTTTAGACGGTTTTCTTTATTAGTCAAAACAAATAAACCATTTAAAGAGCAACGAGAATAATATAATACTTGCTATCCTTAATGGGAAGGGACTTTGTCAGCGAATTCCCACTATGAATACATAAAATAACTTAAAAACAGTATATAGCCTAGAGTTCAGAAGGCTAAGCGTGTCGGAATTAACCCTTCATTCGTAATGAAAGTTCATAGTTTTCACTCTTTATAACAAGGACAGATTTTGCACGATAATAGCATGAGTTGCTTTTGATTGACACCGCAATTCAAAGCGATTAGCGATCGCAGACAAAGGACATGCTCATGTTTGCTCTTCAAAACAATTTCTGAAATGCACAATGGGTACACTCGCTACCTGGGTTTCAGAGAAACTTTTGCGGCTTCGCTTGTTTGAATTACTTGTTGAGGGAATGTCCTTTGTCGGCAATCGCTAATCACTTTGCATTAAGGTGTCAACACAAGCAACTCATACTGTTGTCTTACAAACGCTGTCCTTGTTACTCTGTGTGACATTTACAATTCAATATAAACTATTCTTACCATAGTCGTAGGGAGGGACAGTCAGGAAGCAAGCAACTCCGTCATTGTCTTAGCGCTTTTAGGTTGAACAAATAACATCAGCAATCCAAAGGTGCACACTCACGCACCCTCAAAGGTTCAGGGGCTGGAGCAAAATCTAATGTGTAAAATCTAACTGCTTCTTTACGAGCTTCATCGTTACCTTTTGTGAAACTCCGGGTAGAGCGATTCATGAAGAAATTCGCTCAAGACTAATTAATAAATCATAGGGAAGGAACTATGATTCTATTTTTTATTTTCTTTTTCGTAGCACCGAAAGGCAAGCGATCTAAAGGTAGATCCGAATCATATTCATCGCATAGTGAAACGAATGGTAAGTAGTTTCAGCTTGGAAAAATATTATTTTTTATTCATATAATTTATGTTCTGCAGGCTTCGTTGTAGGCTTCGTTGTAGGCTTTGTTGTGCAGGCTTCGTTGTGCAGGCTTCGATGTGCAGGCTTCGTTGTGCAATTCGTTGTACAGGCTTCGTTGTGCAGGCTTCGTTGTACAGGCTTCGTTGTGCAGGCTTCGTTGTGCAATTCGTTGTACAGGCTTCGTTGTGCAGGCTTCGTTGTACAGGCTTCGTTGTGCAATTCGTTGTGCAGGCTTCGTTGTGCAGGCTTCGTTGTACAGGCTTCGTTGTGCAATTCGATGTGCAATTCGTTGTACAGGCTTCGTTGTGCAGGCTTCGTTGTACAGGCTTCGTTGTGCAATTCGTTGTGCAGGCTTCGTTGTGCAGGCTTCGTTGTACAGGCTTCGTTGTGCAATTCGATGTGCAATTCGTTGTACAGGCTTCGTTGTGCAGGCTTCGTTGTACAGGCTTCGTTGTGCAATTCGTTGTGCAGGCTTCGTTGTGCAATTCGTTGTACAGGCTTCGTTGTGCAGGCTTCGTTGTGCAATTCGTTGTACAGGCTTCGTTGTGCAGGCTTCGTTGTACAGGCTTCGTTGTGCAGGCTTCGTTGTGCAATTCGTTGTACAGGCTTCGTTGTGCAGGCTTCGTTGTGCAGGCTTCGTTGTGCAAGCTTCGTTGTGCAGGCTTCGTTGTGCAGGCTTCGTTGTACAGGCTTCGTTGTGCAGGCTTCGTTGTGCAATTCGTTGTACAGGCTTACTTCAACGAATAAAACAGAAGACAAAAGCTTTCCGTAACACTTATTGTAAAAGGAAAGTTGCCTGGGATTGCTACTGAACGTTGGTTATTTATTCTACTTATAACAGTTTGTATACCTAGTGAATAATAAAATATATCCCCGTTTGGTAGGCCACTGCTCCCTGAATATCAAAGCAATGATATTGAAAATGAGCTTTGTTTTATTGTCAACATATTCAATTAGGTTCAGTAATTTATCCGGCTTTGGTCGGCCATTCCTTCCCGTGGATATGGGAGATTTTCTGCAGAAACGGCTTTGTCCGGCTTTAATCGTCCAAAAACCTGTAAAAACGAGTGAAAACGTTGAGCAAATTTTCCTTGGTTTTCCTTCCTAAAAATGATTACACTCGCGTGTATTCATGTATTTTGTCCTCTTGAGTTGTCCTTTTTGTCCTTTTGTCCTCCTCTCAAATATCACCCTGAATTAGTTGTTGATGCTTGAGGGGAGACTTGCTCATCCTCCCAAGAATATAGCACGTGCTAAGGCGCACAGAAGTCATTGTTGTAAGGCCCATGTAAGGCAGAAATGTTAGGGAAATTTGTTTGTGATTTTGGGCACGTTTTGAAGGTTTCTTGAAGAGACTTTCTCGAGGAGATCCCGCATGATTTCAGAACGGAGTGGCCAATTTCATTCAGGTAAATTTTAAAAGGGATTTGAACATGTCTACGATTAAATTATATATTTGCTGATATCATCGTCTTGATATACAAGCAGCCGTGGCCTTTCAAACGGGGATTCTTTTTATTGAATCACCCGGTAGAAGCTCCAATTTAATGAAGATGTTCAGCCCATACCGAGTGCAACTCGGGCTGAGTTTCACTCGTTGCTAGTCTAGTATTCATGAGGTCAAGGCCCGTTCCTGAGCTCAGACTAAAGTCTGTCTAAGAATTAAACTCCGCTGTTTATGATGCATTGACTGGTACCTTTCTGAAAAAGGTTGCAATTGCCTCTTCTATGATCGTCTTAAAGGACAAATTCGGGGTTTATAAAGTTCATATAAAAAAAACAACCTTGCCAACTGCCGAAGAACAATTGTAACTTCTTTCCACGTTTTCACGTCCGTAACATCTGTAAACTTGTAAAACATTTTTCATATGTTAGGCTAAATGCTGCGCCGTCTCCGTTTTGTAAGAGTCCGCGATAAGGAGGCTAGCCTCTTATTGGAGGTTAGGTTCAACATAACGTCGAAGGCTACGAGGCTATAAACTTGTGCGTTTATGACGTCACATCACTCATTTCGCAGTTTGAAATGAGTAATTTCGCAGAGAAAAAAGAGAGAAAAGTTGGAAAACAAGTACTACACACAATTCGCAACAATGTAATCTTTTATTTCATCAACAATTATACCAACTCTGAACTTGTCCTTTAAAATTGTTTTACTCGCCGTGTTCTTCATGTTTCTGCTTTTGCACGTTGCCTTGCTTACGAAATGTTTCGGCGCACGATACTTGGATACGTAAAGATGCAAAATCAAATTGAAAATGACTAGACCTTTTCTTCTTACATCCAATTTAGATATGCTGGAGAGCTTCGAGATGAGCAGAGATCGGCCACGAAAACAACAAAAAGAAGTCAGTGCAGAGCAGCCACGAGCTCCCGGCAGTGGTGGTATGTCATGTTTTTGTACCTCAATCACACCGGCAAGTTAAACCAGTTCAAATTAAACCAGTCACCAAACGCTGCGTTCTGACCTGTCACTCCAACAAATCGAATTCCCGTGATTGGTAGATATTTAACCTGGTTTAAATCAAGCTTGTTTAGTCATGGGAAATAATGCACCGTTGATGTGGCCGCTAGTATAGTCAAAATTGTATTCTTATCCTTGGTGTTGTTTCTCTTCCACTGGATTGCAAGATAAACTTGATCTGTTGTTTTTCCTTCGTTGTCCTCTTGTCAGAACAAGGATTGAATGTCGCCATTATTCAATTAAAGTTCAAAATGATATTCGTGCCTGAGGTCCTACGCAGCAATGCGTCCCATTTCATACTGAAAGTTTGAAATGAAACACATCGCTGTGTATGAAACGTATTGTGAAGTAGAAAGAACACAAAGGGTAACAATACAATTTTCATAATGATATAGGCCACCTCAACGGTGCATTTTCGCCCGTGATTTTACATTTTAAACCCTATTCTAACTGGGCTCTTTTGATTCACTCCTCACTTGGGGGGGGGGGGCATCCCCTAATTATTTCCAAAACCAATAGAGCTATGAAGTTGTAACTTTGTACACAGTATCAACAAACTTTTGTGATTCTAATTAAGTAATGAAAGTTTAATTAGTCACATGACTTAGTGCTAGGCAACTAGATATGTTGTGGCCATTCTACAATAAGTTTATGTATGGAAACTACAACAATGTCCTATATTTTAGAGAAAACAAAGTTTGTTCTTATAAACTGTTAAAAATCTTGTACAACATCATATTTTCTCGCAAAATAATATATTAATTTTTAATTTTCTACACACCTTTTCAATCAATGACGTCATAAATATATGTGACGTCATATGTCTAAAAACTCTAAACATAAATAGAAATTAACAAACTATATATCATATGAAAGCCCTCAATAACAGCAATTCAATGACACTAATTAGAACAAAGTCGAACAAGGTTTGGCTAAGATATAAGCAATTTAATGTTTTCTTTTGTGACATCTCTCCATATAAGGACATTCAGTGGTCATATGACTCATATAATTAAAACGAAAGTTGTAGAATCTTTTAGAGCATTAAATGTTAGGAAAAGTCAGTTGGTACTAGCATTCTGTCTCATTTCGTCAAAGAGCTGTATATCAATGTTTGGTTGGGGGGCCATAATGGCCCCCCCCAGGTGGAATAGGGTTAATAAGGTTCAGGATTGAGCAAAATTGAGCTGGGGTTTGAAGAAAAGTTTAAGAAATATCGTAGAAATAAACTTAAAGTTCAAGGACACGATCTTGGCAAGGTTGTTACAAATCGAAGAAATCATGATTTAATCGTCAGAACGAAATCCCATAAGAGTTTCTAACTGCCTTAAAGAGATGCACATTTCCAATTTTCCCAAGATTTCACCATAGAGGCACTGACTCTTTTTGGAGAAAGTTTGCTTCGACTCTCTTTGCTTAGAATTCCATAAACAACTGCAAAATTATTGAGGCACTTCACTTAATGATTTTTGGTGCAAAAGGGAGTAATGAAACAACAATTAAAATAGGCGAGGCCTGTGTGAAAGAAAGTTCAGAGGAAAATCTTCTCGGTATAACCTTTGATCAATCACTTTCTTTCAAGCAGCACGTCAAGACTGTTTGCAAAAAGGCCAGCCAAAAACTCCATGCTCTTGCTCGAATATCACGAGACATGGACACTGAAAAACTGCAGCAGTTAATGAGGGCGTTTGTTTTGTCTCATTTCAGCTACTGTCCGCTTATTTGGATGTTCTATGATAGAGCTTTGAATCATAGAATAAATCATATTCAAGAAAGGGCATTACGCATTGCATATAAAGATTACGAGAATGATTTCGGTTTTCTCCTGGAGCAATCTAAATCGGTGCCAATCCATGTAAGAAACCTACAGTTGCTCATGACTGAAATTTATAAAACAAAAGGCGGTCTGAATCCACCATTCATGAAGGATATTTTCATGCAACGCAATATTAGGTACTGTCTAAGGCATGGTAATGACGCTCAACTGCCAAAAGTACGAACTACGTCCTTTGGAGTTGAGTCCATTACTTACCTTGGAAATAAACTGTGGCAGCATTTACCGCAAGAAATAAAACAATCTAACAGCCTTCCTATGTTCGAAAACGAATTAGATGCTGAAATGGTGGAAAATGCAACTGTAGGCTTTGCAAAGTATATATCCCGCAGGTTGGGTTTCTAACTTGATAGATTTTAACTCTAATTTGTCCTGTAATATATATTAATAGTTTTTATTGTAAATTATGTATATTGTAAATAGTAGGCCTTAATTAGCTGTAATTTAGCTATTCATTATTTTAGCCTACTTTAAATAGATGTTTAATAATAATAATAATAATAATAATAATAATAATAATAATAATAATAATAAATAACCAAATTCAATTTCGTACATTGAAATCGAAACCCGAATCCGTTGGTTAACATCGCCTGATGTACGCTTTATCAAACCACTGAATAACCACAGGCCTTAAATTATTTTTAACATGATCAATGGTTCACGCTTTAGAGAAGACAGCGCTTTATTTCATCCAGATTATCTAAGGATCACTTTCATATTTCCTATCTCTTAAATCTCAGTTGGAGTTTTCCAGACCGAATATCCGGATGCTTGCGAAGCATAATCGGGCTGAAGAGAAAAAACAGACTATTCTGAGTTGCATTTATCTCAAAATGACAGCTGAATATTTTATTTAGATCTAGTAGATATTTTAAGACGATTTTATCCTTTTGAAAGGATAATCCCTAAGAAAATGATTAAAGTATAACGTATGATTTTTTGTCATTGAAAATGAACCTTGATCTTTTCAGAGGATGAAGAGAATGCTAAGCCAGAAGCACTTAACAAGAAAGCCTTGCAAATCGTCAAAAGAGTGAAAGATAAATTGACAGGCAAGTACAGTAATATACAGATTGATTCAGTTAATGCACAGATTGAAACTGTTTCAATGATTTGTGTCGTTTGTTGACATTTTGCTGTGATGGTTTATCCGTAAAGCTAAAACAGGATTTAGGCCAGCAGGTTGTCAGCTTGTATCCGTCTTATGTGTAACCACTTCTTATTCCTACAAAGTTGAATGTCAGTTTACAACATAATTTGTTACTTGATTAATGCCTTTTACATTAAACTCCCCGCGTGTCTCTCAAATCAGCTTTTCCTTCTACCATCATGGGTTTTCCTTTTTATGGAGAGGCAGCTACACCAACCACGGATTCTGGTTAAGTGTAAATCCTTTGCTAGGATACTTTTGTCCTTGGAAAACTAAGGTTCATGTGCACAGGCAAGTATCAATCGTGACCCTAACCCGTTCAATAGTTTGAGAGAGGACCGACCAATAGATTACTCATAGTTATATCGGATCGGATGGCCCAAGAAAGCTAGATCGTGCCTAGACTGATTACCAAAGTCCCTTTTATCCCTGCCATAAACCTTGCTCGAGAGTGACTCAGTAAAACCCATGAGCTCTCAGTTTTCACCATTCATAAACGAAATGAAGCGAAAAGCGTATTCGGCACACCGTTAATTACAAATATTTAACATGTTTAAGTAGTGTAAATTCCACGCTATTGGTTAAAGCTTGAAAACATTGGAATTCATGGTACCTCATGAGTGATTGCCGCCAAAAATTCTTGTGTGTCTGAAGGCCTAAATAATGTCAAGTTTGTCAGAGTAATATCATGAGTCTCTGTTGACCGAAGCGACATCATCAATTCAAAGAGCACATGGAAACAACGGTTTTCAGACTAGATCAGGCCTAGCTTCTTGAATTATAAACCTTTTGCATCATCGTTTAATCGAAAGGCTCAGCTAGTTTTTAAACATATTCAACAATAACAACCCTCAAAAAGCAGCCTCCACAAATGACCAATTCTTCGTTTTCAGGCAGAGTTTACTAATTAACATCATTTCCTTGCCATGTTTTGCAAGATAAGATGTAACAGGGAACTAAAGTCTTTTTTTATATCATTCATTTAAAAAGTTTACTATGAGTTCTACAATCTACAATACTTGTCTAATTACTATACAACACTACGGGAACGATACCAGGGGGAGCGAAAAACAATGACTACCCCATGGCCAAAAACATAAGGACATATAACGTTAACCTACATGCAACTAACTGTACACTACGAACGATTACAAAACTAATGGATAAAGGATAATATACTAGATTCTGTCTGATATTAGATGTCGTGTCAAGGTTGGGAAGAACTTAAAAATTTCACGAGTGCAGCTCGTTTGAAATTGAGATGCATAAGATGCCTGACATCTAATATCAAACAGAATTTACAAGGAAAACAAAGAACATTTACGTAAAAGGACTTGGTGTTTGCTAAGAACATAGCTGAAGTTTCAAAGGATCTCAAACAAACCGACCAGTTTCGTGGATGAAACGTAAAGTCAATTCGAGTATATTTTTGTTCAAGTCATCAGAAAGGTCTTGATCACCATATAGTAAAAGCTGCGTCAAAGCATCATTTGAAAAGCTAGCGATTTGTACATATGGTTGCAATAATTCTACAATTCCAGCGAGAAGATCTCTTCGTTGAACATCAAAAGAAGGACAGACTAAAGTCTGTCTCAAATGATTTGTTAGATGGAAAATTTTGCAAGTAAAAACGATAACGTTTTGAAATGCAAACAAGTGTTTTGCGGGATACATCTAGATCTACATATCTAATCAGAAAAACCCTTGCGGGCATCACACGGATGAGGATCTGGTTATTAAACCTGCAAGTATATGATCAGGCGTGCATAATGTTCAAACCTGCCTAGGAGCGGTATAAATTCTCTGAAATTCTCTGGTTTGGAAACTAATTACAATTACATTTCATAAAGTACTATTTAAAAAAAACTGCTTGAAAAATATTGCTTTGGAAAAACCTGCCTGGGAACTTTGTTCCTATGATCCCATGTTTATGCATGCCTGCATATGACGTTACTTTGAGTTGACAAGGAAGAAAAATGGGCGACACAAAGGATAATTTTGCAGTATCGCATATCTCACCGGACGTGTAATGTGCGATGGATGTTAGAGTAAAAAATTGGGGCAGAGAAACTGAAGCTAAGAAATTACTGTCTAATTTTGCTGAAATATATTTATTACTAGCCATGAATATGTCCCTGCATTTGCATTTGATTCATGAACTTTTTTATTTGCAGGCTGTGATTTCAATAATGATGATGCAGTTGATGTTAATTCTCAAGTTGACCTTTTGATAAAGCAAGCGACTTCTCATGAAAATCTGTGTCAATGCTACATTGGATGGTATGTTCACAACTTTTTCACATTCATTTCATTCCTCCAAGAGCCAATCAATTTCCCCCGTTTTTCGTGTTTTCTTTAGTTCGAGAATTCTTTGTGTTTAATTTCAAATGTTTTGCATGCACGAGCCCTCGACGGACAAAAACTTGAAAAGTTGAATGCAATCATTATGATGCTCTTCACCTACTCTCTCCAGTTTGTCATCTTATTCAAGCAAGCTGGAAAATCTGCAGAGCCGCATTTTCTTTGCTCAAAAAGCGAGGTAGCGTTCTAGCAGCGCTATGAGGAAGGTAGGTGAAATTTTTAATTTGCGGAAAAGTCAACAAAAAGGTGATATGGGTCAAAAGAAATGAAAGTGAGGAAAAGGTAACAGAAGCGAGAGGAGGAGAGAGGTGAAAGTATAGGGAGAAAAAGTATCACGAAAACATAAAGATTGAAAAAATATGACGCGAAAAATGTTAATAGGGACTTGCTGCAAAGTGGAGACATGGCATCTTTATGTATGCATTAAGATACTTAACATTCTACGTAGCGTCCTACAAGAACATACTAAATTCTTGTGAACCCTGCACACTTATAACATGCAGACGAGGTTTCACATAAAAGAAATTGAGGTCCGAGTATTTTCTTTCAAGTATCGATTTACGTTGTGACAGAGACTTTGTTGTTTTTTATCCGTTTTAAGATCATGCCGTTTTCATTTCGTTGGTGACGTTTACTCCCGGGGGGTACTTGATTTACGAAAATACGGGGACGTGCCGCTGGAAAATCTGAAAAGGCACCCTGTCCCGGAGTAAAATTCCCGAAATTGATACCCTGTCCCGGAGTAAAACTTTAAAAACAATACCCTATTCTTGGGTTTCTTCATACAAAATTGTAGCCTGCCCTGGGAATTTGATAGAAATTTGATAGAAATCTATCAGAAAATGCGGAAATGTTGCCATCCAAATGATTTAAATCATATTCGCGGAAAGCAAATGGCTTACAGCGACGATACGTAGTCAATTATACAAAATATGGACCCTGTCATGGAGCCGACCATACAAAAGTGATACCCTGTCCCGGAGTAGGAATCCTGAAAATGATACCCTGTTCGGCGGCACGTCCCCGTACTGAAAAATATATGAGTACCCCCCCCCCCCGGGCGTTTACTCTGTCTGATAATGGTCTCAGTAAGAAGGGTCCTTCTCTCGTTGTTGGTTTCTATCGCTAGCTATCCATCTCACGTCACGAACCCATAAAGAATCTGCAAAAGGTCCAATGCCATTGCTATTAGCCGTGTATTTGAATGCCATCTAACACCCCAGTAGTAGTAGTAGTAGTAGTAGTTGTTGTTGTAATTTATTTTAGGTGGGCTGATAGGGTTTCTTGCAATTTAAAGCTAATTTAGGCCCACTACGCATGCCGCATCCAGGCATGGGACCCCTAGTTTAACGTCCCTTCCGAAGGACGGCGTGAGGTGAGTTGCGAGGTCAGGCCTCAGAGGTCACCCATCCGGAGTTTGACCTCACTCGACCGAGCTTAACTCCAGTCACCTGACGGAAACTGTTTAAGCCACTCGGCCACTCACCCACCCAACCGGAAAATCACTCCGTAGTTATCTCTTAGTATAATCCTCTGACTTTGCATCGAGAACAATCAGGCGGAGAGACCTCGAGCCTAGTTTGAGCCCCACCACTGGAGCGACATGAGAAGTGGTCTATTAGGTCTTCTCTACTTGTGCGATCCCGGCGCTTGGCGCTAAAAAATGGCAGCTCCATCTTCACCTTCAGTTATTCATATGAATATTTTTTTCATCGTTTTTAGGTGTCCATTTTGGTAGAGTATTGTGACGATTTGGGTATCATATTTGGCAGAAGAACCTGATTTTAGATCATTTCTCGCTGCGTGTGACTAAAACCTGATACTGTGGTTTCACATAGTAACTACAATAGAAACAGAACTAATTATGGAAACATGTGTGTGATCGTTAGGATCATATTGTTCATATCGTTATCATCGTCTTGTGATCAGAAATGTAGATAGTCTTGCTGTTTTTTGTGTTAAGGGGTGTTAGTATGCAATATAGTTTTACCAGAGCCAAAGAGAACATAGAAACCATCAGTTCAGGAAAAATTTGAAAGGCTAAAAAGCTAATTTGCAGGACCATAGTTAAAGATTTTCATCAATAACAGTAAGAGTTTGGTCTGTTTTTAAATTTTGGATTTTAGATAAGCAGCTATTTTCAAGGTTTTGATTGAATGCTTTCAGAATGCAGCAGTTGTTTTTAGTAAAGTGTAGCATTTATTTCTTCAAGAGCCTTTTAAAATTCACTTACGCTGACTTGATTTTTCATGTTTTCCTCAAAATATTTTCGTATCCAAGAACTGATAATTGCTTCGAAATAGAATGGGAAGTGGAAAGGCGATATACGATAAGGAAAACTTTGGCCTCTCTACCTGGGGAGGGCAGTGACGTGCCGCTCAACTTTTAAGGAAAGACCCATATTTAAGGATCTTCAGTTGATATTTCATTCCCATTTTAAAGGGTTTTGGGAGAGAAAAGCATGTTGAACTTCCCAAAAATCCAGTTTCATTTCACTTTAAATGTACACTTATGACGATAAAGTTGCCACCAGCCAAGTTTCAGAACCATTAAAGCGACAAAATTCAAGGTTAGAATTCAAAGATTCGACAATGTTTTTTTGTTACAAGCCAAAAAGCTACCCATTTCTAGTGGAACAGTTACCGGCAAGTACCCGTTGCTCTAAATATATGGAAGTTACCCCTCCCCCCCCGGCCTGTGTCGTATTCCTTTTCTTTATTGTTGATACCAATAAAAGGGGGTGAAATGAAATTGATGGATTTGTTTTTTAAAAGTGCATGTTTAGAGGTAGATCTGAAAAATCCTATATGTAGTGTTGGCGTGAATAATTGAAATATGAATTGATTTCGCTACTAACTCCTTCAAATTTAACTGCGGCGACCGTTCAGCTGAGCAGTAAAAACTATGGGACTTTGGGGACTATAAACAAATCCTTGATAAAACATATTTTGTCTTTTGTTATGAAGTGTGGTAGTTTATGTCGTGTTGTGTGTATTTTACAGTTAGTATGATGTCGAAATCAATATTATTTACTACGTAGTCATGACTTTAGTTTCTCAAACTTCACACTTTCGCTTCTCAAAATCAGTCGCATCGTCCAAAAATTACAAACAATTCTACCAGGTGAGTCAGGAAGAGAATCCCGCTTGAAAGGCCACTGCTCCATGAATATCAAAATAATAATATTGAAAACTGTCTTGTTTTATTTCCAATATGTTCGATTAGGTTCTGTAATTTACCCGGCCTTAAATAGGTGATTTTTTTGCAGCTAGCCCCGTCCAAAAACCTGCAAAAACGAATGAAAACAATGACCAAATTTTCCTTCCTAAAATTGATGACACTCGCATGAATTCATGTATTTTGTCCTCTTGTGAGAATGGAATCCCCCTGAATAGGTCATCGATACCAGGGGGAGGACTTGTTCATCCTCTCAAAAGGATAGCACGTGCTAAAGCGTCCATAAGTCCTTGCTGTAAGGCCATTGTTAGGCAGAAATGTTAGGGAAATTTGTTCAAGATTTTGGGCACGTTTTGAAGCTTTTTTGAAGAGGCTTTCTCGAGAGAATCCCTCATAATGTCAGAATGGAGTGGCCGATTTCAGCCAGGTATATTCTAAAGTAGATTTGAACGTTTTTACCATTCAACTATATATTTGCCGATATCATTGTCTTGATATCCAGGGAGCCGTGACCTTTCAAACGGGGATTCTTTTTTCTGACTCACCCGGTATAAAGTCATTCAAAACGGCCTTCTAATCTCAAATCTCGTCCGAATGTTATCAGTCGTTCGATTGCATCGAAAGTTCCATCATGATGACTGTCACCATAGAAATCCACAAGTCTCGCAATGGGATTGATTTGCTAGGAAGTCACATGTTTGGTCCTAAATAGGGTCAGGGTTTTCAGAGTAATAGTATGAGTCTTTGTTGATTAGACTTGCCCCAAGTCTATCTCTCCAATCCGTCTTACGGTTCCCTTGTCGGTAATTCCTGGATCCGCCATTCCAACAATCCGGAAAGAGACGAGAATGGCGGATCCAAGCGAACTGTAAGACGGACTGAAGAGATAGACATGGGGCAAGTCTACTGTTGACCGGAGCACCATCATCAAGTTAACGAGCAAAGGAAACAAGGGACTCCACTCCAGGTCATAAATCTATACCAATCCAGCGTCGTGAAGATAGAAAATATACGAAACAATGCTGAATGACAGTCAATAGTAGAAACATGGGTAGTTAGACACTGCTGGTGTGCTTCTATAGAGGAGCGCTGGATAATATGTATCTGCGGGGGAAATTTTTTGCAGTACTGCGGAGGAGATATCGAAAGGAAGAAAATATTGAACTATTAAAATTCTTCTCTCTCCTTCTCTCTTCGCTTCCAATATCTCCTCCGCAGTGCTATAAAAAATTTCCCCCGCAGATACATATTATCCAGCTCTTCTCCATAGAAGCACACCAGCAGTGTCTAACTACCCATGGTAGAAATGATTAAGCAGCAGCTTCTTTGCATACGTAGTAAATGCCTGAACGATAAGAAAGACGGATAGAATTTGATTATGATAGCTGTAGGGCCAACTTGCCATTGAGTTTGGACGGTTTTTGCAGGATTTTGAGTTGAAGCATTTTACAAAATCGCTTGTCATCTGATAAATTAGTTCAGAAACCAAAATTCATATCTTGTCATCAGAAATAACTGCAAGAGCTGGAAAAAGTCTTGGACCTTCCTCCAAACCTGGATTTTAAGGTCCGACCTTCATCCTAATTTCAGAGTTTTGTGAAAAAAGGGGAAGAAAGATATTGACTGATCTTGCCATGATATATCAGGACCGTTTGCAAACTTTTGCCTGAAGTCTGGAAAGAAATTCCCAGAACGATTTTTGGTCAGTGAATTGTACAGAGGTAAATTCACTAGGGGCATTAAAATGAGTGGTGCTAGAGCGGCAACTTTGAAATATTTGTAATAGCTTTATATGAACCACCACCATTTTCAGAAAAATGTTGAGTAATCAATCCTTAGTTTGGCTCAAAATGCCTCTCTCGATCCAATGTTTGCCAATACGAAAATGGAAACTATTTACAATGCTGTGATATCCATTCTATGAATTAACGTTACTTAGAAAACTTTGAGGACATCAACCTTTTCTTTGGCTCAGAACGACTCTCCCAGCCTTGCAAATTGAATTTCCCCATGTTGTTATCTTTTCAAATAACCTTCCTCGATTTTTTCTCAAAACTTCCTCCAAACCAGGTTTGTGGGTATGTAGTGTTTTTGCATCTCTGAGCAGCACGAAAGTTTCCTCGAGAGGCTTATTTGCATGGGCACAGGGCATTCAACTAGGTTTGCACGATTCTAGGATGATGATCGCTTGCTTTCTGTTGTTTCGTAGTTCTGGAGACTGAAATAATAGACGATTACGGAAAAGATGGCCTCGGGGGGCATTTGATCAAGATGCATTGCGTTCTATTATGGAATCAGCAGCGATTCTACAGAAATTTGATCATCAAACGCAATGCATCTTGGTAAATGCCCCCCAGCGCTATCTTTCCCGTAATAGTCTGTTCCAACTAACAGATATTTGGCTTAAATAACTTTCAAGGAGGTAACTTTCCAGTGGTAATAAATCGTTATTGATGTGACACCAGGCGAGTCGGGAAAATTTTTAGCTATTTAAAAGCCTGCAGCTCTCAAATTATTTGTCAGATTTTTATAAACTGATAATGCCTATGTAGCTAACATATCCAACTTATCCAGGGCCGTCGCCATAGGGGGGTGTAAGGGGTGTGACACCCCCCTGGAAAAGTGGCTGTCGGCAAATCAAGCTCGATCCCCAAGGCAGCATTTGCCGACAAATGTCCATCCAAATGTGGGAAGCCCCAATTCAGCTATTCTATTCTCCAGAGCGCTGATACTACGAGAATTTCAGACTGTAAATTAAGATGGTCTCTTGATTACATACATGTACGGTAGTATAACCCTAGTATAACCGTTGCAGATGCGCAAATTTTTTGCTCGCTTCGCTCGCACTGCCCTACCTAAGTTCCCTATCTAACGCCGGTACCCTCTTAGTTTTACAAGAAGATTAGCCAAAAGATTAACCGACAGCCAAAAGTCTTTTTAGACAATCACGTTTCAAAGGGTGACTGTCATATCATAGAAGATGTATCAACGATAAGGTTGAATTTTCAACGACCACGCCCAATAACCACGCCCCTTGTCGGCAAATTCAAGGTTTACACCCCCCTTCCTCGACTTCCCTCGCGACGGCCCTGAACTTATTCATGTTAACAATGCGAAGTTGATTAGATCCAGCCTGCCGTTTTTTTTCAATTTCGCTGCGGACCTACTAGCAAAAAACTGCCAATATTAAGATATAAGTTGTCTAGTAATTCATACACATACCGGGGTGAATTAAAAATATGACTTTTACTTCACCCAATTTTTTAAAATCTAAATTGTATTAGAATTCATTCAACGTTCATCAGTTTGCCTTTCATTATGTGAAGTCCCATAATTATTGTGCAGTCCCACATTTTCATGTGCATACAACGATGCCTTCCTTCGCAATGCGTCGATACTAGTTCTTCGAATATTAACTTCTCGATTCCTTCCTCCGTGTTGTTTTTCGATAAATGACGAATTCTCTGGGACCTTGCTTGCAGATGTCTCGGTTTGGCAAACGAATGGCCTTCTGTTTAATGATATATCTAGGTTGGTGTGCTGGATACTTGGGCAATAAGGGAGATGTGATGACGTAATCATTTGAGGCTGCACAGAGGCTGGCTGTGCAGCAAAGCCTGAGAAACCAATGCATGCAGGCGATCTGCCCCATGGATGACTAATACCACATAGCCGATTACTGATGCAAGTCTGTGAGGGACAAGTGGTAGCACACTTCTGGTAGAATGGCGATACAGGTAACGGAATCATGTTGGTCAATGCGCTGTACTCAGCTTGTGCAAAGCAATGCGGAGGTAGACTTACTTTCTGGTGTTTGCGGTGCTTTGCTCGACGATTTTTGAACCAAACCTGGAAAGAGAATAACTTGATTTTAGAATATGTTATGATGTTCAGATCAGTCAATATGTTCTGCATAATCCAAACCATTTCCTGGTAAAGACGATGTTTATTTCTTGGTGTAGCTTCAAGAAGCGAATGGGGTTCTATTTCACGTTTCATTTTCAACTAGGAAAGATCTGGAGAGGGGAATGCATGTCAAACTTAGCAAATCTTCAAAGGCAATATGACAATCACATTTTCTGGTTGCAAAGCTGCTTCACTGTCAATGGTCCGTCATCAATGATTCTGTACCAGCAAAATTGCTCAGTTCCTTGCAGGCCCGTAGGAAGCAGAGGGGCAGGGGGCTCAAGCCCCCCAATAATCTTGAAAACAATGGTGCTACGTTACACTAATTTGTTTTAAGAACAATTGCCCCCCCCCCATTCCGAAGCTTCTTCCTACGGCCCTGGTTCCATGCCTTATTTGCACGATAATGGAAGGAACTGTTCTGCATTGATAATCGAACTATATGGCAATACGTGGTGCGTGGTCTTCTTTTCTTTCTATTTTTAGACCAGATGACAAGGTGTCCGTCCGTTCAGTTTGTATCAAATACATTGAGCTTTGTCTCACTTCATGATTTCACCTTCTGCAGCAAAGTGATTCCCGCTAACAGGATCCTGTAACTCGCAATATCATTCGCGAGTATTTTCCCCTAATTTTGACTTCATGGTCGATTTACCAATCTGTGTTGCACAATGCTACAGAGGGCTCAGAAACGGCACTAGCTCACATTTTAAGTGTGAGCGAATAACAATAATGATAATAATAATAGTAGAAGATTTGCATAGCGCCCCCAAACTAATGTACTCAGCAGCGCTTTACAATTTACGATTCCTAATATTGTCCGTTTGAAAGACTAAAACCTAAAATCTAATATCTAAAACAAAATGTTACATGATATAAAATGTCATCAGAATACTATTTAATAAGAATAAAAAAATAAGTAAAACAATCCAAATTGTCATTTTCCATTTGCTATCTTGAAATAGTGTGACTTGAGGAGCTTTTTGAAGGATTCAACATTGTTGCTTTTCTTTACATTTTCTGGTAGTGCATTCCATACTGTTGATGCCGCATACGTAAACGCTCTGCTTCCAAAGGTTTTTGTCTTTGTTGTTGGTACTTTCAACATAGATTTGTTGGAGGACCTCAGTTGTCTTGAACTGTTATATGGTACAAGGAGATCCGCTAGATACTGTGGAGCTAGTCCATTCAAACATTTGTAAGTAAGAAGGGCAATCTTGAACTCTATTCTCAATGAAACAGGGAGCCAATGCAGCGATTCAAGAATAGGTTTGAATACATCACGAAGTAACAGTTGTGATTAAATTATACGATAGAAACCCTCACCTGTATTCTTGCTTCTGGTAACCCTGTGTATACAGCCAATTGTTCGCGCATGACAACATCTGGATAGTGGCTGGTTTCGAATGCACGTTCTAATGCTGTTAGCTGTTGATGTGAAAATGCGGTTCTGATTCGTCGATGCTTGCGACTGTGTGTGTGATAACGAGCTTCAAAGATCACATCTAGAATGAGACAAATGCTATATAGGCAAGTTGTATGCCCTTTTCAGGAGCGGATAAGCCTACCGGACTGCCAAACGAAAGCCTGGTGATATGCCTGGTGGGCCCCTCGATAGGGACCCCAATTACTTTACGAAGTTCAATTCATGTTTCAAGTAGCTTATATCATGTTTTATATTATATCCTTCTCCATATACGTACATCATGTCCCAATGGGGAAGCTATCGTCCCAACCCACGCAGATTAACCATGAGTGTATGCCCCTACCCTGTGGACCAGAGCCTAGCATGTCCCACGGGGGGGGGGGGGGGGTTCTTCCATAGTAAAGGTACCTGGGATGTGCCGCGAGGAAGGGTATACTTTTTCGGACTTCTAGTCTAGCCAAGGGTATCCTTTTTTCCAATTTTGGCCTAGCAACTGTCTAGCCAAGGGTATCATTTTTGACAATATTGGTCTAGCGAACGGTCATTATATCATATTTAATACAAATTTGACAAATTGGTCCAGGAAGTGGTCAAAATTGGTCTAGCCAAGGGTACCATTTTCGTAAAAATTGGTCCAGAGAATGGTCAAAATGGTCTAGCCAAGGGTACCATTTTCGTAAAAATTAGTCTAGCCTACGGTACCATTTGAATATGCTCGCGGCAGACCCCTGCCCAAAATTTGGCCAAGAACCCCCTCCCCCCCCCTCCCGTGGCATGTCCCTATTCTTTTCGAAACAGTATCCAATCCAAGGATCCTGGTACGTAAGTGTACCAGACATGCACGAGTCAGAAAGTAGACTCAAATCTTGGCATTAAAATATCAGAATCCGACAAAATCAGAAGCTTTAATAGGATTTGCTTATTTATGCAAAGAAGCCACACCAACGTCACGGAAAGACCCAAAACATCAAAGTCGAAATTGTGACCTAGAAAAAAGCAAGTTAACAAACGAAAACCTTCACATTGCCGAACTATTGAGAAAAAGTTGTTTGCGTGAAAAATTGAACAGTTACTCCAATATCATAGCGGCTCCGAACATGTTTAGATATATCACATTATTCCAGGTCATCGCGTCAAAGACGCACTGTAAAACCAAAATTTGTCGGTTACCGTCCAAAGCAAGAGGATGATTTAAACTTCGAAATATCATACAGAGTACAATTGAAGATTCTCCCGAGATTTGACCTCGCTAGCGCAGCTGATAATCTGGCACTTCTGAACCGCTTCACTTCGAGGTTGGAATCAGATGAGAAAAGTTGTTAACCTTAATCCCGTGTTGATGAGCTAGGTTTAAGGACAGAAATCAAAGATTAGGTGCAACCAAAAAGACATTTCCAAACCAGACACTCACTTATGAACGACTACCAAAAATGGCCGAAAGGAGTCAGTTTCAACAGTGGGAGCTTACAGTAATGACCAAGGGTGCTAGGACACGGATATTGTGATTCAATATTTGTTTACCTTCATTTGATCCCCGGGGGGGGGGGTACTCATATATTTTTCAGAACGGGGACGTGCCGCCAAACAGGGTATCATTTTCAGGATTCCTACTCCGGGACAGGGTATCACTTTTGTATGGTCGGCTCCATGACAGGGTCCATATTTTGTATAATTGACTACGTAACGTCGTTGTAAGTCATTTGCACTCCGCGAATATGATTTAAATCGTTTGGATGGCAACATTTCCGCATTTTCTGATAGATTTCTATCAAATTTCTATCAAATTCCCAGGGCAGGCTACAATTTTGTACGAAGAAACCCAAGAATAGGGTGTTGTTTTTAAAGTTTTACTCCGTAACAGGGTATCATTTTCGGGAATTTTACTCCGGGACAGGGTGCCTTTTCAGATTTTCCAGCGGCACGTCCCCGAATTTTCATAAATCAAGTACCCCCCCCCCCGGGATTTGATCCTTGTTTTTCTCTTCGTCTGGTCTTCAAATAGTCTGCTGCGACTGAATATGGTTTAGGCCTAACGGCTCTCGTTATTCTAATATAGCTCCATTGTGTTCCTATGTCTCAAGTGCACTTTCGCAAAAAGATAAGTTTTTAAACTGCGAGCCAAAGGAAAAATCTTATTGTTCAGGCTTTGTGGTTTGAAACCTTATCTTCTGCGAAGGCGCACTAAGACACAGGAATACCAGGGAGCTATATCAGAATAACGAGAGCCGTTAGGGCTCAGTTGCAGCAGACGAGTTGAAGACGAAACGAAGAGAGAAACTAGGATCAAAGCAAGGTAAATAATTATTGAATCACAACATCCATGTCCTATCACCCTTGCAATGACTTCCATTTTCGAAGGGTGTAACTTGCCTTGCGAGGGTTAATATCTCAGTCACTTGTTTGTGCTTTTTATATGTTCTCGATCGCTATAAATACTTCACGAGCTGTTGGAGCGATCAAATCCGCGGATAACCAAAAAAAGGTGAAACTTTTTGAAAAATCACCAAGATTTCGTAATATTGCCAACCTTGACAATTTCTTTTTGTGCATGTGCGTCAAGTTTCAAATTAATCTATTACAAACTCTATTTGCAATTAAGCGCTTGAGAGAATTCTAGCTTTTCAGAGCTAGAATTTCACACTATCAAACTTCATAAGTTGGCAATAAAATTACATGTTTTATCCTTCCAGTCGTTCTCCTATGCTCTTTTATCATCAAGCAATCAATACGTCATATGAAGACCTAAAGATTACAAGATTAAATTACAAAAACTAGCTTTTTCTTAAACATTCATAATTTGTACACACGGGGGAGGGGGTTCTTGGCTAAATTTTGGGTAGGGATCTGCCGCGAGCATATTCAAAATGGTAACGTTGGCTAGACTAATTTTTACGAAAATGGTACCCTTGGCTAAACCAATTTGACTAGTCCCTGGACCAATTTTTACGAAAATGGCACCCTTGGCTAGACCAATTTTGACCATTCTCTGGACCAATATTGTCAAATTTGTAACAAATATGATATCATGACCGTTTGCTAGACCAATATGTCAAAAATGATACCCTTGGCTAGACCGTTGCTAGGTCAAAATTGCAAGAAAGTATACCCTTAGCTAGACTAGAAGTCCGAAAAAGTATACCCTTCGTCGCGGCACATCCCCAGGTACCTTTACTATGGAAGGACCCCACCCCCCCCCCTCCCGTGTTTGTACAATACTTTAGCTGAAGATGTGGTTTTTCAAGCAACGATTTGGTGATATTTTACTTTAGAAAGAAGATAACGATGATTTCAGAAACTACCGGGTGAGTCAATAAAAAGGATCCTCCTTTGAAAGGTCACGGCTTACTGGATATCAAGACGATGATATCAGCAAATATATTGTTTAATAGTCCACATGCTCAAATCCATTTTAGAATTTACCTGACTGAAATCGGCCACTCCGTTCTGAAATTATGAGGGATCTCTAGAGATGTGCATGTGCTATCCTCTTGGGAGGATGAACAAGTCTTCCCCCTGGTATCAATAACCTATTCAAGGGGCGATTCCATACTCCTAAGGAGGACAAAACACGTGAATACATGTAAGTGTCATTCAGTGGCGTACGCAGCACTCCAGGAGTGAGGGGGTCTGGGGCGTAGCCCGATAAATTTTTGCATGACCACGCCCTTCAGACGCTCGGAAGATGAGGGAAACGTCCTTTTTCATTATATTTTGCATCGTAAACATGGCTGGATAAACACAAAATAGACTGGATGTTTTGTTTAATCTGTGTTGAGAATTTTTACCCAGCATAGCAAAAGCTAGGAAAGTAGACGAAGAATTGTTTTTTGGAACAAACAGTCCAGCACATCAAGTACGAATTGCAAAATTGCTTTTCTTAGCTTTACTGCAGAATGATTTTGCGCTGGTTGTTCGATTTTGATATTCGAGGAAATGCCTCTTTTTGCCACTTTAGCATGGCATCTTATGCAAGAAGCTTTTGCAAAGAAAGTGTTGTGGCAATTTGAATTATTTGAAGTAAGTCAGAGTACAGCTCTTTGAATTATTCTGATAAGGTTGTTTCAAGGAGCAGTAGCAAACAGGGATTCCTATAGCAAATAGGACGTACAGGGTAAGACAAATAGGGATCTTGAAATGAATGGAACTGGGGGCAAAGCCACTAGGTGAATTTTGAGAACATACATTCTACTTTGGCTTAGAATGCCTCTCCCAACATCGTTCAAGCATTTCTAAGAAACCCAAAACATTGCTCTACCAAACCTTTGCAAAATCATGGTCTCCTTGCTTTGCAAGAATCTCACCGACCACCGCTTGACAGATCTGCCTGCCCCCCCCCCTGAGGTGCGAATTTTATTGCATTTTTGTACAAATCTCGACAGCCATCTTTTTGAAAAGTGGGGGGGGGGTCCGGACCCCCCCATTCCCCCCTTGGGTACGCCACTGGTGTCATTATTTTTAGGAAGGAAAACCAAGGAAAATTGCTCATTGTTTTCACTCGTTTTTGCAGGTTTTTGTTAGGTGCTTTCTGCAGAAAATCTCCCATATCCATGGAAAGGAATGAGCGATTAAAGCCGGGTAAATTACTGAACCTAATTGAACATATTGGGAATAAAACAAGACAATTTTCAGTATCATTGCTTTGCTACTCAGGGAGCAGTGGGCTTCCAAACGGGGATTCTTTTTTGACTCAAGAAAACATAAGACCTGAGTTTAGACAATAGATGGGGATGGGGCAACACCCAGTCTCTGGCTGCTTGGCAGTTACTCTATTCCTACTTCCAAGATGGAATAGAACGCACGCTCGACCAGAACCCCTCAAATGAGGATCGGTCTTTAGAAAAACCACTTTTGAAAACACGTATTTGTACATGCACCCCAAAACTCTTGATTAAAAGTTTGGTTGTACCCGATAATGGAAAGAAAGTGGCTTGGCTCGAGTGAATCTTAAAGAGTTTTGCTATGACTGCAAGTTACCAACGCACTTTGGAAATCCCCTAGAAATCTACTGACAAAAATGTAGGTCTCAGTTTTCGTATGTTAGGGCGTATATTCTGTTGGGCATCTTCAGAAAACGGGTGAAGACGGATCGAGTTGGTAGAAGCTAAAAACCCATTCTTTTTTGTGCCAAGCCAAGCCATTAAAAACGGCGGACTTCCCAGATATGCTAAAATCGGTCTCTCAGTTCAGACTTTACAGGGGATTTTCTCCAGAAATTCCCTTCGAGAGAATCTCGTAAAATGTGCTAAAATCATGGACAAATTTCCCAAATATTTCTACCTTATGACCTGACCTTATGACCTGACCTTATGACCTGACCTTATGACCTGACCTTCTGACCTGATACACCAGTGGCCAAAATTATCCTGCCACCCTGCACATAAACCTTACAGACTGAATTTCGACTATATAAACCCAGTGCATCTGATATGGCTAGTTCGTTGTTATCCATTGCTTAGGCCAGTTTTTCATGTAAATTCCGAAAATTGATGTTATTTTGTGAAATTAAGCGTCATTTACTTGTGACATCACGATGAAGTCTATAGAAAACCTGGAAATATTAACAGTCAGAGCAGCCGTGTCTACCCATGGGTAGTTAGACACTACTGGTGTGCTTCTATGGAGGAGCGCTGGATAATATGTATCTGCGGGGGAAATTTTGTATAGTACTGCGGAGGAGATATCGAAAGAACGAAAATATTAAACGTCTACCCGTACACGGACATGGTACGAAGCTCTGACCTCCATCAATCGATGTAAAATTTTTCTCTCTAAAACATATTCAAAATGCGTTAAAATCCATTTTGAGAGAAAAGTTTTAGAGAAGGTTTTATAACAATCATCCCTTTATTGCATAGGAAACACTCAAACTTTAATCTTTCATAACGCATTGATAACTTGGCCAAATATGGCAAACAAGTACATTTTCAGAATCTACTTATCAACATCTTTCTCATCATTGTAACTGACTTTTTATAAAAATGTTATAAGTCGTAGCTCATTTTACGGATTGAAACAAAAAGCTTTCAATGCAATTTATATAAAACCTCCTCTAAACTCATTTCCTCAAAATGGATGTTAACCCATTTTGGATATCTCGTAGAGAGAAACATTCTGCATCGAATAATATATAGCAGAGCTTCATACAGTGTCCGTATGGGTAGACACCACTGCTGACGTGACGTTAATATTTCCAAGATTTCTATAAGCGTCATCGTGACGTCACAATTAAATGACGCATAATTTCACAAAACAAAAATTAATTTTCAGAATCTACATGTAAAATTGACCTAAATCCATGGAGAATGACAAATTGGCCATATCAGATGCACTGGATTACTGTAAAACTTCATTGTTGCAGTTTATGCAGGGTGGCTGGATAATTTTGGTCAGTATAGTGTAGGATACAGGTCTGCTTCAAGAATAAGTTTCACACTCTCTGTACAGCCAACCATACCATAATGCTTTGCCTTCTCTGTTTATTTTGATTTGAATGAGTGCCCTCGGAGGTGTCAAATCTATGCTTCTGGAAGGCAAATCGTTTTGTCTTCCCGGAAACCTGAATCTTTTGCTTTACAAAAATCGCCCTTGCTCCTGAACACGCTTTAAGCCTAGATTTCATTAAATCGTAATTATTTAAACAAATGATTTGTGTTGCAAAATTTGAAAAACGCCTTAGATAACAGACTCATCGTCTTAAACCCATAAACGCAACAAACACTGTAATCTATAGAAAGAAGACTGTTAACTCCTGTAAGAGAACTACAACCAAATATAAACCTGTAGCTAGAGAGAAAACTGTTGAATCCTGCAAGAGAAAAATGAGTTAATTTTGAAACATGAAAGGAAAGAAATAAGTTAGTAACTCACCAGTAACTGCATTTAGGAACAACGTTGAATAGCCCAAAATGCGTTTCATTGCAAGCTCTTCAGTTCGGTTCGTGCGAACGTGCGAAGAACAAATTAACGTTACAAATACGCCACTTTTATCGCCAGACGAGCAAAAGAAAATTAGAAATCACATTTCAAAATCATTGGCTAAACTCAATCAACAGCTGCCAAAGATCAAAGCCTTTGGCACCAACTCAAAACAATTGTAGCGTGAAAACAAACTCCTTCTGTCGGCAGAGCGAGGGATCTCGAAGTTTAAAGGTGGAAGGCAAGCCTTGCCTACTTAAAATTCGGAAACAATCCTCATTATAGTTCGTTATCATTCTCATTACTACTCAGTAAATATGAATGGCAGAATCATTTTCTTGTTTAGCCGGGCTAGCATTACATTATCGTTTTGGCTCAAACCGACCATCGCACCTGTGATTTTTATCGTGATCGTAATTCAAGGCCGATGATTGTCTTACAGATGATTTAATCGATGATCGCCGATGCTGTAAGACAATCATTATCGTTTTGGCTCACACCGACCGCTGCACCTGTGATTGTAATCGTGATCATAATTCATGATTGATGGTTGTCTTATAGATGATTTAATCGATGATCACCGATGCTGTAAGACAATCATAATCGTTTTGGCTCACACAGACCGCTGCACCTGTGATTGTAATCGTGATCATAATTCATGATTGATGATTGTCTTATAGATGATTTAATCGATGATCGCCGATGCTGTAAAACAATTATCAACGATGAATTACGATTAAATGATAAGTAGGCTTTGGGAAGAAAAAGCAAGGAAATTTTGCTCGTTGTTTTCATTCTCTTTTGCAGGTTTTTGAAAGAGATTTTCTGCATAAAATGGCCCATATCCACGAGAAGGAATGGCCGATTAAATCTGGGTATATGACTGAATCTTATTGAACATATCTGCAATAAAACAAGACAGTTTCAATATTATACCGGGTGACCCTATGCTATCTGTTATAGAAGAACAAGTAAGAAGCCGATTGAAATATTTCAAGCGTTGTTCTGTCGCTAAAAGACTAGCCTACATTATGAGTATTTTCCGCAATTTTTTGGGCACGGTAAAGTTCCCAAATTAAGGATTTTGAGGAAAGGGGCAGGCTTGAAATCCTCAAAAAGTCATCAAAAACAGGCGATCGATTTAAAGCCATTTCAGATCTTCCAAACAACGAGGAGCATGTTTCATTTTGCCTGAGAATATCTTTAAGTACCTAGGGACAATAAACTTGCTCCGAAGACTTCCGACAGGGTTGCCTATGCCCAGGTTGAAATGAAACACGCTCCTCGTCGCTTTGAAGATCTGAAATGGCTGTAAATCAATCCCCTGTTTTTGATGACTTTTTTAGATTTCAGGCATGTCCTTTTCCTTGAAATCCTTAATTCTAGAAGTTTTCCGTGCCGAAAAAAATTGCGAAAAATACTTATAGCATAGGCCAGTCTTTTAGCGACACAGCAATGTTCACAATATTTCAATCGGCCACTTACTTAATTTTCTGTAACAGATTGCGTTGGGTCACTTTTTTCTGACTCACCCGGTAGCTCTGATATCCAGGGAGCAACATTCTTCAAACGTTTGGCGTTTACTCACCCGGCATGAAATGATATAGTCTATTGAAGTCAAGTGGCAATGACTTTGATTAATTTTTTTTTCTACTTCTTAATTTCGACTTGTGTAGCCATCGTTTTCCGCTTAACCATGTTGCAAACATGCTTGAAAAGCAAAATTGAAAGGACTTTGTGTGCAACATTCTTGAAAAATTCGGAAACATTTTTGATTGAAGCTTTAGCAACCCAGGGGGGGGGTACTTGACTTAAATTTGTACGGGGGTGTGCGCACGAAAAAATTTTTTTTTACCCTGCTCCAGAATTTTTCGCTCAAATTGATAACCTGTTCTAGAAAAATTGGTGAAAAGTATACTCAAAAACATTAAATTTGACCGAAAAACGACCCGATCTAGCAGAATATTCCCCTTTGACATGTTTTGACAACCTGCTCTAGAAAAATTGCCTCATTTTGATACCCTGTGCTAGAAAAAATTGGTGAAAACGATACCCTTAAAAGCGGCACATCCCCATCGGACAAATATACTAAGTACCCCCCCCCCCCGGGTTTAGCAAGCAAATGTTTTTGGTGAGTCCAAACGGAAGAATTGTTCTTGACAAACAATCATAGAGTGTGTGCTTGAGTTGGAACCTATGCTGAAAATGGTAGACTTGGTAGAAACGGAAATAGTGTTTGCTTGACTCCAAAATTATCAAAGTCAAATGGTTAGTTTGGTAGATTTTGCCAGACTTTGGAGAGATTCCCAATTTCATCAGCAAATGGCAATGATGAATTCGAAACCTGCTGTTTCAAAGATATTTGAACTGAAGATATATGTCCATCTCTGTGAAGTCTGCTGTTTTCAAAATTTGGTAGGTTTGGAAATAGGCCGAAATACCGATATGCTTCCTAAGAAGTATTCGCGCATTTGGCCGGGCTCTTTGTTCAAAATCAAGCTCTGCAAGAACTTATCCCTGCCAGCTTTAGAATATGAAATTTCTACTCACCTGCGAGCCTCTCTGCAAGGTTCAAAGCTTGTGTGTTCTTCTCATTCTTGGATGTGTTTTCAAAGAAAGAAACTTGTGAACGATTTGATGTTTTCTCGAATTCTCTTTCTTCAAAGCGTTTCTTGTCATATGTGTCTCCTTTTTCTTTACCTCTGTATTCGACTAGCTTATCTGTATCTTTTGACAGCAAATGGCTCACAGTGAATGACTTACATGGGCTTCTTCTGTTACTCGACATCTTCGTGCGATTGTACAGAATTTGAGACTTTGAGACACAAGTAAAGCTATGTTTCAAACAGTTCTTAGATGTTCTTGACAAACTGGAAGAACCGAGGAGCTGAAATCTTTCTACCTCAGAATATCTTCAGGGCTTGTTGTCGATAGGTTGTTTCTCGAGCGAATTTCTTGTTCATCAAACCTTCTAATAAATAACAAGTAGGTTGTCGATGGGTTGTTGTATCTAATAGGGATATCTTCTTCCTCGAAATTTGAATCAAAATCATGAAATGGCTCTTTTTCAAAAGTCAGTGTTATCAACCGTTAAGAAATACTATGCATCATTTTGGTGTCTTTGTCTTGGTTTTTTACTTTGTGAACAGCAATGAGTACGTAAATGCAGCGATGTCTACCAAAGCACCAATTCTTTCCGGCTCTCTTCAGCAATGATCTGAAGTAACAGCTTCGATGATCCCAGTTCTTTATTGTCAGGCTTCCAAGGTTATTGAATTGTTGGGCAATGAAGCTCGCACCTTAAACCATATCACCTTACTCACCTCTTAACTGTCATAAGCGTAGGAGCCACTATGTAACGCTTATTGGCCCTAATTCACTATCGAAGATGGTACAGGCGCTTTATGAAAGCTTCTTCAAAGATTTGAGGCCTAAATAGTTGCTGAAATCAACCTCTTGCCTGACCTTACTGCACAACGTCTACCCACTGATTAAAGAGACGGAGCAGTGAAGGGCTTCAAATCTAGATTTTGTAATGGGTGGAATCCTGCAAAGTTAGAGGAAATCTTAAACCAATTGCGTCGAAATCTTCTCTTCAAGTGGCTTGACCCTACGAAGTTACCAGCAGTGACCTGTCATATGGGCAAGCAATTGCGAAAGTACAGCCTCTGTTCTTTGCAGTAATATAAAAGAAAATTTAGCAGACTTAGCCAGATTTCCGACAGCTCGCTGCTGATAGCTATGGGAATCGATCTCTGTCGGCTTACTGTTTCTTCTTCAAATAGTGGGAAGGGTTGAAATGTTATCTATCCGCAAAGTTACGACTTGTCTTTTCGCTACTTCTTCTGTCAACGATTTTTATCACATAATTAAAACAATGATTTCTTTAAGGAGATTACCTTGGAAACAAACGCTAGTGGATTAGCGCTTTTGCCTCTTTTGACATGAATGAAATGATGGCAAAAGGTAATCCTTTCACTTCGAGTTTTCTATGTCTTTGACCTGTCACTAGTTTCGGAATTAGAAAGGAATTGTGGGTTAATGCACTTTGCCATACTGATAAACTCAAATGTACGATTTTGACAGTCAATGGTCACGTGACTATTTCTTCAAATAGAGGGTTTGAGACAACATTCTCATGATATCTGCACAATTTGAAAAATGATAGCGACTTCAGCGGTAACAAGTTTTGTATAATCCCTGTTACAAAGAGGCTGTCAAAGAAATCCATGTACGCCTAAATTAATCAATCAGCCTCGTTGTACTACACGTAAATGTTAAAAAATGTTCCGTTTTCGTCTCTTTCGAGCGTAGACCCGATGCCGTTTTCAAATTGTGCTGGTTAGATTTCTGTTTTCAAATTCTGCCCCGTGGGGGCACTACACATATTTTGGGTACGGGGATGTGCCATCGGGAAGGGTATCGATTTTCACAATTTTGGTAAAAGGAACGGTATCGATTTTCACGATTTTGGTATAAGGAACGGCATCGATTTTCACGATTTTGGTATAGTATAAAGTCGGGTATACATTTTTGGAAAATTGGGTTAAGGTCGGGTGTACTTTTTCGGCAAATTGGTATAAGGAACGGGTATGTTTTTGAAGCTTCGATGGCACGTCCCCGACCAAAACCTGGTGAAGTACCCCCCCCCCCTCCGCCCGGGATTCTGCCGTTTTCAAATTGTGCTGGCAAAAGATGTGCTGTTTCCGTGTCACGCATGAACCTATCCGTAACAATTTCGTCACGATGCGAACGCTTTTCCTAGTGTATATTCCTTACGCTATTCCTTCGAATAGATCACTTGACAGACAATAAATGATTATAGTCAGAATTACAACTTTGAATTGTAACTTTGTTTTGAAGTTGCAACATCATATTTGCTTAATTCTGAACAAGAATGTTTGCTGACTTTAGTTCACCGCACCACACAGATCTCATAAACTATGTTTTTCTTCCACAATTCAACCATTTTTCCTCTGTTGACTTAGAAGCTACGATGATTTTAATTGTCTTCAAAATGATGGTATGTATTATCTCAATGAGAGAAAAGCTTTGCCATTCTAGATATAATCAGCGCGTTCAAAATGCTCATAGCAGAGTTACAGTAAAATAACTATAACGTGTTTCTTTTCGTAAAAGTATCTTGTTCTCTATTCTTTCAGTTGTGGTGATGAATTTCACCGAATGTTTTGAAGCAATCTGAATTATTAACTTATAATTGCATGATAGGTGGATTTTATTGTTGAAGATTTACAGGGTAAGCCTTGATCACTAGGGTGCATTCGCCACATTGTCATTCAATGGACAATTTATAAGTTTGGTTCTTTCATTTGTGCCACAAATTCTCTTTTAGAGTTGGTATCAATGTTCCAATGGAGTTTTCAAGGCCTTGATGCTATTCCCTTACTCGCTAAGCAGGGCCGACACCAATAGAGGGCTAGTGTGGAGGTACCCTGGGTACCAGAGGCCTGGGGGAGTGCCCTTTGATTTCAACCTTTTCGTAAATCTTTCGTCGTAAGCATCAGACAAACAAAAGATTGCATTTTCCCATCATCAGGGCAAGTTCGAGCTTTGAGGGAACGAGCCCATCGCCCGAAAAAACAAAATACCCTCCCGAAAGTGGGGTTGGAAGGAAAACCTGCGTTTTCCCCACAAAACTAGTCCCCTCGTCCATGTTGGAAAAATTTGTCCAGATGCATCTGCAAAAGAAAGAAGATCCAACCTGAAAAATCTGAAAGAGGCAGATGGGTGGGAGATTTAATTTGCAACCACTGCACTCAGCATGAGTGTGCAAAATTTACTAAATTCTCAAATCAAACTCTTTTTTATACTGAATAGAAGAAACCAATGCCACATGCTCGCATGCACGACTATCAATGAACACTCACGTTTTTTTAATATAGGAAACTGGTTTATAAGAAACGAGTACTACGATGTCCAAAAATTTAAGAAACTCTAGCACTACACCAAAGAAACAGTTAAGAAACTCCAAAACCTTATTTCGTTATGTCTCTCTTATTCTATGTCTCTCTAACAAAGGTACCTTCGTCTTTTCTTGACTTTTAATTGCAAAAATTGGTAAATTTTTGCCTTGATGTGCATGGCTTCTTCTTTATGACAATGTCAATGGAAAATGGAAGCCCTTTGACGAGAAGAAGGCTCAACTTCGAACAATACCACAATTTTAGGCCCAAAAAATAAGAAACTAATTAAGAAACTTTTACTACTAAAAAACCGAAATTTTCATGCGAAATTAAGAAACTTTTAGTACTAAGTGCTGATCCAAGTTTCTTATATAAAAAAACGTGTATGGTAATAAAAGACGTGGCATCTCTAGATAGAGTCAAAACATATGGTACTTTAAATCGCCAGAGGCGTAAAATCTGCCTTTGTTTGTTTTGAATTACTGGCTAAGAGAATTTCCTTTGTCTGCGATCGCTAATCTCTTTGAATTGTGGTGTCAATCAAAAGCAACTAATGCAATTGTCTTACAAAATCTGTCCTTGTTGCACAGATTAAAACCCATTCCATGCTAATTATTAATAACAGGGAGGCGGGTGGAAGCATTTTGAAAGTTTGCCCAAAAGATTTTAGACCCCTGCATTCTAGCTATGAAAAATGTCAGACCCTATCTAATTTTTACCAATCTATAACACAGGGCTCAAATCTTTGAAAAGGTCGGTGTAAAATTCTATTGCCGTTTTCTTTGAAATATATAACGTGGAAGGAACTTAGGGTTTTTTGCTGTAAATCTGCCGTGGCAATTTATTTTGATATCTTGATTAGTTTCAATATGGCGGCATTTATTAAATTTGAGGCTATGACGTCATCGAATTTCTAAATCCTAAACTACAAAAGCTACAGATTTCTGCTTGCCACCATCTTGTAGAACTCCATAAACTATGGTTTTCTTATGTAATGTTTCCTCTAATAGTTTAGGATTTACAATGATTTAAATTTTTTCAAAATTTTCCATGAATTTTTTCAAAAATTATCAAATTGCCACCATTTTGAAAAAAATAAAGATATCATAAAATTTCCACGGCAGATTTACAGCAAAGTACCAGTAAAGAAAAATATAATAGAATTTTACACCGAGCTTTTTAAAGATTTGAAAGATTTGAGCCCTATGCTCCAATCTATCAGACCCATGACAGCACAATATGACTTCGAAAGCAACCATTCTGGGCACAAAAACATCAAACCAAACAAAGAAGAATTCAATTGAAGAAAAGAAAAAAGAACAGCCAAAAAACATTGATGTCTAGCGTTTTTTGAGAAAACTGATAAATAGTTAAGTTAAAATCTACACAATAGAATTTTTTCGAAAATATTCAAAAATTTGGCACATTTATTTTCATACCCCAGCATAAACACCTTTAAAAGTTTCAGACCCTCAATGAATTTACCCCTAGAAATTTTCAGACCCCTCCTCATTTGCTTCCGCCCCGGTCACTGCAATTGTATATGACTGCTCCCTAAATCTGTCCTGAAATCTACCATCACACCAGAACGAGGCTGAAAATGGCGCGAAAATGGACAATTTTCATGAGAGATGGGGCAAAGGCGAGATGTGAAGTGCCTGTGCATGCCAGCCAACAAGAAGAAATGTGCCAAGCCTCCATCACCACGTTCACACAACAATCAACGTGAAGCAATTGTAAAGTAAAACGGTCAGTGAACTTTGGAGGTAGGTCTACTACGCGTACGTACAGGTGAAATGATCGTGAACTATGCTGGGCATTGCTGGGCTGGGCACACTTTGTTTAGTAAATTCGATTGGTCAGACAGACCCTGCTTGCTTGCTATGCTCATTTTGAGCAGAACTCTAGCTTATCATCAGGGTAATGCAGCTATGTCGGAAGCTCCAGCCCCCGGGGGGGGGGGGGGTACTTCATTGTCAACATGATTCGACCTGAATCTGGACTTTGAGAAAAGGGCCCATTCGTATGACAGAATATTCAAAAATTTCCAGCCCATATGCATGAATATCAGGAAATTTTTGACCCATGTGTATGAATTTGTCGATTTGAAACAAAGGAAAATTTCAGTTTTTTTGCGTGGATTATCATTATGGGGCCGATTGATAAGAAAATTCTCAAAGAACTACCCATCTACCAGAATTGTGGTTAAAAACAGACCCATATGTAGAGAATTTCGGATGAAAAAACCCATCCATATGAGCGACACGTCCAGTACAACTTAACAATGAAGTTCCCCCCCCCCGGGCTCCACCCCCTCTGTCGGAAGATTCCTGGTGCCACCCCTGACATTACCAACGACATTATCAGTTTCAATTTTTAATTTTTAAGCGTGATTTTTATTCCAGAGGCAAGGTGTCGATACTTGTTACATTATTCGAAATGGACTTTCAAGAAGACCCAGTGGGGGGGGGGAGTACTCGTTGACTTTCTATAGGGGGGGTCCATGCCAATATTTGGGGTCCGAAATTTTATGTTAAATCTATATTTGGGGTCTGTGAATTACAACATGGACCAAAATTCAATATTTGGGGTCCACGCATCTGAAGAAAGGAAGAATGGTTCAATTTGGCCCTGAAGTTGTGAATTATGAGATAAATGTTTTGGGAATAATTAAAAAACTGAGAAAGATCAAGAAGCTTTAAATGAAATCATTCAAAAACAATTTAGGGGCCCAGAAACCAGGTTGGAAAACTTGCATTCACTCGCAGCTATGAAACTATGTCAAACTCGCTGCTTGCAGCTACAGTAACTGGTTCTCGCAGGTTCTTACATGCGAGAACAAAAGATCTATTGTTAATTTTGCTTCTCTCACAGCTTTTTAAAGGCCACTCGCAGCTCGCACCTTCAAATTTATTTCACTCGCTACTACGCGTAGGCCAAATCACGCATGTTTTCCAACCTGGCCCAGAAATAGATAGCAATATTTGGGGTCTCCAAAAGATTAGAATCAATATTTGGGGTGCCCAAAACATTAGGTTTAATATTTAGGGGTCAGCAAAGAAATAGTGACATGGACCCCCCCCGTATTGCAAGTTAGAGAGAACCCCCCCCCCCCTGGGCAGGAGGACCTCTGTTTGCTTCCCTTAATTTTATGTTTATTTAGGTGAATAATGTGATAACAGCTGAGGCCAGCAACCAACCAGCTGAATGTGTACAGAATGGTAGGCATAGTATAAGACCAGACTGCAGAGTATGGCAAGTGCACACGCGAGATTTTTTTCCTGAAATCTCACTGCACACCTTAGAAAGGGTGTGACACACTGTGATTTGGGTGTAGCTCTATTGTTTGATGCTTTTATTGTGCCACACTGGCAACTGAAGGGCTTCAGATGAAAGCTACAACAGTAATTTTGGAATTTCTGATGTATTTGTAGACTTACTACAATCGTTGTATTTATCACTGTTAGCAGTCTCATTCATCGTCACATCTTGATAAATGGCACCTGGGATTCATTGTAGTAAGTCCGCAAACTTCCATCGCGTGGAATAAAATTTTTCGGGGTTTTAGGCCCAAACTCATCAGCCCGAATGAGGGGCAGAAAAGCCTTGGAATTGGTATTTGTTTTTAACATTAATTTTTTATTTTTTTTGGTTAGATTTTTTTACAAATATAAATTTGAAATTCATATGCACACTTGAAGTGCACACTTAAATAGAACTGCACACTTGCACACTCGATTTTGCTCTTGCACACCCGAGATCTCGTTGGAAACTGCCGTACTTTGCAGTCCGGGTATAAGACTGTGTTGAAATTATCCCTGAAAAGGGAATGGTGCAAAAATCCGCAGCCTCTTGTTGACATGTGAAAATGCCATGGAATCCAAAAGTTTACAATGATTTAAACCCGTGGATTCATTTATTTTATCCCTCTAATCTTTGCATACTCAGATCTTTATAACAAAGTGCTTAAGAAACTGAAGTGCTGTATCCTCCTTCAGAAGGTCAGGGTATTCTCCTGGAAGCGATCAGAAGGTTTCGATAAAATTCATTTTGAAATGTTTGAAATGAAAGGGCACAAGAAATAAACATGTACATGTACCTCATGTTTTTATGAGGAAAAGACCAAAGTGCTTAAAATTCTTGTGTGGACAGACAGTGTTTTTCCTAATAACTTCAAAGCTGCTAACTTACATTTTGGTAATATTTCATAACTTTTCCTTGTGATATGCATTAATTTTTTACCGAGAGCATTAAAATCCAGTCAGTTGTGTCAAAACGACAATGAAAAGAGTGTCGATGCACACAAAATTTAGAAGTGCACAAAGAAATTCAATGTTTCTTAATTTGCAACAGTGGTGGAAAAAATATTTGCTTTCTTGCAAAGGAAAGTCAAACCAGAATTCTTCCCTCCATTGTTTTATCAATTTTATGTAGACCCGGATTTCAGTTGAATTGCTGTGTTGTGTAAAGTGTAGTTGATAAGCCATTAGGAACTGGAATTACTCATAAATGCTTCCTTAGATCACAAAACTGTAAGTAAAAAGATCCAAACATTAATTTTCTTCTAATCTTTCTTTCCTTCCTTTATTCCTTCCTGTTCTCTTTATATTTTCAATCTTTATTTTCTTTGTCGTCCTATCTTCGTTCTATCCTTCATTCTTTCTCTTCTCCTTTTTCTTTCTTTCCTTATTCACGTCATTTCTTCTTTCCTCCTTTCATCATTTCATTTCTTTTCCTTCCTTTTATTCCGCTTTCCCTCTTTCCTCCCATTTTCTTCCTTCCAAACAAACAAGCTTCCTGCGAAGCTGCTTCGCGGCTTCATGCACTTTTTCCACCTCTGATTTGCAAGCACAACTTTGGCCTTACTCTTAATGTGGTAAATACTTAGTGAGTAAAAACTTGTACCTTTTCTTTGCAAAAATTTAGAGATTAATCCAATGGACAAACTTGACATTTTCTTTCTTTAATTCATTGTTAGAAACTTAACCCAAATTCTGGAACCAAGCATTGGTATTTATTTTACAATTTACTAGTCAGGAAAGCAATGCTGGATAATGTTTTAAAGGTACACCGGACGTACTGCAAGCTTGAAGAAAATGAAATGAGATATTAGGACAACTGATGAAGTAGATACCAATGCGTGGTCTTTAAATTTAAATTATGCTTTCATTGACAGATTAAAGTAGGAACCTTTTAACTCAGTCCATTGGACTAATTTCTGCAGTGTTACAAAAGGTGGAAGTATTTTTATTCACTCTCTTCTTCTCCTCATGTGCCATCTACTCGTTAAAGGTAGGCTGCTACAAATGGTTCCACTTCGTCTATCCTGGGCTTTTCTTACAAGCTATCCATAATGTTTCCTTTCCATCCAATCGCTGATGTTGTCTATCCACATAGTTCTTGGTCTTCTTCTGGGTCGTCTTGATAATATTCGACCTTCCAGTGTGACACAAATGATGTTCTCTCCTATTCTTTCTAGTACTGTCTCATGTTTAGTGTGGCTTTGCCATGAAATTCTCTGTATTTTGCGCCAAACCACACCTCAAAGGCTCTAATCCTGTCCATCATATTCTTAGATATAGACCATGTTTTATTTACCTGCTATGAATATATTGCAATATAGCAGCAAGTCGGAAAAGTGCATCTGCTGTTTGAAAAATTGTACAAGAAAGCTATAAAAGCGATTTGAAAACTTACAACTCTTTTGTCTGGCTGAGAGTTTAATTTCAATTTACAATGGACAATCTCAATGTCAAATCAGGAATTCCCAAATATTTACTTCCATGTTGTGCTTTGGCTAAAACCTGTGTGTGACTCAAATTAATCCACTTTTCAACCATTTGGGTGATTAAGTAATGTTTTTTAGCTCAGTCATCGCCTTCTAATGTTACAGAACTATTCAATTATAAGTATACTGTCTCACTGATGCTCAGCATCGAAAAGTCAAAATTTACATAATAGTATACAGGATACAGTCCATTTTTGGCAGTTTTTTTGGCCAATTCACTTGGCTAATTCCTGGTTTTAGGAAGGACCAATACACCTGAAATTATGATAAAAATCTCCAAAATTAAGTTGAAGCCCCAATAGATTATAAGAGCAGAATGTCATCAATTGGTTTTATATCTTTTTCTGCACAATTTTTGAACTAGTGGCTACACTTTTCTAATTCAGCTTGGAGATATATTTCTGCATATTTGCCTCCGTAGACAGCGTATTTCAATGTTGGAGCAGAATGGCAGCTGACTGGAAACAACATGGACCAGTCATTGACCTCCTTGATGAATTTTATTGCTGGAAAGGTACCCTGAAAGAATATTTACAATATGTCTTTACGATGTACAACATTGATCAGGAACAACAGGATAATGTTTTTAAAGAGAATGATATCAAATATGCAGAACTGCTCCAAGACACTATTGTAGCATGTAATTGCAATGTTCCAGTTGTTCCAGACAAACTAGATTTATTTAGTGTGTATTTGAAACAAACAGATTTGCTTTACAAAATCATTGAAAACAGATGTAAGAACAGCAGACCAGAAGAGCATGTTATCTCACTTGGCACTTCACTTATCGGACATGATTCAAAGAATGAACATATGATAAATTCTTTGATTGTGCAAAGTGATTATCCCAATTCTATGTTTACAGTTTTGTCATTAACTCTGTGGAAACTATTGCTGAAGAAAATTGGATGTGACTTGATGTTTTATATTCTGGACCGGATGTCACTATTTGCAAAGATGCCTAAAGGCTGTTTAGTGCAAATTTGTGGAAAGATTGTTCCGAGTTTAGAGCCCAAGACCTCAGATCATGCTTGCAAACTCAAACTCTCAACCTGTTCTGCAGAAAAGGATCCTTTGCATGCACAAAAAAGAGAACCTCAGCAAACTGTTCAGCTACAGCCTAACAGATGTAAAGCTAAAGGAGCTGAAAAATCGATTCAAGAAGCCAGTAGGGAATGTTTGAGATTTACACAACTGATATCGCATGCAAGTGTCCGTTCTTTGAAGGAAAGAACTGAAGGTTGCACAAGCACGTCAAAGTTTCCCCAAAAGCGCTCATTTGAAAAAGCATTTAATGAGCCAATAAATTTTGAATGCTGCTCTGAAGAAAATGTAAGTTTGCAAAGCTTATATTCCAAAGTAGAAGGGTCTGCAAAGCGGAGGCGTGTTGACACAAGGATACCTCAAACCACAACTGCCCCTGCGGTGGGAGAGCTTGGGAGGAGCAACAGTCGCAAGGAAGAATGTAGAAAAGGCTTCATTTTAGGATCTGAGTCACAATTAGATGCAATAACAAGTACAGTTCAAGAAACACGTCAATTGGACAACAATAGCTGCCTTACTGATACTGAGAACTGTAGTCTTCTTCAAGCTAATGACGATACTGGAGAAGGTTGTTATTGGCAAGATACAAAGGAGAAAAGCAACCATGAGGTCAACAATGATGCTTCTAAAGATGCTGACAATGAAGAATTAAGTCCAGTGTTCCCGATCTGCCCTTGGAAAGGCAAAGAACGAGATTCAAACCATCTTAATTTTTATTTTGGTGCAAGTAAAAGAAAGGTCCAGAATAATTTAGATCCACGAAAAAAGGTTTGCCAACAAATCAATCATCTTGAGAATCCGCCGCTTAGTGGAAATAGCAATAGCATTTGTTTTCTCCAACAGGACCTGTCTCAAGGGAACACCGAATTCACAATGATAAGCTCCAAGAAATCTCTGACGGAAGGCGGAAAGTTCAATGCAGGCAGCAAAGAGGAGAAAGGAACTACTATTTTGACGAAAGCTAGCATTAAAGATTGTATTGATGCTACAAAGCTGACAGTGACTAAACATGCAAATGCCACTTTAGTCAAAGAGATTTCTGAAGACAAGAAGAAAGAAATAGTTGGTGATCAAATGAACCCAGAGGGTCAAGATGAATGCAAAGATGGCTCTAGCATTAGCTGCTCTGTCCTTGATATGGATAAGAAATCACGCAAAAGAAACAAGTTTAGGAAATATAAGCCACTGAGAGCAGCGACAAAGGAAGAACATACCTTCAAGATGACGAAGATCATGTATAGCTCCAGAGTTACTGAGAAGTTAAGAAAGGGACATGTCCTGAATAATGTACCTGCTTCAAAGAAAGGCGCCAACATGCTGGCAGGAAAGATTTTCAATTTAGCTGCAAGGTTTAAAAAAACTGAAAACAACGGGAGAAGAGGAAATAATCCAACGAAAAACAGTTGTAAAGAAAAGCCCAAAGTTCCAAAGAATCTATTGAGAATTTTAAGTTTGCTGCAAATTTTTATCAAAAAGTTCAAGAAATTAAAAGTTAAAGGAATTCTTGAATTGGAATGCCCTTCGTCGCCGACAGTGCGCAAATTGCATAAGAGTTACCGGCTAAAGAGAAAAAAACAATGGGTACAACACAGTAGATTCAATAATCAGCAAAGAGTGTTGTTTCGATCAGCCATACTTGATTATGTGCCACCTTACCAGGTATGTTCATTTCTTTATTTTTGTTGTATTATTCCTAGCCTGAGATAAGCTTCACTTGGAAAAACATTTCTTGACCCTTTGGTAATTTCCGTTGATTGACTGGCAGGGCGATTTTCTAATTTCTTCATCACGTCGATTGTTTGACAGATCAATTTATCAGTTCATTTATTCATTTTGATTCCTTGATTGATTGATTGATTGATTGATTGATTGATTGATTCATTCATTCATTTTGATTCCTTCATTCCTTCATTCATTCATTTATTCATTCATTCATTTATTCATTCATTCATTCATTGATTCATTTTGATTCCTTGATTGATTGATTGATTGATTGATTCATTCATTTTGATTCCTTCATTCCTTCATTCATTGATTCATTGATTCATTTTGATTCCTTCATTGATTGATTGATTGATTGATTGATTCATTTTGATTCCTTCATTCATTCATTGATTCATTGATTCATTTTGATTCCTTCATTGATTGATTGATTCATTCATTTTGATTCCTTGATTGATTGATTGATTGATTAATTCATTTTGATTCCTTGATTGATTGATTGATTAATTCATTTTGATTCCTTGATTGATTGATTGATTCATTCATTCATTCGTTGATTCATTTTGATTCCTTGATTGATTGATTGATTCATTCATTCATTGATTCATTTTGATTCCTTGATTGATTGATTCATTCATTCATTTTGATTCCTTCATTCCTTCATTCATTGATTCATTGATTCATTGATTCATTGATTGATTGATTGATTCATTTTGATTCCTTGATTGATTGATTGATTCATTCATTTTGATTCCTTGATTGATTGATTGATTGATTGATTCATTTTGATTCATTGATTCATTGATTGATTGATTGATTGATTGATTCATTTTGATTCCTTGATTGATTGATTGATTGATTGATTCATTTTAATTCATTCATTCATTCATTTTGATTCCTTGATTGATTGATTGATTGATTGATTCATTCATTCATTCATTCATTTTAATTAATTAATTCATTCATTCATTTTGATTCCTTGATTGATTGATTGATTGATTGATTCATTCATTTTAATTCATTGATTCATTGATTCATTTTGATTCCTTGATTGATTGATTGATTGATTGATTGATTGATTCATTCATTGATTCATTCATTCATTTTGATTCCTTGATTGATTGATTGATTGATTGATTCATTCATTCATTTTAATTCATTCATTCATTCATTCATTCATTCATTTTGATTCCTTGATTGATTGATTGATTGATTGATTGATTCATTCATTTTGATTCCTTCATTCATTCATTCATTTTGATTCCTTGATTGATTGATTGATTGATTGATTCATTGATTCATTTTGATTCATTCATTCATTCATTCATTCATTTATCCATTCAAGCATTCACATATTCACTCATTCATTCATGGATTTATTTCGTTTCTAATTTTGACTCTGGAATCCAATTGATTTTATATGAAATAGTGCAACAGCTTTTATATCATCTCAACATTAAAGCGAAACAATCATGCATCGAAATGTGGTCATTCGAAAACGGTGAACCAAACAGTTTTTGACTGAGCTGACTATCTGAGCAGTATGTTTTTGTTTCCATACTTTTGATGAACGTTTAATCGCAATGGCGTAGCCAGGGTGCTGTGTGCAGATTTAGCTACAAATTGAATAAGCCGCAACATACAGCTTGGGTAGTAAGTCTAGTTTCTAACAAAAGATTTATTTTCAAATATATATGAATAAAAGCGGGGAGCTAATTAATAAAACCAAATGTTTATTATATCTACCGTATGTGCAATAATTTCAAGGCAGGAAAGCGAAGGATCGGTTCCAAACCCTCGAATCGATGTAAAAAGGTTAGTGTAAATTTCTTTAATTGAATGGCTTCAAAGAAAATTTAGCTGCTTATCTATGATTCTACAGATGAAGATTTTCAGAGCTCCTGAATATTTTTCAAAATTACAGCGTATTTTATAATTCAATAGACCTTAAGCTATTCTGAAAAAGAATCTGAATCGAGCAATATCTTGATACATTTTGAAGAATGTTCCAAAGTGCGCAAAAGTGATAGAAGCTCTCACACCCCTCAATCGAACCTTTCTTATAAAATGTATGAAAATATCGCTCGATCCAGGCTCTTTTGTAGAATTGCTAAAAGGGCTATTCATTTCAGGATGTGGCGTCATAACATTTTTAAATCTTAAACCAGAAGAGTAAGAATGAAAGACTTTTGCTTGATACCATATTGTATGCATGTATACACTGTGGTTTTCTTGAAAATTATTTCATGCTTCTTAAAAAAAATAAGAAAAACGCTCTTACTCTGAAGATATCGAAGATTTTAGAAAACGGTAGAATGATAGCGAAATAGCGAGAGTTCGTTTGTAGCCATTCAATTCAAAGAAATAGGTAATAGAAATTTGCACCAACCATCTTAAAGATTTGGAACCTATGCTGGAAAATGACATAATTCAGTTTCAATGGCCGACAAAATTATTGTCATCTCATTTTGTACTACAGAAGTTACTTTTCTTCCGCAGGTTTTCTGTTTTGTAAAGACTGTTTGCCAAAGAACTCTGCCAGAGAAGCTTTTGGGAAGCAATTCCAATTGGCGAATATTCTTTCGAAATTTGCAGAGATATTTCATGCTTCGGAGGAGTGAATTTCTCACTTTGCAAATGATGATGAAGGGTATAAAGCCATCTCATTGTACTTGGATGTTCAAACGCAATACTAGACCACAACATGTCTCCAGATCGTTCTCAGATTGGCAACTGAAAACACTTGAAAGCCTGATTTTGTGGATCATTTCTGAATTGATACTGCCTCTTGTCAAGGCTTGCTTTTATGTGACTGAATCTGCAATGCATCGAAGTCGAGTTTTCTACTACCGAAGAGACACATGGACAGCAATTGAAACCCTAGCGAAAGATGTTTGCTTTGGCAAAGACTTCATCCAAGTCAAGAAAGATGTCGTTGAAGATGCTATTGAAAAGAAAATTGCCCTAGGATGTGCCAAAATACGGTTTATTCCAAAAGCAAACAAAATCAGACCAATAATCAACCTACGGCGGCCTGTTGTGAAGCCTGGTGGACGCAAATGTGCGTCAACGAATGTCAGACTACAGCGATTATTTAGTGTTTTAAAGTTTTTGCAGAAGCAAGATTCAGGCCTACTTGGAAGCACTGTGGGAGACTTGGATGAAGTAAGGCAGAAGCTAAGAGGGTTTCTCGAGAGAATCAAAGACTGCGAACCAGGGAATCTGTACTTCGTGGCTTCCGATATTGAACGTTGTTTTGATACAATACCTCATGATCAGCTGATCACTGTTGTGAAAAATGCCATGAAGGATGATGAGTACCTTGTTAGAAAGTTCTGTACAACGTCATACATCACTCATAAGAAGATAGTAAAGCCTAGAAGAAGGATTGCTTCTGATGACAGGGACTACAAGTTTTTTCCAGATTTTCTCAAGGTGCATCTGCAGTCTAAAGAATGCAAAGTCTCAAATGCCATAGTCACAGATTCTGTTTATTATGCTCACGAAGAAAAGGAAGATTTGGTGGCGTTGCTGAAGAAACATATCAAAGAAAGTTATGTTCAAATTGGGGACAAATATTATCATCACGTCCGAGGTATGTTAAAATATTTAGATTTTAAGATTGCCAACGCTTTAATCTTGAGCTGCACCAAGAGTGCACCATGAAAAATGAGGTGTAGTTTTTAATATTCCTGGTAAGTAGACTTTTTGATGGATTCGAATATGAACCGAACTCTGCTTGACAGTTGAAGGGCCCAATAGACATTTTAGCTATTCTACAAAAGAGCTTGGATCAGGCGTAATTTTTATACATTTTTATACATTTTATACACGAGGCTCGATCGATTGGCGTTAGAGCCTCTATCACTATTGTGCACATTCGAAAACTATAGAAGATGTTGTTCAATTCTGATTCTTTTCAGAATAGCTAAAAGGTCTATTATGTTTTCGAATTTTTCTTCAGTTTTCTTAGCGCAAAATTACGACACATCCATAACTTCGAAATTCACAATGAAAAGCGGAAACCCTGAACCAAATTGTTTACGATCTCATCGCACAGAAAAACGCTCAACAATATTTCGTCTCCATTTGAGAGTCAAGACACAAATCTTTGATTAAATAGTAAAGTATATTCTGCAAGAAGTGTTGTAAGGCTTCGGTTTTTAATTCTAGTTGGAGACGAAATATTCTTTTTAGATTATGAGCAAGACTTGGATTCATTCGATACGTTTTTGGCCAATCCTGCAGTAAGACCACGGGCAATGGTGTATTACTAATTAGGCCTATATTATGATCAAAATTGTTTCTTACGCATTGTGTTGTTTCTCTTCCACAGGGTTGCAAGAAAAGATTGCTTTTCCTTCCTTTTTTCTCGTCACAACAAGGATTGAATACCTCCATCATTCTAATAAAGCTCAAATTATTTTTTTCGCCTAAAGCGCGCTTTGATGCATATCGTTACAAACTTCCACTCAAAAACTAGCTGGGAAAGAAACAGGGAACTTTCCCTAAGCGAGCTTTCGCTTACTACAACATACGCATCGCTGCATGGGATCTCAGGTGCGAAAAACATTTTTGAGTAATGGCGGCATTCAATCCGTGGTGTGACAAGAGAAAAACGAAGAAAAAGTAACATTATCAAGCTTTTCTCGCAACCCCTTGGATGAGAAACAACGCAATGGGTAGGGAATACATTTTTTGCTCAAAGTACAACATTGCTTTATTGTTCCTGATCTGAATCTTGACAGGCAAATCTCAAATGTTTCACAAAGTTTTTTGGCAAATAATCTTTTCTTTTTATTAAACCTTAAGCATGTGCATGACCTCAACAAATCTCCAGTAAAATGTAGAATTGAGCCTGTTGAGTTCAGAAATGGCCATTTTGTGATATACTCCAAAACATATGACTTCCCCCTTTCTTCTCTTCCATTGACTACACGATCTCAAGTTTTTCCAGATGGCATGGTTTCTTCTTTCAAATTTTACGGCATTTGATTGACGATCATCCATAAAGTGTAAATTGACGTACAAGGTCTTCTTGTGCCAAATTCTACGTATGAAAGTGGCTCTGATTGGGGTTTTTGGGAGCAAGAGAGTAAGTCTATCGGGTGCGCCAAAATAAACCATGCACGTTTGGCAGGCCACAATATATCGTACACTGGACCGATTTTGAAGATTTATGACTTAATCGTCAGCAGAAAGCCTGAATTAGATACTGGGATTTTTTGGAATTTTTTTCATGTTCAGTGGTTAAAGCTAGAAGCGAGTTTCCTAAAATTTTAGTTTTCGAAAGCACTGAAAACGATAAAAAAACATCGATCAAGTTTTCTAAAGAATCGACATGAATGGACAAAGAGAGAACTTGTTCGTGGTGATTTGCGATTTAGAAATTGACCAATTGTAATCTGCTGTACGAGAGTTCGTACTAAACCCCCAAATCCCCGTGAAAACGTTTTCTCTTTGTTCATTCATGTTGAATCTTCTAAAATTTGGATCAACGGTTTTGATCGTTTTCAATGTTTTCGAAAACAAACATTTTAAGAAACTCGCTTGTACCTCTAAAAACTGAAAACGGAAAAATTTGCAAAAAGTCCTAGTATGTATTTCAAGCTTTCTGCTAAAGATTAAGTCATAAATCTTCAAAATCGGTCCAGGGTCCAGTGTACGATTTATTGTGGCCTGCCAAACGTGCATAGTTTATTTTGGCGCACCCGGTATTTAAAAGCGAAAGTAGTGGGGAGCAGGGAGCACAACAATCTTTGGCGAGGATGAAAAAGCTGGGAAGTCCATTCTAATTTTGCAGGAAGCAGCTGCTTTCTAAGAGGGAACTACGAAACCCCCTATCAAAGCCTCGTACAGCAGCCTGATAGATGGTACATACATTCGATAATTGCTTTGAAAGATAATTTTTGATCGCAACTAATTTTTCCTTTTCAGGTATTGCACAGGGATCAATTCTATCCACACTTCTATGTAACATACTTTATGGTGACATGGAGCAAAAACATTTTAAGGAATTCCTGGAATCAAATAACTGTTTGCTGATGCGGTGGACTGACGATTTCTTGCTCATCACGACCTCTGAAAGTGATGCGGTAGATTTCATGGTGAAATTGAAGTCGGGCTTCCCGGAATATGGATGTGAAATTAACATGAGCAAATCGAAAACAAATTTGAAAAAATGCATCTTTGGTAAAAGGGATATCGTCAAACGAGTTGAAGGACAATGGTTTCCATGGTGCAACCTTCTCCTGGATATGACAACTCTAGAGGTCCGATTTAGCTACGACCGTTATATTGGTATGTTGGTTTTCATATTTTAGCGTAGGCATTGATTCGAAAAAGTCTATGCCAACGATCCTTTTACATAGACTGTTAGTTTTACGTAGCGCTGTTTCATAAAATATCAAATTTGGGGTTTTGCTTGTTGTTCAATTTTTATCCTTTTAAAAAGTGTCAAAGAGCACATTTATTCCCATTTCATTTTTTTCATTTAAAATTATCTCTGCATCTAAAGGTAGCTGTTCTGCAGAATATAGGCTTGGTTTTTATGCAGGCATTTCCAGATTCTATTTCTGTCGAACAAGGGCAGATTTTGTAATACAATAGCACAAGTTGCTTTTGTTGACACCTCAATTCAAAGCGATTAGCGATCACAGACAAAGGAAATTCTCTCAACCAGTAATTCAAAACAAACAAAGCCGCAAAATTTTGTCTGAAACCCAGGTAGCTAGCTTGCTCGCTGTGCATTCCAGAAATTATTTTTAAGGGCAAACATGAGCATAGATCGAAAGAAGAAGGATATATCTACACATCTGCCGCGGACATTTTATTTCTTTGGTCCAGAAGCTGAGCAGTAAATGTTTTGATAACACCTAAAAAAATAAGAGAATTGAATCGCCTCCTGAACGGCTTTTGAACCAAAGAAATAAAATGCCCGCGACAGACGTGTAGATGCATCCTTCTTCTTTCGATCTATGCTCATGTTTGCCCTTAAAAACGGTTTCTGGAATGCACAACGAACGAGCTAGCTACCTGGTTTTCAAAGAAACTTTTGCGGCTTCGTTTGTTTTGAATTGCTGGTTGAGAGAATTTCCTTTGTCTGCAATCGCTAATCGCTTTGAATTGAGGTGTCAATAAAAGCAACTCATGCTATTGTATTGCAAACTCTGCCCTTGTTTTTCTGTCGATGTTTACTATGTTGCTCCCTGGGGACAAAAGAAAAACTTCACTAGCTAGATCGCATATAGTTTCCTGAGAGCAAATGCTATGAACACAAACAAGGTATCAGCATGTAGCTGAAAGGCTCAGCTATCGTTTGAGATGTTGCTTGGTCAGTTTAAGGTATGCCTACCGTCCGAGAACAAAAATAGTTTCAATTCATCCATTTTTTGGACTATTCCCTCCTTTTCCAGTCCATGTTTTGAAAGATGTGAAAAAAGCTGAATTCCAAATTTGCTTTGGAGCATGAAATTTCAATGAGGAACAGAGGTCAATCATTTTGCAAACAAACAATTTCCCCAGACGACTTCAAATCCATCGCTACGTTGACTTTTCACAAAATGTTGACTGGAAAATGATGGCGATTATTTCACTCTAAATGAAGAATTCAGGATTTGAAATTTTCTTTCGATGTGGTATTTCGGATGGAATGAATTGCTTTAAATGACCATGCAGCATGTCAAAAGATAGCTAAGCCTTTCAACTAAACAGTGATACAAAGCATTTGTAAATAACTTTTGATTTCAGAGAGCTACTTATGATCTACCGGGTGAGTCAGAAAAAAGAATCCCCGCTTGGAAGGCCACTGCTCCATGAATATCAAAGCAATAATATTGAAAAATGTCTTGTTTCATTGCCAATATGTTCAATTAGATTCAGTAATTTATCTGCAGAAAGCCCCTTCCAAAAACCTGCAAAAACGAATGAAAACAATGAGCACATTTCCCTTCCTAAAATTGATGACACTCACATAAATTCATGTATTCTGTCCTCTTGGGAGAATGGAATCCCCCTGAATAGGTCATCGATACCAGGGGGGGGGGGGACTCGTTCATCCTCCCAAGAGGATAGCACGTTCTAAAGCGATCACAAGTCATTGCTGTAAGGCAATTGTAAGGCAGCAATGTTAGGGAAATCTGTTCATGATTTTGGGCACGTTTTGAAGGTTTTTTTGAAGAGGATTTCTGGAGAAAATCCCTGATAATTTCAGAATGGAGTGGCCGATTTCAGTCAGGTAAATTTGATAGTAGATTTGAACGTTTCTACCATTAAACTATATATTTGCCAATATCATTGTCTTGATATCCAGGGAGCCGTGGCCTTTCAAACGGGGATTCTTTTTTTCTGACTCACCCGGTAGCTCGTGACGTTTTTCTTGGGTCACCCGGTAGATATTTGAAAGTCTGTAGCTCTCAAACCATTTTCCAGATTCCTATGACCTGAAGTAGACGGATGATATGGTCGTAGTTATCGCTATTGAAATACTGCAGGACGCTCCTAACTACGACTCATAATCAAACGCCATTATTTTGAAATGACTATGACTGCCTCGTTTCGATAAGGGCCTAGGCACAGAAAAGCACAAACATTTGTAGTTTTCAAATGAAACACATTGAGTTGAAAACTTCACAATAAATCAGTTAATGCTTAGCGAAAGCAGCAAAATAGTACCTACGTACAAAATTTGATATTGTCGCCAACTGTTTTCATGGTATTCTTGTTCATAAGACTTTGTTCTGTCCGGCCAAGCTCCTTGAAACTCTGCTTTGAGCTTCGAGTTTCCGTTGGTCAACATCAATCAATCGAATTTGCAGAGATTCTAATGGCGTTGTATTTGGTTGTATACTTTGTACATGACTCTGTATAGCAGCCTCGTTCCCAAGGGCGTTCAAAAGTGAAAAAAGTCAGTCCAAAAATATTGCCGTAATATTATGAGTCCCAGTAAGAGCGGTCTCGGTCTGGCGTAATAGTCTCGTTTTGGATAGCGATTACTGGGACTCATTGTAATCAGTCTAGACCTGAAGCATAAGTTCCAAATCTTTAAAAAGGCTGGTGTAAAATTGAGTGACCTATTTCTTTGAAGTGAATAACTTCAAAGAAACTTTAGCTAATTCTCTATAATTCTACCGTTGGAAGTTTCTGAAATCTTCAATATTTTCAGAATTAGAGTGTTTTTCTTCTTTCTCAAGAATTCAATAAAAATTTCCAAAAAAACTTAAAACCATCGTAATTTCTAAACAGTTTGACGTAATATGAAATAATTTCGAAGGAAACCAAAGTTCATAAATGCCTACAATGTGGTGTCAAGCAAACGTCTGCCACTCATCTGGTTTATGATTTAGAAATTTGATGACGTCACATCCTCAAATGAGTTGAAATGTAAGATACGCTGTAATTTCCAAAAATATTCAAAATTTCTGAAAAGTCCAACGGTAGATTTGTAGATAAGTGTCTAAAGTTTCTTTGAAGTCATTCAATCAGAAGAAATAGGTCATTGAATTTTACACCCACCTTTTTACGCCGAGATAAAGATTTGGAACCTATGTTATGACCTGATAATACCTGTCTATCTACATATCAACTTAGGACATGGCTCCGATATTTGTTGCAAAAGATACGGTAGCTAAAAATATGATTTACGATTGAAATGATCGTTACCTATCTAAGTTTATTCATTAATTTGAAAGGTTTTTGTCGTGACGTTGTCTCGGGTCACTTTGTACCGGGGCACCCAAAAACACTTCACGCGCTACCGGGTGTCCCCAAAAAGTACTCCTGTTTGAAAAATTACTAAAATTCGATTACAATGTCGATCTTCAATTTTCTCTTTTTGTCAAGTAGATCAAGGACCAAATTATTTTTCCAAGATTAGCTGGTCTTTTAATTGGTTTTAAAATTATTAAATTTAGCTCTTTTTGGGGCTACCTGGTTTTTGAATCATACTGCAAAAAAGCACTTGTGATTGCCAGATCAATTTCTTTGTGCATGTAAAGCTTCTGGTTTGGTCATAAATGACAGAAAGAAATACACACTATCATTGGAGACTTCACTGTTCATAAAAAATCTGAAAATTTTGACTGTTAGACAAGATTTAGTATTTTCCTGAAAAACAATAGCTCAAAATAAGGTTTTTCAACAGGTGATTTTTCTACCTTACTGTATCAAAAGCAAACATTGTATCATCTATGAACATTTTTTGGTTTGACAAAAGAACTCAAAAAGAAAATGTTATCAAAGGTTTAATAATCAATTTTTGGTGATTTTTTAATCAGGAGTATTGTTTTGGGGACACCTGGTAGATAACTCATAGCTTTGTAAAACCACATTTTATTAACCAAAGTTTTGCACCATCATCTATTTCGAATGCACAGCTATCTTTTGAGATGATACTCGGTCGGTTTAAAGCGCATATGTTGCATTAGCAATTGGTTAATACAACAAACAAGTTTGGAGTGGGATTCCATTGTCTTGTGACTTTTTATTTCTGTTTCATGAATTTTTATTGCATGAAAATTCAGCCTCAATCCTGTGCTTTGTAATAAACAATAGAGAGAATTGTATTGCATGAACCAATCATCTTCATGACATATGCCATTTTAACTATCACTACTCTCCAAAATGCTGTTTGAAAATACAATCATTTTTCAGCCAAAGCCGAACTATTGCCATCTTCTTCCAATCCATATTTTTGGAGATTTGACGCAACCTGATTCCAAATTGACCCGGGAACACGAAGTTATGAAACAGGGCAATAGGGGTCTATCTTTGTTCAAACAATAAGTTTTCTTGGACGACTGGATATTGGCCTGTGTGTGAAAAGTTTACAGAACATGGACTTGGATGGCGACCGATTTCACTCTGAATGGGAACGTTAGATTCGAACCTTTCTTTGAATCTGCTTTTTTAGGATGTAGTCGTAGATTACAATGACCATGCAGCATCTCAAAAGATGGCCAAGCTTTTGAAACAAATAGTGATACAAAAATATGTGTCAGCAGTTTTTATATAAGAAAGCTAGATGCAATCTTTTTGGTCTCTCGGTAGTTTTAATAAAGCAAAGCTTCGGGATTCATGATAATCTGTTCTAGCAGTTCTAAGTTCTAAGCAGTAGCGGTAGCAGCTGCTGTCGTTGTTGTTCTCTCGTCCGGGGTTCCTATTGCTCAGCATCATACTACTATGCTGGCCTGACATCCAATGTGAAACGGATTCTAGTATTTGTCAGTAATTTATCGTATTTGTAGCTTTTTGTAGTTGTTTATCTAGTTGCTATTTTTTGCATGTCTTTATGTTAATGTCCACGGGGTAGTCATTGTCTTTTGCTCCTTGTGGTCCCGTCCCTGTAGTGTTGTATAGTCTGTAAAGTAATTAGAAAGTCTGGTAGGATGTAGATGTAACATGTATTGTAACATTTTAAATGATTATAAAAAATAAAAATAATAATCTGTTCTGTATATGCAGGAGAATGGATTGGTGATTCGATCAGTCTGCGACTTGATTCAAACCCTGGAAAAAGAATGTTATCACGGATGATGCAGCAAATTCGCATCCAATCTGCTTCCCTAATCCTCGATCCTGAATTGAATTCTCAAGAGAATATCTTGACAAATATCTATCAAATATTTTGCTTTGCTGCTGTCAAGTTCAACTATCATGTTATCAATCTTCCAAAAGGTATGTGTGTTGATAGCTCTATTGGTTGTCCCAAAAAATGAGTGTTGACATCTTAACTTGCAATTTGCCACATTGCATCTTCAAATCGGCTCTGTATTTGCCGAGTAATTCACTTAAGCAGGCAAAATTTCTTTTGCAGCCTAAGATAGATAGTAGTTGAATTATGCTACTACTATCATTTGTGCGTAATTGGAAAGAGTTTGTTGGGGCAGTTCGACAATTAATTTTTTGTTGGAGTTTTCTTCAGCTATTAAAATGTAATTTATTTTTCACAAATTCAAAAGCCTGAGTCTTTTGTTTTTATGACTGAAATTGACAACTGAAGCGAAAATCCTAACATAGGGCTCAAATCTTTAAAAAGGTCGGTGTAAAGTTATATTACAATCTTCTTTGAATTAAATGGCTTGAAAGGAACTTGTGGTACTTTGCTGTAAATCTGCCGTGGAAATTTTTTGATATCTTGAATAGTTTCAAAATGGCGGCATTTATTAAATTTGAGGCTATGACGTCATCAAGTTTCTAAATCCTAAACCAGAAAAGCTACAGATTTCTGCTTGCCACCATGTTGTAGACCTCCATAAACTTTGGTTTTCTTGAAAGTTATGTCATTTTTCCTCAATCGGTTTAGGATTTACGATGATTTTATTGTTTTTCAAATTTTCCATGAATCTTGTTAAAAATAATTAAATTGCCGCCATTTTGAAAGAAATCAAGATATCAAAAAATTTCCACGGCAGATTTACAGCAAAGTACCATAAGTTCCTTTCAAGCCATTCAGTTCAAATGAAAAATATCATAGAATTTTACACCCACCTCTTCAAAGATTTGAATGATTTGAGCCCTATGCTGAAAATCCTGTTGGAAAGTTCTCTTTATGTAATGGAAGACACAACTTGAGAAATTTCCTCCAGTCCTAGAAAGTTACTCTGTGACTGTTTAAGTGTAACTGCATCTTTTCTCAACTTTTTTCTCGTTAATGTAATAATTCGATTGATCAACAAACTTTCAAGAAAATTTAATGGTTAATCTGCTTCAAAACACTTTTAAATGCTGCGTAGATAGTAGCAGCCCGGGGGGGGGGGTACATGACTTGTGGATGGACGGGGGTCTGCCGCCCGGTTTTCAGAAAGCTACCCTCTTCTAATTACCGAAAATTGCTTTGGTACCCACTTTTATTATGAATTTTGGCGGAAAATTGCCCATTTTAACCATATTTTGCGAATTTTCAGCGAAATCCCACCCTCGTTAATGGAAAATTTGCCGAAAAAGGACCCTTGTTTAGAGAATTTTGGGCCCAAAAACCCACCCATATGGGCGGCACATACCCGTACCTTCAACATGTTATGTACCCCCCCCCGGGAGTAGCAGCATAATTCAAAATCAATATGTCTTTAGGCTGCCTCGCAAATTGTCTGTGTTGAAGTAAATTGCTCAGCGATTACACACCCGATTTGAACATACTAGTTAAAGGCAATCTGTCATGCATTTGACTGGGGGTGATAAACGATTAGCCCTCCTCTGTTTCAACTGCACAGATTCACAAAGCAATCCGTTGTGTTGAGCTGTGACTTTGTTGTGGCCAATGAGATACATGACAGACTTTCCTTTAACATCTCATCCATATCGATTTCGTCCTTGTTCGGGATACTGCGAACTCCCCCTTTTGTAAATCATAATGAAAAGACGTTAACTCTGATTGGCTCGCTGACTTTGTTGTGGCCAATGAGATACGAGACAGACTTCCCTTTAACATCTCATCTATATCGATTTCGTCCTTGTTCGGGATACTGCGAACTCCCCCTTTTGTAAATCACAATGAAAAGACGTTAACTCTGATTGGCTCGCTGACTTTGTTGTGGCCAATGAGATACGAGACAGACTTCCCTTTAACATCTCATCTATATCGATTTCGTCCTTGTTCGGGATACTGCGAACTCCCCCTTTTGTAAATCATAATGAAAAGACGTTAACTCTGATTGGCTCGCTGACTTTGTTGTGGCCAATGAGATACGAGACAGACTTCCCTTTAACATCTCATCTATATCGATTTCGTCCTTGTTCGGGATACTGCGAACTCCCCCTTTTGTAAATCACAATGAAAAGACGTTAACTCTGATTGGCTCGCTGATTAATGGGATGGGTGAAGCGCTTTGTGGCATGCGCGAATTCACAAAGGAAAAATGAAGGACGATGACCCTGCAATCGGTAGTGTGCATTATCCAAAGCACTTAAACGAGGGTCTAGCTCTTCTGCAGAAAATCCGTAAGACTTTCACTGATAGTATCTCGAACAAGTCCCCGGAGTGAGTTCGTTGCTCTTCCTCTACCGTTCTGAAATTTGATTGAATGTTTGAAAACAATAGCACACTTAAATTATTTCTCAAAACTTCCTAATTATTAGAACGACAACAATGTATATTTGTTACCAAGGAACTACAAGCGTGCTTTGTTGTTTGGAATCTCGCATAATAGCGTTACCTATGTAGTAGCAAACTGCAAATCCATAGTGGCTGCTAATCCGACCATTTTCTGGGCGGATTTGATCGAAGTGTACCAGGGTGTACACAAGGGTGTACTTTCGGCTTCGCGATCAGCTTATGACGTAAGAACACTCTGGGAACAAGTTTGATCTATATATCATCACCTTCGTTCAAATAAAAATTTTTGGAAATGAGGCTCCTTCGCAGAAACTGCTCAAACACATTTTTTTGGGACACCAGGCATATATTATTTTATTAGCCAAAAAACAATCACGATTTTTTGTATCAGGCTGAAATAATCATCATTGATGATCAAGACTGTCTTAACATAGGGCTCAAATCTTTAAAAAGGTCGGTGTAAAATTCTATTACGGTTTCATTCGAATTAAATGGCTTGGAAGGAACTTAGCGTTTTTTACTGTAAATCTGCCGTGGCAATTTATTGATATCTTGATTAGTTTCAAAATGGCGGCATTTATTAAATTTGAGGCTATGACGTCATCAAATTTCTAAATCCTAAACCAGAAATGATACTGATTTCTGCTTTTCACCGTATTGTAGGCCTTCATAAACTATGGTTTTCTTGGAAGTTATATGATTTTTCCTCCTTTGGTTTAGAATTTACGATGATTTAAGTTTTTTCAAAATTTTCCATCAATTTTTTCAAAAATCATTAAATTGCCGCCATTTTAAGAAAAATCAAGATATCAAAAAATTTCCACGGCAGATTTACAGCAAAGTACTATAAGTTCCTTTCAAGCCATTCAATTCAAAGAAAAATGGAATAGAATTTTACACCCACCTTTTCAAAGATTTGAAAGATTTGAGCCCTATGCTGACTGTCTTCTCTTGTAATCAGAATGGAACAGCCATGTTTTGCAGCGAAAGTTTTCAAAATGGCTGTCCGTTGGCATGAAAAATCCTTGTTCTCATCTACCGGGTGCGCCAAAATAAACTATGCATGTTTGGCAGGCCACAATAAATCGTACACTGGACCGATTTTGAAGATTTATGACTTAATCGTTAGCAGAAAGCCTGAATTAGACACTGGGATTTTTTGCAAATTTTTTCATTTTCAGTTTTTAGAGCTAGAAGCGAGTTTCCTAAAATTTTAGTTTTCGACAACACTGAAAACGATCAAAAAACATTGATCAAGTTTTCTAAAGAATCGACCTGGATGGACAAAGAGAACACTTGTTCGTGGTGATTTGTGATTTAGAAATCAACCAATTGTAATCTGTTGTACGAGAGTTCGTATTAAACCCCCAAATCCCCCTGAAAACTTTTTCTCTTTGTTCATTCATGTGGAGTCTTTTAAAATTTGATCAATGTTTTCAATCGTTTTCAATGTTTTCGAAAACGGAAATCTTAAGAAACTCGCTTCTTACTCTAAAAACTGAAAACGGAAAAAATGTGCAAAAAGTCCTAGAATCTAATTCAGGCTTTCTGCTAAAGATTAAGTCATAAACCTTCAAAATCGGTCCAGTGTACGATTTATTGTGGCCTGCCAAACGTGCATAGTTTATTTTGGCGCACCCTGTACTTCTAATGATTTTTTCAAATAGAGGAATGTAATTTATCAGTTTGAGTTACCCAGCACTTTGACAGTGGACCCTGTTGTAAAGAATTTGTCTCTTTATAGATAAATTATTACAGTCTACCCACTCTAAATATTTCATATTATTGTTATTATTATCTTCGAGTTCACTCCTAAAGTTCATAGTTTGGAGAAATTGTTCATCATCAAGCGTCAAGCTCCAACAAATAGCCTCAGACACTCAATACTTTTCTCATGATTCCATCTGTTCCAAGGAGGACTGATTTCTGGATGCAGTGAATATCATCTAGCAATCCTAAACTCTTCAAATGTTCTCTTAACTTTTTTGGGATGGAACCAAATGCCCCAACCACTATTTTTAACATTTAACATTCCATAATCTCATTACTTCCAGCTTTAGCTCACTATATTTGCTGATCTTCTCTCATTCTTTGTCTTAAATGTTATTATTGTTATTTAGCATTCAAGCAAGATAACTAACGGCGTTAATTTCATTATTTGTTATTTCAGATGGACAACCCAATGCCAATGAGAATTTCTTCAATCATATGCTACATTGCATCTTCAAAGCATTCTACAAGCAGTACCGAAGAGTCCACGAAAAAGTCTGTTCAAACAGCAAACCATTGATTCCGAAGCGAGTTGCGAAAAGCCTTTTCATTTCTGCCTTTGTTAGTATTCTTGGTAAGAAAAAATCGAGATACAAGAAATTGCTCAAATTTATTCAAGATGATCAAAAGAAAAAGAACAAGAAAGCTGAGAAGTTAGACGTTGCAAAATATCAAGAAGACAGTAAAGTATTTCACCTCATTCGATGAATGTGTTTGCGATGTAGTACGTATTTCACCTGATTCGTTGGACGTTGCAAAATATCAAGAAGAGAGTACAGTATTTCACCTCATTCGATGAATGTCGATGTATTACGTATTTCACCTGATTCGATGGACGTTGCAAAATATCAAGAAGAAAGTACAATATTTCACCTCATTCGCTGGACGTTGCAAAATATCAAGAAGAAATTGAATCACCTCATTCGATGAATGTCGATGTATTACGTATTTCACCTGATTCGATGGACGTTGCAAAATATCAAGAAGAAATTGAATCACCTCATTCGATGAATGTCGATGTATTACGTATTTCACCTCATTCGCTGGACGTTGCAAAATATCAAGAAGAAATTGAATCACCTCATTCGATGAATGTCGATGTATTACGTATTTCACCTGATTCGATGGACGTTGCAAAATATCAAGAAGAAAGTACAATATTTCACCTCATTCGCTGGACGTTGCAAAATATCAAGAAGAAATTGAATCACCTCATTCGATGAATGTCGATGTATTACGTATTTCACCTGATTCGATGGACGTTGCAAAATATCAAGAAGAAATTGAATCACCTCATTCGATGAATGTCGATGTATTACGTATTTCACCTGATTCGATGGACGTTGCAAAATATCAAGAAGAAATTGAATCACCTCATTCGATGAATGTCGATGTATTACGTATTTCACCTCATTCGCTGGACGTTGCAAAATATCAAGAAGAAATTGAATCACCTCATTCGATGAATGTGTTTGCGAAGTAACGGGTGAGTCAATAAAAAGAATCCCTGTTTGAAAAATCACCATTCCCTAAATATCTAGATGATGATATTGGGAAACATACCATTTAACAGCAGAAATGTTCAAATGGATTTCAAAATTTACCTGATTGAAATTGGCCACTCCATTCTGAAATTATGATTGATTTTTTCCAGAAAGCCCTTTCGAGAAATCTTCAAAACAGGCTTAAAACAACGACCAACATTTCCCGAGCTTTCTTCCTTATCTCAATGAGTTCAACACATTCTAACATATTTTATCCTCTTGTGAAGATGAAATCGTCCGGAATAATGTTGTTTTGCCCCCAGAAATGACTTTTTCATCACCCAAAGTGATAAAACGTGCCAAAGCATCTACGAGTCATTGCTATAAGGCATAGACATACGAGAAGTTTGTTCGTGATTTTATGCAGTTTTTGAAAGTTTCTTGAAGGGGCTTCCTCGAGAAAATCTCATATAACTTCAGAACGGAGCGGCCGATTTCAGGCAGGTAAAATTTAGAACATATTTGAACATGTTCACTATTGAATGACATATTCTCCAACATTATTGTCTTGATATCGAGAGATCTGTAGTCTTTCAAACGGGGATTCTTTTTTTTACTCACTCGGTAGTATTTCACCTGATTCGATTGACGTTGCAAAATATCAAGAAGAAAGTACAGTGTTTCACCTGATTCGATGGACGTTGCAAAATATCAAGAAGAAAGTACAGTGTTTCACCTGATTTGATGGACGTTGCAAAATATCAAGAAGAAAGTACAGTGTTTCACCTGATTCGATTGACGTTGCAAAATATCAAGAAGAAAGTACAGTATTTCACCTGATTTAAAGGACGTTGCAAAATATCAAGAAAAAAGTGAATCACCTCATTCGATGAATGTATTTGTGAAGTAGTATTTCACCTGATTTGAGGGACGTTGCAAATATCAAGAAGAAAGTACAGTATTTCACCTGATTTAAAGGACGTTGCAAAATATCAAGAAAAAAGTGAATCACCTCATTCGATGAATGTATTTGTGAAGTAGTATTTCACCTTATTTGAGGGACGTTGCAAATATCAAGAAGAAAGTACAGTGTTTCACCTGATTCGATGGACGTTGCAAAATATCAAGAAGAAAGTACAGTGTTTCACCTGATTCGATGGACGTTGCAAGATATCAAAAAGAAAGTAAGGCATTTAATCCGATTCGACAAATGCGCCCACGATGTAGTGTTTCACCTTATTCGATAAACCTTACAAGATGTTAAGAAGACAGTGATACATTTCATCCGATTTGAACGTGTTTTGAACATGACTTGATGTTAACGACTTTAGGACTTATTTGGCTATATCTCGCTTCCCAAGAAATGGACACACGAGCAGACAGAAAAGAAAATAACGTTTGAATGAGATAATGGTGAGTTATTTTCAATTTTTGAATCTTCTTTGTGTGCAATACCATATCTTTATCGAACGAAAAGGTTAGGTACTGCTGACATTGTGAAGCCAACATCTCAAAATTAGATGTATTGAGACCATCACATACGAGTCAATTTCTGTGAAAAGGGTTTATGGACAAAAACGTATGTGCAAGAAGTATTCCCTGAGGTCAGGTTTATATTCTTGAACTACCGGGTGTCCCATAAAAAAGTACTCCTGTTTGAAAAATCACCAAAAATTGATTATGAAACCTTTGATAAAATTTTCTTTTTGACTTGTTTTGTCAAAGACCCAACAATATTCATAGATGATAAAATGTTTGCCTTTGATACAGCAAGGTAGAGAAATCATACGTTGAAAAACCTTATTTTGAGCTATAGTTTTTAAGCAAAATACTAAATTTTGCGTAAGAGTCAAATTTTTCAGATTTTTTATCATTATTGAAGTCTCGAATGATAGTGCGCATTTCTTTCTGTAATTTATGACCAAACTAGAAGCATTACATGCACAAAGAAATTGATCTGGCAATCATCAATGCATTTTTGCATATGACTCAAAACCAGGTAGCCCTAAAAAGAGCTAAATTCGCTCATTTTGAAGCCAATTACAAGAATAACTATACATTGGATAATAATTTGGTCCTTGATCTACTTGACAAAAAAAAAAGAAAATTGAAGATCGGCTGTGTAATCAAATTTTGGTGATTTTTCAAACGGGAGTACTTTTTTTGGGACACCCGGTATCAATGCTTCATTTACGAATGACTTGATGTGACTTCGTTTGCGTTTAAACCGCAGCTAATTTTCTATAAGATCGACTATTCCCATCAATACTTCCCCTGCACATACTCTCCCCAATCCTTGCAATGCAAAATGACAGGGGAACCTCTGCATAGGAGAGTATCAGCATGTAGCTGAATGTGTAGCTGAATGGTGTGGCTATCTTTTAAGATGATTCTTGGTCATTTTAAGCTGCGATTCAGAATGAAATAATCATAATCTTCTTCCAGTCCGCGTTTTATGACGATCGAGGAAATAGATGCAGGCTTGAAGGCGTTTTGGGAAATGCATTGTTTGCAAGAGGCTGATGTCTTGTCTTTTTAAAATTTCATGTTCCCAAGCCAATTTCTAATTCAGCATGGTCTCTCTTCCAAAACATAGACTGGAAGGAGGTCAACTTTGAGTGAAAAACGAAAGAATCAACGAACTTTGGAAACCGATTTTGGACTATAGTCATAGCTCAAACTGACCGAGCAGCATTTCAAAAGATAGCTTGTCCTACTAGGTAAGTGCAGATAAGAACATTGACACAAAACTTTCTTTTTGATGCTGAGCACTGATTTGATTGCATCAGTTAAATAACGATGTTCTTGTCACTTGAAAGCAATACCTTTAGTCATAAGAATCGTCATATTACCACTTTGATATTAGAGAGATGAATACGATTGAAGCCCTCATAGCATAGGGCTCAAATCTTTCAAATCTTTCAAATCTTTAACAAGGTGGGTGTAAAATTCTATTCCATTTTTCTTTGTATTGAATGGCTTGAAAGTTTCGCATAGTTCTTTGCTGTAAATCTGCCGTGGAAATTTCTTGATATCTTGATTTTTTTCAAAATGGCGGCAATTTAATGATTTTTTAAAAAATTGATGGAAAATTTTGAAAATATTTATATCATCGTAAATCCTAAGCCAAAGGACGAACGATCATATGACTTTCAAGAAAACCATTGTTTATGAAGGCCTATAATATGGTGAAAAGCAGAAATCAGTATCTTTTCAGGTTTAGGATTTAAAAATTTCATGATGTCATAGCCTCAAATTTAATAAATGCCGCCACTTTGCAACTAATCAAGATATCAATAAATTTCCACGGCAGATTTACAGCAAAAAACGCTATGTTTCTTCCAAGCCATTTATGTCAAAGAAAACTGCAATAGAATTTTACACCGACCTTTTTAAAGATTTGAGCCCTATGTTAGCCCTCATGTAACAGGTCGACAGGGGCAAAATGGGTCATTGTTTGCTCTAAAACTTAGACAGAGTTTATAAACATGAAGTTTTTCAATAAATAACATTGCCTGCGGTTGCGCTACTGTATTTCCCATTATGGTGTGAATTGCTTCACTTTCTTGAACTTTATTTTGCTGCGAGAAAGTACGGTAATATAATGTCTCGTTCAATTCTCAACCTGACCATCCCCTGGGACACCCCCGGGCATTTGCTCAAAAAATATTCCCGGCCACCGAGCATTTGGCCGTTGATTTTTCCCTGGCCCAGGGACAGTTGAGTGGCAGTTGACAATATCAGAAGCTTTTGCGTATCTATCTATCTGATACGCATTTCGTTTAATTTAACATAGCGCGGTTAACTACGGACTGCCATAACGTATACCGTTACTGGGAATATGGCAAAAATTTGCCCGGCCCCCGGGCATTTATGTATAAAATTGTGTTGACCCTCGGGCTGCCCGGGGCAGGAGATGGTCAGGGTAGGAGTTGAACGAGACATACCTGTGCAACCACACTATGTTACACACAAATTCCCACAAGTTCAAAGCAATTTCAAGACCTTGCAATATGTCAAGATGAGTTTGGGCTTGGCGCGAGTGCACAAAAGAAATGTTGAAGATAAATGATATTATCAATTTTTGATGATTTTCAAAGAGTTTCACACTTTTTTGGCTCACTCGGTAGATAGTTTATGCAGTAATACTTTAAACAGTGTATAAATCTTGAGTCATCTGCTACATAAGAAGATGTTAATGCATCGTCTCTTTTTAAGGCTAAAATCCATTTTCAACTTCAAGAAGGATGCTGCAACGCTTTGCACTTATTTGACAGTTAGCCATGACGACGTACGAGATTGCCTTGGTTTTGTAGTAATCTTTGAGTGTGTAGTAAAAGCCGTTATTCTTCGGTAGAAAGGCAACCATTGATAACTGTGTCAAGTGTCGCTTTGCGGAACTGACTTGAAGGTCGCTGATGAAAGGCTTCATGTCTGTTTTGAGTTTGTTCAAATTGGTGAGGCTTTGTTCGAAATTAGAAGCTGATGACTTGACGAGAAAACTTTTGATGACCTGGGTAGTGCCTTGTAAGCCATAATTAACATCAATACTGTACCCAAATGTGTTTTGAGGCAATACTGGTGTCCCTGCATTGTTGCCTTTGTCTTCGATGTCAAAGAGCCTCTTGAGAGTAATTCTACTTGCGTCCTGCGCAGTTTCTGCAAGAACAGTGTCGATTGTCAATAGTTAACAAAACAAAGAATTTACTAGCCTGGAACAGTAATAGTGCCCAGTTTTACTTTAAATTCCTATCACCTCACTTGCCAGACCCGGGGCTGGCAGGCCAGATTCCACGTTCCAAAAGAATCCTTTGTATTCCTTATTTTACGAACGCAACACCACCGGTATATTAAGATCTCACCTCACCAGGGCAGGGGCGCAAATGCAAATTTTTTTGAGGGGGGTGTGTGTTCAAAGGACCGAGTTTCTTCCACGCGGGACCGATTTTTGCGAAATAAATGTTGTTGCAAAAGTATGAAAAATAAAGTTTTCCTATCTGCCATAATTTACCGAAAATGCAACCATAACAGACATAGTGTTTTCCCAACAATCGAAACGGAATTAAACAAACAGTTTTCGACATCAAGTTTTCTCTGGCTAGCATCTTAGCCATCTGCCCTCAATGATCCAGTCAAAGCTTCACATGATAGCCATGTTTTTAGGCATGCATGCTTGCTCAAATGGAATCAATAAGTGGCGTGGCTAGGGTAAATTAAGAGGGAGGCAGGGAAATCCATGGGCCTGGGGGCCAGGAATTTTTTTGGGGCCACACCCTTTACTTTGGCGTAGAATGCATCTCCCAATATCATGCTTGCCATTAGCAGTGAGGAAACCTTGATAGTTTTATGACAGTTATCCTGTGAGTTATCCTATGAATCGGAGCACGAAGGAAATTGTTGAAAAAAATCCTTTACTTTGGCTTAGAATGCATCTCCCAATGTCATGCTTGCCATTAGCAGCGAGGAAACCTTGATAATTTTGTGATAGTTATCCTGTGAGTTATCCTTATAAATCAGAGCACGAAGGGAATTTTTGAAAAAACATCGTTTACTTTGGCTTAGAATGCATCTCCCAATGTCATGCTTGCCATTAGCAGCGAGGAAACCTTGATAGTTTTGTGATAGTTATCCTGTGAGTTATCCTACGGATCGGGACCGATTTTATCACTATAATATAGCGATTGGGACCGAGTTATGAAATTATTGGGGGGGTGTCACACCCCCCCCACACCCCCCTCATTTGCGCCCCTGCACCAGGGAGTGAATCTCAGCTAGGTGAGGTGAACATGTTCCATACAAACGAAACACGACCAGTGTGGTGAGGTGGATTGATTGATTCGTATGCTCTATTGGTTGATTGGTTTTGAATTCATGAAAGCGAAACTTCACCCCATTTCACCTCTCAGCCGCAGGGCTGACAGGTGAGATGCAAACACTATGGTGCAAATGAGCAGTGGCTGAAATTTACCTCGCCTATCAGCCCCGGTTCTGGCGGGTAAGATGTCTTCCCTGATAGCCACCAATATTTCGGCTCTTGTATTTGAAATAAACCGTCTCCCTTCAGTTCCTTGTTTTATTTGGGGATCACTGCTCAGCTTATGAATCAAACAAATAAAATGCCCAATGCAGATGTTTGGATGTATCTTTCTTCTTGCGATATATGCTCATGTTTGCTCTTAAAACCATTTCTAGAATGCACATCGAGTGAGCTAGCTAACGCGGTTTCCGGGCAAATTTTGAAGCCTGCTTTGATTTTGTTTATGACTTGACCAACCGGGCATCGAATTCCCCGAGGGGCAATTCACTCATTCGAAAAAGCGTACGAGATTTTTTCAGAACAAAAGTATTTTTACGGATCTTGGGTGGATTTTCCTTGAAAACAAAATGATTGTTGCCAAAAAGTGTACAAGTTTTTTGGGAATGAAATGCCTCTTGGAATTCCCTTTGTCTGCAATCACAATCGCTTCGTACTCAAGTGTCAGTAAAAAGTAACGGATCCTATTGTAACATTGCCTGTCCATGTTCATAATACACAACAACCAGTTGCACAAGATACAACTTAGAGACTGAGAATAGTAATGTATTATGTACCCTTGGTGCCAGAGCCAAAAATTTAGATTTATACAAAAATAGAATAAGGAAACAAGGGAAAAAAGAGACTCTTCCTTCCCTCTCTCCTATTTTTTCTTTTTTTTCTTTTTTGAAATTTTTTTGGCTCTGGTACCCAGGATAAGCATAGGTTTCAAATCATTAAAAAGGCTGGTGTAAAATTGAGTGAACTATTTCTTTGAGCTGAATGACTTCAAAGAAACTTTAGCTATTTCTCTATAATTCTACCGTTGGACTTTTCTGAAATCTTAATATTTTCAGAATTAGAGTGTTTTTCTTCTTTTTCAAGAATTCAAGAAAAATTTTCAAAAAAACTTAAAACCATCGTATTTTCTAAACTGTTTGACGCAACATGAAATAATTTCGAAGAAAACCATAGTTTATGAATGCCTACAATATGGTATCAAGCAAAAGTCTTTCACTCATCTGGTTTATGATTTAGAAATTTGATGACGTCATATCCTCAAATGAGTTGAAATGGAAGATACGCTGTAATTTTGAAAAATATTGAAAATTTCTGGAAAGTCCAACGGTAGAATTATAGATAAGTAACTAAAGTCTCTTTCAAGCCATTCAATCAGAAGGAATAGGTCATTGAATTTTACATCCACCTTTTTACGCCGAGTTAAAGATTTGGAACCTATGCTCCCAGGATATGTGTTATATGTACATACTTATCTTCATTTCAACCGGATAGTGATCGCTGACTTTTAGAGCCTACGAGAGAAAACAGAACTATCAAAGCTAGAATCCTACTGGGTGACTACATCGATTTTGATTAGTTTACTTGTACATTTGTATATAGTAGACTAGATTATTATTTATAATCGATGTAAAATAAATTTACAACAACAACAACAAAATCGCACGGCATTTGACTAAATACTTCTCTCTGAATATCAAAGCAATTATATTGATAATGTCTTGTTATATAGCCAATAAGTTCGATAATAGATTTAGAAATAACCCGGCTTTGATCGGTCATTCCTTCCCGTAGACTTGCCCCAAGTCTATATCTTCAGTCCGTCTTACCGTTCCCTTTACGGTAGTTCCTGGATCCGCCATTCCAACATTCCGTCAAGAGAGCTCGAGAGATCTCTCAACGGAATGTTGGAATGGCGCATCCAGGAAATGGCGGATCCAGGAACTCCCGTAAAGGGAACGGTAAGACGGATGGAAGAGATAGACTTTGGGGCAAGTCTATCCTTCCCGTGGCAATGGGAGATTTTCTAAGATCGCTCTTTCGAAAACCTGCAAGAGCGATTGAAAACAACGACCCAAATTTCGTTGGTTTTCCATCCTAACAGCAATGACATTTACAAGCATTCAGTATATGTTACCCTTCATTTTCTCCTGGGAGAATAACGCAGAAGACTTCCTCATCCTCCGCTGGCGAAAACACTTGCTAAAGTACAGGCAGATGATTGCTGTAAGGCAGAAATCGTGGGGGAATTTGGTCGCTATTTTAGGCCGCTTTTGAACGTTTTTCGAGGGGACTTTAATGGGCAATCAACAAGATGAATTTAACAAGATAACAACAAATGTCATTGCTGTGATATTCAGGGGAACAGTAGCGTTCTGAACGTTGTGCTGTGCGTATATCTTCTAACTCACCTGGTATGCTTTTACGGCTAAAAAGAATCGTTTTCTCTGCACTTCGCTTTCCATTGGCCTTGGCTTATCCTGATCAAATAAATACCCCATTTGTATTCATACCTTTTCTCATTGGTACTTCATCAGACCATGTGACCAGATGCTTGGAATGAAAATCGTCAACAAACATGTTTTAACTTTTTTGGGAGTTTGAGTTTGTAATTAAGAGAAATCATGACCTAAGGTGGAGTCCTTAACTTAACCTAAAATCAGAAGTTTGATTACAGCTCTTCGAAATTTGTATCGCTTTTTACTATTGCACATAAGTCAACCAACATGTGGACACATTTTTTTGGATAACCAAAGCATCAGGCAAAATTTTCGAGCCAACGCCATACCTGCTCAGATGTAAGACCATACTCTCGATCATAGTGAAATGTGCCAGGACTTAGTGGCTCCACAGCTTCTAACATTTTGTTGCCAGCAATGACCAGCCTAGAATTCCAAGAAAAGAAACACAATCTTAAATTAAGAACCAAAATAGAGCTTTGTGGTAATAAAGGTCATAGTCTCTTTTGAGAGAATATTAATTCCTCCTTCACTGCATGTCATCGTCATCAAAATTATTTGAAAACCTATCCTTTCTGCAATTTTTTCGCTAAGTTCCTGACTGTAAAGTTCAGATGAACTTCACTCAAAATGAGATACAGTAAAAACCCGCGTATAAGAACCTAGTGGATTAAGAACCTCAGAAGAGGCTGAAAATTTGCAATTAGACCCCCCCCCCCATTGTACAAGAACCCATTCAGCCTGAAATTTAGACTAGGTTCTTATTTGCAGAGAAAATGGAGTCTTATTCACAACAGAAGTTTGTGGAAGAATCAGACATTTTATTTTATCCGGTAAGAAGCTTGTGACAGCTTTCCTTTAGATTTTGTAAACATTAATGATTCTGCCACTAATTTCTGTTTTGGATAAGACCCTATAAACTCAAGTGGTGTGAGCTGACAGTAAACAATAGGCCTGAAGTTTGAATCAGGAGAAAAGAAATTCCTGAAAGCTCTGAATGAAATAAGAACCAATTTAAGAACCTTCAAATGTGCACATTCAAAAATTTGTGCTAGCAGGAAGGTTAACCAGAAGACTCTTTCCATACCTGTCATAAGCGCATTCGGTACTTGCTGAAGTCGTATCTTTAACATCATTAATTAGCCAGTAGAACCGATGATCTGTAGCCAGCCTGATTGAAGACCAATCATCATTCACATACGTGCATCCAGCGTTGAAATCACCCATGATTATTGCATCACTGATGCCGAAACGAGTTTTGGCATCATCATACACATCAACCAAATGGTCAATTTCTGTCACTGCAGCAGTTGGCATCGTGTGAATGCCAATCGCAAAGAAGGATGGAATTGCTAGAAGTTAAATTTAAAAGCAATAATTTAATTATTAAGTGACTTGGCATCACTGATGCCGAAACGAGTTTTGGCATCATCATACACATCAACCAAATGGTCAATTTCTGTCACTGCAGCAGTTGGCATCGTGTGAATGCCAATCGCAAAGAAGGATGGAATTGCTAGAAGTTAAATTTAAAGCAATAATTTAATTATTAAGTGACTTGGCATCACTGATGGCGAAACGAGTTTTGGCATCATCATACACAACACCCAAATGATCAATTTCTGTCACTGCATCAGTGTGAATCGTGTGAATGTTAATCGCAAAGAAGGATGGAATTGCTAGAAGTTAAATTTAAAAGCAACAATTTAATTATCAAGTGACTTGGCATCACTGATGGCGAAACGAGTTTTCGCATCATCATGCACAGCGACCAAATGATCAATTTCTGTCACTGCATCAGTGTGAATCGTGTGAATGTTAATCGCAAAGAAGGATGGAATTGCTAGAAGTTAAATTTAAAAGCAACAATTTAATTATCAAGTGACTTGGCATCACTGATGGCGAAACGAGTTTTCGCATCATCATGCACAGCGACCAAATGGTCAATTTCTGTCACTGCATCAGTGTGAATCGTGTGAATGTTAATCGCAAAGAAGGATGGAATTGCTAGAAGTTAAATTTAAAAGCAACAATTTAATTATTAAGTGACTTGGCATCACTGATGCCGAAACGAGTTTTGGCATCATCATACACATCAACCAAATAGTCAATTTCTGTCACTGCAGCAGCTGGCATCGTGTGAATGCCACTTGCAAAGAAGGATGGAATTGCAGAAGTTAAATTTAAAAGTAATAATTTAATTATTAAGTGACTTGGCATCACTGATGCCGAAACGAGTTTTGGCATCATCATGCACAGCGACCAAATGATCAATTTCTGTCACTGCATCAGTGTGAATCGTGTGAATGTTAATCGCAAAGAAGGATGGAATTGCTAGAAGTTAAATTTAAAAGTAATAATTTAATTATTAAGTGACTTGGCATCACTGATGCCGAAACGAGTTTTGGCATCATCATGCACAGCGACCAAATGATCAATTTCTGTCACTGCATCAGTGTGAATCGTGTGAATGTTAATCGCAAAGAAGGATGGAATTGCTAGAAGTTAAATTTAAAAGCAATGATTTAATTATCAAGTGACTTGGCATCACTGATGCCGAAACGAGTTTTGGCATCATCATACACAGCGACCAAATGATCAATTTCTGTCACTGCATCAGTGTGAATCGTGTGAATGCCACTTGCAAAGAAGGATGGAATTGCTAGAAGTTAAATTTAAAGCAATGATTTAATTATTAAGTGACTTGGCATCACTGATGGCGAAACGAGTTTTGGCATCATCATACACAGCGACCAAATGATCAATTTCTGTCACTGCATCAGTGTGAATCGTGTGAATGCCAATCGCATAGAAGGATGGAATTGCTAGAAGTTAAATTTAAAGCAATAATTTAATTATTAAGTGACTTGGCATCACTGATGGCGAAACGAGTTTTGGCATCATCATACACAACACCCAAATGATCAATTTCTGTCACTGCATCAGTGTGAATCGTGTGAATGTTAATCGCAAAGAAGGATGGAATTGCTAGAAGTTAAATTTAAAAGCAACAATTTAATTATTAAGTGACTTGGCATCACTGATGCCGAAACGAGTTTTGGCATCATCATACACATCAACCAAATAGTCAATTTCTGTCACTGCAGCAGCTGGCATCGTGTGAATGCCACTTGCAAAGAAGGATGGAATTGCAGAAGTTAAATTTAAAAGCAATAATTTAATTATTAAGTGACTTGGCATCACTGATGCCGAAACGAGTTTTCGCATCATCATGCACAGCGACCAAATGATCAATTTCTGTCACTGCATCAGTGTGAATCGTGTGAATGTTAATCGCAAAGAAGGATGGAATTGCTAGAAGTTAAATTTAAAAGCAACAATTTAATTATTAAGTGACTTGGCATCACTGATGCCGAAACGAGTTTTCGCATCATCATGCACAGCGACCAAATGATCAATTTCTGTCACTGCATCAGTGTGAATCGTGTGAATGTTAATCGCAAAGAAGGATGGAATTGCTAGAAGTTAAATTTAAAAGCAATAATTTAATTATCAAGTGACTTGGCATCACTGATGGCGAAACGAGTTTTGGCATCATCATACACATCAACCAAATGGTCAATTTCTGTCACTGCATCAGTGTGAATCGTGTGAATGCCACTTGCAAAGAAGGATGGAATTGCTAGAAGTTAACTTTAAAAGCAATGATTTAATTATTAAGTGACTTGGCATCACTGATGGCGAAACGAGTTTTCGCATCATCATACACAACACCCAAATGATCAATTTCTGTCACTGCATCAGTGTGAATCGTGTGAATGCCACTTGCAAAGAAGGATGGAATTGCTAGAAGTTAAATTTAAAAGCAATGATTTAATTATTAAGTGACTTGGCATCACTGATGGCGAAACGAGTTTTGGCATCATCATACACAACACCCAAATGATCAATTTCTGTCACTGCATCAGTGTGAATCGTGTGAATGTTAATCGCAAAGAAGGATGGAATTGCTAGAAGTTAAATTTAAAAGCAATGATTTAATTATCAAGTGACTTGGCATCACTGATGGCGAAACGAGTTTTGGCATCATCATACACAACACCCAAATGATCAATTTCTGTCACTGCATCAGTGTGAATCGTGTGAATGCCACTTGCAAAGAAGGATGGAATTGCTAGAAGTTAAATTTAAAAGCAATGATTTAATTATTAAGTGACTTGGCATCACTGATGGCGAAACGAGTTTTGGCATCATCATACACATCAACCAAATGGTCAATTTCTGTCACTGCAGCAGTTGGCATCGTGTGAATGCCAATCGCAAAGAAGGATGGAATTGCTAGAAGTTAAATTTAAAAGCAATGATTTAATTATCAAGTGACTTGGCATCACTGATGGCGAAACGAGTTTTCGCATCATCATACACAACACCCAAATGATCAATTTCTGTCACTGCATCAGTGTGAATCGTGTGAATGTTAATCGCAAAGAAGGATGGAATTGCTAGAAGTTAAATTTAAAAGCAATGATTTAATTATTAAGTGACTTGGCATCACTGATGGCGAAACGAGTTTTCGCATCATCATGCACAGCGACCAAATGATCAATTTCTGTCACTGCATCAGTGTGAATCGTGTGAATGTTAATCGCAAAGAAGGATGGAATTGCTTGAAGTTAAATTTAAAAGCAACAATTTAATTATTAAGTGACTTGGCATCACTGATGCCGAAACGAGTTTTCGCATCATCATGCACAGCGACCAAATGGTCAATTTCTGTCACTGCATCAGTGTGAATCGTGTGAATGCCACTTGCAAAGAAGGATGGAATTGCTAGAAGTTAAATTTAAAAGCAATGATTTAATTATTAAGTGACTTGGCATCACTGATGGCGAAACGAGTTTTCGCATCATCATACACAACACCCAAATGATCAATTTCTGTCACTGCATCAGTGTGAATCGTGTGAATGTTAATCGCAAAGAAGGATGGAATTGCTAGAAGTTAAATTTAAAAGCAATGATTTAATTATCAAGTGACTTGGCATCACTGATGCCGAAACGAGTTTTGGCATCATCATACACAACACCCAAATGATCAATTTCTGTCACTGCATCAGTTGGCATCGTGTGAATGCCACTTGCAAAGAAGGATGGAATTGCTAGAAGTTAAATTTAAAAGCAATGATTTAATTATCAAGTGACTTGGCATCACTGATGGCGAAACGAGTTTTCGCATCATCATACACAACACCCAAATGATCAATTTCTGTCACTGCATCAGTGTGAATCGTGTGAATGTTAATCGCAAAGAAGGATGGAATTGCTAGAAGTTAAATTTAAAAGCAATGATTTAATTATCAAGTGACTTGGCATCACTGATGGCGAAACGAGTTTTCGCATCATCATACACAACACCCAAATGATCAATTTCTGTCACTGCATCAGTGTGAATCGTGTGAATGTTAATCGCAAAGAAGGATGGAATTGCTAGAAGTTAAATTTAAAAGCAATGATTTAATTATCAAGTGGCTTGGCATCACTGATGCCGAAACGAGTTTTGGCATCATCATACACATCAACCAAATGGTCAATTTCTGTCACTGCATCAGTTGACATCGTGTGAATGCCAATCGCAAAGAAGGATGGAATTGCTAGAACTTAAATTTAAAAGCAATGATTTAATTATCAAGTGACTTGGCATCATCATACACAACACCCAAATGATCAGTTTCTGTCACTGCATCAGTTGAATGCCAATCGCAAAGAAGATGGAATTACTAGGAGGAAACAAGGACAGATATTGTTACCATAGGATCCGCTACAATTAATTGACACCCAAGTACAAAGCGGTTAACGATTTTACACAAAGGGAATTCCATGTCTGGAAGGTTAAGTCACAGGGAAACCAGGATTGATTGGCAATGAAAAGTCATAAACAAAACCAAATCAAGCTGTAAAAGTTGCTCTGAAATCCAGGTAGCTAGCTCGCTCGTTGTGCCTTCAAGACATGATTTTTAAGAGCAGGCATGATCATATATCGAAAGAAGAAGAATGTATCTAAACATCTGCCTCGGGCATTGTATTTGCTTGGTTCAGAAGCTAATTGGGAGGAGGCGATTGAATTCTCGTATTTTTTTATGTAATTAAAAAACGTACTGCTCAGCTTCTGAACCAAACAAATAAGATGCCCATGCCCGAGGTAGTAGTAGTAAACTCAAATGACGTTTCGCTTTCGCTGCATCAGAAAAGCATAGGGCTCAAATCTTTCAAATCTTTAAGAAGGTCTGTGTAAAATTCTATTTCATTTTTCTTTGAATTGAATGGCTTGAAAGGAACTTATAGCACTTTGCTGTAAATCTGCCGTGGAAATTTTTTGATATCTTGATTTCTTTCAAAATGGTGGCAATCTAATGATTTTTGAAAAAAATGATGGATAATTTTGAAAATATTTAAATCATCGTAAATCCTAAACCAAAGGACGAAAAATCATATAACTTTCAAGAAAACCATAGTTTATGAAGGTCTACAATATGGTGAAAAGCAAAAATCAGTATCTTTTCTGGTTTAGGATTTAGAAATTTGATGACGTCATAGCCTCAAATTTAATAAATGCCACCATTTTGAAATTAATCAAGATATCAATAAATTTCCACGGCAGATTTACAGCAAAAAACGCGCAGTTCCTTCCAATCCATTTAATTCAAAGGAAACCGTAATAGAATTTTACACCGACCTTTTTAAAGATTTGAGCCCTATGTTCATCAGAAATAAACTTTACAATAATTAATAATTATAAATCATGTAGTAGGACATAGAATTCCCTTTGTCTGCAATCGCTAATCGCTTTGTACTTGGGTGTCAATCAAGAGTAGTAGATCCTATTGTAACATTATCTGTCCTAATTGGAAACAAATGACGGATTTTCCTAAACAAAAAAGCCGAAGAGCAAAACAAATGCAATCTACAACCTAGTTTTTCTCCTGTGAACAACCCCTGTCCAAAGCCATTTGATGAAACATCGCATACAAACGATGTAACTCACCAGTGACAGTGCTGCTAAACTTGACAACAAATGGTTCTCTCTGGAAGATGTCCTTTGCTGAATCGTCGTATACGTAATGATTGTCAACTGTGAAGATATCTGATCTGCAAAATCAAGAATTAGCTACTTTCAAAATCCATTAAGTCTTGTCAGGTGTCAGTGGTGCATCTGTCCTTCTTTGTGAACATCAAAGCTTATCACTTGGTAAGATAAAGGTAACGAAATTCAGGGCCGTAGGAACCATCTTAAACTTGGGAGGGCACAATACTTCAAGGGAATTTTTCATAAGTAGAGCACGTTAATATCCGTTTGATTTAAAAGTGAAGAATGTGATGCACATCGGAAAATATTGGGAATCCTGGCAGATGTTCGAACTCTTTGCACTTCACAACAAGACAAAATGAAAAAAATAAGTAAATCCTTAAGTAACTAACATAACAAATCTAAACAAAATTCTTGCCTCATTAGTCCATGGGTAGTAAGACACTGCAGGTGTGCTTCTATGGAGGAGCGCTGGATAATATGTATCTGCGGGGGAAATTTTTTATAGTACTGCGGCGATATTTCCTCCGCAGTACTACCGGGTGACCCAGAAAAAAGTGACCCCACGCAATCTGTTACAGAAAATTAAGTAAATGGCCGATTGAAATGCTTCAAACGTTGTTCTGTCGCTAAAAGACTAGCCTATGCTATGAGTATTTTTCGCAATTTTTTTGGCACGGTCAATTTCCAAAATTAAGGATTTCGAGGAAAAGAGCATGCCTGAAATCCTCAAAAACTCATCAAAAACAAGGGATCGATTTAAAGCAATTTCAAATCTTCAAAACAACGAGGAGCGTGTTTCATTTCAACCTGGGAATAGGCAACCCAGTTGGAAGTCTGCAGAGCAAGTTTATTGTCCCTAGGTACTTAAAGATATTCTCAGGTAAAATGAAACACGCTTCTCGTTGCTTTGAAGATCTGAAATGGCTTTAAATCGATCCCCTGTTTTTGACGACTTTTTGAGGATATCAAGCCTGCCCTATTCTTCAAAATCCTTAATTCGGGATACTGAGAGTGCCCTAAAAAATTGTAAAAAATACTCATAATGTAGGCTAGTCTTTTAGCGATAGAACAAAGATTGAAATATTTCAATCTGCCACTTACTTTTTATCCTATAACAGATTGCGTTGGGTCACTTTTTTCTGGGTCACCCGGTATAAAAATTTCCCCCGCAGATACATATTATCCAGCGCTCCTCCATAGAAGCACACCAGTAGTGTCTAACTACCCATGATTAGTCATGAAAAGGAGCACCTCCAGAAAAAATTGTTTCTGTAAAATCTTGGGGTCTCTGCCGAGGTTTAAAAGATTCTTCGCTCCTCAACCTTCGATAATGAATTTACTGCCGTTATGAATGGTGAATGTGGAGGCTCTTGCACTTCTAGACTGTCACTCCTCGCGGATTTAAAGAGCATCCTGAAATTTTTTTAAATGCGTGCTTCATAATACACGCTTGATCAAATTCAGTAAAGAAGGGTCTTAGCTATGGTTGATTAGAGCGTGCGACACCAAGTACCTTGTGACAGAAAACATTTTTTGGGATACAGCAAACTCCCCCATTCGTTTTTTTGGCTGAAGATCCTTGACGCATACGAGACGCATACGTACATCTTCGGATTTTCCCATTGTTCAACTAGATTAAACAATGACCAGCAGCGAGGATTACCCCAAAAGCTCTACTGCACCAATGATCTTAAATTGGGGATTCACCATGACCCGAACAAAGAAGGGCTTTTGCTGCCTATACCCAAAATTGCTACTTTTATTACTTTATTATTATTATTATTATTATTATTATTATTATTATTATTATTATTATTATTATTATGTTATTTTTTTTCTCAGGAAGAAGTTCCTGGTAAGTTCTTCTCGAAAGCAAGCTAGAACAACTAGCCTCAGGTTTGAGAACCTTTCTCAATGTTCTTGCAGTTCCTAGCAACGCCGTTTTCTGTATCTCTTCTGTCCTGATCTATTATTATTATTATTATTATTATTATTATTATTATTATTATTATTATTATTATTATTATTATTATTATTATTATTATTATTATTATTGTGAATGATGGTTTAATTATTATTATTGTGAATGATGGTTTAGTTTTTATTATTATTATTATTATTATTATTATTATCATCATCATTATTATTATTATCATTATTATTATTATTATTATTATTATAACATTCTTTAAAGTTGGTTGTTAAAAATAGCTCTACTTCAAGAACTAATAAAGACCGACTATTTACAAAAACAAATTAAATTACGGTTCATGATAAGAAACGAAAATACCATAAAATACCCTATTTACAAATTTTGCAACGGCAAGTCTCTCCAATCCATTTTTATGCATGAGTTCTGAATCGTACATTAAAGTTCTGAATCGTACAACCAAGTCCAAGAAGCTAGGCAGTAGTCACTACAAATTACAATGAAATAGTACAAACAAAATTGAATGCAGAAATGGAAAGCTCTTGGTACGAGTAACAGCAAGCCCTTTTGCGAGATCCTGATACAGATGTTCAAGACTGACCTGCTAAAGAGAAAGATGTTAGAAATAATTACCTGTACATAAACGCATATTGTTCCTTGCTTGATGTTCTTCCAAGACGAGTGCTTTGTACCAGACTGTACGTCGTTGTCCCACTGCAAAGTATGAAAATGTTAAGCAGTTAGAAAGACCAAAGTAACTTTGGAACAAATCATGAGTGCCTCCAAATCATGAGTGCATAGATCCAATTTTTATTTAGTTTTGGTTTGACGAATTTTTGACGTTTCTTATCCTCCTTCAGAGCATTGACTCCGGTAAAGTGTTTGATGAATATATTCACAGGAACTAATCAAGCGTTCGTACGCGGGGCTAGTGGATTGCAGCCCGCCTCATGAGAAAACATTTCTTGCAAGTTTACTCCTGAAGCCATCCATTTACTCATATTCGGGCAAAATCCATTATAAGCCCCCTAAAACGATGAGCATCCCCATCCCCTACTACGCTCATGCAAGCGCTCATGCAAGCGACTTCTAAAACCAATTTCAGTTGCACTGTGCCGCACCATACTCACACATAGTCAAAAGAACCAAAACTATCGCATTTTTATCATTCTTTTTTAGAGGGAAGATGGACAAATGTTTTACCGAAATAAATGTCTAAAATCGGGTACAAAATTCTCAAATTTTCAAATCTTGCACATGCGTCACTACTGTTCGGCACGGTACGGTACGGCACGGCACGGCACGGCACGGCACGGCACGGCACGGCACGGCACGGCACGGCACGGCACGGCACGGCACGGCACGGCACGGCACGGCACGGCACGGCACGGCACGGCACGGCACGGCACGGCACGGCACGGCACGGCACGGCACGGCACGGCACGGCACGGCACGGCACGGCACGGCACGGCACGGCAAAATGAATACGGCAAGTAAACTCTCGTAAGAAACAGATCAAACATGAAGCAGTATTAAGAATATGATCCTACCTTTTACTGTTGACATTGTTCAGAAGACTGTAAATTGCTGTCTCTTTAGAATCTCGAATCTCCTGGATCAGGATGAGGTCATATCGCAGGATTATCTAAACGGGTATAAAACATTAAAGTGAATGAGCTGAGCTATATTGCGTCCGTCTGTATCTAGAACGAAGAAAAAACTAAGCACATCATTGTTTCCTTTGGCTCCGGGGGGGGGGGGGGGGTACTTGACTAGGGAAGTGACGGGGGTGTGCGGAAAACCTCTCCACACCCTGCACCCTGTCGCATAAAAAATAGGCCAAAAGTATACCCCGTCGCATAAAAATTTTGCCTCTCAAATACAGTGTATAACGCAATTTTTGCTTGTGATACCCTGTCGCATAAAAATTTTGCCTCTCAAATACAGTGTAGAACGCAATTTTTGCTTGTGATACCCTGTCGCATAATATTTTTTACCTATTATAATACCCTGTCGCATAATTTTCGCTAGAAAATGACACCCAGTCGCATAATTTTTACCGCAAAAGGACACCCTGTTGAGCGGCACATCCTGTCAGGTCAAGTATGGGAGTACTCCCCCCCCCCCCCCGCCTTTGGCTTTGCTTTCTTCGCCACGTGTTGGATCAAGGGCCTTAGGACGACATTATATAGTCGTCCCATTGCAGTTAATTTCTAACATTTGAAAAACTTACCTATCCAGCGTTGTCGTTGGCTGTTTCTTCGTTGATAATTTTCTTGGTTTTGCTTTTCAAACGACATATATCCCATGTTTTCTCAAGTTGAAATAAACCGCTGGCTCTGCACTGTTTCATCGCCATTTTTAATTTGGAGAACTAAACGAAAGTGAGGTCAATCTCAGGCCAGCGTTGGAAGGAGGATGGGTGTGACATTCGCTGTTTCTTATCCAATCAGGAAGCTACAAGAGTGTCATGTGATGGTACGAGGTTCGTTGCCTTCATTCGGTTTGAAAAGCGCGCGTAACAATATAGCAACCAATCAAAATCGTGAGGTGTCCGGACACGCTTCTATATATGGTAATGGCTGGGTTACAAGCCTTGGTATACGAGGAAACAATAAGAAACAGCGCATGTCAAACCCATCCTCCTTCCAACGCTGGCCTGAGATTAACCTCTTTTTGGTTTAGTTCTCCAAATTAAAAATGGCGATGAAACAGTGCAGAGCAAGCGGTTTATTTCAACTTGAGAAAACATTGGATAAAGGTCGTTTAAAAAGTAAAGCCAAGACAATTATCAACGAAGAAACAACCAAGGACAACGCTGGATAGGTAAGTTTTTTGTATGTTAGAAATTAACTGCAATGGGACGCCTATATAATGTCGTCCTAAGGCCCTTGGTTGGATTGTCAAATACAACAGTCTATTTATAAACCTATGAGATCTCATATTTTAACTCAGGTTATTCACTTTATAGAAATATTTCAGTGTAATACATCCCCAATACCCCATGTATATCCCCAATACATGATGTCATCCTTACATGTTTCGCATAACACAACTACGGTGACAAAAATTAAACGTTCCCTGCTCCTGCAAATTTTCATGCAGTTGCAGCATGAGCGATAGGACACCAAATGTGTATCCGTGTGAAATTCTTATCAGTAGCGAGCCACTTAACTTTAGCCAATTGTTTTCTGTGTGTTTTGAACTAATTTTTACTTGGTAGTGAGCCACCATATAGGTGAAGTGAAGGTGAAGTTGCGTTTTTCAGCCCCAAGCGCTGGGATCGCAGAAATAGAGCAGACCTAATCGAGTCCGCGACCCCTTGTCATGACGCTCAAGTGGTGGGGTCCTACCTGGTATCGAACCCACTCCGCCTGACCGTTCTGGCTGCAAAGTCAGAGGATTACACCACTGCGCCACAACACCTTCCATATCGCTGTTTCATGATTTTGACATTTTCAGTAATGAGCCACTTTAAGTGCAGATCCATCTCTTGAGGTTTAAGCTTAAGGTGGCTCTGGTGGCTCAGTATAAGGTGGCTCGCTACTGATAAACATTTCACACTGCCACACATGTGGTGTCCAATCATGGGTAGTTAACACTGCTGGTGTGCTTCTATGGAGGAGCGCTGGATAATATGTATCTGCGGGGGAAATTTTGTATAGTACTGCGGAGGAATATCAATATTTTCGTTCTTTCGATATCTCCTCCGCAGTACTATAAAAAATTTCCCCCGCAGATACATATTATCCAGCGCTCCTCCACAGAAGCACACCAGCAGTGTCTAACTACCCATGGTCCAATCGCTCATGGATGCAGTGCCTTTGTTACTTTCAGGGAGAAATTCGAAAGATCTCAAATTCAAAAATATTGCAAACGAAACATTTCAAAAGGATTATTTGTTACCTTCGTTAGCTGTTCCACGACAAATGCATCTGACATTTTTGTCTTCCCGAATATTCGAACGTTGAAGGCTGCAATGTCGATAACTCCAGGGTCATTTTTGGTTGCATCAGCCACAGACCTACAGACAGAAATACTCGTTCTCACATTGTAAATTTCGTCTAGTAAAGAAACCATCTGATAGCTATTTTCGTCTGACACTTGTCAGAGGAGAACCGAGAAGAAACTACTGGATGTCCCAAAAAAAGTATACGGATTTGGTTGACTCCAGCAATGTAAATTTACCTTTAATCAATGTCTAATCACTCTCAAAATGTTCCTCGATAGTTAACTTGAACATAGGTTGTTGGTATTGGTGCTTTGAGAGCATATATTTTAATCTTGAAAGCTTAAATTTGCCTCTTCCTGCAAACCAGAGCTTTAGCGTTTTGGCCAAAGCAAATTCTTAAGGTACTGCATATAAATCAACTATAACCAGTGGCGAAGCTGGGCGAAGATGGTAGGTCATGCTCTGGGCGGAAGGCGAATAGGAGAAGCTCCTTGCGCCGGAGGCGGAAAGGGCGCGGAAAATATCTTTGGCCACGCCCATTTTTCTGCCTGGGAACGCCCATTTTTGTAAAAGGCTTGAGCAATGCCCATTTCTGTAGAGATATAGAATACACCTATACATTCATGAAAAATTCTTATTTTCAAAAATGTTAGGCCAATAATTGTTCTCAAAAATGTTCTTGTTTCAAATCAGGCATTTCAGCAGTAAAACATTTATTTATCACAAATCTGGCAGGCATGTGTTAGGGTTTCAGATGTCATACAATCATTTCTGTTGAGCAGTTACCAGACATGTTTAATCCTCAATGAAAAGATCATTGACTGAAACTCAAGTCCCAGATCACAGGAATATCTTTTTAAGCAGAAGGGACCCCCACTAGCTAATAGGCAACAGTAAAATTTGGGGCAATAAAGCTAACAATTCATCTTGCAAGCAGATTGGCTCTTGTTGTGGGAGAAGGTTGTGGGAGAAGGCTCTGATCTACAACAAATTATGATAACACAGCAAAGGAAGTAGAGTACTCTTGAAAAGTTCCTCAACCAACAAATTTCAGTATGACAATAATCCATAAAAAGCAAAGTTCTCTTGGAAAGCTCCTTTAGTTAGCAACACATATGCTAATAATAACCTGGTCGGGGGGGGTTATTCTTATATAAATAGGGTAAGGGTGCTCTGGCTGGGGTACAACATATCATGATAGATTTCATGTAATGTATATATTTAAAAGTTCACGTATTTTGATAATGCTGCTTGACTTTGAATTTGTTGGTAAATTCATTTTTATATTCTTTTCAATTTTTCTCAGTTTGAGACCCAGAAAATAATCCAGAAGTTCAGGGAACTCACAGAAATTCTTGTACAAATGACAAACCTAAAAATATTAATTTTTTGTCAAAATTTTAGGCCCAAAGAGTATCTTGAGCACCCCTTTCCTAGCCAAAGCAAAGTACCCTGGAGATAATAATAATGCAGAGAGAAAATTCTCTTGCAAAAGTTACTTTTGTCAACAAATTATGATAATACTGCATGAACAGGAAAATTTTCTTCGATGGGAAGTCTAAAATACTAGGCTTGTCTATGAATATGGCAAAGAGAACACTTGCACATATTTTTTTAGAGAAACTAAGAATTTTGCTCGGTACTGAAAGCACCTTAACATTATCAGATTTGCAGTACTCAGAGTTTCTTACGAGTTTCTAACAGGTTCTATCACAATCTTCATGTTCACTGCCTATGCCATTATGAACATTTCAAAACGATGTTTTTTAAGCATTTCCAATGTTTAGACATTGCTCAAGTACTTTTCAAGTAATATGATACAGGAAACGAGTGAAAACACTGTAAAATATGTTAGGCACATCCTTTATCAAATTAAATAGTTTCTTAATCATTATTTTCACAGTACTGGAATTTCCCCACAGCCTACCTTCCTACCTTCCTTTTACCACGAGACTTCTTGGAACATCCTGGGACACTGTCTTTCCTCTTCAGAACAAGCTTTGCTTTGCATTTGGATTTTGGTTATTGGCCTAGATAGGCCTATCACATACCCTCACTTTCTGGCTTCTGCTCGCCTGAAGCTGCACCAGATTTTCTCGATAACTAAGCTGCACAATGTCTCCCTCGATAAAGAAGGACTTCCAGTGAATCTTTGCATTCCACAATAATCAAAATTCAAATAATAATTCTCCAACTAGACGTGTATGTAGGGGCACTGACACCTCATCTTGAACGGAGCCTAGGCCAGTCAACTTCACAAGACAAAGTTTATATCGTCATAATTTCCATTGTTTCAATGCGTATCCTGCTTCTGAACTTCAGCAGGACCTTGAGTCGAAAACTGGCGCAATGGGCATGCGTTAGATCAGCTCCAGCCAATCATTTCATTGCTAGGTTTATGATCATAATGACCCATATCCTGCGATTTCAGATCGGCATGACGTAACATAGGGAACCAGTACGGAAAACAGTGAAATTTGACCATAACTGCACAGTGTAGCTACAACATTACTATAGTACCCTATGATAGGTCTGGCGCTCCGAATCGAGCACGAGTTAACACAGGGGACCAAGGTATCGACAGGTCAAGATGCAAAGGGTAAAATGTGTTGTACTATGACATATGTTGTGATTTTAAAGAAAGTTTTTCAAAGAAAAATTTTTTCTGGTGAAAAAATATTCATCATATCTCTGAAAATTGTTGCTCATGCTGAGCATGAGCAGCATGACCGCTAGCTTCGCCACTGGGAAAAATACGTGATCCGTCAGGAAAACAAAATACGAAAATCCGTTTTTGTAAAATGGAGAAATACAAAATCCGCTTCTTATAATCAACAAAATACACCTATCCGCTAAGCCTTTCACCCCCCCACCGAAAAGTAAACTAGAAATATGAAATTCGATTGCAGGAAATCTAGCCTAGCTTTTTCAATTAGACTTGGCAAAGTTGTACTGTAGATCAACCACCTAGCTTAAGATGGAACGAAAAAAAATCGAAACTTTTTCGAGTAGTTTTGGAGGTAAATCCACTTTTCTGAAATCAGCCAAAAGATTTGAGCAAGGGTTTGCGAAGCCAGGGTTGACGGAAACATTGCGATTTATACGTCTTTCGCTTGCCTAGAACAACATCCTTTTTACCGCTTTTCGATAGGACGAATAATATTAGAGAAATTAACTGTTTTCTGAGGAGAATGGTTTTGCGAAACGGCATCTCGCTGTGCACTAGAGCGGAAAGCAGAGTTACCTTAAGGCAATTCTAAGGGTGACTACGAATCGAACATTCTGTACCTAGGCCTACCTACCGGTGAATAAGTTTACAACAAACTTTTTTGTCTCCAAATTGTGTGATCGTCAAAACCTCACGTCCAAGCAAAAAGAAAACAAAAATTGTAAATACTTGAACGAGTTGATTCCCAGCAGATGCCATAATGCAAAGGTATGCAAAACAAGTTTGTGGTTTGATATTCTCAGGAAATTTTCTTTAACAAGACATACATACAGTTTACATTGGATGTCTCCAATGCCCGTTATCGCAAACATTCGTTATTTCGAACCCCTTTCGAACGACACTTCGTTTACTTCATCTACCTGTCATGTCGAACATTCGATTTCTCGAATAAATTTCAACAGAACTTTCCATGCAATGAAGAGCATGCTGGGTAAAAGAGGTAGATTTCGATACATCGACATCGACAGCATGCAGCTTCGAAGTTTTCGTAAAGCTTTGCGATGCTTGCCTCAGATCTGAGAGATTATGATCGATCTGCCTTCCGGCCCGGCTGCCTTGTTCTATTTTTTTTATCTGACGAGAAAGAAACACAGGGCAACTCCCAAAATCGTCCTTACCGCAGAAAGCTCAGATCACAGTCTTCCTGCTTCCTAAGAGGCAGAAATTATTTTCATCGAAATTTATCGTTTGAAGATAGCAATCAGGGCCTTCTTAAATCAGCTACAAAAGCGTGCAGCCTGCGTGCAGCCTACAAAAACTTTGAAACAAGTCAACCCAAAATCGTCCTTACCGCAGAAAGCTCAGATCACAGTCTTCCTGCTTCCTAAGAGGCAGAAATTATTTTCATCGAAATTTATCGTTTGAAGATAGCAATCAGGGCCTTCTTAAATCAGCTACAAAAGCTTAGCCTGCGTGCAGCCTACAAAAGCTTTGAAACAAGTCAACTTCATAAATATTGTAGAAATCAGCGAAGAAGGCTAAATGTATGAATTTAACGTTCTGTACCTACCGGAGAATATCTTCGCAACCAGCTTTTGTGTCACAAAATTGTTCTCTGCTAAAAACTGTAACATAAAGCTCGAAGAAGACGAGAATTTGGAATACTTGAAGGAGTTGAATCCCAGCAGAAGCCATAATGCAACTCTTTGAAAACAAGTTTGTGGTTTAAAATTCTCAAAAAATTTCTTTAACAAAACGTACAATCTCAAGGCTGGGTCACGGACCAAACACTTCGAAAGATTTGTGATGAAAAGGTTGTATGATAACGTCGATTTTGCTGTTCAGTTGTTTGTTACCAAGGATTTAGATTATGGATTCATGCCATTGTATCAGCACACTTTATTTGGTCTTGTATTAGTTTTATATTTTGTCAGTTTTGTTTCCTAAATAATCTGATGATAAAATGTGGTAAAAAAAGCAAAAGAGCATTTCTCTTCAAACAATGGAACGCGTGCCGTATGTGTTGTTTGTTCTACCAATGGAACCTGCTACCTCCTGTTTTGCGTGAACCGAGAGACCCAAGAGAGATCAACACGATCAACAACTTAAACTTAGGCCTTTTCAGAAATGTAGGGTAAGACGGGGTAAAGTGAACTATTTTGGAGGTTTTTCAAGGATATCTTAAAGAGACAGTAGCTGAGGGCAAACTTTTTAACGTTGTTTTGACATTATGTCTTTGGGTCAGTTTATCCAGCAAAAAATTTTTTCAAATCTTGTTCCATTGTCTCACAAAAGAGCTTTCTTTGGCGACCGCTCTGCCTAGTTCACTTTACCCCAGGCCGGGGTAAAGTGAACTACTTAGCAATTTTTCGATAAAACCAAAATGATGCTGGTAATACCCGAAAACATGATTTAGTTTGCAACTCTAAGGAGTCCTTCGCATGCCAAAACGAAACGGACCTAAACATTTCGCAAGAGGGAATTTAAAAAAAGTTAAATGGTGACCTATGCTGAGAACGATCTGTGCAGATCAAATATTAACTAAAAACTATTGTCAAAGTCACAAATTCGAGTCAGATTGCGAGACCTGAATGCAATTCGATGAACAATAATGGGAATATACTTGGAAAATACTATATTGCACATAAATACCAAATCACTAAAAAGAGAAACACTATTTTCAAATAGTTCACTGTACCCTGAAACATACGCCCAGAAATAAAATCAAGAATAGTTATAAATCTATAACAATTATCAATATTCTAATTTCACAGTGATGGCCATTTATCCTTTCCATATCAATAGGTATACTTGCTTCATCAAATCCCAATAAAATTCTTGGATCAATCAATAGCCGTATTTTTGAATGAAGATCAAACTCGGCTGTCAAATTTTTGAAGGTTTTTCAGGGAGCTGGTATCAGAATGTATTTCTGTGTCATCAGAGCGAAAAATTATCCTGGAAAGTAGGATTTTGTGAAGGCATTGTTATGAACCAAATGAGGTTGAAACCGTCTTCTTCATCTGACTTCGTGTTCACATGTGAATATAAAAAGTTATGGGTAGTTCACTTTACCCCGGTCGAAGCAAAATATTGACTGAATTATTATTATTATTATTATCAATTTATTTAAAGTAGGCATTAAATATAAAAATAGCTATAAAATAAGAGCTAATTCAAGCCTACTATCTAAGTAAAATTTGTGCAAAAGAAATAAAATACAGAATAATTAGTTACAAATACATTAATTTACAGATTTTTACAATGTTTTTATTATTTACAATGCTTTCTTTTTCCAGAAAAATAATATCACTTCAAGAACCCAACCTGAGCCACGAAAGGTCTACATAGTCCATGGGTAGTTAGACACTGCTGGTGTGCTTCTATGGAGAAGAGCTGGATAATATGTATCTGCGGGGGACATTTTTTATAGTACTGCGGAGGAGATATCTGCGGGGGAAATTTATATAGTACTGCGGAGGAGATATCTGCGGGGGAAATTTTTATAGTACTGCGGAGCGTCCTTTCGATATCTCCTCCGCAGTACTACATAAAATTTCCCCCGCAGATACATATCATCCAGCGCTCCTCCATAGAAGCACACCAGCAGTGTCTAACTACCCATGCATAGTCTACAACTGCATTGTCCTCCTCTCCAGATTTTGATTTTACTGCATTGTTCTCCTCTCCAGATTTTGACTGAACGGTAGATCTTTTAAAATATCATGTTAACTGACAAAAAAGTCTCTCTTGGCCCTTTCCTTTTGGAAAACGTAAACACATGGTATGTGCTTCAAATCCATCAAAACAATTATAGAAATGAATTTCTTCTTGGGGTCAAAAATTAAGATCGAAGATAGAAGCCCAAACCTAAGAACCATAATTTCCCGAGGTTGTTTTTACTGCCTGGGGTAAAGGGATTTTTTGCAACAACAGGAAGAAATATTTTGCAAAAATGTTTTCATTTTCTGTGAGCACATGTAACAAAGCATTGGGCATAAATCATGTTTTATCATTGCATGTTCACTTTTGGAGAGAAGCGCGAATGTTCTGAGTAGTTCACTTTACCCCGTAGTTCACTTTACCCCGTCTTACCCTATGTTTACGTCCTAACTTTTGGAAAAATCACACCCTTTTTCTTTGAACTCGATGATTTTAAAATTGCGTAGCTCCACCATCTTCTGCTCGATTTTGAAGCTTTTTGCGTTGTTTGAAAGGCAATTTATTGGCAATCAATACAAATGGCAGCTTGATGCAATACTTATTCAAAAAATTTCTATAAAAAGATTTCACCAAGGTATCTTTTTCAAGAAAATGAAGGCTGAATGTCGGTGAAAACCCAACTTAAAGTTGAAAACAAAAAATATATGTTTTGCTATGTCCTTATAACATTTAAATTCAAAGTATAGGTCTTTACAAAGCAACCTGCCAAAGGGCTCGTGCCAGATCGTGATTTGGGGCGTTTTTTCGACATTTTAGTGCCAGATACCAAAATGGCCTAAACTGGCCTAAACTGCTTTGGCAAACCTGTGTTGTTGATTTGATCCTTGAGATCAAATAATACATTTTTCTTTTGGTTCATTGTGTTGAAGCCTGTTCCTTTCACTTGGGGATGTTGTTTACTCTGATCCATTTTTTGCGCTGCATACTAAATGGTGTAAACCCATTGAATCTCTTCTGTTAATTTTACAGGACGGAAGATTTTCTTGAAATATTTTGTTGTCTCAAGAGAAAAGCCCCATTTCCTGGTATTTTTATGTTTTTCAAGTGTTCGCCTTCTTCGGAGAATGAAATGAAGTGAAGTCTGATGTAAAATTTGAAGTAAGGCATCCAGGCATTAGTGCCACGATCTGAAGTCGATGCATTCAAGACAAACCTTTATCATACGGTAACAGTTACCGACTACTCAGCATCTGTTAGTGTAAAGAGTCTCTTCCACTCTACTCTCCACGCAATAATCACAAATGATTCAACAGCTGAAGAGCAGTTGAAAGGCATCCCAGCTGAAGAAAAAGTAACATCTTCAGTAATGGAAGGCTTAGATGGGTCCAGATCTCATGACAAACATCAGCAACTTTCTGGTGACTTTCAAGATGATGCCATGTTGGGAAGCTCCGTAATTTCTTGGATGTATTTTTTTACTTTGCCTTGAAAATCCTGTACCATCTCGTTGCTGAATTAAGGGTCTGGGGTGAGGCCTAAGATGCGAAAGCTAAGATTGCAGAGGGAAAGATCGTCGTGGTTAATCATGTAAAGCTCATATGCAAGGGTCTTCTTGTAGATTTCCCAACATTTGTTGGCGGTAACGCGAATACTGGGCTTGCTGCAATCCGATTTTTCCATCCAAGCAGTAGAGTAAAAATCTGTTCTTTGATTCAAGATCCTGTTGGTTGACAGAATTATCGCATTCTTCTCCGCCAACTGAATGCTTGCCTGACAGTGTCAGAACAGGTTGACAAAACAAAGATTGTGAACACTGAGAAATTCAAGGAATTTTGCTTCGACAAAATCACCTTTCTCTTCATTTTCCCTAGGTGAAAATCACACAGTCAGTTCATCAAATGCTATTTCAAATGCTAGAAGGTCATCCCATAGACATCTGGTCCAAAAGTTGACTGGAGGCTTGGAATAAAAGGAGCCAACCGGTTAAGCGAAGTAGTGGTTCAATTTAGGTCATTTTTGTATCTGGTACTAAACTGTCGAAAAAACGCTCCAAATCACGATCTGGCACGAGCCCTTTGGCAGGCTGCTTTGTAAAGACCAATACTTTGAATTTAAATGACTTATAAGGACATAGCAAAACATATATTTTTTGTTTTCAACTTTAAGTTGGGTTTTCACCGACACTCGGCATTTATTTTCTTAAAAAAGATACCTTGGTGAAATCTTTAAATATAGGAAAAGTTTACATAGGTATTGCATCAAGCTGCCATTTGTATTGATTGCCAATAAATTGCCTTTCAAACAACGCAAAAAGCTTCAAGATCGGACAGAAAATGGTGGAGTTACGCAATTTTAAAATCCTCGAGTTGAAAGAAAACGGGTGTGATTTTTCCAAAAGTTAGGACGTAAACATACATTTCTGAAAAGGCCTAAGTTTAAGGTACCATAAATCATCAACCACTGGACCGATTTTAAAAATTTTTGTTTCGTTTTGACCCTCAGGTATCTGAGAACAAAGCTACACTAATCAGTTGAATCAAAATGAGATTTCGTTTTCAGCCTTAAATTCGATAAAAAGGGCCTACTGGATCACAGTGAGTTGGTTGTGGGATTGTGGAGTTAGGTAGGGAGCGAGAAAGAGAGATTACGTACAGATTTTAGGCCGCCTCTAGAATAATGGGCTGGTTATGAGGCTAGCCGTCCTCAGGCTTGGCCATGCTGAAAATATGGAATTTTAATCCCTAGTGAGGAAAAATGGAATGGAATTGAACTGAATGGTATGGGCCGGCATGGTATGGTATCTTATCGTATCGTATCGTAGCGTAGCGTATCGTATTGTATCGTATTGTATCGTATGGTATTGAATGGTATTGAATGGTATGGTGTGGTATACTGTATGGTATACTGTATGGTATGGACATCCCCGTCTAAGTGCCCCGGTACGGTCCATTCTACCCCGGTGATTTCCTCGGTGAAATTATTAACAAAATAGGTCCTCGGACAAGACGTGAATCTCTCCAGTATAAAATGCCTCACAATTGAAACATCAGCTGCAAATTGGCGAACCCCGGAGAGAATTTTGAGAAAAAATTTCATCGTAGAAACAGTACCCCACCAATAATAACGCCTTCCTCGTTACATAATTGGAATCCCTGGTGAAATTTAATGGTGTTAGTGGACAGCCTTTCTTAAAAAGTGGGATTACTTTAGCCAACTTCATCTTGTCAGGGAATATTCCAGATTGAAATGATTCATTTATGATTTGAGAAAGTGGAGAGGAGATCAATGCAACAATGCAACAATTTTGCAACAGGCCAATCCACAGTGATCCAGGGAATGGAAGAAATACCAAAACATGAAGTTTCAAAATTCAAATTTATTTCATGCTCATATCATTAAGCACACTCTGAAGATTTATGGAACACAAAGAATTTTAAATTGGACAACGGATAGCCAAGAAAATGATTTTTGAAGTAGGGCCTAATTCATTGATTTGTTTGCATAAGTACTTCCGGAATATCGCTGCCTGGACTGAATTTTCAAAGCAATATTTCTCTGCTCAGAAAGGTCTGACAGTTTTCGTTTTGATCTTATTTCAATCCTCTAGTCGTGTACTTTCAAGTAATTGAAACAATGATTGGAAAAGTTTATATTTTGGCTCATTTTTATGTGATTCATAATGGCGGAAATTTGCAAAATTCATATCTTTAAAAATCATCTTAAAAATTCAACAGTTGAAATGTAAAAATTTGGGCAAAATGTATTTACCAAAAACATCACAAAAAAAGCACTATTTGTGCAAGTTCCTACCAAAGGGTTTGTTCTAAATCGTACTCAAAAAAGAATTATGGTAATTCTTATTTTTGTGGTGCAACGGAGATTTTAGAGATTTTTTCGATGTTTTCTTCAATGAAAATAAATCAAGGCCTGCTAAATGCCTTCAAAACTGACTTAACTCCATCTCTTTGACATAGAGTCATGAAATTTAACCCTCAGAAAGCTTTGTGTTTCATTGATCTACATGAAATCACTGTTTTCAAGCATTTTTATTTGTCCCGTCATCAGAAACAAAGAAAAACGTGTTTTCCATCATAACTACCGAAAAATTTGGGGCTTGAAGAGACTTTGAGTGATAAAAATCATTCACTTTTATCATTCTAGTAACAATTTTACACTGATAAAGTCTTAAAGTCCCTTATTCGTGGTAGTTATCATAAAAACGCGTTTTTGGTCGTTTTCTGCTGATGTGACAAATAAAAAAGCTTGAAAACAGTGATTTTATGTATAACAACAAAAAGCAAAGCTTTCCGAGGGTTAAATTTCATGACACTATGTCAAATAGATGGAGTTAGGTCAGTTCTGGAGGCTTTAGCAGGCCTTGATTTATTTTTATTGCAGAGAACATTGAAAAGATCTCCGTTGTACCACAAAAATAAGGATAACCATAATTCTTTTTTTGGGTACGATTTAGAACAAACCCTTTGGTAGAAACTTGCACAAATAGTTTCTTTAATTCTGTATTTTTTTGGTAAATACATTTTTCCCCAAATTTTACATTTCAACTGTTGAATTTTGAAGATGATTTTTAAAATATGAATTTTGCAAATTTCCGCCATTATGAATCACATAAAAATGAACCAAAATATAAATATTTCCAATCATTGTTGCAATTACTTGAAAGTACATGACTAGAGGATTGAAATAAGATCAAAACGAAAATTGTCGGACCTTTCTGAGCAGAGAAATATTGCTTTGAAAATTCAGTCCAGGCAGCGTTCTTCCGGAAGTGCTTATGTAAACAAATCAAACAATTAGGCCCAACTTCAAAAATCATTTTCTTGGCTATCCGTTGTCCAATTTTTAAAATTTTTGCGTTTCATAAACATTCAGAGTGTACTTGATGGTATGGGCATGAAATAAATTCAGATATTTTGAAACTTCATATTTTGGTATTTATTCCAAACTTTCTTTTGTTCTGGATCACTGTGCAATCGTCCAAAATGCTCCGTAAACTCCGTCATCTGCTCAGGGCCGTAGCTACATTGGGGGTGCTGGGGGTGCGGCACCCCCCCCTGGCAAAATCTCAGTCGGCAAATCAAGTAAAAGTTACACTCAGTCGGCAAATCCCTGAGATCGGAACAAGAGCAGATCAGTTTTGCCAAGTTATGTTACGTCACAATACAAAGTTCGTGAACGTTAATTTTGCTAAGCAGAAATTCTGCTCGTAGTTTAGATTACGAGAACAAACATTGTAGCTTCATTGTTTTTTAGTCAAAATTTCTGTGAGGCTCTATAATTATCACATTTTTTATAACCGTCCAGGCACGAAGGAAAAACACTCCCTTACCAGAGGGTAACCAATATAATTTTCGGAAATCGGGAATCACCACTTTTTAGAAGTGTGAACCGGGAATCGTCATATTTTTCAAGCGGGATTCGGAATTTTGCAACAACTTTTGGGAAGCAGGATTGACCCAGATTGAAAAACTGGTGCTAGATTCAGCTGCAGCCTCGTTTGATGTGCCTCATTTTGGCAGCTGCGTGGCCACGGATGGGGTTGTCAAAAGATGGTACTCGAGGTTCTTTCATAATGAAGAGAAAATAGTTGTGTATAGGCAGGGATGGGTTAGAATTTTTCTGGGAAATGCTGGATGTTGACTGGGAGAGTCATTTTAAGGCAAAGTAAAGGTTGGTGTTTAAAATTTTTTTCCAGACAAACCATCATGTAATTGTCAAGGCATCCCTTATGGGGGCAGACAAATGGATTGCTACAATAGCTCTAAGATAAGGTGAAAATGCGTTTGCATAAAGATTTTCCTGAATGTTGTGATTCATAGAAAATTGCTACAAATTGGCATTCTAAGCGAAAAAAACTGCATTTACTCAAACTGTTTCTTGGGGATGCTATAATTTGTAAGATTACCTGTTACAAAATGTTCAATTTTAGCACCATTGACGTTGGATCGCTAGAAGTGTTCCAAGCCAAAGTAGAGAACGTTTCTTCAAACTTTAGCTGGGGACTTCGCCCCCAGACCCCTTCATTTTGATATCCTCTGACTTAATTTGCCCCGGCCACGATGCTGCTCATTGCATTTGATCGCACATAAAAGTCCCTTATCATGAACTGCTCTAGAAGAGGATGGAAGAAACTTTGGAAATAATGTTAAAGAAAGATAAAAAAGACCTACATAAAATTAAAACCCAGATATTATAAAGATCTTTATGATATCTTGGCTAAACTGAATGATAATTCTAACATCGTGAAAATGATGAATCTAGGTTTTGATGTACTTTAGGCGGGACAGCGGGAATTCGGTAAACAGTCATGACGGGAATCAGGGATTTGGCTGAAAAAGTAACGGGAAGTCGGGAATGAGGGAGCCTAAGAAAAACCTAACTTCAATGTAAGATATCGCCAAAGCTAACGAGAAGTTTCAGTTAGCGAAACAAGATGGCTTCTGGTGTATCATGTTAGAGAGCCTTCATTTAGAGGTATGGTATGGTATGGTATGGTATGGTTTTCTGGCATGAGAAATGGAGGGAAATAGAACTGTGCAGTGGAATGGGCTGGTGGTGTGAAATAAATAATAGAATGGTATGGAATAGAACAGAATAGTGTGGAATTTAATAGAATGGTATGGAATAGAACAGAATGGTGTGGAATTTAATAGAATTGTATGGAATGGACTACTGGCATGGGAAATAGAATTGTAGCCTCTGCAAAAACCGGCCCTAAGTCGGGCAACATTCGGAACACATCTAATATCATTCTTTTGTTCCTATTGTGCATCTATTATAATTCGTTCTTAGAATGTTCGCCAAACAAAGAATGTTGGCCGTACCCGTACTGTTCAGATCCACCCAAAATTCTAGAGCATTCTCGGGAGATTCCCGCCTTTGGCATTGTTGGCATTTTGTTTGTGGGAATATATCACTATACTTTTTGTCGTTAAGAATTGGCATACATCCCGGCGGGTGCAGTGCTGTGTGAAAAATGACACCACCCGTGTCCATAAATTCACTGAGAAAGGGTACAAAATGAGTGAAATCCTGGGACCAAGGATTTAGAAAAAGGGTAACTTTAGAAAAGTCAGTCAGTGAATTTATAAAATAGGGGTAATTTCCTTAAATTTTACAAATGTTAGTGTTGAGACTAGATGACTAATATTGGGTTAAGATATCACAAAAATTCATTAAAACCACAATGAGTGCATCAGTGAAAATACTGTGTACGTAAGGTACAGGACAAGCCTACATATGATTTAGATATTTGGTTATTGTGCGTGGGCTGCTGGAGTCCACTTTACCATACATTCGCCGAATACTCAACCAACCAATTCCTTTCTAACGCCCACAGCCATTTTTGAAAGTATCCTGTGTTGCTAAAATGTATGCCCCCCTGAAATCATGTACTAATTGGAATGAAGGTTGAACTATACGCATCTGGATTACACGTAAATTTTCGTTTCTAAACATACCTATCAAGGTAAGCCCCCTCACATGTCTTCAGCATTCACGCAGTAAAAAATCATTGAAAGATGCCCTGAGGACCCAGAGAAAATGAAAAAATGACTATTGCAATAGGCGAGGTTTCTGGAGAAAAACAATGTCGGATTCTCCACAGAATTCGACGAATCAAGCAATTTACTTACCGTTTTTGGTTGATAATGTCTTCAAGACTAACTTCAACGTCATAATATTGTTCTTCGCTCAACACTGTACTGCTAAGCACCAATAACACAAAAATCGTACATCTATAAGCAAGTCGATACCATAGCGAAGCCATTTTTTGTGATGCTTGGAAAACAACTTTTGTGAGGTTTTGCAATTTAGCAAGTTTTCTTTACCAAATCAGTCGCCTCAGGCTTGTCATCGCTTTTGGTAATGTAAATTGAAATTTGTTGTTATTGAGAATGTTTTTATGGTTACGAAAAATCCCCCTTTATGAATGATACACGGGATGTGCATCCATGGTTAATTCACAAAGAACGGAGGCTTAAACAGTAGGAATTATGGCGAGGCATTGAAACATCTTTGTCTCGGTTGGTTTCAACGTTATTAAGAAAACTGCAAGCACATAAACCAAGGTTTGATGGCAGAGATCTAGAAAATATGGAACTATGGAATCATCTACTATGCTGGAATGTTTCAGGAGCTTGAAATTCTGCAACAGCGATCATGAGGACGTACCCGGACGTACCAAGAAGAGGACGTACCCGGACGTGGACTTCATCGCGTTAGATCATCCATAGTTAATATGGTTCATCAGAAGTTTAATCACATAAAATTTGGTATGAACTTTCATGAAAACATGCAATATTGTATTGTACTTTTGAAATGCTGAAATGATAGAATCCGAGGGGCATTTCACTACCCAAAATAGCGTACGAGATTTCCGGGATTTCTGCATTTTCAAGATTTTTTAACCGGGATTTCCGGATATCCTGTTTTTTTTAACGTACTCAAGATATCTATTGCCTAGAAAACAATATCACAACAATATATTACAATACATCTGTTGTTTTAAGCAAACTGACCAGCCGCAAGTAAAAGAAAACTTCGTTTTGGAATATTTTTGGCTGCTACTAAATAAGCCCCCCTCGAATAAGCCCCCCCTTGGACTAAGTCCCCACCCCAAAATGTTGTTTGCGAAAGAAGCTCACGTGGGTTTATTCGAGGACTTACGGTATAGACTAGGCGAAGGAGGCAGGGTTCTGGGGGGGGGCTGCAGTTCTTGTCAGGGGAGATTCATCCCAATTCAGGCTTCATTCAGGTACTTTTAAACCAATGAGGCCATCCTATTCGGAAAAAAATCTATAACTAGTCCCCTGGGCCCGGTTGTTCAAAACTGGTATTAGGCTAATACCGGATTAGGACTATGCAAATGACTACACAATCATGCATTTAATCAAGATTAGCGCTAATCGTGGTTTGAACAACCCGGCCCTGCACTGTACGCCCCTACGCTTATGTAGTTGACAAAAGCCACAACTTTCTGCATGTTCGATAGACTTGCTCAAAGTTTCCATAGCCTTGCCCAAAGTCTGTTTCGCTAACTGCAATAAGTCTATCTGAAAGTAGTATTTCACTTTTGCCTTCAATTTTTTTTGACGAAATAGACTTGGGGCAAGTCTACATGTTCCAAGGCATGTTTCGACCTCGGTTTCGACGATACGACCACCATCGTAATCACAACTTATCTATGGGATCGCTTACAGCAAAAGGGAACCAGTAGTGTTCTGCTTTCAGTTTATTGCTTTTCATCTTTTGGACGCTGCGTAGCTTCTGCGGCACTGCAGTGGTGAAATTTTACATGTTTGGCGAAATGCGAAGGAAAGATACGAAGGGGGCATTTCGCCACGCACCACCGCAGTGCCGCAGAAGCTAAGCACCGTCCAAAAGATAAAGAGCAATGAATTTGGTCGAAGAAGGCCACCACATGATGATGAGAACATGAGACTAGTCCTCGATATCACTACTGAATTTTGGATGCATAGTTTCCGTTTTGACCAAATCCACCTTTTTTTTAAGGTAAGAGGCGCGAAAGCGGAAGTGCTTTGTTATTTGAGATATTACATTTTTGAGGGCAAAATCTTGTTCTGCGTACAGCGTTTAGCAAAGTAGCAAATTTTCACATTCATATATCTTTTAATTTCAAAATTATGACAATTTTAAGAATTTAAAGTCATAAGGGCTTTGACCGTGAAATCAAAGTTTGGACAAATTTTTGTCCAAACTCCAATTTCACGATCAAAGCCCTTATGAAATCAAATTCTTATATCATCATAACTTCTGAATAAAGACAGATATGAATATGAAAATTTGTCTCAAGACTAAACTTTGCACGCAAAATAAAATTTTAGTCTCAAAAATCCAAAATCTCAAAAAACAAAATACTTCCACATTCGCGCCTCTTACCTTGAAAAGGTGGATTTGATTTGCAGACAGCAGTTGAAAATTCTAGGATGCCTGCAAAGGATCCTTGGTCAGACAATGGCTGTTTCAGGATGTGAATGTACAGTGGTGTACAGTAGGTACATAGAACCAGGACCGCCGAGAGGGGGGGGTAGCCGGGGCAACTGCCCCGGGGCCCGGGCCCCGCCAGGGGCCCGTGAAAATGAAGCTTTGTTTTTCCATTGTTTGTTGCAATGATATCATCTAGCTGGGCCCCGCAAGGGGCCCCGATCAAATTTTCTTCTTGTCCATTGCACTTTCATGTTCAAATGATATCACGGGCCTTAGTTCATTTCAATTGCAATAAACTTTGTGTTGTGTTGTAAATTTCTCTGGCCGAATGTAAACAACAACCAAAATGCACAGAAATCGAATGGGAGTCTACATCTTCTCGCTTCTATCAACATTGTTTCGTTAAAAGCTACTGAAAATATTGCTCATGCCATTACTGATGTTTTCGAATAAATAAACTCTGTCAGAAAGTTTATTACTTTTTTATCTACGTTCTTCAGGCCCATCGGAAGACCTGTCATTTTTGATATTATGCAATTCAAAAATAGTCTACCGGGTGCGCCAAAATAAACTATGCACGTTTGGTAGGCCACTATAAATCGTACACTAAACCGATTTTGAAGATTTATGACTTAATCGTTAGCAAAAAGCCTGGATTAGATTCTCTTTGCGTTTCCAGTTTTTTGAGCTAGAAGCAAGTTTCTTAAAATGTTCGTTTTCGAGAACATTGAAAACGATCAAAAAACGTTGATCAAATTTTAAAAGATTCAACATGAATGAATAGAGAGAAAACGTTTTCAGGGGCATTTGGGGGTTTAGTACGAACTTTCGTACAGCAAATTACAATCGTTCGATTTCCAAATCGCAAATCACCACGAACAAGTTCTCTCTTTGCCCATTCATGTCCATTCTGTAGAAAACTTGATCGATGAGTTTTGATCGTTTTCCTTGTTTTCGAAAATTAACATTTTAGGAAACTCTCTTCTAGCTCTAAAAACTGAGAATTAAAAATTTGCAAAAATCCCAGTATCTAATTCAGACTTTCTGCAAATGATTTAGTCATAAATCTGCAAAATCGGTCCAATGTACGATTTATTCTGGCCTGTCTAACGTGCATAGTTTATTTTGGCGGACCCGGTATATTCTCGTGAAATTGATTGAGGTCCTATTTTCAAGATTTCCCGGAAAAACCTCCATCAGTCACGATCCTTTGCCTCTTTAAATGGCAGATTTTACAAAAATGATACATTTTCCAGAGATCTAAAGGGCGTGGTCATGAAAAATTTTCCCGGGGGCGAGCCCCCGGACCCCATTTTTGCTCACTGCGCTCGCATCAAGTTCTAGCCTCTCAAAATAGAATGTCATTCCGACATGCCTAATTCTTACTGTGGATCATTTTGCTGCTAGAAATTGATGAGGATTAGACATTGCATTGCACTTTAGTCACAAAATCCGACATAAAAATTCACGATTTTCATGTTTTGGAATTCACGAAATTTTCCAAACTGTGCACTCGTAGTAGACTCATTCCCAAAATCTCTCGTTTCGCCCCCTCCCTCTGTTGACTTGCCGCTACAAAAGGAGTGATAACAACAACAACATAACGCAAAAGTTAGAGGGCCTTAGATGGACCTATGTTAATCTACGCTTTTGGTGCCAGTGCCAAGCAAGGGGCCCGCATCCACTATTTGCCCCGGGGCCCGCCCTCGCTCTCGGCGGCCCTGCATAGAACAAACATCTGGTGACTGTGATTTCTCAACATCACCCCAAATGCAAATTATATCATTCAATCAAAAATTGAGACGTAACACAAACCTGTGAAGATAGATGCTTGTCAAAATCAGGCATCCCAAAATTCGTAAATACATCTTTCCTTGCTTCGTCTCAGTAGCAACTGCATGTACGTTCCGGTACGTTCTATTCGTTCAGACTTCAGCCAAGACGAAAACTAAACTAATATTGATTTAGTCAATCGAAAATGAAATCCTCGTGTTTGTCAATATTTCATGTAATTGAATAAGCATTGTCTGACTTGAGAAGAAAGTGTCTTTTTTTTGGAAGCCCGTTAGGAAATATTTGTGAGACATTCACTGCCTTGTTTAACACCTTCAAATATCAGCACAGCTTGAACGGATCAAAGATTTTTTATTGAATCAAGTGGCTTTTCCAGGTTTTTCTCACCCTTGCAAAGTTGCACTGACTCTGTAGTGGCTGTGTGTCATTTCGGAAGGTGCTTTTTCAAATTTTCCAGCGGCACCTCCTCATATGTTCGTAGACCAATTACATCCCCCGGGAGAAATATGCATAAACAGTGATCCCAGGGGGTTACTTAAGTACCCCATGCACACATATGGTGCGGTGCGGGGTTGTGCTATTTTTTCGAGTTTGGCAAAATATCATTTGACGGTATACTTTCTCCATTGTCTCCGGATTTATGGTTATACCTTTGTGGCTTTTTTCCGGATTTATGGATATGCTTTTCAGAAATTTTTCCGGATTTATGGGTGTTACTTTTGGGTTCTGAATGGTACGACCCCGTTCCGTCGAAACTTAAAAGTAATCCCCCCCTAGGACCGCAATACCTTGGACTCCAAATACCCCCCCCCCCCCCGTCGGAAACGGGTTTCCTCGGCGGTTCCTCTCCGGCGTCGTCTGTTAATGCAGTGCTCATGATGCAATGGCAATTAATTAAAAGTGACATCATCTGATAATTTGTAAGTAGCGTAATTTTTTTTCAGTCAACGACATTGAATCTACGAACATACTGAAGATAAATTTACAAACATAAGTTATACAGTAGAAACCCGCATAAAAGAACCTAGGTTTTTCTGGGCAGCCTGAATTGGTTCTTAATTAAATGGCTGCTATTCTAAATTCCAGCCTGTAAGGTTCTTAAAAAGGTTCTTATATACGAGCAGGCCTTGCACACATTAAAACTGTTTTCCAGCCCAAGAATTCTTGAGATTTCTTGAGAATTCTTGAGAATTCTTGAGAACAAATCTTTTGTACCAATGAAGAAGTCTGATCAGGATGTGAAGAATTCTAAAAATTCTTGTCATTTTAATAATTTACATTAAAGCTATTATATAAGAACCTTTCCCAGTTTCAGCCTCTTAGGGGTTCTTATTTAGGGGGTTTTAAAGATTGAATTTCAGCCTCTGGGTTCTTATAGAAACAGGTTCTTTTATGCGGGTTTCTGCTGTAAGTAAATAAAACAAACGCGAACAGTAACAAGAAACAAATGAATGAGGTTTGGGGCGAATGGACAGAGAGATGAAACTTTGCAATAGATAAAATATTGCCTGGGTCTTCATTGGTATCTATCAGTTTGGATGCTTTATTTTTTTCTTTAGATTGTAATTGTTTGCATGATTTCCTGATTCAAGTATTGTCGCCTTAAATTTTCGTATACACTGCAGTCGCGTAGCAGATGGACCTCGTCCCTAATACAACTAGCGTTACATTCGATGCAAATCCTGTTTTCCAAAGCTAAGTTTTTTTGCCGAGATAGAGCCCCATCGCCCTGTTCCGATCGCGTACGATCTTGCGATGTTTGTTTTCAAGGGGAATGGGTCCTACTATTAAGAAAGCGCGCGAGAAAATACTTTGCTGTTTCCAAGAGCTTCAAGTTCAGACGTGGTTTAGTTTTTTCTGGCATATGAATCCAGCGACATGGAAAGTGGAAAAAGACCTACCTGTGACGGTATCGTAAGTAGTTGCCATTTTTCCCTTCATGCTTCTTTGCAGCAATTATATTTTCTCTTTTTTATCTGCTACTGTTCACCAGAACCGCTGTAAAAGCACTCAACCCTTACTCCAACTCTCTAAATTTAAAAAAAAACTCGATCATAATATCTCCATTTTCCCAGCCGGGGATAAAGTTCTAACTTTTTAATGTTAACATGTGCTGAAAAGGTTTTATTGGAATGTATAAAAAAGTGAAGTTCATCTTGCTGCACCTCTAACAACCCAACTGTAAAAGCATTTAAGAATCTTAAAGATTGCACTTGCTCTTGAATGGCCCTGAAAGGAGTTTAAGGATGCTTTCTGTCACACGGCAGGGATTCTGCTGTTCTGGCTGCTGTTTCGACACACGCGTCACACGCGCGTCACCAATGAAGTATGCAACAAGTAGAACAAGGGGAATGTGATACCAACGAAGACACCTGTCTTGCTTATTGTTCTCTTTTGAAGTTGGGCTGGAAGCAAAATTACGAACAAGCAGAATGGTATTACCCAACACAAACCAACACCCACCAAAATGTATTGCCATGATTGATAGCACTTAATGCTGCCTTGAATAAACAAAACTTGTTTACCCCCAACATCCACACAAGTCAACAAAGTAAACACTGATTTTGTAATAACTGCATAACTCAAAAGTATGATTTCAAAAATAGCCAACAGAAGTCGATCAGTAAACATTTTTCCTTTGTTGATTATCAAATGGCCTATTGGCCCGGGGGGGGGGGGTACTTAGTATATTTGTCCGACGGGGATGTGCCGTTTTTAAGGGTATCGTTTTCACCAATTTTTTCTAGCACAGGGTATCAAAATGAGGCAATTTTTCTAGAGCAGGTTGTCAACTGCTAGATCGGGTCGTTTTTCGGTCAAATTTCATGTTTTTGAGTATACTTTTCATCAATTTTTTCTAGAACAGGTTATCATTTTGAGCGCAAAATCCTGGAGCAGGGTAAAAAAAAAATTTCTCGTGGGCACACCCCCGTACAAATTTAAGTCAAGTAACCCCCCCGGGCCTATTGGTCGCTGTCTAAATTTCTCTCTAATACGTTGGTAGATCTTCATGAAAACGAGGGAGACCAACAAAACCAAAAATACCATAGCAACAAATATGATTCTCACGATAACTTTCCAAATCGGAGTCACATCAAATAATGCACATGCAAATGAACCATGCTGACTGACTGAAAACTCAAAATTGAAGAAACTGCTGACCGCATTCTTCAGTTTTTGGATGACATGATCTCCAAACTCATTGCTGTAAACATGCAGAATATTTTCAATTTGATAGAAATAAAAGATTATTTTCATGAAGCCAATGACGAAATCGGAGTCATCTTGCTCATGCCGGTTTACAATCATATCGTTATGCCCTATCGACGGTGCTTCATTTGGACTGTGTACATATTCTTCACATGACACGTAAACATCATCAGTTATAAGGGCTACCCCTCTTTCGTCATAGGTTGTGTCTTGCTGTTGCTGTTTCCTTGTCAGTCTGAATTGAGATTTAAAGAATTTTGTTATTTCTTGTTTATAAAGGATGAAAATCAGAAAAATAACCAGTAAGATAAAAGTCATGAGCCAGAATTGGACTCTCTGGCATTTCGTGTTTGCAATGCATTTGGACGAGAGGATGCTTTCACTGTATCCAGCCCTACAGGTACCACAAAGTGGCCCTTGCCGATGTAGAGCACAAACATCATAAGAGACACATTCTGTTCCGGAGCAGCCGTATCCCCTTGGTAGTTGTATAAACTTGATACGATCATTGTGTACGTTTTTAGACCCCCAAAAATTATCCTTGGCTTTGATGATACCAGAACGACATAGTCCCCCTGAACTACAAGGCATACAGTAAATGTTGCTTCTTGTTCCGTTGTGTAGAGTACTTTCATGTAAACTGTAAAAATCAGGGGGGCATGCTTTGCAGTAGAATTGAAAGATTTTGAAGGGGCTCCCATAGGCATATTTCGTCAAACACTTATTATATTTCAAAATACTTCCTGCTGGGCATATTAACTTTGAGTTCTCATCCATATGACTGGTACAAAATTTTGTGCCGAAATGTGCAACAATGCGGCTGTTTGCAGCTCTCAGGATCTTGATTGTGACACTTCGTAGTACCATGGTAGAAAATGGTGCTAATAGTTATCGTCCAAACAGAACTATCACTGGTATACGCTGCAGACTCGATGTAGACGTTATAAAGTTCCATAACTTTCTCGGAATAGAGGCTGCCACCGCTAAACTCAGCTGTGTTGTTCTTAAATACGCAGTTTTGTATAAATGCTTTTGAAACCTTGAAATGATCAGTGAAAAAAAGTGCACCACCATTTCCAAAGATTAAAGGGCGAATGGTGCGCTTAAGAAAAACGTCAGGAAATTTTGAGCTTCCACAAATATTGTGCATAAAAGTGCATTGTTGCACATGGATTTCAAAACCGCCTCTGGCACTGATTGCGCCTCCTGCCAAAAAAGCATTGTTTCCATAGAAAGTTGAGTTACTTATCTTAAAAGTAGCCTGTCTCAACTTTTTTTATTTTGAGCCAATATTACTGTATAAGGTAATGGCTCCACCCCTGTAGCTTATATTGTCGATAAATTTGCAGTTAGCAATTATAACGGAGAGAGACAGATCTTCCCAACTTTCCGATTTGACAATGCGTGACAGAAAACTTGTACCTGGTCGTAAAGTTCCAGAAATATTTCTTTGGAACTTTGAATATCTTCTTTTGAAACGGCTGTCAATGTTAATTGCGCCACCCCGGTAGCCTGTATTCTCGATGAATTTGCAGTTCACAACGATAAAGATTCGAATCTGATCTTCATTAAGTGAACTGATGTCATTTAACCAAATGACTGAAGAATAATGCCTTGTGAAAAAGCGATTGTGTCGAAATTCTGAATTGCTTAACTTTAAAATCACATTGCCTTTGATTGTGGTGTGAATTGCTGACATGACATAAGTAAAAATGCACGAATCGATATAAATTTTCCAGTTCTGATTGCTGTATTTGAAGCGAGAAACAAAGTGAAGTGCTCTCACTGAGAATTTTGATCTGCCAATGAATTTATTTCTGCTGAACGAATTCGAATTTAAACCACGTCCACCAATATCTTCTATCAACACTGCGTCATATTGAGATTCGAATATATTGTCTGTTATATTATTTGTGCAACTTGCAATGCAGAATGATCGAAAGGCGATGGGAACGCCATTGAAGTGACAATTATTGATCTCGACTGAAGAATTATGAGCTAGAATAGCAATGGTCTTTTCCAAACCGAATTTGCTTCTGCCTGATGCAGAATCCGATAAATGAAACTTGAACTCAAGATTTTTAAAGTTTACTTTCGAATTCTTTAGTCTGAATACAACACTGGAATTTCTGCATTGGATAGCAGGCTTACCATTAAAGCCATCGATAGTAATCGTCGTATTTTCTAAGGATATTTCTGATTCTTCATAAGTGTCCCTTTTCTGGCCTTTTATTCCATCTATCTTGATGTGGTCGCCATGCGTGCTTCTGTTCGTTACTGCGTACTGGATAGATGCACAAGGTGCTGCGGAGTAGCCACATTGTTCTTCATCATGTCCATCAAGAGATACGAAGACGTTCTTTGATTTCACTTCTGAATATAAAGAGAAAAAAGTAAGAAAAGAGATGTATCGACGATCGTTATCATAGCGTACCTGCAATAAAATGGACTTGCAGACCTCGTCCCTTGGAAGATAGTGAAAGGAAGACTTCTTCTTAACAGCTCCGCGATAATCATTTTTATTATATTTACGTACATTCCAATAAAATGTTACAATACATATTACGAGCTGCACTACTTACAAAATTAATCTGCAATACTACAAGGACGATATCCTTGGGGCAAAAGGCTGTGTCTACCCGAGCACTATTTACAAAATTACTCTACAATACTACTAGGACGATACCCCTGGGAGTAAAAGGCTGTGTCTACCCCGAGCACTATTTACAAAATTACTCTGCCATCTGCAATACTACTAGGACGATACCCCTGGGAGTAAAAGGCTGTGTCTACCCCGAGCACTATTTACAAAATTACTCTGCAATCTGCATTACTACTAGGACGATACCCCTGGGAGTAAAAGGCTGTGTCTACCCCGAGCACTATTTACAAAATTACTCTGCCATCTGCAATACTACTAGGACGATACCCCTGGGAGTAAAAGGCTGTGTCTACCCCGAGCACTATTTACAAAATTACTCTGCAATCTGCATTACTACTAGGACGATACCCCTGGGAGTAAAAGGCTGTGTCTACCCCGAGCACTATTTACAAAATTACTCTGCAATCTGCAATACTACTAGGACGATACCCCTGGGAGTAAAAGGCTGTGTCTACCCCGAGCACTATTTACAAAATTACTCTGCCATCTGCAATACTACTAGGACGATACCCCCAGGAGTAAAAGGCTGTGTCTACCCCGAGCACTATTTACAAAATTACTCTGCAATCTGCAATACTACAAGGACGATATCCTTGGGGCAAAAGGCTGTGTCTACCCGAGCACTATTTACAAAATTACTCTACAATACTACTAGGACGATACCCCTGGGAGTAAAAGGCTGTGTCGTCTCCGACCCGAGGCCATTACATATACAAACATGTTACAAAACTGGGTGGCTTATAAAGGGACCGGGTATAGGACCTCAGGACTTCACTCGAATCGATTAGTTTCACGGATAAAATGTAGCTAACTTAAGCTCAAGAATATGTCTATTCAGTGAATTGGGCAAATCTTCATCGCAATACAATAAAAGTTGCAATAAAGCTTCCTTTGCAAAATTTACATATCCAAGTGGTCGTAATAGATTCCAGCAAGAGGAGGTCTTGTCCAGCAAAACAAGGATCATTTGCCATTCATGAGAGGTGTGTGACCTAGCTTGACTGGATATTTTTATAACCCAACCACATATAATAGATCAAACGCTAAAGATGGCGAAAAGGCACGTTTAAAGCCACATGCATTGCATTCTTTCATCGAATCCCCATAGAATCGTCAAAACATAGCAATTGGAAAACGCAATGCATCTTCGTGTAATTTTTCTCGCTGCCATCTTTAGCGTCAGCGTCTATTCAAAGTCTTCATTACTATTTGTCAAAATCAAGATCGAACATGCCACCTCCCCAATCAAAAATTATCCGGCTATCGAGCAGTTAGACTGATGATATGGTCGTAGTTATTGCTATTGGAATACTGCCGGACGCTCCTAACTATGAGCGGTCTCGGTCTGGTGTAATAGTCTCGTTTTAAATGGCAATTACTGGGACTCATCGTAATCAGTCTATCGAGCTGTGACCCGTTCAGAGCAAGTCGTCCTTCCTTCAAAGGCAGAGCTCGAGAACAAAGCATCAGCTGATTTTGATTGTCTGAAATGGTCAATGCAAACAAAGAAATTTGTATTGTCATTTAACAAATGGAAACAAATGACGCTGCATCAAGAAACTTGAATGGCTAACTCACTGAAGCTGCATGCAAAAAGGGCTAGAAAGTGAAAATGTGAGCATATTTGAAAGTAAAAGGATAGAGCTAGGTGGCTATTTCAAACAAAGAGATTTCTATGGTCACTTATTCAAGCTACAAATGAAAACAGCTGGAACTGCATCAAGAAACGTGAGTGGCTAACTCGCTCAAGCTGCATGCAAAAAAGGGCTAGAAAGTGAAATTGTGAGCATATTTGAAAGTAAAAGGATAAAACTAGGTGGCTATTGCAAATATAGAGATTTCTGTAGTCACTTATTCAACCTATAATTGAAAACAGCTGGAACTGCATCAAGAAACGTGAGTGGCTAACTCTTTCAAGCAACATGCAAAAAAGGGCTAGAAAGTGAAAGTGTGAGCATATTTGAAAGTAAAAGGATAAAGCTAGGTGGCTATTTCAAATAAAGAGATTTCTGTGGTCACTTATTCAACCTATAATTGAAAACAGCTGGAACTGCATCAAGAAACGTGAATGGCTAACTCACTGAAGCTGCATGCAAAAAGGGATAGAAAGTGAAAGTGTGAGCATATTTGAAAGTAAAAGGATAAAACTAGGTGGCTATTGCAAATAAAGAGATTTCTGTAGTCACTTATTCAACCTATAATTGAAAACAGCTGGAACTGCATCAAGAAACGTGAGTGGCTAACTCTTTCAAGCAACATGCAAAAAAGGGCTAGAAAGTGAAAGTGTGAGCATATTTGAAAGTAAAAGGATAAAGCTAGGTGGCTATTTCAAATAAAGAGATTTCTATGGTCACTTATTCAACCTACAAATGAAAACAGCTGGAACTGCATCAAGAAACGTGAGTGGCTAACTCGCTCAAGCTGCATGCAAAAAAGGGCTAGAAAGTGAAAGTGTGAGCATATTTGAAAGTAAAAGGATAAAGCTAGGTGGCTATTTCAAATAAAGAGATTTCTATGGTCACTTATTCAAGCTACAAAGGAAAACAGCTGGAACTGCATCAAGAAACGTGAGTGGCTAACTCGCTCAAGCTACATGCAAAAAAGGGCTAGAAAGTGAAAGTGTGAGCATATTTGAAAGTAAAAGGATAAAGCTAGGTGGCTATTTCAAATAAAGAGATTTCTATGGTCACTTATTCAAGCTACAATTGAAAACAGCTGGAACTGCATCAAGAAACGTGAGTGGCTAACTCACTGAAGCTGCATGCAAAAAGGGCTAGAAAGTGAAAGTGTGAGCATATTTGAAAGTAAAAGGATAAAACTAGGTGGCTATTGCAACTGTAGTCACTTATTCAACCTATAATTGAAAACAGCTGGAACTGCATCAAGAAACGTGAGTGGCTAACTCTTTCAAGCAACACGCAAAAAAGGGCTAGAAAGTGAAAGTGTGAGCATATTTGAAAGTAAAAGGATAAAGCTAGGTGGCTATTTCAAATAAAGAGATTTCTGTGGTCACTTATTCAACCTATAATTGAAAACAGCTGGAACTGCATCAAGAAACGTGAATGGCTAACTCACTGAAGCTGCATGCAAAAAAGGGCTAGAAAGTGAAAGCATGAGGATATTTGAAAGTAAAAGGATAAAGCTACAATCGCGGACAAAACTCGTTGAGACAGATGAGTTTTGCGTTAAAAGAGGCCTTTCCATACGTTTACTGAGTGTCCCAAAAAAGTATACAGATTTGATTGACTCCAGCGATGTGAATTTAGCTTTAATCAATGGCTAATCACTCTCAAAATGTTCCTCGACTGTTAACTTAAACTTAGATACCTCATTTGTAGCTATTGGTGCTTTGAGAGCAAAAATATCAATCTTGAAAGCTCAAATTCGACACAAACAAATAACAGTATAAATAATCGAGCTTTGAACAGAGTTTTATTTTGTACGACGTTTCGGGCTTAAACCCATTATCAAGTGAAGTAAGATTAGTGGAATGTAGGATAAAAGAAGAGTAAGTTCGAAAGATAGAAATCGAATTTGAGGGAATCGGTGTGACGTAAACGAAAGAATAATAGGATAGATATGTATAGCAACAAGAACAGGAGAGGAAGAGAAAGGGTTAGTTAGAATAATGTCATTGTAAATAATTGAACTGCTTATTAAGTCCTGCAGGAAAGAGAGTTCCAAGTTTGAAAATTATGCGCTTCTCCAAAGTCTTTCTTTTGTTACTGTCCGTGGGGGCAAAAAGGAGGCCAAGAATCATCATGTCATCAGTTGAATGGTTGGGTGAATTAAAGTGTCTTGAGATGTTGCTATCGGGGTCATTTTCGTGTTGCTCGTTCAGATGGATCTTATGTTTAACGTTTCGCACATGCTCGCCAAATCTGTTGTTGATTTGGCGAGACGTTTCTCCAATATATAGGATGTGGCATTGGGTACATGAAATGCAATATATGACGCTGGTTGATGAACACGTAAAGGTAGCTTTAATTGTGAAGGTCTTGTTTCCGTTGTTGATCGTAGTTGTTGGGCTGACGTGGGTACATGTTTGACAGAGGCCATGATTGCAAGGAAAAGTGCCAGGAGAGTCTGAGGATCGAAGGTTTGTGTGTACAAGTGAATCTCTTAAGTTCTTATCTCTACGGAATGCCATCAAGGGTGGGATGTTGAATATTTTCTTGGCTTTGGAATCATTGCTTAGTAATTTGAAATTGTTGTAGATTATCTTCTTGATTCTGTTATTAAGTGGATGATAGGTAAGGGTAAAAGGTACTCTGTTGTTGGATTGGTTTTTGTCAACTGGTAGCAGGGCATCGTCCTGTGTGAGGCTGTTGACTCTTTCCAAGGCAGAAGTGGTGATCTTGTCAGGATAATTCTTACGATGGAAAAATGATGTCATTTCTTTGGCTTTGGACTGAAAATCTTCATCATTGGAACAAATACGGCGCAGACGTCTTAGTTGGGAATAAGGAATGGATTCTTTGCATTTGTTGGGGTGGGACGAGTTGTAATCTAGGAAACTGTGTGCATCGGTGTCTTTATAGTAAATCGAAGTTGCAATGGTGTCGTTTTCAATTGTGAGTTGGATGTCAAGAAAAGGCAAGGCATGTTCTGTTATGTTGTAAGTAAATTGGAGAGCAGGGTGGAAATTATTGATGTAGTCAATGAAATTCTGTAGGGCTTCAAGCGGAAGGGACGTAGCACCGATGATATCATCCATATATCTCTTGATGAGGCAAGGAATTGGGCCAATTGTAGGAATTCCAGATGAGATGTTCTTGACCATCCACGAAGAGACATGCGTCAGCTAGTTGCTCAAGTAATGCTCATCCATTGCAACACCAGAAGTTTGAAGGTAGAAACTGCCGTTGAATGTGAATGCGTTTGTAGTTAAGAACGAGTTCAGATAAGGCGAAGGAGAGTATCTGGATGGTGGATCTTGCTTTGGAAACCTTTGCACCAATTATGAAACCTTTTTACTGCTACGCAAGAAGATACATGATCTAAATCAAACTTTGTACCAAAATCTTAAAGAAACCAAAGACCACAAATTTAATGATCTTCTTCTAACTTCTTCCAACAAACGGTATGCAACTAATTCTTCAACTACCCAGAATAAAAATATCATCCAGACCATACCAGAAGATTTGCCTCTGACCCCTGCAGAAAGAAGTGTATTGAACAAAGGCCTAAAATTCGTCCCGTTAAGACAAAATATTGATGAATTTCAATCAAAACATGATACGGAAGCGTTCTTTCGCCGTCTTCGTCTTAAGGCCCATTTTCACGAAGAAAACTCCGAAGAATCTTCACAGCAAGCCAACAGTTCGATTGCTCCTTCTCCTGAACCAGATGACATCACCACTATCAACAACCTTTTCCCAACAAAGTCAGCCTGGACCCCCAAACCTGGCAAGCTTTCAGCTCTTGATCTTTACATTGATAAATGCAGGTATGAGATTTCACAAATTAATTTCAAAGCCAAATGCAAAAAATCTAACCTTACGCAAGAAGAATGGTCTGCCCTTAAACATCTTAAGTCAAGAGAAGACATAGTAATAAAGCCTGCTGACAAAGGTGGTCGCATTGTCGTCTGGAGAAAAGACCTATACATCCAAGAAGGTGACTCCCAGCTACAAACCGCGTCCTACAATAACCTTCACAAGAATCCCACCAAGACCTTTAATAAAACCATCATCAACACAATCAAAGAAGAAATGAGCCTCGACAACCTTCCTTATAACGCAGATAAACTCTACCTTCAACATCCTCGAACATCTGTCTTCTACATGCTTCCTAAAATTCATAAACCTAACAATCCTGGCCGTCCCATAGTATCAGCCGTTTCTTGCCCAACAGCCCAGATTGCCTCCTTCCTCGATAGCATCTTCACGCCTATAAATCAGCAGCTACCTACATTTATCAAAGATACCTCACATGCCCTTCGCCTCTTCAAAGAATTTAAATTTACTGGCCCAGACAAATTTTTGTTTACTATGGATGTCAAATCACTATATACATGCATTCCTCATGCTGATGGACTTACAGCCCTCAAATTCTTCCTTGAACAGCGCCCAAAGCAAGATCCACCATCCAATACTCTCCTTCGCCTTGCTGAACTCGTCTTAACTACAAACGCATTCACATTCAACGGCAGTTTCTACCTTCAAACTTCTGGTGTTGCAATGGGGAGCAAACTTGGCCCTAGCTACGCATGTCTCTTCGTAGGACATCAAGAACATCTCATCTGGAATTCCTACAATGGCCCAATTCCTTGCCTCATCAAGAGATATATGGATGATATCATCGGTGCTACGTCCCTTCCGCTTGAAGCCCTACAGAATTTCATTGACTACACCAATAATTTCCACCCTGCTCTCCAATTTACTCACAACATAACAGAACATGCCTTGCCTTTTCTTGACATCCAACTCACAATTGAAAACGACACCATTGCAACTTCGATTTACTATAAAGACACCGATGCACACAGTTTCCTAGATTACAACTCGTCCCACCCCAACAAATGCAAAGAATCCATTCCTTATTCCCAACTAAGACGTCTGCGCCGTATTTGTTCCAATGATGAAGATTTTCAGTCCAAAGCCAAAGAAATGACATCATTTTTCCATCGTAAGAATTATCCTGACAAGATCACACTTCTGCCTTGGAAAGAGTCAACAGCCTCACACAGGACGACGCCCTGCTACCAGTTGACAAAAACCAATCCAACAACAGAGTACCTTTTACCCTTACCTATCATCCACTTAATAACAGAATCAAGAAAATAATCTACAACAATTTCAAATTACTAAGCAATGATTCCAAAGCCAAGAAAATATTCAACATCCCACCCTTGATGGCATTCCGTAGAGATAAGAACTTAAGAGATTCACTTGTACACACAAACCTTCGATCCTCAGACTCTCCTGGCACTTTTCCTTGCAATCATGGCCTCTGTCAAACATGTACCCAAGTCAGCCCAACAACTACGATCAACAACGGAAACAAGACCTTCACAATTAAAGCTACCTTTACGTGTTCATCAACCAGCGTCATATATTGCATTTCATGTACCCAATGCCACATCCTATATATTGGAGAAACGTCTCGCCAAATCAACAACAGATTTGGCGAGCATGTGCGAAACGTTAAACATAAGATCCATCTGAACGAGCAACACGAAAATGACCCCGATAGCAACATCTCAAGACACTTTAATTCACCCAACCATTCAACTGATGACATGATGATTCTTGGCCTCCTTTTTGCCCCCACGGACAGTAACAAAAGAAAGACTTTGGAGAAGCGCATAATTTTCAAACTTGGAACTCTCTTTCCTGCAGGACTTAATAAGCAGTTCAATTATTTACAATGACATTATTCTAACTAACCCTTTCTCTTCCTCTCCTGTTCTTGTTGCTATGCATATCTATCCTATTATTCTTTCGTTTACGTCACACCGATTCCCTCAAATTCGATTTCTATCTTTCGAACTTACTCTTCTTTTATCCTACATTCCACTAATCTTACTTCACTTGATAATGGGTTTAAGCCCGAAACGTCGTACAAAATAAAACTCTGTTCAAAGCTCGATTATTTATACTGTTATTTGTTTGTATTCTCAAAGCACCAATAGCATTAAAAAATGAATTGAATAGAAATCACCCACCAGATTTAAAGATAGTCATTCCAAGGAGTAGGACACGAAACATCATTCTTGCCGCCATTGTAAACATCCAAATGCTTAAAGATGTCAAATTATTTCCAGATTGTCCTTACTGCTTTGCAGAACCACTTTTCAGATCCTCTATGCTTTTAGACGTTCGAGGAAGGTTTGAGACTTTTGCTTTCTACTACTGATATTTTACTGAAACATGCTGCAGCACGTTGCTACGAATTGTTTCATTTTGGTTTTGCAAGCTTGCAAGCCACAAAAAAACCAAAAGTAGATAACGTAATCATTTTTTCGATTAATCATCTCATCAATATTGTTCTTACTGTTCTTAACTGTTCACTACTGCTCCCAATACTGTTATTAAAGTGATAGTTGAAGGCAATCTGTCCTGAGCATATTTGAAAATAAAAGAATAAAGCTACAATCGCGGACAAAACTCGTTGAGACAGATGAGTTTTGCGTTAAAAGAGGTCTTTCCATACGTCTACCGGGTGTCCCAAAAAATGTATACAGATTTGATTGACTCCAGCGATGTGAATTTAGCTTTAATCAATGGCTAATCACTCTCAAAATGTTCCTCGACTGTTAACTTAAACTTAGATACCTCATTTGTAGCTATTGGTGCTTTGAGAGCAAAAATATCAATCTTGAAAGCTCAAATTCGACAACCTGCAAACCAGAGATTTCGCCTTTTGGCCTGAGCAAATTCCTGAAGTACATCGAAATTAAGAGCTGAAATTAATGAAAAATTGAGAAACTGCCCAATGGGTGACTGAGGGGTGACTTCTGGAAAGCAGAATAACACAAGATCTAATATTGTTCAAATTTTATCAAGGCTATCATTGATTTGTACGCTGTGCCTTAAGAATTTACTCAGGCCAAAAGGCCAAAGCTCTGGTTTGCAGGAAGAGGCAAATTTGAGGTTTCAAGATTGATATGTCTGCTGTCAAAGCACCAATAGCATTAAAAAATGAATTGAATAGAAATCACTCACCAGATTTAAAGATAGTCATTCCAAGGAGTAGGACATGAAACATCATTCTTGCCGCCATTGTAAACATCCAAATGCTTAAAGATGTCAAATTATTTCCAGATTGTCCTTACTGCTTTGCAGAACCACTTTTCAGATCCTCTATGCTTTTAGACGTTCGAGGAAGGTTTGAGACTTTTGCTTTCTACTACTGATATTTTACTGAAGCATGCTGCAGCACGTTGCTACGAATTGTTTCATTTTGGTTTTGCAAGCTTGCAAGCCACAAAAAAACCAAAAGTAGATAACGTAATCATTTTTTCGATTAATCATCTCATCAGTACTCTACTTAAAGTGATAGTTAAAGGCAATCTGTCTCATTCAAATAGCTTAGGATTAGCATAGGTTCCAAATCTTTATCTCGGCGTAAAAAGGTGGGTGTAAAATTCAATGACCTATTTCTTCTGATCGAATGGCTTGAAAGAAACTTTAGACATTTATCTATAATTCTACCGTTGGACTTTTCAGAAATTTTGAATATTTTTGGAAATTACAGCGTATCTTACATTTCAACTAATTTGAGGATGTGACGTCATCAAATTTCTAAATCATAAACCAGATGAGTGATAGACTTTTGCTTGATACCATATTGTAGACGTCCATAAAATTGAAGATTTCAGAAAAGTCCAACGGTAGAATTATAGCGAAGTAGCTAAAGTTACTTTGAAGTCATTCAGTTCAAAAAAATAGGTCACTCAATTTTACACCAGCCTTTTTAAAGATTTGGAACCTATGCTCTTAGGATTGTACAAGGGGATTAAAGATTTTTATTGGAGGATTAACAGAAAAGAATTGGTGCAGAGATCATTTCGAATTGAACTGAATTTTATCATGCGAAAAATTCAGAAGAGTCTGGGCTCAAGCTCCTTTCCTTTGTCTAAGCTTTGTTCTCTAAACCAATCACCTGTGTGACAGAGTTCCTTTGAGTAAGTCTACATTTAGGTCTAGAACAAATGCAAAAGAAGTGATTCTGCAGGATCTAATAGTTTTAACAGTGCTTTTTACTTTCAACGGGCTCCGTCTGCAAGTTTCAATCGAAACGGTGATTTTGAATTTTTTGATGGGCAATATCACACAGACGTTTACCTGTTTTTTTGTTGGAAAATCAAAGCTTCATTTTAGAAATAAATCTTTTTACTTTATAGAGGAAAAACCAGACATTCATATCGTTTACGATTGCTCGGATATAAGTGGATTTTTAACGGGCACTTTTTGGTGGCTTGGGTGAAGCCACCAAACAACTTAAAAAAATCGATGGAGAACAATGGACAAATATGGTTTTTACAGATTTGTTTCCAGTTTGGCGACGCAGCTCCTTTAAGGGAAGAAAGTTTCGCGGGAAGGAACGTTCGCGAGTTGAAAATAATCGCGAGATTTTGGAATTAACTTCTGCGAAGCGACAACATGGGGTTTTTTCGTTTTTTATGCGCACGCACACTCGGTTTGAAGCAGAGGCGTCTTATTTTTTGCGAGCTTGATACATCGAGGCCAGGCAAAGGCAAATTGTCATGCTTGCAAGGGCAGTGCTAGACTCAATACACAAGTCCTTCGGTGCTTTTCGAGAAAAATCGTGAAATTCTTTTTGGAGGGTCTGGAACATAGGCTAGAAATTCTTTGATTAGTTTTGCAATCAGAAATCTGTCAATTAATCCAATTCGATCTAATACATTTTGTTAGAATAATTTTCCATGAATAACAAAACTTGAAAGGTACCTCAACTTCCAACATTGCCTTTGATCACTGCTGCTAGTAGAGTTTCTTGATTTCTTGGAAGGGCCTTCGTTTCTTATGAGAATAAGAATGCACTCTTCACAAACTGGTTTTGAAATACATTTTTATATTTTCGACAGATTTTGCTTGCCCCTGAAATTTTAGGTGTACGTTCTTGAGGATACTAGCATTACTGTCCAAAAAAATCATGAAATTTGTCAAATTTGCTCATGTTGGTCAAAATTTCTTTCTGGTGACTCTTGACCTATTTCAAAACATCTTTTTCTATCGGGTGTCCCAAAAAAAAGTACTCCTGTTTCAAAAATCACCAAAAATTGATTATCAACCCTTTGATGAAATTTTCTTTTTGAGTTGTTTTGTCAAAAACCCAAAAATATTCATAGATATAAAATGTTTGCTTTTGATACAGCAAGGTAGAAAAATTACAGGTTGAAAAACCTTATTTTGAGCTATAGTTTTTAAGCAAAATACTCAATCTCTCCAAAGAGTCAACATTTTCAGATTGTTAATCATCATTGAGGTCTGCCATGATGGTGCGCATTTCATTCTATCATTTATGACCAAACTATATGCTTTACATGCACAAAGAAATTGATATGGCAATCGTCAGTGCTTTTTTGCAGCATGATTCAAAAACAGGTAGTACTAAAACGAGCTAAGTTTGCTACTTTTAAAGCCAATTACAAGATCAGCTATATATTTGAAAATAATTTGGCTCTTTGTATACTTGACAAAGATAGAAAATTGAAGATCGGCCGTGAAATCAAATTTTGATGATTTTTCAAACAGGAGTACTTTTTTGGGACACCCGGTACCAATAGAATTTGATTGAAAATAAAACCACCATTCTGCACAGATACACACACAAATAAAATCAGAAAAATTCAATGAAAGCAACTTGAAAACACCTCTCAGAATTAAAATACAGTTATCTAGCTAAAGACATCCTGCAATAATACTGTGTACTGCTGCAAATGAGGCTAAAATGTTTATTAAATGTTCTTTCTTTCAAACCTCTCAATGATGTAGTAACCAGGAGGCACTGGGAGCACATGCCACCCTTTCCTGAGATTTTGCAATAATCAAAAGAGTGCCTTTTCACTTTAGGAAGTGTCTCTTTAGCTTGATGAAAAACTCCTTTGATGTGCTGTGCCCCCCCCCCCCCCAAGTTTAAGATGCATCCTACAGCCCTGAAATCTCTTAATTGCAACTGTTAACATCTGCTGTATAGTCCAGTGCCATTTTTACATCTCTATGCCATCTACATATAAAAGCTAGCCAAGTTGGATGGGTCAAGGATATGCAAGCAAAATATCACTGTATACTGTATGTTGCATGCGTTGAAGGGCCTTGAAGGTGCATGGATCTGCAAGACAAAAGAATAAGCCATTTGGCAATTAATACCTATTCAGTGATGCCAAAGGTTAGTTGGACAAGGCAAAACAATAGAAAATAACATAGTCAGGTAATTTCTTAGATGGCAGCAGGGGCAGTCACCCCTATGCCCCCTTTCCAGCATTCCTGACCCCCTTCATATAAAATGGAATTAAAACTAAAATGACACATTGCTCTCAGCAATGCATCAAACAATTTGCACATGTTTTTGCATCAAAAAGGAAAAAATCCCCTCGTAGACGATGTATCAGGTACTGAAATATCGGCTTCTTATGAAACATGACATGCACCAAAAACCGGTTGCCGGACAATGGTAGGACCGCTTTGGTGAAAAATTTGAATTTCTGGCCCTTTTTTCGGAAATTTGCCGGACAAAGGTAGAACCGCTCTGGTGAAAAATTGTAATTTCGGGTCTTCTTTCCGTAAATTTAGCGGATAAAGGTAGAACCGCTTATGTGCAAAATTTGAAATTCTGGTCTTTTTTTCTGCCTAAATTCGGCGGACAAAGGGAGAACAGGCTTACAGGTAAAGTTCAGAATTTCGATTAGATAGGAAGTTAGAAAACTTGATTTTTGTGACAAACTGATGGAATAGGAAGAATGATATTCAAATTTCACCTTTGTCCCAAAAACTGGTTGTTTTGGGCACGAAAGTCGTACTATGTGACAAAAGCACCGGTTATTTTTTCCAATTCCTCTGGACAAACATGGGGTCAAATATTTTATAGTACTTGCCCGCTCCTGCCGACACTAGCACACTGTTACTGAAGACATTGCAAGTGCACTGGCGAAGTTTGGTGATGTGGCACGGTGCCGATTTGGAGAAATAAACACCTCAAAATTGGCAATTTCAGATGACAACCGTAGAACTATTTTAGACTGCAGTTTGATAAATAACATTTTACCTGCCTTTCCGACCACTCACGAATGTGAGCTTCTGGATGTCAATTTTCCATAGGTAGTTTTATCAGCATAAACAAATGCCAGACTTCCAGCTTGAGTATTTCAATGCAAACAAAATATGGAAGAAATGGTTCCTTCTGCTACTTACCTAACATGGTTCTAGAGTAGTGTCCAAAAAACCTAGAATAACGTCGCAACGCAAAAAACAGTGAATAACCCACCTAATAGGTCATGTTCCTGACATCCTTGGCAAGGACTACTGTAAAGTTCTTGATGTGGCACGGTATAGTTTTGGAGAAATATCCTCTTTCATCATTCATCAACAGGAATCTGCGTATGAATTAGGCCATTTTTTCATGGCCACAAGAAGTCTTCAAATAATGATATCGAAGCGACCAAAATGGGAGATTTCGCGAGAATTAACTTTTGTGTATTAGGTCTCTTGTCAAATTTAAAATGTCTCAAATGTTCGTCGACTCTTCAATAACTCTTCCGAATCTTCAATGCGTATGCTTGTTGGTAACATACTACCGGGTTTCCCATAAAAAGTACTCCTGTTTTAAAAATCACCAAAAATCAATCATCAAACCTTTGATAAAATTTTCTTTTTGACTTGTTTTGTCAAAGACCCAAAAATATTTATAGATGATAAAATCTTTGCTTTGAATACAGCAAGGTAGAAAAATTGCACGTTGAAAACCTTATTTTGAGCTATAGTTTTTGAGCAAAATACTCCATCTTCCCTAAGAGCTATGCTAAGAGTCAACATTTTCAGATTTTTTATCAGCATTGAAGTCTCCCATGATAGTATAAGAATTTCTTTCTGTCATTTATGACCAAACTGGAAGCTTTACATGCACAAAGAAATTGATCTGGCAATCATCAGTACTTTTTGCAGCATGATTCAAGACCAGGTAGCCCTAAAAAGAGCTTTATTTGCTAATTGTTAGACCATTTACAAAATTAGCTACTTCTGGGGAAATAATTTGGTCCTTGATATACTCGACAAAAAAAGAAAGTTGAAGATCGGTCATGTAATCAACTTTTGGCGACTTTTCAAACGGGAGTACTTTTTTGGGACACCCGGTAGTTGGAAAGGGTTATTCTTCAACAAGATCATATTGAGTTTGCTGGTATTTTCTTGCGAAAACTTGATGGAAATGGACTTTTTCCCAGAACTTCCATGCAGAAATTTGGGGAAATTTGGACATTTTTTGCTTTGATAACTTTGGACCTTCAGTTTCACCCAGCCAGCAACGCATAAGTAAGGTCTTGATAGACTGATTGCAAGTTCGTAGTTATTGCTATTGATAGGCTGATGGACGCTACCGGGTGCGCCAAAATAAACTATGCACGTTTGGCAGGCCATAACAAATCGTACACTGGACTGATTTTGAAGATTTATGGCTTACTCGTTAGCAGAAAGCCTGAATTAGATTCTAGGACTTATTGCAAATTTTTCCGTTTTCAATTTTTAGAGCTAGAAGCGAGTTTCTTAAAATGCTCGTTTTCCAAAACATTGAAAACGATCAAAAAACGTTGATCAAATTTTAAAAGATTCAGAATGAATGAACAAAAAAAAACGTTTTCAGGGGGATTTGGGGGTTTAGTACCAACTTTCTTACAGCAGATTTCAATTGGTCGATTTCTAAATCTCAAATCACCACGAACAAGTTCTCTCTTTGTCCATGCATGTCGATTCTTTGGAAAAATTGATCGATGTTTTTTTTATCGTTTTTAGTGTTTTTCAAAAAGTGATATTTTAAGGAACTCGCTTCTAGCTCTAAAAACTGAAAATGAAAAAATTGGAAAAAATCCCAGTATCTAATTCAGGCTTTCTGCTAACAATTAAGTCATAAATCTTCAAAATCGGTCCAGTATATGATTCATTGTGGCCTGCCAAACGTGCATAGTTTATTTTGGCGCACCCGGTATAACTACGACTTATGGACTTTCACATTGAAAATTGGGACGAAATTGTTTCCCTCGATTTCATGTCCGATATGGAAACCATAGCAACGCTGTACGAAAAGGCGAGTAATGGCGGTGGGCCTAAATTGTCAGCTCAATCGTCAGATAATAAAACGCCTCAAAATTCAAGTTTTGAGTGACGTTAGCAATGAACAAAAGCCACAAGTATTCGCATGAATGTTTCTTTAATCTAAGAATTAACAAACCTTTCAGTTTCAACAAGTTTTCTCTTCAGCCTATTTTTAAAAATGCTAAGAGAGGGTGCTCGTTTGACATCCAAAGGTAATTCATTCCAAGTGTTTGCATCCCGGAAAGATATAGCTTTCTGCCCATTGCAAGTTTTATTATGGCAGTTATTCCAATGA